>CM057465.1:29992335-31308502 GCA_030035585.1 Dugong dugon
AAAAGTCGGCAGTTAGAAGCCACCAGCTGCTCTTTGGAAACTGTATGGGACCGCTCAGTTCTACCTTAAAGGGTTACTATGAGTTGGAATCAACTCAAAACTAGCACACTCAAATTTGGATAGTTAGAAGATGGTTTCATTTACAAAGGAAGAGCATAGTCAGTGGGACATGGAAGGAAAGAGAGTTGTGTAGAGAAAGTATTCAAGGAACAGTGATCTTTGGTCAAAGTACACGGTCAGCCCAAGGTGAGAAGCTCCTGCAGGGAGGAAACCAGAGAAGAATAACCTGATCTTTCCTCTTTCCCTCTCATTTCCTGACAGAGCTTCTCATAGACCAAACCAAAAAGAAAGTCAAAGGGCATGGGAGCCTTTGGATGCAGTTCACACAGGTTAATACCTGGGTGCAGAAAGCAGGTTTGAGAAGAGTGGAGAGAGTCTAGAAGGATTGATAAATGCACATTGCGTTTCAGAAAGATTGCTTCATATAACTGTGATATGTACTTGGACAAAACATCAAATAAATACAAAAAAATCAAACCCATTGCCGTTGAGTTGATTCCGACTCAAATAAATACAGGAACAGTAAAATATAGGATCCAAGAGAGAGTGGAATTCACCTTAGGATGGAAGATGCAGATTGATTTAATCTGTTAATTCATTGTTCAACAAATAATGTAATTAAGAAAGCTGCTAATATTAATAATTTTCTGAGGAAAATAAGAATAGAAAAAAAGAGAAAGGCAATGTCTTGTAAGAAAAAGGCATTGTTTGGATATGAATCCAATCAAACCAAGATTTAGAAGGGTCTTAAACTGATTGATAATAAGCAGACAAAAGAATATTTTCACCTTTACACTTTCAACGTCCTCTTTCAAGTAAAACAGATTTAATAACATAGGATTATAAACATATGATTTCTCTATCATTTTTTACTACTTGATTCTTAGGTTAATAATATTTACAGTATCATAATAGCACAAACCCCCACATGTGTGTCAGTTTTTCGTACTGTGGGAGCTTGTATGTTGCTGTGATGCTGGAAGCTATGCCACTGGTATTCAAATACCAACAGGATCACCCATGATGGACAGGTTTCAGCTGAGCTTCCAGACTCATAAGACAGACTAGGAAGAAGGACGTGGTGGTTTACTTCTGAAAAGAATTAGTCAGTGAAAACCTTATGAACAGCAGTGGAATATTGTCTGATATAGCACCAGAAGATGAGCCCATCAGGTTGGAAGGGCTCCAGGTAACTCAAAATACAGCTGGGGAAGAGATACCGCCTCAGAGTAGAGTCGACTTTAATGACGTAGATGAAGTCAAGCTTTTGAGATCTTCGTTTGCTGATGTAGCAAGGCTCAAAAGAGAAGAAACAGCAGCAAACATCCATTAATAATCAGAACACGGAATGTATGAAGAATGAATCTAGGAAAATTGGAAATCAACAAAAATGAAATGGACTGCATAAACATCGATATCCTAGGCATTAGTGAATTGAAATGGACTGTTATTGACCATTTCGAATAGAACAATCATATGGTCTAAGCCAGGAATGACAAATTGAAGAGGAATGGTGTCACATTCATCGTCAAAAAGAACCTTTCAAGATCTATCTGAAGTACAACACTGTCCGTGATAGGATAACATTCATACACCTACAAGGAAGACCAGTTAATACAACTATTATTCAAATTTACACACCAACCACGAAGGCCAAAGATGAAGAAACTGAAGACTTTTACCAAATTCTGAAGTCTGAAATTGACGGAGTATACAATCAGGATGCATTGATGATTACTGGTGATTGGAATTCAAAAGTTGGAAATGAAGAAGGATTGGTAGTTGGAAAATACTGCCTGGATGATAGAAAAGACGCCAGAAATTGCATCATAGAATTTTGCAAGACCAAGGACTTCTTAATTGCAAATACCTTTTTTCACCAGCATAAACAGCGACTATACACATGGACCTTGCCAGATACACAGGAATACACAGGAATCAAATGGACTGCACTGGTGGAAAGAGATGATGGAGAAGCTCAATAACATTAGTCAGAACAAGGCCGGGGCCAACTGTGGAACAGTCCATCAATTGCTCATATGTAAGTTGTAGTTGAAACTGAAGAAAATTAGAACAAGTCCAAGAGAGCCAAGTATAACCTTGAGTATATCCCACCTGAATTTAGAGACCATCTCAAGAATACATTTGACATGTTGAACACTAATGACTGAAGGCCAGACAAGTTGTAGAATGACATCAAGGACATTATAGATGAAGAAAGCAAGAGGTCATTAAAAATACAGGAAAGAAAGAAAAGACCAAAATGGATGTCAGAAGAGACTCTGAAACTTGCTCTTGAACCTCCAGTCGCTAAAGCAAACAGAAGAAACAATGAAGTGAAAGAGCTGAACAGAAGATTTTAAAGGGTGGCTCGAGAAGACAAAGTAAAGTATTATAATGACCTGTGCAAAGACCTGGAGAAAGAAAACCAAAAAGGAAGAACACCCTAGGCATTTCTCAAGCTGAAAGAACTGAAGAAAAAATTCAAGCCTAGAGTTGCAAAAGTGAAGGATTCTATGGGGAAAATATTAAACAATGAAGGAAGCATCAAAGAAAGATGGAAGGAATACACAGAATCACTATATCAAAAAGAATTGGTCGAAGTTCAACCACTTCAGCAGATAGTGTGTGATAAGGTACCGATGGTACTGAAGGAAGAAGTCCAAGCTACACTGAAGACATTGGCGAAAAACAAGGCTTCAGGAAATGATGGCATACCAATTGAGATGTTTCAACAAATGGTTGCAGTGCTGGAAGTGCTCACTTATCTTTGCCAAGAAATTTGGAAGACAGCTACCTGGTCAACTGACTGGAAGAGATTCATATTTACGCCTATTCTGAAGAAAGGGGATCCAACTGAATGTGGAAATTATCGACAAATATCATTAATATCACAGGGAAGTAAAATCTTCTTGAAGATCATTCAAAAGCGGTTGCAGCAATATATCGACAGGGAACTGCCAGAAATTCAAGCCGGATTCAGAAGAGGACGTGGAACCAGGGATATCATAGCTGATGTCAAATGGATCCTGGCTGAAAGCAGAGAACACCAGAATGATATTTACTTGTGTTTTAATGACTATGCAAAGGCATTTGACTGTGTGGACCATAACAAATTATGGATAACATTGCAAAGAATGGGAATTTGGCAACACTTAATTGTGCTCATGAGGAACATCTATAGAGATCAAGAGGCACTCATGTGAATAGAAAAAGGGAATACATCGTGGTTTGAAGTCAGAGAAGGTATGCGACAGAGTTGCATCCTTTCACGATACCTGTTCAATCTGTATGCTGAGCAAATAATCCAGGAAGCTGGACAACATGAAGAAGAACGGGCCATCAAGATTGGAGGAAGACTCATTAATAACCTGAGTTATGCAGATGACACAACCTTGCTTGCTGAAAGTGAAGAGGACTTGAAGCACTTACTGATGAAGATCAAAGATTACAGCCCTCAGTATGGATCACACCTCAACATAAAGAAAACAAAAATCCTCACAACTGGACCAATAAGCAACATCATGACAAACAGAGAAAAGATGAACTTGTCAAGGATTTCATTTTACTTGGGTCCACAATTAACAACCATGGAAGCAGTAGTCAAGAAATCAAAAGAAGTATTGCATTGGGTAAATCTACTGCAAAAGACCTCTTTAAAGTGTTGAAAAGCAAAGATTGCACCTTGAAGACTAAGGTGCACCTGACCCAAGCCATGGTGTTTTCAATCACCTCATATGCATGGGAAAGCTGAATGCTGAATAAGGAAGACTGAAGAAGAATTGATGCCTTTGAATTGTGGTGCTGGGGAAGAATATTGAATATATCATGTACTGCCAAAAGAATGAACAAATCTGTCTTGGAAGAAGTACAACCAGAATGCTCCTTAGAAGCAAGGATGACAAGACTACGTCTCACATACTTTGGATGTTTTATCAGGAGGAACCAGTCCCTACAGAAGGACATCATGCTTGGTAAAGTAGAGGGTCAGCAAAAAAGAGGAAGACCCTCAACCAGACGGATTTTCACAGTGGCTGAAGCAATGAGCTTAAGTATAACAATGTTTGTGAGAATGGCACAGGACCGGGCAGTGTTTCCTTCTGTTATACACTGGGTTGGTATGAGTCATAATCGAGCCGATGACATCTAACAGCAACAACAATGTCACAAAGGCAATTATTAACTTTGTAGCTGTCTGAGGGGGTGGTTAACATTTGGAACAAACAATAGGTTACCAAAAAAAAACTTCAAAAGAAAAGCTTGGAAATGAGATGTCCATAAAACAAAAAATGAAATCCATTGCCTTGGAGTCAATTCCAACTGGTAGTTAACCTATAGTACAGAGTAGAACTGTCCCATAGCATTTCCAAGGAGTGGCTGGTGGATTCGCACTGCTGACCTTTTGGTTAGTGGCTGAGCTCTTAACCCCTGCACCACCAGGCCTCCAAGATGCCCATGGGGGTTTTTAAAGAGCTATAGTGTATTCTCAGGAATCTGTAAGGCCACACACATACCTAAGATTGTGCATATGCCCAGGCTGTGCACATGCTCAGTAAAGACATGAGAAGGTACTGTGCTTTCACCTCTGGCTAAACCTGTGGCTCTAAACAAGCAGGAAGTGGAAGCTAAGGCTGAGTTGTCAACAACCTACCTAATGGTTGAAGGCATGCCCAAACAGGTACACACACACAGTGTCTTTTAGTTAAGACTGAGAGGCTTATTGATTCCAAGCACTTAAGGAAATCTCTGGCCAATCATTAGCTGACCACTAAGATAACCTATCAGAGATATCAGTTGCCACATATTACAAAAAAGATAGATATTACAGAATTACTTTAGAGGAATCAATCACCAAGCAAACAACAGCAACAACAAACTCTGGGAAGAGGGAAGAATCTGATTTCCAGTCTTGCCATATTTTCTTTAAAATATTCAGGTTTCAACAAAAAATTATAATACATGAAAATAAACAAGGATGTATGGTCCAAAGACAGTAAATAAAAGTAACCAACACATATTAAGAGGCAGAAAAAAACATACAGGTAGTAGGCAGGATACTTAAAAATAAAGCATAAGAAAAGAAAGTGTTAAATGGATAAAACCCCTTGGGTTGACTGAAATTATGAAAATTAACTCTATCATTGCAAGAGATATTACTAAAATAAACTGAAACAAAAAAATATAAAAAATATTTTATAAAGGTATATCGGCAAATATACCTGAAAAGAAACCAGCAGTTGCAATAGCAGGTCTCTTGTGTCATAGTTTCAATTATGTCCCCCAAAAAATGTGTGTATCAATTTGGCTGGGCCATGATTCCCAGAATTATGTGGTTGGCCTACGTTTTGTGATTGTAATTTCATGTTAAAGAGGATTAGGGTGGGATTGTAATGCCACCTTTAGCCAGGTCACATGCCTGATCCAATGTAAAGGCAGTTTCCCTGGGGTGTGGCCTGCACCACTTTTTATCCCTCAAGAGATAAAAGGAAAGGGAAGCAAGCAGAGAGTTAGGGACCTCCTACCACCAAGAAAGGAGCACCAGGAGTAGGGCGTGTCCTTTGGACCTGAGGTTCCTGCACAGAGAATCTCCTAGCCTGGGGAAAGTCTGATGATGAGGAGGACCTTCCTCCATAGCCAACAGAGAGAGAAAGCCTTCCCCTGCAGCTGACGCCCTGAATTTGGACTTCTAGCCTACCAGACTGTGAGAAAATAAATTTCTCTTTGTGAAAGCCATCCACCTGTGGTATTTCTGTTAGAGCAGCACTAGATAACCAAGACATCTTGCTTATTGACAAATTGAATAACATTATAGCTCATGCTTCTCTCTTTATTCTTTTTTTTTTTTTTTTAATTGTACTTCAGGTGAAGGTTTACAGAACAAGTAGTTTCTCATGAAACAGTAGTACACATATTGTTTTATGACATTGGTTAACAACCCCACAACATGTCATCTCTCTCCCTTCTCGACATTTTTTTTGGTGAAAATATACATAGCCAAAGATACACCATTTCAAAAATTTCTACATGCACTGTTCAGTGACATCGACTACACTCTTCAAATTGTGCTGCTATTCTCACTTTAGATGAAGGCTTACAGGACAAAATAGTTCCTCATTTAACAGTTACTACAAATGTTGCCCTGTGACAATGGTTAACGACCTCACAACACATCAACACTATCCTTATTCAACCTTGGGTTCCCTACCACCAGCTTTCCTGTCCCCTTCTGCCTTCTGGTCCTTGTCCCTGGACTGCTATGCCTCATTAGTCCCATTTGGTTTTATGGGGCTGTCCACTCCCTGGCTGAACGGTGAACTTCGGAAATGACTTCACCACTGAGCTAAAAGGGTGTCTGGGGGCCATACTCTCGGGGTTTCTCCAGTCTCCTTTAGGCCAGTAAATCTGGTCTTTTTTTTGTAAGTTAGAGTTTTGTTCTACATCCTTCTCCAGCTCTCTCCAGAACCCTCTGTTGTGATCCCGGTCAGAACAGTCAGTGGTGGTAGCCGGGCACCATCTAGCTGTACTGGACTCAGTCTGGTGGAGGCCTCAGTAGCTGTGGTCCATTAGTCCTTTGGACTAATCTTTTCCTTGTATCCTGTTCTCTTCATTGTCCCTTGCTCCCAGAAGGATGAGACCAGTGGAGTATCTTAGATGGCCGCTCACAGGCTTTTAAGACCCCAGATGCTACTCACCAAGGTAGAATGTAGAACATTTTCTATATAAACTGTGTGATGCCAATTGAGCTAGATGTTCCCCGAGACCATGGTCCCCACAATCCTCCACCCAGCAATTCAGTCCCTCAGGGAGTTTGGATGTGTCTATGGAGCTTCCATGACCTTTCCTTGTACAAGTTGTGCTAGTTTCCTCTGTATTGTGTACTGTCTCACCCTTCATCCAAGATACCACTCACCTATTGCCTATTTAGTACTCCCCACCCCCACCCCTCCCATCCCTGGTAACCAACAAAGATTGTTACATTTTGTGTGTGAACTTTTTCATGGGTTTTTACAATAGAGGTCTCATACAATATTTGTCCTTTTGTGATTGACTTATTTCACTCAGCATAATGTCCTCCAGTTTCATCCATGTTATAAGATGCTTCACAGATTCATCATTGTTTTTTCTTGTTGCATAGTACTCCATTGTGTGTATGTACCATAGTTTGTTTATCCATTCATCTGTTGATGGTCATCTAGGTTGTTTCTATCTTTTGCTGTTGTGAACAATGCTGCCATGAACTTAGGTGTGCATACGTCTATTCGAGTGACGACTCTTATCTCCCTAGGATATATTCCTAGGAGTGGGATTGCTGGATAGTATGGTATGTCTATTTCTAGCTTTCTGAGGAAACACCATATCATTTTCCAAAATGGTTGTATTGCTTCTCTATTTATTCTTACTAGTTTCCAATCTATTCCCCATGTAGTAGAAACAGAGAAATTTTAAAAATGCAAATCTGATTAAATCTCATCACTAAATATATATGCATACAAAAGCTTCCTCTTGCTCTCTGGATAATGAAAAACACCTTTATTTTGTTCTAGAAGACCAGCATGACCTGGACCATTCATATCAACTCCTATTGCATTCCAGCCATGTGACTCTCTTTGTTGTTCAAAATACTGTTTCGTTTGTTTGTTTTTGTTTTTTTCTTGCTCAGGACATCCTTTGCCTAAAATACCTGTAATTAATATAATTAATGTGCCCCCCTTTCCATTTTCTTCCTGCTAGATCTCTGTAGGCTCCATGAAGACAGGAACCATATTATAATATTATACTACTCATTTATTCTCAAGGCATGAATAATATAACTTTCATGCTGTGACATCTTAAATTGGTTGATGTGGTCATAAAAATGTCCCTCACAGACCTCCAACAACAGGAAGCTTAATTGACTAAGAGATCCAGCTGCAGAGCTCTTAAATCTATCACCACATTTGTGCTGAGGCCATGTATTCCAAGCTAATGACTGAACATGATAAAGATACTGTTATGGATTGAATTGTGTCTCCCCATAATTTGTGTTGCAGTCCTAACACCTAAAATACCTGGTGACACCGTGGTTAAGAGTTCAGCCGCTAACCAAAATGTCAGCAGTTCGAATCCACCAGCTGCTCCTTGGAAACCCCACGGAGCAGTTCTACTCTGTTCTGTAAGGTCGCTTTGACTTGGGATCGACTTGACAGCAATGACTGTTTTAGTTTTATACCTGTGGAAAGTAGTCCCTGTATGGCAAAAACGGTTAAGCACTCGACTACTGGCTGAAAGGTTGGGGCCCCAAACCAACCCGGAGGCATCTTGGAAGACAGGTCTAGTGATCTTCTTCTGATAAGTCACAGCCTTGAGAACCCTATGGAGCACTTGTACTGTACACACATGAGGTTGCCATGATTTGGAATCAACTGAGTGGCATCTAACAATAACAACAGCATACCTGTGAATAGAATCACATTTTGGAATAGAATATTCTTTGTTATATTAACAACATCATATCAGTGTAGGGTGTGTCCTGAACCTAGTACTTCTTGGTGGATTGGAACCACCAGTCTTTCCCTTAGTAGTGGAATGCTTAACTGAGTGCACCACCCAGGGAATCCTCTGAATGATACAAAGACCTGGATAGACACAGAGACAAGCAAACACAAATAGAGGGAGAAAGATGCCACATGGAGATCACCAATGAACCAAGAAAGTCTGGGGCTAGAAAATCTGAGACAAAGATTTTCCCCTGGAGTGAACTGATTGACAGTGCCTTAAATTCAGACTTCCAGCCTCCTAAACTGTGAGAAAATAAGTTGCTGTTTTTGTTAAAGCTACACACTTGTGGTATTTCTGTTACAGTAGCACCAGCAAACTAAAACAGATACTAATGCAGGCCCTCCCCTAGGAGACATGGAAATCTGACAGCTGGGGTTGGTTTGAGGACTACCTGATAACCTTGCTGAAACTTGCTTGCACTGCCTGAGTCTCTAGGATGCTTCCACCCAATCTTTCTTTCCTCTCTCCTTCACTTGGACTAAGACTTGCATCACAATCTGACAGCTCTCCCAGAGCCTTTTCTGGCTCCCTCCACATTTTTTTTCTCACACTTTTTCTCCCTAACATAATTCTTGCACATTTAATCCCATCTTGGTGCCTGCTTCTCAGAGAACACAGATTAACACCCACGTTTTGTTGGGGCATTGAACATTTGCAAAGCACACATATTTTATATTTTTAAGGAGACTGACTTTTTACCTGCATACATTATGTCTAGGGTGTGGTTATTTCAATGCTTTTCATTTGGTAATGATAAAAATGATATCTATCTACCGGATTTTGATCACTTTTCTTCAAGTTTAAAGATCCCATCAAATATCTCTATCACTGGGATACTAACATTGCAATATTTTTGGTCAAATAAAGTCCCGAGGGTGAACAAATACAGAAAACGGAGCTGGATCCCTCCTGTCTGGACCTCTTCCTTGTCTCATCTTCCTTGGTAACCTCTGGAGGCTCTGCAGACACAGTGTGAAAGGCAGTTAGTGATCTACTATAGATAAATTGGATCTTTCTATGCAATGCGTAAAGAACTGGTCCACATTCTCTTTACTTTCTCCAACAAAAGGCGGAATCATCAAAGAAGTTTAAAAAAAGATAACAGTAACATCGAGAAGTTATACGCCATTGTTTTAATAACAGACTTCAAAATTTTCACATTTTTAGATTCTGCCTGTGTTCTTTGGTACCCTTTATTTTTATAGAGATGTAGAAAATCATAAACGTGTTATTATTTTTCTGATGTTTCTTGCTAGAATTACTGTATAGCCAATGTTACAACTTGTAATATTTGAACCTTAGTATATCACTAGTTTTATTTTTTTATATTGTACTTTAGATGAAAGTTTACAGAACAAATTTTTGCATTAAACAGCTGGTATGCATATTGTTTTATGAGAATGATTAACAACCCCACAACATGTTAACACTGTCCCTTCTCAACCTTGGATTCCCTATTATCGGCTTTTCTATCCCCTCCTGCCTTCTAGTCCTTGTCCCTGGACTGTTGTGCCCCATTAGTCTTGTTTCATTTTATGGGGCTATCTAATCTTTGGCTGAACCATGAACCTCAGGAATGACTTCATTACTGAGCTAAAAGGGTGTCCACGGGCCATACTCTCGGGCTTTCTCTGGTCTCTGTCAGGTGAGGAAGTCTGGTCTTTTATTACGAGTTAGAATTTTGTTGTATTTTTCTCCAGCTCTGTCCAGGACCCTCTGTTGTGATCCTGGTCAAAGAAGTTAGAGGTGGTAGCCGAGCACCATCTAGTTGTACTGGACTCAGTTTGGTGGAGGCCATGATAGTTGTGGTCCATCAGTCCTTTGGACTAATCTTTCCCTTGTATCTTGTTTTCTTCATTCTCCCTTGCTCCTGAAGGGATGAGACCAGTGGATTATCATAGATGGCTGCTCACAGGCTTCTAAGACCCCAGACACTACTCACCAAGGTAGAATGTAGAACATTTTCTTTATAAACTGTGTTATGTCAGTTGAGCTAGATGTTCCCTGAGACCATGATTCCCATAGCCGTCCGCCCAGCAATTCAGGCCCTCAGTGAGTTTGGATGTGTCTATGGAGCTCCAATGACATTGCCTTGTACAAGCTGTGCTGGCTTCCCCAGTATTGTGTATTGCCTTACCCTTCACCAAAGTTACCACTTATCTATTTTCTATTTGGTATTCCCCTCATCCTTCGTAACTAACAAAGATTGTTTCTTTTTGTGTGTAAACTTTTTCATGAGTTTTTATAGTAGTGGTCTCATACAATGTTTGTCCTTTTGTGATTGAATTATTTTACTCAGTATAGTGTCCTCCAGTTTCATCCATGTTATGAGATGCTTCACAGATTCATCATTGTTCTTTATCATTGCATCATACTCCATTGTGTGTATGTACCATAGTTTGTTTATGTATTCATCTGTTGATGGGTATCTAGGTTGTTTCCATCTTTTGCTATTGTGAACAATGCTGCCATGAACATGGGTGTGCATATGTCTATTCATGTGACGGCTCTTATTTCTCTAGGATATATTCCCAGGAGTGGGATTACTGAATAGTATGGTATTTCTATTTCTAGCTTTCTAAGGAAGTGCCATATCATTTTCCAAAATGGTTGTATCATTTTGCATTCCCACCAGCAGTGCATAAGAGTTCCAATCTCCCCGCATCCTCTCCAACATTTGTTATTTCCAGTGTTTTTGATTCGTGCCAGTAATGCTGGGGTGAGATGGTATTTCATTGTGGTTTTAATTTGCATTTCTCTAATGGCTACTGATCGCAAGCATTTCCTCATGTGTCTGTTGGCAGCTTGAATGTCTTCTTTGGTGAAGTGTTTGTTCATTTCCATTGCCCATGTTTTAATAGGATTATTTGTCTTTTTGTTGTAGAGGTGTTGGATTTTCTTGTAGATTATGGAGATTAGACCTTTGTCTGACTTGTACTGTCCAACAATTTTTTCCCAGTCTGTAGGTTCTCTTTTGACTCTTTTGGTGAAGTCTTTTGAAGAGCAAAGGTGTTTGATTTTTAGAAGATCCCAGTTATCTAGCTTATCTATTGGGGTTTGTGCATTGATGGTTATGGTTTGTATCCTGTTAATGTCATGTATTAAGGCCTGAAGTGTTGGTCCTATTTTTTCTTCTATGAACTTTATAGCTTTAGGCTTTATATTCAGATCTTTGATCCATTTTGAAGTAGTTTTTGTATACGCGTGATGTATGGGTCCTGTTTCGTTTTTTTGCAGATGGATATCCAGTTTTGCCAGCACCATTTGTTGAAAAGACTGTTCCCCGTTTGATGGACTTTAGGCCCTCGTTGAAGATCAGGTGACTGTAGATGGATGGATTTACATCTGGGTTCTCAATTCTGTTCCATTGGTCAATGTATCTGTCCTTGTACCAGTACCAGGCTGTTTTGACTACAGTACTGTATACTAGGTTCTGAGGTCAGGTATTGCGAGTCCTCCTACTTTATTCTTCTTCAATAGTGCTTTACTTATCCTGGGCTTCTTCCTTTCCATATAAAGTTAATGATTAGTTTTTCCATCTCTTTGAAGAATGTTGTTGATATTTGGATCGGGATTGCATTGTATTTGTAAATTGCTTTGGGTAGAATTGTCATTTTCACAATGTTGAGTCTACCTATCCATGAGCATGGTATGTTTTTCCCTTTATGTAGGTCCCTTTGGGTTTCTTACACTAGTGTTTTGTAGTTTTCTTTGTATAGGTCTTTTACATCCCTGGTCAGATTTATTCCTAACTATTTTATCTTTATAGGGGCTATTATAAATGGTATTGTTTTCCTGATTTCCTTTTCATTGTTCTCTTTATGGTGTATAGGAATCCAGCTGATTTTTTTTTTTTTTTTAATCTTGTATCCTGCAACTCTGCTGATCTTTTTTATTAGTTCCAGTAGTTTTCTCGTGGAGTCTTTTAGGCTTTCTATGTATAGTATCATCTTATCAGCAAACAGGGACAGTTTAACTTCTTCATTACCAGTTTGGATGCCATTTATTTCTTTTTCTTGCCTTATTGCTCTAGCTAGGAATTCCAACACAATGTTAAATAAGAGCGGTGATAAGAGGCATCCTTGTCTTGCCCCTGTTCTCAAGGGGAATGTTATGTTTTCCGCCTTACTCAATTAAGAATGATGTGGGCCATTGGTTTTGCAGAGATGCCTTTTACTATGTTGAGAACTTTCCCTTCTATACCTATTTTATTGAGAGCTTTTATCAGGAATGGGTGCCGGACTTTTTTGAATGCCTTTTCAGCGTCAACTGAGATGATCATGTGATTCTTTTCTTTCCTTTTATTTATATGGTGGATTACATTGATTGATTTGTAGTGTTGAAACATCTTTGCATAACTGGTATGAATCCTACTTTGTTGTGGTGTATTATTTTTTTGATATGATGCTGAATTCTATTGGATAGAATTTTGTTGATAATTTTTGCATCTATATTCATGAGACCTATTAGTCTACAGTTTTTGATTTTTGTGGTGTCTTTGCCTGGTTTTGGTATCAGGGTTATGCTGGCTTCATAGAATTAATTCACGAATGTTGTTACCTTTTCTATGTTCTGAAAAAGTTTGAGTAATACTGGTATAAGCTCTTCTCTGAATGTTTGGTAGAATTCTCCAGTGAAGCCATTTGAACCAGGGATTTTTTTTTTTTCCCTTGGGAGTTTTTTTAATTACCTTTCCAATCTCTTCCCTTGTTATGGGTCTGTTCAGATTTTCAACATCACTTTGTATTATTTTGGGTAGGTAGTGTGTTTCTAGAAATTTATCCATTTTCTCTGGGTTTTCAAATTTGTTGGAGTATACTTTTTCATAATACTCTGTTATGATCCTTTTTATTTCATTTGGGTCTGTTGTAATGTCCCCCATTTCATTTCTTATTTGGGTTATTTGAGTCCTCTCCTGTTTTTCTTGTGTCAGTCTGGCCAGTGGGTTGTCGATTTTGTTGATTCTTTCAAAGAACTAACTTTTGGTGTTGTTGATTTTTTCTATTGTTTTTCTATTCTCTATTTCATTTATTTCTGCTCTGATCTTTATTATTTTATTTCTTCTAGTGGCTGAGGGCTTTTTTTTTTTTTTTTTTTTTTTTTTTTTGCTGTTTTCTTTCTATTTATTTGAGTACTGTAGTTAATGTTTTGATTTTGTCCCTTTCTTCTTTTGGATGTGTGCATCTATTGCTATAAATTGTCCTCTGAGGACTGCCTTTGCTGTGTCCCAAAGGCTTTGCTATGATGGGTTTTCATTTTCATTTGATTCTATATTTTTATTCCATCTCTGATTTCTTCTGTTACTTAGTAGTTTGTAAGCAGGATATTATTCAGTTTCCATGTAATTGATTTTTTTTCCTTGCTCTTCCTGTTGTTAATTTCTACCTTGATGGCACTGTGGTCAGAGAAGATACTTTGTATTATTTCAACACTTTGGGTCTTGTTGAGGATTGCTCTGTGGACTAAGATGTGGTCTATTCTGGAGAACGCTCCATGTGACTTGGATAAGAGTGTGTTCTTTGCAGCTGTTGAGTGGAGTGTTCTATATATGTCTATGAGGTCAAGTTGGCTGACTGTGCCCTTTAGGTCTTCTCTATCTTTGCTGAGTTTCTTTTTATATGTTCTGTCCTTTATTGAGAGTGGTGTGTTGAAGTCTCCTACTATTACTGTGGAACTGTCAATTTCTCTTTTCAGTGCTGTCAGAGTTTGTTTTATGTATTTTGGAGCACTGACATTGGGTGAATAGATGTTTATTATGGTTAAGTCTTCATGATGGATGGTCCCCTTAATCATTCTGTAGTGCCCTTCTTTGTCTTTTATGTTGGATTTTGTTTTAAAGTCTATTTTATCTGAGATTAGTATTGCCACTCCTGCTTTTCTTTGGTAACTGTTTACTTGATATATTTTTTCCAACCTTTGATTTTTAATAAATTTACATCTTTGTTTCTAATGTGTTTCTCTTGTAGACAGCATATTGATGGATCCTATTTTTTTTTAATCCATTGTGTCACTCTCCATCTCTTTATGGGTGCTTTGAGGCCATTTACATTCAGTGTAATTATTGATAGATGTTAGTTTATTGCTTTCATTTTGTAGTGCTTTTTTTTGTGGTGGTGACGTTTTCTTTGCTCTTCTTACTCTCCTGTGCTGAGTTCCTTTATTTGTGGATTTTTTCTTCCATTTCTTTTGTTTTTGTAGGTTTTGTTTTTACTGAAACTTTGTTTTTCTTCTTTATTTTGATGAGTAGGTTTGTAAACTTTCTTTGTGGTTACCTTGAAATTTACCTTATCTTCCTATGTTTGAACTAGTCTATTATTTCTTGTTATCATCTTGCCTTCCTCTCCGTTAGAAGGTTCTATACCTACACCATTTATTCCCTTTTTTATTGTTCTGATGTTGTTGTCATTTGCAGATTAACCTCTCTGGTTCCCTGTTATAATTCTTTTGGTTTTGAACAGTCCTTAAGAGTTCATTTCCTAGGTTGGTATCTGGCTGGTACGATCCTGCATCCTAGATTCAGCCTGAGGGCTGATGCTGTTTGTTCTTAGACTGAAGGACTCCCTTTAATAATTTTTGTAAGTTTGGTTTGTTTTTTACATAGTCCCTTAATTTCCAAGATTGTGGATCTGTGCTCTGTAGCTGATAGAGGACCTCTGCATGTATCTCTCCTCACTCTCTGTTCTCAGTCAGTTTCATATTCCATTTGGTGCTTGGCTGAGTTCTTTATCTTCTCGTTTGATGCTTAGGGTTTCAGGATTGACGTTTGTCTCTGTTCGACTTAGTTTTTCAGGTCTTTACTGTGGAGGGACAGTGTGGTGCTTCTGTCTATAGTACCATGTTGCCTGGAAGTCTGTACATCACTAGTTTTCTAAAAGGACGTTTGGAGTAGTGAAAAAGGAAGAATGAACAATGTAGAAGGGGAACTACCTTCTCAGTGACAAATGTGGGTTCACTGAGCTTGGGGCAAAGTAAAGTTTACCAATAGATATTTTGCACTGAGGTGGTAGTCAGACAGGAGCTGAGCAGTTTTCCATTAGCATATGGAGGACATTTGCTGGGTGGGTTCTGAGCATGGCCCTCAGGTAGCACAGGATATGGAGACTAGGTAAGGTAAAGATCCAGTGTTAAAAATAACAACCAAAGAAAGTCCTGGTTTGGTTTGTGGCTGAACAAGGTAGAAGTAATTATGTTGGGGTCAGCTGGTGGTTTGGGTTGGGTGCTTATAAACTAGAAATTGAGTTCTTGATATACTCTCAGAATTATACATGCATACTGATTTTTAATGTGATTGAACAAAAAGAAACTCAAAGAAAAACTGGGGCCCTTCAAGTCATAACCATGACCTTGTGCTTAAAATATATTAAAATACCACTAGTGGTGTGGTTGGGCTATGTATACGCTTTCTTGCTAGGCAGGATTCGTTTGGGAGCTTAGGGGCCCTGAACCTTTTGGATGAATTCTGGCAGTGTTTAGAAATGTGAGAAAAAGAATGTAGTGCTTATACTCTTACTGTTATGACCAAAAATAGCTGAGTTCTGGGGCTTCTCTTCCTTCACAAAAATTTGAGAGTACAGAAAGCAAATGTGTCAGTCAAGCCTTGTCTGAATTACGTTTTCTCCCCCCAACCATTCTTAAACCCCACTTCAGATAAACTTGCAGCATATTCACTTTTGTTCTGAACATTGAGGGATTGATTTCAAAACTTTTAAATCCAAACAGGTTCTCAGGTTAGCAAGAATAACATTCAAAGCTCAGACAAAATACAGTAAGAGCAGTGAATAGTGTTCAAACCAGCCTTTACCTAGATGCTACTTTGACATATGCCTGGCCCTGTATAAACATGTAGTATTGTTTTTCACGCACAAGTTTTTCTTACAACTTCTTTATCCTTTTAAAAAATTAAGCTGTGATGTTTTATCCCTTACTTCAATAATACTATTTGCTTCAGGCAGTATCATTCAAGATCAGATAAACCTTTAAAATCCCATCCATTATTTTTCTGTTAAGAAAATAGCAAAAAGCCTAATTACAAGGTAGTTTTTTTATAAAAATCTTGTACACTAATATATGTCTCTAAAATGTTACCAGCAGTTTAATTTCTTCCATGTAAAAAGTAAAATTGTTGTTCATTTATTCTATGGATCTCAAATACTATTTTATTAGGTTAGTTTTTTTCTCTTTTTTGTGGAAAGAAGATAGGAGGGTAGAGAACGTAAGTGCAATCAATGAATTAAACCAGCCCATTGACACAATTACAAAAAAACATAAATTTCCATTTTATGCAATTCATTTCATTGTACAGATAAATTAATTTTTTTCTAGTTTAAAGTAACCATTACAAAGATGTGTTTCTCTGTCATTTATTCTTGCAAAACTTTGTGGATAATTCATAAAAAATAAAATAATTATAAATTTTGCAAAGAACACAAAAATAAGGTTTACTGCTGTTGCAAATGAATTTAAATTAGGAAATTTTTGTATTTCAGACGGAATTAGTAGTTAAATTTATGCTAGGATTTTTGACTTTGTATTATGAATAATAGCTTTGAAATCTAATTATTTTATATTTTTGTTTTGTTTGTAATTAGGGCTAAAAATTGAATCTCAAAGGTAATCCATGGTAAACAAAATGAGATCTCAGGTAAAACAGTACCTGCAATCTCTATGATACTCTTTGTCCTCAGTTCAGTGAAACCATTCTAGCTAAAGCCTGTTATACTGCTACTGGCTAATTTAAGTAGAAAATAATTAAAAATCTCCATATTTATTCTAAGTTCGTCAGAATAGAAGTACCTTCAAAAGAGTTCTGCAGTGTTTGCAATTTTCTGCAAATTTCAGCCTTCAACTAAACAGGAACATTTTTGTCACTCTCAACTCCAGCCTATGGGAGCAGTTCATATAATTTTGAAAATTTTTCATAGTTTTCTACCCATAATCTTATCTTTCAAAGTGAAATCTCAGCAAAAATAGGTGCTATTTTCAGGAACATTCACAATGATTTTGGAAAAGCTTTGATTGAATCATATAGCTATATTCCAGGTAAACCCAGCACTCAGTGAACTCTTTTCTGTCTACTTTTCTGAGGGTGAAGTTTTCCTTTTTCTCATTAAAAAAAAAAAAGCAAATGTTCTTCCAAAAATTCCCAAAATGTGATTGTAGATTTAACTTCTGAAAAGTTAATAACCTGTATTAGAGCAAAATGCTGTATTGTATTCATATTTCATTATAAAATATGCAAAAGAGTATTCATTTAAGACTTTATCTCTCAAAGAGTTGATAACTGCTGTCATGACAGTAGAAGAAATTTCCTAAGGCATTGCTGCGTGAGTTGTAAGCCACAATGACCGCTGAGATGGAAATAAATGAATCTTAGGGAAGAGTGTCTTTTTTCTATAAAAACCCAGATGCGTTGCCAAGCATCACAGGTGTTCCACTCGTGTAGAGGACTGGAACTCTATCCCTCACATTAAACATTTTGCTAAATAAAGATTTTTTTCTCCATTTATAAGGGTGTCACTGACCTTTTCAATTGCTCAAATGAACACCGAAAGTATTTTTGATGCTATAATTGTATGCATAAAGAAGTACAGAAGCTGTTGTTAGTTTAAAGTGTAAGTACTTCAAAATATTTGAAGAAATATCAAAGGCTTAAGAGAAAGACTTCACTTGTCAAGACACTATAAGAATATAAATAGCACTACAGATCATTAAGAAAAAGACTAGTAACCAAATGGAAAAAAAAAATCAAGAGACTTAATAGATATTTCATTTAAACGACATTGAAATAGTTAATAATCATGAAAAGGTGTTCCACTTTATTAGTCATTGAAAACACCACTACACATACACTAAAGTGACTAAAATTAAATATATTTACAATAAATTTTGATAAGGATATTAAAAAAAAAAAATCAATTGCTGTCAAGTTGATTCCGACTCATAGAGACCCTATAGGACAGAGTAGAACTGCCCCATAGGGTTTCCAAAGAGTGGTTGTTGGATTCAAACTGCCAACCTTTTGGTTAGCAGCTAAGCTTTTTGCTACTAAGCCACCAGGGATCCGATAAGGATATAGACCGATGGAACTGAAATGCTCATACGTTGATGGTGGGAATTTAAAATTATAATCATTTTGGAACACTTGATTATTTCTATTAAATTTGAACATATGCAATACCCTTCAGCATAAATGCAACAGAAATATACACATATGTGCTCTAATGCACAGGACTGTACAAGAATGCCTATGCCATTATTATTTTTAATAATTCCAAATGGAAATAGCCTGTATGTCTATCAATATAAAAATGAAATAAATCTGTATATAATCATTCAAAATCTTAATATACGTCAGTGAAAATGAACGAACTACTGATACATACATGAATTCATTCCACGAATAAAAAGAAGCCATCACAAAAGTGGTGAGATAGAAACAGGAATGCATGCAGTATGGTTCCAATTTTATAAAAGACAAAAATAGTTAATTTATAGCATTAGAAGACAGGATGGTGATTACCTTGAGTAGAAAAGAAGGACAAATAATGGAAAGGAAAGTGCAAGACAGCTGCTTGCTGGTTATAGTGCATTTCTTAACTTTGGTGGGAGTTTCACAGTGTGTCCATTTGTAATAATCAAGCTGCACACTTCTGATTTGTGCACTATTGTGTGTGTATATTCTCTCAAGAAAAATGTTTCTTATAAAATATTTTTAAACGGCCTTTTAATGACCTCTTTATGCTGCTTTAATTTTCTTCTACTCCAAGGCACAAAATAGCTTAAAAAGCTTTTCTATTAGCATTCAGGTTTAATACTTTCTTTTAAATCATGTGTGGTTCCTGGTTGCTGTACTTTACAATACATTAAAAAGTCTTATGTCATCCTTCAAGATATAATATGTGTATAAGAAACAAGTCTCAATTTCTCAAATATGCTTTTTATGAAAAATATATATTTATAATTGAATACATGTAAGATTTTTCTTAAATTTTATTGTCTTTATTTATTCATAGAGAAGAAATTAAGGAGATGCTTTGAATTTAATATTAAAATGTTTGTGATAATGAAAATAAAGTCAATGTATGAGTCACCACTGACATATTTTCACATATTTGCCATTGTCCGAATTTTTCTAATCATGAGATAGTTAAAAGTCACTTGTAATCGTAATGTGTAGGTTACTTTAAAATATTCTGATTAACACACACACCCACACACACACACAGTAACTTAGATCTTATGACAGTGATGATTTTTTATTATCTGTCTCTTCATGATAACATTTCAGGTTATCCAAAATATGTTTGGAGTGAAATGACACTTTACTATCCTAATTTATCAAAACAATAATTCTGCACAGAGAAAGTTTTCAATGTAATGGAAAGGGGATTGATGAAATAATATAAGTGATTTATGCCAAATCACACATTCTTTAAAGCTTATCCTTGGATCCATGTTTAAAGCTGATTTTTTTTTTTAACAGTCTGATCCTGTAACCTCTTTTTTGATGTAACATCGTATTTCTATGATGTCCTCTAGCCATAATTGCTTTCACATGTTTCATTATCTTCCATTTTAGAATGACCTCATTTCTCTGATAATCTCTGTGCTAAGAAATATTTCTGGGCGTCTGGCATATTTGTGTCGATGTTGAGTTCTACATTAATGGAGCCACACTCTAGACCAAGGTCCTATACACACAAGGTGAAACTCTTCAAAGTGGAGTCATGAATTGATAGAGTTATGTAAAAGAAAAAAAAAAGTTCAGAGCTAAGATAAAACTCGATATTTCTTCTCTTAATTTAATATATGTTATGCTGTAAAGTAAAAATTTCATCAGCCTCCCTTATTATTCTTCATGTAAAAAATGGATATGTGATTTGTGGCTGCTTGGTTATATTTGTAAGGAAGACTCTCTGCCCTCTCCCTGGCCATGGAATTTTTCTTCTTTTAAATATCCCTTAGTTTTCTTTAAATATATCTGAACATAATATGGAACCAAAGAAGTCAAGACAGTTAGAAAAATGAATGTGTGTAACCTCAAAACAGTGTTAAATATATCCTTAAAAAGGATTTCTTCAGTGTCGGTCATTGCTGATTTGATACAGTTCATTGTTGAAGCACTAGAAAAATCTTACTATAGGTGTAGAATTTGATGTTTTGTGGGTAATTGAACACTGCATTTTCACTGCAAGTTGACATCAAGTTCTTTAACTCAGGTCTTGTTACGTTTTGTAATGTGATACATGGGGAACATTTACTGTTCAATAGCCGTAAAAACTCTTCTATACGAATGGTAAGCCATAACGTAAAAATGTCGGTAAGGCCTGGCATCTATTCTAGAGTCCCCTGTGAAAACGGCTTTTGCAAATGCATACCAGAAATAGGGAACAGCATATCCCATGCAGGTAACCAGGTGAAATACAGATGGTGAGAAGTGTGACCCATTCCCAGTTTGAAGACCTAAGACACAGACATTAAAGTTTTGTCATAGGTTTGAGGTTTTTGAAGATAATCATGTCTTGTTGAAGAACAGTCATTTTTTCTTTTTTTTTCTCACATGAGAGGCAAAAATTTGAGACCAATCATGGATAAAAGAGGAAACACAAATCAATGCTGAATCCATTATCAAACCAGAACTCATCACTATCTTCTCCAAAATCCCATCCGTCACTCCCGCTAACCTCGATGGCATATCACCATCATGTCCGTCTATTACTCTAGATGATGAGCACCCATCTTTACTCTCCCTGGGCCAGAAAAGAAAGTGGAACTGTTCTTTTGAGACACGCTCGTCTCTCTCATTACTCATTCAGTTTGTCTTATTGACTTTAACTTTGAAATATGTCTCGAATGCCTCCTCTACAGCCCAGTCACCAGGGCCCTCCTCATCCCTATTCTGGACCATTTGAATATCATCTATAGCTGGTCTTCGTACCAACTTTTCAGGTTTGCTTCTCTTCAGAAAATCCACAATGCTGTTTCCAGAGCTTTGTATTTTCGTTTATATAACTGAGTTGCTTAAAATGTACCAATGACTTTCCATCATTGAAGATCAAGCCTAGCCTCCATGTATAGTATACATGTTCCTTCATGATCTTATGTAATATTAAAATGTCTACCTCTGCTCCTCATACATGGCTTTATCCTCTAATTATCATTAACACCATGTTAGTCCCTGATTATTCCGTACCTCTAAGCCTACATGAATAATCTTTGCTAGGCCTGGAATACTAGATTAGAGTTCATTTTCAAGAAACAGAAAACTATTCTAGCTATTTTAGGCAGAAAGAGATATGATACAGGGAAATATGTGTTTACACAATCATTGAGTGCTGAAGAAAAAGGCTTTGGTCTGTGCCCTCACAAGTGTCCTTCTCTCTTCCTGGAATGCAGTCATCTACTCACTTGATACATGCATATATTATCTTTTAAGAATAATCTCAAACCATCAGTCATTATCTGAAGGCTGCTCTGATTTTCTCAGGGGAACGTGGGCACGTCTTTTAAGTTACTGTTGCACTTTGTACATATATTGCGATAATTTTTACATTAAATTACTGCAGTCTTATTTTTTTTACTCTTTTTTTAAATATGTGTAAAAGCACAGATACACATATAGTACATAAATAGGTATACAGTATATCTGTGGTATTAGTGAGATATCACTACACACCTACTAAATCAAACCAAACAAAACCCACAGTCTCTGTAAGGCCAGTAAGTCCGGTCATTTTTTGTGAGGTAGAATTTTGTTCTACATTTTTCTCCAACTCTGTCTGGGACCCTCTGTTGTGATCCGTGTCAGAGCAGTCAGTGGTGGTAGCTGGGCACCATCTAGTTGTACTGGACTCAGTCTGGTGGAGGTCATGGTAGTTGTGGCCCATTAGTCCTTTGGACTAATCTTTCCCTTGTATCTTGTTTTCTTCATTCTCCCATGGTCTCAAAGGGGTGAGACCAGTGGAGTATCTTAGATGGCTGCTCACAGACTTTTAAGACCCCAGATGCTACTGACCAAGGTAGAATGTAAAACATTTTCTTTATAAACTATGTTATGCTAATTGAGCTAGATGTTCCCCGAGACCATGGTCCCCATAGCCCTCAGCCTAGAAATTTAGTCCCTCAGGGAGTTTGGATATGTCTGTGGAGCTTCCATGACCTTGCCTTGTACAAGCTGTGGTGGCTTCGCCAGTATTGTGTACTGTCTTATCCTTCACCAAAGTTACCACTTATGTATTTTCTATTTAGTATTTCCTGGTCCCAACCCTCCCATCCCTCGTAACCATCAAAGATTGTTTCTTATTATGTGTAAACCTTTTCAAGAGTTTTTTCAGCAGTGGTCTCATACAATATTTGTCCTTTCGTGATTGACTTATTTCGCTAAGCATAATGTCCTCCAGTTTCATCCATGTTATCAGATGTTTTGAAGATTCATCATTGTTCTTTATCATTGCATAACACTCCGTTGTGTGTATGTACCATAGTTTTTTATCCATTCATCTGTTGATGGACATCTAGATTGTTTCCATCTTTTTGCTATTGTGACCAGTGCTGCAATGTGGATATGTCTATTCTGTGCCACTCATTTCTCTAGGATATATTCTTAGGAGTGGGATTGCTGGATCCTAGGATATTTCTATTTCTAGCTTTCTAAGGAAGTGCCATATCGTTTTCTAAAATTGTTGTATCACTTTGCATTCCCATCAGCACTGCATAAGACTTCCAGTCTCCCCACAGCCTCTCCAACATTTGTTATTTCCAGTGTTTTTGATTCCTGCCAGTAATGCTGGGGTGAGATGGGAACTCACTGTGGTTTTGATTTGGATTTCTCTAATGGCCAGTGATCAGGAGCATTTCCTCATGTGTCTGTTGGCTGCCTGAATGTCTTCTTTGGTGAAGTGTATATTCATTTCCTTTGCCCATTTTTAATTGGATTATTTTTCTTTTTGTTGTAGAGGTGTTGTATTTTCTTGTAGATTTTAGAAATTAGACCTTTGTCTGACTTGCATTGTCTAAAAATTTTTTCCCGGTCTGTAGGTTCTCTTTTGACTCTTTTGGTGAATTCTTTTGATGAGCCTAAGTGTTTAATATTTAGAAGATCCCAGTTATCTAGCTTATCTTCTGGAGTTTGTGTGTTGTTGGTTAACGTTTGTATCCTGTTAATGCTATGTATTAGGGCCTCTAGCATTGATCCTATTTTTCCTTTTATGAACTTTATTGTTTTTGGCTTCATATTTAGGTCTTTGATCGATCTTGAATCAGTTTTTGTATATGGTGTGACGTATGGGTCCTGTTTCATTTTGTTGCAGATGGACATCCTGTTTTGTCAGCACCATTTGATAAAAAGACTGTTCCCTGTTTGATGGACTTTGGGTCCTTGTCAAAGATCAGGTGACCATAGGTGGATGGATTTACATCTGGGTTCTCAATTCTGTTCCATTGGTCAATATATCTGTCATTGTGCCAGTACCAGGATGTTGTGACTACCATCGCTATATAGTAGGTTCTGAGGTCAGGCAGTGCTAGTCCTCCTACATTATTACCTTCTTCAATAGTGCTTTACTTATCCGGGGCTTCTTCCCTTTCCATATAAAGTTAATGATTAGATTTTCCATCTCTTTAAAGAATGTTGTTGGTATTTGGATCAAGATTGCATTCTATTTGTAAATTGCTTTGGGTAGAATTGTCATTTTCACAATGTTGAGTCTACCTGTCCATGAGTATGGTATGTTTTTCCATTTATGTAGGTCCTTTTAGGTTTCTTGCAGTAGTGTTTTGTAGTTTTCTTTGTACAGGTCTTTTACTTCCCTGGTTAGATTTATTCCTAAGTATTTTATTTTTTTTAGGGACTATTATAAATGGTATTGTTTTCCTGATTTCCTTTTCATTGTTCTCTTTATGGTGTATAGGAATCCTACTGATTTTTGTGTTTATCTTGTATCCTGCTACTCTGCTGAATCTTTCTACTAGTTCCAGTAGTTTTCTCATGGAGTCTTTTGGGTTTTTTATGTATAGTATCATATCATCTGCAAACAGGGACAGTTTACTTCTTCATTACCAATTTGGATGCCCCTTATTTCTTTTTCTTGCCTCATTGCTCTAGCTAGGACTTCCAGCATAATGTTAAATAAGAGTGGTGATAAGGGGCATCCTTGTCTTGCTCCTGTTCTCAAGGGGAACATTATGTTTTCAGCCTCTCTCCATTAAGAATGATGTTGGCCTTTGGTTTTGCAGAGATGCCTTTTACTATGTTGAGAAATTTCCCTTCTATACCTATTTTATTGAGCACTTTTATCTGGAATGGGTGTTGGACTTTTTCAAATGCTTTTTCTGTGTCAACTGAGATGATCTTGTGATTCTTTTTTTCCTCTAATTTATGTGGTGGATTACATTGATTGATTTTCTAACGTTGAACCATCCTTGCATACCTGGTATGAATCTTACTTGGTCATGGTGTATTATTTTTTTGATATGATGCTGAGTTCTATTGGCTAGAATTTTGTAGAGAATTTTTGTGTCTATATTCGTGAGAGATATTTGTCTGCGGTTTTCTTTTTTTGTCATGTCTTTACCTGGTTTGTGTGTCAGGGTTATGCTGGTTTCATAGAATGAATTTGAAAATGTCACTTCCTTTTCTATGTTCTGAAATAGTTTGAGCAGTACTGGTGTCACCTCTTCTCTGAATGTTTGGTAGAATTCTCCAGTGAAGCCATTTGAGCCACGGCTTTTTTTTTTTTTTTTTTTTTTTTTTGGTGTTGGGAGGGTTTTTTTATTACCTTTTCAATCTCTTCTCTTGTTATGAGTCTGTTCAAATTTTCAACATCACTCTGTGTTACTCTGAGTAGGTAGTGTGTTTCTAGAAATTTATCCTTTTCCTCTAGGTTTTCAAATTTGTTGGAATATAGTTTTTCATAGTACTCTCTTATGACTTTTCTTTTTTCAGTTGGGTCTGTTGTAATTTCTCCCATTTCTTTTCTTCTCTGGATTGTCTGTGTCCTGTTCTGTTTTCCTTTGTCAGTTTGGTCAGTGGTTTGTCGATTTTGTTGATTCTTTCAAAGAACCAACTTTTGGTTTTGTTGATTTTTTCTATTGTTTTTTTGTTCTCTATTTCATCTCTGATCTTTATTTTTTCCCTTCTGATGGCTGTGGGTTTTTTTTCTTTTTTTCTTTTTGATGTTCTCTTTCTATCTGTTCAAGTTGTGTAGTTAATGTTTTGATGTTGTCCATTTCTTCTTTTTTGTTGTGTGCATCTATTGCTATAAATTGTCCTCTGAGGACTAACTTTGCTGTGTCCCAAAGTTGGTATGATGTGTTTTCATTCTCATTTGATTCTAGGAACTTTTGATTCAATCTCTGATTTCTTCTATTACCCATTGATTTGTAAGCAGGGTGTTATTCAGTTTCCATGTAATTAATCTTTTTTTCCTTACTCTTCCTTTTGTTAATTTCTACCTTGATGGTGTTGTGGTCAGAGAAGTTATTTTGTATTATCTCGATGTTATGAATTTTTTTGAGGGTTGTTCTGTGGCATAAGATGTGGTCTATTCTGGATAATATTCCATGTGTGTTAGAAAAGAATGTGTACCTTGTAGCTGTTTGGTGGAACATTGTATATATGTCTATGAGGTCAAGTTGGCTAATTGTGCCCTTTAGGTCTTCTGTATCTTTGTTTAGTTTCTTTCTAGATGTTCTGTCCTTTACCAAGAGTGGTGTGTTGAAGTCTCCTGCTATTATATTGGAACTGTTAATTTCTCTTTGCAGTGCTGTTAGAGTTTATGTCTTTTGGAGCTGAGTAGATGTTTATTAAGGTTATGTCTTCATAATGGATCATCCTTTTAGTGTCTTTGTCTTTTATGGTGGATTTTGTTTTAAAGTCTATTTTATCTGAAATTAGGATTGCTACTCCTGCTCTTTTTTGATAGTTTTTTTGGTTTTTTTTTTCCAATCATTTGATTTTTAATAAATTTATGTCTTTGTTTCTAAGGTGTGTCTCTTGTAGACAGTGTATTGATGGATCTTGTTTTTTATCCATTCAGTCACTGTCTCTCTCTTTATGGGTGCATTTAGGCCATTTACATTCAGTGTAATTATTGATAGGTGTGTTTATTGCTGTCATTTTGTAGTGCTTTGTTTTGTGGTTCTGATGTTTTCTTTGTTCCTCTTACTCTCCTGTGCTGAATTCTTGTTGTGGATTTTTTCTCATTTATTTTGGCTTTGTAGATTTTGTTGTTACTAAGACTTTTTTTTTTTTCTTTATTTTGATCAGTAGGTTTGTTAACTTTCCTTGTGGTTACATTGAAATTTACCCTTATCTTCCTAGCTTTGAACTAGCTTATTATTACTTAGTATCAACTTGCCTTCCTCTCCATTAGAAGGTTCTATACCTACAACATTTATTCCCTCTTTTATTGCTCTAATGTTGTCGTCATTAACAGATGAACTTCTCTGTTTCCCTGTTGTAATTTTTTGGATTTGGATACTCCTTGAGAGTTCATTTCCTAGGTTTGTTTCTGGCTGGTATGATCCTGTGTCCTAGATTCACCCTATGGTCTGATGTTGTTTATTCTCAGACCGAAGGACTCCCTTTAATAATTGTTGTAAGTATGGTTAGGTTTTTACATAGTCTTTTAATTTCTGTTTTTCTGGAAATGTCATAATTTCACCATCATATTTCAATGAGAGTTTTTCAGGATATATTATTCTTGGCTGGCCATTTGTTTCTTTCAAGGTTTTGTATATGTCATCCCTTTGCCTTCTCGCTTGCATGGTTTCTGCTGAATAATCCAAGTTTAGTCTTATTGTTACTCCTTTGTATGTGTCTTTTTGTTTTGCTTGAGTTGCTCTCAGGAGTCTGTTTGTCTTTGGTTTTAGCAAGTGTGATTATGATATGCCTTGGTGATTTTCTTTTTGGGTCTGTCCTATATGGGGTTCATTGAGCTTCTTAGATGGTCAGCTTTTCACTTTCATGATATTGGGGAAGAGTTCTTTCAACAATACTTCAATGATCCTCTCTGTGTTTTCTTTTTTCTCCCCCTGTTCTGGATCTCCAATCACTCGAAAATGTTTGCTTTTGATTGTATCCCACATAATTCTCAGGGTTTCTCCATTTTTCTTCTGATTTTTCCTGAGTTGTATCCAAGTGGTTGTCTTCAATTTCACTGATCCTGTCTTCTATCGTTCCAAACCTGCTCCTCAGCCCTTCTATGACACTGTCCATTTCTGAAATTTGTTGTTTATCTTTTGAATTTCTAATTGTTGTTTTTGCATGATTTCTAGTTGTGAATTTATTTTGACATCTTATCCCTGTATTATTTTCCTAAATTCTTTTTTTTTTTTTTTGTCTGTATTTTCCATGAATTTGTCTGCCTTTTCCAGGAATTTGTGTATTTTTGCCTCATTTTTGTCTGTTTTTTGCTTCAACTGTTAGATAACTCTGAATATTAGAGATTTGAATTCTATTTCAGGTAGTTCTAATGCCTTTTCTTCTACTGGAAAGTCATGGTGTTTTATTTTGTATGCCTACTGGAACCATCCTGTACTGTTTTTGTATATGTTTTGTTGTTGTGGCTGTCTTCAGGACATTCCATAGTTATTTTCCTTGTTTATTGATTGTAGATATATTTACTTCATCCTGTTTTATTTTGTTATGTCTGAGTAGGCAGGCTGTGCATTCTTTGCAGTTTGCTTATCTGTGGGCATGATACTTTTCACCCCCTTGTCCAACGGGTAGGGTCAGGCTCTCAGTTATGGTGCAGCAGGGCAGATCCAGCTGAAGGGGAGTTGCTGGGAGGGTTGTTTGTGGCAAGTACCAGGTCTGACAGAGCAGACCGGGAATCAGTGCAGAGCAGGTTCTAGTAGGTGGTGCCTGTGCTGCTCAGAGGTGTGACGTTCAGCACATGGTGCAGGTAGGTAGGAAGGAGGGGGTAGATTGTGATGTGTGGAAGTAGGATGGATATGGGAAAGAGGAGAGAGAAACAGGAGCCAAAAACAAACAAACCAAAAAGAGTGTTAGGGGAGCTTGCCATTGGAGTGGAGAGATGAGAGACTGAGTAATGGAGAAAAACAGAAGACAAAAAAGGTAAAAGAAAAAATTTAAAAAAAAAAAAGCAAAGCCCCCAGGGATCCCACTGGTGCTGCTGCAAAACATGGGGAAGTGGCTCCCAGGCTGCGAAGTACAGCCTGGCTAGAAGGGGTAGAGTTGCACTCAGCACCACATATTCAGGTGAAAGAAAGAGAAGGTAAGTATGGAGAGATGAGAAACTGAGAAATGAAGAAAGACAGAAAGGGCAAAAGAGAGAAAAGAAAAGAAAAAAAAAAAGAAATGCCACTAGGGATCCCACTGTGTGGCTGCGCTGCATAGTCTGAAGACGTAGCTTCCAAGCCGCACAGTACAGCCTGTCTAGAAGGGGTTCCCAAGCCAAGAAAAGAAAAAGAAAACAAACAAATCAAAACAGAACAAATCAAAGCAAACAAACAAAAGCTTTGGGGATCCCACCAGCATGGTGGTGCAGGCCGGGAAGCAGTTCTAGAGTCAAGCAGCATTTCACAGCCTTTCAGGAAGAAGCAAAGATGGCACACAGAGCCAGGTATTTGATAGAAAGTAGGGGAAGGTGGTTAGAGGTGTGGAAGAAACCAAAAGAAGCAGAAAAAAGCAACACTAGCAACAAACTAATGGCACTCCGGGAGCCAGCCAGTGTGGGCAGGTGGAATCCAAGCCACACAGGGCTAAAGCCAGTGCCTCCTGGCCAAGAAACTGTGGCTGCAGGAAGCAGAGGAGGCCGAGTAGGGGTGAAGAAGGCGATGGGGGTGGAAAAGTGTATATCGCTGGTTACTGGTTGTTCTGTCTCCTGCTAGGAGCTCCATGAAGCTGCTTTCCAGTTCTCCATGTTCACCAATCTCTGACAGGAGTCCAAGATGGCAAATCTGTGCTGCGTTAGCTGATAGAGGACCTCTGCACATATCTCTCCTAGGTCTCTGTTCTCTGTCAGTTTCTTATTCCTTTCTGTGCTTGACTGAGTTCTTTATCTCTTCATTTGATGCTTAGGGTTTCAGGATTGATGTTTGTCTCTGTTTGACTTAGTTTTTCTGGTCTTTGCTGTGGAGGGATGGTGTGGTGCTTCTGTCTATAGTGCCCTGTTGCCCAGAAGTCTCTGCAGTCTTTTTTGTTTGTTTCTTCCCCTTAGAATATAGTCCCCTCAAGCTTACACTTGAGCCTCTTTGAAGGTACACAGTAATTATTTCCAGCTATGAACACCTAAGGCTTGGATGAGTGATTGAAAGAAAATAGGATCAATAAATATGTGTTGAATGTATACTGAATGCAATCATAAAACAAGTATGTGGCAGAAGTCAGTCATCAGCCATTAGCTCTCTTCACCAAGCAACGTGTTTTATATGATACAATGCATGTCTTATTTGCTTGCAGTTTTATTTTAATGTGAGAAAGTGTGTTATCTATCAAGAACAAAAGCTATCACATTTGAATGGTGGAAATTATTTCATCAAAAATTTAAAGTACTACTCATATGTAAGATGAATCTCTAAGATTTTGTAATGATCAAAACTGATAAATCTACTGATGGTAGACTCCTTGAGAAACACCACATGACTTGTTCTCTATTCACTCTAGGTGTTTAACACAATGTCTGATTCTTACTAATCCCTTACATATTTAACAGTTGAATACATGAATAAATGGGAGAATGGATTAATGAAAAAATACACCCATTGCCATTGCATTGATTCCGACTCATAGTGACCCTGTAGAACAGAGTAGAACTGTCCCATAGGGTTTCCAAGGCAGTAAATTTTTACGGGAGCAGACTGACACATCTTTCTCCCATGAAGTGTCTGGTGACTTGGAACTGCTGACCTTTTGGTTAGCAGCCAAGCTTTTTAACCACTGTGTCCCCAGGACTAATTAATTAAAAAATATAGCTTATTTAAACCTGAAATAAAGAGGATGATTCTTTTTTCTCCCCCCACATGTGGCTATTTATTTATTTTCTCTCTTTTTTTTAAATTGTACTTCAGATGTAGGTTTACAGAACAAACTAGTATCTCATTAAAAGTATGCACACATATTGTTTTATGACATTGGTCAACAACCCCATGACATGTCAACTCTCTCCCTTCTCAACCTTGGGTTGCCTATTACCAGCTTTCCTGTCCCCTCCTGCCTTCTAGTCCTTGTCCCAGGGCTGGTGTGCCCTTTAGTCTCATTTTGTTTTATGGGCCTGTCTAATCTTTGGCTAAAGGGTGAACCTCGGGAGTAAATTCATTACTGAACTAAAAGGGTGTCCAGGGACCATAACTGGGGTTTCTGCAGTCTCTGTCAGGCCAGTAAGTCTGGTCTTTTTTTGTGACTTAGAATTTTGTTCTACATCCTTCTCCAGCTCTGTCTAGTACCCTCTATTGTGATCCCTGTCAGAGCAGTCAGTGGTGGTAGCCGGGCACCATCTAGTTGTGCTGTACTCAATCTGGTGGAGGCCATGGTAGTTGTGGTCCATTAGTCCTTTGGACTAATCTTTCCCTTGTATCTTGTTTTCTTCATCCTCCCTTGCTCCTGAAGGGCTGAGACCAGCGGAGTATCTTAGATTGCTGCTCACAGGCTTTTAAGACACCAGACGCTATTCACCAAAGTAGAATGCAGAACATTTTCTTCCTAAACTATGTTATGCCAAGGTCCTCACAGCCTTCATCCCAGCAATTCAGTCCCTCAGAGTCTGGATGTGTCTATGGAGCTTCCATGATCTTGCCCTGTGCAAGTTGTACTGGCTGCCCCAGTATTGTGTACTGTCTTAGCCTTCACCAAAGTTACCACTTACCTATTGTCTATTTAGTGTTTTTCCATCCCCACACCTCCCCTCCCTCATACCCATCAAAGATTGTTTCTTTTTGTGTGTAAACCTTTTTATGAGCTTTTATAGTAGTGGCTTCATACAATCTTTGTCCTTTTGTGATTCACTTATTTCACTCAGCATAATACCCCCCAGATTCATCCGTATTGTGAGGCGGTTCGCAGATTCATCATTGTTCTTTATCTTTCAGGAGTATTCCATGTGTGTATGTACCATAGTTTGTTTATCCATTCATCTGTTGATGGGCGTCTAGGTTGTTTCCACCTTTTTGCTATTGTGAACAATGCTGCAATGAACATACGTGTGCACATGTCTATTCGTGTGACAACTCTTATTACTGTATGATATATTCCTAGAAGTGGGATTGCTGGATCATATATATTTCTATTTCTAGTTTTCTAAGGAAGCACCATATTGTTTTCCAAAATGGTTGTATCATTTTGCATCTCACCAGCAGTGCATAAGATTTCCAATCTCCCCACGGTCTCCAACGTTTATTATTTTCTGTTTTTTTGATTCATGCCAGTAATGCTGGGATGAGATGATGTCTCATTGCGGTTTTGATTTGCATTTCTCTAATGGCTAGTGATTGTGAGCATTATGAAGCATGGAAGCAGTAGTTAAGAAATTAAATGACATATTGTATTGGGAAAATCTACTGCAAAAGTCCTCTTTAAAGTGTTAAAAACAAAAATGTCATTTTGATGACTAAGGTACACCTGACCTAAATCATGGTCTTTTCAATCACCTCATATGTATGTGAAAGTTGGACAAAAAAAAAGGAAGATAGAAGGAGAGTGGATGCATTTGAATTGTGGTGTTGGCTAAGAATATTGAATATACCAAGAACTGCCAGAAAAATGAATATGTCTCAGAGGAAGTACAGTCAGAATGTTCCTTAAAAGTGAAGCTGGAGAGACTCATCTTGTTTATTTTAGACACGTCATTAGATCAGGAGAGACCAATAGCTAGAAAATGACATCATGTTTGGTAAAGTAGAGGGTCAGTGAAAAGCAGAGAAACTCTCTATGAGGTGGATTGACACAGTGGCTACAACAACGGTCTCGAACGTAGCAGCAATTGTGAGGATGGAACAAGACCCTGGCAAGGTTTCCTTGTGTTCTATGTAGGGTCACCATGAGTTGGAGCCAACTGAAAACAATGAACAGCAACAACATATTTATTTTGTTCTTTATTGAATAATTCAAAAGTTAGACATCAACTATTTCAATTAAAAAGAAATGTTGAAGTGAAGTTTAAAAATGTACCAATCCAATAAAATCAGTGGCTGTTGAGTGGATTCCGACTCATGATGATCTGACGTTATTCAGTGTAGAATGGCACATAGGATTTTCATTGGCTATGACCTTTCTGAACTAGATTGCCAGACCTTTCTTCTGAAGCTTCTCTGAGTGGATTTGAAACTTCATCCTTTTGGCTAGTAGCCAGCACCTAACCATTTGAACCACCCAGGGACTACCAAAATGTATCCAGACCCCAGCTTAAAAGCTGTTTAATTATGAGTGTAATATTGAGTTTTTACTCGAGAGGCAAAGTAAGGTAATGTCCAAAAGAAGGAAAGACACTGTAATCAGTATTTCCCAATCTTTTTTATTTCATAGCAGATATAAAAATAAAATATTTTCATGGCAAAATGGGATAAAGGAACAAATTGCTTACAGTCAGAGGCAGCCAGTCAAGATTCAAATTCCAGGGAAAAACCAACCTAATTGTCCTACATTGGGCTTAAATGCCTACATTTTCGCTAGGGGGAGAATAAAATGCTTCATTTGATGTCCACCAAGACTGAATTCAATGGGAGAAGAGTAGTTTTTGAAAGTAAAATCAGGGTGCTCTTAAAAAAGGGAGGGGAATGGTGTTCCACAAAGATGTCATTGGCAATATAGCACCTATATAATTATTTCTATTATAGTGACGTAATAGTTAAGAGCTCAGCTGCTAACCAACAGGTTGGCAATTTAAGTCCTCCAGCCGCTCCTTGGAAACCCTATGGGGCAGTTCTATGCTGTCCTATAGGGTCACTATGAGTCAGAAGCGACTCGACGGCACCTAACAACATCAAACAACAAATATATATATATATAATATATAATCACATAAAATGATTATAACTCATGTACCTTAGTTTGGATCTTTTTGAACTATAGCTATCAGTGGATTATATACATTCAAAAAAGAACAGATTTATTATAGATACAGATATAAAATAGATGTAGACATAGGTATAGACATACAAATGCCTGTGCTTGTTGGAATCATGATTATTTTCTCTGCTTTAGTAACATCTTTATGTTCAACAAGGAGTAGAAGCTTCATGAATTTTACAGACATACTCTTTAAAGAAAGAAACAGAGGGTGAATGTAATAACTGCTAAATTTTGCCAAAAGAAGAAAACAGTGGCAGTTGAGTGGCCAGTTAGTTTTTATTAAAAATAATGTAATATCTCTAAAATAAGTTTTTCCTTTGTATACTATCAATTTTTTTTAATGACTAATTCCTTCAGAAAAAAACATAAAGCCTCTGCTTATTGTTGTTGTTTGTTGTTAGGTGCCGTCGAGTTGGTTCTGACTCACAGTGACCCTACGAACAACAGAAACGCTGCCTGATCTTGCAGGATCCTCAAAATCCTTGTTATGCTTGAGCCCATTGTTGCAGGCAATGTGTAAATCCATCTTGTTGAGAGGTTTCCTTTTTTGCTGACCCTCTAATCTACCAAGCACGATGTCCTTCTCCAGGAACTAGTCCCTCCTGATAGCATGTCCAAAGTATGTGAGAGGTAGTCTCACCATCCTTGCTTCTATGAACATTCTGGCTGTACTGCTTCCAAGACAGATTTGTTTGTTTTTCTTGCATTCCATGGTATATCAGTATTCTTCACCAACACCATAATTCAAGTACATCAATTCTTTTTTTCGTCTTCCTATTCATTGTCCAGCTCTTGCATGCATACGAGACGATTGAAAACACCGTGGCTTGGGTCAGGCGCACTTTATTCCTTAGAGTGACATCTTTGCTTTTAACACTTTAAAGAGGTGTTTTGCAGCAGATTTGCACAATTCAATAGTCGTTTGGTTTCTTGGATGTTGCTTCCATGGGTGTTGATGTGGATCCAAATAAAATGAAATCCTTGACAACTTCAGTCTTTTCTCTGTTTATCCTGATGTTGCTTATTGGTCCATTTGTGAGGATTTTTGTTTTCTTTATGTTGAAGTGTAACCCATACTGAAGGTTATGGTCTTTGATCTCATCAGTAGGTGCTTCAAGTCTTTTCAGTTTCGGCAGACAACGTTGTGTCATCCGCATATAGCAGGCTGTTAACAAGTATTCCTCCAATCCTGGCGCTGTGCTCTTATTCATATAGTCTAGCTTCTCGGATTATGTGCTCAGCATACATATTCATATTGCTGTTACATGTCCAATGATTTTGATTAACTTAGACTAGGTCTTTAAAAACAATTAAATATGATGAAGCTATTCCATTTAATTACCACTACATTCTTAAGTCAATAGTCAGAAAGAAAGACAGAGAGATAGAAAGAAACAGAAAAGAAAAAAAAAACTAGCAAAACCTAAATAGACTAGGAGGTATGGGTAAAAATGTATTGCTTCAACAGGCAGATAGTCTTTTTTTTTTTTCTAATCTGAAGAAATAAGTAGCTAGACTTCCTAAAATCCGGATTGTCTCTTTCAGCAGGCAGAAGGGGGCATAAATTTGTTGAAAACTCAGCACAAGTTCTTTATGAATATGTTTGCAAAGGCTGAAACTTTTCCATTGTGAAAGAAAGTAATTTAAAGCTTATATGTTAAACATGATGCAGCCAAGAGTTTGTCCTTATGCTGTAGCCTTGAAGGTGGAAATCAAGACCCAGATACCATTGTTCTGTGATGCTATCTGAACTGTATCATCCATATAAAACTTCCCAGATATGTAACTAATGAGGCTGCAAAAATCCATTCTCTATAACTGCACCTCAGAAAGAACATAGACTTCCAAATAATAGTTATTGTGCCAATGAAAATTATCTGGGTTTGTGAGTATTTTAGATAAACTATCGTCTGTTTGACTTGTAGATTAATTGAGCAGATCAACAAGCATTTGGATTATGTATAAAGTCAACAAAAGGAAGTCTCAGGTAGGTACGTTGTTTTATTTTTTAATGATTGCTCAGGGTCTTGGAATAACAATCTTTATAATAATCCCCCAATAGTGCCTTAAACAAAGGCTGTCATAATGAACCTGAATTGAGATTGAATTTTATTTTCAATAAATATATCTTCAGATGAAAAAAGAGCATAAAAAGGGACTTACTATCACATAACAAGTATATTCTTTCTAAAATTAAACATAAGATTAATGACATACTGATTAGGATAGTTTTAACAACTATGGACAGCAGCAGGTAGCAGATGTTAGACTACCCATAGGGCTCTAATTTTAAGAATGCATATCAGCTTTATTTCTTTCAAAGAAAGTGTACTGAAAAATCTCACATTTAGCCTTTTCTCCCACACAGGTTATATTACAGCTCAGATGCTACTAATATTGTGGTATTTAAATAGACTTTCTGACAGATATTCCTTTTTTGGAGTAGAATAATTTTCTAATACTTACGCTAGTATTTTAAAAATAGTATTTTCTCTACTTAAAACATTTATTGCTTGTTCAAGTCTTTGAGTACATCTAATTTTATTGCACTGTCAAAGAAAATGTTTTTACATAGCAGAAGTCAACAGTCACAATATATTTAAGAAAAGCAGGGCATAAAGTCTAGTCGTGATTTTATTGATGGTTTGAAAAATAAAATGAACTCTTCTTGGAAAATAGTATGAATTCTCTAGGGCTCTCACCCTTCATTTCTTAGCTAAAGTTAAATTTCTTCTTAGAGAAAATAAGCAATATAGACTTGTATGTATGTGAGATATAGTTAGGGCAATAACACTCACTGAACAATTTTTTTTTTTTTTTGCAATGAGTTCATCCTGCCAGTCTCTCAGAGAAAAACTTTGAAGTAATTGCAATTTAGATCTTAAATTGAACAAGACTTTAACCATAGTTCAAAACAGTGAGAGGACTGAAAATACAGGCAGTCCTGGGGTTGCAAACATCGGATTTGCGTACAAACGAACTCTCTTAAAGTCTATTATATTAAAAATTCAAGGTACATACAATGGTTCATAATAATTAACGGGTGCTAAAACATTATTATTATGCAATCAAAACATTATTATTATTACTGTATTATTATGTTAAAGATATTTTAGAGTATCTGGAAGCTTTTCTTTAATCTTTTTTATGCACAGAAAGCTACACTGTATATCATATACTAAGATAAATATTTGTCTAACTGAAGTTAGATACGTATCATGCTTAACTGTTCTGACTTACGTACAAATTCGACTTGAAGACAGGTTTAGGAATGGAACTTGTTCGTAATCTGGGGACTGCCTATACTTAGAAAGAGTTTACATTTGGGAAACCTCATTTCCCCACAACAGTTAATTTTTTTTTGGCTGTCACTGACAGCTTAGCTGATTATCAAACTCAACTTTTTATCTTTTTGGATGTCATTACACTTAGCACCTTTATAAAACGATTTATTTTTTATGTTGTATAGAAAAAAACCTTTGATGCCCATTTGCAACACTAGATTGGGATTTTTGTAAAGCATTCGATTGTTTATATATACCATTAGACCGACATGGAGCATCCTCATTCCTCTCACCCTACCAAGTTAACAATCTTTATTGCCTCCAGTCCTTCCTTCTCCACTCCTTGCTCTATTCCTCTGCTAGAGATGCTGATAATGTTCTGGAGATTCCTTTTTACCTACTGTCAGCCTTTCTCACATAGAGACACATATACAGTCCTTAGGGATTGAGTTTTATTCCTTTCTTTTTAATTCCATTGGCATTTACTAGTCTAGTCCTATATATCCTTTCAGGACTTTGACTTACCAATTGCCATCAAGTAGATTCTGACTCATAGTGACCCTAATGCCTTCTGATATGATAAATGAAAGAATTACCATATGATACAGTTGTTCCCTTTTAAAATAAGACACATTTTAATGGTGAGTGACAAGCAATCAATACAGTAATTTCAATCTTTAATTTTGTTCTTTTGTAAAGCAATGGTCCTTTAGCTCTTTAGTGGTCTTTGGCCTTAAGACCATTGGTCCTTTAGTGGTCCAGATAACAGTAATAAGTTTTTTTGTTTTTTGTTTTTTTCCCTTCATCAATGAAGCATTTATTGAAAATTGACAATTATCCAGATACCGGGCTAAATAGTAAATACAAAAGGATGAATAAGTGCTCCAACTTGAGAAACTCATGCTTGAGTATGGAGATCAATATGTTAAAAACATATATAAGGCAAACTGAGAAAATCTCCTTTCTTACTCCTATTTCTCCATATATTTTCTTTGGTAATTATATATAACTGTGTTCAAGTCTTTAAACATACCAATATTTCCCAGACATTAGTGCCTTTGCATATTCTCAGATGATGTATTGCACCAGGAAAATCTGCTGAAAAAGATCTCTTTAAAGTGTTAAAAAGCAAAGAAGTCACCTTGAGGACCATGGTGCGACTGACCCAAGCCATGGTATTTTCAATTGCCTCATATGCATGTGAAAGTTGTACAATGAATAAGGAAGACCAAAGAAGAATTGATGCATTTGAATCATGGTGTTGGCAAAGAATGCTGCATTTACTAGGGGCTGTCAGAAGAATGAACATATCTGTCTTGGAAGAAGTACAGAATGCTCCTTTGAAGAAAGGATGGTGAAACTTCATCTCATGTACTGTGGACATGTTATCAGGAAGGATCAGTCCCTGGAGAAGGACATCATGCTTGGTAAAGTAGAGGGTCAGTGAAAAAGAGGAAGACCCTGATGAGATGAATTGACACAGTGGCTGCAACAATGATCTCAAACATAGTAAAGATTGTAAGGATGGTGACGGACTGTGCAGTGTTTCATTCTATTGTACATAGAGTCACTATGAGTTGGAACTGACTGGATGCCACCTAACAACACCAGTATGTTTAGAATATTTGCCCCATCCTCTTCCCCCTAGTGAAAACTTATGTATCCTTCAAGACTCCTTTGAAGACTAACCTTGAATATGAAAGTTTTTTTAATTCCCCCACTCCTTACATAATCCAATACTCCTTTCCCTATGTTTTATGATATATTTTTACTTTACCATTTATCACAGTCTCATAAATATCTTTGTTAAATTTATGTGGACTCCTCAGAAGTTGTGACCACTTTGTCTTACTTGTGTTCGTATTCAAGTACCTAACACAGTTTAGGAGTAAGACAGACTTCCAAGGTGTTTTTTTTTTTTTTTTTTTTTTTAATAATAAATGGATTTGTAGAGGGAATTTGGATAATTGTCTCTTCTAGAGCAGGCGGAAATAAGTTAAACATAATGAAAATAATGATTAATCTGGAAAGAAAGAACAACACCTAATTTATTACCAATGGTTAATGTTTTTCTACCAAAATAGGATATTTAGCCATTTGTTTAGAAAACCAAGGTTAGGAGAAATAGTGATATCCTTTGGAACAATTTTACAACCCCCAAAATATGGGGAATTGAATCCTCTAGTAATTAATAAAAGATTGATGGACAACCTCAGGGCCAAAATAAAATTAAATATCATTCATTTCTTATAAAGATAATCAAAAAGTTTATGCTATTTTCCCTAAATAGGCTGAAAAGTTCTTGGAAAAGTAGCAGAAAATAGATGATTGGATTGATTTAGGGATTAAGTGTTAGTATAAAAAGTATGTGAATACTTTATGAAAAAATGAAAATTGAGTACAATCCTGAGAGAATGGAGAAATTTATTATTTAGTTTTCACTAGTAGGTAATAAACAGTCCAAAAAAAAAAAAAAAAAAAGCAAAGAGACTGCAGGAATAGAAAGGTATCAAGTGAAGTTAGGTCTCCATGAGATAAAATAAAAAGTAGTGGGAACATTCAATTTGAATTTGTAGTCAAATAGTGGAAGTTTATCATCTATCAAGTGGAGCAAAGCATGGGCTTTCAGAATCATAGTGGACTACAATGTCTGAAGAACTCCCATCCTTACCCTGCCTCCACTGAAAAACAACGAGACCAGCATTAAGATGATTTGGATATTTGCATGTATTTCTGGTCACTTAAGGATGTAGGGGCAATCTCCAAAGAACCCCAATCACTCCCCAGAGACATTCAGTGAAACATCAGTGACCCAAAACCAGATCTTGAAACTCAGAACTGGAACCAGAGAGAAAGCCAGGAGGAATTGGTATTCCTTACATAAAATACCAATAACAACTCTTTGGCAGAGATTCCAAGACTTGGGCCAAGCTAAGTAGGAAGGCTGAAACTCAGATTCCTTCACTGGACCATGGTTTTAAACAAAAACTGGTCCAAATTTAATAGAACCCCCAGATTTAGGAAGAATTAATCACAAATCTCACGAATAAATATGAAGTAAAATCAAAGGTAATCAACCATTCAAGGAAGTAAGATATCACGAGATTTTGTTAACAGAAATCACAAAGCTTTAGAGCTCTGTTACTGCGTTATACAGGATAGCTATGTTTAAAAAGAAAAAGGATAGATTCACAATGATGACCATTCAACAAGAGATTTTCATTAATGATGAGGTAGATCTCAAAGTCAATCTAATACATTTTCAAAAATGAAATATAATTGTTGAAACAAAACACAAATTTGGAGACCAGGAATATCCAGCTGAAGATATTTTTTTAAAATATTATACAACAAAGAGAATTGTTTGTATAATATTTGAAAAATATTTCAGAGCTATAGTGATTAGAGTCAACATAGATCTAATTATAGTTCCAGAATGAATGGAGAGAAATGAGATAAGGCTGAAAATTTTCTAATACTCAAATAAGACAAAATTGTGAGGAAGTACAATATACTCAAACAGACATTAAATTTTTTTAAAGGCCATTATTAGACACTCCATTTTGTAACTTCACAAGAAAAAGAAGAATCTTAAAAGCAGGGAAAAACAAAATATAGATCCACCTACTAAAAAGGTGAGAATTGAATTAAGAGCAGACTTCTAATAGTAACAATGGAATCCACAAGTAATGGGATGAAAATTTTAAATGACTGAGTTGAAACAATCATCAAAGTAGAATTGTTCACCCAGTCAAGAAAGTGAATTTTTTTCTTTGCAGTAATGGTGAACTAGCTTGTTGTAAACTAAATCTCTGGACAAGAAACTGTGTGTTTATATGATATTAAAGGAAAGTGAAGCACAAAATGGTAAGCCCAACATTTGGAAGCATTTCACCTTGAACTATTGTCTGATATTGAAGGCAAAAAGCAGAGAAAATAATCAGAAGTTGAGCAGTACTACATAAAATTAGTCAAAGAGAAAGTCTTAATTAAAAATAATTTTAAGAAAGACTTACAATATCAGTGTTGGCAAATATTGCCACAAATTCCAGTCAGATTCAGAAGAGAACACGGAACTAGGAATATCATCGCTGATGTTAGCTGGATCTTGGCTGAAAGCAGAGAATATCAGAAAGATGTTTACCTGTATTTTCTTAACTATGCAAAGGTATTTGACTGCATGGATCATAACAAATAATGAATAACATTGTGAAGAATGGAAATTTCAGAACACTTAATTGTGTTCATGAGGAACTTGTGCATAGACCAAGAGGCAGTCATTCAAACAGAACAAGGGGACTATATGAAAAAGAATGAGGCATCAGGATTGGAAGAAGATTCATTAACATCCTTTGCTATGTAGATGACACAACCGTCCTTGCTGAAAATAAAGAAGACTTGAAGATGAAGATCAAAGACTACAGCCTTCAGTATGGATTACACTTCAACATAAATGAAACAAAAATCCTCACAACTGGACCAATAAGCAACATCATGATAAAAAAAAAAAAAAAAAGATTGAAGTTGTCAAGGATTTCATTTTACTTGGATCCACAGTCAGTGCCCATGGAAGCAGCAGTCAAGAAATCAAATCACATATTGTACTGGACAAATCTTCCACAAAATATCTCCTTAAAGTTTTGAAAAGCATAGATGTCACCTTGAAGATTAAGGTGCGCCTGACCCAAGCTATGGTATTTTCAATCACCTCCTACAAATGCTAACTGGACAATGAATGAGGAAGACAGAAGAAGAATTGATCCCTTTGAATTGTGGAAGAATATTGAATATATTATGGACTACCAGAAGAGCAAACAAATGTGTCTTGGAAGAAGTACAACCAGAACGCTCCTTAGCGAAACTTTGTTTCATTTACTTTGAACGTGTTATCAGGAAGGACCAGTCTGAAGAAGGACATCGTGCTTGGTAAAGTAGAGGGTCAGCAAAAGAGAGAAAAACCCTCAATGAGATGGATTGACATAGAAGCTGCAATGATGGCCTCGAGCATAGCAATGATTGTGGGGATGACACAGGACGGGGCAGTGTTTTTTTTTCTGTTGTACATAGTGTCACTATGAGTTGGAAGCAACAGGACGGCACCCGATAACATAATTTTCAACCTGCAGATTAAGTCAATGTTGTCTATACATAATGAATCAAGATATAAAGATTCGCCAATTTCATTAAAATTTATATAATCAAAAAAGGAATAGACATTCACAACAACAACAAATAAAACTATATAGAAAAATCCAGAAAATATTTGAATCACTAATAATATAAACCCGTGTCATAATACAAAATGAAAGAATCAAAACTCTCACACATATTTGCCTCATCTAAAATAATAAAATAAACTTACATAAAGATAAAATACACCTCTACAAAAGACCATAGAACAAGTAAAAGAAAATAGTAAGGAAATATACACACACTAATACACAGTGAATAAAAAGAAAAGAACAAATGTTATATTATTCCACTTATATGAGATGTTTAGAATAGACAAACTCGTAGAGACATATCAAACTTTATTAGAGGTTACCAGTGGCTAGGGGAAGGCAAAATGGGGATTTATTTCTTAAGGGGTACCGACTCTCTGCTTGGGGTGATGAAAAACATTTGGAAATGGATAGAGGTGATGGTTGCACAGCACGGTGAATGTAATTATCGTCTAAATTCTACACTTAATAAATGTTCAAATGGCAAACGTTTGCTTACGTCCCCGTATTATGAATGAAATCCTTTCCTACATCTGTCTTTAAGTCAAATTTGTAGGTAAATCCAAACAGGTACATGCGGTTCTTATTTAGCGTCAGTTAGTTAAGTATTGGTCTTAGTTTATAGTATATATTTTACGTTTCTATGCATATAAAGAAGGAACCCTGGTGGTGCAGTGGTTAATTTGCTCGGCTGCTAACCAAAACGTCTGCAGTTCGAACCAACCAGCTGCTTCACTAGAGAAAGATGTGGGCAGTCTACTTTCATAAAAATTTCAGCCTTGGAAGCTCTATGGGGCAATTCTACTCTGTCCTACAGGGTCGCTGTGAGTCTGAATCTACTCCAATAGCAATGGGTTTTTTTGGTATGCATATAAAACACTTAAGAAACACTTCCAAATACAGTAAAGCATCTTAAACATAACAATACAGTACATAGTAATAATAACAATAATAATAAAAGTAACTACATACAGTACTGTACTGAAGAGAGACAGTTAACAGCAGCGTATTCAGACTTAAAAAGGCAGACGGCATTCTCTTTCCTGGAGTTGATGAACCGCTGAACCCGCACAGTGTTTTCAGGAGCATCATAAAGTAGTGCGTGTGTTATTAATAAGGAACCATCGTATTTAACTGAAATTTTTAATGCAATGGGCTTTATGACAGTCTGTTCTTAAATAAGCGTTGTCTGTAAGTCAGACGTTCTTAACCCAGAGACTTGCTGTATATATTTTACCACAATGAAATTTTTTAAATCAAAAAAAGAAGTAAAACCTCTCAATTAATTAAAAATATATTATTTGATTCAGCAGTTTCCCCCCAAATTTTATCATAGAGATTTGTTTGCAAGTGTATAAAAATACCTCTATAGAGATGTATACGGATTTTCCTGTCAGTATTATTTGTAATTGTAAAACACACCCAGAGACATACAAGTAACTCAGGAAAAATATAAATTGTCTGTCACAGAGGAATGATTAAGTTAATCAGAGCAGTTCTAAACAATGTATTGTATTCTAGCCCAGGATGCCAAACAGTACTTTACAGTGTTGGTTATGATTGAGAAGTTGTGCTAATTGCATTAAGCAGTAATTACATGTATTTTTTCTTTCCATTTTTTGGATGAGCACAATGAGGTCTAAATAGGTTAGTGTACTTTTCTAAGGCAAATATTTCTCTGGACTCCAAAGCTCTGTTATAATCCACTCTACTATTCTTTCCTACGGTATTATAGGGGGAAAAGTAATGGTGAAAAATAGTATAATTTATTAACTGTGGTTATGTATAGATGTTTCGATGATAGTTTTTACTTTTGTCTTCATTCATGCATTATTTTTTAAATCTGAAAATAAAAGAAACATTTTAAAGAAATATAAGCCTTGCCTCTTAACACACTTTGTTTGTCTTGAGAACAGCTCCTACATTCTAAGTTTCCTTTGTATTCCTCAGAAGGAGTTGAAAATAGAATTGAATTTAAATTAAGTATCTGATAAATATTTATTGAATAACAGAATATTGATAAGAAATGTTTACATCAAGACTAGATCAACTAACTGTACACTTGACCAAACAAAAACAGCTGATGGTTATGTATTTAGGGACCTGGCCTGATTTTTATAACTAAACGATTTGTAATGATTGCTCGTGTAGAAATGCAGGTGAAAATGAAAGCAATTAATCAAAAAATCCTTACAGCATCATCATCAAGGTAATATAATCAAATATAGAATATTTCCATGAGATAACAAATATAATCAGTATTCTTACATATAAACTAAATTAAATATCATATACCAACAGTTCAAACATATTTGTTAGGTGTATATTAGGTATTAAGCCCTATGCTTTAACCAGATGATGAAAAGATAAATAAGTCATTGTCTTGGTCTTCAAGGAATTACAAGGAAGGTAGGCACACAAAATTATGTTTACATTCCGTGATACTCATAATAACAAAGGACTTACAAGGTACTTGAAAATATAGTAATTCCGTCTGTAAAGAAAGGTCCAGGAAGGGGAATCAGGAAAGACTTTGAATAGGAAGTGATACTTAGAGGGAGTGGCATAAAAAAATCAGGTGAGTAACAAAAATTATACGCACTTGGCTATTAAAACAGAATAACATGTCCAACAGGGAATTGTAAAAGAGGACTCAAGAGAATATCCACGTCAGATCATGAAGAATTCCACACTCCATTCTGACAAATAGGACACCTCTAAAGAGGGTTTTGAGGTGAATAACCTAATTATCCTCTTAAAAAATATGAACAATGGACTGGAAGGGAGTGAGTATAGAAGCAGGGAGATCTGTTAAGGAATCAGTAGCATAAGAGTAGAGATAATGATAAAAATTGTAGCTACATAAAAATATTAATTTTATTGAGCATTCGTTGGGAAAAAGACACTATTCTTAACATTTGATGAACACAACTAAGGAGTGAGCACTGTTATTATTCCTACTTTAAGAACGAAAAAAGTGAGAAAAACTAAGTTATGTACTTAAGATCACAAAACTCACAGTAAATGACTAAGCCAGAACTGAAACCAGGCAGATAGATAGTCCTTAGATGGCATACTCTTGACTACTTCACCACATTCCCTCTTCCTGCAATCCTTTTGGTTAAGAGCTGAGCTCTTAACCATTGTACCACCAGGGCTCTCTTCCTGCCATAGAATAGGAAACAGATATTGAGGATATACATAGGAATGGAAAGGGAGGGGAGTAAACACAAAAAATAACACGTGGTTTATATATTTTTATGGCTGATATTTAGATTGATAGAAATATAGGCATACATCAATGCAGAACATTTGATTTTTAAAAGGGTATCAAAATTATGCTGACTTCTAGAAATGAGCAAAAAGCAAGAAGAACGTGAAATTGAACGACAAACTTTATCATTAAGAATGTTAAAAGAAATCTATGTCTGAATAACAATACATGAGGAGAGGCTATTGCCATAAACAGAGAGGCATGCTTATGGCTGCAGATCTCAGATAGGACAGTCAAGCACAGTTCTCCAAGTAGACAGCCTGCATTTTTAGGAAATAAAAAGAATGTGTGCATATTTGTATTAGAAACTTCCCTTGGTCCAGTTATCATCAAGGAGGAAGAGGGGAGGATAGGCTGCATAGAGAATCACAGACACATTCCACATTTCCAGGAAACAGTCTTTTAGTGAGACAGGGTGAATAAGAAAGTATTGCTTTTTAAGGAGTTCCTTGTTTTCAGAACTCTTTTAGACAAGAAAAAGCAAGGAGTAAAAGAAATCCCTTACCCAGGAAGCTTTGTGTCATAAAGAAGACAAATTTCCTGCTAGCGTGGAAAATGGTTCAGGCCTATCCCAACAGCAACCTCCTGCAAATAGCTGCTCCAGGTAGCAATCACAGAATATAAGAATACATAACAATTAATAAGAAACAAGCACAAGAGCTATACAAATATAATTCCAGACAAAACAAAGTTAGGAAGAAAGGATGGGAGGGCAGACCAAGAAAGCTCCTAAGTAAAAATAACACCATGGGTCATAAACAGACTTATTACACAGAAATCAAAAAGAAAAAATCACCTCATTAATCTTAAAACAGAGATTTAAGAATTCTGGAATTATAAGGCAAGACAACAGAAGGAAACTACAAACAAGTAGAAATTAAAAATAAATTTGCAACTGTACAAAGAAAAAAATATTGCTAAAATGTAATAAAGGACATGGAGATCATGGTTAAGAAAAGTTAACAAAATAAAAAGAAAATTAAAAAAAGATAGATATGAACAACTTATAAAGGAGATTGGAAATATGCATACTTTTTGTTTTTGTAACAGAAATCTAACCTAATTGAGGTAAATAAAATTTAAGAAGACTTTTCAGGGATCAATAAATATTTGAATACATACTTTGAAAGGGAAATCCATATTGCAGAAAAAAATATACACAGAATGATTAACAACCTTGTATAAAAAAGTAATAAAGAAAGAATTCTTCAGGTATTTGGGTAAAATATTATATCAGTTACAAGGCTGGTCTCTGACTTTTCCATATAAACATTCAATAAAGGAGCACAGTGGGACAGTGACTACCAAGTCCTCAAGGAAAAAGACTATGATGTAAAAATTGCAGCCAACTTATGATTTGAATATAAAATTGAGAAATAAGTGGGATATAATTCAGATGAGCCCCTCTTAAAGAAACTTCTAGAACAGCTAAAAAATAAATTAGAAAACAAGCAAAAGGACTATTGGGGAACAATTATTCCATTTAACTTCCCAGCTAACGTAAGTTCAATTATCCTAAAACCACTGGGCAATGAGAAATACAGGCTACATCAGAGGCCATGTATAGTTCTTCCTGTCCACAGATCCATTTGGGTTCTCATTTAACAGCCTACATCAACCAACAGGTGTTAAGTGTGGACACCTCAAGGTGTTCCCAGCACCCAGTTTTGGAATCAGCCCCACTTTTGAGACTTTCCATGTTAGATATTATAGAGGGGAAAGAACTCATCCCTGCTCTGTCCTGCCCAAATTCCTGACCTACAGAATCCATGAATATAATAAAATGGCTGTTTTACATCATTAATATTAGGCTGACAAATATTAAGATTTGCTGTGAAGCAATAACAACAACAACAACAAAAAAAAAAAACAAACCTATTGCCGCCAAGTCAATTCTGACTCATAGCGACCCTATAGGACAGAGTAGAACTGAACCATAGGGTTTCCAAGGAGCACCTGGTGGATTCGAACTGCCAACCTTTTGGTTAGCAGCCAGACTCTTAACCACTACACCATCAGGATTTCCACAATGAAGCAATAGTAACTGGAATAACAGTTAATCATTATATTGAAAACCTAACCTTCCAGATCTGTAAAAGTAACACACACACACACACACACGAAAATACAGAACATATTGTGAAATATTTAAAAATATCAGTAGAATATACATCTATCATAATTCATGGATGCAGTTTATTGTACATAAATTATACCTCAATAAAATTAAAAATAAAATATAGCTAAAATGGATGACATAATTAAGAATATGCCATATTTCTACTCAAATAGCACTTGCCTTCTATGTTTGCCAACTGCTCCCACCCTGAAGAGGTATTTTCATGAGTGCTGCTATATGAATTTTTTTTTAATTACATGTTGCTGTAAAAACAAGATAGCATAGCACACTTAAAAAAAATATCTCCCAGGGGGAGGGAGAGGTTGGCAAACAAACATAGAAGGCACGTGTTATTTGAGTAAAAATATGGTCTGACATGTATTATATCAGGAAGCCTAATGGGCCAAATTTGTCTATTGGATCAGCCATTATATCTGCAAAATATTAACATATTTTAAAAGGATGAAGCCCTTCCAATATGAATTGATATGAATGATTTCCAAAAATCATTTAGAGTGCAGAACAGTAGAATCTGTATTCCACTATATATTTTCAAACAAAACAAACAACAAAAAGTGAGACAAAATTACACATATATATACAAAGTCTATTTTTGGAAATAACAGTTATAACAGTAGTATATTCCAGTGAGGAAAACTGGGTCAATGGGATAAAGTGAATGAGGGGTAGGTGAACTCCTCAATGTATGTTCTTTACTGTTTGTGTTACTATTGTATGTATTTGTTTCTTGTACAAAGGGAAAAAAATAAAATAATATATTTTTTTAAAATAATTAATGTGACTTACCTTGAGGTTATTTAGTAAGTTTTACAGAAGGAAATTAATTAATCAGCTGAAGAAGGAGATTACCTATTTAGCAGTGAGTGAATAATTTACTGGAAGTAAAATTCAATATGCAACCCACTCCATTTCATTTGATAGGTTAGTCTCTTCCAATAGATACTTACTTAAATTTACTTCCTGTGAAAAGACCTTTGCAGGCTGCTGTCTCAAAGATGAGGCTGCAATTTCAACATAAAATTACCTCTTAATTAACACTATGAATGTTTCTAACAACTGAAGTTAGAAAATCTTCACCTGTTTAGAAACTTTTATGTTTCAAAGAAATGTTGCTGTTGTTAGGTGCCATCTAGTCAGTTTGAACTCATAGCAACCCTATGCACAACAGAACAAAATACTGCCCAGTCCTATGCCATCCTCACAGTTGTTATGTTTGAGGCCATTGTTGCATCCCTTGTGTCAATCCATCTCGTCAAGGGTTTTTCTCTTTTTCGTTGGCCCTCTACTTTACCAAGCATGTTGTCCTCCTCCAGGGACTGATCCCTCCTGATAATAAGTTTTTTGAATTAAATAAAGAAACAGTTTTTTGAATTCATATCTAGCTGCTGGAAGTATCACAGACGGAGGTATACACTAGGGCTTTCCACTATTAATAGTGTTGTTTCTTAAATAACTGAAACCGTGGCTTTCTCTTATATCATCAAGAAAGCATTGTAATATAAAGTGTTTCATATTTAATTTGTGAAATACTTTTCAATTTTTTATGAATGTAAGCAAATAGAATACATTACAAAAACCAGTTGTATCTGAGTCATTTCCGATTCATGGCAACCCCACATGTGTCAGAGTAGAACTGTGCTCCACAGTGTTTTCAATGGCTGATTTTTTGGGAAATAGATTGCCAGCTCTTTCTTCCCAAGCATCTCTAGGTGAACTTGAACCACCAACATTTTGTTTAGCAGCCAAGCGTGTTAACCTTCTGCACCAGCTAGGCACTCCATAATACAATATAATGTAGTGTAATATGATGGGAATAATGGATTCATTTTGCTGATGTATGTATTCACAGTCCTTGAGAATACAGAATATTAACTTTCTTTTAAATGCATTAGCTCTGAGACTTACTTGTTGTAGTCATATGATATTGCATGTAATCTATACTTCTTTCTGTCAATGACACTTTAATCATTGTGGATTTTTGATGTGAAAGTCAATTTAGATGGCTTGCTTTTCAACTCACTGGGACAGAAGGACGTTTTAAAAACATCAGTAGTAAAATTCCATGTAAGACATGGGTTGCAGGCACTTCAGTGAATTTTCTGAATGTCAGAACAGAAAAATGGAGATGTCAAAGGTGAACGAATAGATAGAAATTTTATACTTACCTTGGAATTTAACAAAGCTCAAGCTGGCTGACTATTTTCCTTTAACTGGATTAATTTGGGGCCCTGGCGGTACAGTGGTTTAGCATTTGGCTGATAATCAAAAGTTAGAATCCACTAGCCACTCCTTGGAAATCCTATGCGGCAGTTCTACTCTGTCCTATAGGGTCACTATGATTCGGAATCGACTCAAAGGCAACAGGTAATATGTAGGAAGATACGTTCATAGTTAATATTAATTAAATTATGCAACCAAATTTCTACTCAATGTATACTGACCATCTCATCTTTGAACGTACCTTGACTTTACCTGATGAATTCAAACTAATCTTGTTTATGAAACATACATTGCCTTTCTCTGCTACATCACAAAGCTAACGTGGATCTCTATTTTTATTTCTTTATCTCTACCAATCAAATATTCAGAAAACGTTGTATTTTTAACTCCCTGATCTGAGAGTTCTTTCTCCCAACAAACTTGTCAGCCATCCTTTTATTCCCCAAGTGTTTCAGAATTTCCCAAAATCTATTGTTACAATGACTATAGTTACATAGCAAATGCAATAACTTCCTACAACAATATGTTATTATAATGGTCTGCTTTTTGATTTCTGACTCATGCCTATATTAGTCTCTTCGAGAGTAAAGTTTCTTTTTTTTTTTTTCTTGGCATATTCCATTTTTAGTTCTCCACTGTAGACTGCAAATAATAATAATAATAATAGTAATTTCAAGATATTATATCAAAGTAACGCTGTCATTTTTGGCAAATCACTTATCTGTCATACATTCTTTTCATAGTAAAAGTTTTAATTTAAAATAGTAAGTCTATGTAATAAAATATCAGATATTTATATCACTTTTATTACGAAGAGATGAATAAGTAGCGAAAAGACACTTCTCTCAGTAAGACAGATAAGAGGAAGTAATGCTGAGACAAGGAAACCTAATGCCTTAAAATAGGTTGTTTTTATGAGACTGACATTTTAATAATACTTCTTTGAAGTTTCATTGTTCCCGTTTTCTTTGCTATTCCCATAATAGAGATTATTATCCTGAATTAGAGCTGTTAGATCTGTGAAGAGAAAAAAAAAAAAATGTCTGAGCAAGCTCTTTCTGTTTTCCAAGGAAAAATAAGTCTTGTAACCTCTGGAGATAAAATCAATAAAATTATTCACGGTAAAGAAAATTTTCACTTCAGTTAGAAACAATTTGGGTATCTAACTTGCAACTCAGAATTGATAAACCTATGCAACACTTCATGTTTGGAAACTTTCTTTGGCTGACACTAAATAATAAATTAACTAATAAACGAAATAAACCCTTATTGAGTGGGACCTTAAGAATTAGTTTATTCCCAAGTATTCATTACATTTAAATGTATCACCCATAGAGAAAAGCAAATAAAATCACTAGTAATCAATCTAAAAATAAGCATAAAAAATTACTTCCATTTTGTACTCTCAATCTCTACTTCAATGCTCCAGTGTAATATGCTGTAAAAATACGTATTAATTTATGTATGCCATATCAGGCTATTGTTTTCTCAAGAGCAGCTCCAAAAGATCAAAAAAGGATCAGAAGTATTTTAGATACCAACAAGTCATTTGATTGCCTTATAAATTTACTAAAATTCTTATCAATAGTTTTCAAATATAATAGGAATAGTTTTTTTTTATAAAATGAAATATAGAATTCATAGTCTGCTGTGTTACCAGATCCTTAAAAAACACATTTTTATCTTTACTTCACCTTTAGTTAAAACACAAGCTTAATTTCCCATAGCTCCCAAAATAGTTAAAGTGGCTCAGGAAAACTTTGACAAAAATTTATTTTAGAAGCTCATGAACTCTGCTTTACCATTTTAATAAATATTAACATAAGAGATAGCTTCAAACTACAAATAAAATTCACAATCTATTGGAATAAATGAAAATAAAAATTAAAACAAACAAACAAACAAAAAAAAAACAGTACTAATGCAAAAACGCAAATGGCCTTATCTGCTCACCAAGAATCATCCTCTTAAGAAGGTAGAGCCAACATGGTGCTATAGACAGTAGCACCACAGTGTCCCTCCACAGTGAACATCTGAAAAACTAAGTAAAACAGAGAAAACATCAATCCTGGAACCCTAAGAATCAAACAAAGAGATAAAGAAGTCAGCCAAGCACCGAATGGAAGAAACTGACAGAGAACAGAGAGTGAGGAGAGATAGGAGGTGAGGTCCCCTATCAGCTAATGCAGCACAGATTTGCCATCTTGGACACCAGTTGGAGATTGGTGGACAGGGAGTACAGGAAAGCAGCTTCATGGAGCTCCCAGCAGGAGACAGAGCACCCAGTAATCAGCAATATATACTTTCTCACACTCCACCCTTCTTCCCCCTGCTCAGCCTCCACCACTTCCCAGCTGGCTGTGGTTGCTTGGCCAGCCAGGAGGCACCAGCTGTGTGCCACTTGGATTCACCGAACCCACACCAGCCAACTCCTTCAGTGCCATTTCTTTGTTGGTAGTGTTCCTTTTTTTTGGCTTCTTTTGGTTTCTTCCCTGCCTCTCACCTCCTCCACCTCCTTTCTCTCAAACACCTGGCTCCGTGTGCCATCTTTGCTGCTTCTTGACAGGCTGTGAAGCACCACTTGGCTGGGGAACCACTTCCCCAGTCCGTGCAGTTATGAAGGAGGGATACCTAGGGCCTTTTTTTGTTTGTTTGTTTTCTGTTTCTTTTGGCAGCTTGGGAGCCCCTTCTAGCTGGGCTGTACTGAGAGACTTGGGAGCCACTTCCCCTGTATAGAAGCCACACTAGTGGGAACCCTGGGAGCATTTCTTTCTCTTTTCCTTTTCGTCTTTCTTCATTTCTCAGTTTCTCTTCTCTATACTTACCTGTTTTTCCAGTTTCCTAAATATGTGGGGCTGTGTGCCATCTCTGCCGCTTCTAGTCAGGCTGTACTGGAGGGCTTGAGAGACACTTCCCTGGTCTGCACAGCTGTGCCAGTGGAATCCCTGTGGGCCTTCCTTTTCTACTTTCTTCTTTTTTATTTATTTTTCTTTTCACTTTCCCATTTTTGCTTTTTTCTTCTTAATTTCTCAGTTTCACATCTCTCCCTGCTTTCCTTCTCTTCCTATCTCCTGAAAACCTGGCACTGTGTGCCATCTCAGCCGCTTTTAGACTGGCTGTGCCCCAAGGCCTGGGAGCCACTTCCCCGATCACCAGTGGGATCCTTGGGGACATTTCTTTCTTTTTAAATATTTATTTATATTCTCTTTTTCTTTTTTCCTATTTGTTTTCTTCCATTTCTTGGTTTCTCATTTCTCCACTCCAAGGGCAAGCTCTCTCAGCACTTTTTTTGTTTTTTGGGTTTTTTTTTTTTTGCTTTTTGTTTGTTTTCTTTTGGCTCCTGTTTCTCTCTCCTCCCTCTCTTCTCTCCCACACCCACTTAACTCCACATATCACAACTTCCCTTTCCCTCTTGCCTACCTGCACCATACAATGAACATTACAGCCCCGAGCAACACAGTCACAGACTATTGGAACCTGCCCTGTGTTGATCTCCTGCCCACCCTGTCGGCCCCTGTACATGCCACAAACTACCCATCACAGCCACTCCACTTCAGCTGGACCTGCCCTGCTGCACCAAGGCTGAGTGACTGACCCTGTCCATTGGACAAGGAGGTGAAAAGTATGGTGCCCAAAGTTGAACAGACAACAAAGAATGTACAGCCCACCTGCTCAGACATAACCAAATAAAACAAAATAGGAAGATGAAACAAACAAATCTACAATCAATAAACTAAGAAAATAACTACTGAATAATGTCCTGAAGACAGCAGACAATATCAAAACATAAAAAAAAAAAAAAAAAAAACAGGAACTCATACCATGAAGAAAGCAGTGCTGGGAGCAGAACACATCCTTTGGACAGGGGTCCCTGCACCAAGAAGCTCCTAGTCTGGGGGAACATTGCTGAGAAGGCCGAGAGAGAGAAAGCCTTCCCCTGGAGCTGACACCCTGAATTTGGACTTTTAGCCTACCTTACTGTGAAGAAATAAATTTCTCTTCATTAAAGCCATCCACTTGTGGTATTTCTGTTATAGCAGCACTAGATGACTAAGACAGAGTTTGGTACCGAGAGAGTGGGGTGCTGCTCTAACAGGTACTTAAAATGTGGAAGCGGTTTTAAAACTGTGAATGGATAGACATGTGGCAGTGACAGGACCAGCATCAGCAGAGAACCTACAGCAGCAGAGAAGAAGCAGCAGCAGAGAACCAACAGCAGCAGAACCAGGAGACCAGGGAAAGACGGCACTGGAGCCAACCTGCGGAGCAAGAGAGCTCAATGCCTGTGAGCAAGAGGCTTCCTGGTGGAGTGCGGTGCCTCCGGGTACTTACCCGTGGAGCTACAGAGCTTTGGAACACTTGCCCCAGCAGGACAGATGCGGGCATGAGGCCTGAGGGCTGAGAGGCCACAGGAAGCAGAAGCTGAAGAGACTAGGGACACAAAAAGCCAAACTACTTCAGCCTCAAAAGGTATGGCCATGACCTCAGGGATTTCAAAGGGTGGAGCCATGGCCTCTTGTGTTTCTAAGGGTGGAGTTGTCACTCCCATGGACTGGAAGAATGGTATGCCTAAAGCCAAGGGAGCAGAGCTGCTGTCCCAGGGGGTCTGGAAGGCGGAGCTGAAGCCCAGTGCCCAGGGGCCTCCACTCAAACTCCAGAGACTGTGGCCAATACCGAGAGTCTGGAGGGCAGGGCTATTGTGTAAATTGTCTCAGAGAACAGAAGATTATTTTCAAAGCCTTGAGGGCTAATGTAATGTGTTCTGCTGACTTCCCTTGTGCCTGTTATCCCTTCTTTCCCTCCAGTTTCTCCCATTTGTAATGGAAATGTCTAGCTTGTGCGTGTTCTGTCATTGTACCTTTGGAAGCAGATAACTTGTATTCTAGATTTCACAGAGGAAGAGGAATTTTTGGATTTTGAACTTGGAGTTAAGACTTTTGCTATGATATGATGGGATGAATATGTTTTCCATGTTGCAAGGATGTGATTTTTGGGGGGCCAAAGGGTGGAATATCATGGTTTGAATTATGTCCCCCCAAAAATGTGTGTATCAGTCTGGCTAGGCCATGATTCCTGGTACTGTGTGATTTTCCTGTATGTTGTAAACCTGCCTCTATGATGTTAATGAGGGAGGATGGGTGGCAGTTGTGTTAGTAAGGCAGGACTGGATCTACAAGACTGGATTGTGTCCTGAGGCAATCTCTTGAGATATAAAAGACAGAAGTGAGAAGTGAGACAGGGGGACCTCATACCATCAAGAAAGCAGTGCCAGGAGCAGAGCACATCCTTTGGACAGGGGTCCCTGCGCCAAGAAGCTCCTAGTCCGGGGGAACATTGATGAGAAGGCCGACAGAGAGAGAAGGCTTCCCCTGGAGCTGACGCCCTGAATTTGGACTTTTAGCCTACTTTGACTGTGAGGAAATAAACTTCTCTTTGTTAAAACCAAAAAAATAAAATAAAAAAACAGGACAAGATGTTTCCTGTAGGCTTCCAAAATAAAACAACAGATGACTTTCCAGTAGCCTTCCAAAATAAAACAACAGATGACTTTCCAGTAGAAGAAAAACCACTAGAACTACCTGATAGGGAATTCAAATCTCTAATATTCACAGCTATCCAAGAGTTAAAGCAAAAAGCAGACAAAAATGAGGAAAAAATACACAAATTCATAAAATACAGACAAAAAAATGGATTAATTCAGGAAAATAATACACCAACAAAATACCAAAATAAATTCACAACTAGAAATCATACAAAAACAATAATTAGAAGTCCAAAAGATAAGCAACCAGGTTTCATAAATGGACTGTGTCATAGAAGGACTGAGAAGATCTAAAACAATGGAAGACAGGATCATCGAAATTGAATACAAAAGCTTGGATACAGCTTTGAGGAAAAATCAGAAAAAAGAACAAAGAAAAATGAAGAAACCCTGAGAATTAAGTGGGGTACAATCAAAAGCGAAAATCTGTGGTGATTGATCTGAATTCCAGATGGGGGGTGGGGGGGGGTAGAAGATCATTGAAGAATTGCTGACAGAAAACTTCCCTAATATCATGAAAAATGAAAAGCTGACCATCCAAGAAGCTCAACAAACCCTAAATAGGATAGAATCCCCCCAAAATCACCAAGACATATCATAATCACACTTGCTAAAACCAAAAACAAAGAAAGAATCCTGAGACCAACTCAACAAAAAAAAAAAAGAAAAAAGAAAAGTCACATACAGAGGAAAAACAATAAGACCAAGCCTGGATTACTTAGCAGAAATCATCCAGGCAAGAAGGAAATGGGATGACATGTATAAAACCTTGAAAGACAAAATTGCCAACCAAGAATAATATATCCTGCAAAACTCCCATTGAAATATGATGGTGAAATTAGAACATTTCCAAATAAACAGAAATTATTGGAATATGTATAAACCTAACCAAATTTACAAGAATTATTAAAGAAAGTCCTTTGGTTTGAGAACAAACAACATTAGACCACAGCCTGAATCTAGGACACAATATTACACCAGCCAGGTATCAACCTAGGAAATGAACTCTCAAGGACTATTCAAAACCAAAAGATTTACAAAAGAGAACCAGAGAGGTTAATCTGCAAATGACAACAACATCATAACAATAAAATAGGGAATAAATGGTGTAGGTATAAAACTTTCTAATGAAGAGGAAGGCAAGGTGATACCGAGTGATAATAGACTAGTTCAAACCTAGAAAGATTAGGCTACATTTCAAGGTAACCAGAAAGAAAGTTAACAAACATACAAATCAAAATAAAGAAGAAAAACACAAAGTCTCAGTAAAAACAAAATCTACATAAACAAAAGAAATGAAAAAAATTCCACAAACAAAAGGAATTCAGCACAGAAGAGTAACAGGAACAAAGAAAACATCTTCACCACCAAAAAAAAAAGCATTACAAAATGACAGCAATAAACTCACATCTATCAATAATTACACTGAACAGAAATGGTCTAAAAGCATCCATAAAGAGACAGAGAATGACACAAAGAATAAAAAAACAGAATCCATCTATATGCTGTCTAAAAGAGACACACCTTAGGAACTAAGCCATAAATTTGTAAAAAAATCAAAGAATGGAAAAAATATATAAAGCAAACCACGACCAAAAAAGAGCAGGAGTGGCATTAATAATTTGAGATAAAATAGACTTTAAAACAAAATCCACCTTAAAAGACAAAGAAGGGCACTATAGAATGATTAAAGGGACTATCCGTCATGAAGACATAACCATAATAAATATCTATGCACCCAATCACAGGGCTCCAAAATACATAAAACAAACTCTAACAGCACTGAAAGGAGAAATTGACAGTTCCACAATAATAGTAGGAGACTTCAAAACATCACTCTCGGTAAAGGACAGAACATCTAGAAAGAAACTCAGCAAAGATACAGACCTAAAAGCTACAATCAGCCAACTTGACCTCATAGACATATACAGAACACTGCACCAAACAGCTGCAAAATACACATTGTTTTCCAACGCACATGAACTTTCCCAGAATGGACCACATCTTAGGTCACAGACCAACCCTCAACAAAATTCAAAACTCTGAGATAATACAAAGTGTCTTCTCTGTCCACAATGTCATCAAAGTAGAAATTATCAGCAGGAAGAAGAGCAAGGAAAATAAATTAATTACATTACATGGAAATCAAATAACACCTTGCTTAAAAACCACTGGGTAATAGAAGAAATCAGAGATGGAATCCAAAAATCCCTAGAATCAAATAAGAAGGAAAACACATCATACCAAAACCTTTGGGATACAGCAAAGGCAGTCTTCAGAGGACAATTTATAGCAATAGAGGTACACATCAGAAAAGAAAAAAGGGAAAAAAAGTCAAAACATTAGCTATACAACTCAAACAAATAGAAAGAGAACAGCAAAAGAAGTCCATAGCCACCAGAAGAAAGGAAATAATAAAGATCAGAGCAGAAATTAAATGAAATAGAGAACAGAAAAGCAATAGAAAGTATCAATAAAACCAAAAGTTGTTCCTTTGAAAGGATCAACAAAATCAACAAACCACTAGCCAAACTGACAAAAGAAAAACAGGAGAGGAGGCAAACAACCCAAATAAGAAATGAAATGGGGGACATTACAACAGATCCAACTGAAATAAAAAGGATCATAACAGAGTACAATGAAAAACTATACTCCAACAAATTGGAAAACGTAGTTTAACTGGACAAATTTCTAGAAACACACTACCTACCCAGTCTAATGCAAAATGATGTTGAAAATCTGAGCAGACCCATAACAAGAGTAGAGATTGAAAAGGTAATAAAAACAAAACAAAACAAAACAACTCCCAACAAAAAAAAGCCTTGGTGCAGATGGTTTCACTGGAGAATTCTACCAAACATTCAGAGAAGAGCTTACACCAGTCCTACTCAAATTTTTCAGAACATAGAAAAGTAGCAAAATTTCCAAATTCATTCTATGAAGCCAACATAACCCTGATACCAAAACCAGGCAAAGACACCACAAAAACAGAAAACTGCAGACCAATATCTCTCATGAATATAAATGAAAAAGTTTTCTACAAAATTCTAGCCAATAAAATTCAGCATCATGTAAAAAAATAATACACCACAACCAAGTAGGATTCATAGCAGGTATGCAAGGATGGTTCAACATTAGAAAATCAATCAATGTAATCCACCATATAAATAAAAGGAAAGAAAAGAATAACATGATTATCTCAATAGAAGCAGAAAAGACATTCAACAAAGTCCAACACCTATTCCTGATAAAAACTCCCAATAAAATAGGTATAGAAGGGAAATTTCTCAACATAATAAAGGACATCTATATAAAACCAACAGCCAACATCATTCTTAATGGAAAGAGGCTGAAAGCATTCTCCTTGAGAACAGGAACATGACAAGGATGCCCTTTATCTCCATTCCTATTCAACATCGTGCTGGAAGTCCTAGCTAGAGCAATAAGGCAAGAAAAAGAAATAAAGGCATCCAAACTGGTAATGAAGAAGTTAAACTGTCCCTGTTTGTGGATGATATGATACTATACATAGAAAACCCTAAGGTCTCCACAAGAAAACTACTGGAACTAATAGAAAGATTCAGCAGAGTGGTAGGATACAAGATAAACATACAAAAATCAGTTGGATTCCTATACACCAATAAAGAAAATGATGAAAAGGAAATCAGGAAAACAATACCATTTATAATAGCCCCTAAAAAAATAAAATGCTTAGGAATAAAACTAACCAAGGATGTAAAAGACCTGTACAAAACAAAAAAACAAAAAAACTACAAAACACTACTGCAAGAAAGCAAAAGAGATCTACATAAATGGAAAAACAAACCATGCTCATGGATAGGTAGACTCAACACTGTGAAAATAACAATTTTACCCAAAGCAAATTACAAATACAATGGAATCCCAATCCAAGTACCAACAACATTCTTTAAAGAGATAGAAAATCATTAACTTTATATGGGAAGGGAAGACACCCCAGATAAGTAAAGCACTATTGAAGATGGATAAAGTAGGAGGACTCCCACTACCTGACCTCAGAACCTACTATACAGCTAAGGTAGTCAGAACAGCCTGGTACTGGTACAATGACAGATACACTGACCAATGGAGCAGAATTGAGAACCCAGATGTAAATCCATCCACCTATGGTCACCTGACCTTTGACTAGGGCCCAAAGTCCATCAAATGTGGAAAAGACAGTCTTTTTAACAAATCTGCAAAAAATGAAACAGGACCCATACCTCACACCATACACAAAAACTAATTCAAAATGGATCAAGACCTAAAGCCAAAACTATAAAGATCATAGAAGAAAAAGTAGGATCAACACTACAGGCCCTTACACAGGGCATTAACAGGATACAAACCATAACTAACAACACACAAACTCCAGAAGATAAGCTAGATAACTGGAATCTTCTAAAAATTAAACACTTAGGCTCATCAAAAAACTTCACCAAAAGAGTGAAAAGAGAACCTACTGACTGGGAAAACATTTTTGGTTATGACAAATCCAGCAAAGGTCTAATCTCTAAAATCTACAGGAAAATCCAACACCTCTACAACAAAAAGAAAAATAATCCAATTAAAAAATGGGCAAAGGAAATGAATAGACACTTCACTAAAGAAGACATTAAAGCAGCTAACAGACACATGAGGAATTCAATCTTCTTCCTTTCCACTTCCACCAAATGGGGATAAAAAATCACTTAAGAGGTTATTTTTTATTCTAATGGTTCTAGTGAAAAAAAGAAGTATTAACATTTTCACAGGTGTTTAATTGAAGTTAAGGACAAGTAATAGTTGAATTTGATAATTTGCTTACTAACTTTATGAGAGACATACATATCCATAATTTATATTATTTCTCAATCTAATTGGATAGTGTCTTAGTTATCTAGTGCTGCTATACCAGAAATATCACAAGTGGATAGCTTTAACAAAAAGAAGTTTATTCTCTCACAGTCTGGGAGGCTAGAATTCCAAATTCAGTGTGCCAGCTCCAGGGGAAGGCTTTCTGTCTCTGTCGGCTCTGAGGGAAGGTCATTGTCATCAATCTTTCCCTGGTCTAGGAGCTTCTCAGGGCAGGGAACTTGGGCCCAGAGGAAATGATCTGCTCCCGGCACTACGTTCTTGGCAGTGTGAAGTCCCTGTGTCTCTCTGCCGGCTTTTCTGTTTTATATCTCAAAAGAGATTGGCTTAAAACACAACCTAATCTTGTAGACTGAGTCCTGCCTCATTAACATAACTGCCACTAATCCCACCTCATTAACATCATAGATGTAGGATTTATAATACATAGGAAAATCATATCAGCTGACTAAATGGTGGACAATCACACAATACTGGGAATCATGGACTAGCCAAGTTGACACACATTTTTGGGGTACACAATTCAATCCATAGCAGATAGTTAAATTGTTTTTCTTACCCAAACTTTTAAAAAGAATGTAACATAGAGTAGCTATGAGTCAGAATCGACTCAACGGCAATTTTTTTTTTTTTAAATGGGGAGTTGGACATCAGATTACCTTCCACTTAGCCAGTATCAATGTATGGTAATAATAAATAATCCCACTTTTATTTATTATTGTTTAGTTATTTCAAACTAGGCAACTGGTATAATATTTGTGTTCTGGTCAAGTTTCAGCCCTCCGTCAGCAACACTGAATTTCAAAGACTTCCATCTTATGCACTATTGGTCATGTGAAGCAAGATAAATTTTGATGTAACACGACTGGCATGAAGACAGGTGTTCCAGGAGTTGACTGCAAATATCATAAAGATTTGCATTATTGAACCAACTTGAGAAACTCTTTGAAGTAAAATATTCCACACATAATGATGTAATTCAGAAAGCAAATCACAAAAACTGTGCGAAATATGCTCCAATTATAGCGTATAGGTAAAGTGGAAAGACTCTAAAAAAATTCCAGCCATAATGTATCTAATTAATAATATCCTTATTAATAATACAAACTTTGCTGATAACAGAATTTTCTTTAAATTTACTTATAAATAACACTATCACACTTGGCCTGCATTAGGTTTGTTGTCATGTGTCATATAAACAGTTTTGCAAATCTGTGACCCATAACTAGTTTTCTACAGAACTTGATGTATCAAAAAATCAGTGCAGAGTTTTTTTTATGTGAAGACAAGTTCTGAGAAGGCTGTTTGGGCAAATAAAATCTCTGCCCAATCCTCCAAAGTATTTCCAATCACTTGGTATGTCATTGATGGATTTTTATGTCGCTCTTGAAATCAGTAACACACCCAATTTGAACCGACACACATCCCACTCCTTACTCTGAATGTGTCAGCAGTTAAACTGAAGCATATTTATTTTACTGCCTGATGAATTGAAGAATAAACTATTAATCACAGATATTCCTTTCCTTTTCCCAATCCTTGATGGATGTTCTTGTATACATGATGTCATTGATGGGTATTTAGTCCACTTCTGTAAATAGTGATGCATAAAAGTTTAACTGCAGGTACATGCCTTTTCCACTCTTAATGCATAAAAATGTAATTGCCACATTACTGAAAGATAATGGATTGCATCACTTTAGGACCTAAGTTATTCCCTGCTAGTTTCTTTCTTAGGAAGATTCATTAACATGAGTAACTATTATTTTTTGTTTAGGGAACTACAATAGTTCATACATTGAAGAACTACTTACCAACCACACTACTAAGCTCTTTAGGACCTTTGGGCTGTGGCTTTGTGTTATATTCCCAATGGCTAACGTATCTTTCAGCATGGACATTTGATGAATCAATAATTAAACTATTTAGTGGAAATACAGCTATTAAATCTCTATCAATCCATTCATAGTCCAATCTTAAAAGAGTAGCCCGCACAGCTGACTATAGTTCCTTTTTCCACCCACATCTCAAAGCCCTCCAATTTGACTTATACCCCTCCAAATCATTTGAAAGTATTGTTACAACTTAATGAATTTCTGTGCTTATTTTATTGATTTTTTTCTGTCTATTTTTTGGATGTGTGATCCTGCTGACTATCTTCTTAAAATTTTCATCTTTTCATTTATTATGTATAACTCTCTGTTTTTTGTTTCTTCCTTCTAGTTTTTACTTGATCTCTATTTTTGACCATCTTCTCAACCACAACTACAACTACAATTTTTATGTATGTTACTTTTTCCAGTCTTAAACCACCTAATCCATTCTTAACATTATCTGAAAATAATTTTTCTGAAATGCATATCTGTTTACATCACATCTTTGCTTAATATAATTTAATATTTTTATCATTTATAAGGTCAAAATATGAGCACTGTGTGCAAAACTCTTCATATTATGGCCTCCATCAGCAGCTCACAAACCATCTCCTTCTTGTCTCACACACAAACCCTACATTCTAGACAAAATGCATGGTACAAATTGTGGCTATTCAAATGGGCCATGATTTCTCACACCCTTTGACAAACTAGTCCTCTCTGCTTGGATAGCTACTTCCTCCTTCTTTTCTACATTTTGAATGCTTATTTTCCAAAAATAATTTAAATCAAATTTTACCTCCTCTGTTAAGATTTTTCTTACCTCCTGGGACTAGGCACTCCCGTATCTAATTTCTCCTGAAAATGTTTGCATATCACAATGTAGTATTTTCTGATTGAAGTATCTGTATGTCTGCTTTTATGCTATTATGAATAGGTTATTTCAAAATAGCTAGTGTATTCTGTCTATTCTTATATCCACAGAAACTAGCCCGGTGTCTAGCATATAACTGACACTTAAAAATATTTACTGAAAGAAGGATTGAAATTAGAAGATTTAGAGGCACAGTTAATGATTTTTGATTTAAAGATTTTAATCATGATAGAGAAAAGAAGATGTGTATTACAAGTAAATATACACATGTTATCTAAAAACAGGATTTTTTTTCTAAATCATCTTTATGAAATCAATGTACTAGGTTCTTTGAAGGGGATTAAGTATATATTTAAAAAATTAATAGCCCAAAACCAAGCCCACTGCCATTGAGTTGATTCTAACTCATAGAGACCCTATCTATAGGACAAAGTAGAATGGCCTCCTAGGGTTTCCAAGGCTATCATATTTACAGAAGCAGACTGCCACATTTTTCTCCTGCAGAGTGGCTGGTGGTTTTGAAATGCAGATCTTTCAGTTAAGCATCTGATCACTTAACCAGTGTACCACCTGGGCTCAACAGGAGAATAAAGGAGTAAAAAAAAAAAAAAAAAAATTCCAGAAAGGGAGTCTTTCCTGTTCAAAACTATGAAAGTGTGACATCAGATGGCACATTGATTAAAGGGATGATTTGGTATGGCTGAAGAATTTGGTGAAAGGAAGATAGGTATTACATTAAAAACAGATGGAAAATAGGAGGTGTGGCCAAGATGGTGGAATAGTCAGGCACTTCCTGTCATCCCTATTACAACAAAGACCCCCCCAAAAAAATGAATCAAATATATATGACAATCGAGGAACAGTAATCATCAAAGACAAAGCTGAAGAATTGGACTGAGTGGCAGGTGGAAGGAGAAACAAGTCAAAAGCAGTGGAAACGGTGAACTACAGATCACAGATTCACTGGCGCCCTGCTAGCTGAGTCTGCACAGCACACATGGGCTGAGGAAAGCAGCAACATCTCAAGCTGAGGCCCACCACATATGGTGTAGCTAGGCTGCAGTGAATCTCCATGAACCTCAAGAATTAAACAGGAGCAATACCGGACTTGTGAAAGTTAAGTGCAAACTCTCTACCTAATGCATGCACTGGCAAAATAACCCCTCCTACTCCAGAGTTGCACAGTAGAGAAGCACTTCCTTCCCTTAACCCACCCCCCACCCAACTCTGGCATCAGTCCCATGGCATTCAAGAACGCCAAGCCCCATAAGCCAGGGACTCATGGCCAGTCAGGAGTCCCTTGCCTTTTGCCCAGCCACTGGCATATGAGGTCTGCAGATTTGCAGTGCCCCTCACCCCCACCCAGTCCTTTGTGGGCCGATTCAATACTGCACACCCTCATTAGCATAAAACAGCAGAGCACACACCTGAAGTTCATTTTCACCTGCAGCAGTCTAAGTGGAACTGCAGAGTTGTGACATTCAACACCACCCTGCCCCCTAAGAAGAGGCCTCACCCACCCACACCAGGTTCCTGAGGGCTGGTGGTATCCCCTATTCCATCTGGCCACCCACGACAGGGGTCTGAGAACTACTGGTGACTCCCAATCCCTCCAGCTGATTGCACCGGGTGACCAAGGACTGGCTACACTACTCCGCAACTACTCACTCTAGTGGATAGGGACACTCCCTCCATCCAGGCACCCGGAGGTAGTGATCAGCCCCTATCTTGCCCACACAATGCCCCCCGCTGCAGACAGAGAACTGTGTCTACACTGAACACCCTCACACAGCACTGTCTGCCTAGGACTGTAGGGGAGAGTCTGCACCACACACTCGGTGACAGACAACCCAACTACTTGTGCCCTGAAGAACCTTACCCATGCAAGAACAGTGAACAGACTCCTGGGATCATACACCTAGCAGCTGCTTGTATCACCTGGAGACAGGATGTGAGAGCTTCAAGGACACCAATAACCAAGGTAGCTCACATCCCAAACCTACTTGGGCATAACCAAAAAAAAAAAAAAAAAAAGAGGACACAGTAAACAAAACTACAATAAATAAATATAATACCTTATTGATGCCTTGGAGATAACAGTCAATATAAAATCACGTAAAGAAGCAGAACAAGACAGATCCAGCTAGCTACCAAAATAAAGAACCAGAAAATCTTCAAGAAGAAGATAAGGCAATGGAATTATCTGAAAAAGAATTCAAAAGAGTAATATATAGAGTTTTCCAAGAAATCAGGAAGCAGATCAGGCAAAACTCAGACCAAGTCAAAGAACACACACATAAAGAAAAGAAAATTTCAGGAAAACAGTACAAGAACTAAAGGAAAGAAAAAACAGGCTGCTAGAAACTATAAGAGACAGCAACTAGAAATACAAGAGATGAACAATACAATTTCAGAATTAAACCCCTCAATAGAAGGTCATAGGAGAATTGAGACAACAGAAGTCAGAACTAGTGAGATTGAAGATAAATCCCTTGACACCAATTTGTTTGAGGAAAAATCAGAAATATGAATGAAAAAAAAAAAATGAAGAAAGCCTAAGAATTTTGTGGGACACTATCAAGAGGAAAAAATTATGAGTGATCAGAGTACCAGAAGAAGGGAGAGGATAACAGAATACACAGAGAATTGTTAAAGATTTGCTGGCAGAAAACTTCCTTAATATCATTAAAGATGACAAGATATTTCTCCAAGAAGCCCAAGGAACCTCATGCAGGATAGACCCCAAAAGAAAATAACCAAGACATAGCATAATCAAACTTGCCAAAACCAAAGACAAAGAAAGAATCTTGAGAGTAGCTAGGGATAAACAAATAGTCACCTACAAAGGAGAATGAATAAGACTAAGCTCTGACTACTCAGAAGAAACCATGCAGGTAAGAAGGCAGTGGGATGACATATATAAAGTCCTCAAGGGAAAAAATTGCTGACCAAGAATTATATATCCAGCAAAATTGTCTCTCAAATACAATGGTGAACTTAAGTCATTTCTAGAGAAATGGAAATTTGTGAAAACCAGATCAAAATTACAAGAACTATTAAAGGAAGTCCTCCAGTTAGAGAACCAACAACATCAGACAACAATCCAAGATGAAGACACAAGACAGATCAGCCAGATACCACCCAGATAGGGAATTCACAAAAATAAATCAAAGCTGTAAGTCTGAAAATAGGGAACCTGAGAAGTCAATATGTAAACAATGACAACATCAAAACAAAAAAGAAGGAATAAACAGAGTAGTCATAGAACTTCCATATGGAGAGGAAGTCAAGGCAATAGCAAGAAACAAAAGACTGGATTAAACTTGGAAAAATAAATGTAAATTTCATGGTAATCACAAAAGAAGCTAACAAACATAACCAACGAAATAAAAAAAAAAGAAGAAAAACGTAAAGATTGAGTAATAACAAAATCGACAATAAAGAGATGAAAGAAAATACACAAACAAAAAGAACTCAGCACAGAAAATTAAGCACAATAAAGAAACAGTCAACACCACACATATGCAAAAAAATAAATCAAAATGACAGAAGTAAACTCCTACCTATCAATAATTACAGTGAATGTAAATGGTCTAAATGAACCAGTAAAAGACAGAGAGTGACAGAATGGGATAAAAAACACAATCTGACTATATGCTGTCTACAAGAGACACCCCTTAGACACAAAGACATAAACGAACTAAAACTCAATGGATGGAAAAATGTATATCAAGCAAACAACAACAAAAAAAGAGCAGCACTAGCAGTATTAACCTCTGATAAAATGGACTTTAAAGCAAAATATGCAATAAAAGATAAAACCAAAAAACAAACCTGTTGCTGTCAAGTCAATTCCCACTCATAGCGACCCCACAGAACAGAGCAGAAGCGCCCCATAGAGTTTCCAAGGAGTGGCTGGTGGATTCAAACTGCCGACCTTTTGGTTAGCAGCTGAACTCTTAACCACTGTGCCACAAGGGCTCTATTATGGATAAAGAGGGACACTATATAATGACTAAAGAGCCAGTATACCAGGAAGACATAACCAGAATAAATATATAAGCACCCAATGATAGGGCTCCAAAACACATAAAACAAACTCTAATAGCATTGAAAAGAGAATTAGAAAGATCCATAATAATAGTAGGAGACTTCAACCCACCACTTTCGGTGAAGGACAGAAAATCTGGAAAGAAACTCAGTAAAGATACAAAGACTTAATGCCACTATCAACCAACTTGACCTCATAGATATATACAGAACCCTCCACCCAACAGTAGCTAAGTATACATTCTTTTCCAACACACATGGAACATTCTCCAGTATAGAACACATTTTAGGCCACAAAGCAAGTCTTAACAAAATCCAAAATATTAAAATAATACAAAGCATCTTCTCTGACCATAACTCCATAAAAGTAGAAATCAATAACAGAAACAGCAAGGAAAAAAAAAAATCAAATACTTGGAAACTGAACAACACCTTGCTCAAAACCTACTGGGTTATAAAAGAAATTAAGGATGAAATAAAGCAATTCATAAAATCAAATGAGAATGAAAACACATCTTACCAAAACCTTTGGGATACAGCAAAAGCAGTGCTTGGAGGTCAATTTATAGCAATCAACACACACATCAAAAAAGAAGAAAGGGCCAAAATCAAAATGTTAACCCTACAAATAGAAAGAGAGCAGCAAAAGAAACTCTCAGGCACCAGAAGAAAGGAAATAATAAGGATTAGAGCAGAAATACATAAAAGAAAGAATAGAAAAACAATTGAAAGAATCAACAAGACCAAAAGTTGGTTCTTTGAAAAGATCAACAAAATCCACAAACCCCTGACCAAACTGACAAAAGAAAAACAGGAGAGGAAGCAAATAACCTGAATAAGAAACGTGATAGGTGATATCACAGCTGGTCCAACTGCAATAGAAAGGATCATAACAGAATACAATGAAAAATTGTACTCCAAAAAATTTGAAAACCTAGAGGAAATGGCAAATTTCTGGAAACACACTACCTAGCTAAACTAACACAAACCAAGGTAGAAAACATAAACAAATCCATAACAAATGAAGAGACTTAAGAGGTAATAAAAAAATTCCAACAAAAAAAAGGCCCTGACCTGGATGGTTTCACTGGAGAGTTCTACCAAACTTTCAAAGAAGAGCTAACGCCAATACTACTAAAGCTATTTCAGACCATAGAAAAGGAAGGAATACTCCCGAACTGATTCTATGAAGCCAGCATAATCCTGATCCCAAAGCCAGGCAAAGACACCACAAAAAAAGAAAACTACAAACCAACATCCCTCATGAACATAGACACAAAAATCCTCACTAAATTTTAGCCTATAAAATTCAACAGCATATCAAAAAAATAATACTTCACAACCAACTGGGATTCATACCAGGTATGCAGGAATGTTTCAACATTAGAAAATTAATCAACGTTATCCACCACATAAACGAAACAAAAGAACTACATGAACTTATCAATCGACACAGAAAAGGCATTTGTCAAAGTCCAACACCCATTCCTGACAAAAACTCTCTGCAAAACAGGAATAGAAGGGAAATTCCTCAACATAATAAAGGGCATTTATACAAAGTCAACAGCCTATATCATTCTAAACATAGAGAGACTTAAAGCATTCCTTTTGAGAATGGGAACCAGACAAGGATGTCCTTTATCACCACTCTTATTCAGCACTGTGCTGGAGGTCCTAGCTAGAGCATTAGGGCAATAAAAAGAAATAAAGGGCATCCAAACTGGTAAGGAAGAGGTAAAATTATTCCTATTTGCAGATGATATGATCTTATACATAGAAAATCCCAAAGAATCCACAGGAAAGCTACTAGAACTAATAGGTTACAGCAAAGTAGCAGGATATAAGGCAAACATAAAAATCAGTGGGATTCCTCTATACCAAAACAGAGAATTTTGAAAAGGAAATCACCAAATCAATACCATTTACAGTAGCCCCTCCCCCCCACCAAGAGATAAACTGCTTAGGAATATATCTAACCAGGGACGTAAAAGACCCATACAAAGAAAACTACACAACACTACTGCGAGAAACCAAGAGACCTACATAAGTGTAATAACAGACTATCCTCACAGATAGGAACACTCAACATTGTGAAAATTTCAATTTTACCCAAAGTAATCTACAGATACAATGCACTCTCGATCCAAATTCCAACAGTACTTTTTAATGAGATGGAGAAACAGATCATCAACTTTATATGGAAAGGGAAGGGGCCCTGGATAAGTAAAGCATTACTGAAGAAGAACAAAGTGGGAGGCCTCACACTACCTGATTTTAGAACCTATTATACAGCCATGGTAGTAAAAACAGCTTGGTACTTGTACAACAACAAATACATAGGCCAATGGAATAGAATTCAGAATCCAGATGTAAATTCATCCACGTATGATCAGCTGATATTTGACAAAGGCCCAAAGCCCATTAAATGGGAAATAGACAGTCTCTTTAACAAATGGTGCTGGCATAACTGCATACCCATCTGTAAAAAAATGAAAAAAGACCCATACCTCACACCATGTAAAAAAACAACTCAAAATGGAACAAAGACCTAAATATGAAATCTAAAATGATAAAGATCATGGAAGAAAAAATAGGGACAACACTAGGGACCCTAATACATGGCATGAATAGCATACAAACAATTACTAGCAACACACAAACACCAGAAGAGAAACTAGGTAACTGGAAACTCCTAAAAATCAAACACGTATGATCATCAAAAGACTTCACCAAAAGAGTCAAAAGACAACCTACAGACTGAGAAAAACAATTTTGGCTAGGAAATATAGGATAAGGGTCTAATCCCTTAAATCTTCAAGATACTTCAACACTTCAACAACAAAAATATAAATAATGAAATTAAAAATGGGCAAAAGATATGAACAGCCACTTCACCAAAGAAGACATTTAGGTCACTAACAGACACATGAGGAAAAGTTCACGATGATTAGCCATTAGAGAAAGGCGAATCAAAACTACATTGAGATGCCATCTCACCCCAACAAGGCTAGCACTAATCCAAAAAACACAAATTAACAAATGTTGGAGAGATTGTGAAGAGATTGGAACTCTTATGCACTGCTGGTGGGAATGTAAAATGGTATGACCACTTTGAAAAACAATATGGCACTTCCTTAAAAAGCTAGAAATATGAACACCATATCATCCAGCAATCCCACTCCTAGGAATATACCCGAGAGAAATAAGAGCCTAACACAAATAGACATATGCACACTCATGTTCATTGCAGAACTATTCACAACAGCAAAAAGATGGATACAACCTAACTGCCCATCAACAGACAAATGGATAAACAAATTATGGTACATATACACAGTGGAATACTATGCAACAATAAAGAACAAAGATGAATCTGGGAAACATCTCCCAACATAGATGAATCTGGAGAGCATTATGCTGAGTGAAATAAATCAGTCACAAAAGGACAAATATTGTATGAGACCACTGTTATAAGAATTCAAGAAAAGGTTTACACACAGAGAAAAGCATTCTTTGATGGTTACTAGGGTAGGGAGGGAAAGCGAGGGAAAGTCACTATCTAGGTATTAGACAAGTGTCAACTTTGATGAAGGGAAGAACAAAACACAATACAGGGGAAATCAGCACAACTAGACCGAAGCAAAAGCATAGTAGTTTCCTAACACTTTCCAAACACTTTGAGGGACTGAGTAGTTAGGCCTGGGGCCTGCGGACCATAGTCTAGGGGACTTCCAGGTCAATTGGCATAACATATTTCAGGTTGTTAATGAGTCTTCTTCCAATCCTGATGCCACGGTTCTCTTCATATAGTCCAGCTTCTTGCATTATTTGTTCATTATACAGATTGAATAAGTATGGTGAAAGGATACAACCCTGATGCATACCTTTCCTGATTTTAAACCACTCAGTATCCCCTTGTTCTGTTTGAATGACTACCTCTTGGTCTATGTACAGGTTCCTCAAGAACACAACTAAGTGCTCTAGAATTCCCATTCTTCGCAATGTTATCCATAATTTTTATGATCCACACAGTCAAATGCCTTTGCATAGTCGATAAAACACAGGTAAACATCTTTTTGGTATTGTCTGCTTTCAGACAAGATCCACCTGACATCAGCAATGATTTCCCTTGTTCCACATCCTGTTCTGAATCCTGCTAGAATTTCTGTCAGTTCCAAGTCGATGTACTGCTACAACAGCTTTTGAATGATCATCAGCAAAATTTTATTTGTGTGTGATATCAATGATATTGATCAATAATTTCCACATTCTGTTGGATCATCTTTCTTTGGAATGGGCATAGATATGAATCTCTTTCAGTCTGTTGGCCAAGTATCTGTCTTCCAAATTTCTTGGCAAGATGAGTGAACAAGGACACCCATTTGTTGAAACATCTCAACTGGCATTCCTTCAATTCCTGGAGCCTTGTTTTTTGCCAATGCCTTCAGTGTAGCTTGGACTTCTTCCCTCAGTTGTTCTTGATCATATCCTACCTTCTGAAGTAGTTGAACATCGACCAATTCTTTTTGGTACAGTGACTCTGTATTCCTTCTATCTTCTTTTGATGCTTCCTGCTTCAATTAATATTTTCTCTGTATAATCCTTCGATATAGCAGCTTGAAGCTTGAATTTTTTTCAGTTCTTTCAGCTTGAGAAAAGCTGAGAAAGTTCTTCACTTTTAGTTTTCCAACTCCAGGTCTTTGCACATTTTATTATAATACTTTACTTTGTTTTCTTGAGCCATCTTTTGGAATATTTGGTTCATTTCTCTTCATCATTTCTTCCTTTCACTTTAGCTATTCTACATTCAAGAGCAAACTTTGGAGTCTCTTCTGACATCCATTCTGGTCTTTTCTTTCTTCCCTGTCTTTTCAGTAACCTCTGGATTTCTTCATATATGATGTCTTTGATGTCATTCCACAAGTTGTCTGATCGTCAGTCATTAGTGCTCAATGCGTCAAATATATTCTTGAGAAGGTCTCTAAATTAAGGTGGGATATACTCAAGGTTGTACTTTGGCTCTTGAGGACTTGTTCTAATTTTCTTCAGCCTCAACCTGAACTCACAAATGAGAAACTGATCATCTGTTCTGCAGTCGGCTCCTGGCCTTATTCTGACTGGTGATTTTGAGCTTTTCCATCACTTCTTTCCAAGAATATAGTTAATTTGATTCCTGCATATTCCATTCGGTGAGGTCACCATTTATGTTGTTGAAAAAAAGGTATTTTCAATGAAGAAATCATTGGTCTTGCAAAATTCTATCATGTGATCTCTGCCATTGTTTGTATCACCAAGACCACATTTTCCAATCACTGTTCCCTCTTCTATGTTTCCAACTTTTGCATTTCAATCACTAATAATTATCAATGTATCTTGATTGCATGTTTGCTCAATTTCAGACTGCAGAAGTTGATAAAAATCATCAATATCTTCATCTCTGGCCTCAATGGTTGGTGTATAAATTTGAATAATCGTTGGATCAACTGGTTGTCCTGTAGGCAAGTGGATAGTATACTATCACTGACAGCATTGTACTTCAGAATAGATCTTGAAATGTCCTTTTTGACGATGAATGCAACACCACTCCTCTTCAATTTGTCATTCCCGGCATAGTAGACCATATGATTGTCCGATTCAAAATGACCAATACCAGTCCATTTCAGCTCACTAATGCCTAGGATATAAATCTTTATGTTTCTCATTTCATTTTTGATGTTTCCCATTTTCTTAGCTTCATAGTTCTTACATTCCATGTTTCTATTATTGATGAATGTCTGAAGCTGTTTCTTTTCATTTTGAGTCATGCCACACAGGAAAATGAAGGTCCCTAAAGCTTGACTCCATCAACATCATTAAGGTAGACTCTGCTTTGAGGAGGCGGCTCTTCCCCAGCTGTATTTTGAATTCCTTCCAACCTGAGGGGCTCATCTTCCAGCACTATATCAGACAATGTTCCGTTGCTATACATAATGTTTTCATTGGATAATTTTTTTTAGAAGTGGACTGCCAGGTCCTTCTTCCTAGTCTGTTATAGTCTGAAAGCTCAGCTGAAACCTGTCCATCATGAGTGACCCTCCTGGTATTTGAAATACTGGTGACATGGCTTCCAGAATCACAGCAACATGCAAGCCACCACAGTACGACAAAGTGACAGATCCATGGGACTTGTAATGGTAGCTGGGCCCTAACTGATTCTTCTGGTCTCATGGCAGGAGGCAGTTGTTCATGGAGAGAATTAGTCACACATTCCATATCTTCCTTCTGTTGGTTCAGGGAAATAAAGACCAACTGCCATGCCTTAGAAAGCCACTTGCAAGCTTTTAAGACCCCAGGCACTATGCGATTAACTAGGAGGTAGAACAGAAGCACTAAGCATTTCATTAGGCCAATTAACTGGAATGTCCCATGAAATCATGATCCTAAACCTCCCAACCAAGGAAAAAAAATCCCATGAAGTTTTGGGTGTACATATGCAGCCTCAGCAGCTACTCTTTTTAGTTATTGTTGTTGTAAGTATATCTCTCATACAACTTACGCTAGTTCAACTATTTTCCGGTGTAAAACTTTTTGATAGCAATTACAATAGTCAGCTATGCAACCCTATCCTTAATCAATGTGATTTTTCCGTCACTATAAACTGAAACTCAGTACTCCATAAGCAATAATTTCCTCTTTCCCCCTCTCCCTTACCCCTGCTAACCACTAAGAAACTTTGGTCTCTATACACTTGCCTGTTTTTGTCTTTTAATATAAGTGAAGTCATACAATATTTGTTCTTTTGTGATTGACTCATTTTACTCATCAAAATGTCTTCAAGCTCCATCCATATTGTAGCATGTATCCAGACTTTGTTTCTTCTATTGGCTGAGTAGTATTCCATTGTACGTGTATACCACATTTTGTTTGTCCAGCCATCTGTTGATGAACATTTAGGTTGTTTCCACCTTTTGGCTATTGTAAATAATGCTGTGATGAACATTGGTGTACAAGTCTCTGTTTGAGTCTCTGCTTTCCAGTCTTTTGGGTATGTGTCTAGGAGCGTGATTTCTGGGTCATATGGTAGTTCTATTTTTAGTTTTCTGAGGAACTGCCACACTGTTTTCCACAACGGCTCTACCATTTTGCATTCCCACCAGCAACGGAGAAGCATTCCAATTTCCCCACATCCTTGCTAATATTTGTTGTTTTCTGTTTTTTTTTTTTTAATCTTAGCCATCCTGAACCACAACACCAAACCTGCTACTGTCCAGTCGATTCCGACTAATAGCGACCCTATAGGACAGAGTAGAACTGTCCCATAGGGTTTCCAAGGAATGGCTAGTAGATTCAAACTGTTAACCTTTTTGTTAGCAGCTGAGCTCTTAACCACTGCACCACCAGTGCTCCTAGCCATCCTAGTAGGAGTGAAATGGTATCTCATTGTGGTTTTGACTTGCATTTCTCTCATGGCTAATGACATTAAACATCTTTCCATGTGTTTGGTGGCCATTTGAATGTCCTATTTGGTGAAATACCTATTCAAATCCTTTGTCCATTTTATGATTTGGTTAATTGTCTGTTATTAAGTTGTTGAAGTTTTGTATATATTTTAGTTATTAGATTCTTATCATGTCACCGTAAGATATTCTCCCATTCAGTGACTTGTCTTTTCACTTTTTTGGTAAAGTCTATGATGAACAAATATTTTAACTTTTATGAGGTCCCATTCATTTTTTTTGTCTTTTGCTGTTTGTACTTTTGTTATTATATTATATAATCAATTTTTAAAAGGTGAGACCAACAGCATTCCCCTACATTTTCTTCTAAAAACAAGTTTTCATTTGCAAGTTCAAGTTTTCGTTTGCATGTTTAGGTCCTGAATTTATTTCCAATTTGTTTTTGTTCATGGTGTGAGGCATAGATCATGTTTAATTTTTCCCAGCACCTTTTATTGAAGAGACTCTTCTTTCCCCATTTTTAACCCTTGTTAAAAATAAGTTGACCATAGATATATGAGTTTCTTTCTAGATTTTCAATTCTAATCTATTGCTCTATGTGTCTATCGTTATACCACTACCAGGCTGTTTTGATTACTGTAGTTGTATAACATGGTAAAATTTATTTTCGTTAGTATTGTAAGAAGATATGATTCAACAACTCATGAAAAGAGGATATGAAGGGTAACATGCTATTTATATAATTACTTGTCTATTTGTACTTAATATTTGGCTGCCAGTATTATATGAGTCTTTATCTTGTGTACAGCATTATAACTCTTAAGTTATCAACAAAACTTGTAAAAACAGAGATAGTTCCTCCTATACACTTATCTCACATGGCACTGCTTCTAATAAGAAGAGCAGTAGAGTTAGCAGGAATGAGTAATAGGCAAATAGAATTAGTATAATGAATGCAGCAATGCACGCTTAAATTAACCTTTGTGATGGCAAAATGGGCAGTGTGTTTACATGTCTAAATAAAAGAGAGTAGATTTACTAAATTTCTTACAAGTTGTGTGCGGCATGTAGAAATGACAGACAGATAGACGGACAGGTAGGTAGATAGACAGATAACTTTTTGTTAAGTACCAGAGTTTATTTGCTTGCCTTTGGTGTAATATATAGTTAGAGCCACTCCTTCAGTGTGAACTCTGTTTTCCCATTTCCTACCCAAAATTCCCATTGTAACATCTTAGCTCATGCTTCTTTACTCTGCACAATTCCACCGAACATCAAGGAAGAACACTGAAACTCTTTCCTATGTATTCTAATAAGTGAGGTAGATTTTTATCTACTTAAACTAAATTATTATATTTAATTCTGCCTAAGCATCACAGATGAGGGTGAGCTTTTATGGTATAAAAATAGTGTTTGCAAATAATAAAGTGTTAACCAAAAATGTACGTAAATATTCACAGCTCAAACACTATAGCCTTACACTCTTAAGTAGATAGACATAGCCATAAATATTAAGAGATTTTGAAGAATGTACTAGAAAGGGGAGTGATCAGGTGTTCTCTTCACATATTTAGATATGATAATATTACTAGAAAGAGAAGTAAAGGGTATTATATATGAAATACATCAATTCAGTAAGCTATTTCATAACTGTATTTCTTAAAACTTGTTTGACTCTAGGGCAGTCTGTGAACAGCAGCCGATTTATTTGGTATTTATTTAAGACCTAAACCTCTGGTCTCCCAATTTGGTATACATAGTGAAGAGCAGCAGCAGCTAAAAAATGATAAGGGGGTAGTACGATGCTCATTTCAGGATAGAACCAGAGCAGAATAGAATGAATAAAATCCTCAAGTCTCAGGGATTTGGAAAAGCAATATGCAGTCCAAGAAATTATAGAATGCCATTCTTTTCTGCATTTTCCATAATTTTTAGCCACATATACTTCTATCTTTTTTTTTTGGTAATAGCATTTTCTCACTCCTGTTTGTGTGTGTATTTTGACTATGACTTCGATGAACGGGAAATAAAGGGCTACTCAAATTAAGAATAGTAAACTGAGTGGAAATAAAGCCTTTGTTTATCTTCATTGTCCTTACTTATGGTGAAAATTGTGTTTATAGATTTTGATATTTTTGATGAATGTTGTGTCTGTAAAAATAATTGACTGTAAATTGTGAATCTCTGTGTATATCTGTTGCAGGAAGGGTAATGCCACCCTAAAGATGTCTAGAAGGAGCCCTGGAGGAGCAGTGGTTAAGCACTCCGCTGCTAAGTCAAGATTGGCAGTTCAAAATCACCAGCTGCTCCATGAGAGAAAGATGTGGCAGTCTGCTTCTGTAAAGATTTACAGCCTTGAAGACCCTATGGGGGCAGTTCTACTCTGTCCTATAGGGTCGCTCTGAGTCAGAATCGACTCTACGGCAATAGTTCAAGACATCCATGTCCTAATCACTGGGAACTGTGAATATGTTATGTTACATGCTAAAGGGGAATTTAGGTTGCAAATGGAATTAAGGTTGCTAATCAGCTGACCATAGCCCTGGTGGTGCAGTGGTTAAATGTTTGGCTGCTAACTGAATGGTTGACAGTTCAAATCCACCAGCCATTGCTTAAAAACTCTATGGAGTACTTCTACTCTGTCCTATAGGGTCACTATGAGTCGATATTGACTCGACAGCAATGGATTTTGAGTTTGGGTTTTAATCAGTTGACCATCAAATAGAAAGATTATCCTGGATTTCCAAGGTAGCCCAATGTAATCTCCTGGATTCTTAAAAGTGGAAGAATGAGGCAGAACTTAGGTCAGAGCGATGCCATTTGAAAAGGACTTTGACCTGTGATTATGGCTATGAATATGAAAGAAGGGCCCATGAGCCGAGGAATGTGAGCAGCTTCTAGAAGCTAGAAAAGGCCAAGAAATGGATTCCTCCTAAAGCCTTCAGGAAACATGTAGCCCTGCTGATACTTTGAACTTAGCCCAGTGTACTTTAAGCCCATGTTGACTTTTGACCTACAGAACTGTGAGGTAATAAATTTGTGTTGTTTTAAGCCACTAAGTATGTGGTGGTCTGTTATGAAAGTGATAGGAAATTAATCCAATATCTTTGCTTAATAAATTTATTAACACTACTATTAACCTTCAAAGGGAATAATCTACTTAAAATTTACTTATAATCATTTAAAAGTTTATTTCATTTTCCTGTTTAATAAAACATGCCATATTTTCTGTGTATATACTTAAAATAACAGCATAACATATAAGACAGATAAAATAAAGCATCCGATACATTTTTTAATCTATATTATGTTTCACTCAAGAAATATAGTCAATAACATTGATTTTTAATATTATTGTCATTAAAATAATACTTTAACAAAGTTTTGATGATCAACATCTTCAGGAAAAAAAAAAAAAAGAGAGAGCAAAAACAAGAATATTAAAAACTGATTATATTGAAATTGCCTTACAAGCCCCAAGCTTTTTTATGAGCTTGTTGCTACTATGAACAACTTCAGACTTTGTAAATGTTTCTCTCAGAACTTGATTTGTGTGCAGGGAAATATATATATTTTATATTCAACCCATTGCTGTCGAGTCATTTCTGATTCATAATGACCACATAGGACAGAGTAGAACTGCCCCACAGGGTTTTCAAGCAACAGCCAGTGGATTCGAACTGCAGATCTTTTGGTTAGCAGTCTAATGCTCAACCACTGTGCCACCAGGGATCCATATTTTATATAAGAACATAGAATTTTTCCTACTTTGTTTAGACTGTTGTAAAAAGTTTTGAAAATTTTCATTTTCACAATGAATCCTGGAGCCTGTAGTTCCATGGGCTTGAGTCCATATTTCTCCCTGTCCACTGACAAATTTATAACTTACATTCAATAGTAAATTTTGTGGCATGCTGCAATGGGCTATATGGTACTGCTTAAGCACATCTATTAATTTTCAAGGGTATTTTTCTTTGGCCATAACTTATACAAGGCTCTGTATTATTTATCACCAACTCTCTATAGATCATATAGTTTAGAATGTTTACTGCTTGGTTTATCTGAATGAGGGAAACAGAAAAGCAGTAAGGCCTTTGTGTATTAATGTTAGGCATGTGGGAGGATACATTATTACCTTCAAAGAAAGAAAGCTGATATTTGGTGGTTGACTTACACAAATTGTTGACAAATACAGTATAAGACTGTGGTCCAAATGGTTGCTAAATTAATAAACTTGCTGATAGTATATATATATATATATCTATATATATATATATATATATATATATACATACACACATATATATGTATATATATATATATACACACATACATATATATATGTATGTATATATATATATACACACACACACAAACACACATATATACATATGAAATTAATCTACTAGGACTAAAGTAACAGGTACTTATAGTACAACCTTCCCACTTGTAGTGCAGTGAATTGCTCTTATATGACCTTCCTAGCCATGGTCTTTTAATTCCCCCAAAATGATTGGCTGGGCCACAATCTTGCAAGGAATTGGTCAGTTTACTATGCAAATTGAGTGACTTGCAGTATATTAAGGAGATTGGGTGATTACTATGCAAATGGAATGGCTTATGGTTGACCAAGGGGATTGGTTAGTTCATGGTCCTGGTGAGAGGATCGTGCCTTGAAATTGACAAGAAGTAAGCTTATATGAGGACCAATCCCATAGAGGTGCAGGAGACCTCACTACCTTCAAGAAGAGTCTGGCCTGGAGCCCATCCTTTGGACCCAGGGTCCCTGTGCTGAGACCCTTCTAGACCCTTCTACCCCCCCCCCCCAATATGACATGGGACCTTGTCGTTTGGACTTTAGCCATACTTTAAACAAGTCAGCAGCCTCTATCCCACATTAATAGAGGTCTTCTGGAATACACAAAATTCTTTATAGGTATCCAGTGTATTATTTCTAAATATATCAGTGCATTTTCTGGGGTTTTTGGAAAGAATCTGCTATGTCTTTGCAGAAGTCACCATCTGCTCCAGAATATTTATAAGTAAAATTATTGTTTTGTAGTGTAGGAATAGTTGAGAGTAGTTAGTTTTTGACACTTCTCCCTTCTTTCCGCCTTTCTTTAAACAAATGATGTAAGGACTTCTTATTAGAGTCACAAACAAGAATCATGGTTTAATATATAATTTAAATACAACATGCATAAAAATAAGTTGGTAGAGAATTTTTGAGGGACATCTACTTGAAATATAGTCTGTTCACTCTATTTATAGAACTTCGTAAGATTTTGAAAAGGAACATACTTAGTGACTCTCCAACTATATTGGTTACTATTTCTTTTAATAGAGTAATAATTGTATCATTCTTACAGATAGTACAGAACTTACACCTGCCCTATAACTTTCAGGATAGATATTTGTTCAGATCTTTAACTTTAAAGATGTCTTTTGACATTATTAACAGCTTGGGTTCTTGTTAAAAAGTATATTATTGTTATAAAAATTGGAGCAAAACCTGTATTTTCCTCATTGAACTGCAGAACAGAAAGATGTTTAAATACACAATTTTATTTTTATTGGTGTGTATTTCATTACTTCTAAGAGCTTAAGGCATATTTTTTCAACTCTGTCAAACACTAATCCTGACAAAATCCTTGTAAGTTACTGTGTTGTTTAATTAAAATGACAATTAAGTCTTATCCATTGCTCATGACACTAGGGAAAAAGGAAAATAAGTCAAAACACCTCCTACTCTTCAAATGAGTGTGCATTCTTATGTTGACTATGAGCATTAGTCCAGTGAATTCATTTTATAGTAATCTGCTTTCAACTCCTTCTGATAGTAACATAGATATTATAATAACACTTTATATTTATACAGCACATTCTGGTTCTACCACTTTTAAATAAATTTTATTTTAACCTTCCAATAGTCATACAAACTGGGATTAGTAAATATTACTACAGTATTATCCATTAAAAATTTGAAGAAACTGATGATTCTAAGAGAAAAAATGATCCCACCTCACTCTCCAAGGAGATTGTTGGCATGTAGCAAAATCAGGACTATAACCATGCTCTCCCACTTCAACTTATTCTAGTGTTGTTCCACTAAACACCACTGTCCTTATTTTAGAGGGAAAAAATCCCTTTCAGTACAACTTTCCAGAAGAGAATGCCTTTGGAAAAAAGTTGCAGTCATTATGTTGTTAGTTGCCATGGATTGGCTCCAACTCACGGTAACCCCATGTATAAAAGAACAAAATGTTGCCCCAATTTGTGTTGTTTTCATTGCTGTTGGTATATTTGAGTCCATTGTTGTTGTCATTGTGTCAATTCATCTTATTGAGGGTTTCTGTCGTCTTTGTTGATCCTCCACTTTACCAAACGTGATGTTCTTCTCCTGATGATGCATCCAAATAAGTGAGTTTGAATCTCAGACAATATTTTTGTGTGATCCACAGAGTTTACATTGGCTAATTTTTGAAAGTATCACAAAGACTTTCTTGCTGGTCCATTTTAATTTTGAAGCTCCTCTTAAAATTGTCCAAGATAAGTGACCCTGCTAGTGTTTGAAATACCAACATCATAATAATACGAAAGCCACCTAATGCAACAAACTGACAGACAGTTGGTGGGCCATCATTATAGTCATGATAAAAATCAACTAATGTGACACAAAGCTGTGTAGTAAACAAATGAATAGAAGTCACTAATTATTAACTAGTTGCCTCATATTGAGTAAGTAACTAAACATAAGGCCCTCAGTTTTCTTACTTCTAAAATTAAAGCATTGCTCCTACAATCCTGATGTAAAATTCTATGAATGACAAGTAGAAGTAACTGAGTCTCAGATATCACATTTATTTGGAAAATCAGAAACTTTTATCAATAATAACAGCAACGCATCTAATTACTGGTGATTGAGCACAAATAAAGTTCAAGTAGCATGTTAAAAACATTTGCCTACTTAACTATTAAAAATGCATGGGTGAGGTTGTATTATTAGCTCCATTTCGTGTGTAAGGGAAAAGAGTTTAGTTAACTGATCCCAAATCACTCAGCTACAGGCCACCTGGAATTTGAAATGGAGTTTATCTGACTCTGAAGTTCCTGCTGTTAACATATATATACACGTATTTTTTTTCTTTTTATTGATTGTAGCCTTGAAATCTATTTGAATGCTACTTAGTTTTTTTATTTAAGAAATTATAAATTCGTCTAGTAGGCATTCTGGTTTTATCTGGTATATTCATTTAAAATCAAAATGTAAAATAATTCAGAACATACCTTTTTCATTTTCTCTTATTTGTCTATGACATCACTGTTAGCTTTAAGTTAATTTAATTTGTGTCAGAGCAGATTTTAAAATAGTAGAGTATTTGCTTTTTAGGTTTGCTTTGAGGAATTTGATCTTGTTCACAAAGAATGAGCTTGTCACTGGACCTCAAAAACCTTAAATATTGTTCATAATGAATACATACTGACAGCATTGTTGATAATCCTCATAATATCATTTTATTAAAATTAATAGGCCATAATTTTTAGAACAGTTTTAGATTTACATAAACATTGAGCACATAATACAAAGACTTCCCATATACCATGAACTCCCAACACACACACACAATTTACCCTATTATTAGTATCTTGCTTTAGCTAGATAAATTTGTTATAATTAAAACCACTATTGATATATTATTATTGACTGAAGTCCACAGTTTACATTACTATTCAGTCTTTGTATTGTACAGTTTTATGGTGTTTCACAAATACAGAACATCATGCATCCACCATTACAGTGTCATTTAGAAAAGTTTAGCCACTAATCTAACAGCTGTCATTCAATTCATATTAGTTCTATGACATTTGTTAGAACGAAAGTGTGCAGACAGATCTAGATGCAATCCCTGCATTTCTCAATTTCAGAGTAATTTCAAAGCATGATTCCTCCTCACAAACTACTTAGTGGTTAAACTCTCCAACTGTAGAGGCAAATTCTTGGGTCCAACCTTCACCACTAATCAGTTTTATGACCTTAAGTTTGTTATCCTCTCAGTGCCTCAAGTTCTTTCATATGTAAAATCATGTTAATAACAGTACCCACACAAGCCATAAGGAGCTCTGATGCCATATTGGATGTTATAAGTCAAAAATTGATTGGACAGCACCTAACAACAACACACAAACCATGGCCTATTCAATCCCCTCAAATTCATGTGAAAGCTGGAAAATGAAAAAGTAAGACAGAATAAGAATTGATGCATTGGAATTGTGGTGTTGAGGAAAAATATTGAATATACCATGGATTGCCAAGGAGCCTTGTTGATGCTAGCATTTTGTCATCAGCTGCTAAAGAATCTGCCCAGTGGCTCTGCAGAAAACGGGCCTGGTGGACTACTGTAAAGATTACAGCCAAGAAAATTCTATGAACCGACTCAACAGCAATGGGTTTAGCTTTGGATTTTGGCCAGAAGAAAAACAAAGCAGTCTTAGAAGAAATATAACCAGGATGATCCTCAGAAGCAAGGATGGCAGGACTTCTGATCATTGCTTTGGATACATCATCAAAGAGAAAAGACATCATGCTTGGTAAAATAGAGGGTCAGCAAAAACTAGGGAAACCCTCAATGAGGTGGATTGACACAATAGCCACAACAGTGGACTCAAACATATCAATGATCACAAAGATGGCATAGGACTAGGAACTTCTCATTCTGTTAGACGTAATGTAGGAATTGACTCAATGACAACTGACAACAACAACAACCTTACAGATTACCTACTTATTTTATAGATTTTTATGAAGATCATAGTAAGGTGTTTATAACAGTGCATGTTACATAATAGGCATTCAGTACTAGCATGCTTGTATAGGTAGATGTCAATTAGCCATGTATAATATAATACATAAAAATAAACACTAAATAACATAATGATCAGAGAATACATGATAACCCAAAAATAGTGTGTATGTTTAGAAGTAAAATTCTCCTATTTATTTGGGCTGCATATTTTCCAATTGTAAAATTTGTTTCCTGATATATACTGTGATAAATATATCACTAAAATTTATATATAGGTAGATAAACCTTATGTGTACATAAAGCAAGATAACTTCAGTACATCAACTCTAATGATTCATAAAATTAACAGGTGAGGATACTATGACTATATAAATGGAAATTTGGAATATGGATGTATCAGGACATCTCCCAAGGATACATAAATTGATACTTAGAGACCTTATGTTTTTCATCTGAAGAGGCAAGAAAATGGAGATTGCAATGGTGCCTAGGTAGAACAATTTCTCCGCCATCAGACCAAACTGACAGGCTTTGAGCACATCGAAAGGGGAGCAGAAGCTGACAATACTTTCATGTAGTTTTTTATGAGAATTGGGTACAAATGAGAAAATACAATCCAGTGTTAGAGAACGGGGCAAGTAGCCTGGCTCTGGTACAAGGGGAAGTTTGAAAATATTTAGTCTGAGGTAATAAAAGTTAACATCCTTGGTAAGGAGCAAGCATTCTGTGGAGAACTCGGCACCAATAGCAGTCTCAGAGCGCCTCTCCTAAGTGGCTATCAAGTAGCAGACTTCAAACTGAAACCAGAGAATAAAAATTAGTGTGATTTTTTTTTTCCTGACTATATGCAAGACGGTATATGAGAACTCTGGAAAATAATGGAAATTAATAGCTAACATATAAGATTTAAAATTTACATGTCTGTGTACGTGTGATCTCATTTGCCCTCTTGGTAAGTGAGATTTCAGGCATATAAATATGTCAGACCATTCTGAGAAGAATTGTGATGTACAATGTATTATCTCTAGAAAGGTTTTTGTCTTATGCTCCCCCAAACTTAAGCATAGCTTCTCACCCCTTTGTGGAAATGCCCACTTCAACAGCTGAAACTTGGTCTGTGGGCTAACAACATCAGCATCGCCTGGAAACTTATTAGAAATACAGTCCCCTCGACCCCATCCCAGACCTATGAATCAAAATCTGCATTTTAACAAGATCCCCAGGTGATTCCTGAGCACACTAAAGTTTGAAAATCACTGCCAGGCATCATCTGCCTTTGTTTCTATACATCCCCACAAGATTTCTCTAGTTTTGGTTCCAATTCCACAAGGCCTTGGCCTCATATTTACAAGGTTACAACTAGTTAATCTAATAATGACAACACTATTGTGTATCAATGGGGACTAATGTATTCATGAGCAAGGGAGAGCAACTGACCTTTTCTCTCTTGCCGTAAAAGTGTTTTTTTTTTTTTTTTAACAAAAAACATTTTATTATGCTTTAGGTGAAAGTTTATATAGTAAATTAATTTTCCAATCAATGGTCCTTACACAAATCATTTCATGACCTTGGTTGCAATCCCCCACAAAGTGTCTCTCCCAATTTCCTCCCTGGGATCCCTGTTTCCATTAGACCTATTTCCCTGTCCCACCCTATCTTCTTGTCTTTGATTCTGGGCAAATGTTGCCCTTTTGGTCTCAGATTGCTGAACGTTCTAAGGAGCACATTCTTTTTTTTTTTTAATTGTACTTTAGAAGAAGATTTACAGAACAAACTAACTTCTCATTAAACAGTTAGTACACATATTGTTTTATGACACTGGTTAACAACCCCATGACATGTCAATACTCTCCCTTCTCGACTTGGGTTCTCTATTACCAGTTTTCTTGTCCTCTCCTGCCTTCTAGTCCTTGCCCCTGAGCTGGTGTGCCCATTTAGTCTTGTTTTGTAGTATGGGCCTGTCTAATCTTTGGCTAAAATGTGAACCTCAGGAGTGACTTCAGTACTGAGCTAAAAGGGTGACCAGGGGCCATACTCTCAGGGTTTCTCCAGTGTCTGTCAGGCCAGTAAGTCTGGTCTTTTTTGAGTTAGAATTTTGTTCTACATTTTTCTCCAGCTCTGCCCAGAACCCTCTACTGTGATCCCTGTCAGAGCAGTCAGTGGTGGTAGCCAGGCACCATCTAGTTGTACTGGACTCAAGTCTGGTGGAGGCCGTGGTAGTTGTGGTCCATTAGTCCTTTGGACTAATCTTTTCCTTGTATCTTGTTTTCTTCATTCTCCCTTGCTCCTGAAGTGGTGAAACCAGTGGAGTATCTTAGCTGGCTGCTCACAGGCTTTTAAGACCCCAGACGCTACTCACCAAAGAAGAATGTAGAACATTTTCTTTATAAACCATGTTATGCCAATTGAGCTAGATGTTCCCAGAGACCATGGTCCTGACAGCACTCAGCCCAGTAATTCGGTACCTCAGGGAGTTTGGATGTGTCTATGGAGCTTCCATGACCTTGCCTTCGACAAGTTGTGCTGGCTTCCCCTGTATTGTGTACTGTCTTAGCCTTTACCAAAATCTATTGTTTGTTTAGTGTTTTTCCGTCCCCACCTCTACCCTCCCTCATTTTATTTTTTTTGGTAGGAGTGGAAAAATAAGGGGAAAAAAAAAAAAAAACAAAAGAAAACATAAATATGTTTTTTAACAGAGACCTCGCAGAAAATGCTCTATTTCTTGTTGTTTAGCCAAATAGGAAAAAAAAAATCAAGTTAGAGAAGATGTGAAAATGTCTTTTGTGCAGCCCTTTACACTAACATTTTGTAAGCAGCTCTGTGCCCCTAAGGATCACTCTACAGTCTTGCATGTATTCATTTTGATAAGAATAGATAAAACAGTACATTGTTACTATGACAATGGAAAATTTTAAGATATTTTTCCCCTGCTTTTTTATACTTATATTTTTCTTGTGTTCTTTGCAAACTGCCTTTGAATGAAGATTTCTGGTAAATTTTTTGTATGTTTATTTTTATTTTTTTAATTTTATGTTTTTTTTAATTCTCCTTTAGGTGAAGGTTTACAGAACAAATAGTTTCTCATTAAACAGTCAGTACACAAATCGTTTTATGACATTGGTTAACAACCCCAAGACATGTCAACACTTTCCCTTCTCGACCTTGGAGAACCTATTTATTTGGTGAAAATATACATAGCCAAAGATACACCATTTCAAAAATTTCTACTTGCACAATTCAGTGACATCAATTACATTCTTCCAATTGTGCAGCTATTCTCACTTTTGATGAAGGTTTACAGAACAAAATAGTTTCCCATTAAACAGTACACATGTTGCCCTATGACAATGGTTAACAACCCCACTACATGTCAACACTGTCCTTACTCAACCATGAGTGCGCTATCACCAGCTTTCCTGTTCCCTTCTGCCTTCTAGTCCTTGACCCTGGACTGCTGTGCCTCAATAGACACATTTTGTTTTATGGGGCTGTACAATCCCCAGCTGAACGGTGAACCTCGGAAGTGACTTCACCACTGAGCTAAAAGGGTGGGTGGGGGCCATACTCTTGGGGTTTCTCCAGTCTCTGTCTGGTCTTTTTTTGTGTGTTAGAATTTTGTTCTAGATCCTTCTCCAGCTCTGTCCAGAATCCTCTGTTGTGATCCTGGTCAGAGCAGTCAGACGTGGTAGCCAGGCACCATCTACCTGTACTGGACTCAGTCTGGTGGAGGCCTTGGTAGCTATGGTCCATTAGTCCTTTGGACTAATCTTTTCCTAGTACCCCGTTCTCTTCATTCTCCCTTGCTCACAAAGGGTTGAGACCAGTGGAGTATCTTAGATGGCTGCTTACAGGCTTTTAAGACCCCAGACACTACTCATCAAGGTAGAATGTAGAACATTGTTTTCATAAACTGTGTTATGTCAATTGAGCTAGATGTTCCCTGAGACCATGGTCCCCACAGCCCTCTGCCCAGCAGTTCAGTCCCTCAGGGAGTTTGGATGTATCTAGGGAGCTTTCATGACCTTTCCTTGTACAAGCTGTGCTGGTTTCTCCAGTATTGTGAACTGTCTCACCCTTCACCAAAGATACGACTTATCTATTGCTTATTTAGTATTTCCCCCCACCCCTCCCATCTCTCGTAACCAACAAAGATTGTTACTTTTTGTGTGTAAACTTTTTCATGGGTTTTTACAATAGAGGTCTCATACAATTTGTCCTTTTGTGATTGACTTATTTCACTCAACATAATGTCCTCCGGTATCATCCATGTTATGAGATGCTTCACAGATTCATCGTTGATCTTTATCTTTGCATAATACTCCACTGTGTGTATGTACAATAGTTTGTTTATCCATTCATCTGTTGATGGGCATCTAGGTTGTTTCCATCTTTCTGCTACTGTGAACAATGCTGCCATGAACATGGTGTGCATATGTCTATTCGAGTGACAGCTATTATTTCTCTAGGATATATTCCTAGGAGTGGGATTGCTGGATAAAATGGTATGTCTATTTCTAGCTTTCTGAGGATGTGCCATATCATTTTCCAAAATGATTGTATCATTTTGCATTCCCACCAGCAGTGCATAAGAGTTCCGATTTCCCTGTATCCTCTCCAACATTTGTTATTTCCAGTGTTTTTGATTCGTGCCAGTAATGCTGGGGTGAGATGGTATCTCATTGTGGTTTTAATTTGCATTTCTCTAATGGCTAGTGATCGTGAGCATTTCCTCATGTGTCTGTTGGCCACTTGAATGTCTTCTTTGGTGAAGTGTCTGTTCATTTCCTTTGCCCATTTTTTAAATAAGATTATTTGTCTTTTTGTTGTAGAGGTGTTGGATTTTCTTGTAGATTATGGAGATAAGACCTTTGTCTGACTTTTTTCCCCAGTCTGTAGGTTCTCTTTTTACTCTTTTGGTGAAGTCTTTTGAAGAGCATAGGTGTTTGATTTTTAGAAGATCCCAGTTATACAGCTTATCTTCTGGGGTGTGTGTGTTGATGGTTATGGTTTGTATCCTGTTAATGCCATGTATTAGGGACTGTAGCATTGGTCCTATTTTTTCTTCCATGAACTTTGTAGTTTTTGGCTTCATATTTAGGTCTTTGATCCATTTTGAATTTTTTGTGTATGGTGTGAGATATGGGTCCTGTTTCATTATTTTGCAGATGGATATCCAGTTTTGCCAGCACCATTTGTTAAAAAGACTGTCTTTTCCCCGGTTGATGGACTTTTAGCCTTTGTCGAAGATCAGGTGACTATAGGTGGATGGATTTACATCTGGGTTCTCAATTCGGTTCCATTGGTCAGCGTATCTGTTGTTGTATCAGTACCAGGCTGTTTTGACCACAGTAGCTGTAGAGTAGGTTCTGAGTTCAGGTACTGGGGAGTCCTCATACTTTATTCTTCTTCAATAGTGCTTTACTTTTTCAGCACTTCTTTCCTTTCCATAGAAAGTTAATGATGGTAGTTTTTCCATCTCTTTGAAGAGTGTTGTTGGTATTTGGATCAGGATTGCATTGTATTTGTAAATTGCTTTAGGTTGAATTGTCATTTTCACAATGCTGAATCTACCTATCCATAAGCATGGTATGTTTTTCCACTTATGTATATCCCCTTGGGTTTCTTACAGTAATGTTTTCTAGTTTTCTTTGTATAGGTCTGTTACATACCTGGTTAGATTTATTCCTAAATAATTTATTTTTTTAGGGGTTATTATAAATGGTATTGTTTTCCTGATTTTTTTTTTTTCATCGTTCTCTTTACTGGTGTATGGAAATCCAACTGATTTTTGTATGTTTATCTTGTATCCTGCTACTCTGCCGAATCTTTCTATTAGTTACAGTAGATTTCTCGTGGAGTCTTTAGGGTTTTCTATGTATAGTATCATATCATCTGCAAACAGGGACAGTTTAACTTCTTCATTACCAATTGGGATGCCCTTTATTTCTTTTTCTTGCCTCATTGCTCTAGCTAGAACTTCCAGCACAATGTTAAATAGGAGTGGTGATAAAGGGCATCCTTGTCTTGTTCCTGTTTTCAAGGGGAATGTTTTCAGCCTCTCTCCATTAAGAATGATGTTGACTGTTGGTTTTGCATAGATGCCCTTTATTATGTTGAGAAATTTCCCTTCTATACTTCTTTATTAAGAGTTTTTTTAATCAGGAATGGGTGTTGGACTTTGTCAAATGCCTTTTCTGCATCAATTGAGATGATCATGTGATTCTATTTTCTCTTTTTATTTTTGTGGTGGATTACGTTGATTGATTTTCTAATGTTGAACCATCCTTGCATGACTCATATGAATCGTGCTTGGTGTATTACTTTTTGATATGATGCTGAATTCTGTTGGCTAGAATTTTGTTGAGAACTTTTGCATCTGTATTCATGAGAGATACTGTTCTGTAATTTTCTGTTTTTGTGGCATCTTTGCCTGGTTTGGGTATCAGGGTTATGCTAGCTTCATAGAATGAATTTGGAAGTGTTGCTTCCTTTTCTATGCTCCAAAATATTTTGAGTAGTATTGGTAGAAGCTTTTCTCTGAATGTTTTGTATAATTCTCCAGTGAAGCCATCTGGTCCAGGGATTTTTTTGTTGGGAGTTTTCCTTATTACCTTTTCAATCTCTTCTCTTGTTATTGGTCTGTTCAGATTTTCAACATCACATTGTTGTAGTTTGAGTAGGTAGTGTTTCCAGAAATTTATCCATTTCTTTTAGATTTTCAGATTTGTTGGAGTATAGTTTTTCATAATATTCTGTTATTAACCTTATTATTTCTGTTGGGTCTGTTGTAATGTCCCTCATTTTGTTTCTTACTAGGGTTATTTGCATCCTCTCCTGCTTTTCTTTTGTCAGTCCGGCCAGTGGCTTGTCAATTTTGTTGATTCTTTCAAAGAACAAACTTTTTGTTTTGTTGATTCTTTCTATTGTTTTTCTATTCTCTGTTTTATTTATCTCTGCTCTGATCTTGATTATTTCCTTTCTTCTGGTGGCTGTGGGCTTTTTTTGCTGTTCCCTTTCTATTTGTTTGAGTTGTGTAGTTAGTATTTTGATTTTGTCCCTTTCTTCTTTTTTGATGTGTGCATCTATTGCTATAAATTGTCGTCTGAGGACTGCTTTTGCTGTGTCCCAAAGGTTTTTGGTATGATGTGTTTTCATTCTCATTTGATTCTTAGAATTTTTTGATTCCGTCTATTACCCAGTGATGTATAAGCAGGGTGTTATTCAGTTCCATGTAATTGATTTTTTTTCCTTGCTCTTTCTTTTGTTAATTTCTACCTTGATGGCATTGTGGTCAGAGAAGATACTTTGTGTTATCTCAACATTTTGGATCTTGTTGAGGATTGCTCTGTGGCCTAAGATGTGGTCTATTCTGGAGAACGTTCCATGTGCACTGGAAAAGAATGTGTACTTTGCAGCTGTTTGATGGAGTGTTCTATATATGTCTATGAGGTCAAGTCGGCTGATTGTGCCCTTTATGTCTTCTGTATCTTTGCTGAGTTTCTTTTTAGATGTTCTGTCCTTTATTTAGAGTGGTGTGTTGAAGTCTCCTACTATTATTGTGGAACTGTCAGTTTCTCTTTTCAGTGCTGTTAGAATTTGTTTTATGTATTTTGGAGCCCTGCCATTGGGTGCGTAGCTGTTTATTATGGTTATGTCTTCATGATGGATTGTCCCCTTAATCATTATATAGTGTCCGTCTTTGTCTTTTATGGTGGATTTTTTTTTTTTATATATATATTTTATTGTACTTCAGGTGAAAGCTTACAGAGCAAATAGTTTCTCATGAAATAGTAGTACACATGTTGTTTTTTGACATTGGTTAACAACCCCACAACGTATTAAGCCTCTAAATTCTCAACCTTTTTTTTTGATGAAAATTACAGATGGCCAAAGATACACCGTTTCAAAAATTTCTACATTCACAGTTCAGTGACATTGACTACGCTCTTCCAACTGTGCTGTTATTCTCACTTAAGATGAAGGCTTACAGAACAAAATAGTTTTTCATTTAACAGTTACTACACATGTTGCCCTATGACAATGGTTAACAATCTCACAGCACATCAAGAATATCCTTACTCCACCTTGTGTTCCCTATCACCAGGGGGCTTCCTTGTCCCCTTCTGTCTTCTGGACCTTGTCAGTGGACTATTGTACCTCTTTAGTCTCATTTGTTTATTTATTTATTTATTTATTTATTTTTATTTTATTTAAACACCATTTCAAAACTTTTTACTTACACATTTAAGTGATATTGACTATGCTCTTCCAATTGTGCTGCCATTCTCGCCCAAGATGAAGGCTTACAGGACAAAACAGCCTCCCATTTAATAGTTACTACAAATGTTGCCCTATAGCAGTGGTCAACAATCTCACAATACATCGACAGTGTCCTTATTCAATTTGTGTTCCTTATCATCAGTTTCCTACTCTCCCTCTGCCTTCTGGCCCTTGTCACCGGACTCCTGTACATCGTTAGTCCCATTTAGTTTTACTGGGGTGTCCATTCCCAGGCTTAACATCGAACCTTGAAGGTAACTTCACCTCTGAGCTGAAAGGGTGTCTGGGGGCCACACTCTCGAGGTTTCTCTAGTATTCTTTAGGCCAGTATATCTGGTCTTCTTTTTTTTTGGGGGGGGGGAGTTAAAATTATGCTCTACATCCTACTCCAGCTCTGCCCAGAACCCTCTGTTGTGATCCTGGTCAGAGGAGTCATTGGTGGTAGCCGGGCACCATCCAGCTGTACTGGGCTCAGTCCCGTGGAGGCCTTGGTAGCTGTGGACCATTAGTCCTTCGGACTAATCTTTTCCTTGTATCCTGTTCTCTTCGTTCTCCCTTGTTCCCGAAGGGATGAGATCAGTGGAGTATCTTAGATGGCCGCTCATAGGCTTTTAAGACCCCAGACATTACTCACCAAGGTAGAATGTAGAGCATTATCTTTATAAGTAGTGTCATGCCAATTGAGCTAGATGTTCCCCGAGATCATGGTCCCCAGAGCCCTCCGTCCAACAACTCAGTCCCTCGGAGGGTTTGGATGTGTCTATGGGGCCTCCATGACCTTTCCTTGTGCAGGTTGTCTTAGTTTCCCCTGTACTATGTACTATCTCATCTCTCACCCAAGTTACCACTTACCTATTACCTATTTAGTATTCCCCCCCCCTCCCATCCCTGGTAACCAACAAGGATTGTTACATTTTGCATGTGAATTTTTTCATGGGTTTTTACAATAGAGGTCTCATACAATATTTGTCCTTTTGTGATTGACTTATTTCAATCAGCATGATGTCCTCCAGTTTCATCCATGTTATGAGATGGTTCACCGATTCATTGTTCTTTCTCGTTGCATAGTACTCCATTGTGTGTATGTACCATAGTTTGTGTATCCATTCATCTGTTGATGGACATCGGGGTTGTTTCCATCGTTTTGCTATTGTGAATAATGCTGCCATGAACATAGGTGTGCATATGTCTATTCGAGTGATGACTCTTATTTCTCTAGGATATATTCCTAGGAGTGGGATTGCTGGATCGAATGGTACATCTATTTCTAGCTTTCTGAGGAAACGCCATATCATTTTCCAAAATGGCCGTATCATTTTGCATTCCCACCAGCAGTGTATAAGAGTTCCCGTCTCCCCGCAGCCCCTCCAACATTTGTTATTTCCAGTGTTTTTGATTCGTGCCAGTAATGCCGGGGTGAGATGGTATCTCATTGTGGTTTTAATTTGCATTTCTCTAATGGCTAGTGATCGCGAGCATTTCTTCATGTGTCTGTTGGCCATTTGAATCTCTTCCTTGGTGAAGTGTCTGTTCATTTCCTTTGCCCATTTTTTGATAGGATTGGTTGTCTTTTTGTTGTAGAGGTGTTGCATTTTCTTGTAGATTATGGAGATTAGACCTTTGTCTGACTTCTACTGTCCAAAAATTTTTTCCCAGTCTGTAGGTTCTCTTTTAACTCTTTTGGTAAAATCTTTTGAAGAGCATAGATGTTTGATTTTTAGAAGATCCCAATTATCTAGTTTATCTGTTGGGTTTTTAGTGTTGATCTTTATGGTTTGTATCCTGTTAATGCCATGTATTAAGGTCTGAAGTGTTGGTCCTATTTTTTCTTCTATGAATTTTATAGTTTGAGGCTTTATATTCAGGTCTTTGATCCATTTTGAAGTAGTTTTTGTATATGGTGTGAGGTATGGGTCCTGTTTCATTTTTCTACTAATGGATATCCAGTTTTGCCAGCACCATTTGTTAAAAAGACTGTCTTTTCCCCATTTGATGTATTTTGGGCCCTTGTCAAAAATCAGGTGACCGTAGGTGGATGGATTTACATCTGAGTTCTCAATTCTGTTCCATTGGTCAATGTCTCTGTTGTTGTACCAGTACCAGGCTGTTTTGAGTACTGTAGCTATATAGTAGGTTCTCAAGTCAGGTAGTGTGAGTCCTCCAACTTTATTCTTCTTCTTCAGTAGTGCTTTACTTATTCGGGGTTTCTTCCCTTTCCTTATAAAGTTAATAATTAGTTTTTCCATCTCTTTGAAGAATGTTGTTGGTATTTGTATCGGAATTGCATTGTATTTGTAGATTGCTTTAGGTAGAATTGCCATTTTCACAATGTTGAGTCTGCCTATCCATGAGCATGGTATGTTTTTCCATTTATGTAGATCCCTTTGGGTTTCATGCAGCAGTGTTTTGTAGTTTTCTTTGTATAAGTCTTTTATATTCCTGGTCAGATTTATTCCTAAGTATTTTATCTTTTTAGGGGCTATTGAAAATGGTATTGATTTCCTGATCTCCTTTTCATCGTTCTCTTTACCGGTGTATAGGAATCCAACTGATTTTTGAATGTTTATCTTGTATCCTGCTACTCTGCTGAATCTTTCTATTAGTTCCAGTAAATTTCTCGTGGAGTCTTTAGGGTTTTCTATGTATAGTATCATATCATCTGCAAACAGGGAGAGTTTAACTTCTTCATTACCAATTTGGATGCCCTTTATTTCTTTCTCTTGCCTTACTGCTCTAGCTAGAACTTCCAGCACAATGTTAAATAGGAGTGGTGATAAAGGGCATCCTTGTCTTGTTCCTGTTTTCAGGGGGAATGTTTTCAGCCTTTCTCCATTAAGAATGATGTTGGCTGTTGGTTTTGCATAGATGCCCTTTATTATGTTGAGAAATTTCCCTTCTATACCTATTTTATTGAGAGCTTTTATCAGGAATGGGTGTTGGACTTTGTCAAATGCCTTTTCTGCATCGAGATGATCGTGATTTTTTTCTTTCCTTTTATTTATGTGGTGGATTACGTTGATGGATTTTCTAATGTTAAACCATCCTTGCATACCTGGTATGAATCCTACTTGGTCGTGGTGTATTATTTTTTTTATATGATACTGAATTCTATTAGCTAGAATTTTGTTCAGAATTTTTGCATCTATATTCATGAGAGATATTGGTCTGTAATTTTCTTTTTTTGTGATGTCTTTGCCTGGTTTTGGTATCAGCGTTATGCTGGCTTCATAGAATGAATTTGGAAGTGTTGCTTCCTCTTCTATGCTCTGAAATAACTTGAGTAGAACTGGTACGAGCTCTTCTGTAAATGTTTTGTAGAATTCTCCAGTGAAGCCATCTGGGCCAGGGCTTTTTTTGGTTGGGAGTTTTTTTATTACCTTTTCAATCTCTTCTCTTGTTATGGGTCTGTTCAGATTTTCAATATCACTTTGTTGTAGTTTGGGTAGGCCGTATGTTTCTAGAAATTTATCCATTTCCTCTAGGTTTTCAAATTTGTTGGAATATAGTTTTTCATAATATTCTGTTATAATCCTTTTTATTTCAGTTGGGTCTGTTGTAATGTCCCCCATTTCATTTCTTATTTGGGTTATTTGTGCCCTCTGCTGTTTTTCTTTTGTCAGTCTGGCCAGTGGTTTGTCGATTTTGTTGATTCTTTCAAAGAACCAACTTTTGGGTTTGTTGATTCTTTCTATTGTTTTTCTGTTCTCTATTTCATTGATTTCTGCTCTGATCTTTACTATTTCTTTTCTTCCGGTGGTTGTAGGCTTTTTTTGTTGTTCTCTTTTTATTTGTTTGAGTTCTGTAGTTAATGTTTTGATTTTGTCCCTTTCTTCTTTTTTGATATGTGCATCTATTGCTATAAATTGTCCTCTGAGGACTGCCTTTGCTGTGTACCAAAGGTTTTGGTAGGATGTGTTTTCATTTTCATTTGATTCTAGGAATTTTTTAATTCCATCTCTTATTTCTTCTATTACCCATTGATGTGTAAGCAGATTATTATTCAGTTTCCATGTGTTTGATTTTTTTTCCTTGCTCTTTCTATTGTTAATTTCTACCTTGATGGCATTGTGGTCAGAGAAGATACTGTGAATTATCTCAGCATTTTGGATCTTGTTGAGGATTGCTCTGTGGCCTAAGATGTGGTCTATTCTGGAGAACATTCCATGTGCATTGGAAAAGAATGTGTACTTTGCAGCGGTTGGATGGATTGTTCTATATATGTCTATGAGGTCCAGTTGGCTGATTGTGTCCTTTAGGTCTTCTGTATCTTTGCTGAGTTTCTTTTTAGTTGTTCTGTCCTTTACTGAGAGTGGTGTGTTGAAGTCTCCTACTATTATTGTGGAACTGTCAATTTCTCTTTTCAGTGCTGTTAGAGTTTTTTTTTTATGTATTTTGGAGCCCTGTTATTGGGTGCATAGATATTTATTATGGTTATGTCTTCATGATGGATCATCCCCGTAATCATTATATAGTGTCCTTCTTTGTCTTTTATGGTAGATTTTGTTTTGAAGTCTATTTTATCTGAGATTAGAGTTGCCACTCCTGCTCTTTTTTGATAGTTGTTAGCTTGATATATTTTTTTGCAACCTTTGATTTTTAATAAATTCACATCTTTATTTCTAAGATGTGTCTCTTGTAGACAGCAAATAGATGGATCCTGTTTTCTTATCCATTCTGCCACTCTCCGTCGCTTTATGGGTGCATTGAGTCCATTTACGTTCAGTGTAATTATTGATAGATGTGAATTTGTTGCTGTCATTTTGTAGTGCTTTTTTTTGTGATGCTGAAGTTTTCTTTGTTCTTCTTACTCTCTTGTGCTGAGTTCCTTTTGTTTGTGGATTTTGTGTTCATTTCTTTTGTTTTTGTAGGTTTTGGTTTTGTTGAGACTTTATGTTTTTCGTCTTTATTTTTATGAGTTGGTTTGTTAACTTTTTTTGTGGTTACCATGAATTTTACCCTTATCTTTATAATTTTGAAGCAGTCTACCGTTACTTGGTATCGCCTTGCCTTCTTCTCCTTTAGAAGGTTCTATACCTATGCCGTTTGTTCCCTCTTTCATTGTTTTGATGTTGTTGTCATCCTTTGATTGATTTCTCTGATTCCCTGTTGTATATCTTTTGTTTTTGGAAAGTCGTCTGTAGTTCAGTTCCTAGAATGGTATCTGGTTCATGTTAACCTGCGTCCTAGGTCCTAGGTCCTGCCTGAGGGCTTAAGCTGTTTGTCCTCAGATCGAAGAACTCCCTTTAATAATTCTTGTAAGTTTGGTTTGACTTTTGCATATTCCTTTAGTTTCTGTTTATCTGGAAATGACCTAATATCACCATCAAATCTGAATGAGAGTTTTGCAGGATATATTATTCTTGGCTGACAATTTTTTTCTTTCAAGATTTTATATATGTCATCCCATTGCCTTCTTGCCTGCATGGTTTCTGCTGAATAAACTGAGCTTAGTCTTATTGTTTCTCCTCTGTATGTGACTTCTTGTTTTTCATGAGCTGCTCTCAGGGTTCTTTGTTTGTCTTTAGTTTTAGCGAGTGTGAATATATGTCTTGGTGATTTTCTTTTGGGGTCTCTTCTATATGGGGTTCGTTGAGCTTCTTGGATGACCAGCTTTTCATCTTTCATGATATTGGGAAAGTTTTCTGTCAGCAGTTCTTCAATGATCCTCTCTGCGTTTTCTGTTTTCTCCCCCTGTTCTGGTATGCCAATCACTCGTAAGTTTTTGCTTTTAATTGTGTCCCACATAACTCTCAGGGTCTCTTCATTTTTCTTTGTTCTTTTTTCTGAGTTTTCCTGAAACAGAGTTGTATCCAAGTGTTTGTCTTCAGTTCCACTGATCCTGTCTTCCATGGTTTCAAATCTACTTCTCAGCCCTTCTATGACACCGTCCTTTTCTGAAATCTTGTTGTTTATCTTTTGGATTTCTAATTGTTGTTTTTGTATAATTTCGAGTTGTGAATTTATTTTGGCATTTTGTTCTTGCATCATCTTCCTGAATTCTTCCAATTTTTTGTCTGTATTTTCCATAAATTTGTCTATTTTTTCCTCATGTTTGTCAGCGTTTTGCCTCAGTTCTTGGAAAATTCCGAGTATTAGTGATTTGAGTTCCGTATCAGGTACTTCTAGTGCATTTTCTTCCACAGGAGAGTTATCTGGTGTTTTAATTTGGACGCCTATTGGAGGCATCTTGTCTTGTTTTTGTAAATGTTTTGATATTGTTTGCTGTTTTCGGGGCATTCAGTAGATATTTCTCTCGTTTATTGATTGTAGATTTTTTTTTTTTTTTTTTCGTTCTTGTGGTACAGCTGGGCAGATCTAGTTGAGGAGGAGCCACTGGGATGGGTTGCTTGTGGCACTCACCGCAGCCACCAGGACGGTCAGTAGTCAGTGCTGGGCAGGTTCCAATAGGGCGTGCCTGCACCGCTTGGTGATGTGATGTCTAGTGCACGGTGCAGGTAGGTAGGGTGCAGCGGGAAGATGGTTATGTGTGAAGCTAAGCTGGATATGGGAGAGAGGAGAGAGGAGGAGGAGCAAAAAGTGTACAAACATAAAAGAATGCTAAGAGAGCTTGTCGTTGGAATGTACAGATGAGAGACTATGGGATGGAGGAAACCAGAAGGGGGAAGAGAAAGAAAAGGAAAGAATGACCAAATAAAAATCAGAAAAGTTAAAGAACTGCATAGTTCCCAGGGATCCCACCAATGCAGCTATGAGGTCTGGGGGAGTCGGTCTCAATTTTCACAGCTCAGCCTGGCCAGAAGGTACAGAGGCATACATCGCCTGGTATTCAGGGATCAGAAAGAGAAGGAAGAGATAGAGAGACAAGAAATTAAGCAATGAAGAAAGACAAAAGAGAAAAAGAGGTAAAAGATGACAGAACTAATCAAAAAAGGAAGAAAAATAAAATTGAGAAAAAAAAAAAGGGCAACACCAGCAGTCAGTGCCTACAAATGGGACCCAGAGAGCCCCCACTCAGGGGCGCGAATTCCAAGAAGCCGGTAGTCTCGGGGTTAAGTGACCGTGGCCACGGGAAGCAGAGGGGCCAACGAACAAAGCCCCAGGATCCCACCCACGCGGGAGCCCAGACCTGGAAACAGCCACACGCCCGAACGCAGCCCTACAGCCCCGCAGGAGAGAGCAGAGACGGCACTCGGAACCAGGCACCCAGGCAAAAGGAGGGGGAGGCGGCAGAAAAAGGTTCGTTAGGTGCCATCAAACGGCTCCCAGAAAGCCTCCAGCCCGGGTGCGCGGAATCCAAGCACCGGCGCCCCCCTGCTCAGGGACTCCGGCCACAGAAAGCAGAGGGGTGAACGAACAAAGGCCCCGGGATCCCACCCACGCGGGAGCCCAGACCTAGAAACAGCCACACGCCCGCACGCAGCCCTACAGCCCCACAGGAGAGAGCAGAGACAGCACTCGGAACCAGGCACCCAGGCAAAAGGAGGGGGAGGCGGCAGAGAAAGGTTCGCTCGCTGCCAGCAAACGGCTCCCAGAAAGCCGCCAGCCCAGGCACGTGGAATCCAAGCACCAGCACCCCCCAGCCCAGGGACCCTGGCCACAGAAAGCAGGGGATCCCCAGCTGAGGCGGAGAGGGGTGGGTGGTGGGAGAGCGCGCACCGCAGTTTACCAGTCGTTCTGTCTCCGACCAGATGCTCTGCAAGGCTGCTCTCCCGTTTGCTGGTCTCTGATAGGAATCCAAGATGGTGGATCCACGCTGCGTTAGCTGGTAAGGAATCTCTGCTTGAGTCTCTCCTCGCTCTCCGTTCTCTTTTAGTATTCTCACTCCGTTTGGTGTTTGGCTGAGTTCTTTATCTCTTCATTTGGTGTTCTAGTGTTTCAGGATTGTTGATTCTCTGTTAGGCTTAGTTTTTCGGATCTTTGCTGTGGAGGGACGGCGTGGTGTTTCTGCCTAGAGCGCCATCTTGCCCCTCCTTCCTATGGTGGATTTTTTTTTAAAGTTTATTTTATCTGAGATTAGTATTGCCACTGCTCCTCTTTTTTTTGGTAGTTGTTAGCTTGATATATTTTTTCCAACTTTTGATTTTTAATAAATTCTTGTCCTTGTTTCCAATATGTATTTGTTGTAGACAGCATATTGATGGATCCTGTTTTTTATCCATTCTGTCACTCTCCATCTCTTTACGGGTGCATTGAGGCCATTTACATTCAGTGTAATTTTTGATAGATATGTGTTTATTGCTGTCATTTTGTAGTGCTTTGTGTGTGTGTAGTGTGACGTTTTCTTTGTTCTTACTCTCCTGTGCTGAATTCCTTTTGTTTTTTGATTTTTTTTTCATTTGTTTTGTTTTTGTAGGTTTTGTTTTTACTGAGACTTTATGCTTTTCCTCTTTATTTTTATAAGTATGTTTGTTAACTTTCCTTGTGTTTACCATGAAATTTACCCTTATCTTTCTATGTTTGAAGCAGTCTGTTATTACTTGGCCTTGCCTTCCTGTCCATTAGAGGGTTCTATACCTACACTGTTTATTCCCTCTTTTATTTTTCTGATGTTTTTGTCATTTACAGATTAACTGCTCTGATTCCCTGTTTTATTTCTTTTGGTTTTGGATAGTCCTTAACAGTTCATTTCCTAGATTGGTATCTGGCTGGTATGATCCTGCATCCTAGATTCAGCCTGTTAGCTGAAGTTGTTTGTTCTCAGATTAAAAGACTCCCTTTAATAAGTCTTGTAAGTTTGGTTTGGTTTTTACATATTCCCTTAACTTTTGTTTATCTGGAAATGTCTTAATTTTACCATCATATTTGAACGAGAGTTTTGTAGGATATATTATTCTTGGCTGGCAATTTTTTTTCTTTCAAGGTTTTATATATGTCATCCCATTGTCTTCTTGCCTGCATGGTTTCTGCTGAATAATCCGAACTTAGTGTTATTGTTTCTCCTCTGTTTGTAACTTCTTGTTTTTCATGAGCTGCTCTCAGGATTCCTTGTTTCACTTTGGTTTTGGCGAGTGTGATTATGATATGCCTTGGTGATTTTCTTTTGGGGTCTATTCTACACGGGGTTCATTAAGCTTCTTGGATGACCAACTTTTCATCTTGCATGATATTGGGGAAGGTTTTTGCCAGCATTTCTACAATGATCCTCTCTGTTTTCTGTTTTCTCCCCCTGTTCTGGAGCTCCGATCACTCACAGATTTTTGCTTTTGAATGTATTCACATAATTCTCAGGGTCTTTTCATTTTTCTTCATTCTTTTTTCTGATTTTTGGTCAGAGTTGTATCCAAGTGTTTGTCTTCAATTCCGCTGATCCTGTTTTCCACTGTTTCAAATCTGCTCCTCAGCCCTTCTATGACACTGTCCATTTCTGAAATCTTGTTGTTTATCTTTTGGATCTCTAATTTTTGTTTTTGCATAATTTTTAGTTGTGAACTTATTTTGGCATTTTGTTCCTGCATTATTTTCCTGAATTCTTCCATGTTTTTGTCTGTATTTTCCATGAATTTTCTATTTTTTCCTCATTTTTTTCTGCTTTTTGTTTCAACTCTTGGATAATTCTGAGTATTAGAGATTTGATATCCCTATCTGGTAGTTCTAGTGCCTTTTCTTCAACTGGACTGTCATCTGGTGGTTTATTTTTTATGCCTACTGGAACCATCCTGTCCTGTTTTTGTAGATGTTTTGATATTGTCTGCTGTCTTCAGGGCATTCGATAGTTATTTTTCTCTTTTATTGATTGTAGGTTTGTTTGTTTTTTCCTTTTTTTTTTTTTTTTAAATTTGGCTATGTCTGATCAGGCAGGCTGTGAGTTCTTTGCTGTTTTCTCGTCTGTGGGCATGATACCTTTTGCCTCTTTCTCCAATTGGCAGTGTCAGTTGCTCAGATATGGTACAGTAGGGCAGATCTAGCTGAGGAGGAGTTGCTGGGAAGGGTTGTTTGTGGCACTTACTACAGCAACCAGGGTGGGTCAGTAATCAGTACAGGGCAGTTTCCAGTAGGCTGTGCTTATGCTGCTTGGTGGTATGATGTTAAACTCAAGGTGCAGGTGGACACAATGGAGGGTGGAGATTATGATGTGTAGAGCTAAGATGGGTATGGGAGAGAGGAACAGGAGCCAAAAATATACCAAGAAACAAAAAAGAGTGCAAGGGGAGCTTGCCGTTGGAGTCTAGAGATGAGAGACTATGAAATGGAGAAAAACGAAAAGGGGAAGAAGAAGAAAAAAAGAAAAGAAAAGAATGAATAAATTAAAGTTAGAAAGAAAAGCTCCCAGGGATCCCACCTGTGTGGCTATGAGGTCTGGGGAAGTTGTTCCCAGGGTCGAAGTACAGCATGGCTAGAAAGCGTAGAGGTGTCACTCAGTGCCATGTATTCAGGGGACAGGAAGAGAAGGAATGTATAAAGAAATGAGAAACTGAGTGATGAAGAAAGACAAAAAGGAAAAAAGAAAGAAAAGGAAACAAAACAAATTAAAATAAAAAAGAACAAGAAAAGCCCCCAAAAAACAGAAGAAAAAAAAAAAAACATGAAAAAAGAAATGTCCTCAGGGAGCCTTCTACGAGTCTGCGCAAGCTGAGGGGGTAGGTACCAAGCTTCGCAGCACTGCTTGGCCAGAACGGGCTCCCAACTTGAGAAAAGAAAAAGAAAACAAACAAATAATTCAATACAAACAAACAAAAGCCCCAGGATCCCAGCAGTGTGGGAGCCCAGACCAAGAAGCAGTTCCACAATTGAGTGGAGTTCCACAGCCACTCAGGAAGAAGCAAAGATGGTGCATGGAGCCAGTTATTTGAGCCAAAGGAGGAGGAGGTGGTGAGAGGTAAGGGAGAAATCAAAAGAAGCAGATAAAAGCAACACCAGCAGGCAACAAATGGCTCTCAGGGAGTCAGCCAGTATGGGCGGGTGGAATCCAAGCAGCCAGTGCTTCCCAGCCAAGAGACTGTGGCTGTGGGAAGCAGAGGAGGGAGGCAGAGTGGGGATGAAGAAGGTTGGGGTGTGGGAAAGCGTATATTGCCTGCTATTGGTTGTTCTGTCTCTTGCTAGAAGCTCCATGAAGCTGCTTTCTTGTACCTTCTATCTGCTGGTCTCTGATAGGAGTCCAAGATGGCGGATCCATGCTGCATTAGCTGATAGGGGATCTCTCCATGTATGTCTCCGCACTTTGTCTTCTCTGTCAGTTTCTTATTCCATTTGGTGCTTGGTTGTGTTTTTTATCTCTTCATTTGATGTTTAAGGTTTCAAGATTGCTATTGTCTCTGGCTTAGTTTTTGGACTATAGCAACATAGTGCTATAGTCAGAAGAACCACGCCATCCCTCCATAGCAAAGATCAGAAAACCTAAGTCAGAGTCACATGTCAATCCTGAAAACCTAAGCATCAAATGAAGAGATAAAGAACTCAGCCAAGCACCAAATGGAATAAGAAACTGACCAAGGGCAGAGAGCGAGGAGAGATACATACAGAGGTCCCCTATCAGCCACCGCAGCACAGATCTGCCATCTTGGACTGTATCAGATATCAGCGAACAGGGGGTATGAGAAAGCAGCTTCACGAAGCTTCCAGCAGGAGAAAGAACAACCAGTAACCAGCGATATAGGCTTTCCCAACCCTGACCCTTCTTCACCCCCACTAAGCCTCCTCTGCTTCCTGCAGCCACAGTCTTTTGGCCAGGAAGCACAAGCTTCACCCCGGTGTCACTTGGATTCCACCTGCCTGCACTTGCCGGCTCCCTGAGTGCTTTTTGCTGGCTGCTTGCGTTGCTTTTTCCCACTTCTTTAGATTTCTTCCTTACCTCTCACCACCTCCCCCTACTTTCTCTCAAATACCTGGCTCCCTGCACCATCTTTGCTTCTTCCTGAAAGGCTCCAAAACACCATTCTACTGTGAAACAGCTTCCCTACCCTTGCCATCACACTGGTGGGACCCCCAGGGCTTTTTTGTTTGCTCTGATTTGTTCTGTTTTGATGTGTTTGTTTTCTTTCTTTCTCTTTCTCAGCTTTGGAGCCCATTCTAGCCAGGCCATACCATGTGGCTAGGAAGCTACTCCCTTACTCTTTGTAGATGCACAGGGACATCACTGGGGGCATTTCTTTTTTCTTGTTTTTTTGTTTTTGTTTTTGTTTCTTTGTTTTGTTTTCTTCTCTCTCTTATTTCCTTTTTGTCTTTCTTCATTTCCAGTTTCTCGATTTATGCATTTTTTTCCTTTTACTCTATTTCTTTTTTTTCATTTTTGTTTTTCTCTATTTCTGAATCTCTCATCTCTGCACTCCAATAGCAAGCTTCCTTAGCACTCTTTTTTGTTTGTGTGTAAATTTTTGGCTCCTGTTCCTCTCTACTTTCTCTCATCTTTCTCATACCCGTCTTGGCTCCACACATCATAATCTACCCCCTCCTTCCTGCCTACCTGCACCATGCACTGAACACCACATTCCCAAACAGCACAGGCACAGCCTACTGGAACTTGCCCTGCACTGATTGCTGGTCTGAACTATCAGCCCTGGTACATGCCACAAACAACACATCCCAGCAACTCCCTTTCAGCTGTACCTGCTCTGCTGTACCATACCTGAGTTATTGACCCTGCCTATTGGAAAAGGAGGTGAAAAGTATCATGCCCACAGATGAGCAAACAACAAAGAACACACAGCCTGCCTGCTCAGACGTAACCAAATAAAACAAAAAAGCAGGATGAAACAAACAAATCTACAATCAATAAATAAGGAAAATAACCACTGAATGCCTCAAAGACAGCATACAATATCAAAAAATTTACAAAAACACAACAGGATGTTTCCAGTAGGCATCCAAAATAAAACACTTCATGACCTTCCAGTAGAAGAAAAGGCACTAGACCTAACTGATAGGGAATTCAAATCTCTAATATTCAGAATTATCCAAGAGTTGAAGCAAAAAACAGACTAAAATGAAGGAAAAAACAGACAAATTCATGGAAAAAGCAGACAAATTTTTGGAAAATACAGACCAAAAAATGGAAGAATTCAAGAAAATAATACAGGAACAAAATTCTATAATAAATTCACAACTAGAAATAATACAAAAACAACAATTAGAAATCCAAAAGATAAACAACAAGATTTCAGAAATCGACAGTGTCATAGAAGGGCTGAAGAGCAGGTTTGAAATGATAGAAGATAGGATCAGTGAAATTGAAGACAAACCCTTGGATACAACTCTGTCTGAGGGAAAATCAGAAAAAATAATGAAGAAAAATGAAGAAACCTTGAGAATTATGTGGGATACAATCAAAAGCAAAAATCTATGAGAGATCGGAGTTCCAGAACAGGGGGAGAAAACAAAAAACACAGAGAGGACCACTGAAGAACTCCTGACAGAAAACTTCCCCAATATCATGAAGCATGAAAAGTAGACCATCAAGAAGCTCAACGAATCCAGTATAGGATAGACCCCAAAAGAAAATCACCAAGACATATCATAATCACACTCACTAAAACCAAAGACAAAGAATCCTGAGAGCAGCTCAAGAAAAACAAAGTCACAAACAGAAGAGAAACAATAAGACTAAGCTCAGATTAGTCAGAGAAACCATGCAGGCAAGAAGGCAATGAGATGACACATATAAAACCTTGAAAGAAAAAAAATTGCCAGCTAAGAATAATATATCCTGCAAAACTCTCGTTCAAATATGATGGTGAAATTAAGACATTTCCAGATAAACAGAAATTAAGGGAATATGTAAAAATCAAACCAAACTTACAAGACTTATTAAAAGGAGTCCTTCAATCTGAGAACAAACAACATCATACACATGCTAAATATAGGACACAGGATTGTACTAGCCAGATACCAACCTAGGGAATGAACTCTTAATGACTATGCAAAACCAAAAGAATTACAACATGGAACCAGAGAGGTTAATCTGTAAATGACAACAGCATCAGAACAATAAAAGAAGGAATAAACGGTATAGTCACAGAACCTTCTAAAGGAGAGGAAAGCAAGGCAATACCAAGTAATAATAGACTAGTTCAAATCTAGGAAGATAAGGGTAAATTTCAAGATAACCACAAAGAAAATTAACAAACTTACTCAATCAAAATAAAGAAGAAAAATATAAAGTCTCAGTAAAAACAAAACCTACAAAAACAAAAGAAATGGAAACAAATTCCACAAACAAAAGGAACTCAGCACAGGAGAGTAAGAGCAATAAAGAAAATGTCAGCACCACAAAAAAAAAAAAAAAAAAAAGAGCGCTACAAAATGCAATCTCACTCCTAGGAAAATATTCTAGGGAAATAAGAGCCATCACACAAATAGACATATGCATACCCATGTTCATTCCAGCACTGTTCACAATAGCAAAAACATGGAAACAACCTAGATGCCCACCAACAGATGAATGGATGAACAAACTATGGTAAATACACACAATGGAGTATTATGCAAAGATAAAGATCAACAATGAATCTGTGAAGCATCTCATAACATGGATGAAACTGGAGGACATTATGCTGAGTGAAATAAGCCAATCACAAAATGACAAATATTATATGAAACCTCTACTGTAAAAACTCATGTAAAAGTTTACACACAAGAAGAAACAATCTTTGTTGGTTATGAGGGATGGGAGGGGTTGCGGGGGAACTAAATAGACTATAGGTAAGTGGTAACTTTGTTGAAGGGTAAGACAGTACACAATACTGGGGAAACCAGCACAACCTGTACAAGGAAAGTTCATGGAAGCTTCATAAACACATCCAAACTCCCTGATGGACTGAATTGCTGGGCAGAGGGCTGTGGGGACCACGGTCTCAGGGAACATCTAGCTCAATTGGCATAACACAGTTTATAAAGATAATGTTCTACATTCTACCTTGGTGATTAAGATCTGGGGTCTTAAAAGCCTGTAAGCAGCCATCTAAAATACTCCACTGGTCTCACCACTTCGGGAGCAAGGGAGAATGAAGAGAACAAGATACAGAGTTTAGTCCATAGAACTAAAGGACCCCAGCTACCACAGCCTCCACCAGACTGTGTCCAGTACAGCTAGATGGTGCCCAGCTACCACCACTGACTACTCTGACCAGGATCACGATAGAGGGTACTGGACAGAGCTGGAAAAGGATGTAGAACAAAATTCTAACTCACAAAAAAAGACCAGATTTACTGGCCTGAGAGACTGGAGAAACCACAAGAATATGGCACCCGGACACGCTTTTAGTTCAGTGGTGAAGCCCCTCCTGAAGTTCACCGTTCAGCTGAGGATTGGACAGCCTCATAAAACAATACGGGACTAATGAGGCACAGCAGTCCAGGGACAAGGACTAGAAGGCAGGAGGGGATAGGGAAGCTGGTGATAGGGAACCCAAGGTTGAGAAGGGACAGCACTGACATGTAGTGGGGTTCTTAAGCATTGTCATAGGGCAGTATGTGTACCAACTGTTTAACGAGAAACTATTTGTTCAGCAAACCTTTATCTAAGGTACCAGAAAAAAGAATGATCTATGTGAGATCAAATTGAAATAGCAGCTCAAAAAGTTTGATGGGAAGCCTAGGGGGCAGTGAGTTGAAGACAATAGTGATGGAATAATTTGGAAAAGGATAGTGAGAATAGCAGCACAACTGGAAGAATGTGATTGATGGCACTGAATTGTACAAGTAGAAACTTTTGAAATGATGTAACTTTGGCTATGTATATTTTCACTGAGAAAAAGTCCTCCGAAGTCGAGAAGGGAGAGTGTTTACATGTCTTGGGGTTGTTAACCAACATCATAGCACAATATGTGTACTGACTGTTTAATGAGAAACTATTTGTTCTGTAAACCTTCATCTAAAGTAAAATAAAAAAAAATTTTTTTAATTAAATGGCAAAGAATAATACAATATTTAACCTACTTTGCCATATGTAATCTGCTTTATTTCTTTAAGTGTCAGACAAATATTGAAATCTAGAAGGTCAATTAATGCAAGTAGCAAGCTTTTTCCAGTAAGGGTTGGAGAAAGCTCTGGCACTGGAATCAAAGAACCTGGCTTCTAGCCCCAATACTGACTCTGGGCATGGGACTGTGACCTTCATTGAACTACTTCCTCACTGTGGGCCTTGGCTTTCTCATTCAGAAATTGAGGAACTCCAGGAAAATGTTCCTGAAGGTGACTTCCAGATCAACAATTCTGTTTTTGTTTGAATACCAATCCCTTCTTAAACCAGAATATCAGCTGTTGTACTAAAATGATTTTCTCTGCAGCTTAACTTTCTACATTTTTCTACCACTTAACTTTTCAACTCATGGACTAGATTGCAGATTAGTAGACAGTTTTGTTGATTTACCTGATATTCAGCATGTGGTTCCGTACTTTTAGCAATTTCCTCAGGCACTTTAACATTGACTGCTTTGCTCAGGTATATGGATGTTAAATGCAGTTGCTATGAACCAATTCCATTTTTACAATACCTACTCCCATCAGAGTGTGTACTTTAAACAATTCTACAATCTAAACAAACAAATCAACAATATGATTTACACCAAGTGAAATATGAGGACAGAATGGGTTATTTACCTCTGAAGAAGTACATCCAAGGACAATATACCCATTAAACAGTTTGTAATAGGTCAAATAATGGCCACTTAGTATATTAAATCATAATCCCTGGAATTTATAAACGTTAGCTTATTTGGAAAAAGGATTTTCACAAATGTAATTAAATGAGGTTACCCTGGATTATCAGGACTAGCCATACATGCCATTACAAGTGTTTCTATAAGAGAGATGCAAAGGGAGATACCTACACAGAGAATTCCATGTGAAGACAGGGGCAGAGACTGGAGTGATGCAGCAACAAGCCCAGAAATGCTGCAGCAGCCTCAGAAGCTGCAAGAGGCAAGGAATGAATTCTCTCCTAGAGCCCCTGGAGGGAGTGTGGCCTGCCAGATTTTGGACTTCTAGTGAAACCGACTCTATGGCACCTAACAACAGCAACAACAGCCTCCAGAACTGTGAGAGAATACATTTCTGTAACTTTAAGACACTCATAAGGAGAACTGGTGGTACGATGGTTAAAGCACTCAGCTGCTAACTGAAAGATTGATGGTTTGAACCTACCAGCCGCTCTGCGGGAGAAAGATATGACAGTCTGCTTCCCTAAAGATTAGAGCCTTGGAAACCTTACAGCTCAGTTTTATTTGATCCTATACTGTTGCTATTGAGTCGGAATAGACTCGATAGCAGCAGGTTAAGTTTATAGTAATTTGTTACAGCAGTCTCAGGAAATTAATACATGATTCATCTTTAGGTATAAATCTGTGAAAATAAATCTCCCTACCTACACTCCCCCCACAAAAAAAGAGTAAGTGGAAAAACATTCAAGTCAAAGAATTAGATAATAATCACTGAATCAGAAGTATATAAATTTTGAAGTTATAGGTCTAACTTTCGATTATCATGTACAACTTTGGAAGTTTTAGTTGGAGAGGATGAGATTATTAGTGGAATATTAAGACAAAATTTTAAACTGTAGTCTTCTTAGACTTATTCCCAAATCAGAGTAGAAATAGCTGCAGACAACTATCTGGTTAGAAGGACCTCACATAAAAGTAACACAATCTTCTAATTAAAAGCAATGAGAATGTGGAAGTCACTTGCTCCAGATTCAAGTTGCTGTAGAATTCTCATTTCCTGCCCTACTATATATAGAGCTCCATTGACTTTTTATGGGAATAATAATAACGTAAGCATGTACCAATTGCTTACAATATGGTGAGCATATGGTTAAGTAATTTAGTTGTGTTATCTCATTAAATCTTCACAACAACTCTGTGAAAGCACATTTTCATTTAAAATCTCTGTTTTGGAGATGAAGAAACTAAGGCCTAGAAAGTTTAAAAAATCTTCCTCAAATCACACAGTAGTCAAGTAGTGGAGCCAGCATTCAAGCCTACTGTTGTTGTTAGGTGTAATTCAGTTGATTTTCCACTCACAGCAACCCCATGTAACAGAGTAGAACTGCCCCCATAAGGTTTTTTTTAGACTGTAATCTTTACAGGAGGAGATGGCCAGGTCTTTCTCCATCAGAACCTCTGGGTGGATTTGAACAGCCAACCTTTCCATTAGCGGCCAAGTGCTTAACTGTTGCACCACCAGGGCTTCTGTCAAGCCTAGTAAAGACTCCATGATACACTCTTTTAATCATTATCTTATATGGAAAACACCTGACACTGTAAGGTTTACAGCATTGTTTTATTATGGGAATAAGACTGATCTGGTCTTCAAAACTCTGAGAAACTATTACTGTATAAATGAAGGAATATTGGGTAGATTCTCCCCCATTTTAATTTGAGTTGGAGGCTCATACTTCTTTTTTCCTCTACCCTTCTTTGTGGAAAATTATTTAACACATCATACATTCAACAATATAAATATTTTTAGTTACAGTGTGAGGTATGTTTTTGTAGGAAGAATTTTTAGATATGAGACAGAATAGATAGAAAGTCCAGTCTGTGGAACTTAAAATATTCTTTTGGCTTTTTTAACCTCTTTGACTTCTGATCCCAGTTCTTTAGTATGGTTCATTTCTGCTAGACATAGTAAAAAATTAATTCTAGCTGAGCCTCAGGTATAACTCAAAGGTCAAGTGACAACTTCTCACCTATATGCACATAAGATGTTGGTCAATGACTTGATCTTCTATAGCTTTCACATCCTGAGTTTTTTTACAGTTGCCGTTTTTGGAAGGGGACAGTTACTTTATAATAAGGAGTTGTGAGACACTACATTTTTATTATTTTAAGACACTAAGTTTATAATATGGAACTCTGGTGGCACAGTGGTTAAGCACTCAATTGCTAGCCAAAAGGTTGGCGGTTCAAACCCACAGTTAAGTCCTGTCTCAAGGCTTTTCCTTGATTAAATTTTATTTCTTCTGAGATTTATTCACTTATATGGGCTTAATCTAACCCTCTTCTTCCTTCATTCATAAATCTATATACATTTTGGGCTTAAGATATATTTTTTATTATTCTGCTTGTCACATTATACCTTCAGAACCATTCAAAATTACAACTTCCAAGTTATGAAGTGGCTGTATTTACATGTAAATACTGTTTGTCTATGTATATAAATGCTACTATAACTCTAATACATATGCATACAAAATGACCTCTTGACCCCATCATCCTGTGAAACCTAGTGTGCCAATTTAACACACTAAGTCTACGTCTTTATGGCCGAAGGCTTATTTAGTTCCCACCTGTCAAATAGCAAGACATTACCCTTTAATATCTTTCTGGGATCCATCTAAGAGCAAAGTTGTTTCATACATAATGTGTATCAAACCTCATCTTTGCCAGACTACTGTTTTAGCTGCTCCTCCTGCCCTCCCTTTTGTTCTTGGTCTGTTCTTATTCTGTCTGCCCACATTGATGTCACCTGTACTGACCTTCAGCCCTGTCAACCTTCTGTTTGAGCTGCCTACACAATAGCACTATGCCAAAGACTGCTAATTATCCCCATATAACTATTCTCCATTCACTCTCAGTGTAATAAAATCCTCATTTTTTTAGTAGAACCATATGGATAGCGAGAATAAATACTGTAGTTTCTAGCTTCCCGTTAAGCTGTGAGTGGCCATGTGACTAAGTTTTGGCCAATGGGATACTAGTATAAGTAATATATACAAATTCCAAGTGATTACCTTTCATATCTATTTGCTTCCTCCCTCATGATACTAGTTAGAATGTGGAAGAACTTAAGAACAATAAGGATTGTGGTGAGAAAGGCCACCTCCTGAGGACAGCAATGCAAAATTATAGAATTTTTGTTTAATTATGCTGTGAAGTCACTCTCCAAGCCCTCGGCTGCTTATGCCTAGACATGAGTAGGAAATAAATTTATACCTTTAGGATATTGTTATTTTGGCTCTCCATTAGGGTGGCTGATCCAGTATCCTAACACAAGCACTAATCCTTTTGACCTCCCACATATTTTGGGCCTCTGTCCCTGAGTGGCTCAAATGGTTTGCACCGTACTACTGACCTGAGTTCAAATCTGCTCAGTGGTTCTGTGGAAGAAAGGCCTAATGATCTACTTTCATAAAGATTATGGTCAAGAAAACCCTGTGGAACAGTTCTACTCTAATACATAAGGTCACCATGTATCAGAGTCAACTCGACTGCAACTGGTTTGGGTTTCTTACCTGTTGCCTTATCATCTTCCTCTGGATTCCCAGTGTTCTAATGTGACTTATACCGATCCTGCCACTACAGGACGTTTACATGGTGATTAGGTGCTCATTTTGACCTCCATTGCTTATCTTGTTTTCCTTCTGCTAGGAGACTGTGAAGGGAGGAGACAGCCCAGAAAAATCCCATAGGATCCTAGGGATAAGCATTCTTTTAATGCTGCTACATACAAATTTAGAGTATGGACCAAGTTGAGACGAGTACAAAATCCAAAATCCATTTTTCTACTTCGAAAAACTGCTCTTTTCCTCTCAGTCCGTGTTGCTGGTTCAAGTACATTATGGCACACTATTTCTTTTCATTTCTTTTTCCTCTGTCTTTCAATATTCCTGTGATCTCTGATTTCCATTAAGACACCTTCTGATTCTGTCTAAATGACATATCTGTATCTAACCTTTGTGGGCAAAACTTAAAGCTATGTCTACAGGAACATTGTAATCCCTGAAAATCAGGTTGTTGTTGTTATGTGCTATCAAGTTGATTTAGACTCAGAGCAACTCGATATGACAGGGTAAAACTGCCCCATAGGGTTTCTACGCTGTAATTTTTACAGAAGCAGATTGCCAAGTTTTTCCCCTGCTGTATCCCTGAGTGGGTTTGAAACACTAACATTTTGATTAGCAGCCAAGCACTTAACCATTGCAACACCAGGTCTCCATTTCAGGGGATATGGCTAAATATCACTGATATGGGGGAAGAGTGGTTTACATAGCAATTAAACCTAAGTCTCTGAAATACCTTGACTGAGAAGACCCTGTTACTCATATGTATTTGGAAAAATTATTATTCATCATAGACTGTCACTGGACATATAAACTACAGAAGCAGGAATCAAAATCACTTAGTTTCGAACTATTAATGATATTCTATAAATAGTTACTGTATTTGGTCTCTAGTCCTGGATCTGCTCTTTACTAGAGTTATTTCTTTGAATAAATCATCTAATCTCTCTAAGCCTCAGTTTCTGATTCTACAAAATGAAAATATTAACCTTGATTATTTCACGAGTTTGTTGTGAGGATCAAATGGGAAAAGTATATATTCAAGGGATTGGCAAATTGTAAAAAATAATACATTTGAAGATTTATTATTATAGATTAAAGGCTTCTTGTCTTTTATCGTTCAACGATGTTAAGTTTCCCTTTATTTCCTTATTAAATTTCAATTTAAATGCTTCAATTCATAGTATGTTAAGACAATTTATCTGCCAGCAATCGTACATTCTGTGTTTGGAGTAATTATTCATTCCTTTAACAAACATTAGCATTTACTATGCAACAGGCACTGTATGATAAATAAGAGTTTATACCTTTCAAGGAGCTCAAATTCCAATAGAGCATAAAATAAATAAGAAATAGATTAACTCCAATGAAAGTTAACACATTCAATGATAAACTTAAATATATGATGCTATTGAAATATAAAGATTTCCTGGACGAAAGAGGCATTTTGAAGGATGTTATGCAGAACATCAAATGAAGAAAGAAGAGTGTTAGTGTGTAGTAAATAATTAACCTTACCCAGTGAGAAATCTGGCTTTTTGCCCTTGGTTTCTGGGAGGTAAGCGCTATGCGCTTAGAATGTTCTGCCTGGTAAGAGTGTTTTTGTTTACCTGCAGTCTTGGGACTATATCAGATAGTCTAACAATCTGATTTTTGGTGGGATTTTTAACCATTTCATATCAGCTCAGTCTCTAGAGGGCTGGAGACTTAAGGCCAGACACACAGGTGGCCAACCCTGTCTATGTGACTAAGCACTAATAAAACTCTGGACACCAAGGCTTTAGTGAACCATGAGTACTGTCACATATCATTACCAGAAGACGTTAGTACTGTCAGTGACTTCACTGGAAAGGTAACTGGAAGCTCTGCATGTGGAACTCTCTTGGATTCTGCCCCATTCACCTTTTCCTTTGGCTAATTTTAATCTGCATTCATTCACTGTAATAAAGAATAACTGTGGGTGTAATAGCTTTTAGTGAGCTCTGTGATTCCTTTTAGCAAATTATTGAACTCAAGAGACCTTGAGGATCACTAAACTTTGCAGATTTTGTTGGAAGTGAGAGTAGTCTTGTGACTTCCCAAACTCTGCAATTAGCAATAATTTTGCTTCCAATAACTTGAACCAAAATATATCCAGATAAAAAAAATATATAGAAAATTTATAATTGAATAGTCTAGGTATGAACTTCTGTCAGGCACAAACAGAGGAGAAATGTAAAAAAAAAAAAAAAAAATCAAGACTCTTTTCTCTGTTCTGTCCCTATCTCTTGCTGCTTTCATTTGCATTGACTTCATTTTCTGGTAAGATCTCTATGTGCCAAGTGTCAAAATGGCTACCAGCCATCCAAGGCATATATCCTCATTACAGCTTAAAGATACTGAGAAAAGATAGGACTTTTTCATGACTAGCTCCAGCAATGTCTTGGGGAAGACTGGGATCATGTGATTTAGGATCAAATGCCCAACTGTGAACAATCATCTTGGACAAGGACATAGGTTCTTTGATTAGTTTGCCTGGACTCTATCTTGAGGTTGTTGAATTGAAGCCAAGTGATAGCTTCTTTAAGTACAGGAGGGTCAATTACTACATACAATTTTTATTAATAAATAAATCATTTAATCAATCTGATTATTTGCTTAATATCACATTCCCATAGGAAATAAATGACTTTGGCCAGGAATTGTGTTCATTTTGTTAGCTTTCTATACTATGCTTTTCACAATATGTGATATATGGGAGAGGATTACTAAATATTTCTTTAATAAATGCATTAATGAAAGGCAAGAACCACAAGATATGAAGAGAGAGATTGAACTTTATACAAGAACAATAAATTTACCCGTACGTACATTTACCTGTAATTTTCTTTATGTCTCTATAACCCAACTCAGAAACACTTTTGTAATCTTTAATCACCAAATAACACAGGAAGCATCAAAAGAAGATGGAAGGAATAAGGAGTCACTGTACCAAAAAGAATTGGTCGACATTTAACCATTTCAGAAGGTAGCATATGATCAAGAGCCAATAGTACTGAAGGAAGCAGTCCAAGCTGCACTGAAGGCATGAGTGAAAAACAAGGCTCCAGGAATTGATGGAATACCAATTGAGATATTTCAACAGACAGATGCAGTGCTGGAAGTGCTTACTCGTCTATGCCAAGAAATTTGGAAGACAGCTACCTGGCCAACCGACTGGAAGAGATTCGTATTTGTTCCCTTTCCAAAGGAAGGTGATCCAACAGAATGTGGAAATTATTGAACAATATCATTAATATCACACACAAGTAAAATTTTGCTGAAGATCATTTAAAAATAGTTTCAGCAGTACATCTACTGTGAACTGCCAGAAATTCAAGCCAGATTCAAAAGAGGATGTGGAGCGAGGGATATTATTGCTGATGTCAAATGGACCTTGGCTGAAAGCAGATAATACCAGAAAGATGTTTAACTGTGTTTTATTGACTATTCAAAGGCATTCGACTGTGTGGATAAAAAATAATGGATAACACTGCAAAGAATGGGAATTCCAGAGCACTTAACTGTGCTCATGCAGAGCCCATACATAGACCGGGAGGCAGTCTTTCAACCAGAGCAAGGGGATAAAATCAGAAAAGTGTGCATCAGGGTTGTATCCTTCTACCATACTTAATCAATTTGTATGTGAGCAAATAATCTGAGAAGCTGTACCACATGAAAAAGAATGTAGCATTAGGATTGGTGGAAGACTCATTAAAAACCTGCAATATGAAGATGACACAACTTTGCTTGTGAAATGCAAAGAGGATTTGAAGCACTTACTGATGAAGATCAAAAACTACAGTCTTCAAAGACTACAGCCTTCAGTATGGATTATACCTCAACATAAAGAAAACAAAAATCTCACAATTGGAGCAAAGAGTAAACTCATACAAAAGGAGAAAACATAGAAATTGTGAAGGATTTCATTTTACTTTGATCCACAGTCAATGCCCATGGAAGCAGCAGTCCAGAAATCAAATGACACATTGCATTGGGTAAATCTGCTGCAAAAGACCTCTTTAAAGTGTAGAAAAGCAAAGATATCACTTTGAGGACTAAGGTGCACCTGACCCAAACCCTGATATTTTCAATTGCCTCTTATGCATGTGAAAGTTGGGCAATGAATAAGGAAGATCAAAAAGATTTGATGCCTTTGAATTACGGGATTGGTGAAGAATATTGAATATACCATGGACTGCCAAAAGAATTAACAAATCAGTCTTGGATGAAGTACAGCCAGAATGCTCATTAGAAGCAAAGATGGCGGGACTTCGTCTCACATACTTTGGACATGTTATCAGGAGGGACCAGTCCCTGGAGAAAGACATCATGCTTGGTAAAGTAGAGGGTCAGTGAAAAAGAGGAAGACCTTTGATGAGATGGATTGACACAGTGGGTGTAACAAAGGGCTCAAGCATAACAAGGATTGTGAGGATGACGCAGTATTGGGCAGTGTTTCGTTCTGTTGCACATAGGGTTTCTAGGAGTAGTAACTGACTTGATGGGACCTAACAACAACAACAATCAGACTACAGTGGCATCTATATACCCCTTGAATAATTAATATTTCCTTACTTAAATTTACAATTAAATTTATATTTTAACAGCAGCTTAACAACTTTAAAATCCTCAATAGCATAGAAGTTTATGTGTCTATATTTTCAGTTAGGTCGGTGTTATTAGCTTGTCACAGGAGTTCTAGATTAAGTAATATATTAGGTTGATCAACATCAACTTGCTGTTTTTATGATCAAATATGGTCAAATATCAGCATTTTCATATGGTTTGACTATAAATACTTTACTGGTTCAAATACTTTATTGGTTCAAACTTAAAAATGTTTATGTATACCTGAGCTCTTTTCTCCTGTCAAGATTCTACCTTTATGGAATGGTTTCATCCTAAAGGATGCTCCCCTTATGATACTAAGGTGGCAGTGAGCAGCACCTGGCACCGCATTTTTCCTCATCCTTGTCGGTAGGAGACAGGAAATATCTCCTTCCCCAAATGTCACAAAAGTTCTGAGGTTTACTTTAATAGGACTAGAAGGTTCTCCACCTCACTCTGAACCAATCACTATACCTGGCTTAGCTGAAGTTGTATATTCACCACTGAAGCAGGAAATGGAGTCAGTCTCCACAGAGCTACATGGTTTCCCAAACTGAAGTCAGGCCCAATGCGAAACGGGATGGGAGAAGGATACTGGGGAAGCACTGGAAATTATGCACTCTTCCTTCTATAAAATCTTTCATATACTAATAATGAACCTACCTAGAATAAAAAAAATGAACTTTGGCATAATTCCTGGGATTTTTGGATGACTAATGTTCATAATGCTGGCCGTTATATTTTATGTCTCTTTTTTTTAGGTGGGGTTTAAAAAGAAGCCATATATCTTTGTCTCAGGGCTTTACAGGCGTTATTGATTCAAGATGTATCCATTTTTTATGCATCAAGTCCTAAGGTGGAGTACAAAAATAAATCCTATTTGGCCCTGATCATGAGTGAACTCCAGATGGGCTAAAAGAATTTATTCCTAGTCAAATGGGGCAAAGGAAATCTAACGGCAAGAAAGGAGTAAGCCCATTGGAGTAGTTGTCCAAATACCTACCATTCAAAGAAAAATATAAAACTCCAACCATAGTCTGGTTAGAATCATTATCTAAGTTCTCTTCTGAGGATGAAGAGTTGAGGACACTGGCAGTTAATTTATAGTGACCCATGATAGTTAATGCAAAGAATATTATAATCTTCTTACAGTAAAAGAAGCATGCAGAAAACAAACATTTGTGTAAAGATTACATAACTCTATAGGCTGAGGTGAAGTATATATCAAGGATCTAACCTCAGTCTTTCAAAACTAATGGTCACACAGTTGTTGTTGTTAGCTACTTTTGAGTCGGGCCCCTGACTCATGGAAACTCCATGCACAATGTAAGAAAATGATGCATGGTCTTGCTTCATTCCCATAATTAGTTGCACATCGGACCATTGTGATCCATAAGGTTTTCCTTGGCTGATTTTTATAAGTAGATTACTGGACTTTTCTTCCTACTTCGTCTTAGTCTGGAAGCTTTGTCGAAACTTGTTTAGCATCATAGCAACAAGCAGATGGGTGGAGGCTACAGAACTGGTCGCTTGCAAGGAAGTTGAGAATTCTGCCACTGAACCACCGATGCCCCCAGGTCATACAGTAAGGGATAGATAGTAAGGCTGTATATTGGTGCTGATTTGTAAACTGAGTACTCTACTTGTCACCAATGTACACTCCGCAGTCAGACCATGAGATACTGTAGCAGTTTCAGGTTAGACTCACATGGGGGTATGCTAGGCTGTGTTATTTAATATTAGATTTTGGAAAAAAGTGGAGTAGGATAGGCCTGGAAAATAACGGAAAAAGAGGACAGATACCTGCATCAAAGAAAAAAAAAATTGTGTTAATTAATTGTCATTGGAGAGGATGATCTCTTTACAGAGTAAAATATCTCCTACAGCACCCTTTAAAAAAATAAGTCTAAGTACTTAGTGCTTCTATTCTCATTTAATCAAGGGTTTTCTTCCAGTGATTTAACATAAACAGATAGGGTTTTTATATCATTCTCATAATAAGGATATTGAATTGACATAGATTCCTAGGGCATCAGCCAGAGTGGGGCTTTAAGTGAAAAAATTAAATTATTTGAAAGGACACTCTTAAATAAATTAATAGAAAATAATTTATTAAAGGTAACACCCATTTAATAGCTAAATAGGAAGAATGCTTAAAGACTGATAGTTCAAAGCACAAGGAATTGGGGAGAATGTTACCAGAACAATTTTACTGGAGCAATTTTTGCTCTCATCCCACAGAGATATTTAGCGATGTCTGGAGATATTTTGATAGTCATGACTATGGATGTTACAAGCATCTAGTTGGTAAAGGCTAGGTGTTTCTAAACATGATATTAGTTCCAATTTTCTAATATACGCCTAAAAAAAACCAAACCCATTGCCTCTGAGTTGATTCTGACTCATAGCCACCCTATAGGACAGAGTAGAATTGCCCCATGGGGTTTCCAAGGAGCAGCTGGTGGATTCAAACTGCTGACCTTTTGGTTAGCAGCCATAGGTCTTAACCACTGCACCACCATGGCTTCAATATGCACCTACTACTCCTCACTTATCGATTATCTCTTTATCTGAAATTTCTCATTTATAACAATAGTAAAAAATCTACTAGCTATTTTGAACATTAATGACATATGTCTGGTAGTAATGAATACTGAGTTGTGAGACAAGAGTAAGACTGGCTGTGATGGTTAAGGTAAAGTGTCAGCTTGGCTGGGCCATGGTTCTCAGTGGTTTGGCAGTTATGTAATGATGTAATTTGGCAGTTATGTAACGATGTAGTCATTCTTCATTTTGTGATCTGATGTGGTCATCCTCCATTTCTGCATGACACCAATTTTCACATAAAGACCTGGTCTTTGGAAAATAACCGTGTTGATAAGTGAGGAGTGTATGTAATTGAAATATTAATTTCAGTTAGAAAGGGGTGGATTGTCATCTGCATCTTTGTCATGTTAACAGTTGTTGATGTGAGGTACCATCAAGTTATTTTCAACTCATAGTGAAACCATGTGACAGAGTAGAACTACCCCATAGGGTTTTTCTAGGCTGTAATCTTTATAGAAGAAATTGTCAGGTCTTTCCTCTGCATGGCTGCTGGAAGAGTTTGAACCCACAACCTTTTGGTTAGTAGCCGAGCATGTAACTGCTGTGCCACCTGGAGTTCCTTGATGACTAACTATTCCCCTTCTGAATTGAGAGATACATAAACATTTCTGGAATATCTTCTAATGCACATTGGTTTTTACATTTATAATTTTGAAATGTATTTTTTATGCATTTGCACCTATAGTTTTTTATAATAATGGAGGAATTTAGCTCATTATTTATAACCTTAAGGGAAATTGGACAAATCAAAACACTGGAGTTTATAACTTGGATATATTCATTGTTGAAAGGAATTGTCATGGATTGAATTGTGTCCCCCAAAAATATCTGTCAACTTGGCTAGTCCATGATTCCTAGTATTGTGTGATTGTCCACCATTTGTTATCTGATGTGATTTTCCTATGCGTTGTAAAGCTTACCCCATGAAGTTAATGAGGTGGGATTAATGACAGTTATGTTAATGAGGCAGGATTCAATCTACAAGATTAAGTTGTGTCTTAAGTCAATCTCGTTTGAGATATAAAAGAGAGAAGCCAGCAGAGAGACAGGGGGACCTCATACCACCAAGAAAGCAGTGCCAGGAGCAGAGCATGTCTTTTGGACCTGGTGTCCCTGTGCGGAGAAGCTCCTAGTCCAGGGGAACATTGATGAGAAGGGCGACTGAGGGAGAAAGCCTTCCCCTGGAGCTGACACCCTGAATTTGGACTTTTAGCCTACTTTACTGTGAAGAAATAAATTTCTCTTTGTTAAAGCCATCCGCTTGTGGTATTTCTGTTGTAGCAGCACTAGATGACTAAAACACTTAGTTTTGACAAACATACCAAATTAATGTAAGACAATATTAAGGAAAACAGAAACTATGTGAGGGGTAGGAACTCTCTGTCCTGTATTTGCATCTTTTCCTTAAATCTAACACTATCCCAAAATAAATGTTTATTTAAAAAAAAATAGTGGCGCAGAACAATAATTATTATGTCTCATTAATAAATTTTTTCTCTTAAGACTTTGTAGAAATTTCTCTGTTGAGTCCTGGCATTGAACGTTGGCTTGGAAAAGTTTGCAGCAGCTTGATTGTTCCCTCCTGTATGGTGTGGGTGACTTTCTTTACTTTCTTTCCTCTAAAGCTGAATTTAGTTTGTTTTTCACTCTTAGTTTCTGTTTGAGGACAGAGTATTTCATCTTCTGTTTACTTTTCTGTACCTGAGGAAATGGTGGGGCAATGATAAACTTGGCTAAGGCAATCTGTAACCTACATTAGGAAACCTGGGTCCTTCTCTTCTTGCTGAGTTTTTATACACTTCACTTAGGTAAGAATTGTATCTCATTCCCATAGGGGAATATCCTCAAACGTCAGATAGTTTCCCCATCTTGGTGAGTGGCCCTGGAGCCTTCAGTGGTGTCATTAGGGTGGTGCAGGGGGTGCAGACTGCACTGGGTGACACTGCCAGAGGGGTAACACCAAAACGACTGTCTATAAAATTTTTGTGCAGTGTTTCGCCAGAAATTCATCATTGTTTATAAAAATAACCTGTAGTTAGTTATAACAACAAGAACATTTTTCATAAGCCCAGTTTACGTGTATCAGTATACCTACAGGCTAAAACTCTATTCTAATTTATTTTTTGACCCTTCTAATGTGCTCCAGTCAGAGCTGTCATTATTACCCAATTATAATGACGTTTCAAATCACATGGTTTCATCTGCACACCCTACAAGCACGTGCTGTTATTTTTGTTGCCACTGTATTTTTTATATTTGCTGATTTTGTCAAATTTTCTGGTGTTTTAGCTACAATACTGTGGTAATTATTATTTGTGAACCTATATCATATATTGTCTTAGTTATCTAGTGCTGCTATAACAGAAATATGGCTTTAACAAAGAGAAATTTATTTTCTCACAGTCTAGTAGGCTAGAAGTCCAAATTCAGGGCATCAGCTCCAGGGGAAGACTTTTTCTCTGTCTGCTCTGGAGGAAGGTCCTTGTCATCAATCTTCCCCTGGTCTAGGAGCTTATCTGCACAGGAACCCCATGTCCTTGGACATGCTCTGCTCCTGGCACTGTTTTCTTGGTGGTATGAGGTCCCCAACTCTCTGTTTGCTTCCCTTTCCTTTTATCTCTTGTAAGATAAAAGGTGGTGCAGGTCACACCCCAGGGAAACTCCCTTTAAGTTGGATCAGGGATGTGACCTGAGCAAGGGTGTTATGTCCCAAAGGGACCTCATACCATATAGAAAGCAGCACCAAGAGAAGAGTGCTTCCTTTGGACTCAAGATTCCTGTACTGAGAATCTCCTAGTCTAGGGGAAGACTGATGACAAGGACCTTCCCTCCAGAGAGGATGACAGAGAGAGAAAGCCTTTCCCTGGAACTGAGGCCTTGAATCTGGACTTCCAGCCTACTGAACTGTGAGAGGATAAACTTCTGTTTGTTGAAACCATCCACTTGCAATACTTCTGTTACAGCAGCACTAGATGACTAAAACAAACTTATGGCATCATCCAGACAAGCACGATACCAAAAAAAAAATGGTGCAAAGATAGAAATGTTTCATTTTTGCACTGTCCAATATACAGACATACCTTGGAGATATTGTGGATTTGGTTCCAGACCACTGCAATAAAGTGAATATTGCAATAATTTCACAAGAAATTTTTGCTTTCCCAGTGCATATAAAAGTTATGTTTACACTATACTGTAGTCTGGTGGCACAGTAGTTAAGAGCTGGGCTGCTAACCAAATGGTTGGTAGTTTGGATCCACAAGCTGCTCCTTAGAAACCCTGTGGGGCAGTTCTACTCTGTCCTATAGGGTCACTATGAGTTGGAGTCAACTCAACGGCAACAGGTTTCGTTTCAGGTTTTGGTAGTCTATTAAGTGCGCAATAGCATTATGTCTAAAGAAAGAATGTATGTAACTTAATTAAAAAATACTTTATTGCTAAAAAATGCTAACCATCATCTGAGCCTTCAGCAAGTTGTTATCTTTTTGCTGGTGAAGGATCTTGCCTTGATGTTGATGGCTGCTGACTGCTCAGGGTGGTGGTTGCTGAAGGTTGGGGTGGCTGTGGCAATTTCTTAAAGTAAGAGAACAATGAAGTTTGCTGCATCGATTGACTCCTCCTTTAACTACAGATTTTTCGGTAGCGTGCAATGTTGTTTGATAGCATTTTACCCACAACAGAACTTCTTTCACAATTGGAGTCAATCATCTCAAACCCTGCTGCTGCTTTATCAACTAAGTTTATGTAGTATTCTAAATCCTTTGTTGTCATTGTTCACAGCATCTTCACCAGGAGTAGATTCCATACCAAGAAACCACTTTCTTTGCTCATGCATAGGAAGCAACTCCTCATCCATTAAACTTTTATCATGAGATTGCAGCAATTCAGTCATATCTTCAGGCTCCACTTCTAATGCTAGTTCTCTTGCTTTTTCCACGACATTTGCAATTACTTCCTCCACTGAGGTCTTGAATCCCTCAAAATCATCCATGAGGGTTGGAATCAGCTTCTTCCAAATTCCTGTTAATATTGATATTTTGACCTCCTCCCATGAATCACGAATGTTCTTAATGGCATCTAGAATGGTGAATCTTTTCCAGAAGGTTTTCAATTTACTTTGCCCAGATCCACCAAAGGAATCACTATCTACAGCAGCTATAAATTTATGAAAAGTATTTCTTAAATAATAAGACTTGAAAGTCAAAAGTACTCCTTGATCCATGGGCTACATACAGAATGGATGTTGTGTTAGCAGGCATGAAAATAAAATTAATCTCTCTGTACATTTCCATCAGAGCTCCTGCATGACCAGAGGCATTGACATTGAGCAGTAATATTTAGAAAGGAATTTTTTTCTTCTGAGCAGTAGGTCTCAACAGTGGACTTAAAATATTCAGTAAACCATGTTGCAAACAGATGTGCTGTCATCCAGCTATGTTGTTCCATTTAGAGAACACAGGCAGAGTAAATTTAGCATAATTCTTAAGGGCCCTAGGATTTTCAGAATGGTAAATGAGCGTTCTGCATTAGCCCCTAACAAGAGAGTCAGCCTGTCCTTTGAAGATTTGAAGCCAGACATTGACTTCTGTCTAGCTATGAAAGTCCTAGCTGGCATCTTCTTCCAGTATAAGGCTGTTTTGTCTACATCAAAAATCTGTTGTTTATTGTAACCACCTTCATCAAGTATCTTAGCTAGCTCTTCTGGGTAACTTGCTGCAGCTTCTCCATCAGCACTTGCTGCTTCACCTTGCACTTTTATGTTATGGAGATGGCTTCTTTCCTTAAATTTCATGACCCAGCCTCTGCTAACTTCAAACTTTTCTTCTGCAGCCTCCTCACCTATCTGAGACTTCACAGAATTGAAGAGAGTTAGGGACTTGCTCTGGATTAGGCTTTGACTTAGGGAACTGTTGTGGCTGGTTTGATCTTCTATCCAGACCACTAAAACTTTCTCAGTGTCAGCAATAAGGCCATTTTGCTTTCTTATCATTCATGTGTTCACTGGAGTAGCACTTTTAATTTCCTTCGAGAACTTTTTCTTTGCATTCACAACTTGGCTAACTGGTGCAAGAGGCCTAGCTTTCAACCCGTCTCAGCTTTCAACACCCCTTTCTCACTAAGCTTAATCATTTCTAGCTTTTAATTTCAAGTGAGAGACGTGCGTCAGAACACACACATTTATCAATTAAGTTCGCCATCTTTATATAGGTGCTGTTTGTGGTGCTCCAAAACAATCACGATAGTAACAACAAAGATCAGCGATCACAGTTCACCATAACAGATATAACAATAATGGAAAAATCTGAGATGTTGAGAATTACCAAAATGTGACACAGGGACACCAAGTGAGCACATTATTGGAAAAATGGCGCTGATAGACTTGCTTAATGTAGTGTTGCCACAAAACTTCAATTTGTGAAAAATGCAATGTCTTGGAAGTACAATAAAGAAGAGTGCAATAAAACGACGTATGCCTGTAGTAGCCACTAGCTACATGTGGCTAATTAGCATTTAAAGTGTGGCTAGTGTGATTGTGGAGAGCTGGTGGCACAAAGGTTAAGAGCTTGGCTGCTAACCCAAAGGTCGGCAGTTCAAATCCACCAGCCTCTCCCTGGAAACCCTATGAAGCAGTTCTACTGGGTCCTGTAGGGTCGCTAGGAGTTGGAATCGACTCAAAGACAACAGGTTTTGTTTTTTTAGTGTGATTGGAGAACTAATTTTTTAATTTTATTGACTGCTACTTAATTAAAATTTAAATTTGTATAGTCACATGTGACTAATGGCTACCGTATTGGGCAGCACAGATACAGAACAATACTCCTCATAATAATCATAATTGTAGTCAATGTTTCTTGGCTTCTTACTATATGTCACACTAAATGCTGACAAAAATTTACCTTCATAATAACCTTATAAGGCAAGAGCTATTATTGTCTCAGTTTTTCTAATGTAGATAATGAGGCTTAGAGTGACTAACTCACTTCTCAGAATTGGGATACATATAGACTGACTCCCTGGCTTGAAACCACTTAATTTTACCTCACAGATGAAAGTCCAGTGAAGGTAAATGACCTTTTAAGATCTCACAGATTTTCAGTGCCAGAGCCGGGACCGTAATTCAGACCATTGCTCAGCATCGTTGGGCCTCAGTTTCCAAATTCAATGTCATTCAAAAAACACAGAGTATCTAAAAAGTGTCAAGCTCTAGCCCCTAGGGATACAACAGCAAACCTTGAAAATACTTGGAGTTTATATTCAGTTGCGAGAGAGATTACGTATAATAATCATGAAAATAAGGAATTAAGTACATTACATAGTAAGTCAGAGTGTGATAGAAAAACTAAATCCATTGCCATCGAGTCAATTCTGACTCATTACAACCCTCCTTATAAGGACAGAGCAGAACTGCCCCCATAAGGCTTCCAAAGGGCAGCTGGTGGATTCGAACTGCTGAACTTTTGGTTAGCAGCCAAGCTCTTAACCACTATGTCACCAGAGAGTGATAGGTGCTATGAAAAAAAAAAAAAGAGCAGAATTTGGAGTTTTAAGTGCTAGGGGTGAGGTGAAGTTTTTAATTTTAAATACGATAGTCAGGATAGGCTTTGTCGAGAAGGTAACATTGGAGCAAGTGCTTAAATGGAGTGAAGGAGTTAGCCACAAGGATAACTGAGGAAAGAGCATTTGAGGCAGATTGAATAGTCACTGCAAAGGACTTAAGGCAGGTGTGGACCTGACAAGTTCAAGAAACAGCAACGAGGCCTATATGGAGTGAGGGAGAAAACAGGAAGAATTGAGGCAAAATCTCAATTGTCTGGGGCACTGAAAGATTACAAGGACTTTTACCCTGAGTGAAATGAGAATTTATTGTTAAATTTAGATCTGACCCAACTTACCTTTTAAAAGAAACACTCTACCTATTGTTTTGGACAGAACAGAGACCGGTAGAAGACTATTAGAGTATTTAGGGCAAGAGATGATGATAGCTCAGTGAAGCTTTGAGGTGTGACCAGATTCTCAATATATTTTGAAGGTAAAGCCGATGAAACTTTCTGAGCAATAGAATGTAAGGCAGGACAAAAGGAGAGGAGTCAAAGTTGACTTCAAATTTGTTGGCCTGAGAAAATAGAAGGAAAAGATTGATAACATCCGTAATATTAAAGGCTGTAAGTGGAGCACATTTTGGGCGAACATTAGGAGTTCAGGCTGGAATTCATGAGCTTGAGATGTCTATTAGTTATCAAGAGGAAATATCTAGAAAGTAGATGAATACATGAGTCTGGGATTTGGAGATTATTATGCAGTCTGAATATACACATTTTAAAAGACTCAACGTATAGATGATATTTACAGCCATGAGAATAGATCAGATCACCAGAGAAATTAGTGTTATAGGGAAGGTAAGAGGCCCAAGAGTTGAGCCATGTGCATTTCATTATTAAGAAGTCCAGGGCGCAGAGTAAGAACCATGAAAAGAGAAGAGACAGAGTGGTCAGTGAGGTGAGAGGAAACCCAGGAGTGTAGTGTCCTAAAAACCAAGTATGTCACATATCAAAGTGTATCAAAAGAAAGTATATCAAGGATGTGGGTGTCAGCAATTGTGTCAAATGCCACTGATAACTGAAGATGGAGCTAGGAGTTTTCCAGCAGATTTAGCAACCTGGAAGTCATTATAGATATTGATAAGAACAGTTCTTTTCAGAGGTTTGAGAATGAAACCTTCATTGGAGTGAATTTAAGAGAAAACAGAGAAGATAAGGCAAATTGGGAATAGTGAACATAGACAATTCTTTTGAAGAGGTGTTCTCCCCACCCCAAAGGGGCAGAAAGCAATGGGGCAGTACCTAGGCAGAAAATTGGACTAGAGAAAAGGCTTTCGTTATTTATTTATTTACTTACTCATGGAGTAAATACAAAATATTTGCATTTTTTTTGGAAATAGTCCAGGAGAAAGCCAAAAGGGGGAAAAAAAAAAGATATTGCAGACAGAGGGAAGAAATTACTGGAGTAAAATGTTTGAAAAGATGAGAGGGAATGCGATCTACTGCAAAAGTGGAGAGATTTGCTCAAGATGGGCATAAGTAGTTCATCTAAGGTATGAGAAAGCAAAACAGAGCATGTGGATGGAAATACTGGGAAGAGGGAAGACAAGGAGTTCCACTTGGTTCTTTCTAGCCCAAAGCGAGAGAGAGAGAGAGAGAGAGAGAGAGAGAGAGTTTTCACTTCCTCATTTAGTCTCCAAATTATTCAAATCACTCTCCATTCTCAAATGGTAGCCAATTGTTTACTTGTCTTGGGAGAAATCCCTATACCCGGTTTAGGAAATATACTGTCGCAGGCATTGCTAGCTGACTATGTAAAATGGATTTCCCTTTTTCCTCACCAATAAAATCTCAATTTCACATGGCAGAACTGTGATAGCTAAGACTCCTTATCAGAGAATGATGTTATTGTCCCACGGTTCTGGCCAAAGTAACATAGGCTAAAGATTTCTGGGAAAACTGCATCTTTTCTAGTATATGTTTCCTACATTTTTTTCTTCCTTTCTAGGATGACTATGTTGTGAAGCAACATCCTGCAGCCATGAGGCAATAAGCATGAGACAAGTGTACTAAGAAAAGTGGAGTCAAAAGATGGAAAAGTCTCTAATATTATTACTGAACCAGCATTCCGCTATTAACTCCACATCTTTTTTTGTACGGGATTGTAAGGTTTTTTGTTTGTTTTTTTTTGCCACCGTAGGAGGGTTTTCTTTAGTTGCATCAGTTTCTTTAAAAATTTCCTAGGTAGCTTTGAACATTCAGAGTTGCTTATCCTGTGAGATCTATGTGGCATGGATATACTTTCCTAAGGCAGTCTCTTTGATCTCTTAGCTAGATACTGAGACTAGATGCCTAAGAAGGTCAAGACACACGGTGAGAACAACCTGAACACAGCTTAGCTCTACAGATATCTAATATCTCACTTCTCAGAAAAGAAAGCTGCCTTTACAAAGTCAGGTTCTGTTGTTTTAAGAATAAGAAGATGGATTCTGATTTTCCTGGTGCAAAGTCTTCTTTCATTATTGCCTTCTCTTTGTAAATTTAAGTGGGTACATGGATGCACACACACATGCACAGGTGTGCACACACACATATACAAATATGCATACATTAATTAAACCACACTTGCATTTTATTGGATTTGACTGTAAGAAACTAGGTGGCCAATATTTACATATTAGTGGAACTGGGTCAAATAAGAAAAACACTGGATATAAAGGAATGAACAACAACAACAAATTTAGTGTTAAAAATGAAAGCCATTATGCAGAATATTCATCAAAATCAATCCTCTTAGCTTTGTATTAGAAATAAACCTTTAACAGAAAAGGGAAGAGCAAGTAACGTTTGGCAATTTTCTCCTCCATCTGAGTTTATTGCTTATTGCTTATATTGTTTTATTATGTGTTATATACATGCAATATATATACATATATATATTTGTGTGTGTGTCATTGGGATATAGAGAGATACATAGATAGAGAGATAGTTGGATGCATGGATGGATAGAATTTTCAATGTCTTTTGAATTTCTGCACATCTTGTGATAGCTTTTGCCGTTTGTTCTGGACTATCTTTTCAAGAATGTTCATATAGTGAGCAGCCTTGGATTACAGAGATAATGTCTTCCTCTGGGGCAAAGTCATATTTATTTGCAGTTCAGGAAAATAAAGATTATGTCTTCCTATAGGACCAAGTTTGGGTAGTTTGGCTAGCAGCCCCTTTTGTAAGACTGGGGGCTTTCTGAATTCAGTGTTCTTCAGCTGTGGAATTTACCTCTGGCATGTGCAGCATAAACTTGGGCTGCTCTGCATCACCCTTATGGTACCTGGAGGTGAGGCAAAGGGAACTGATATGAAAAGCTCATGCTGTCTGCTGTGCCTTGAGTAATAAAGTACTTTGTCTTTGACTCAAATTTCTGGTATCTCTTGTCTACATCCTTAAAACTGTGGCAAGCTAACTTGTTGGTTTTGAAGGAGAGTAAATATCCAATTCTTTACAGTTATTGACATATTGATATTATTATTCAGTATCTTCATCTTATTATTCATGTGTTACTTTAAAATAAATAAATAGTCCCACACTGGTCTCTTAAAACATTTGACATTATAGTAAAGGAATTTATAATGCCACACCCCAAAAAGTATCTTCTCCATGAAAATTTCACTGATGCTATGGTCTGAGTTAATTCCTTCTATTCTTTCTCTTCTAACTTCTATTCTTTCTATTCTTGGTGGTGCAGACGGTTAACGTGCTCGGCTGCTACAGAATGGTTGAAGGTTTGAGTCCACCCAAAGGCACTTTGCAAGAAAGGCCTGTTAGCTACTTCTGAAAAATCAACCACTGAAAACCCTATGGAGCACAATTCTACTCTGACACACATGAGTTTGCCATGAATCTGAATCTACTGGACAGCAACTCGTTACTGGTTGGTTATTCTTTCTCAAACTTTGCAATTAACGATCTAATTAATTATACTTTAATGTTAATTCTGTACATGGTGTCTTTCCATTGGTTGTGAATTACTTATGGGGAAGTGTGACATTTTTTTCATCTTGGATTCCTCAAAACACCTGACCGAATGTTTGGCCTAAACATAGTATAACACAGGTTTGTTATCAAAGAGAAATATTAAAAGAAATTTCTTAATGTTTAATTGAATAACTAAATAATGTATTTACGTAGCTCTTTAGAGTTTTAAGGAGCTCTTATTTATTTAATGTAACTAATTGTATTCTAATCATTCCTGTTCAATGGGAATATTATTTCTAAACAACAAGGGACTTCATGAACGAGTCTTTTGGTTCCTAGATTCGTGTATTTCCCTTGTGAACTGTCATTACTTTGAATACTACCTAACTGTTTTATTTTGAATTTTGTATTTTTCACAGGTCATAAATAAAGACAGCATGCTTCTTTTAATTTTTCCTCTCTCATTTTGCCTGGAGACTTTCTTTCAGAAAAATTCATAGCCGTTATTCAATTTAAGAAACTTTACAAGAAGAAAGATACAAAAAGTGTTTACAGCTACACATTATGAGACTACTAAATAGACAGAGACATTTCTCTTTGTATGCAAAGGTGAAGGAAACTGTCAAAATTATGTTAATAAAAAAGTAATATTAACACAACATTAGAGCAGATTAAAAATTGGAAATGAGAATTTTATGTGAAAACTTGTCATGTTGTAAATCATGCAAATTTTCTACTGTAAGTATTATTATTCTTTTAATCTCCACTTCATAATGCTCTTCATAATCACTACAAGATTATTGAAGAATAGATATGAGTACAATTATCAAGAAAAAATAGGGTTTAGAACATAATATGGCTCTTGCTCTTTCAACTATTACAGTAGACATGATAAATCAACAGATTTCATATTTCACTGAGATATCCAAGTCAGCATTAACATATTTGAGTGAAAAATGAGCCCCTCCTCTTTTTATTGATTTTGCATATGTGTGCGTGTGTGTGCATGTGTGTTTGTGTTTGTCTGTGGGAAGGGGCAGGAGACAGTAGGAATGAGTTTGTATATGCAGTAATATTTATCAAAGAGCTAATTATTCTGAATCATAATCAGAAAACAATGACGAGACACCCTATTGATCAGGGCATTATGTATATTGAAGCTAAATTAAAGGCCAAATGGAAAACTATCAGAATGACTGCTCATATATTACTTCTGGTTTAAAAAATATCCAGGGTACTTTACAAAAGAAATTCCAGTATTTTATAACAGAAATATTAAAAGAACTGAAAGTTGATGGATACTTCCTTATGATAACGGATATTAAAAAAAAGATTAGAGTAGTACTCTATAATCCAGAAATCCTTTATATTTTTTATTAAAATTTACCTAAATATTTTGTGCATATTATTGAGCATATTAGTAGTATACAGGCATACAATTTCAGAACCAATAATTTCCCTCAAATGGTCCCTGGATGGTGAAAGTGATTTGTGATAGGCTACTAACCTAAAGATTGGTGATTCGAACCCACTCAGTGGCTCTGTGGAAGAAAGGCCTGGTGATTTGGTCACATAAAGATTATAGCCTTGAAAACCTTGTAGAGCAGTTCTACTCTGTAACACATAGGTTTGCCATGAGCCATGATTGACTTGACAGCAACCAGTTTCGTTTGGTTTGAAATTTCCCTCAAATATAAGAAAAGCAAATTGAACGTCACCAATAATAGTGAAAAATCATGTCTATAGTGAAATAACTTATTTTTTTAACCATGCTTTTGTTTTCATAGTCAGACTTTTATTGAATTGCAAAGCTGAGTAGAATAATAAAATGATACTATTCTACTAATTAAAAATCGAATTAATTTGATAACATGTTGCCTAGGAAAAAACTAGCTCAGATTATTTGAACAGTTTATTACTCACACACTTATATTTAGGAGAGGAGACTATAATTTAATTGAATTGCTGAATTTGGATTAAATTTATAATGTGAGTGTAGCTCGGGGTTGACACTTTAATGGAGTCATGGGCATGGCTAGTGATACACGTGATGGGGGTGGCACTCTGGAGATTCCAGGCTGAAAGAATGAAGCCAACACTCAGTTAAAACTTGGCCTTAATTAGAAAATTGAAAGACAGACTCCTCACCCTGATGCTGGTTTGTTGTTTACCTTCAGCCTCAGAAACTGGTTTTACATTTTCAAAACACTAGAGAGTTGACAATATTTTGCCTGACCAAACTAGCTTGTGGCCTGAACGCTATCACTTTTTGACCTCTGATATAGAAGAATTACTGGGTATAAATAAAAGTTTTTTCTTAAACTCATTTTATTATTATCTTGAAGCTTCCTTATAACATGAAAGTTTAGGAAGGGATCATTATTTGGTGGATGAGCAATCAGAATTGAGAGATTAAAATGGTGTGCTAGCATGAGAAAATTTAAATTAAACAAATTGTTAGGTCAGAAATAAATACTGTTGATTAGATAGACCATTAGACATGTATCTTAAAAAAAAATGAGTTCAATTAGCATTAAAATGATGCACAGAAACAATATTTTACAGTGACTAATAGTGTAGATTATAGTCACATAGCCTGGATTTGAAATTTTGGGGAGTTTTGTAAATGTGGATTTTTTAAAAATCTTTTTCTGCCTTAGTTTCTTAAAACAGTGATAATCATACTACTAGTACGTAGCGCATAGTGTTGTGAAGGACCAACATCTTTACATGTGTAAAGCAGTTAGAAATGTGACTGGCACATAAGCATTATCTTTAACAATAATAATGAAAATTACAATGAAATAATAGTAACAATAACAATGGAATGACAGGTAGATCACCATAATCATTTTTGCAGTATGTTTTGGGGACATTATCTAACTCTTTGGTGGCTTGTGGGACATACACTATCTCAACCAATTTTTATGCCTTTGCAATTCTTTGTAAAGGCAGTAGTCCAATTTTAACAAATATAGCCTCAAGGTGGGAGCCTTTTGAAATGCTTGAAACTCAAGAACTCTGAGTTGGAGCCTCATTACTGTGTAGAATGAGCATTGTGTTAGGTGATGTCTCCTAGGTGTATTAATTTTGTAAACTTTTGACAGATTTGCCTTTAGTTCTGCGAGATAAGCCTCTTCACTATATTTCCCATTACTAAGTTCTCATGAGAATGTACTTATTGCGAGAATAAGCTGTTCCTAGTCTTCATTCAATCATAGTGGCCATTTTCTTCCTATGCTATTCACTGTTTCCAGGTGTTACTGGCTCTTTGTTCTGCTTTGAGTCTTTGCACTGCAATCTTTCAGTACTGCTTTTCTAGCTTCTGACAGTAAGTAGCGCCTTTGCAATAAGTAATAATACATTGCAGTGGCACTTTTCAATAGGCTCAAACTCCTATAAGTCATTCTTACCGCAGATTCAATCTTAGAGCCCAATCATTGCTTCCACGTGTAGCACGTGGGATGCACTGCTATGAGCAGGTTTGCAATATTCCAGGGCACCTGTTTCTGCTTCTTAGCTGTTAGTACTGTTTTTGTTATAATGAAGAAAACATAGCAGTGATAATTTTTCTGTGATTCAAATCCCTTTAGTTTTATTTATATGGGCTGTAAGTATTGCTTTTGCATTAATGGAGAACTTATCGTAGTGGTAATTTTCCTGAGATAAAAAAATCCCTTGGCATTACTTATTTGGGCTCTAAGTATTGTCTTTGTAGTAAACAAGAGTGCAGTGCAGCATGTTTTGAAAAATTTCAGGAAAAATAATAAAAAGCTAAGAAGAAGGAGACTAGAATAAAATGTATGCACAGTCATTGCCAGGTTCCTTCATGTTTTACCTCATGTTTTGCAAATTGTCGAGAAATAAAATAAAACTAATCTAAAAAATTTTTGTTATCATTGACTCCTATTGGTAGGATTTACTATGTCCAGCATCCACTGGGACATATGTGATCTCAGATAATGGGTATTCTGAATTGGTCCTTTAATCAGCATGCCTTGAATTAATGAAAATGCATGGTATCAACAAAAAATTCAAAGGAGAAAATAACTGGGTCACCAAAGGGCTAAACAGATTACTTGTTCTTCATCTCATTCCAGCCTAAATACAAACTAACATATGCAAGTCAATAGACTATCAGCCTATTTATTTCTTTTTGAAGAACAGAAGTGTGAAATACCATGTATTCTCACTATGGTCAGGGTATGAAATGTGCTAATTGGTTTAGGTTTGTGTTACAAGTAGGGATGGTAAGTTTTATTTGTTAATTTGGTCTCAAGTTATTCAAATACTAATTTAGGTTTTGCTGTAAAGGCATTTTGTAGAAGTGATTAAAGTTCATAATCAGTTGACTTTAAGTAAAGGATATTATTTTAGGTAATCTGAGTGGACCTAATTCAATCAGTTAAAAGGCCTTAAAAGCAGAGCTGAGGCTTCCTTGAAGAAGAACTTCCATGTGTGGACAGTGGCTTCAGCTCATGCCCAAGAGTTTCACCTGCCCTTCCTGACAACCTGACCTACAGATTTCAGACTTGCCTAGCCAGTCCCCACAATCCCCTAAACCAATTCCTTGCAATATATATTTGCAGTCTCTTAATATATATTTCCTACTGGTTCTGTTTCTCTTGTTGTACTCTGACAGATACATATGGCTTAAGACAATCCCTAGATCTAGAAGAATTGGTATTCCAATGGAAGTGACATGTTTAAAAATAGAGGGAGTTACAGCTACTCAAATGAAGATAATAATATTGTTACCTACAATGGGAGAATGACGCTACTTGTGAAGATTTTGAATAGTGCTACAAATATTATAACTGCAGACCAGAAAAATAATATATTAATATCACTGGCAATAATTCCCTTTCAAGAAGTTAGGAAAATATAAAACAAAAGAAATACAAACAATAATCCTTGTGGAGGCAGTTTTGGAAAAATAAGGCATAATCTGCTAGTGTTGTGCAAACAGGATTGGGGAAAAGCTCTGTGTCCATGATTATTACTGGCATTCTCAAAAGGTGAAAGATGGCTAAAGTGACAACTCTTGGCATGTGATTTCACTTTCAGGTGGATGTGAGAATTCAGGAAGCATATATTCTTTGTAACATTTAAGAAAGCCCTGCTTCTGACCTCCTTTTAACCACTGAACTTGAGGGGTTTTTAACTCAATGGAATTTGGCATAACTGACATTGTGAATGAAAGTGAGAAAAATGACTGAAACATGGTTTAGCCATAGAAGTGTGTTTACTATTTTTTCTTAAGCCACTATGGGCCCTGGTGTCACAGTGGTTAAGAGCTCAGTGGCTAACCAAAAGGTTGGCAGTTCGAATCCACCAGCTGTTCTTTGGAAACTCTGTGGGGCAGTTCTACTCTGTCCTACAGGGTCACTATAAATTGCAATCGACTCGACAGCAACAGGTTTGGGGTTTTTTTTGTTGTTGTTGTTGTTAGTACTCGCTGACACTCTGGTGGAACCCTCGTGGTGCGGTGTGTTAGAGCTCAGACTGCTAACTAAAAGGTTGGTCGTTCGAATCCATGCGCTGCTCCTTTGAAACCATGTAAGGCAGTTCTACTCTGTCCTATAGGATCACTATGAGTCAGAATTGACTTGATGGCAACAGGTTTTGTGTTTGGTTTTGAGACTCTGGTATCAATGCAGGAGAATAGAGCACCATAGGCCTGGAATTTCAATTGAATTTTCATACATTTCTAAGACTTGAGTGGGAGAAATTTGTCTTAGTGCAAAGATGGATCTCTGACCAAGCAATGAAATAACAAATAATATTTAATATATGCTTAACATTCCAATAAAATCTATAGTATCACAAGAGATATATAGACATTTCTGTGTGTGTGTGTGTGTGTGCATGGGCACTCATTCATGCTTGGCATCATCCTTCCCTTTAAGGAATTTATGATCACATTGGGAAGATAACCTACAAAGAAAAACCAAAACCACATGATTCTAAGAAGTCTAACAAAAATTATGCGAGCAAGAATACTGTGGGATGGAATAAAGCGAAACTGAAGTTTCAAATGGATTTTCCAAGAATTGATGGATTTTGAATATCTAGGGTTAATGGAGAAGAGTATGTGAATATGTAAATGAGCCATGAGCAAGTATTACTGACCAGGAAATATGATGGAATCCAGAGTAACTTGAGCAGATTTTGGTCAGGAATTACTGGAATATAAAGTTGAATAATTAAAAAAAAAACCCGTTGCCATTGAGTTGATCCTGACTAAGAGGTCAGCAGGTGGACTCCACCAGGCTCTCCTTGGAAACCCTGAGGGGAAGTTCTACTCTGTCCTATAGGGTCGCTAAGAGTCAGAATCAACTCGATGGCAACGGGTTTGGTTTTGGTTTTTAAAGTTGAATAGGTATAATTGGCATGTTTGTTTTGTATTTTTCTCTAGTCAAGATTAACTTTTCACCTTCTCCTTTTGAAGTGATATTCTGAAAATGTAGATTCTAATGAACATGCCCAAAGATACATGTAAAAATTGGAATATTTGGCACTAATTTAAATTGTGTTTATTTTCCAAACATTCAGAAGATGATACATTATCTTGTGCTCAAAGCTTTCACTGAAACTCTGCCTATAAAAGTCATCAACAACATCCATACAGCTTATCAATAGCATTTGATCAGGTTGATTACTTATTCTTCTTTAAAAAAGTTTTTTACTTATCTGTCTGAACACCGTACTCTCCTTGTTTTCTTCCTACCCTTTTGGTCACTCTTTTTCAGTCTACTTTGCTAAGATAGCCTCATCTTTCTGACCTTTACTTTTGGAATGCTTCAGGGTTAAGTCCATAGATCCCTTTTCTTCTATATATACAATGATTCAGTTGATGTTCCCAACCAGTTCTGCAATTTACTGTTATTTATATGATGTCAACTCCCAAATTTATATCCCCAGATAAGATCTATACCCTGATCTTAAAACTGAAATATCCAACTACTTACCTGAATCTACACTTGAATGAATGTTGGCATCCTAAACTTAATACATCCCAAACTAATATCCTTGTCTTCTTTATCAAATTTACCCATCTTACAATCTTCCCCATCTTAAATAATAGCTAGTTAATTCTTTTAGACGTTTAAGCCCAGAATTGCGTGTTATCTTAACTCTGTTCTTTCATTACACTCTATATTCAATTCATCAGAATTTTTTTTCTCTAACTTTAAAATATACCTGCAATTAAAACTCATCTTAAAAAAAGCTAAGCATGGGGGAGAGGGGCAAGATGGCGCTCTAGGCAGAAACACCAAGCCGTCCCTCCACAGCAAAGATCCGAAAAACTAAGCCTAACAGAGAATCAACAATCCTGAAACCCTAGAACACCAAATGAAGATATAAAGAACTCAGCCAAACACCAAACGGAGTGAGAATACTAAAAGAGAACGGAGAGCGAGGAGAGACTCAGGCAGAGATTCCTTACCAGCTAACGCAGCGCGGATCCACCATCTTGGATTCCTATCGGAGACCAGCAAACGGGAGAGCAGCCTTGCAGAGCATCTGGTCGGAGACAGAACGACCGGTAAACTGCGGTGCGCGCTCTCCCACCACCCACCCCTCTCCGCCTCAGCTGGGGATCCCCTGCTTTCCGTGGCCAGGGTCTCTGGGCTGGGGGGTGCTGGTGCTTGGATTCCCCGCGCCTGGGCTGGCGGCTTTCTGGGAGCCGTTTTCTGGCAGCTAGCGAACCTTTCTCTGCCGCCTCCCCCTCCTTTTGCCTGGGTGCCTGGTTCCGAGTGCCGTCTCTGCTCTCTCCTGCGGGGCTGTAGGGCTGCGTGCGGGCGTGTGGCTGTTTCTGGGTCTGGGCTCCCGCGTGGGTGGGATCCCGGGGCCTTTGTTCGTTCGCCCCTCTGCTTTCCGTGGCCGGGGTCCCTGGGCAGGGGGGCGCCGGTGCTTGGGTTCCGCACGCCCGGGCTGGGGGCTTTCTGGGAGCCGTTTGCTGGCACCTAGCGGACCTTTTTCTGCCGCCTCCCCCTCCTTTTGCCTGGGTGCCTGGGTCCGGGTGCTGTCTCTGCTCTCTCCTGCGGGGCTGTGGAGCTGCGTGCGGGCGTGTGGCTGTTTCTAGGTCTGGGCTCCCGCGTGGGTGGGATCCCGGGGCCTTTGTTCGTTCATCCCTCTGCTTTCCGTGGCCGGGGTCCCTGGGCGGGGGGGCGCCGGTGCTTGGGTTCTGCGCGCCCGGGCTGGGGGCTTTCTGGGAGCCGTTTGCTGGCACCTAGCGGACCTTTTTCTGCCGCCTCCCCCTCCTTTTGCCTGGGTGCCTGGTTCCGAGGGCCGTCTCTGCTCTCTCCTGAGGGGCTGTAGGGCTGCGTTCGGGCGTGTGGCTGTTTCCAGGTCTGGGCTCCCGCGCGGGTGGGATCCTGGGGCCTTTGTTCGTTGGCCCCTCTGCTTGCCGTGGCCACGGTCACTTAACCCCGAGACTATCGGCTTCTTGGAATTCGCGCCCCTGAGTGGGGGCTCTCTGGGTCCCATTAGTAGGCACTGACTGCTGGTGTTGCCCTTTTTTTTTTTTCTCAATTTTATTTTTCTTCCTTTTTTGATTAGTTTTGTCATATTTTACCTCTTTTTCTCTTTTGTCTTTCTTCATTGCTTAATTTCTTGTCCCTCTATCTCTTCCTTCTCTTTCTGATCCCTGAATACCAGGCGATGTATGCCTCTGTACCTTCTGGCCAGGCTGAGCTGTGAAAATTGAGACCGACTCCCCCAGACCTCATAGCTGCATCGGTGCGATCCCTGGGAACTTTGCAGTTTTTTAACTTTTCTGATTTTCATTTGGTCATTCTTTCCTTTTCTTTCTCTTCCCCCTTCTGGTTTCCTCCATCCCATAGTCTCTCATCTGTACATTCCAACGACAAACTCCTCTAGCATTCTTTTATGTTTGTACGCTTTTTGCTCCTCCTCCTCTCTCCTCTCTCCCATATCCAGCTTAGCTTCACACATAACCATCTTCCCGCTGCACCCTACCTACCTGCACCGTGCACTAGACATCACATCACCAAGCGGTGTAGGCACGCCCTATTGGAACCTGCCCAGCACTGACTACCAACCGTCCTGGTGGCTGCGGTGAGTGCCACAAGCAACCCATCCCAGTGGCTCCTCCTCAACAAGATCTGCCCAGCTGTACCACAAGAACGAAAAAAAAAAAAAAAAACTACAATCAATAAACGAGAGAAATAACTACTGAATGCCCCGAAAACAGCAAACAATATCAAAACATTTACAAAAACAAGACAAGATGGCTCCAATAGGCGTCCAAATTAAAACACCAGATAACTCTCCTGTGGAAGAAAATGCACTAGAAGTACCTGATACGGAACTCAAATCACTAATACTCGGAATTTTCCAAGAACTGAGGCAAAAAGCTGACAAACATGAGGAAAAAATAGACAAATTTATGGAAAATACAGACAAAAAATTGGAAGAATTCAGGAAGATGATGCAAGAACAAAATGCCAAAATAAATTCACAACTCGAAATTATACAAAAACAACAATTAGAAATCCAAAAGGTAAACAACAAGATTTCAGAAATGGACGGTGTCATAGAAGGGCTGAGAAGTAGATTTGAAACCATGGAAGACAGGATCAATGGAACTGAAGACAAACACTTGGATACAACTCTGTTTCAGGAAAACTCAGAAAAAAGAACAAAGAAAAATGAAGAGACCCTGAGAGTTATGTGGGACACAATTAAAAGCAAAAACTTACGAGTGATTGGCATACCAGAACAGGGGAAGAAAACAGAAAACACAGAGAGGATCATTGAGGAACTGCTGACAGAAAACTTTCCCAATATCATGAAAGATGAAAAGCTGGTCATCCAAGAAGCTCAACGAACCCCATATAGAATAGACCCCAAAAGAAAATCACCAAGACATATCATATTCACACTCGCTAAAACTAAAGACAAACAAAGAATCCTGAGAGCAGCTCGGGAAAAACAAGAAGTCACATACAGAGGAGAAACAATAAGACTAAGCTCAGATTATTCAGCAGAAACCATGCAGGCAAGAAGGCAATGGGATGACATATATAAAATCTTGAAAGAAAAAAATTGTCAGCCAAGAATAATATATCCTGCAAAACTCTCATTCAGATTTGATGGTGAAATTAGGTCATTTCCAGATAAACAGAAACTAAAGGAATATGCAAAAGTCAAACCAAACTTACAAGAATTATTAAAGGGAGTTCTTCGATCTGAGGACAAACAGCTTAAGCCCTCAGGCAGGACCTAGGACCTAGGATGCAGGTTAACATGAACCAGATACCATTCTAGGAACTGAACTACAGACGACTTTCCAAAAACAAAAGATATACAACAGGGAATCAGAGAAATCAATCAAAGGATGACAACAACATCAAAACAATGAAAGAGGGAACAAACGGCATAGGTATAGAACCTTCTAAAGGAGAAGAAGGCAAGGCGATACCAAGTAACGGTAGACTGCTTCAAAATTATAAAGATAAGGGTAAAATTCATGGTAACCACAAAAAAAGTTAACAAACCAACTCATAAAAATAAAGACGAAAAACATAAAGTCTCAACAAAAACAAAACCTACAAAAACAAAAGAAATGAACACAAAATCCACAAACAAAAGGAACTCAGCACAAGAGAGTAAGAAGAACAAAGAAAACTTCAGCATCACAAAAAAAAGCACTACAAAATGACAGCAACAAACTCACATCTATCAATAATTACACTGAACGTAAATGGACTCAATGCACCCATAAAGCGACGGAGAGTGGCAGAATGGATAAGAAAACAGGATCCATCTATTTGCTGTCTACAAGAGACACATCTTAGAAACAAAGATGTGAATTTATTAAAAATCAAAGGTTGGAAAAAAATATATCAAGCTAACAACTATCAAAAAAGAGCAGGAGTGGCAATTCTAATCTCAGATAAAATAGACTTTAAAACAAAATCTACCATAAAAGACAAAGAAGGACACTATATAATGATTAAGGGGATGATCCATCATGAAGACATAACCATAATAAATATCTATGCACCCAATGACAGGGCTCCAAAATACATAAAAAAAGCTCTAACAGCACTGAAAAGAGAAATTGACAGTTCCACAATAATAGTAGGAGACTTCAACACACCACTCTCAGTAAAGGACAGAACAACTAAAAAGAAACTTAGCAAAGGTATAGAAGACCTAAAGGACACAATCAGCCAACTGGACCTCATAGACATATATAGAACACTCCATCCAACCGCTGCAAAGTACACATTCTTTTCCAATGCACATGGAACGTTCTCCAGAATAGACCACATCTTAGGCCACAGAGCAATCCTCAACAAGATCCAAAATGCTGAGATAATTCACAGTATCTTCTCTGACCACAATGCCATCAAGGTAGAAATTAACACTAGAAAGAGCAAGGAAAAAAAATCAACAACATGGAAACTGAATAATACTCTGCTTACACATCAATGGGTAATAGAAGAAATCAGAGATGGAATTAAAAAATTCCTAGAATCAAATGAAAATGAAAACACATCATACCAAAACCTTTGGGACACAGCAAAGGCAGTCCTCAGAGGACAATTTATAGCAATAGATGCACATATCAAAAAAGAAGAAAGGGACAAAATCAAAACATTAACTACAGAACTCAAACAAATAGAAAGAGAACAACAAAAAAAGCCTACAACCACCGGAAGAAAGGAAATAGTAAAGATCAGAGCAGAAATCAATGAAATAGAGAACAGAAAAACAATAGAAAGAATCAACAAAACCAAAAGTTGGTTCTTTGAAAGAATCAACAAAATCGACAAACCACTGGCCAGACTGACAAAAGAAAAACAGCAGAGGGCACAAATAACCCAAATAAGAAATGAAATGGGGGACATTACAACAGACCCAACTGAAATAAAAAGGATTATAACAGAATATTATGAAAAACTATATTCCAACAAATTTGAAAACCTAGAGGAAATGGATAAATTTCTAGAAACATACGGCCTACCCAAACTACAACAAAGTGATATTGAAAATCTGAACAGACCCATAACAAGAGAAGAGATTGAAAAGGTAATAAAAAAACTCCCAACCAAAAAAAGCCCTGGCCCAGATGGCTTCACTGGAGAATTCTACAAAACATTTACAGAAGAGCTCGTACCAGTTCTACTCAAGTTATTTCAGAGCATAGAAGAGGAAGCAACACTTCCAAATTCATTCTATGAAGCCAGCATAACGCTGATACCAAAACCAGGCAAAAACATCACAAAAAAAGAAAATTACAGACCAATATCTCTCATGAATATAGATGCAAAAATTCTGAACAAAATTTTAGCCAATAGAATTCAGTATCATATCAAAAAAATAATACACCACGACCAAGTAGGATTCATACCAGGTATGCAAGGATGGTTTAACATTAGAAAATCCATCAACGTAATCCACCACATAAATAAAAGGAAAGAAAAAAATCACATGATTATCTCAATTGATGCAGAAAAGGCATTTGACAAAGTCCAACACCCATTCCTGATAAAAGCTCTCAATAAAGTAGGTATAGAAGGGAAATTTCTCAACATCATAAAGGGCATCTATGCAAAACCAACAGCCAACATCATTCTTAATGGAGAAAGGCTGAAAACATTCCCCCTGAAAACAGGAACAAGACAAGGATGCCCTTTATCACCACTCCTATTTAACATTGTGCTGGAAGTTCTCGCTAGAGCAGTAAGGCAAGAAAAAGAAATAAAGGGCATCCAAATTGGTAATGAAGAAGTTAAACTCTCCCTGTTTGCAGATGATATGATACTATACGTAGAAAACCCTAAAGACTCCACGAGAAATTTACTGGAACTAATAGAAAGATTCAGCAGAGTAGCAGGATACAAGATAAACATTCAAAAATCAGTTGGATTCCTATACACCAGTAAAGAGAACGATGAAAAGGAGATCAGGAAATCAATACCATTTTCAATAGCCCCTAAAAAGATAAAATACTTGGGAATAAATCTGACCAGGAATATAAAAGACCTATACAAAGAAAACTACAAAACACTGCTGCATGAAACCCAAAGGGATCTACATAAATGGAAAAACATACCATGCTCATGGATAGGCAGACTCAACATTGTGAAAATGGCAATTCTACCTAAAGCAATCTACAAATACAATGCAATTCCGATACAAATACCAACAACATTCTTCAAAGAGATGGAAAAACTAATTATTAACTTTATATGGAAAGGGAAGAAACCCCGAATAAGTAAAGCACTACTGAAGAAGAAGAATAAAGTTGGATGACTCACACTACCTGACTTGAGAACCTACTATACAGCTACAGTACTCAAAACAGCCTGGTACTGGTACAACAACAGAAACATTGACCAATGGAACAGAATTGAGAACTCAGATGTAAATCCATCCACCTACGGTCACCTGATTTTTGACAAGGGCCCAAAATACATCAAATGGGGAAAAGACAGTCTTTTTAACAAATGGTGCTGGCAAAACTGGATATCCATTTGTAGAAAAATGAAACAGGACCCATACCTCACACCATATACAAAAACTACTTCAAAATGGATCAAAGACCTGAATATAAAGCCTCAAACTATAAAATTCATAGAAGAAAAAATAGGACCAACACTTCAGACCTTAATACATGGCATTAACAGGATACAAACCATAAACATCAACACAAAAAACCCAACAGATAAACTAGATAATTGGGATCTTCTAAAAATCAAACATCTATGCTCTTCAAAAGATTTCACCAAAAGAGTTAAAAGAGAACCTACAGACTGGGAAAAAATTTTTGGACAGTACAAGTCAGACAAAGGTCTAATCTCCATAATCTACAAGAAAATCCAACACCTCTACAACAAAAAGACAACCAATCCTATCAAAAAATGGGCAAAGGAAATGAACAGACACTTCACCAAGGAAGACATTCAAATGGCCAACAGACACATGAGGAAATGCTCGCGATCACTAGCCATTAGAGAAATGCAAATTAAAACCACAATGAGATACCATCTCACCCCGGCATTACTGGCACGAATCAAAAACACTGGAAATAACAAATGTTGGAGGGGCTGCGGGGAGACGGGAACTCTTATACACTGCTGGTGGGAATGCAAAATGATACAGCCAGTTTGGAAAATGATATGGCGTTTCCTCAGAAAGCTAGAAATAGACGTACCATTCGATCCAGCAATCCCACTCCTAGGAATATATCCTAGAGAAATAAGAGTCATCACTCGAATAGACATATGCACACCTATGTTCATGGCAGCATTATTCACAATAGCAAAACGATGGAAACAACCTCGATGTCCATCAACAGACGAATGGATACACAAACTATGGTACATACACACAATGGAGTACTATGCAACGAGAAAGAACAATGAATCGGTGAACCATCTCATAACATGGATGAAACTGGAGGACATCATGCTGAGTGAAATAAGTCAATCACAAAAGGACAAATATTGTATGAGACCTCTATTGTAAAAACCCATGAAAAAATTCACATGCAAAATGTAACAATCCTTGTTGGTTACCAGGGATGGGGGGGGGGGAATACTAAATAGGTAATAGGTAAGTGGTAACTTGGGTGAGAGATGAGATAGTACATAGTACAGGGGAAACTAACACAACCTGCACAAGGAAAGGTCATGGAGGCCCTATAGACACATCCAAACCCCCCGAGGGACTGAGTTGTTGGACGGAGGGCTCTGGGGACCATGATCTCGGGGAACATCTAGCTCAACTGGCATGACACTACTTATAAAGATAATGCTCTACATTCTACCTTGGTGAGTAGTGTCTGGGGTCTTAAAAGCCTATGAGCGGCCATCTAAGATACTCCACTGATCTCATCCCTTCGGGAACAAGGGAGAACGAAGAGAACAGGATACAAGGAAAAGATTAGTCCGAAGGACTAATGGTCCACAGCTACCAAGGCCTCCACGGGACTGAGCCCAGTACAGCTGGATGGTGCCCGGCTACCACCAATGACTCCTCTGACCAGGATCACAACAGAGGGTTCTGGGCAGAGCTGGAGTAGGATGTAGAGTATAATTTTAACTCCCAAAAAAAAAAAAAAAAAAGAAGACCAGATTTACTGGCCTAAAGAATACTAGAGAAACCTCGAGAGTGTGGCCCCCAGACACCCTTTCAGCTCAGAGGGGAAGTTACCTTCAAGGTTCGATGTTAAGCCTGGGAATGGACACCCCAGTAAAACTAAATGGGACTAACGATGTACAGGAGTCCGGTGACAAGGGCCAGAAGGCAGAGGGAGAGTAGGAAACTGATGATAAGGAACACAAATTGAATAAGGACACTGTCGATGTATTGTGAGATTGTTGACCACTGCTATAGGGCAACATTTGTAGTAACTATTAAATGGGAGGCTGTTTTGTCCTGTAAGCCTTCATCTTGGGCGAGAATGGCAGCACAATTGGAAGAGCATAGTCAATATCACTTAAATGTGTAAGTAAAAAGTTTTGAAATGGTGTTTAAATAAAATAAAAATAAATAAATAAATAAATAAATAAATAAACAAAGGAGACTAAAGAGGTACAATAGTCCACTGACAAGGTCCAGAAGACAGAAGGGGACAAGGAAGCCCCCTGGTGATAGGGAACACAAGGTGGAGTAAGGATATTCTTGATGTGCTGTGAGATTGTTAACCATTGTCATAGGGCAACATGTGTAGTAACTGTTAAATGAATAACTATTTTTTCTGTAAGCCTTCATCTTAAGTGAGAATAACAGCACAGTTGGAAGAGCGTAGTCAATGTCACTGAACTGTGAATGTAGAAATTTTTGAAACGGTGTATCTTTGGCCATCTGTAATTTTCATCAAAAAAAAAGGTTGAGAATTTAGAGGCTTAATACGTTGTGGGGTTGTTAACCAATGTCAAAAAACAACATGTGTACTACTATTTCATGAGAAACTATTTGCTCTGTAAGCTTTCACCTGAAGTACAATAAAATATATATTTAAAAAAAAAAAAAAAAAAAAAGCTAAGCATGGCCGAGTCACTAATATTTGTGTTGATTATTGCAATAGTTTTCCAAGTTATAGCTCTATGTCTGCCTTCCCAGCTGCCAAAAAAAAAAAAAAGCAGTAACCTTTTATACTTAAGTCAGATTACGTTTGTTCTCTAGTCAAAACTCTAGTACCACTCACAGTAAAAAGCAAAACCTGTACATTAGCCCACAAGGTCCCACATGTTCTGATCCCCTGCTATCTCTATGATCTCATGCACTATGCACTAATCTTATCTAACTTCTTCTTGTCTGTTCAGCCATACTGACCTAGTTGCTATTCTTATAACTTACCTGTCTTTGACTTTATTGTTCCTTTTGCTTAGGAATTTCTTCCTCCAGGATTCCTACAGTCTCCTGAAAGATTGTCCCCTCATACCTTCCAAGTATTTTCACAAATGTCAAATTTTTAGTTAAGCATTCCCTGACCATCTGTAATAAAGCATCTGACATTATTTTTTGATGTTTTACTACTGTCTTCTTTTAAGCTTCACCCTCTTCCTTACCTTTGGCCCCACATTTGGACAGGCTGATGAGAAAGCCCCCATATGTCTCCTCCTTTGGTGCCTATGGGAAATTCCAACTTTGCATATCTCCAGCCAGCACACAGGAGTTTTTCTCCAGCCCCCACTCTTTAGCCACTTTAATGACCCAAACCACTCCTTCTGCCTTGTCCAAGGCAGTCCAGGCCGGCCTATGTCCATCTTGCTCCTCATTGTATTAACAATAAATTTTTTCTCAAATTGTCTAGGTATATGGAGCATCATCAGTCTGGACATCTGAATCAAGTTTTGGATGAGGATTCATCCACCTCCCTGGGTAACCAGAAAATACCGTCTATCTGTATTTCACCCCACACACACATGCACAGTCTATCCCACTTACCTTTCCTAATTTAGATTTTGTCATAGCATGTATGAACATCTGACATACTGTAGATATTACTTTTTTATTTATTATGCATCACTCCCTCTAGAATATAAGCTTCACAGGGACAAGGACTTATACCTGTTTTGTCTATGGCTTCGTCCCCAGTGTGTAAATCAGCAGTAGTCATTTGATAAATGTTTGTTCAAATAAGGCATTGAAATCTTTACATTTACATTGTCAACTGATGTAGCATTTTTAAAAATTAAATTAGCTGATTTAGAAGCTGAAAATTGCAGCCATTTAACTCATGCTTTAACTCTGTGGATCATAACAAATTATGAATAATATTCCAAAGAATGGGAATTACAGAAAATTTAATTATGCTTACATAGAACATGTACATGGATCAAAAGGCAGTCATTTGACTAGAAAAAGGGGTTACTGAGTGGTTCAAAATGGAAAAGGTTTTCAGTGGGATTGTATCCTTTCAACTTATTTATTCAATTTGCATGCCAAACAAATAATCCTTGAAGCTGGACGGTATGACTAAGAACACAGCATCAGGATTGTACGAAGACTCAATAGCAACATGCTGTATGCTGATGACACAACCTTGCTTACTAAAAGTGAAGATGACTTGAAGCATTTACTGATAAATGTAAAAGACTACAGCCTTCAGTATGCATTACACCTGACCATGAAGAAAATGAAAATCCTCACAACTGTACCAATGAACAACATCATGATAAATGGAGAAGAAATTGAAGTTTTCAAGGATTTTATTCTACTTGGATCAACAATAAATGTCCATGGGAGAGCAGTCAAGAAATCAAATATCATACTGCATTTGGATAAATCTGTTACAAATGACCTCTTTAAAGTTTTAAAAAGCTAAGATGTCACTTTGATAACTAAAGTGCTTCTGACCCAAGCCATGGTGTTTTCAATCATCTCATACGTATGAGAAAGTTGGACAGTGAAAAAGGAAGACAGAGGAAGAATTTAATTATTCAAACTGTGGTGCTGGTAAAGAATATGGAATGTACTATGAACTGCAAAAGAAAGAACAAATCAGTCTTAGTAGAAATACAACCAGAATGTTCCTTAGAAGAGTGGATGATGAGACTTCGACTTGCTTACTTTATGTATGTCATCAGGAAAGACCAATAGCTAGAAGAAGACATCATGTTTGGTAGAGGGTCAGTGAAAATGAAGGAAAACCTCAGTGAGATATATTGACACAATAGTGTCAACAATGGGTTCAAACATATCAAAGATCACGTAGATGGTACAAGACAGGGCAACCTTTTATTCACACATAAGGTTGCCATGAGTTGGACCCAATTTGACAGGAACTAACAACAGTAATAACTACAGTCTGTGGTTCAGCAGTTTGTCTGGGTTTAGTTCTTGTAATCTCAATGAGACTCACTTGTAAGTCTTAGATCAACTACAAGTTAGCCAGGAACTTCTGCTCCTGGGGTTTTACTGGCTTCTGATTGGGACAACATGGGGGATTAATTGTGACTCCAACCAAAAAAAAAAAGTTGCCACCCAGACAATTCTGACTTATAATGGCCCTATAGGATAGAGTAAAACTGCCCCATAGTGTTTCCAAGGAGCAACTGGTGGATTCGAACTGCTGACCTTTTGGTTGGCAACTGAACTCTTAATCACTGTGCCACCAGGCCTCCAACCTTCCAACAGGAGCTTGTTTATATGGTAATGCAGTAGAATTCCAATAACGAGAATAGAGGTGTTCAAAGCTAGCACACTGTTGCTTTTGCTACATTCTATTGGCCAAAGCAAATCCCAAGCCCAGTCTAGATATAAGGGGTTTCAAAATCTAATCCATTTCTTGACAGGAGAAGGTGAAAAGATACATCAGAAGAGGTAAAGATTCATGGAGGAAAATACATTTTTGCAGTCAACCACAGGTGCTAAAATAATTTGAAATTTTTTTCCTCCTCATTATCTAACAAAAACAATAAATACATTTGAACACTTACTATATACCAGTCAGCAAACTCTAACCGAAATTTCCTATCAGTACACTGTATCACTAATCTCTTCTTCCTATATTTCTTGAAAAGAAATATTGACTCTGCTACACATGAGTTTCCACAAGTAGACCTCTTTTCTTCCTCCAATTGCCTCAAATTTGTATTTTTTTCCCAAAAAGCACTACCTAAGGTAGGATAAATATAAACTTACAGTACTAAATTCCATTGATGGGATTATTTTTTTTTCCCCCTTTGGTCTCTCTTTTTGTCTATAGGTCCTCTGGGATAGTGGCTGAAATTTCTGCCTCTTTGACAAATCACAAGCTAGTGTGCTATGGGCAACAATGTGAATAAAGTTAGTAACATGCAGAGACAATACTTAAACCCAAAGACAGCATTAGTTCCAATATTTCTTGGTATCTGATATCACTGAAAAAGTAGGGAGAAAAAAAAAAAGACTTCAAAAGAAAGATTAGATAACAGAGAATCTGGAGAATAAAAAAATACAATATAATTTGGCTAGAAGTGGTAAGGGACTGTTTGCAATGATGGTGAGAAACATGATAATTTACAGGAGAAAATTACTATTAGTTTAGGGACGACAGTTTTATTAAGATGTAGGAAAACAGAAAAACCATGAAAAAATTTTACTGTGATACAAGAAATGGCAGATAACTGGTCCTGTTAAAGTTCTGAGGGAAAGAAAATAAAACATGAGAATGAAAGAATATAATTGGGCTAAAACATATTCCCAGAGTGATCAATGTTATTAAACAAAAACAAAAACTAACTTGTTAGCTAAGCAGCATGTTAAATGTCAGTGAGTTATAATGAAAATAAATTTGAAATGAAAAGAGGGTAGTAAAGAGGTAAAATGACAGGTAATGGAAGATTCAATCATGTCTTTATTACGGCTTTGTTCCTTTACAAATAAAAAGGACAGGTAGGAATGAGTTGGTAGACATGGGTAAAGTAGAATTTTCAGTGTTGTATTTCGCTCCCTCCACCGCAACTCCTGTCTCCTTTTTTGTAACAACTTACTCAGTGTTGGAAACTACCTTTCTGTTGTCTTGAGATTTCTTGCTGGATTTTGTTTGACTTGATCACATAAAGACAGTGGTAAAAAGAAGGAAATATGGAGTTATAACAGAAATACAAAAGAGTCTCTTGATTTATACTTCAAAAAATATTATATTCTCTCTGTTAAGTTGGTAGATAGTCTCAAAAATCTTTTGTATACTTAAGAAAAATATTCCCTCTGCATGCTGTCAATGTTGGAAGCCAACACTGAAGGGAAGAAAAGTATGATTCCTGGAGATTTCCCAGGTGATTACTTAGAAATATTATGGTTGTGGCCAATTCTGGTACAAGAGAGCACCCAGATACTCTTTTAAGATAAATGGCAAAGCAGTTCCTATTTGTATACCTCAAACTTTATTCTCTGTTGGTCTCCAGAACATCTTTCTTTTCAGATAAATACAAATACTGTATTTAAAACACTGCCACCTGTGTGGAATAAATTCTGATTCTTCTACTCATTTTCCCTAAGAAGTAAATGGAAATAATGGAATAAGACTTTGAGTGGAACTAATTTCTAAGAAGTAGTTTGTTGTTGTGAGGTGCTGTCGAGGAGGTTCCAACTCATACTGACCCTGTAGCACAGAGTAGAACTGCCCCATAGGGTTTCCAAGGAGCAGCTGGTGGATTCAAACTGCTGACCTTTTGGTTAGCAGCCAAGCTCTTAACCACTGTGCCACCAGAGCTTCAAGATGTAGTTTGGTAGGAGCTTATAACATAAAAACATGTTTGGTTGTTTGACTTTTAAAGAAGTTTAAGTTCATTTTGTAATTATAAATATAGATAGAGACAGAGAAAGAGATAGTGGACTCCAAGTCATGGCAACTTTATGTACAACAGAAGAAAACGGTGCCCAGTCCTGCATAACACTCATGATCAACAGCTTGTTCGAGTCAACTGTTGAGGCTACTGTGCCAATCGATCTCACTGAGGGTCTCCCTCATCCTCTTTGTCCCTCTACTTTGCCTAAAATGATGTCCTCCTCTAGCGATTGATCCCTCCTGATGATGCGTCCCAAGCAAGTGAGTCTGACAATTGTTCTGTTGTGATCTATAACGTTCTCATTGGCTAATTTTCAGAAGTAGATCACCAGGCTTTTCTTCCTAGTCTGTCTTAATCAGGAAGGTCCACTGAAGTCTATCCACCATGGGTGACCCTCCTGGTATTTGAAATACTGGTTGCATAGCTTTCAGCATCACGGTAACATGTAAACCACCACAGGATGACAAACTGACAGAAGGGCAGTAAGTGTTACATGTAAGTTACATATTTACAATGTTGCATAGTTTGAAGAAAAGCACATATACTAAGTATAATCTAACAGTGCTGTAGCTTTTTCATACTTATCCATTTAATATTTTCACTGCTCCTATGTAACAAACATTAATCTCTTTATTTGATTGAAAAGTAAGAATTTTTCAAGTCATTAAGCCAGATTGGGCCAGCACTTGAACCAAGAGTTTTCCGAATCCAAAGTAAATGCTGTTTGTGCTTCAAAATATGCATTGAGTTCTTAAGAAAGGTAATGAAAATCTTAGGGGTGTGTAGAAATGGAAATGATTAATTTAGTGTGTGGATATTAGAGAAGTCTTAGGAGTGGGCTGTTAATATTTAATGTCAATCTTAAACCAATTGGCCTGAGAACAGTATTCCAGGAAGAATAGAGCACATTCAAAGGTAGAGAAATGGCAAGGTGGTGAAATCCTGAGATATTCCACACAGGTGGTTGGCTAAGTATGTCAGAGGGTATAGGGACATATTGTAAAGGTTAGGACCTTTGAGTTTATATTACAGGAAAGTAGGAACCAACTTGCATTTATAAGCAGAAAAATAGCATAATCACATAAATTAATTGAATGAAAAAATAAAAATATGTGTATGTCATTGGCTACCTATTTTTGTCCTGAGGTCTGCCATTAAACAGCATATACATTATTCTAGAGTTTTTCATGATTTATTTATAAACAAAAGCATTTCCTTTAAAACAGTTCATTAACATGACAAATACAGTAGCTTTTTTTTTTATTACAGCCTGCATTTCTCTAACTGGCTTCCTGAAAGTTTTATTCAAATAGTGAAGATTTCAGTGATAAAAAGGTGTTGAGGCAACAGCCAGTTAATGGCAATGTTTTGAATTCCATCTTCTCTCTCTATTCATTAGCTCTTCATTTTAAGTTCACAAAATTAAAGCCTATCTGCATTCTCTCTCCCTCTGCCCAATACCAATTTCACCATTTCCTGATGTGCCCAACTCTGCATTTGTAGAGGCATGTGCCTGTTATCTGAGGAACATGTCATCTTGTTCACAGCATAGGTGACAGATCCTTTCCACTTTGTTTAATGGCTCTCACCTAAATTACTCTTCAGAAAACACTCTTTGAAGACACAACCAGACGGTTTCCCTCACGTACTTGAAGAACAGATTGGCAGTTTTCATTCTGTTGCAAAACTTGTTGAGTGGCTATTTCCTGTCTTCTGTGTGGTTTAGGGGGCCAGGTAGACTTATGTCCCAAAACATACACAGAAAATAAATTCTCAGTAAATTCTTCCTTAGCAAGCCATTATACAGAAGTCTGGCAGACTGGGTTCTTGTGCTGAGCAACTCCTCAGCCCTGCAGAAATCTTTCATCTCACTGGTGTTGTTCGCTGCAGTTGAAATGAGGTCAGGAAGTCCCTTGAATTCATCATTCCACACCAATTATTCTGACTCCTCTTTTAATGATGGGCAAGGTGATGTAATTAGCATTGCCAGAAAAGGCATCATTTGAGGGATCGTTTTTATAGTCTTGTAGTTAAACTAATTACTACTGTACTGAGCTAGAAATGAAACTCCTTCTACTGACCTTTACCAATGAAGTCATATCACTTTCTTTTCATTTCATGTCTTCCCCTCCACACCCACTCCAGAATTCACAGGTATTAGTGATACAGTACTACTACTTACATTGTCAAAGAGAAAGCCAATCTCAGGGCCTGGTGTTTTTAACCTTCATCTGTCATTGACCAGTAGACTAGTTAATGCTAATCATTTTCTTCCCTAGCATTGCCAAAGCTTGGATAATTTCTTAATAACAATGATTGATTAGGAAATTACTACCTTTATTTCACTTGCTTTCTGAGTCACAAGGGGAAAAGAAAATACAATTCTTACAATCCAAAAGTAGTTTTTTTTGTTTTTTTACTGAATATTTTAGGTATTTTTCCCACTTTATCTCCAATTTGCTGTTGTGAACCAAGGTTTTTTGAGTTCTCTCAAGTGTAGGATATTTCATATTTGAGCTTTACTGATTGCTTAATTTTAAGCAGAAAGAACATATCTATCTCCTTATCAGGAAGTAAAGGAAGGCCTGTATAGTAGGCAGAGTGATCCCCCAATGATACGCACACCTGGATCCCATGAATATGCTACATTATATGACAAATGAGACATTGTAAATGTAACTAACTTTATGAACCTTAAAATGAGGAGAGTATACTGGATTATCCTTTTGGGCCCAATCTAATCACATGACTGCTTAAAAGCAGAGAACTTTCTAAAGCTAGAATGGGAGAGATGGGGCAGAAGAAATCAGACAGAAGTATGAGAGGAACTCAACCAGTTAATGTAGCTTTGAAGACGGAGGAGGCATCAAGAGAAGGGATGCAGGTGGCCTTGAGCTGATGAGGGAGGCTTCAAACTCACAGTCAGCAAGAGAACAGGGATTTTAGTCTTAGAACTGCTTGGAATTGAATTTTTCTGAAACCTGAATGAGCCTGGAAGTGGATTATCCCAAGTCACCGGAAAGGAATAGAGCCCTTCAGAAATCTTGATTTAAGCCTTATAAGAATCTTAGCAGAGAACCTAGTTGAGCCATGCCCTACTCAAACGTCTGTTCTACAAAACTGTGAGAATGCAAATTGAGAGTTTAAGCCACAAAATTTTTTGTATTTGTTACAGAAACAATAGAACACTAACACAGATTTTGGTACATGGAAGTACAGTACTGCTGCAGTAAATACCGAAAAATGTGGAAGTTGCTTTGGAATTGGACAGTGGCAGAGGCTGGAAAAATTTTGAAGAGCATGATAGAAGAAGTCTAGACTCCACCAAACAGACTATTAGTAGAAAAATGGATGTTAAAGACCTTCAATTAGGATTTAGAAGGAAATAAGGAGAATGAGGAGCCCTGGTGGCAGAGCGGTTAAGACCTCGGCGGCTAACCAAAAGGTCAGCAGTTTGAATCCACCAGCTGCTCCTTGGAAACCCTATGGGACAGTTCTACCCTGTCCTGTAGGGTCACTATGAGTTGGAATCGACTCGACGGCAATAGGTTTCTGCAGTGGGTACAGAGAATGACAAATCCTATATCTCCTTAGCAAACCAAAAAGCAAACCGGTTGCTGTCAAGTTGATTCCAACTCATAGAGGAAGTCTAATTTGCTGTAAACAGACTCAGTAGAAATCTGCACTTGAAAGATACTACTGGTAAGGGCTTAGAAGGAAATAAGGAATATGTTATGGCAAACTTGAGGAAGTAGGGCCTTTATTATAAAGTGGTACAAAGATTACTGTAATTGTGTCCTGCAGTTAGGTGAATATCAGAACTCCTGAACAATAAACTTGGATATTGAGCTGAGGAGATTTCCAAGTAAAGTGTTCAAGGTGAGTCCTAGTTTATTCTTGCTGCTTTAGTAAAATGCAAGAGGAGAGAGATAAATTAACAGAAAAACTGCTAAAATAAAAGGAACTAGGACATAACATTTTGGAAAATCCTTAATGTATTCAGATGACAAAATGTGCAAGCATTCAGTCACACAAAAACTCTTTGAAGAGATTAAGGCTGTGATTTCCTGATACCCTAAATCCAACCAGGGGCTTCTCGGAAGCTTATGGGTTTTCTCCTTCAGCCAGCATAGAAGAAACTAAAAATAGCAGGGCATTTTCTCTAAAAGATTTGTAGGCCTTGCTTCCCTCTATTGGAGTGAATCTTCATGACATCATCAAGAGATCCACAAAGTTTGTGAGAATTTTATACCAGTAGAAACACTGTCAGTTCGGGCTGAAAAGGACAGAGTAAGTAAAAAATAATAGGACTTTTTTCTACCAGAAGAAATCAGGGTGATAAAAGTGCTATTTTTTTTTTTTATTTTATACAATTTATTTTATTTTGTTGTTGTTGAGAATATGCACAACACAACATAAGCCAATTCAAGAATTTCTACATGTACCATCTGGTGACATTGATTACACTCTTCAAGTCATGCAACCATTCTCTCTCTCCTTTACTGAGTTGTTCCTTCTCAATTAACATAAATTCACCACCCCCTAAGTTTCTTGTCTGATCTTTAGAGCTGCTGTTGTCAATTGATCCCGTATAGATAGATCTTAAAAGAGCACAATGCTCAAGGCAGACATTCTTTATTAGTTAAGCTAAACTATTGTTTGGTTTTAAGAAGACTCAGGACTATAGTTTTGAGGGTTCATCCATGATTCCAGAAAGGCTGGATTCTATGAGAATTTGAAATTCTGCTCTACATTTTCCTGCTTTTGATCAGGATTCTTCTATAGAACCTTTGATCAAAATGTTCTGTCATTGTAGCTGGGCACCATCCAGTTCTGGTCTCATGGCAAAGAAGGCAATTGTTCATGCAGGCAATTAACCACACATTCTGTTTCCTCCTCCTATTCCTGACTCTCATACTTCCTCTCTTGCTCTAGGTAAATAGAGACCAATTGTTGTACTTTGAATGGCTACTTGCAAGCTTTTAAGACCCCAGGCACTAAGCAACAAACTAGGAGGTAGAACAGAAGCACTAAACACGTTTATTAGGCTAATAAACTAGGATGTCCCATGAAACCATGGCCTTAAACCTTCAAACCGAGAAACCAAATCCCGTAAGGTCTTTGGTTGTACATAAGCAGCCTCAGCAGCGACAATTTTCATCATTGTTGTAAATATATCTATCACACAGCTTTCGCCAATTCAACTTTTTATCAGCACACAGCTTATTGATTGCAATGACATCAATCTGCTGTGCCACCCTACCATTAATCAATGAGATTTTTCCATCACTGGAAACCAAAACTCAGTACTATGTAAGCAGTGAACCCTTTTCCCCCCTTTTCCCCTCTCTTCCATTGGTCTCTATACATTTGGCTGTTGCTATCTTTTTATATAAGTGAGGTCATACAAAATTTGTCCTTTTGTGATTGACTTATTTCACTCAGCATAAAGTTTTTAAGCTCCATCTGTATTGTAGCAAGTATAAAGATTTTATTTCTCTTGCTGGCTGAATAGTATTACATTGTATGTATGTACCACATATTATTCATCCCTTCATTCATTATTGGCCATTTAGATTTTTTCAACATTTTTGGCTATTGTAAATAGTGCTACAATGAACATTGGTTGGCAAATATCTGTTTCATTCTCTGTTTTCAAGGTTTTTGGATATATATCTAGGAGTGAATTGCTGGGTCATATGATAGGTCTTTTTTTTTTTTTTTTTTTTTTGAGGAACCACCATACTGTATTCCATCACAGCTATACAATTTTCAATAGACAAGGGTTCCAATTTCCACTCATCCTATTTGTTATTTTCTGTTTTTTGATCTTTGTTTTATTATTTTAGCCAAACTAGTTGGAGTGAAACGGTATCTCATTGTAGTTTTGATTTGTGTCTCTCTGGTGGCTAATGACATACAGCATCTGTTCATGTGTTTGGTGACCATTTGACTGTCCTATTTTGTGTAATGTCTATTCAAGTCTTTTGCCCAATTTATGATCGGGTTATTTGTCTTTTTGTTGTTAAGTTGTCAAAGTTTTACATATATTTTTGTTATTAAATTCTTATAGGGTATACGCTTCCCAAAGGTATACTCCCAATCGGTATTTTGACTTTTCACATTATTGTTAAAGTCTTGTAAGGAACAAAATCTTTTAATTTTTATGAGGTCTCATTTATTTATTTTGTCTTTTGCCGTTTGCGTTTTTGTTATTATAGAAGATAATCCATTGTTAAAAGCTAGGCCTGACAGCGTTGCCTTGCATTTTTTTTCTAAGAATTTTATGGTTTTGGTTTCTATGTATAGGTCTTTACTCACATGTCCTACCTTTTATGAAGAACAAAGGATACTCAAGAGATAGAGCCCAGAACACAGAGGGAGGAGTCAAGAGCCAGAGGATTGTTCTCAGGTCTTGAAACCTAATGGAGTTTATCTGACTGATTTTGAAACTAGTTTGAGATGTTCATTTCATTTTTATTCCCATTTTCCCACTTTTTAAAGTAGAATGTCTATAACTTTTATCTATATGTGTCCTACTAGTTTGTATTGTGAGCAGATAACATACTTCTTTAATTTCATAGGTTCACAGATGGAAAGAAATTGTGCCCCAGATGTTGTACTTAACTAGTTATTCCAGGAACTTCATCTTAGTGATTTAGATGATTTATCTTCATTAGATGATTTAGATGTGAGATTTGGGCCTTCTGAACAGATGAGATTTAGATGATAGTTTTGCCTTTGAACTGATGCTGTAATAGGAGAAGACCTTTGGGGACTTTAAGATGGTATGAATGTATTTTGCATTTGGAAGGGACATAATTCTTGGAAGACTAGAAGGCTAACAGTGTTAGGCAGAATGGCCCACTAAAGATTTTCACACCTTGATCTCTAGATCCTGTGACTATGTTACATTACATGGCAATAGGGGCATTACAGATATAATTAAGTCTATGTACATTAAAACAGGGAGATTATCCTTGATTATTTTGGTGGGCTCAATCAAATCATATGAGCCATTAAAAGTAGAAAAATTTGAGGCAGGACCAAGATGGCAGAATAATCAGATGCTTCCTGTGGTCCCTTACAACAAAGGTCTTACAACAAAGACCTGGAAAAATAAGTGAATCAATTATATTTGACACTCTAGGAGCCCTGAACATCAAAGGCAAAGTTGGGGGGTTGCACTGAGTAGCAGGGGAGGGAGAGACAGTGCAGAATCAGCAAGGAAGTGCCAGACCTGACCTGGCTGGCACTCTGTAGGCTGGATAGGCTGGTGCACAAGGGCTGAGGCAAACAGTAGCCTGCAGGGTGTGTTTTCCACATTGGGAGAAACCAAGCAGAGGAGAGTCTGCAGAAGCCCCTGGAGCCAAGGGGAAGCAGTGCTGGATGTGCGAGAGTTAAGTGCAAGCTTCTAGCCCACCTCAAAAGATCACAATAACCCTACCTGCTCTGGAAAGTGCCTCTCTCCCCTCCTCCTCCTCCCCGTCCCCAGTTTACTCTCTGTTCCAAGATTGCTGTGCCCCCTAGGACGGAAGTGGAACACTTCACACCCAAGGCAATTTCCTGGCTTTGGGGAGGGTATAAACAAATAAAGGAACAGGAAAAAAGAAATAGCCAGCTCTTATAAGTCAGGAACTCAGGGCAGACACTGCCCCTTTGCCTAGGCACAGGCATAATGGGTCCATGGACTTTGAGTGCCTTTCACGTCTGCCTAGACCTGTGTGGGCCCATTTCAACAGCATAGGCCCTCATTAGCATAGCACAACAGGGTATACACCTGAAGCCTATTTTCAACTGCAATAGCTAAGGGAGAGTGACAGGTTGGTGACATTTGACACTGCTCTGCCCATTAAGCAGGATCCTCACCTATCTACATCAGGGGCCTGAGGACTGGTGGCTCCACCCACGTCACCTAGCCACCTGTGGCAGGGGTCCAAGAATAAGTGGTGCATCCCAGTCCTTACAGCCAACAGCACTGGGTGCCCAAAGTCCAGCTGCAAAACTCACCCACCTATGCACTCTAGGGAACAGGGACACACCTTCCACCTAGGCACTCAGAGGAAGCTGTCAGCCCCCTACGTTGCTCAGTATATAACCCATTACTGCAGTGAGGTACCTGTGCCTGCTCCAATCACCCCTATGTAGCCTTGCCCATCTAGGACTATAGGTGAAAGCCTGCACCACACACTCAGTGACAGATGACCTAGACAGCTGAGCTGAGTCCACACAAGAAAAGTAAACAGACTCCTGGGCTCACATACCTAGTAACAGCTGTAACCACCTGGTGACAAGACACGAGAGCTTCAAACATGCCAATAATCAAAGTAGCTTACATGACCAGCCTATTTGGGCATATCAAAATAAAAGAAACCAAGAAGCAAAGACACAGTAAGCAAACATAAAATAAATAAATAACTTACTGATGGCTTGGAGACAACAGTCAATATCAAATCACATAAGAGGCAGACCATGATGGTTCCAGCAAATGACCAAAACAAAGAACCAGGAAACCTCCCAGAGGAAGTGGAATTACTAGAGGTAGAATTCAAAAGATTAATATACAGAGCTCCTCAAGTGATCAGGAATGAGATCATTAAAAATGCAAAACAAGCCAAGGAACATACACACAAAGGAATAGAAGAACTAGGAAAGGATATACAAGAGTAAAACAACAAATTTTACAGGTTACAAGAATCCATAGAGAGATAGCAAATAGAAATCCAAAAGATTAACAATAAAATTTCATAATTAGACAACTCAATGGAAAGTCATAGGAGCAGAATTGAGGCAATGGAAGTCAGAATTAGTGAGGTTGAAGATAAAGCACTTGACACCAACTTATTTGAGGAAAAATCAGATAAAAGGACTAAAAAAATTAAGAAACCCTAAGAATTATGTGGGGCTCTATCAAGAGGAATAACCTATGAGTGATTGAAGTACAAGAACAGGAGGGATAATAGAAAATATGGAGAGAATTAAAGAAAATACAGAGGCAAATTGAAGATTTACTGGCAGAAAACTTCCCAGATATTGTGAAAGACAAGAAGATATGTATCCAAGAAGCTTATCAAACCCCACACAGGGTAGATCCCAAAAGAAAGTCACCAAGACATATTATAATCAAACTTGCCAAAACCAAAGACAAAAACAGAATTTTAAGAGGGGCTGGGGTAAACGAAAAGTCATCATCTACAAAGGAGAGTCAATAAGATTAAGTTCTGACTACTCAGCAGAAACCATGCAGGCAAGAAAGCAATAGGATGACATATATAAAGCCTTGAAGGGAAAAAAAAAAATTACCATCCAAGAATTATATATCCAGCAAAACTGTCTCTCAAATATGATGTTGAAATTAGGGCATTTCCAGATAAACAGAAGTTCAGGGAATTTGTAAAAACAAAACCAAAATGATAAGAAATATTAAAAGGAGTCCTTTGGTTAGAGAATCAATATTATCAGATAGAAATCCAAGACTAGAACACATGACAGAACAATCAGATACCAAATCAGACAGGGAAGTCACAAAAATAAGTCAAAGCTAAAACACTGAAAATAGGGAAACAGACATCAATATGTAAAAGCTGACAACATTAAAACAAAAGGAGGGACTAAATAGAGTAGTCATAGAACTTTTATATGGAAAGGAAGTTAAGGTGATATCAAGAAATAAAAGATTGGTTTAAGCTTAGAAAAATAGAGGTGAATTTTAAGGTAACCACAAAGGAAACTAACAAACCTACACATCAAAATAAAAAAGAAGAAAAACATGAAGACTCAGAAAATACAAAATCAATTACAAAGAAAAATATTAAAAGAAACCACATAAAGAAAAACAACTCAGCACAAAAAATTAAGGGGAGGAAAGAAATTGTCAATACCGCACACACACACACACACACACACACACACAAAAGACATTAAAATGACAACACTAAACTCATACCTATCAATAATTACACTGAATGTAAATGGACTCAATCAACCACTGAAGAGACAGAGAGTCACAGAATGGATAAAAAACACAATCAGTCTATATGCTGCCTACAACTGACACACCTTAGACTCAAACACAGAAACAAACTAAAACTCAAAGGATGAAAAAAAAAAAAAAAACAAGCAAATAACAATCAAAAAAGAGGAGGAGTGACAATATTAATCTTGAACAAAATACACTTTAAAGCAAAACCAACACAAACGATAAGGAAGGACACTATATAATGATTAAAGGATCAATACACCAGGAGGACATAACCATAATAAATATTTACGCACCCAACAACAGGGTTCCAAAATACATAAAACAAACTCCAACAGCATTGAAAAGAGAAGTAGACAGCTCCACAACAGTAGTAAGACACTTCAATGCACCACTTTCAGTGAAGGACAGAATATCTAGAAAGCAGCTCAGTAAAGACACGGAAGATCTAAATGCCACAATCAACCAACTTGATCTAAAAGACATATACAGAACACTCCACCCAACAACAGTCAAGTATACTTTCTTTTCCAATGCACATGGAACATTCTCCATAATAGACCACATATTAAGCCACAAAGCAAGCCTTAAGAGAATCTGAAACATTGAAATATTACAAAGTATCTTTTCTGACCATAAAGCCATAAAAGAAGAAATCAATAACAGAGAAAGAAAGGAGAAAAAATCAAATACATGGAAACTAAACAACACCTTGCTCAAAAACTGCTTGGTTATAGAATATATCAAGGATGGAATAAAGAAATTCAGAGAATCAAATAAGAATGAAAACACATCCTACCAGAAACCTTTGGGAAACAGAAAAGCATTGCTCATAGGTCAGTTTACAGCAATGAATGCACACATTCAAAATTAAGAAAGGACCAAAATCAAAACATTAACCCTACAACTTGAACAAATAGAAAGCAGCAAAAGAAGCCCTTGGGCACCAGAAGAAAGGAAATAATAATGATCAGAGCAGAAATAAGTGAAATAGAGAATAGAAAAACAATTGAGTCAACAAGACCAAAAGCTAGTTCTTTGAAAAGATCAACAAAATCAATAAACCATTGACTAAACTGACAAAATAAAAACAGGAGAGGAAACAAATAACCTTAATAAAAAATGAGATGGGTGATAACACAACAGACCCAACAGAAAATAAAAGAATCATAACAGAATACTATGAAAAATTGTTCTCCAGCAAATTTAAACACCTACAGGAAATGGACAAATTTCTAGAAACACACTACCTACTTAACTAACACAAACAGAGGTATAACAACTAAATAAACCCATAACAAAAGGAGAGATTGAAAAGGTAATTAAAAAACTCCCAACAACAAAAAAATCGCTGGCCTTGATGGTTTCACTGGTGAATTCTACCAAACTTTCAGAGAAGAGTTAACACCACTACTGCTAAAGGTATTTCAGAGCATAGAAAAGTATGGAATACTCCCAAATTCATTCTATGAAGCCAGCATAACCCTGATACCAAAACCAGGTAAAGACACCACAAGAAAACTACAGACCAACTCTCCTCACGAACATAGACTCAAAAATCCTCAACGAAATTCTAGCCAATAGAATTCAACAACATTTCGGAAAAGTAACACACCATGACCAAGTGTGATTCACACCAGTTATGCAGGGATGGTTCAACATTAGAAAAATAATCAATGTAATCCATCATATAATGAAACAAAAGATAAGAACCACATGATCTTATCAATTGATACAGAAAAGGCATTTGACAAAGTCCAACACTCATTCATGATAAAAACTCTCAGCAAAATAGGAATAGAAGGGAAATTTATCAACATAATTAAGGGTGTTTATACAAAGCTAACGGCCAACATCATCCTAAATGGAGAGAGTCTGAAAGTATTCCTCTTGAGAACAGGAACCAGACGAGGATGCCCCTTATCACCACTGTTATTCAACACTGGGATGGTGATCCTAGCCAGAGAAATAAGGCAAGAAAAAGAAATAAAGGATGTCCAAATTTGTAAGGAAGAAGTAAAAGTATCTCTATTTGCAGATGATGTGATCTTATACACAGAAAACCCCAAAGAATCCACAAAAAAACTACTCGAACTAATAGAAGATTAACGAAGTATCAGGGTATAAGATAAACATACAAAAATCAGTTGAATTCCTTTACACCAACAAAGAGAATTTTGAAGAGGAAATCACCAAATCAATACCATTTACAGTAGCCCCCAAGAAGATAAAATACTTAGGAATAAATCTAACCAGAGATGTAAAATACCTATACAATGAAAACTACAAGACATAACCACAAGAAACCAAAAGAGATCTGCATAAGTGGAAAAACATACCTTGCTCATGGATGTAAGACTCAACATTGTGAAAATGTCAATTCTACCCAAAGCAATCTACAGATACAATGCAACCCTGATTCAAATTCCAACAACATTTTTTTAATGAGATGGAGAAACAAATCACCAACTTCATATGGAAAGGGAAGAGACCGTGGATAAGTAAAGCATTACTCAAGAAGAACAAAGTGGGAGGCCTCACACTACCTGATTTTAGAACCTATTATACTGCCACAGTAGTCAAAACAGCTTGATACTGGTACAACAGCATATACATAGACCAATGGAACAGAATTGAGAATCCAGATGTAAATTCATTCACCTATGAACAACCAATATTTGAAAAAAGGGCAAAATTCGTTAAATGGGGGAAAAAAAGTGTCTTTAACAAATGGTGCTTACATAACTGGTTGTTGTTGTTGTTAACTACCCTCAAGTCAGTTCCCACTCATAGCGACCCTATGTACAACAGAATGAAACACTGCCTGGTCCTGTGCCATCCTCACAATTCTCGTTGTGCTTAAGCCCATTCTTGCAGCCACTATGTCAATCCATCTCTTTGAGGGTCTTCTTCTCTTTTGCTGACCCTCTACTTTGCCAAGCATGATATCCTTCTCCAGGGACTGATCCTTCCTGACAACATGCCCTGTGTATGTGAAACATAGTGTCAGCATCCTTGCTTCTAAGGAGCGTTCCAGTCATACTTCTTCCAAGATAGATCTGTCCATTCTTTTGGCATTCCATCATATATTCAATATTCTTCTCCAATACCACAATTCAAAGGCATAAATTCTTCTTCTGTCTTTCTTATTTATAGTCTAGCTGGACGCATAATTGGATATCTATCTGCAAAAAAATGAAACAAAGAAGATATCACATCATATACAAAACTAACTGAAAATGGATCAAAGACTGAAATATAAAATCTAAAATGATAAAGATCATGGAAGGAAAAATAGGGACAATGCTAGAAGCCATAATACATGGCATAAACAGAATATAAACCATAACTAATTATACACAAACACCAGAAGAGAAACTAGATAACTGAGAGATTCTAAAAATCAAACTCATATGCTCACCAAAAAATTTCACCAAAAGAGTAAAAAGACAACCTACAGACTGGGAAAAAAATTCGGTTATGACATAACCGATAAGGGTCTAATCTCTAAAACCTACAAGATACTGCAACACCACAACAACAAAAAGACAAATAACCCAATTAAAAAGTGGACAAAGGATTTGAACAGACACTTCACCAAAGAAGACGTGGCTAACAGATACATGAGGAAATGCTCAGGATCATTAGCCATTAGAGAAATGCAAATCAAAACTACAAAGAGATACCATCTCACCCCAACAAGGCTAACACAAAATAATAAATGTTGGCAAGGTTGTGGAGAGACTGGAACACTTATGCATTGCTGGTGGGAATGTAAAATAGTGTAACCACTTTGGAAATCAATCTGATGCCTCCTTAAAAAGATAGAAATAGAAGTGCCATATGATCCAGCAATCCACTGCTTGGAATGTATCCTAGAGAAATAAGAGCTATCACACGAATAGAAGTGCACATCCATGTTCATTGCAGCACTGTTCACAATAGCAAGAAGATGGAAACAACCTAGGTACCCCTCAGCAGAAGAATGGATAAACAAATTATGGTACATACACACAATGAAATACTATGCAATGATAAAGAACAATGATGAATCCATGAAACAGCTCATGACATGGATGAATCTGGAAGGTATTATACTGAGTGAAATTAGTCAGTTACAAAAGGGCAAATATTGTATGACACCACTAGTATGAGAACTCAAGAAAAGGTTCAACACAGAAGAAAACATTCTTTGATGGTTATGAGAGTGGGGAGGAAAGGAAAGGGGAACTCACTAACTAGGTAGTAGATGAGAATCATCTTAGGTAAATGAAAGGACAACACACAATATAGGGGAAGTCAGCACAACTGGGCTAAACCAAAGGCTAAGAAGTGTCTTGAACACAACCAAACACTTCAAGGGACAGAGTCGCTGGGGCTAGAGTCTAGGGACCTTTGTTTCAGGGGACATCTAGGTCAACTGGCATAACAAAGTTTATTAAGAAAATGTTCTGCATCCCACTTTGGTAAGTGGCGTCTGGGGTCTTCAAAGCTAGCAAGTGGCCATCTAAGATGTATCAGTTGGTCCCAACCCACCTGGAGCAAAGGAGAATGAAGAACACCAAAGACACAAGGAAAATAGTAGCCCAAGAGACAAAAGGGCCACATAAACTGGAGACTCCATCAGCCTGAAACCAGAAGTACTAGATGGTGCTTGTCTAGCCCCAGTGATGACCCTGACAGGGAACACAACAGAAAGTTCCAGATGGAGCTGGAGAAAAGTGTGGAGCAGAACTCAAATTCTAGTAAAACGACCAGACTTAATGGTCTGACTGATACTTGAGGAACCCTGGAAGCCGTGGCCCCCAAATGCTCTGTTAACCCATAACTAAAACTATTCCCGAAGTCCACTCTTCAGACAAAGATTAGAGTGGACTATAAAACATAAAACAGTACTCATAAAGAGTGTGCTCCTTAGTTCAAGTACATACAGGAGACCAAATGGGCAGCTGCTGTCCGGAGGGAGGATGAGAAGGTAGGAAGAGACAGGAGCTGGTTGGACGGATGCAGGAAACCCAGGGTGGAAAGAAGGAGTGTGCTGTCGCATTATAGGGATTGCAACTAGTGTCACATAATAATATATGTATAAATTTTTGTATGAGAACTTAACTTTAGCTGTGAACTTTCACCTAAAGCACAATTTAAAAAAAAAAAAATTAGAGAAATTTCTTCAGTTGGAGTGAGAGACACAGGGCAGAACAGAAGTCAGAGAGATCTGAAGCATGAGAAGCCATAGATCTGTCATTGCTGCCTTTAAAGATAGAGGCGGCAACATGAAAAGGAATGCAGAAGGTGTAAGGATACAGACTCTAAAATGACAATCTTCAAAGAAACAAAACTTCAGTCCTACTGACACATGGAACTGAATTCTGCCAACAACCTGAATCAACCTGAAAGGAGCTTCTGTCCCAAAGCCTTCAGGTAAGATTCTAGGCAAGCAGAAAGAACCTTGACTATCCTTCTTATCTACAGAACTTTGCAATAATAATTTATTTTGTTTTAAGCTGCTAAATGTCTGGTAATTTGGTTCAGTAACAAGGAAAAACTAATATAGCTCATAATTCAAATGTAATGATGAAGATGTCAAAATCTCTCCCATTCGAAGTCAGTCTCCATCGTTACAAAGGTATCAGCTTCCAGTGGAGCAGATTTGTGATTAAGCTTACACTAGTTTGTGAAGTGGAGACTGATGGCATTAATTAAGCCAATTTTTCACCCCTTCCTCTATTCATCCCTTCCTCTTTGCCTTGTGAGTATGAAATTTTTTGTCACTAAAAAGGTGAAATCAATTTCCTTTCCCATTGAGTTCAGGCTTAGCTATGTGATTTATTTAGCCATTGAAAGGAGGCAGAAGTGAAGATGTGGCGAGCCATAAAGGAAGGCTTGCTGTTTCTTTGCTTCTTCCTGTGTCTCTGACATCACCATTAAAATGTGCCCAGGCTAAACTGATACATAAGAGAAAGAAAGAAAAAAAAAAAAAAAAAAAACAAGTGGAGTAGATCAAGCTGTCCCAGATAAGGCCAGTCTAGCTTAGTTTATAGCCAGCCACCCCTTAGCATGTAAGTGAATCCAGCCAAGATCAGCAAAGACGCCTAGATGCCCATCTCATTGGAATGAGCATTAGTCAATTGTTTTTATGTGTCACTATGATTTTGTGGAGCTCTGGAGGTGCAGTAGTTAAGAGTAATGGCTGATAACTAAAAGATCAGCATTTCAAATCCACCAGCTGCTCCTTAGAAACCTTATAGGTCAGTTCTACTCCATCCTATAGAGCCGCTATGATTTGGAAGCAACTCGATGGCAACGGCTTTACTATGATTCTGTGGTCACTTACTATGCAGCATTATCAGGCAATAGGTAATAGACACAGTGTGATTATTTACATAAATCTATCTTTCCTATTAGATGGTAAGCTCCATGAAAGTGATGTTAATAGCTCTATTTGCTCACTATTTTATTTTCTGGGTCTAACATTAACTTGATGTTGATGTTAGACCTGTCACATGGTTGATTTTTAATGTGAATTTGTTGAATTTAAATAAATTTCTTTTGATCTTTACAATTGAGTGAAATAGTCATAGTAAGTTAGCAATTGCTATTATTTTCAAGTTTATACTGTGCAACATAGATGCAGAAAGGCTATTTGACTTGTCCAGTTTCATTCTCTTCCATGCATCTGTCCATTTGTCATACTGTGTGGCTTGCATGTTGCTGTGATGCGGGAAGCTATGCCACCAGTATTCAGATACCAGTAGGGTCACCCATGGTGAACAGGTTTCATCTGAACTTCTAGACTAAGACAGACGAGGAAGAAGTAGCTTGTGGTCTACTTCTGAAAAGAATTAGCCAGTGAAAATCTTATGAATAACAGCGGAACATGGTCTGATATAGTGCCGGAAGATGATCCCCTCAGGTTGGAAGGCACTCAAAATACCACTGGGGAAGATCTGCCTCCTCAAAGTGGAGTCAACCTTAATGATGTGGATAGAGTCAAGCTTTTGGGACCTTCATCTGCTGATGTGGCATGACTAAAAATGAGAAGAAACAGCTGCAATCATCCACTAATAATTGGAACATGGAATGTAGAAAGTATGAATCTAGGAAAATCGGAAATAGTGAAAAATGAAATAGAATGCATAAACATCAATATCCTAGGCATTAATGAGCTGAAATGGGTTGGTATTGGCCAATTTAAATCCCAAAATCATTTAGTCTGCTATGCCACGAATGACGTTCAACCATTTCAGAAGGTAGCATATGATCAGGAATCGATGATACTAAAGGAAGAGGCCCAAGTTTCACTGACGGCAGTGGCAAAAAAAGTTCAAGGAATTGATGGAATACCAATTGAGATGTTTCAACAAATGGATGCAGCACTGGAGGTGCTCACTCATCTATGCCAAGAAATTTGGATGACAGCTACCTGGCCAACTGACTGGAAGAGATCCTTATTTATGCCTATTCCAAAGAAAGGTGATCCAACTGAATACGGAAATTATCGAACAATATTAATATCATATGCAAGTAAAATTTTCCTAAAGATCCTTCAAAAGCAAATGCAGCAGTACATTGACAAGGAACTGTCAGATATTCAAGCCAGATTCAGAAGAGGATGTGGAATGGGGGATATCATAGCTGATGTTAGATGGATCCTGGCTGAAAGCAGAGTATATCAGAAAGATGTTTGTCTATGTTTTATTGACTATGCAAAGACATTCGATTACGTGGATCACAACACATTACGGATAACATTGGGAAGAATGGGAATCCCAGAACACTTAATTATGCTCATGAGGACCCTGTGCATAGATCAAGAGGCAGTCATTGGAACAGAACAAGGGGTTTAAAGTCAGAAAAGATGTGCATCAGGTTGTACCCTTTCACCGTACTTATTCAATCTGTATGATAAGCAAATAATCCAAGAAGATGGACTATATGAAGAAGAACTGGGTGTGGGAATTGGAGGAAGACTTATTAACAACCTACATTATGCAGATGACACAACTTTGCTTGCTGAAAGTGAAGAGAAATTGGAACATTTAGTGATGAAGATCAAAGATTACAGCCTTCAGTTTGGGTTACACCTCAACATAAAGAAAACAAAATCCTCATAACTGGACCAGTAAAGCAACATCATAAAAAATGGAGAAAATATTGAAGTTATCAAGGATTTTATTTTACTTGGATCCACAATCAATGCCCATGGAAGCAGCAGTCAGGAAATGAAATGATGCCTTGCATCGGGCAAATCTGCTGCAAAAGACCTCTTTAAAGTGTTAAAAAGCAAATATGTTACCTTGAAGACTAAGGTATTCCTGACCCATGCCATTGTGTTATTTTCAATTGCTTCATATGTGTGCGAAAGCTGGACAATGAATGAGGAAGACTGAAGAAGAATTGATGCTTTTGAATTACCATAGTGGCAAAGAATATTGAATATACCATGCACTGCCAAAAGAACGAACAAATTTGTCTTGGAAGAAATATAACTAGAATGCTCCTTAGAAGCAAGGATGGTGAGACTATATCTCACATACTTTGGGCATGTTATCAGGAGGAATGAGTCCCTCGGGAAGCACATCATGCTTGGTAAAATAGAGGGTCAGCAAAAAAAGAGGAAGACCATCAAAGAGATGGATTGACACAGTGGCTGCAACAATGGGCTCAAGTATTACAAAGATCATGAGGATGGCACGGACGGTGCAGTGTTTCATTCTGTTGTACGTAAGGTTGCTGGTAGTTGGAACCTACTGGACGGCACCTAATAAAAATAACAATATCATCCTGCCTGAAAAGATTCAAAGATATCTATCCCAGAATTTCTGGGGAGGGGAGATTATTTGCTGCTTCTGATTTATTATTCAAGCATCCTATCCCAATGTCTCTTGAGAAGGCATTAGAAAATGTCCCACTTAGAACTAGGATAACTTGTCTTAGCTAAAATTTTTTCTGTACTGCCCAACCCATTTGTTTTTCTGGTTACATTATGGACCACCCAAGTCTCGGATATATAATTCTGGTTTAAAAATATGGGTCAGTAATCTGTAGGTAGCTAAAGAGGTTTTGAGAAGTAAAAGTCCAACATTAATACATTCGTCTTACTTTTGTATAATTATTTACAAATGTTAGTAGCTTATTAGAAGCTAGAGAGAATTCAGTGCTTTCCTCCGCCCTTCAACTATCACCTCATACCTCATCTCATGCTCAAAAAGGGGCACCTTCAATGTTAATAAGGACAGGATGAAATCTGAGTTCACAATCAGGTCACAATGCTGTAGGTTGGATATTCTAGCAGGAAAGGTTCAGAAACTGGACCTGCATAAAAATTTTCTCTTGCGTACTTGAAACTTAGCTTACTCAGCTCTCTTCATCTCTCTCTTAATTTTTTTGGAACTGGAGAAAAACTGTTTCTCACTTAAGAAGATGCCCCTTCCCTATTTTCCAGCTTTCTAAGCCTAACTGGTAATTAGCATAGAGCCCAGAAGAAAAGAAGTGAGGAACGGGAAGTTTAGCACAGGGACATTCTCAGACTTAGGAAGAAAGAACTCTTTCTTTTCTTTGGGTGAAGCTTGAGAGTTTTTATTGTCATTAAAATGTTAAGACATAGAGGACCTTGGGTCTGCCTTTCCAAGTTGTCTAGGCTTCAGGCCAGAAGAACAAGTGGGCATCTTACATTTTATTCACTGTCTAACACTGTTCATCCAGAGCAGAATATCAGATATAAATTTGAGGTCAATGCCTCCATCTCCCCATAAAGTGTAGCTATTAACCAAGACAGATGTTGGCACTTCTCAGTCAAAGGATTGTCTTTTTTCTAATCAGCATGCAGATGCTTTATATTTCAGAATTGTTTAATTCATATATATATATGTATGTCTATATCTACCTATCTACCTCTAATCTATATAATTGTGTAGCCGTTCTGACAATATTTTTCTTTATCCATGTAAATCAATTACACAAATAAACTGCTTTTAATATTATTTCAAAGATGTCATACATCTACTTAAGTATTCTAATATGAAACATTGAGAGGATGCCCTAGAAAATGTATTCTGCCAAACTTTGGACTATCAAGTACAGAAAAACCTTGCATGATGATTTTGGACTTTATCTCTTTGAATTCTTTTAAAATTCAGGGAACTATTTCCTTTGGCACTGCCATTCACATACTATTTTCACAAAAGCCCAGGATGTTTTATCTAGGCATGTTTTATAAGAAGACAGTGAAGTCCTTTATTGATTTTTCATTAGTTAAAAGAAGACCTGAGAAGGCAAGTAGCTTGTTTCCCTTTTCTCCAATTCTTATAAATGAATTGAGCCACGTGGAATTTTTAATGAGTAAATATTTTAATAAAAAGCAATACAATATATATATTTTTTTTCTCTAAGCAGGTAAAAAGGAGTAATGAGAAAACAAAGAGCCAAGATCAGGTAGCAGATCTAGAATAAAAATCGACACTTGACAAAATCACAAGACATACATCAAAAGGTGTGACTACAAGGCTAGTACAAATGAAGTATCCTGTGAGCATGATTAGAAACTAGAGTAGACTAGAGAAGCAAAGCTCCGACTCCATTACAGGAGCATACAAAGAATTTTACTCCAGCTAAGCAAACACTGAAAGAGTGATATCCCAATTTTGTCCTACAAATATGATGTCGTGAATAAAACTACCTAACATTTATCTTTCAGCTTTTAATCCCTTACCCCCGTACAACTTATCTTGTCCCCACAGCAACATTTCTCCCTCATACAATAATCAGTTCTGATACCTGAATCATAGCTTAGAAAAATTGCCAGAGGAGTGCCACTTATCATTATCTTAACCTAAAGTTTTAAAGAATGACTAGAGAAGAGCACAGACCAAGACAAAGTCAATTATTACTGTAGTAACAGAAAAAGAAGGATTAGGAATGGGGAGGCCATAAAGACTAATCTGTAACTGTAAGTTTTGTTGTAACTTTGTGGAAGTGATTTTATTTCTCTGTGTATAAGGTTAATCTTTTTTATTTTTTTAATGAGAATTAAATTTTATGATCTACTTACTAACTGGATTAACATGAGAAAGCTTTAAATGAAAATATTTTGAAAAGTGATACATTTCTAAATCATTTCTTTTTCTGTTTTTCTGTTGTTTAAACAGAAAAGGAAGGTGATATGAAGAAGGTGTATGATGGTAACATGTTGACAACTCAAAGTCCTTAGGGGTCAAGGTGCGATATAGCGGGCAGAGGTTTCATAAGAAAATTAAACAATGTTATATAAATAATAATAGTAGGTACAAGGAAAGACCAGATCTGCTTGGAAACTTCATGAATGAGATAATTTTAAAGTAGTGTCATGGATTGAATTATGTCCCCCCAAACATGTGTGTATCATTTTGGATAGGTGATGATTCCCAGTATTATGTGCTTGTCCTCTATTTTGTGATTGTAATTTTATGTTAAAGAGCATTAGGGTGGGATTGTAACACCACCCTTACCCAGGTCACATCCTTGATCCAAAGTAAAGGGAGTTTCCGTGGGGTGTGGCCTGCACCACCTTTTATCTTACAAGAGATGAAAGGAAAACAAGCAGAGAGTTGGGGACCTCATATCGCCAAGAAAGCAGTGCCGGGAGCAGAGCACGTGCCTTTGGACTGGGGGTCCCTGCACGGAGAAGCTCCTAGTCTGGATAAGATTGATGACAAGGCTGACAGACAGAAAGCCTTCCCCTAGAGGTGACACCCTGAATTTGGACTTGTAGCCTACTAGACTGTAAGCAAATAAATTTTTCTTTGTTAAAGCTATCCACTTGTGGTATTTCTGTTAGAGCAGTACTAGATGACTAACACAGAATTTGGTAGCAAGAGACTGGGGTACTACTCAAACAGATACCTAAAATGTCAAAGCGTTTTTGAAACAGTGAATGGAGCGGCAGAGGAGAGCAGCAGTAGAGAACCTATAGCAGTACAGAAGCAGCAGCAGCAGAGAAACAGCAGCAGAACAAGGAGACCAGCACAAGATGGTGCTGGAGCTGACCTATGGAGTGAGAGCTGAGTGCCTGTGTGCACGAGGCTTCCTGGTGGAGTGAGGTGTCTCCAGGTACTTATTGGTGGAGCTACAGAGCTTTGGAACACTTGTCCCAGCAGGCAGATGCAGGCATAAGGTCCAGAGCCTAGAGGCCAGGAAACCAGGAAGCAGAAGCTAAAGATATAAGGAACACAAGAAGCCAAGCTGCCTCAGTCTCAAAAAGTATGGCCAGGACCTCTGGGGTTTCAAAGGGTAGAGCCATGGCCTCTGTTGTTTCTAAGGGTAGAGCTGCCACTCAGATGGACTAGGAGAAGGGGGCCACCTAAAGCCGAGGGAGCAGAATTGCTGTCCCAGTGGGCCTGGAAGGCAGAGCTGAAACCCAGGGCCAAGGGGCCTCCACTTAGAATCTGGAAAGTATGGCCAAAACCTAGCATCTGGAGGGTAGGGCTATTGTGTGAATGGTCTCAGAGAACAGAGTAATATTTTCAAGCCTTGGGAGCTAATGTAATGTGTTCTGCTAACTTGCTTGGTGCCTGTTATCCCTTCTTTCCATGCAATTTCTCCCATTTGTAATGGAAATGTCTACCTTGTGCCTGTTCTGCCATTGTACCTTTGGAAGCAGATAACTTGTATTCTAGATTTCACAGATGAAGAGGAATTTTTGGATGTTGGACTTGGAGTTAGACTTTTGCTACCAGATGATGGGATGAATATGTTTTGCATGTTGCAAGGATTGATTTTTTTGGGGGCCAAAGGGTAGAATGTCATGGATTGAATTATATCCCCCAAAAAATATGTGTATCAATTTGGCTAGGCCATGATTCCCAGTATTGTGTGGTTATCCTTCATTTTGTGATTGTAATTTTATGTTAAAGAGGATTAGGGTGGGATAGTAACACCACCCTTATGCAGGTCACATGCCTGATCCAATGTAAAGGGAGTTTCCCTGGGGTGTGGCCTGCACCACCTTCTATCTTACAAGAGATAAAAAGAAAGGGAAGCAAACAGAAAGCTGGGGACCTCATACCACCATGAAAGCAGTGCTGGGAGCAGAGCATGTCCTTTTGGACATGTGGTCCCTGTGCAGAGAAGCTCCTAGTCCAGGGGAACACCAAAGAGAAGAAGGCCAACAGAGAGAGAAATCCTTCCCCTGGAGCTGACACCCTGAATTTGGACTTGCAGCCTACTATACTGTGAGAAAATACATTTCTCTCTGTTAAAGCTATCTGCTTGTGGTATTTCTGTCAGAGCAATATTAGATGACTAAGACAAGTAGGAATTAGGGTAGTAGAAAGAAATTTTTAGTAAAAATATGGAAAGAAGCAAGTGCATGGCATGAAAATCATGAAGTAGGTCTACTTAGATGAAGTTCGGTATCTGCAATCTGGAAAAATGAAAAAGAAGGATCTTGGTGTCAACAGGTAGAGAAAAGGGAACAAAAGTTACAGATTTTTGAAGACAGATGAAATGCTTCTAACTCTGTCCAGTATTTTTAATGATGTTGTAAATTGTGGTATAACAGTTCAAAAGAATGAAGTTGAAAAAAATAAACATAATCCTTGCCCTCATTTCTCACTTTTCTTAATAAGGAATAGTTGACCCATGGAATTCTCCTGGGTTGCCCTGTCTGAATTGCGACAGATAACTTCTACATGAATAATGCCTTTTCCCATAGTTTAACAGTAATGTGGCAAGTATTTGAGAGGTAGGGATGCCTGCAACTTCTTAGCACAATTACATAAGAATTGGCTGTTTCAGATGTTGACAGTTTTGTCTGCTACTATGGAACATAAAAGGGTCTTGTTACTCAGTATAATCTTAAGACTTTTGACAGTAGGTGGATTATTGGCTTGAAAGCAATAGAGTGCCAATGAAAAATTATTTTGTATCAGTGAGAATCTACAGGATTACAGCTTCTCATGTTTCTTGTCTTGGCATTGATTTAACTTTTAATGTTTAGATTTTCATTATATATATTTTTGCAAAAATATAGAAGATACATGATGGTTTAGGTGAATATAGACTTTGGAATTTATTTGTGAAATATATGTTAATTATGTTCCAAGTGAATATTTACTTCCATAATCAGGTATAAGTATTGACTATTCATACTTACATAGAAAAATACATGTGAATTTTATAAAAAATTGTAGCTATTTTGTGGAAGAAAACACTGATGAACTATTTCTGTAAAGATTGCAGCCAAAAAAACCCTATAGAAGTTCCATTCTGTAACACATGGGGTTGCCATGAGTCAGAATCAACTAGATGACACCAGATTTAGTTGGTTTGTAGCTATTTTATTGTGCTATTTTATTATTTTTTATAGTGCAAAGGTATATTTCAGGTATAAATATCAATCTATCTTCTGAGTGGCTTAGGGGCAAAAGTCTTTTATTCTTAAATATATTTACCTCAGGTCAAAATTAAGATCTGAAATTTCAGGCAAACTATTCAAAATGTTTAGTTTCCTCCAATACTTTTTGATAGTTCATTTATATCTTCTATTAGAGTTAACATTTTACTTATTCTGAATATATACTTGTGCTCCTTAAACAGGATGAAGTGAGTTTCTATATTAATAAGTTCCAAATGTCTTTCTAGGCCACTTGCCTACTTGTGTAACTTCGGATACGGTCATGATACTGTGGTTTACATGAGCCAGCGTTCATATTAACATTATTTATTAAATTTACTGATTCAAAAATATGAAAGCAAACATTATTCTTCCTCTATAGTCACTGTAAGTAATGCTACTCTGTGAATCGAATTTTCTCAATAATTGTCAATTCCTTCCCCGAAGAGTGTGCTACCATCTAAGTTTTCCAAAATAGTATGTAGAAAATTTAGAGAGGTGTCATCATCAAATCATAAAGACTGACAATGTGAGGCAGTGAGTTTTATACTATGAAAAAGTTAAAGGACCTAATATGCTAAGAAAAAAGGTAAGATGGGAGTCATTTTATTAGGCTTAATCAGTGTGAGTCAGGTTATTACAAGTTTTGATATATTTTTAAATTGCAAAATATTTCAGGGCAGACTATATTTCTACCACATGCATAAATGGAAGGAAATAACTCTGCGTAAAAAAATCATATAATTTGAAGGACAAATATGTTTGTTCTGAAATTTCTTAAAAACTTTAGGAAGGAATATTTATGCTCTTAAAGACATTAAGAATAATAGGCATTTTTTAGAGAAATGGTTGATTTTTTAAAAAGCAGAAATACCAAGAGAGAATGGCATCATTAGGTGTACAATGAAAACGTGTAAACCCAAACAGTAGCCACAGAGATTTGAAGTCCTGAGTTTACTATAGAAAGATAGCAGTGTTAATCTACTGTTACTACTTCCACATTTTGTGTTTATTTATTTCATTGCATTGATGCATAAATTGGCAATCTTAACACAATAGCAAAAAAATAAGCCAGAGGTATAAATAGGATAACCTTGATAATTTATCAGATATGGCAAGATTTTTATTGTTTTATATTTGCAGAATAGATAGGTTTATATTTATCGATCATATACTATTTTGCAAAAGTATTTTCCATATACTAGTTATTGGGAAAATTCAAAGCATGAACTTATAATTGTTGTCTTCAAGGTGTTATCATACAGTTTGGGAGAAATAAAAATAATTTGGAGAGCTTGAAAGAGGAATATATATTTGTTGTTAGGTGCCAACTCACAGCAACTCTATATACTACATAACAAAACAAAACACTGCCTGGTCCTGTACCATCCTCACAATTGTTGCTATGTTTGAATCCACTGTTGCAACCACTGTATCAATCCATCTTGTTGAGAGCCTTCTTCTTCTTCACCGACACTCTATTTTAACAAGCATGATGTCCTTTTTCAGGGACTGGTCCCTCCGGATAACATGCCTAAAGTTTGTAAGACACTGTCTGACATCCACACTTCTAGGAGCATTCTGGCTGTACTTCTTCCAAGACAGGTATGTTTGTTCATTTGGCAGTACATGGTATATTCAATATTCTTCACCAACACCATAATTCAAATGCATCAATTTTTCATTAGTCTGCCTTATTCATTGTCCAGCTATCCCATGAATATGAGATGATCAAAAATACTGTGGCTTGGGTCAAACGCATCTTAGTTCTGAAAGTGACATCTTTGCTTTTTAACACTTTATAGAGGTCTTTTGCAGCAGATTTGTCCAATGCAATATGTAGTTTGATTTCTTGACTGCTCCTTCCATGGGTGTTGATTGTGGATCCAAGTAAAATGAAATCCTTGACAACTTCAATATTTTCTACATTTATTACGATATTTCTTATTGGTCCAGTTGTGAGGATTTTTGTTTTCTTTATGTTGAGGTGTAATCCATAGTGAAAGCTGTAGTCTTTGATCTTCTTCTGTAAGTGCTTCAGGTCTTTTTCATTTTCAGCAAGCAAATAGTCTCATCTGAATATCACAGATTTTTACTGGGTCTTCCTCCAATACTGATACCGTGTTCTTCCTCATATAGTCCAATTTCTTGGATTATTTGCTCAGCATACAGATTGAGTAAGTATAGTGAAAGGATACAACCCTGACACACACCTTTTAAGACTTTAAACCACGCAGTACCCCTTTGTTCTGTTCGAACGACTGTCTCTTGATCTATGTTCAGTTTTCTCTTGAGCGCAGTTAAGTGTTCTGGAATTCTCATTCTTTGAAATGTTATTCATAATTTGTTACGATCCACACAGTCGTATACCTCTGCATAGTCAACAAAGCACAGGTGAACCCCTTTCTGGTGTTCTCTGTTTTCAGCCAGGATACATCTTGCACCAGCAATGATATCCCTGGTTCCATGTTCTCTTCTGAATCCGGCTTGAATTTTTGGCAGCTTTTGAATGATCTTTAGCAAAATTTTACTTATGCAAAATTAATGATATTGTTCAATAATTTCAGCATTCTGTTTGACCACCTTTCTTTAGAATAGGTGTCTCTTCCAGTTGGTTGGCCAGGTAGCTGTCTTTAAAATGTCTTGGTATAGACAATGGAGCATGGATTCCAGCACTGTATCGGTTTGTTGAAACATCTCAACTAGTACTCTGTCAATTCCTGGACGCTTGTTTTTCACCAGTACCTTCAGTGCAGCTTTGACCTCTTCCTTCAGTACCATCGGTTCTTGATCATATGTTACCTCCTGAAATGGCTGAATGCCAACCAATTCTTTTTGACATAATGACTCTGTGTATTCCTTCCATCTTCCTTTGATGCTTCCTGCTTCTTTTAATATTTTCCCCATACAAACCTTCAATACTGCAACTCAAGGCTTGAATTTTTAATTCTGTTCTTTCAGCTTAAAAAATGCCAAGCATGTCTTCCCTTTCAGTTTTCTAACTCCAGGTCTTTGCGCACATCATTATAATACTTTACTTTGCCTTCTCAAGCCACCCTTTGAAATCTTCTGTTCATCTCTTTAACTTCATAATTTCTTCTTTTTGCTTTAGCTACTTGACGTTCAAGAACAACTTTCAGAGTCTCTTCTGATATCCATTTTGGTCTTTTCTTCCTTTACTATCTTTTTAATGGCCTCTTGCTTTCTTCATGTATGATAACTTTGATGTCATTCCAAAACTCGTCTGGTCTTCAGTCATTAGTGTTCAACACCTTAAATCTATTCCTGAGATGGTCTTTAAATTCAGGTGGGATATACTCAAGTTCATACTTTGGCTCTCATGGACTTGTTCTAATTTTCTCCAGTTTCAACTTGAACTTGCATATGAGCAATTGATGCTCTGTTCCACAGTCAACCCCTGGCCTTGTTCTGACTGATGATATTAAGCTTTTCCATCATCTCTTTCCACAGTCGATTGGATCCCTGTGTATTTCACCAGTGAGGTCCGAGTGTATAGTAGCAGTTTATGTTGTAGAAAAAAGATATTTGCAATGAAGAAGTTGGTCTTGCAAAATTCTATCATGTAATCTCCAGCATCGTTTCTATCACCAATGCCATATTTTCCAACTACTGATCCTTCTTTGTTTCCAACTTTCACATTCCAATAATCAGTAATTATCAATGTATCCTGATTGCATGTTTGATCAATTTCAGACTGCCGAAGTTGTTAAAAATCTTCAGTGTCTTCATCTTTGGCCTTAGTTGTTGATGCATAAATTTGAATAATAGTCATATTAACTGGTTTTCCTTGTAGGCATATGGATGTTATTCTATCACTGACAGCATTGTACTTCAGGATAGATCTTGAAGTATTCTTTTTGATGATGAATGCAATGCCATTCATCAAGTTTTCATTCCCAAAGTAGTAGACCATATGATTGTCTAATTCAAAATGACCAATACTAGTCCATTTCAGCTCACTAATGCCTAGGATACGGATGTCTATGCATTCTATTTCTTTTTTGATGAATTCCAGTTTTTCTAGATTCATACTTTGTACGTTCCCTGTTCTGATTATTAAGGGATGTTTGCAGCTGTTTCTTCTGATGTTGAGTCATGCCACATCAGCAAATGAAGGTCCCAAATGCTTGACTCCATCCACATCATTAAGGTTGATTCTGCTTTGAGGAGGCAGCCCTTCCACAGTCATCTTCTGAGTACCTTCCAATCTGAGGAGCTCATTTTCTGTCACTATATCAGACAATGTCCCCATGCTATTCATAAGGTTTTCACTGGCTAACTCTTTCAGATATAGAATCCCAGGTCCTTTTTTCTAGTATGTCTTAGTCTAGAAGCTCAGTTAAAACTTGTCTGCCATAGGTGACCCTGCCTGTATTTGAATACAGATGGCATAGCTTCCAGCATCACAGCAACACACAATGCCCCACAGGATGACAAAGTGACAGACACGTGGGGGAAAGGAGGAATGAATATAGGGTATAAATGGAATTTGGACTTATATCATGGATAAGTTTGAATTCCAGTTTCAAGAGGCTAAACTTTATTCTCTATATTCATACTCCTTGGAGAGCATGGATTCTTAGGTGATACCTCTAGGACAACTTCCAAAAGCAAAAGAAAAATCAGGCAAGTTGGAGTGCAGTCCCATCTCCTTTGCTAAAGGCATTTCTGCACGATTTTAATAAATTTATGAAAGTTCTGCATATGAATCTGAAAGCCAAACAAAGAAGTGGAAAAATCAATTTTATGGGTAATAGAGAGTCAGTGAACTTTTCTGAGTAAGGGAGGTTATATTATGAAGACTCTTTGGGATGCAAGTGGCATAAAACAAACACAAAATAGCTAAATCAAAAAGAAAATTCACTGAGTCATATCTACAGGGAGAACAGCGGTAGACTTGGTTTAGGTGGTCTATTGTGGATCCCACATGACAGGCAATCAGCTGAGAGATCTGAAGACTGAATCTTTTTTTGGCTTTGCTTATGGCACCACTGGGACAATCATTAACAGAGCACAGAGCATGAAAATGAAGCTATAACAGGTGGGACTGGAATGAGGTGTGCTGCCCCACCTTAACTGTCCAAAACCAGAACCAACTAGGTAAGAGATCATTATATAAAGAGAATGAAAATTGCATGTACCTGATACAGAAAGCATTAAGAATACAAATGAATAAATCTAATAGATAAAATAGTATTGGAGCAGAGCATTAAGTGATAATATGTGGGATGCTTAGGGGCTGATGCCAGGGAAGAGGTGGAAATAATGGTTATTATAAAAGCTAAGGAATTGTAGATAAGCAACTTAAGCAGTGTAGTAGGCTTTAGCATAGAAAGACATCTGTTGCTTAGAAATAACAAACTCAGTCTTTCTACTTTTCTCTTCTTGTATCATGGCAGCCATCTGAATCTACAATTTGAAAAATGCTTGTTGGCATTTGCCTTTAGGAAATTTCTGAAGAGATTATCTTCTGATTTGGAGGACCCATTTACTCGGCTGCACTGAGCAATCCACCAGTTCTTATTATTAAATGTTGTTTTTTCATATGCTTTAATTTTTTCCCACTCACTTTTAATTTGCCATTTACCTCAAATGCTCAATTGTGTATTAACTTACTTCCCTTAGCTCTCATTTCCTTCTGATATCTACTAAAGTATTACTTTGAAGTGAAGCCTTCTCTGGTTACACAATTTAAATTTTACCTCCAACTAACACTTGCTATTGCCCTTCTCTACTTCGATTTTTATTCTTAGCATTGATTACTATTTTTCATAGTACATTGGGTAATTATATATTTTATATATAGTCTACTTTTCCCTCTGGAATGCAAACTAGATGAGTTTTCATATCTGTTCAGAGTTTTCTATTCTGTTCACTGTTATACTCCTAGTATTTAGAACACTTCTTACCACATAGTAAGTGTGAAATAAATATTTGATGTATAAATGACTATAAATTGTGATTTTATTAAATTCTAGAGCATATTTTGAAATTCAAATTTTTTCTTTTGAAAATCATTTATTTAATTAATGTTTATTGAGCCCCCACTATGTACCATGAAACTGTAAACATTTTTGAGTATACAGAAATGAACAAAAAAGTATAGTTCCTACCTTTATGAATCTGTCTCCAATAAAATATTTTAAACGGTAGGATAAAACAATACAGGCTGTAACGAAAAAGCAAGGGAAGCTTCTCTAAGGAAGACACTTTTTAGTTAGGATATGAAAGTTGACAGAAAGCTAGTCAAGCAATGGAAGCAGGCAGAGGGTTTAATTAACGGAGAAAGTGTTGTGAGTTAGGAAGGACCTTGGCTAGTGGAGCTTGTAGTGAGGGAAAGTTTGGCATACAAGGAAGTTAGAGATACAGACATAGGCCAAAACACAAATTTGGAGACCATGTTAAAGATACTAATACCCAATTATAGTTGGTCTTCTATAGTAGTTGTCAACCATACCAGACCCAATTTCTCATTTATCTAACACATTATTTCTAATGCCCTTGTATGATCTTGAAAATAAATGTATTCATTACATATCCTCCTATAATCATAATCTCAAAAATAATTCACTATACTATTGATTCTGACTCATAGCGACCCTATAAGACAGAGTAGAACTGCCACCTAGGGTTTCCAAGGAGGAGCTGGTGGTTTCAAACAGTCAACAATTTGGTTACTAGCCTTAGCTCTTAACCACTGCACCACCAGGGCTCCCGGCTACTAATACTATTATTGTATTATAAAAGAAAAATAAAAGGAAAACTGTGTATAAGAAAATAATGTTAATCTAAATCTGTGTATATATTTAAATCTGTACATGGTGGGACATGACTCTGTTAGAAGACATATTAAAGTAAGCAGAAGCTTGTACCTGTGTGGAGAGTTGCCCTGAATTGCCAAACTTACAGAGCAAACATACACAGATTTTTCATGCAGCAACTCAGATATTATAAATGGTATTATTTCATTGACAATGGAGACGAACTTTTGATTAATTTCCATACAAAACAAAGTACACTTTTCCCTCTTAATTTACACTTCAGTTGCGTTTCTGGAAATTTCAGTATAAGTTAGCACCGTGGAAAAAATAGTGTGTGCCCATTTACAATATGGAGTTAGGGTTCTAGAATCAAGTAGTAACAATTCTGACTCATAGCGACCCTATAGGACAGAGTAGAACTGCCCCACAGAGTTTCCAAGGAGCGCCCGGTAGATTTGAACTGCCAAACCCACTAGGGTTTCCTGAATCTTATAGCTTTCATTCAAAAGTAGCACAGGATGAGGAAAAATTCTTCAGTCTGTGGAGTTGTCCGTAAATTACAGGAAGTCAGCATCCCTGCCTAATGCATGAAATGCCAATGGAGCCACCATAATTTTAACTATCATTGAAACCCTCTCAATCATTCTTAAAACATTCCCTAACAGGTGTGCCCGTTTGTGGAGAGAAGCATTGATTTGCAGAATCAACTTTTATTTCAGTAAAAAATGTTCAAATTTCCAACTAATAATAAGATTGAGTAACTTAAACGTCCATTTGGAAAGCCTGGTAAGATTAAGGCATTAAAAACTTATGCAAAAATAATAATCTTTGAGATCCCTTCCAGTTCTAATGTTGCTATAACAAATTCTAATATTCTCCTTTGAACACCCACACCATTTATGTATCTAGCATATGTCAAGGAAATTTTTTTCATTTTTACCTTCTTTTATTAAATATAAAATATAAAAACACATTATCTGGTGAGCAAGATTTGTACCTCTGGAGACTTTAATCAATTGGAAATCTCATAGCACAAAATTGAATGAAAACAAAAAGGCGTCATTGGCTAAAATTTAATTCTGAGAACAACACCTGAGAAATTTTAGTTCTTCTTTTTCTTTCTTCACACCCTATTACTTTCCCAATATGGAGTTATAGATCAGGTGATGATTACAGTGTAAAAAGTGGGAGTGGTATTTAAAGACTGAATTAAAAAATCATTTCTCACACCCACTGGCTCTTTGTTGCTTGAAACTGGTGAGAAGACTTGTGATCTCCCTTCTAGTGCTAAATATTAAGGAAAACAATGCAAAAGAATGAGAAAACAGCTTACATACTGAGTTAATTTATTTCTGGCATGAGGCAAGAAGTTCTAAAGAAGTACTTTTTTTTTTTTACACTTTTTTTTATTGTACTTTAGATAAAGGTTTATAGACCAAACTAGCTTCTCATTAAACAATTAGTATAAATATTGCTTTGTGACATTGGTTACTAACTGCATGACATGTCAACACTCTCCCCTTCTTGACTTTGGGCTCCCTATTACCAGCATTCCTGTTTCCTCCTGCCTTCTAGTCCTTGACCCCAAAGAAGCACTGTTTTTTATCTGGAATTTGATAAAAGAACAGTGCAAAGTTTTCCATTGTTGTGGTTAGTTGTCTCGGAGTCAACTCTAACTCACTGTGACCTTATGTTAAACAGAATGAAACATTGCCTGTTCCTGTCCTATCTTCATGATCCTTGGTACTTTTGAGCCCATTATCATGGCTATTGGGTCAGTCCATCTCATTGAGGATTTCCCTCATGTTTGCTGCTTTTCTACTTTACCAAACATGAGGTCCTTTTTTAGCAATTGGTAATTCCAGATGATTTATACTCAACCTCTCTGTACCTATTCCCACTCCATAGAAATTTAAAAATATCAAGTATATATAGCTTATAAAATTACAAATATTAATTATATATGCATATTACATAACGAGAAGACTTATCTTTTGATTCCAGAATGAAGTTCTCTTTCTGAAACAAAGTTGCTTTCCAAAGGACTCTTGCTTGCTTTATCACCTGTATATACCTTCCTCTGTCATAACAAACTATATTGCTGAGAATTAAATGGAAATATTCCATCTAAAGTCACTAATAGGAGGCAGGGACAAGATGGCAGAGTAGTCAGATGCCTCCGGTGGACCCTCTTATAACACAGACTCAAAAAACAAGTGAATCGATTTTAGATGACAATCTAGGCACCAAGAACATCAAAGGCAAAGTTGAGGAATCGGACTGAGTGGCAGGGGGAGGGAGAGATGGTTTGGAAGCAGTGAGGAGTTGCCAGACTTGATCCTGTGGGAGCTGGAGCTCTTCAGGCAAGATCACTTCATGGTACATGGAGAGGCAAGTAGCAGTGCTCAAGAGATGTTTTCCACATAGGGAGAGATGCAGTGGCGGAAAGTCTAATCGGCCATACAGAACCAGTGAGAAGCAACCCTCTATCAGTGAAAGTAATTGTGTCTAGCCTACCACACGGATCAAAAACACCCCACTTTGGGAAAAACCTCTCTTCCATTTACCTCCCCACTCCCTACTCTGCACTGGGTCTGGGATGGCTTCAGAGACTGCCAAGTCCACTGGGCCAGAAGTAGGCCATCATATGTCCTGAGGCATTCTCCCAGCCTTGGAGAGGGAACAAATTAAAAAACAGAGGAAAAAATAATCTACTGGCTCCTCTAAGCCAGGAACTCAGGGTAGGCACAGCTCCTTTGACTAGGCACAGGAATAAGGGATCCATGGACTTAGAGTGCCTTTCCCACTGCATAGACTTATGTGGGTGCATTTCAGCAGCATAGGCCTTCATTACAACAGTACAATAACGTATATACCTGAAGTCTAACTTCAACTGTTACAGCTGTGAAGTGGTAGATTTGTGACATTTGACACTGGTCTGTTCATTAAGCAAGGTCTTCACTTACCCACATGAGGGGCCTAAGAACTGGTGGCTCCACCCATTCCACATAGCCACCTCAATAGGGGTCCAAGAATAAAAGGTGCCCCACAGTCCCTACAGCCAACAGCATTAGGTGCTCATACTCAAGCTGAAAAACCCACCCACCTAAGTGCTCTAGGGAACAGGGACACCTCTTCCTCCTAGACACTTGGGGGTGGCTGTCAGAGTGTGTCCCCCTGCTGCAGCAAGATGCCTGTGCCTACACAATCACCCTTGCCTCTCTAGGACTGTAGGTGAGAGGCTACTCCACACACTTGGTGGCTGTCGACTTGGGCACCTAACCTGAATCCATACAGAAGGACTGGGTGGACTCCTGAGCTCACATACATAGTAACAGATCTAAACACCTGCTGACAGGACATTAGAGCTTCAAAGTTGCCAGTAATCAAACCAGCTCATGTGAGCAGCCTATTTGGGCATATCAAAACAAAAGAAGAAGCTAGGACACAGTAAGCAAACATAAAATAAATACATACCATAACCTATTGATGGTCTGGAGACAACAGTCAATATCAAATCACATAAAGAGGCATTCCATGATGGCTTCAGCAAGCTCCCGAAATAAAGAATCTAGGAATTTTGCAGAGGAGGAAAATTTCTTGGAACTACCTGAGGCAGAATACAAAAGATTAATATACAGAACTCTTAAAGAAATAAGGAAGGAAATTAAGCAAAATGCAGGATATGCAATAGAGGAAATAAGAAGATTAGAGAAGAGCATAACAACAAATTTAACAGGCTGCAAGAATCCATAGAGAGAAAGCAATCAGAAATCCAGAAGATTAACAATAAAATTTCAGAATTAGACAACTCAATAGAAAGTTATAGGAACAGAATTGAGGCAACGGAAGAAAGAATTAGTGAGACGGAAGCACTTGACATCAACTTATTTAAGGAAAAATCAGATAAAAGGATTTATAAAAATGAAGAAACCCTAAGAATTACGTGGGACTCTATCAAGAGGAATAACCTATGAGTGATTGGAGTACCTGAACAGGGTGGAATAACAGAAAATACAGAGATAACTGTTGAAGATTTGTTGGCAGAAAACTTCCCTGATACCGTGAAAGATGACAAGATATCTATCCAAGATGCTCATCAAGCCCCACCAAAAGTAGATCCCAAAAGAAAGTCATTAACACATATTATAATGAAACTTGCCAAAACCAAAGATAAAAAGAGAATTTTAAGAGTGGCTAGGGATAAACGAAAAGTCACCTACAAAGGAGAGTCAATAAGAATAAGCTTGGACATGAGGAAATGCTCACGATCACTAGCCATTAGAGAAATGCAAATTAAAACCACAATGAGATACCATCTCACTCCGGCATTACTGGCACGCATCAAAAACACTGAAAATAACAAATGTTGGAGGGGCTGCGGGGAGGTGGGAACTCTTATGCACTGCTGGTGGGAATGCAAAAGGATACAACCATTTTGCAAAATGATATGGCGCTTCCTCAGAAAGCTAGAAATAGACATACCATACTATCCAGCAATCCCACTCCTAGGAATATATCCTAGAGAAACAAGAGTCGTCACTCGAATAGACATATGCACACCTATGTTCATGGCAGCATTGTTCACAATAGCTAAATGATGGAAACCACCTAGATGCCCATCAACAGATGAATGGATAAACAAACTATGGTAGATACACACAATGGAGTACTATGCAATGAGAAAGAACAACAATGAATCTGTGAAGCATCTCATAACATGGATGAAACTGGAGGACATTATGCTGAGTGAAATAAGTCAATCACAAAAGGACAAATATTGTATGAGCCCTGTATTGTAAAAACCCATGAAAAAGTTCACACAGAAAATGTAACAATCTTTGTTGGTTACCAGGGATGGAAGGGGTGGGGTAGGAAATAATAAAGAGGCAATAGATAAGTGGTATCTTGGGTGAAGGGTGATACAGTACACAATACATGGAAACTAGCACAACTTGTACAAGGAAAGGTCATGGAAGCCCCATAGACACATACGCTGTGGGGTTGTTGACCAATGTCATAAAACAACATGTGTAATACTGTTTCATGAGAAACTATTTGTTCTGTAAGCCTTCACCTGAAGTACAATAAAATATAAAAAAAAGAAAGAATAAGCTTGGAGTACTCAGCAGAAACCATGCAGGCAAGAAGGCAGTGGGATGACATATATAAAGACTTGAAGGAAAAAAATTGTCAGCCAAGAATTACATATCCAGCAAAACTATCTCTCAAATGTGATGGCGAAATTAGGGCATTTCCAGATAAACAGAAGTTCAGAAGATTTGCAAAAACCAAACAAAAATTATAAGGAATACTAAAGGGAGTCCTCGGGTTAGAAAATCAGTAACATCAGATAACAACTCAAGACTAGAAAAAAGGACAGAGCAACCAGATATCAACCCAGATAGGGAAGTCACAAAAGTAAATCAAAGCTAAAACACTGAAAATAGGGAAACAGATGCTAATAAGTAAAAGATGACAACATTAAAACAAAAAAGAGGGACTTAAAAAATGTAGACATAGATTTTTCATATGGAGAGGAAGTCAAGGCGATATAAAGAAATAAAAGACTGGAATAAACTTAGCAAAATAGGTGTAAATATTAAGGTAACCACAAAGGAAACTAACAATCCTACAAGTCAAAATAAAAAACTAGAAAAATATAAATACTCAGCAAACACAAAATCAACAACAATGAAAAAGATGAAAAGAAAATACACAAAGAAAAACAACTCAGTATAGAAAATTAAGTGGAACAAAGAAACTGTCAACAACACACAAAAAAGACATCAAAATGAGAGCACTAAACTCATACCTATCAATAATTACACGTAAATGGCCTAAATGCACCAATAAAGAGAGAGAGTGGCAGACTGGATTAAAAAAAAAACACAATCCGTCTATATGCTGCCTGCATGAGACACACATTAGACTGAAAAAGACAAACTAAAACTCAAAGGATGGAAAAAAATATATCAAGCAAAGAACACTCAAAAAAGAGCAGGAGTGGCAATATTAATCTCTGACAAAATAGACTTTAAAGTAAAGTGTCAAAACACCAGGGGGACATAACTATAATAAATATTTACGCACCCAATGGCAGGACTCCAAAGTACATAAAACAAACTCTAACAGCATTGAAAAGAGAGATAAACAGCTCCACAATAAAATAGGAGACTTTAGCACACCACTTTCAGTGAAGGAGAGAACATCCAGAAAGAAGCTCAACAAAGACATGGAAGATCTAAATGCTGCAAACAACCAACTTGGGCTCATAGATATATCGAACACTCTACCCAACAGCAGCCAAGTATACTTTCTTTTCAAAGGCAAATGGAACATTCTCCAGAATAGACCACATATTAAGCCATAAAGCAAGCCTTAACAAAATCCAAAGCATCAAAATATTACAGAGCATCTAGTAGAAATCAATAACAGAAAAGGCAAGGAAAAATAAACAAAACACATGGAATCTGAACAACACCTTGCTCAGAAACTACTGGGTTATAGAAGAAATTAAGGATGGAATGAAGAAATTCATAGAATCAAATGAGAATGAAAACACATCCTACCAGAACCTTTGGGGTACAGCAAAAGCAGTGCTCAGAGGTCAGTTTATAGCAATAAATGCACATACCCACAAAGAAAAAAGGGCCATAATAAAAACATTAACCCTATAACTGGAACAAATAGAAAGAGAGCAGCAGAAGAAACTCTTAGGTGCCAGAAAAAGGAAATAATAAGAATTAGAGCAGAACTAAATGAAATAGAGAATAGAAAAACAATTGAAGGAGTTAACAAGACCAAAACCTCGTTCTCGGAAAAGATCAACAAAACCGATAAACCACTGGCCAAACTGACCAAAAAAAAAAAAAAAACGAGAGGAAGCAAATAACCCATATAAGAAATGAGATGGGTGATATCACAGCAGACACAACTGAAATTAAAAGAATCATAACAGAATACTATCAAAAATTGTACTCTAACAAATTTGAAAACTTAGAGGAAATGGACAATTTTCTAGAAATTCACTACCTACCTAAACTAACACAAACAGAGGTAAAACAACTAAATAAACCCATAACAAAAGATAAGATTGAAAAGGGAATTAAAAAACTTCCAACAAAAAAACGCCCTGGCCCGGATGGCTTCACTGGAGAATTCTACCAAACATTTAGAGAAGAGTTAACACCACTACTACTAAAGGTATTTCAGAGCATAGAAAAGGATGCAATACTCCCAAACTCATTCTATGAAGCCAGCATAACCCTGATACCAAAACCAGGTAAAGACATCACAAAAAAAGAAAATTACAGCCCAATATCCCTCATGAATGTAGATGCAAAAATCCTCAACAAAATTCTGGCCAATAGAGTTCAACAACATAGAAAAAAATAATTCATCATGATCACGTTGGATTTATACCAGGCATGCAGGGATGGTTCAACATTAGGAAAACAATAAATGTAATCCATCACATAAATAAAACAAAAGACAAGAACCACATGGCCTTACCAACCAATGCAGAAAAGGCATTTGACAAAGTCCAGCACACATTCATGAGAAAAACTCAACAAAATAGGAATAGAAGGGAAATTCCTCAATATAATTAAGGGCATTTCTGCAAAGCCAACAGCCAACATCATCCTAAATGGAGAGACTTTGAAAGCATTCCCCTTGAGAATGGGAATCAGACAAGGATGCCCTTTACAACCACTCTTATTGAACATTGTGCTGGAAGTCCTAGCCAGAGCAATTAGGCTAGAAAGAAATAAAGGGCATCCAAACTGGTAGGGAAGAAGTCAAAGTATCTCTATTTGCAGATGATATGATCTTATATACAGAAAACCCCAAAGAATTCACAGGAAAACTACCGGAACTAATAGAAGAAGATTTCAGCAGTTTCGGGTACAAAATAAACATACAAAAAAGAGTTGGATTCCTTTACACCAACAAAAAGAACCTCAAAGAGGAAATCACCAAATCAATACCATTTACAATAGCCCCCAAGAAGATAAAATACTTAGGAATAAATCTAACCGGAGATGTAAAAGACCTATACAATGAAAACTACAAGACACTACCGCAAGAAACCAAAAGAGACCTGCATAAGTGGCAAAACATACATTGTTCATGGATAAGAAAACTTAACATCACGAAAATGTCAGTTCTACCCAAAGCCATCTGCAGATACAATGCAACCCTGATCCAAATTCCAGCAGCATTTTTTAATGAGATGGAGAAACAAATCACCAACTTCATATGGAAAGGTTAGAGGCCCTAGATAAGTAAAGCATTACTGAAGAAGAAGAACAAAGTGGGAGGCCTCCACTACCTGATTTTAGAACCTGTTATACCGCCACAGTAGTCAAAACAGCCTGGTACTGGTACAACAACTGACACATAGACCAATGGAACAGAAGTGAGAATCCAGACATAAATTCATCTGCTTATGAGCAGCTGATATTTCACAAAGGCCCCAAGTCCAATAATTGGTGAAAAGACAGTCTCTTTAGCATATGGTGCTGGCATAACCGGATATCCATCTGCAAAAAACTGAAACAAGACCCATACATAGCACCATGCACAAAAACTAACTCAAAATGGGTCAAAGACTTAAATATGAAATAAAAAATGATAAAGATCATGGAAGAAAAAATAGGGACAACGCTAGGAGCCCTAATACATGGCATAAACAGAGTATGAACCATAAGTAACAATGCACAAGCACCAGAAGAGAGACCAGATAACTGGGAGCTCCTAAAAATCAAACACTTATGCTCATCAAAAGACTTCACCAAGAGAGTCAAAAGACAACCTACAGACTGGGAACAAATTTTTGGCTATGACAAATCCAATCAGCATCTTATCTCTAAAATCTACAAGATACTGCAAAACATCAACAGCAAAAAGACAAATAACCCAATTAAAAAATGAGCAGTGGATATAAACAGACACTTCGCCAAAGAAGATATTCAGGCGGCTAACAGACACATGAAGAAATGCTCATGATCATTAGCCGTTAGAGAAATGCAGATCAAAACTACAATGAGATATCATCTCACCCCAACAAGGCTAGCATTAATCCAAAAAACACAAAATAATAAATGCTGGAGAGGTTGTGGAGAGACTGGAACACTTATACACTGTTGGTGGGAATGCAAAATGGTACAACCACTTTGGAAATCGATTTGGCACTACCTTAAAAAGCTAGAAATAGAAGTAACATACGATCTAGCTATCTCGCTCCTTGGAATATATCCTAGAGAAATAAGAGCTGTCACACAAATAGATATATACACACCCATGTTCATTGCAGCACTGTTCACGATAGCAAAAAGATGGAAACAACCTAGGTGCCCATTAACGGATGAATGGATAAACAAATTATGGTATATCCACACAATGGAATATGATAAAGAACAATGATGAAGCTGTGAAACATCTTATAACATGGAGGAATCTGGAGGGTATTATTATGCTGAGTGAATTTAGTCAGTCACAGAAGGATAAATATTGTATAAGACCACTATTATAAGAACTCAAGAAAAGCTTTAAACACAGAATAAAACATTCTTTGATGGTTACGGGGGTGGGGAGGGATGGTGAGGGTTATTTACTAACTAGGTAGTAGATAAAAATTATCTTATGTGAAGGGAGGGACAGTACACACTACAAGGGAATTCAGCACAAGTGGACTAAACCAGACCTAAGAAGTTCCCTGAATACAACCAAACACTTCGAGGGACAGAGTAGCAGGGGCAGGGAACTGGGAACCATGCTTTCAGGGGACAGCTAGGTTAATTGGCATAACAATGTTTATTAAGAAAATGTTCTGCCTCCTACTTTGGTGAGTGGCTTCTGGGGTCTTCAAAGCTAGTGATTGGCCGTGTTTGATGCATCAGTTGGTCCCAACTCACCTGGAGTAAAGGAGAATGAACAACACCAAAGTCACAAGGAAAGTATTAGCCCAAGAGACAGAAACCAGAGACTGTATCAGCCTGAGACCAGAACTAGATGGTGCCCTGATAGGGAACACAACAGAGACTCCCTGATGGAGCAGGAGAAAAGTGGGGTGCAGCACTCAAATCCTTGTAAAAAGACCAGACTTAATGGTCTACCTGAGACTCAAGGAACACCCGAAAGCATGGCCCCTCGATTCTCTGTCAACCCAGAACTAAAACTATTCCCGAGGCCAACTCTTCAGAGAAAGACTAGATTGACCATGGGACATAAAATACTTGTGAAGACAGTGCTTCTTAGCTCAAGTAGATACAAGAGACTAAATGGGCAGCTTCTGTCTGGAGATGAGATGAGAAGGCAGAGCTGGTCAGGAGCTGGTTGAATGGACGTGGGGAATCAGGGGTGGAAAGGAGGAGTGTGCTGTCACAGTATAGGGAGAGCAGTTAGGGTCACATAACAATGTACGTATAAATTTTTGTATGAGAGACTAAGTTGAATTGTAAACTTCCAATTAAAGTACAACAACAAAAAAGGTTTAAGGCACTCACACTGTATCTAGTGATCTCAAGAGCAGAGACCCTCTAAATCTTTCCTTAGTAAGGAAAGCTAAGATAAGGTCCAATTTCCCTTTCCCCTAGTTTTGTGACAGAAACACTGGCACAACAGTTTTTCTGTGCTAGTTAATAAATAAGTGTACATAAGTAAAACAAAGAAAGAAATCCTCCATGACGAATGTTATGTAATTTAAGTCAAACGTTGGAGTCCTGGTACCGTCTTATAACCACCTGTGACTTTGACTTAGGATAGCATGATTATAAGTCAACCCCACCCACCACATAGCCAGGTAATTAAAACCCCAGAACCAGTCCTGCAAGATTTTTAACCTGTACTTATGCACATATACTAGTCATAGCGCCTTCCCCACTTCAGTAATCCCAGCTACAACAGTGATGAATTGATCTGCTACCAATCAAGACCTTATAATGATTTTCTTTGTCCTCTATAGTGTATAATAGACACCATGACCATGATTCAGTGGATTCCTTTGGTCTCTGTACTAGGTACATGCTGAGGGTCTCCCTTATTTGAATGATTGTGTTTGCCTTTGTCTTGGCTTAGTAAAAATCTCTTTTGATTAAATTTGAGTCGGGGGTCTTTTCCTCCTATAGCACTAGAAAACTTGACCTTCTTAAATCATTAAAATACTGTACATGTTTAAATAAGTCTATGCGTTTCCACATCCAAGTCTAGTCTTCTCCTAGTCACCTCTCTACTAATTGTCATTGTTTGGAGTAGGCTACGTTTTTGCCACACCACTACGGTACTGGTACGCTAAAGCAAAATCAGACTATTTTCTTGACTCTCCTGCATTTTTGTGTAATAACTCTTGTCAAAGTTATCCATTTAAAAGGTCTTTAGAGAATCCTGGAGCCCTGATAGTGCAGTTGTTAAGAGCTACAGTGAGCTATAGCTGGTAACCAAAAGGTTGGAAGTTCGAATCCACCAGCCACTCCTTGGAAACCCTATGGAGCAATTCTTCTCTGTCCTATAGGGTCACTGTGAGTTGGAATCGACTCGATGGGAACGGGGTTGGTTTGACTTGGTTTAAAGGGATCCTGACCACAGACGGTAAAAAAATAAGAAGCTATCCTACATGCTGCACTAAGGATTTAAGCTCAATATAAAAACTGATTCCATGACATCTGTTGTTAGATGTCATTGGATAGGTTCCAACTCATAGTGACCCTGTATACAACAGAAGGAAATACCACCCAGTCCTGCACCATCCTCACAATCCTTGCTATGTTTGAGTGCATTGTTGTAGCCACTGTGTCAATTTATCTCATTGAGGGTCTTCCTCTTTTTTGCTGACCTTCTACCTTACCAAGCATGATGTCCTTCTCCAGGAAATAGTACCACCTGATAAAATGTCCAAAGTAAGCGAGACGAAGTCTCACTATCCTGGCTTCTGAAGAGCACTCTGGCTATGCTTCTTCCAAGATGGACTTGTTCATTCTTCTGGCAGTCCACGGTATATTTAATATTCTTCACTAACACCATAATTCAAATGCATCAATACTTCTTTCATCTTCCTTATTCATTGTCTAGCTTTCACATGCATATGAGACAATTGAAAATATTACAGTTTGGGTCAGGTGCACCTTAGTCCTCAAAGTGTCATCTTTGCTATTGAATACTTTAAAGAGGTCTTTGGCACAAGATTTGCCCAATGCAATATGTTGTTTGATTTCTTGACTGCTGCTTCCATCGGAGTTGATTTTGGATACAAGCAAAACGAAATCCTTTGCAACTTCAGTATTTTGTCCGTTTTTCATGATGTTGCTTATTAGTTCAGTTGTGTGTAATCCATACTGAAGGCTGTAATCTTTGATCTTCATCAGTAGGTCCTTCAAGTCCTCTTTGCTTTCAGCAAGTAAAGTTATGTCATCTGCATAACGCAGGTTGTTAATGAGTCTTCCTCAAATCCTGATGCCCCATTCTTCTTTATACAGTCCAGTTTCTCATACTATTTGCTCAGCATACAAATTGAATAAGTATGGAGAAAGGATACAACCCTGACGAAGCTTTCCTGATTTTAAACCACTCAATATCCCTTTGATTTGTTCGAATGACTGTCTTTACGTCTATATACATGTTCCACATGAGCACAATTAAGTGTTCTGGAATTCCCAGTCTTCACCAATGTTATCCATAATTTGTTATGATCCACGCAGTCAAATTCCTTTGCATAGTAAATAAAACACAGGTAAACATCTTTCTGATATTCTCTGCTTTCAGCCAAGATCCATCTGACATCAGCAATGATATCTCTCATTCCACATCCTCTTCTGAATCCGGCTTGAATTTCTGGCAGTTTCCTGTAACTGTACTGCTACAACTGCTTTTGAATGATCTTCAGCAAAATTTTACTTATGTGTGATATTAATGATATTTTTTGATAATTCCCACATTCTATTGGGTCACCTTTCTTTGGAATGGGCACAAATATGAATCTCTTCCGGTCGGTTGGTCAGTCAGCTGTCTTCAGAATTTCTTGGCATAGACGAGTGAGCTCCGACAGCGCTGCATCCATTTGTTGAAACATCTCAACTGGTATTCCATCAATCCCTGGAGCCTTGTTTTTCGCCAGTGCCTTCAGTGCAGCTTGGACATCTTTCTTCAATATCATCAGTTCTTGATCTTGTACTACCTCCTGAAATGTTTGAACATTGGCCAGTTCTTTTTGATACAGTGACTCTGTGTATTCCTTCCATCTTCTTTTGATGCTTCCTGTGTGGTTCAGTATTTTGCCCATACTTGTTGCTGTCGAGTCAAATCCGACTCACAGTGACCCTACTGGACAGAGTAAAACTGCTTCATAGGGTTTCCAAAGAGCTGTAGGTGGATTCAAACTGCTGACCTTTTGATTAGCAGTCAAATGCTTACCACCGAGTCACCAGGGCCCCACTTTGCCCATAGAATCCTTCAGTATTGCAACTCAAGGTTTGAATTTTTTCTTCAGTTCTGTCTGCTTGAGAAATCTCAAGTATGTTCTTCCGTTTTGGTTTTCTATCTCCAGGTCTTTGCACATTTCAGTATGACACGTTGCTTTGTCTCATTGAACCGCCCATGACAATGTTATTAAATATTCAAAAGGGTTTTATGATAACTTAAGTGATCATTTCTAGAGAAAGGACATGATTATATAACTTTAAAATCACTATTTAGATTTTTTTTTTTTTTTTTTTTTTTTACATTTCTTCTTTGAGAACTCTTCTAGCTTTAAAACTGATAAATATACAAGCTGTTTCAGAAATCTGGGCTCTGAGGATTACTATTCCAGAGGCCAGATGCAAATGCCATCTGTGCCTAGCTGTTCCTAGGGACACTTCATCCTCTAGGGTGATCCACAGTCTATAACTGAATATAGTGAAGGATATTCAGAATGTAAATATTTTAATGATAGAAAAACCATTATGATGGTGCTCATATTCCTAAGAAGTTTCGTTTACTTTTTTTCTTTAATTTTTGCACATTTAAAAAGAAGACCAAAAGAAAGGTAGCTAAAAGAATAAGAAGTTGTGGTAAATATTTTCTTCTAATTTTATATCCAATGTGGTAATCTGCTTTGGTAAAGATTGCAGTCTTGGAAACCCTGTGGGGCGGTTCTACTCTGTCCTATTAGGGTTGCTATGTGTTGGAATAGATTGGACAGCACACGAAGGCATAGTTAACAAGGTAAAAAAAAAAATACTACTACTTAGGGAAAAACAAGTGTAGAGACAACTGAGTCAAGGTTATTAGAAGGTTTTTTTGTTATCCAGCCTTCTAAAAATATTTATTTTCTAATCATAGTAAAAGTAATGGCCATTTTGGAAAATACAAAATGTATCTGAAGCTAGAGAATAGCACTATGGTTCAGTCATCCACGGATTATTTAGTCTTAGAAGATATTTTTCCCCTTGCCTTATTTTCTTACATAATAGAGATCATATCAATCATAAAATTTCACATATTGCTTTAAAAAAATTATGTAACTGACAATTTTCTTTATTAAGTAAATGCATATAAAAACAAACTTATAGATAGCATAATTCCCTACATACCATTGTATGAAGATATTATACTTAAGTATTTCCTTAATTTTAGATATATAAGGATTAATTCTCACAATTGAAATTATAATATCCAAGGAAGTGGATATATATTTGTGTTAAGTAAATAGCACGATAATCGCAATTTTTGAAAGAATAATCCTGAATAAGTGTATTTTCAAGTGCCTATTCAGTGTACATTTATGGATTTGTGTATTTTTTCACATATGGTTTATTGTTGGGATATGTGCATTAATACATTATATGCTAAACTATGCATGGTGGATTACATTTAATTTTACTGTTGTATTCAATTTCTTTGTATTCTATTTCAGTTCTAGGTTTCTATGATTGTAAAGGTAGCCCTGGTGGTGAAGTGGTTAAGCCCTTGGCTGTTAACCGAAAGACTGGTGGTTTGAACCTTCTGGTCACTCTCTTAGAAGAAAGATATTGCAATTTGCTTCTGTAAAGATTAGTGTTGGATACCCTATAGGGCAGTTCTACTCTGTCCCATAGGATCACTATGAGTCAGAATTGAATTGATGGCAATGAGTTTTATGTTTATAAATATTTTTTCCTGTGTTTCATTTTTTAAGGCTTTGGATCAAGAGCTACCACTTTCATGAAATTAACTTGAACACTTTTCCATATTTTTATGTGCTTTCAATATTTTATATGACATTGGTGTTACTTGTGACACTTTTGAAAAATAACTCATCAATTCTTTTCATTCTAGAATCCTTTTTGAGGGAGTGGATGTTGGAGGCAAGATTTCAAACTCTGTGTATTTATCTGATTTTTTTAAATTTACTTGAGCATTAGGTGAAAGTTTAAAGTATAAATTAGTTTACGATTCAAAAATTTATAAACAAATTGTTTTGTGACATTAGTTGCAATCCCTGCAATGTGTCAGCAGTCTTCCCTTTCCCTTTTCACCCCAGGTTCTCTATGCCCGTTCGTCCAGATTTCCTGTCCCTTCGTGTCTGCTTTTCTTTGCTTTTGGGTGGATGTTGCCAATGTGGTCTCATATACTTGATTGGACTAAGCAGCACATTCCTCACATATGTTATTGTTTATTTTATATGCCTGTCTAATCAAACTTATTTCGTTGGCTGAAAGGTGGACTTTGGGAGTGACTTCAGGTCTGAGTTGCAGGGTGTGTGAGGGGCATAGTCTTAGGGGTTTCTCCAGTCTTTGTCAAGCCAGTGAGTCTGGTCTATTTTAGTGAATTTGAATTTTGTTCTACCTTTTTCTCCTTCTCTGTCTGGGACCCTGTATTGTGATCTTTCTCAGAGCCATAGAGTGGTAGATGCACACCATCTAGTTCTTCTAAGCTCAGGCTGGTGAAGGCTGTGGTTCATATGGTCCATTAGTCCTTTGGACTATTATTTTCCTTGTGTCTTTGGTTTTCTTCATTCTCCTTTGTTCTGGACGGGATGGGACCAATAGATGAATCTTAGATGGCTGCTCAAAAGCTTTTAAGACCCCAGATGCTGCTCACCAAAGTAGGATGTAGAACATTTTCTTTATGAATTATGCTATGCCAGTTGACCTAGAGGTCCCCTGAGACCACGGTCTCCAGCCCTCAGCCCAGTAACTTGGTCCCTCATGGTGTTTTGATATGTCTAGGAAGCTTCTATGACTTTGCCTTCATCCAGTTGTGCTGACTTCCCCTATATTGTGTGTTGTCTTTCCCTTCACCTAAGTTAACACTTGTCTATTATCTAGTTAGTGACTTCTCCTTCCCACCTCTCCACTCCCTTGTAACCATTAAAGATTGCTTTTTTCTGTGTGTAAACCTTTTCTTGGATTTTTATAATAGTGGTCTCATACAATATTTGTCCTTTTGTGATTGACTTATTTCACTCAGCATAATTCCCTCCAGATTCATCCATGTTGTGAGATGTTTCACGGATTCTTTATTGTTCTTTATAATTGCAAAGTATTCATTGTGTGTATGTACCATAATTTGCTTATTAATTCATCTGTTGATGGGCATTTAGGTTGTTTCCATCTTTTTGCTATTGTGAATAATGCTGCAATGAACATGGGTGTGCGCATGTGTCTATTCATGTGAAGGCTCTTATTTCTCTAAGATATATTCCTGGATGTGGGATTGCTGGATCATATGGTATTTCTATTTCTAGCTTTTTAAGGATATCTGGTTATTTTTTGTTACTGCATGGGAGGGCATTTTTATCTCTCCTGTAATGCCTTTTTTTTTTTTTTTTTTTTTTGGTCAAAATTTCTAAAAGTATTTTTGTTTTTATATATCTTATGCTGTTACTCCACCACACATCTGTCAGTTGTCGTATTGTGGTGACTTGCATGTTGTTGTGATGCTGGAAGCTATGTCAGTGATATTTCAAATACCAACAGGGTCACCCATGGTGGACAAGTTTCAGTGGAGATTCCAGACTAAGACAGACTAGGAAGAAGGACCTAACAGTCTATTTCTGCAGAAACAAAAAAGGCCAGTAAAACCTTATGAATAACAGCAGAGCAATGTCTGATATAATGTCAAAAGATGAGCCCACAGTAGGCTTTGTTGCATTTCAGTCTGCCCTATCCACTTTCTTACTACTCATTTTGAAAACCAAGAAGTTTGAAATCATGATAGCTGTACAAAACAGCTGCCTAGCAGCCACAGGACAGGGTAGAATGGGATTGGAGCTCCATAAGAAGACATATTGGCAGATAATTGTCAGTATTTTACTTGTCTGTTAGCTCCTTGGACAAGCTGCATTCCCAAGGCATGTCTTCATTTGACCTGACTCAGAGTTCACTCAGTGAGAAAAGCCCTGTCACCAGGATGTTTGCTGAAAACAATCAGCAAAAAATGTCTAACATTGTAGTTGCCTGAAACAGTGATACCAGGTGTAGCAAACCAGAACGTGGCCAAAAAAAAAAAAAAACTAAAAGGAAAAGCTTAGGAATGAGATGTCCATAGGAGGATTAGAAGTAGACTAGCACATTTCTGGGGACCTAAAAGGCCATGAACATGTGCAGGGATGCCTGCAAATGACCTGAAAAGGTCATAATCTCTCACCTCTGGATAAGATGAAGTCTCCTTAGAAATGAAAGATTAAGGCTAATGAAGAATCATGAACTCACTGCCTGAGGGTTAAAGGCATATCACAACATACACACAAAGTCCCTCATCAGAGGATAGAATATATGTTGGTTCAAGGCATGTAAAGAAAAAGTTATCTAATCTTTAACTGACCATTAAGCGAACCATGCAGAGACTTCATGACAGCACACGGCAAAGAAAAGACTTTACAGAAAAACTGCAGAAAAGTTACTCAACAAAATAACAACAATAACAACAAACAGCAATAAATACAAACTCCAAAAAAGCCTGAGTATCAAGAGAGGGGTCTGATTTACAGAGTTGCCATGTTATATTATTTAAAATGTCCAGTCAAGAAGAAATTATGAGACACACAAATAAATAGGAACATAAGATCCATACACAGGAAGAAAACAGTGCATACAATCTTTACCTGAGGAAGTCTAGATGTTACACTTGTTATCGTTGTTGTTAGGTGCTGTCGAGTCGGTTCCAATGCATAGCAAGTGTCATGGATTGAACTGTGCCCTGCCAAAAATGTGTGCCAACTTGGCTAGTCCATGATTCCCAGTAATTTGTGATTTTCCACCATTTTGTCATCTGATATGATTTTCCTGTGTGTTATAAATCCTGCCTCTATGATGTTAATGAAATGGGATTAGTAGAAGTTATGTTAATGAGTCAGGACTCACTTCACAAGATTAGGCTTTGTCTTAAGTTAATTTCTTTTGCAATATAAAAGAGAGACATGAGCAGAGAGGAGTGGAGACCTCATACCACCAAGAAACAAGAGCCCATCCTTTGAATGGCACATCCTTTGGACCTGGGGTCCCTGCGCTGAGAAGCTTCTTGATTGGGGAAGATTGACGACAAGGACTTTCCCCCAGAGCTGACAGAGAAAGAAAGATTTCCCCTGGAGCTGGTACCCTGAACTCGGACTTCTAATCTCCTAGACTGTGACAGCGTAAATTTATCTTTGTAAAGCCATCCACTTGTGGTATTTCTGTTATAGCAGCACGAGATAACTAAGACAGGGACCCTATGTACAACAGAATGAAACACTGCCCAGTCCTGTGCCATCTTCACAATCATTATGCTTGAACCCATTGCTGCAGCCACTGTGTCAATCCATCTCATTGAAGGTCTTCCTCTTTTTCACTGACTGTCTACTTTATCAAGTATGATGTCCTTCTCCAGGGACTGATCCCTACTGATAACATGTCCAAAGTATGGGAGATGGAGTTTTGTCATCCTCACTTCAACATATGCATAATGTGAGTAACAGATGGAGAGGAGAAAGAGATAGAAATGGTATTTGAAAAAAAAAAAAAAAACTTAAAAATTCCCATATGTGTTAAAAAACATTAAGCTACACATTCAAGAAGCTCAGTGAACTCCAAGTACAATAAACTAAAAGAGAACTGCATGGAGACATGCTATAGTCTTTGTTTGGGGAAAAAAAAAAAAAAGACAAAGGAGGAATCTAGAAAGCAACAAGAGAAAAGAGACTCATTTACAAAGGATTTTAGCTGACGTCTCATCAGAAACAATGGAAGTTAGAAGGTGGTGAAATGGTATATTCAAAATACGGATAGAAAATGACTGTCAGCCGTGAATTTTATGTCCAGCAAAATTATCCTTCAAAATTGAATGACTAATTAAAATATTGCAAGTTAAGCCAAAAACAGACATAATTTGTAGCTAGCAGAACTGTCCTAGAAGAAACACGAAAGGGAGTCTTTCAAGCTGAAATTAAAGGACAGTATATTGTGGTGCAGTGGTTAAGAACTCAGCTGCTAACCAAAAGATTGGGAGTTCAAATCCACCAGCCACTCTTGAAACCATATGAGGCAGTTCTACTTTGTCCTATAGGGTCACAATGAGTTGGAATTGACTCAATGGCAATGAGTTTTGTGCTTTTTTGTTTGTTTATATAGTAACTCAGATCCATATGAATAAACAGCATCCGTGAAGGTAATTACATATGCAATCATAAAAGACAGTATAAATGTATTTTTGTTTGTAATTCTTTACTTCCATCAGATATAAAAGACAACTGCATAAAGCAATAGCTATAAAAATCTGTTGATGAGGTTGTAATGTACTGAGATGTAATTTTTATGACAACATTAGTACAAAAGAAGAAGGAATAGGAGCTATTTTAGAGCAAGTTCTTTATATTAAAGTAATAAAGATGGTATTCAACTAAATAAGATTGTTTTAAATCAAGATATTAACTGTAATCCTCAGAGTAACCTGGGGAAGAATATAGGAACAAAAAGATATACTATATATAAGAAATGAACAGGAAGATAGAAAATGTAAGTCATACTTTATTAGTAATTATATTAAATGTAAATGGCCTAAACTTTTTAAACCAAAAGTGAGAGAATGGCAGAATGGATTAAACAAAAACAATACGATCCAACTATTATCTGTGTAGAAGAGACACACATTTGACTTAAAGATACATATTTGTTAGAAATAAAAGGATGAAAAATATACACTACACAAAAAGTAAACAAAATAATGGATTGACTATACATATGTCAGAGTAAATAGACTTTAAGAAAAAAATTGTCACCAGAAACAAAAAAGTACACTTAATAATAATAAAAGTCTCCATCTATCAAATGACATAAAAACTATAAATTTATACACACAAAACAAGACAGTCCCAAAATACATGAAGAAAAATCTGATATAATTGAAGGGAGAAATAGATAATTCAATAATAATAGTCAGAGACTTCAATAACAATATGTCTGTTTTGCTACTATCATTGTTATTTTTTTTATGTTTATACTTTTTGTTTCTGTTCTTTTTGTTCTTTGATAAATAAATCATATTCTGCTAGGTTGTATCATTTGTAAGAATTTTTAAATTATATATTCAATCTTAAATTATTTATGAGAAACTGCATTTCTTTAACCACGTTGTCCTTAGGTTGTTGTGAGGTGCCGTGGAGTTGGTTCTGACCCATAGCAACCTTGTGAACAACATAATGAAACACTGCCAAGCCCTGCATCATTCTCACAGTCATTATTATGCTTGAGCCAATTGTTGCAGCCACTTTGTCAATTCATATTGTTAAGGGTCTTCCTCTTTTTTGCTGACCCTCTGCTTTACCAGGCATGATGTCCTTCTCCAGGGACAGATGCCTCCAGATAACATGTCCAAAGTATGTGAGACATAGTCTCACCATCTTTGCTTCTAAGGAACATTCTGGTTGTACTTCTTCCGAGACAGATTTGTTCATTCTTTTGGCAGTCCACGATATATTCAGTATTCTTCACCAACACCACAATTCAAAGGAGTCAATTCTTCTTTGGTCTTCTTTATTCATTGTCCAGCTTTCACACGCATATAAGACCATTGAAAACACCATGGCTTGGGTCAGGTGCACCTTATCTTCATTCAAGGTGACATCTTTGATTTTCAACACTTTAAAGAGGTCTTTTGCAGCAGATTTGCCCAAAGCAATGCATCTTTTGATTTCATGACTGGTGCTTCCATGGGTGTTGATTGTGGATCCAAGTAAAATGAAATCCTTGGCAACTTTAATACTTTCTTCATTTATCATGATATTGCTTATTAGTCCAGTTGTGAGGATTTTGGTTCTCTTTATGTTGAGATGTAATCCATATTGAAGACTGTGGTCTTTGGTCTTCATCAGTAGGTGCTTCAAGTCTTCTTTCAGCAAGCAAGGTTGTGTCATCTGCATAATACAGGCTGTTAATGAGTCTTCCTCCAATCCTGATGACACATTCTTCTTCATATAGTCCACCTTCTTGGATTATTTGCTCAGCATATAAGTATGAATAGGTATGGTGAAAGGACACAACCCTGACACACACCTTTCCTGACTTTAAACTACACAACATTCCCTTGTTCTGTTTGAATGACTGCCTCTTGATCTATGTACAGGTTCCTCATAAGCACAAGTAAGTGTTCTGGAATTCCCATTCTTAGCAAGGTTATCCGTTATTTCTTATGATCCTCACAGTCGACTGTGTTTGCATAGTGAATAAAACACAAGTAAACATCTTTCTGGTATTCTCTGCTTTCAGCCAGGATCCATCTGATACCAGCAATGACATCCCTGGTACCATGTCCTCTTCAGCATCCAGTTTGAATTTCTGGCAGTTCCCTGTTGATATACTGCTGCAGCTGCTTTTGAATGATCTTCAGCAAAATTTTACTTGCTTGTGATATTAATGATATTATTCTATGATTTTCACATTCAGACGGATCACCTTTCACTTGGGAATAGCCATAAATATGGATCTTTTCCAGTCGGTTGGCCAGGTAGCTCTCTTCCAAATTTCTTGACATAGACCAGTGGGCACTTCCAACAGAGCATCTGTTTGTTGAAACATCTCATTTGGTATTCTGTCAATTCCTGGAGACTTGTTTTCGTCAATACCTTCAGTGCAGCTTGGACTTCTTCCTTCAGTACCATCGGTTCCTGAGCATATGCTACCCCTGAAATGGTAGAATATCGACCAATTCTTTTGGATATAGGGACTCTATGTATTCCTTCCATCTTCTTTTGATGTTCCCCGCGTCACTGAATATTTTCCCGGTAGAATCCTTCAATATTGCAACTTGAGGCTTGAATTTTTTCTTCAGTTCTTTCCACTTGAGAAATGCCAAGCATGTTCTTCCCTTTGGTTTTCTATCTCCAGGTCTTTTCATGTGTCGTTATAATACTTTACTTTGTATTCTGGAGCTGTCCTTTGAAATCTGTTCAGCTCACACGTCTGTCAGTTTGTCATACTGTGGGGTCTTGTGTGTTGCTGTGATGCTGGGAGCTATGCTACCGGTATTTAACCACCAGCAGGGTCAACTAAGGCAGACAGGTTTCATCTCAGTTTCCAGAATAAGACAGACTAAGAGAAGGACCTGACAGTCTACTTCTGAAAAGAATTAGCCAGTGAAAACCTTATGAATATCAGCAGGACATTGTCTTTGGCTATATGAGTCATAAATTAAACACTAACTCTTGGTTTACCATATATTAGAACAACTGCACATGCCTTTACGTTCCTTCATCCCATCACTTACTTCCTAATTTTCACTTAAGTTGTAATGATAAGCTCAGTTTTTGATAACTAAAATGCTCATGCATTTATATTTTGTGTTTACATTTGTCTTTCCATAATTACTTTTATCCTCAACTTAATCTTTCCATACTATTCTCAAAAATAATGATTTCTGTTACTATTAATTTAATTTAAAAAAAAAGAACTAAACAGCTTCATAGAAAGTGACATCATCTGAAGACCACTTTCATACAGGAATTTGATAATAATTAAAATCAATGTGTTCCTGAGCCACATCCACAAAAGGTAAGATGAAGAAAGAATGTGAAGGACGGACAACTAATTAAATGATGGAACTATCAGCATGACTTCAGCAAATATAAACTCCCTTGTCCTTTATTTCCACTGCTTAACACTTAAAATTACATTGCAGTGATAGGTTAATAAATGAGCAAGTTATAACTAGCACTATTATTCAGAAACCAGTTAACATAAAATTCTTTAAAATAGTATTTTGTAAGGCTATTGTTTATCTGTCTAATTTAGGCCTCAGAATTTTGAGTATATTTGTCAGGTATTGTCCACCAAGGCAATAAACTAAAAAAAAATACATGAAGTAGTTTTTATCTTGGAATTTTATGGAGACATCAGGCAGCTTCATTTAGATTAACTCAACCCACATTAAGAAACATGAACTTTATAAAACCTACTTTATGATTATCAAGCCTATTTTCATACTGCATATATGAATACCAGATAGTATTACTTTATTTTTCGAGACTATCTTAGACAATGGAAACCCTGGTTGCGTAGTGGTTAAGAGCTCAGGTGCTAACCAAAAGGTCAGCAGTTCAAATCCACCAGGTGCTCCCTGGAAACCCTATGGAGCAGTTCTACTCTTAGACAATGGCTTTGTAACAATTACCTTGACAGCTAATGTGATCATTATTCAAGTCGGTTTCTCTGAGAAGCAATATGGCGTATCATTGTGGAAAGGAAAACATATTTTGGCAAACAACATTCTCACCAAATTTCTCTGCCCATCAATTACCTCATCTGTAAAATGGAAATAATTAAATGCACATTACTTAAACCAACTTGTTTAGAGGATTAAATAACATAATACGTACAAATGTGCATTGTAAGTTGCATCAGCAATTCTCTCTGAATTGAGCTTCCTTCCTAAAATGCAACTTTTTTCCTCATAATTCAAATTAAATTAAAATAAAATTAACTTTTGGTAAAAATTAACATTTGAAGCAACGGTTATTGATTTTTAATATACATAATTACCACAAAAGGGATTTTTTTTTCAATATGTAGAGTTGCAGAGCTGTCCTCAGAAATTCTGATGTATTCTTAATAAGAAGCAGAGTCTTCACTTTTAACAAGACTTCCAGGTGATGGTTATATGGAGATCCCTAGACATCATATTGAGCAACTCTGAATTAGAATGCAGTTTTAATTCCATCTTTTAAAAAAAAAATCCAATGTGTCTCTTGTTAAAGTAAGGCTAATAAAACATTCACATTGGGCTAAATTATTTTGTCTCTAAATCTTAGTATTTTTCATTTGTATTCTGAGTAATTCAGTAGAAAGAGGCCTCTCTTATAGTTTCTTTTGCAATTAAATTCAAATATGAATACCTGCACCTATGGATTTTCCTAAAACTTAAAGAAACATTAATGTCTGATGCACATAGCATAAAATTGCCCAAATGAACTGTCCAGGGCAGTGTAAGACATCTTACTTTGTTTGGGAGGTCAGTTCTTGAGGAAATCACCCTGCTTGTGTCCCCAGAATCTTTAAACAAGTGGCATCTAGTTAAAATCATCTTAAGTGCAGCTGTGGATGGTGAAAATGCTAACACTCAGGCAGCCTGAAGAGTGTATATGAACACAACAAAAAATATAATCTACTTTAATTTGCCTTGCAGATTAGAGGATAATTGTCTATGAACATCAGATCCTTTTGATTTTCTTTCTAGCAGAATGAGACTGCTTCAAGTCTATCTACTTTAATACTGCCCAATAAATCACAGCCTATCAGTCAAGTTACAGTAAATATAGAATGCCATCCTCAGCACATCAGACATTAACTAGTTTTATTCATGCTAAAATTAATGGATATTAATCTTTTCTGACCTTTTGAGTTTCTGAATATATTTACACAATACAGAAAAGGAATACACACCTACATATAACACTTCGCATACGATTTAAGGAAGACTGTTTATTCACTCAAGCTTATGTTGGTTCACTCGGTTTGCCCACGTTAAACGCCCAAGGAACTACTTTGCTGACTAAAAACCGAGGACAAACTGGCTGACTTCTGAGAAGGTGCCATTACGAAATGCATAATTTGATATTTTGAAATATGTATTAAGTTGTAGCTCCTACTGAACAGATATGACAGGAGACTGCACCTTAGTTGATCATTTAAGTAATAACTAAACTTCACTGGGCACTTAATATTTTTATGGCAATGTGCTAGTTGCTATGTTTATTTTTATTATTTTTTCTTTTGAAGTGAAACAATTCGTTAGGCATATTTGACTGTTCAGTGATAGAGTTGAAATATTGTGGTAACACCACTCTCTAGATTCTACAACTGTCATTCATTTGTGTGCAGGTATGAATTCAAGAGGGAAATCCAGATGATAACAAGAAAGAAGTATGGGCAGGTAGATACTTGCTATTGTCAATTTTAAGAGTTTCATGAAATTGCAGAGTTCTTGGTTTGAGGCATCAAGATTCAAGAGTTGCTTCTATTGCCCTCAAAACTGTACATGACTGTTATGGATTGAATTGTGTCCCCCAAAAATAAGTGTCAGCTCAGCTAGACCATATTTCCAGTATTTTGTGGATGCCCACCATTTTGTGATCTGATGTGATCTTCCTATGTGTTGTAAATCTTACCTCTGTGATGTTTTTGAGGCAAAATTAGAGGCAGTTATGTTAATGAGGTAAGACTCAATTTACAAGAATAGGTTGTATCTTGAGTCAATCTCTTTTGAGATATAAAAGAGAGAATCAAGGAGAGAGGAGAGGAAATTCTTGCCACCAAGAAAGCAGTGATGGGAGCAGGATGCATCTTTTGGACTGGGGATTCTGTGCTGAGAAGCTGCTAGACCAGGGGAAGATTGATGACGAGGATCTTCCCCCAGGGCCAACAGAGAGAGAAAGCCTTCCCCTGGGATCTGGCACCCTAAATTTGGACTTCTAGCCTCCTCGACTGTGAGAGAAAAAATTTCTGTTTGTTAAAGCCATCTGCTTGTGTATTTCTGTTATAGCAGCACTAGATAACTAAGACAGTGAGTATGACCAAATTATTTGCTATAGTAAATGGAGATTAAAAATATTTTCAATTATATGTTTGATTTATTCCTTTACTATAGTAAATGATGAATTTATATCAACTTTGGAAATTTTCAACTATGTTTTTCTGTGGAATAACATTTTATTTATAAAGTGATCTAGATATTATAAAAATTCAAGCTGCAACAAACAAACTAAGGAACATACCATGCAAATTGACTCCTATAATGCATAAATAACCATCTTTAATATAGCTATAATTCTGGATATCTGTCTATATATGCATCTATGTACACATGTATGTATTTATGTACATATTTACCTATGTATCTGTGAAAGATAGAGAGATTTTGCAATTACATAAAAGTAGAATCAGATTATATATGGTATTTTGAAAAAGTTTTAAATTTAATTTGACTTACATGAAAGAGAAAGAACATGAAGGAATCACTAAATATCAGGTAAATGCTAATTCATTGTGAGAAATATTACTTTCTAAAAGATCCCTCTGATCATGAAACTGCTTGAAAGTTTGAATCATTTTGATTTTTTAGATACAATCTACAACTTTAACAATATCTATTGATTCTCTGCTATGAAATATGAGGATATTAGCCACCCACCTCCTATTCACTCTATCACCATATTCTATCTCCCAGATGTTACTATAAAAATCATTATTTTTCAATGTCAAAATGTATACTATTTACGATCTTATCTGTGACCAAAATTTCCCATTGCTTTGTCTTGGTTGTATTAAATGATCACCTAGCTTTTTATCTTATTTTCTCCTTTCCTGAGTTTATTTTGGACCCATCTTTTGCATATTGAAATTTTTTTCAACAAGTCGTTTGTTTTGTTTATCAAGTTGGTTTCTTAGTTTTGTACTCTATGGAAACCAGCTCATTTGAAATATCTGGCTTTTGAAGTCATGAAAAATTATTGAGTCATTATCTTCTTTGTCAGGAGACTATAGACGGTATTTCAATGTATTCTGGCAGAGTGGCTATGAAAAAACCAGAGCTCATCCTGATTTTTCCTCTTTGTGAGTAACTTACCCTTTCATCTCAGCTGCCCTGAGGATCCTTCCTTTGTTCCTCAAATTCTTTAACTGCACCATACATGAAGTGATGTGTTGAGTTTAATCATTTTTTATCACTTCCTTTCTTGTCATTGATCTGTGTACTGAAGCTTTTATTCAGAAAAATGTTCTATTTGCTGGGTATGTTTTTGTGTACAGGTTTTGTGTGGACACAAGTTTTCAAATTAGTTACGTTAATACCTAAGAGTCTCATTGCTAAATTGTAGAGTAAGACTATGTTCATTTAGCTTTATAGGAAACTGCCAACTGTCTTTTATACTGACTGTATTGATTAGCATTCCCATCAACAATAAAGAGCTCTAATTGCTCCACATCCTCACCAGCACTGGTATTGTCAGTTCAGCCATTTTAATAGGAGCCCTGGTTGCACAATTGTTAAGCACTTGACTGCTAACCTCGAGGTTGGTGGCTCAGACCTACCAGTGGCCCCACGGAAGAAAAGACCTGGCAATCTGTTCCCTTAAAGATCACAGCCTAGGAAAATCTATGGGGCAGTTCTGCTCTGCCAGACTGAGTCGCTATGAGTCAGAATGGACTCAATAGCACACAACAACAATAATATATGTGTAATGGTATCTCATTGTCATTTTAACCTGCAATTCCCTAAGGACAAATGATGTTGTACATCTATCCATATACTTATTTATCATCTGTATGTATATTTTTCTGAGGTGTTTGTTCAGATTTTTTTCTCCATTTGTAATTGAGCTGTTTGCTTTCTTACTGTTGAACTTTAAGAGTTCTTTATATGTTTTGGACATAAGTCCTATATCAGATATGTATTTTATAAGTAATTTATCCTAGTCTATGGCTTGTCTTTCTTTATCATGGTATGTATATATGTAACAAAACATTTGCCATTTCAACATGTAGAATTCAGTGACAGCAATTACACTCATCATGTTGTGCAATCATTACCGCTATCCATTTCCAAATTTTTCCATCACCTTTAACAGAGGCTCAATGCCTCCTAAGCAGAGATTCCTTCTTTGCCCTCCCTCCCACCCCTGGTATCATTAATAAACTTTAGTCTCTATACATCTGTGTGACTTGCTTGCATTTTTATTAATAGTCCAGTTTGTCCAATGTTCAAACCAGATAAAAAACAAACAGCACGACCCAGTGGATCACTAAAACTTCAATGCAGTGGTATACCCAAATAACCAATATTATTGAAATTACTGACTCCATCTGATCTGCAACTGAAAAATATTTCGCTATTATACATTTGGCTAATATGTCTTATTACTGCCTATTTCAACAATCTCTAATCTGCAGTTTGCCTTCACTTTCATTTTTATCCATGGGTAGGGTATCTCAACAGCTTTACTATAGCATAGTTTTTGCAGGCAATTTCTTAACAACATACAACTTTCTCCAGCTATGACATTATATTGATGATATGACACAGGTATGACATTACTTTGAAGGTATTATTGTCTGAGGAGATTCATTTAATACAGTTATTTGGGATGTACAAATAGTCAAAAAGGAGCTCACAAAAAGGGGATGAGCCATAACCCTACACATGGCACAGGGTCTTGCCACTTCAGCTAAATTACTCGGGATGATTTAGTCAACTGAGTGTTGCTCCAGCCATGGCACTCCCAAAAAACAACTATTGACCCTTTTTAACACCTGCAACATTAAAACAAGTTCAATATTTTTTAGACATTTTTGAGTTCTGGAGGCAACATGCATATACCTCATTTACAAATTTTAATTAAGTCCATTTTTTTGTTGCTATTTACAAATTGGCCCATTTTGAATGAGGTATCCTACAAATAAATATTCAAAAAATCTGTCCAATTTGTAATACCCCAATTTGTGCCTCCACCCCCCACCCTGCCAGAGATTTCTTTGTTGTAGGTGTTTTAGCAACCTCCTTTCATGTCTCCTGGAGTCTCTGGGCCATCCATGATGTCCAAATTGCTCATGTGTTTCTGCAACAAGAAACTTCTCTCTTTGGTCTTGTGTTACACATCATTTAGTACGATAATTTCTGCCTACAGAATGCGCCCTTCGGGAGATGGAGACTGCCACTGGCCCTGAACCTGTAACTTTCATTACCCAGTTGTCCATTAGGCATTAGGTGACTGCAGCAGCAACTGAAGGCTCAGCAAGGACACAGAGGCCTCCTTATTGAAATAAAGTAGTACTCACAGAATAGAGGCAAATCTGGCCCATCTGGCATATCCCACTAGAGGAGGAAGGGACTTTCTTCCCTTGTTCCTCAATCCTTTGCCAGATGTAATGGTTTAGGAGGCTATTCCCTCTCTCAGATCCATTAGCCACCTGGGGAGCTTCTTGAGATCAACTGAGTGATGAGAACGGGGAGTTCATATACTTTATGGCTGGCAACACATCTGCTGCTTGCCTTTACCTTCACCTTTATCTTTATCCATGGGATATCTCAATAGCCTTGTCATAGCAGGTTTTGGAACCCACTGGAGAGCTACTGCTGTCCATCCTCTAACAAGGACATCCCTGATCAAGGACAAGACCCAAGGGTCAGCTCAACTGGCCAAACTTCAGGCACTCATTTTAGGAACAGATGTCCTTGCTAACAATTGACTCTATCTGCATATTTATATAGACTTCTGAGCCTTTGCTAAAATCTGTTCATTTGGTCCAACCAAAAGTAACAACATTAATTCCTTATCTGATATCACCTTTGCTGGGGTAAACAATTCTGAGAATTTATTGCCTCACAGACACCCAGTATATGAAATCAAGGTGTGATAGGTTGAATAATGCTCCCCAAAGATGTCCATGAGCTAATTTCCAGAAATTGAAATTGTGAATATATTTTACATGGCAAAGAGAAATTAAGGTTGCAGATGAAGTTAAGGTTGCTTATCACCTGACTTTAAGATGGGAAGATTGTTGTGAATTTTCCGGATAGTTTCAATGTAATCATAAAGGTTCTTAAAAGTGGGAAAATGGAAGAGGAAAAGGAGAATCAAAGGGAGATGCGGCTACAGAAGAATGATCGGAGAGCTGCAACATTGCTGGCTTTGAAGACAGAGGAAGGGTCCATGAGCCTAGGAATATGGACAACTTCTAGAAGTTGAAAGAGGCAAGGTAACTGATTCCCTCCTATAGCCTCCAGAAGGAAGTGCAGTCCTGCTGACACATTGATTTTGGCCCAATGAGACCCATATCAAATCTAACCTAGAGAATTATAAGAAAATAGATTTTTGTATGTGTGTTTTAAGCCAGTAAGTCTGTGGCAAATTTTTACTGCAGCAATAGGAAACTAATACACCTGTCTCTGCACTTACTAAAGCGGCAATAGAGGAGAGTTCTTATCCTCTTTGGACTTTTATATATTATTGATTGTGACAAAGACAGTCATCTTTCCCTTCTCAAAATGCACAATGTTGGGCACAAAATACACAAGGGATTAAGTAGAACTTTCACCACACTTACCAGCCTCAGACTGCAGGCCTCACAAAGTGCCTTAATGCCTACTTAAACAAGTTCAAATTCAGTTATACTAGTCACGGCGTGTTTCTTTCATCAATCAGATATCAAGATATCAAGTGTGAATTGTAATAAAGATGCTGACTCCATTTTTGAAGTTTGACTGCTGACAGCTTTCAAGCTCAACCTCTCCCCCTTCCCCTTATTGCTTCACATCAGGGCAAGCAGAATAAGAGTTACCTGTTCTCCCTCCATTGACACTGGCAGGGAAGTTTAAGCCATACAAACCCTAGGTCATTCATGGGGATTCTCAACCAAGCTTCATTCACTAACCGAAATAACAACCAAAACCACTCACTTCTCTCTTGGCTCAAGTACCTGCCCTGCACTCCCCCAGGAAGTCCCATTATGTGAGTAATAAAACTTTTAATACCCTCTTGGGGTGTGTGTGTGTGTGTGTGAGATGATCAACAATCTCAACATCCATACTAATTTTTCAGTGGGGATTTGACTCCACCTTCAAGAGAGTAACCGAAAAACAGACTATGAACTCCAGAGTACAATACTATGAAATAATTGATAGAGAAGTGTAGAATGAGGGTAGGCTTGAAAAAGATGATGGTAATACTAAGGACTGATAATAGGGAAAATGGCTTTAGCTTTTGATACTAGAAGGAAGTCAGGGACAGCTAGAAGAACACAGCAGAATGTGGTATCTGGATATTATGACAACAAAGAACAGATAGTCTTCTAAGGAAAGAACTAAGCAATTTAACATGAAGTAAAGTGTATTTAACAACCCTGATGGTGCAGTGGTTAGGCATTCAGTTGCTAACCAGTGGGTTGGCAGTTAAAATGCACCAGCTGCTCTGAGAGAGAAAGATGTGGCAGTCTGCTTCCATTAAGATTTACAGCCTTAGAAAACCTGTGAAGCAGTTCCACGCTGTCCTGAACAGTCACTATGAGTTGAGATCAACTCAACAGCAATGAGTTTGGTTTGGTTTTTGGCTAAGGTGTGTATCTTGACAAGCAATTAGATCCCATGAGTTAGAGAAGCATGAACTATTCAAAAATCTGTGAGTTGGGTTGATGATATCAGAGGAGATTTTCTTAATAGGCAGAGCCCCATCTATATTTACTTGAATATAGGATAGCTATCTCCCACTGTGTGGAGGGGGAATAAAAGGACAATATGTGGGACTTGGGTATTAAGAAAAAAGAAAGAATCTTATAGTTAAATCTCTAAAAAGACCAAATTAAAAAGCACAAACAAAAAATGATATTGATGATGTTATACAGAAGATCCAGAGAAACAACTTAAATTCCAATCTTTGGTCCTGATGTCAATGTCTAGGTACTACAAATTCAATTGTCTTCAGTCTGTTCGTCAGGGTCACATGTCCTCAGTACTCGGAAATTTGAAGTGTGGAGTCTAGGGGTGAGACATGAAAAAAAGGACAATTAAAAGTCTCTGAGTGTTGGGTGTAGGTCACTACTCAAATTTTCTAACCTGTTTGAATGCATTGCTTGGTTCATTACTTTTATAGAAAACTTGAAGCAAACTGATTATTCAAAAATATCCCAGTTGATTTTAAGTAGTTAAGTCATTTTCTACATTTTAAGGTATCTAATAATTTTATCCACCACGTGTCTGTCAGTTTGTCATACTATAGTGGCTGGCATGTTGCTGTGATACTGGTTTAAAGTCAGGAAAGATGTGCATCAGGGTTGTATTCTTTCACCATACTTATTCAATCTGTATGCTGAGCAAATAATCCGAGAAGTTGGACTCTATGAAGAAGAACGAGGCATCAGGATTGGAGGAAGACTCCTAAACAACCTGTGATACGTGGATGACACAACGTTGCTTGTTGAAAGTGAAGAGGGCTTGAAACACTTACTGATGAAAATCAAAGACTACAGCCTCCAGTATGTATTACACCTCCATGTAAAGAAAACAAAAATCCTCATAACTGGACCAATAAGTAACATCATGATAAACAGAGAAAATACTGAAGTTGTCAAAGATTTCATTTTACTTGAATCCACAATCAAGGCCCATGGAAGCAGCAGTCTAGAAATCGAAAGACACATTGCATTGGGCTTTTCTGCTGCAAAAACCTCTTTAAAGTGTCAAAAAGCCAAGTTGTCACTTTGAGGACTAAGGCGCGCCAGACCTAAGCCATAGTATTTTCAATCGTCTCATATGCATGTGAAAGCCGGACAATGAATGAGGAAGATCGAAGAAGAATTGATGCCTTTGAATTATGGTGTTGGCGAAGAATATTGAATATACCATGGACTGCTAGAAGAATGAACAAATCTGTCTTGGAAGAAGTACAGCCAGAATGTTTCTTAGAAGCGAGGACGGCGAGACTTCGTCTCACCTACTTTGGACATGTTATCAGAAGGGACTAGTCCCAGGAGAAGGACATGATGCTTGGTAAAGTAGAGCGCCAGCGAAAAAGAGGAAGACCCTCAATGAGATGGATTGACACAGTGCTGCAACAATGCGCTCCGGCATAACAACGATTGTGACGATGGCACAGGACCGAGCAGTGTTTCATTCTGTTGTACATGGCGTCACTATGAGTTGGAACCAATTCGATAGCACCTAACAACAACAATAATTTTATGATGATTTGCACCTTAAAAAAGTACATTCAAATATACAACCTTAAGCGCTCTCTACTCTGCTTAGGTCTTGGAACCTCAGTATATAATAAGAACAATAGTGATGATGATAATGATGATAAATTTAAGCATTATCTTTCTTGATTACTTAATTTGTCACTACAGTTTACTCTTCATTTCTTACACTCTTACAAGATTAAGGGAAAAAAATAGGGTAAAGGCTAATTAATCCTGACATAGGTAATTCAGAATTTGAGTAAGTTCTAAAGTATACTTAGTTAACCTATGTTGTTTTTGTTATTAGATGCTTTAGAGTCACTTCCTACTCATAACGACCGTCTTCTCTTTCAGCAACAGAAGGAATATACAACAGAAGGAAACAGTGCCTGGTCCTGCACCATCTTCACAATCTTTGCTATACTTGAGCCCATCCTTGCAGCCACTGTGTCAATCCGTCTCGTTAAAAGTCTTCCTCTTTTTTGCTGATGCTCTACCGAGCATGGTGTCTTTCTCCAGGACTGGTCTCTCCTGATGACCTGTCCAAAGTATGTGAGACAAAGTCTTGCTATCCACGCTGGCTGTACTTCTTCCAAGACAGACCTGTTTCTTCTTCTGGCAGTCCATGGTATATTCAATACTCTTTGTCAACACCATAATTCAAAGGCAGCAATTCTTTGCTCTTCCTTATTCATTGTCCAGGTTTCGCATGCATATGAGGCAATTGAAAATACTATGGCTTGAGTTAGGCATACCTTAGCCCTGAAAGTGACATCTTTGCTTTTTAACGCTTTAAAGAAGTCTTTTGCAGCAGATTTGTCCAATACAATACATTGTTCAATTTCTTCACTGCTGCTTCCATGGGCCTTGATTGTGCATCCAAGTAAAGTGAAATCCTTGACAACTTCAACATTTTCTCTGCTTGTCATGATGTTGCATATTGGTTCAGTTGTGAGGATTTTTGTTTTCTTCATGTGGAGGTGTAATCCATACTGAAGGCTGTAGTGTTTGATCTTCATCAGTAAGTGCTTCAAGTCCTCTTCTCTTTCAGCAAGCAACATTGTGTCATCTGCATATTGGAGTTAATGAATATTGTTGCAATCCCAATGCCATGTTCTTCTTTATATAGTCCAGCTTCTAGTATTATTTGCTCAGTACACAGATTGAATAAGTATGGTTAACCTATGGAATATTAAAACGTAATAATATAGTCAAATTTTTTACAGGTGGATTAAAGTACGTTAGAAAAGTCAAATTTTCTGGACTTAAGTTTTCTCATCTGTGGAAGGAATAATTTGGACTCATCTTGGGAGAGGTCTATTCCATAGGGCACTTGAACATTGGAAAGGGCATTTTAGTTTGTTGTCACTGTTGTTGTCTCTGTGACTGTTGGGCTACCACCAACATTTAATAAGATGGCCAGGATAACTAAACAGTTTATAATGCTCAGGACAGTGCTGTCCAGTGAATGATTTTATATTTGCTATCAACTTCTTTTAGCTTCATATTGCCTTAGTTTCCTAATCCGTAAAACAGGAAATATAATAATGTCCTGGCCAAAATGCCAAGAAAATTGTATTAAGAAAAACTGAACTTGAGTGTCTTTGAAGTACTTTTCAGTTTAATTATTCATGGCTCTGGAGATACAGTACTTTACAGCTATTTTCATTTCTGAAACTATGCTTGTTTCATTTTTAATCCATATTTTCTATTACCCTCTACTCAGCAAAGCTCCTACCAGAGTAAATGATCTGTAGTTTAGAGATCTTTTATATCTCCCCTACTGTTTTGCCAGATAAGAGGTTTTCAACTTATCGAATGAAAACTCACTAGTGGCCTAATTATTTACCATATGTTTTTACTAGAATAAAGTACTTCATTCCAAAATTTTAGACTTTTCCCTGATTCTAAGACTGTTCTGAAAACTGGGTATATTTTACTATTTTATAAAAACTTCATGTTAGCTCAAAGTTTGGTTGCTTTTTTCTGGATTAGCTATTTTTCTATTCCTTTTAATTTTTATCATGTCTGAGATGAATAAAAAGCATTATTCTAAGATACAAAGCTGTGACAGTAACCCTAAATTTAAGGTTGAGAAATGATTTTGAGCTTGAATCTCTTGCTATTACCACCTTGTAACTTCATCAAAAAATCCTTTTGAGCTGAACTTTTCTACTTTTCTTCTCAGCCTAAAGGTAAATATTTTGGAAGGTTTGGGCAAAGTAAATTTAGTAGTTTTGTTGTTGTTGTTGCTGTATTTTTTAAAATTCTTTTGTACTTATATGAGGATGAGAAAAGTTAATTTTACCACTCTGACAAAAATCCCTTCAGCATTTATTTGCACCCACATTACTCAAAAGCAGCTAAAGTTATAAGCTTGAAGCTTGGCAGGATTGGAGTCCCTAATGTGGGAAAAAAAATCAAGGTAAATTTGTATAAACATTTTTCAAGTTTTTTGAAAGTTATAATGGTTTTATACCTACATGTTTATGGAAGGTATTATAGATTTTTGTTCAATTTCTCCAGGGAATAGCACTGCAGATTAGTAGACTGAATACAGAATTAAAGTTAGAAATTCTCAATTCTAATTTTCATCTTGGCTGTCAGCTTCTTTTAGCTTTGCTTTCTGGGTTTCTTTTCCATAAAACAGGGGAGATAGTAATCAGTTTGGTATCCTGCACCGTTGTGAAATGCCAGTAGCTATTTTATTGATAATTTTCTGAGGATTGATATGCATATGAACTTCAGTGAGTTTCAATTAGACTTGGTGTTTAAGGTACATTAAGGAAGTCAACTGGATTTGCACAAGGGAATTACTTTCAATTCAAATACTCTATCCCATGCACTCTGCAAGGTCCCCTGGAAAGAAAATCTTCCCTCTGCTATCCTATAAAGTTGATGACAATGCATTTTGGGTTTGATCTATTTTAAGTCCTCTTTGGTATCATTTACTTGAACATTATTAGTATGAGAAGAAGGCCAAGGACAGGGAAGGAGTTTGAGTTTGTCACTCAAAATTTGTTACCTTTTCTTAGCAGATAAAAACAAGAACTTAATATACACACACACAAGTGCTAGTATAACAGGAAATGTAAATAATATTAATGGTTTGTACCAATGTCAATATCCAGGTTGCAATATTATATTATAGATTTGCAAAACGTTACCATTGGGGTAAATTGGCAAAGTGTACAAAGGATCTTTCTGTGTTATTTCTTACAACTGCATGTAAATCTACAATTACCTCAATAAAAAATTTAATTAAAAGAAGAAAAAGAAAAAGTCCCTTCCCAAAATACCTACCTAGTAGCCCAACACTAGAATTTAGCCTTTATATGACACTATGGAACTTTGTGAGTTTGCTGATTTTTCAACTATTACTGTAGTTAATATAGTAACTGTAGCCTAATAATCATAGAATTTTGAATAAATTGTTCTTCACCATCTCATTTATTCAGTAGAATTATTTTAGTATTATAAGCTTGAGAGTAGTTCCTCTATTTGGCTCTTAAGACACACACTAAGGTTTTAGATCAAATGACTGCACATTGACATCAGTGACATATTATCTGTACTTCCCCTTCTGTGTAACAGCAAAATTCGCCATTGAGTTCCTAATATAGCTGCCTGAATTACATCTAATCTACTTGCAATGTTATTCTCACTGACCCATATGTTAGGCAACCAAGACCAACTACAAACCTTATTAAAGTTTGATACAATAGAAACATTATTGTATTGGTACCTTATTTTGTGGCCATGCTACTTTAGATTTACATTTGTTCACTATGGGCCATATGATGCCTTATCATGGGGAAAAATGAAACAAAAAAACTTCACTGAAATCTATTTGAGAAAAACAAGAGTGCAATTTGCCACACAGCATGCCCTCCAATATGCACAAACAAGAACTTGTCATAACCATCTGTAGTTCTGTTTACACGAAGATACACACAGGCCAGAAACCAGAGGAGGCCTGCCTGAATTAATAAATGTGTGGAAGAGGAGCTTACAAGAAATAAACAATGTTTTTAGCCGATATGGGCAAGTCTGTTTTCAAGTGTAAGGAAACCTGGAGTCAACAAAAGCTCACTGTCAGCTCAGCTTTGTTTTGTTTTTATTGTTGATTTTTCAGAGGCATACCAAGACTTCAAAAAGATCTAACAGAAGAGGTAACTAAAACATAGTGCATATTATTTGTATATATGTTCCTTTTTTGACAAATTGATTTGTTACTTCTTTAATAATGATAATAAGATAATGATAACATTAATCAGACATTTACTACGTGAAAGAAATGGGATTAAATGATTCCCATATTTTATCATTATAATCGTCAAAACTATACATGTACTTTCTTCATTTTACATATGGTGGGACTGAAGGACTTACCCAAAGTCACACAGGTGGAACACAGTGACAGAGCTACTATTTGAATATAGGTAAATTAGTATATTATATCTTGATAGTCTAACAATGAATCCAGGAAAATGAAGGCCACATTTTTAGGACTTGTTGAGGACTAGCTGTGTCTTGTTACTCAGATATTTATTGAGTGATCGACTCATAGTGACCCTATAGGACAGAGTAGAATTACCCCATAGGGTTTCCAAGGAGCTGCTGGAGGATTCAAACTGCAGACCTTTTGGTTAGCAGCTAAGCTTTTAACCACTGTGCCACCAGGGCTCCTACTGCGTGATAGGTAGTGAATATTTGTAACTGACTGAATGTTGATGATGCCTGGGGCAGAACATGTGTCACTTAGTTCACAATAATCATAAGGCTTAGACGTCAAATCTTATACTATTCATACTGAAGGACAAAATTTGTTGACATTTTGCTTCACTTTCTAGAATATCTATATTCCAAAATCTCCACCATGACCTACAAGGACATAAATGACCTACCTATATCCCCAACTACATCTCATACTCTTCTATTCCTTGCTCATTCCATTACAGTTATGCTCTGCAGGTACGTTCCCACCCTACGACATCTGCGCCACCTGTTCCACCTGACTAAAATACTCTAATTCCAATTATTCACATAGCTCTCTCCCTCAACTCCTTCAGAACTTTATTCAAATGCCACCTTCTCGGACCACTATCTAAAATTGCAGTTTTCTCTAAAAATACTTGTTATCTACCTTCCATGCTTTATTTTTCTCATTGGAATTCAGCATGATCTAAATATATTTAAATATTCTTTATTGTCTTTCTCTCCCACTAAAGTGTAATCTTCATGAAGGTAGGAATTTTGTTTGTGCCCCTACTATATAATATTTTCTGATATATAGTAGATGTTCTATAAATACTCACTGAATGAATGGATGGATGAATGAATCTTAAGTGCTGTGTTCAATCTCTCAACCTAATTCACGTGCAGTAGTCTCTACCTACCAGCTTTCATTACCAATTCTATGCTGAATGTCTCTCACATTTATATATCTGCTGCTAAATATTCCACATATTGCCCACATGTGTGGAACTTTTCCTTTACTTTAAAGATCCCCCGTGATCTTGCTGGGAGTGTCAGGTTCTTATAAAAATCCAACTGTAAACTCCTCCTTCAATACCACTGAAAATCTGCTCCATCATGCAAGATACATTCATTCTAGAAGATTATTGATCAGACCTCCTTTTCTTCCTGCTATGTGCAGCCTTTCTACAGCTGTCAGAAACTGTGTCCTAAAGTGAGCTCCTACTCAAACACTGGTAGGCATACAGAGCCCCACTTCATAGTATATCACAGGGGTTATAAAAAATAAGCAGGTCCTATCTCTTCTGGTCAGTTTCTCCCATATTTTTCTGAACCAGTTTTCTTGTTGAGTTATTCCTCATTTTAGTCATCTTGGAGAACTCTTCAAAGCATGAATTTGTCTCATTAGTATATGGATTATGTTTTGATCAATTCAGCACATAATTTACACACAGTACATTCACCATAACATATCTGTATCCTCAGGTTTGTACTTGAATATGTCAGATAGTAAGCAGTAGACTTATTTAAAAGACAGACTAAAAATAGTATAGAATTTGGCATAATTTTTCAAAAGCAATATGTCGTTAAGAAAAATATTTTCCTGGTGTTTGGGATTCATAATTTTGTGAATTTCCATTTTCACTCTTATAGACATTTATGTACATCTCAAGTATTATAAGTGTTCATGCCTGTAACAGGGATTTCTTTTAAGTACTTTTCATCAAAATTAAGTCTGAAGCACTTTTGAAACAAACAGCGTAATAGGGAGCAGGACATTTTATTCATACTTGATTAGTTAGCATAAACAGTGATACACGCCCAGCCCCCATTCAGCATTTCCCTGCATTGTGCATCCTTTCAAAAATAGCTCATGGAGAAGTTCAGTATTATTAATTACATAGAAAAAATATCTATTTCTTCTTACTACTATTATAAATATAACAATGCCATGAATTAGCAAATTCTCTGAACTTTTAAGGATGCCAGAGTGACACATAAATTGATAAGAAATTGTAACAGATGTAACTCACATCAGAGATGGTAGTCATAAAGGACCCTTTAAAATATTTGTGATATGTCTGGGATAAGCGAATGTCAAAATTATCTTCACGTAGGTTCCACTCCCAAAATCTGTGAAATATTTTCTACTAAACACTGTGACTGTTTCCCAGTGGAAGACCTTTAACAATAAAGTAGCTAAAATGGTCAATAAAATAGCTAGTTTTTTTTAGCAACAGCAGACAAATAGCATTTCTTGATGTTAGCTACGAAAACTGTTCATGGATCCCTCTAACCTTTGGCTGAGAACCTAAAATTACTAATGGCTGTAGATTGGTAGATATCTACCATGAGCCGCACTGCTTTTATCTGATGTGGAACATTCTAACGATGTCAACTTTTATTGTGAGACTGTTTAGAAAGGCTTGCCTTGTGGATCTCACAGCTGCATCCCTTTCTCTCACTCGCTATGTCTTCTCAAACACCTAGATGTTACCAATAGACCTACACTTATCTGGTTCTACTTAGTTTCTGTAGCCCTTAGGGAAGGAAATTCAATCATAGGATGATTTATGAATAAAGAAGATCTTCATTTGGCCCTGGTAAGTTTTTTGAGCAAATAACTCATAGCTCTGATTTTCTCATCACTGTAACTTTTTAATGAGCAGTGAACAAAGCTGCTGTATAGTTGTGTGGCACACAAGAAGTAGTACTGGATAAATGTCTCTTAATATTTATGAAGCTATACATTAGTTATAACTGCTTTACAAGTTTGCATTCATTATCGCTTTAGCAATAGTTAAGATACAGATGATCATAAGACACTATTTTTCAAAGAGTGTAACTCTTGTAACAGAATATCGCTTAATGTCAACTGGTGATAATACTGACATTAATGCCGTGGTTGGAGTAACCTGCAAAACAGTCCTCTATCTGAAGTCAATTTACCTTGGAGACAGACTCTGAGGAGATTTTTATGCATGCAGGTTGATTATTTGGGAGTTGTGTCTGGGACAATACCTGAAGGGTGTGAAGGAAGCTGGATTGGCAGAGGGGGAAGGTAAATTCTTATGCATTTTCAAATCTAGTTGCAATAGAAGCCTTGTCCAGTCCTATGAGAAACTCTTGAGCAAGGATATACCTCCAGAGCTGTTCTCAATCAAAACAATGGGGCCAGTCTTTTGCATCCCAGTATGGACCAGTCATTGGATGCATGCTGCACTGGAGATGGGGCATAGCCTTGATCAAGACAGATCCTTCCAGGAGAGGGACTCAGCTGTGAGCTGTCAGTAGCCAATACTCCTGATAGCTTGGGGAATGTGTGCCTGGGTCCTGTACTGGGTATGAGCATTACACCAGAGAATCCACTATGCCTTCCAGACAGAGAGATTTCACAGAACAGTAAATTTTTTGTTGGTTGTTACTTTTTTTTTTAAATAGGACACAAATTTGTTAACTTTTTATTGGACCAAGGAAAAATATTAAACACACAATCAGCCATCATGTACTGTCTAAAAATTTAAAAAAGGAAAAGCATTTTACTAAAATACACACCAAAGCAATATGTTAAATACAATCTTAAAAGAAATTATACTCCTTTAAATTGAAAACTTACTATCTATATCTAAATGTATAATTACATCTGCTTCAACCTATGTATGTATGTATCTATCTTTCTTATTTTGCCACTGATTTGTAATTAAGAAGTGTCCATAATTAACTTCAATATTAGTATCTTTTCAGTATTCCTTAGGAGATAATGGGAAGGGTTTCTCAAATGTATTTGCCCTTGTCCTACAGTAATTATCAGATCAAGCTGATAATTCCTCGTTACACCTTTTATAAATTAAATATGCAAAAAGTCAACAAAGTCAAAGACTTTTGCATATATGGCCTCTGGAAAAAACTTTAGTATCAGTTCACCCATTTGAGAAGTCTTTATCAGGAATGCTAGTCCCTTTACTGCACCAAAAATTTCATGACATCTGAAATTCACATTTTATAGAGAAGATAATTTGAACTTCTTGTTTTTAATGTCTTAATTTTGTACACTTGAGGTCATTTTAAAATACTGATATTTTCCTAATAATGAGATTAATATTAATATATTTGATATCAAAACTGTTCAATTTTCATATATGACCTTTAAAAAAATAGATGGATTTCAAGCTTGTGTGGCTGTTTGTAGGTCTCTATAGAATCAATAAATATCTTGTCCTGCACATTGCAGAGCTAATGTAAATATGCACTTCCTTTGAAGTTAGTAGGGTCTCAGCTCTTGGATATTCTTTTTTATGTCATAGAGCAAAATTAGAAATGAATTTACTGTCAAGAATATCTTTGTAGAATATCATCTTAAGTATACTTTCATAGTGTTTGCTAAAACCGGTAATTGATTTTGCCTGGGTTGGGGAAGATGCAATATAAGGATAAGCAAATATAGCCTTTCAATTTTATTAATGGGAATTAGCATCTTATCCTTGATGTGTAACTATCCATTCTGTTTTTCATTCCAGTTTGAGATTACTCTGAATTACTACACGATATTATCTTAGCATTTTATATGCTATTTTAACAGCTTGAAAATGACCTTGTGACGCAAATATTATAATCCATTTGCAAATAAAATATTTAAGATCCGTAGAAGTTAAGTACCTTGTTCAAAGTCAATAGGTAGTAAGTGGCATATGCAAACCTGTTTTGTCTGGGTGTTTAATGGCCATCAATTCCTCCAACCAGGTATGATTATACAATTTAATAGAACAACAAGATTAAAATTAAGAAATGATTTCTCATAAATCAACTAACATGAAAATACATTTTGCTCTTGATTCTGGCATTTTCTAGATGCCCAGCCTCTGAACTTGGGAAAATTCAAGTGCTTCTTCTTTTCAGTAATTGTGTAATAATAGTATATATTTATATTGATTTTACATGCATTTTTTCTTCTTTGTATCCACAGAGATAAATACATACACACACACACACCCAAACACACACAAGGAATGTAGGGGGAGTCCATTTGAAGGAGGCTGTATATTTTGAGGAATAAAAATATAGGGTTTGGATTTTAAAATATCCTCACTACCGTAAGTACCCGGATTACAAAAGACCTAATTATGGACAACTTGTATTTGCCCTTTAATGATAAGTAAATTTACCCTCATTTTGAAACAATTGAACCAACCCCTATTTGCAAAAAATTCTTCATCACAATCATCTTCACCTGCTGCTTTTAAATCACTAAAAAGACTTCGAGCCTTTTCTTGCACTAAAAAACATACCTGTTGTGGTCAAGTTGATTCCAACTCATAGCGACCCTGTAGGACAGAGGAGAACTGCCCCATAAGGTTTCCAAGGAGCTGCTGTTGGATTTGAACTTCTGACCTTTTGGTTAGCAGCCATAGCTCTTAGTCACCGTGCCACCAGTGCTCCTCTTGCACTAACCAAACCAAAAGATCTATTGCGTCAAGTTGATTCCGACTCATAATGACCCCGGGGTCAAAGTAGAACTGCCCCCCACAGTTTCTAATGAGCTCCTAGTGGATTCAAACTTCTGACCTTTTGGTTAGCAGCCGTAGCTCTTAACCACTACACCACCAGGGTTTCCTCTTGTGCTAAAAACTCTTTGCTACCGAGTAAGGCTAAATAAGAACCATATGCACCTGTTCCGACTGACCTGCAAATTCTTAAAGACACACTTAGGAACAGATCTCGTTTGTAACCCCGAGGACTGTCTGTATTACACTTATTATCAATGTGACTTGGGTAAATTAACCTTTCTAAATTTCCATTTCACATCTTAAAAATGAAAATAATGATAACAATATAGGTCCAAAAATATAAATAATACATGATAACCATCTTCCACTTGGTAATCATTAAATGTAACCTAGAATCAGAATCGACTCAATGGCAACTAACAACATTATCAAAATTGGAATCTCTGGGTGGCTCAAAAGGTTAAGTGCTCAGCTAATAATTGAAAGGTTGGCAGTTGAAAAAGGCCCGGCAATCTACTTCTGAAAGTTCACAGCCCTCAAAAACCCTATGTGCAGTTCTGCTGTGCAACACATGGGGCCTCTATGAGTCAGAATTGACTTGAGTACAACTGATTTTTTTTAATCAAAATTATATACATATATACATACACACAGATATACATATGTGTGTGGGTGTGTATAAAGAGAATATACTCTCCCAAATTATTTGGTGAAAATGAAATTTAAGTTATAAAAAGAAAAAAGTAAGACCTTTTCTTGTAAGAATTATTGAGGCTTATAAGAAACAGAGTTCTCCCACTTTTACATGTCTTTATGTAAAAACAATAGTTTTTGCAACTTTAATGAAACTACATATATTAGAAACAGAGCTTTGATGAAATACTTTCTTCAATTGCCAAATCACGTTTATACAATTGCTAAAAGACTCTCAACTTGATTAGAAAAACATTGGAGAGTTAAGATATAGCATTAGGTTAATCAAATTAGTAGGTTGTAGGCTACACCGTGATTTAAAAACAAGATTCAACTTGCCAATCTAAAAAAGATCTTCTAGAAAACTTTGATGAAAGATAGGTATTCCCTGTATCTCCATAGAACATATGCGTATCTTAAAATGTAGACAGGATTTATTTTTTCTAAAATTTGACAGATCACTGAATTATCACCATCAAAATTCATGGGGAAAAATTGGAAACAGTTCTATCTAGATGGAACTTTGTATTATCATTTTAATTATTCTTCAGTTGTTTCTTCTTTTACTTTCATACCTAATATTCAACAATACATAAATTAAACATTCACTCAGTACATGTTACGTTCCAGGAGCTATGAAAACTCTATACATACATAGTACAGAGTAAGGAGTAGGAAAATATGGGTAGCATCAGAATAGTTCCTAAAAAATAAGAAAAATTCATGAACTTAATACAGAATGAAATACTCCAACTTGGTCTTGGAATAAGTATAAGAATTTTGAAGACACAGATTGAAAGCTGAAGGAGAAGCAACAGCAACGATGCCATGGCAGGAAATAAAACGGCATCTTTATGGAATGACAACAGTTTTGGAATGGGTAGATCAGAGGCAGAGCTGTATTTACCACGAAACAATGAGGCTTATGATTCAGGTATCCTTACTGACATAGGCTCCTACCAAGACCCCAGGAAGGACCACAAGATGTTTATGTGGGCCTATATTTAAAAATAAATAAATAAAATGAGATATTTTGACTACAATCAGTATGACCACTGTCTCCCTTCACTCTGAGTTCTCTATGACACTTCCCTTGCTGAATGGCATTTGAGGGGTTATTGTCATTTTTGTTTTCTGACTAATGGGAAGTGGAGCCAGAATCAACTCTCAGCTGTACCTGTTCTCTTCATAACATTCACTTTAGCAGGAATATTCTTTCACTTTAGTAGGGCATATTTAGGGGATTTGTCATCACTTCTGCGTACAGTTAAATCATTGCTAGCTATCATGGTATGTAACAATGGTTTCCAAGGGTACTTACCGCCCCTGTGCAAACTTACCTGGGGTCATAATATGAAGGTACGACGTAGGTGTTAGGTATTTTTTATGGATTTTGTGATATTATTACTATATTTTGAAGATGCATTAACACTGTCAAGCCCCTGGAGTAGTTTTGTTTTGTTTTTTAAAATGGAAATGGGTGCTTTACAAAATATTCAAAGTACATCTATAACAAACAGGCTTACAGTAAATATCTTAGATAATTTTGTGAAAATATAAGGTAATAACTTCAACTTTCAAATCCATTATTGAATAAGCAAATGCTGGATTTCATTATCATTTGGCAGTATCTTCTTCATTTATTTTTAAAATTTTAATGTAGTTTACCTAATTTTAATTAACTGTAGTGTGTGCGCGCACATGCAAACCTGTGATTTATCCATCCATTTAAAGAATAAGGAAGCATTTGCTGTGTCATCTCAGGATGCCAGCTTCAAAGGAGTGTTCTGTTTACTATAGCACTGACATGCACCTTCATGTTACAAGACCATTCTGAAAGTATAACCTACTGTTACTTTTGCTCCTTTTTTGGCAAATTACATTTGCTACTTTGCTTCATTCCTTCTTGAACTCTGATTGATACCTGCCATGTTCTGGAACTCTTGGATTCAATACCTGATGTAGTTCAAACCCTCACTCTTCTTCTCACACACTATTTTCATTTGCCCTTCTGAATAAATATTCTCTCAAAATCAGCCCAACCTGGTAGTGAGTTGGCTAAATCATTTCCATGAGAACTTACCCAGAATGGACCATTTGTCCAGAGTTCCTACAGAGTTTCACTAAAATTAAAAAAAAAAAAAGATTTGGTATATGAAAGCTATCATAATTATATAAGTTATCTAATGAAAATATTATATATCCTTATTTATATTCTTTAATTCGGTGACTGGTTGATTTGCTCTATATAGATTTTGCCAAAATGGACTATCAGTAAGGAAAAGCTGAGTTTATCAAGATGTGTGACCTTAGATGTTGCCGCTTTCAGAAATGCACAGAGGAGTGAGAACTTTGTCTTCTTTGTTCCTGGCTAACATATAATACAAGCTGAGCAGAGCATTTTCATTGATAGGGAAAATTTTGCAAAGTTTAATTATTAGCACAGATTTTGTGCCTTGTTTCTAGGTATTTATCAACTGTGGAATACAGACATATCAACACCTAATGCAAATAAAATGTGACAAACGTCCTAATAGTCAGAGGCAGATATGCTAAATGAAAGCTCAGAGAATGGAATGTCTCCCTGTACTGGGGGTCTCAGGGAAGTTGGGGTGGGTCTCTAGAGATGAATAACTATTATTAGATAATTTGGGAAAGAGGGCTCTGGGCTTAAGGAAGACCACAGAAAGTGTTGTGTTCCAGAAGGGTTAATTTGGGAACAGTTAGTCATTTGGTGTACTTAAATATAGATGAAGAACTGGGGATAGAGATTTGAGAGAGGTGGGAGAAAGGTTGGGAAGCTCTTTAAATTATAAACAGCCTCACAAGTCATGTTAAGGCAGTTGTCCTTTTTTACTGAATATTGAGGCAACCCATTGAACATTTTTTAACAGAAGAGTTACATGATGACATCTGTGTTTGATCAAGTTCACTCTGGTGACAATGAGGAGTATACGCTGAAGAAAGAAGGGCTGGTGTCAGAGAGACGAGTTCAAAGCCTATTTCTGCTGTCCTTGGAGATAAAGATAAGGTCCTATCTAAAAGCTGTGGGAAAGGAAAAAGAGATAACCATGTTAACTTCTTCTAATCTTCTATGGGACCGTCTAATCTTAAATTTTCACATTTTTTAATCCAAACCATCAGACAGCAGATTAATCTTTTCTAAACAGAGTTTGAATCTTGTCATAGCCAGTCATAAAAAGTATACAACGATGTTCAATTACTTATCAAGTTAAATCTCCACCTTCACAACAAGGCCTACCCCCTTTTTATTTAATTATTTTTTTTGTTTATTTTTTTCTTCCACAAATTACAGTCTAGTTAAACCAACTTTCTTTCTGTACCTTTAGCATGTGTTCACATAAACTTCAGCAATTGATTTAGCTTTAGTCACCCCATATTTAAATAGAGATAATAACAAGTTCTAGCTATAGGATTACTGTGAGGATTAAATTTAATAATCTCTTGGCCAACACAGAGCCCTGCTTTAGGAAGCACACAATAAATATTAGCAACTTCTGTTATTATACCTCCTCCACATATTGCTTTCTTCATTGTCTGTTCTGTATGAAAAATTCTGTATACCCATTTCTATTGTTAAAATTGGATCTTTCATTCAAAGCCAATGTTATGTGTTTAAATGTGTCTCCCAAAAAGATATGTTGAATTCCTGATACCTGTGAATGTAACCTTACTTGGAAATAGAGTGTTTGTAGATATAAACAGTTAAATTAACATGAGGCCATGCTAGAGTAACAGGGGCCCTATGTGAGTGGTGTCCTTATAAGAAGAGAGAAAAGATACAGAGCTAGACAGAAACATAAGGAAAATGGCCTTGTGTAGACAAACGCAGAGATTAGTGTTATGATGACACAAACCAAGGAAAATCTGAGGCTACCAGAAACTGGTAGGATCTTCCCCTAGAATCTTCAGAGACAGCATGGCCGGCTGAGACCCTAAAATTGAACCTCTAGCCCCAAGAACTATGATAAAATATTTTTTTGTTGTTTGAAGCCACTCAACTTCTGACAGTTTATTACAGTAGCCCTAGGAAATGAATACAGCCAGAATCAACTCTCAGCTCTACCTGTTATCTCCATTTTCAATGACCTTGTTGCATTGATATTTGCATGTTCTTGACTTCTTTATTGCATTATTGTATTTAATTATGTTTTTATTGACCCCTCGCATTTGACTGTCTTTCTTGATGGGGGATGTCGTGTTTGCTTACAAAAGAAGGTTGCATATTATAGGTCATAGGTATATTTATTTAATTTGGGGGTCATGCAAGAGATTAGAATGCCATTCTTTTACACCATGAGGATAGGATCAAGAAGAAGTTATTTTTGAGGTCTTAAAGTAGGCACTACCAAGACCTAAATGGTCCCATTATATTTTCTAGGTGACTATGACAGGACTAATAAATGTTCTTTTTTTTTTTTAACTAAACTGAGTTACCTACATGCAAAGTCCATGTAGCCCTTATCAGGATATCAGGAATGAGTAGAATATTTACTAATCATCAATTCTGGTTGAGTTTATTTTCTGGTAAATTTTGCTTAAACTCATTTTAATTTGGGTTCAACAGACTCGCCAATCTGTTGAAGGAAGAATATGAAACACCTGAGTCTATAGCTAGAGGCAGTGGGGTGAAGTCGTGAGACTAGTTGTCCATGTAGTATAACAGAAAGCAGAAATGAGGATTGGGATGTGCCATGGTTGATGGTAAAAATATTAAATGTAGACAGAGGACATTAACTGGCTAGAGATTCAGAAGTCAGGGGCAGTGAATCATGTTTTGCATCAAGTTGGCTCATTGTTAAAGGAAAACTTCTGCTGGTGAAGGGGATAAAACACCTGAGGCAAAGCATCCATGGGTGTAAACCCAAGACACTAATTATTCTACCTCCAGACTAAGGCAAGGGCATTTCTGGAGTAGAATCTAGTCATAGTTCACTCCTCTCAGTCCACAAAGTATTATTTGCTGTTTATGAAACATCAGGACTTCTCCTTCCAGGTGTTACTCCTTAATAAAGCCAGGAGAGTCTTTCTCTATGCCAGACTCCCCTGTGAGTGGAGCATATGAGTATTACCTCATCATGGTCTGTCTTAGGGAAAGTGAATTCTTGCGTTTGATGTAGAAGTCGGTGTATCTTATATCCTCATTGTTTTCTTTCTTCAGAACCTTGGAATCCTATAGGAGATAAAAGATTAAGAGGCTTTCTTTTTCTTAACTAGTCTCCAAAGTGTGTAAATAAATGTTATGAAATGTGTTTATCAGTATAGCAATGTTTCAAATCAGTGAAATTCCAGAATATCATCCAAGAAGGGTTTTAACTTAATATATATGTATTTATAGCCATAATTTTTCCTAATAATAAAGTAAAAAAACCTAACTCATTGCCTTCAAGTTGATTCTGACTCACAACAACCCTACAGAACAGAGTAGAACAGCCTAATAGAGTTTCCAAGTCTGTATCTTCACAGAAGTGAACTGCCACATCTTTCTCATGGAGAGACAGCAGGTGCGATGGAACGGCTGACCTTCATTTAGCAAACAAGTACTTAACCACTGTGTCAACCAGGGCTCATTAATAAAGGAGAAATTAGTAATTTCACATATTCCATTTAATATAATTTTGCTTAGGTAAAGTCACAATTCTTTAAAGAAAAGCACAACCGTATCATAGTAAAATGGTTAGGTGAACTAACCCAATCCATTGCTGTGGAGTCGATTCTGACGCATAGCAACCCTACAGAACAGAGTAAAACAGCTCAATAGGGTTTCCAAGGCTGTAATCTTTGCGGAAGCAGACTGCCACAACTTTCTCCTGTGGGTGTGCTGGTGGGTTCAAACCAGGACCTTTCAGTTAGCAGTAGAGCTCTTAACCACTGTGCCACCAGGGCTCCTTAAATGAAGTAATGTTTGCTAATTAACTATTTATGGGAATCGAATATTTATTTTTAAAATCTGAAGGGATGATTATTGTAATTAATGCAAGGTCAACAGAACCCTGTCACTAAGTATACCTCATTGACTAATCAATATCATTTTATGACTTCCTTATTGACAGACACATTTTAGAGAATTGAAGTAAAGCCTATTAGAGAAGCTACAGAGTCATCGCTTGAGCCGTGTTTTTAAGATGTAAAGGCTGTTTTCTAATCTTAATAAATAATTAAAGATTTATTCCTTGCAACCATTATTTATAACATTTTGTTTGATTTGGCCTCTGAAAGACTCTATTAAGCTGCTCTCCAGAAAACCCCAACATGAAAGAAAGCTTCTGACCTTGTACAAATATAAGCTATAGTGTGGCAGAGATGTAACGAGAAGCAGGCTACTGTTGTGAAATAGTTTTGAATCTTGTTTTCAAGAAAATGATGTCATTATAAAACAATGGTGTAAAGAACTTAATTTTACTGTGTGGTGTTTGTTTTGAGAAAAACACATTAGCATGAAAATATAGTCTATTATCCAACTTTATTACTTTTCTTTTTTCCCTAACACAGAAAACTGTTGACTAATACATAGTAGGGGCTCAAAAAGTATTTGCTAATTAAATGATATATCAATTACAAGAACTGTTTTAATTCTGAGGGCAAAAACAACTAGAAACTTGAGATAATATATTTCTTTTTTAGCTAAGATCATCAGATAAAATTAGCTTTTGAGGTTTTTGTTGACTGCTTACTTTCATAAAAAATATTTGATTTATATAAAGAAGAGTTACTGTCAAGGCAAAGGGATGGAGAATTTCTGCTGTTATTAAGTAAATTAATCAGATGTTACTCTTCCCCATAGAACATTTTGATAATGGTTAACATCTGATGGATAACAAATACAGATCCAGAAGACATCACAATATGTAATATAAAAAGCTGTAAAAAGGCCTAGTGGGAAATCTACAAGGTATCAGTATATTAAGTTTCATTTGAATAAAACATTAAACTATGATTATTGGGAATAAGTAAATATTTTACTTCAGAGAATGAAACACAGATAATAAATATGCTTATAAATAGTTAAAAAACATAAACAATTTCAGATGTTAATATTTAGTTGTGGGGGAAGCAAACAATATAATTCTAAACAAGTGATTATTCTTAATAAAGTTGTAAAATACATACACAGTTTTCTCCATTACATGCCATTATTAAATTTAACATTTAAGATATAGACTTCTTAACAGAATTAAAGGAGGTTTTTAATGGAAAATTGCATTTATTTCTCTCACTAGATTATCAAATAAAACTATCCTTCAACAATCTAATTTCACCTATAAGTGAATAATTAAATGACTTTAATATATTTTAGAAATATTATTTAAGATTGATCTGGTATAGGAAAAGAAAAAAACTATAATATTATAGTTTGTGAGTTTAAATCCAACATCCCTTTTATGTTTTAGCCAGAACCAACCCTGCCAAAAGTTGCAGGATACTTGAGGAACTGGGAACTAGTTGTCTATTGGATAATTGAAAGCTTCCAAACCTATTTAAAACCAGGAAAGGAAACTATTATATGACATAAGCAGCGTGTCTATGTTTTATTAACTTTTATGTCTTCATCCCAGCCCCACTTCTGCATCATCTAGTATAGTATCTAGAATTGAATCAGTTTCCATTAAAAATGTTGAAGCAATTAGATACAATTAAAGATAATAAAAGGCAATGATGAAATAATCAAACCCGTGTAGACACAGTCAGACCTGGGTTTACAAAGACAGGCTAGAAATTCCACTACGGATTGTGAGAAGAGCGCACTGAAGTTCTCAAACCTAGAAACATATTGCTACCAGCTTAGCCGAGATGACCACCTTAATGCACTCCTTGGAGCCCTGGTGGCTCAGTGGTTACGAACTTGGCAGCTAACTCAGAGGTGGGCAGTTTATATCCACCAGCCACTTCTTGGAAACGCTATGGGGCAGTTCTATTCTGTCCTGTAGGGTTGCTATGAGTCAGGATGGATTCTACAGCAACTGGTTTGGTTTTTTTTAGGCACTGCTTGGTTAAAGTATAAACACCTTTGTGGATAAGAAATTATAAAGAAAGCAATATAAGGCCTGAAAAGTTGTCCCATTTCAATTACTTTATATTATACTGTTCTATTAAACCTAAACAGAGAAAAGATCAGCGTTGTCAAGGACTTCATTTTACTTGAATCCACAATCAATGTCCACAGAAGCAGCAGTCAAGAAATCAAATGACCCATTGCAATGGGCAAATCTGCTGCAAAAGACCTCTTTACAGGGTTAAAAAGCAAAGCTGTCACTTTAAGGACTAAGGTGCGCCTGACCCAAGCCATGATGTTTTCAACTACCTCATATGCATGTGAAAGCTGGACAACCAATAAGGAAGAATGAAGAAGAATTGCTGCCTTTGAATTATGGTGTTGGATAAGAATATTGAATACACCATGGATTGCCAGAAAAATGAACAAATCTCTTAGAAGAAGTACAGCCAGAATGCTCAAGAAAAGCAAGGGTGATGAGACTTTGTCTCACATACTTTGGATATGTTATCAGAAAGTCCAGTCCCTGGAGAAAGATATCAAGCTTGGTAAAGGAGAGGGTCAGCAAAAAATAGGATGACCCTCAACAAGATGAATTGACACAATGGCTGCAACAATGGGCTCAAATATAGCAATGATTGTGAGCATGGCGGAGGACCAGGCAGTGTTTCATTCTGTTGTACACAGGGTTGGTAAGAGTCAGAATAGACTTGACGGCACCTAACAACAAAAATAAAACCTAAGGGCAAATATAATACTAACTTAATTCTTAACTTAAGAAGCTAGGGTCATTTCTATTTAAACAAACAAAAACTCACCAACATAAAACCCCTCCAAATACCCACAATCAAATACATTCCAAAGCCAACAATAAGTGAGAATTTATTGTTTTGTTTACAGGGAACCATGAGCAACTCTCTGCCTATTGCTAATAATATATCTGTATAATCATCATCTTAAGGCAAACACTTCATCAACTCACATGCACAAGAATAATTTGTTGTTTATATATGAATTTATTTAACAATATATTGTGTGCCAAATATGTGTAAAGGAGCTCTGGTGGCACAGTGGTTAAGCACTCAGCTACTAAAAGAAAGGTGGGCGGTTTGAACCCACCAGCCACTCCATGGGAGAAAAATGTGGTAGTCTGCTTCTGTAAAGATTTACTGTCTTAGAAACCCTATGCAGCAGTTCCACTCTGTCCTACAGGGTCTCTATGAGTCAGAATTTCATCAATGGCAGTGGGTTTGGTTTTTGAATATGTGTAAAAAATTGCACTTCAAATATTTAAAAAAAGAGACTTCCGGCAAAATGGCACTCTAGGCAGAAGCACCACGTCGTCCCCCCACAGCAAAGATCCGAAAAACTAAGCCGAACAGAGAAAACAACAATCCTGAAACCTTAAAACATCAAATGAAGAAATAAAGAACTCAGCCAAGCACCAAATGGAGTGAGAATACTGACAGAGAACGGAGAGTGAGGACAGATTCATGCAGAGGTCCCCTACCAGCTAATGCAGCGTGGATCCGCCATCTTGGACTCCTATCGGAAACCAGCAAACGGGGGTACGAGAAAGCAGCTTCGTGGAGCTTCCAGTGGGAGACAAAACAACTGGTAATTTGCAATTTACGCTTTCCCACCCCCCACCCTTCTTCACCACCACTCAGCCTCCTCTGCTTCCTGCGGCCACAATCTCTTGTCCAGGAAACACCGACTGCTTGGATTCCGCACACCCGAATGGGCCGGCTCTCTGAGTGCTATTTGTTGGCTGCTGGTGTTGCTTTTTTCCACTTCTTTCGATTTCTTCCTTACCTCTCACCACCTCCCCCTCCTTTTGCTCAAATACCTGGCTCCATGCGTCATCTTTGCTTCTTCCTGAGGGGCTGTGGAGACCCTTTCTAGTGGGGAGCTACTTCCCGGTCTGGGCTGCCGCACTGGTGGGATCCTGGGGCTTTTGTTCATTTGTTTCTTTTGAATTGTTTGTTTCTTTTCCTTTCCTTTACTTGACCTGGTAGCCCTTTCTGGCCAGGCAGTGCTGCATGGCAAGGAGACTACCCCTCAGCTTGCACAGACGTGCAGAGGATTCCTGAAGGCATTTCTTTTTTTTTTTGGCTTTTTTTTTTCTTTTTAGGGGGGGCTTTTCTTGTTCTTTTTTTTTTTTTTAATTTGTTTTGTTTTCTTTTCCCTCTTTTTCCCTTTTTGTCGTTCTTCATTACTCAGTTTCTTGTCTCTCTGTATCTTCCTTCTCTTCTGTTCCCTGAATTACTGGTGTTGTATACCTCTACACCTTCTAGCCAGGCTGTAATGCAAAACCTGAGAGCGACTTCCACAGACCTCATAGCTACACCGCTGGGATCCCTGGGAACTTGGCGGTTCTTTAACCTTTCTGATTTTTATTTATTCATTCTTTTCTTCCTCTTCCCCTTTCTGTTTTGCTCTATTTCATAGTCTCTCATCTCTCCACTCCAACGGAAGCTCCCCTAGAATTCTTTTTTCTTTGGATGTTTTTGGCTCCTGTTCCTCACTCCTCTCTCCCATATTCATCTTAACTCCACAAATAACTATCTCCCCACTACATCCTGCCTACCTGCACTGTGTGCTTAATATCACACCACCAAGCAGAACAGGCATGGCCTACTGGAGCCTGCCCTGCACTGATTACCAACCTGCCTTGGTGGCTGTAGTAAGTGCCACAGACAACCTATCTCAGTAACTCCTCTTCAGCTAGACCTGCCCTGGCATACATATCTAAGAGACTGACCCTGGCAATTGGAGAAGGAGGTGAAAAGTATTCTGCCCACAGACGAGCAAACAACAAAGAACACACAGTCTGCCTACTCAGACACAGGCAAATTTAAAAAAAAAGGGATCAAACAAACAAATCTACAATCAATAAATGAGAAAAATAACTACTGAATGCCCTGAAGACAGCAGACAATATCAAAACATTTACAAAAACAGGACAGGATGGTTCCAGTAAGTGTCCAAAATAAAATACCAGATGACTTTCCAGTGGAAGAAAATGCACTAGAACTACCTGGTAGGGAATTCAAATCTCTAATACTCGGAATTCTCCAAGAGCTGAGGCAAAAAGCTGACCAAAATGAGGAAAAAATAGACAAATTCATGGAAAATACAGACAAAAAATTGGAAGAATTCAGGAAAACAATGCAGGAACAAAATGCCAAAATAAATTCACAACTAGAAATTATACAAAGACAACAATTGGAAATCCAAAAGATAACAAGCTTTCAGAAATGGATGATGTCGTAGTAGGGCTGAGAAGCAGATTTGAAATGGTGGAAGACAGGATCAGTGGAACTGAAGACCAACACTTGGATACAACTCTGTTTGGAGAAAACTCAGAAAAAAGAACAAAGAAAAATGAAGAAACCCTGAGAGTTATGTGGGACACAATTAAAAGCAAAAATTTATGAGTGATTGGAATTCCAGAACAGGGGGAGAAAACAGAAAACACAGAGATCATTGAAAAATTGCTTACGGAAAACTTCCCCAATATCATGAAAGATGAAAAGCTGGCAATCCAAGATCAAAGAACCCCATATAGGAGAGACCCCAAAAGAAAATCACCAAGGCATATCATAATCACACTCACCAAAACCAAAGACAAACAAAGACTCCTGAGAGCACCTTGTGAAAAACAAGAAGTCACATACAGAGGAGAAATAATAAGACTAAGCTCAGATTATTCGGCAGAAACCATGCAGGCAAGAAGGCAATGGGATGACATATATAAAACCTTGAAAGAAAAAAATTGTCAGCCAAGAATAATATATCCCGCAAAACTTTCATTCAAATTTGATGGTGAAACTAGGTCATTTCCAGAAGAACAGAAATTAAGGGAATATGTAAAAGTCAAACCAAACTTACAAGAATTATTAAAGAGAGTTCTTCGAGCTGAGGACAAACAACTACAACTCACAGGCAGAATCTAGGACTCAGGATCATACCAGCAAGATACCAATCTAGGAAATGACCTCTCGAAGACTATCCAAAACCAAAAGACATACAACAGGGAATCAGAGCAGTTAATCAGTAAATGACAACAACATCAAAACAATAAAAGAGGGAATAAACGGCATAGGTATAGAACCTTCTAATGGAGAGGAAGGCAAGGTGATACCAAGTAATGGTAGACTGCTTCAAACTTAGAAAGATAAGGGTAAAATTCATGGTAACCACAAAGAAAGTTAACAAACATACTCACAAATAAAGAAGAAAAACATAAAGCTTCAGCAAAAACAAAACCTACAAAAACAAAAGAAATGAAAAAAAATCCACAAACAAAAGTAACTCAGCACAAGAGAGTAAGAAGAACAAAGAAAACTTCAGCACCACAAGAAAAAGCACTACAAAATGACACCAACAAACTCACATTTATCAATAATTACACTGAATGTAAATGGATTCAATGCACCCATAAAGAGATGGAGAGTGACAGAATGGATAAGAAAACAGGATCCATCAATATGCTGTCTACAAGAGACAAACCTTAGAAACAAAGATGTGAATTTATTAAAAGTCAAAGGGTGGAAAAAATTGTACCAAGCTAACAACTACTAGAAAAGATCATGAGTGGCAATTCCAATCTCAGATAAAATAGACTTTAAAATGAAATCTACCATAAAAGACAAAGAAGGACACTATATAATGATTAAGGGGACAATCCATCAAGAAGACATAACCATAATAAACATCTACGTACCCAATGACAGGGCTCCAAAATACATAAAACAAACTCTAACAACCCTGAAAAGAGAAATTGACAGTTCCACAATAATAGTAGGAGACTTCAACACACCACTCTCAGTAAAGGACAGAACAACTAAGAAGAAACTCAGCAAAGATACAGAAGACCTAAAGGGCACAATCAGCCAACTTGACCTCATAGACATATATAGAGCACTCCATCCAACCGTTGCAAAATACACATTCTTTTCCAATGCACATGGAACACTCTCCAGAATAGACCACATCTTAGGCCACAGAGCAATCCTTAACAAGATCCAAGATGTTGAGATAATTCAAAGTATCTTCTATGACCACAATGCCATCAAGTTAGAAATTAACAATAGAAAGAGCAAGGAAAAAAAAATCAACTACATGGAAACTGAATAATACCCTGCTTACACATCACTGGGTAATAGAAGAAATCAGAGCTGGAATCCAAAAATTCCTAGAATCAAATGAGAATGAAAACACATCATACCAAAACCTTTGGGACACAGCAAAGGCAGTCCTCAGAGGACAATTTATAGCAATAGATGCACATAGCAAAGAAGAAGAAAGGGACAAAATCAAAACATTAACTACACAACTCAAACAAATAGAAAGAGAACAGCAAAAAAAAGCCCACAACCACCAGAAGAAAGGAAATAGTAAAGATCAGAGCAGAAATAAATGAAATAGAGAACAGAAAAATAATAGAAAGAATCAACAAAATGAAAAGTTGGTTCTTTGAAAGAATCAACAAAATTGACAAACCACTGGCCAGACTGACAAAAGAAAAACAGGAGAGGACACAAATAAACCAAATAAGAAATGAAATGGGGGACATTACAACAGACCCAACTGAAAAAAAAAAGGATTGTAACAGAATATTATGAAAAACCGTACTCCAACGAATTTGAGAACCTAGAGGAAATGGGTAAATTTCTAGAAACACACAGCCTACCCGAACTACGACAAAGTGATGTTGAAAATCTGAACAGACCCATATAACAAGAGAAGAGATTTAAAAATTGATAAAAATCTCCAAACCAAAAAAAGCTGTGGCCCAGATGGCTTCACTGGAGAATTCTACAAAACATTTACAGAAGAGCTTGTACCAGTACTACTCAAGCTATTTCAGAGCAGAGAAGAGGAAGCAACATTTCCAAATTCATTCTATGAAGCCACCATAACGCTCATACCAAAACTAGGAAAAGATGTCACAAAAAAGAAAATTACAGACCAATATCTCTCATGAATATAGATGCAAAAATTCTGAACAAAATTCTAGCAATAAACTTCAGCATCATATCAAAAAAATAGTACACCATGACCAAGTAGGATTCATACCAGGTATGCAAGGAAGCTTCAACATTAGAAAATCAATCAATGTAATCCACCACACAAATAAAAGGAAAGAAAAGAATCACATGATCATCTCAACTGATGCAGAAAAGGCATTTGACAAAGTCCAACAGCCATTCCTGATAAAAATTCTCAATAAAATATCTATAGAAGGGAAATTTCTCATCATACCAAAGGGTGTCTATGCAAAACCAATGGCCAACATCATTCTTAATGGAAAGAGGCTGAAAACATTCCCCTTAAAAACAGTAACAAGACAAGGTTGCCCTTTATCACCACTTCTATTGAACATTGTGCTGGAAGTCTAGCTAGAGCAATAAGGCAAGAAAAAGAAATAAAGGGCAACCAAATTGGTAATGAAGAAGTCAAACTGTCCGTGTTTGCAGATGATACGATACTATACACAGAAAACTCTAAAGACTCCATGAGAAATCTACTGGAACTAATAGAAAGATTCAGCAGAGTAGCAGGATACAAGATAAACATTCAAAAATCAGTTGGATCCCCATACACCAGTAAGGAGAACAACGAAAGGGAAATCAGAAAAACAATACCATTTTCAATAGCCCCTAAAAAGATAAAATACTTAGGAATAAATCTGACCAGGGATGTAAAAGACCTGTACAAAAAAAAAACTACAAAACACTACTGCATGAAACCCAAAGGGATCTACATAAATGGAAAAACATACCATGCTCATGGATAGGCAGACTCATCATTGTGAAAATGACAATTCTACCCAAAGCAATTTACAAATACTATGCAATCCTGATCCAAATACCAACAACATTCTTCAAAGAGATGGGAAAACTAATCGTTTACTTTATATGGAAAGGGAAGAAGCCCCGAATAAGTAAAGCACTACTGAAGAAGAAGAATAAAGTTGGAGGACTCACACTACCTGACTTGAGAACCTACTATACAGCTACAGTAGTCAAAACAGCCTGGTACTGGTACAACAACAGAGACATTGACCAATGGAACAGAATTGAGAACCCAGATGTAAATCCATCCACCTACGGTCACCTGATCTTCGACAAGGGCCCAAAGTCCATCAGATGGGGAAAAGACAGTCTTTTTAACAAATGGTGCTGCCAAAACTGGATATCCATCTGCAAAAAAATGAAACAGGACCCATACCTCACACCGTATACAAAAACTACTTCAAAATGGATCAAAGACCTGAATATAAAGCCTAAAACTATAAAGTTCATAGAAGAAAAAATAGGACCAACACTTCAGGCCTTAATACATGGCATTAACAGGTTACAGACCATACCCATCAATGCACAAACCCCAACAGATAAGCCAGGTAACTGGGATCTTCTAAAAATCAAACACCTATGCTCTTCAAAAGACTTCGGCAAAAGAGTTAAATATAACCTACAGACTGGAAAAAAATGTTTGGACAGTACAAGTCAGACAAAGGTCTAATCTCCATAATGTACAAGAAAATCCAACACCTCTACAACAAAAAGACAAATAATCCTATTAAAAAATGGGCAAAGGAAATGACAGACACTTCACCAAAGAAGACATTCAAATGGCCAACAGACACGTGAGGAAGTGCTTGCGATCACTAGCCATTAGAGAAATGCAAATTAAAACCACAATGAGATACCATCTCACCCTGCCATTACTGGCACGAATTAAAAACACTGGAAATAACAAATGTTGGAGGGGCTGCGGGGAGATCGGAACTCTTATGCACTGCTGGTGGGAATGCAAAAGGATACAACCATTTTGGAAAATGATATGGCGCTTCCTCAGAAAGCTAGAAATAGATACACCATACGATCCAGCAGTCCCACTCCTAGGAATATATCCTAGAGAAGTTAGAGTCGTCACTCGAATAGATATATGCACACCTATGTTCATGGCAGCATTGTTCACAATAGCAAAACGATGGAAACAACCTAGATGCCCATCAACAGATGAATGGATAAACAAACTATGGTACATTCACACAATGGAGTACTATGCAATGAGAAAGAACAACAATGAATCTGTGAAGCATCTCATAACATGGATGAAACTGGAGGACATTATGCTGAGTGAAATAAGTCAATCACAAAAGGACAAATATTGTATGAGAACTCTATTTTAAAAACCCATGACAAAGTTCACACAGAAAATGTAACAATCTTTGTTGGTTACCAGGGATGGGAGGGGTTGGGGAGGAATACTAAATAGGCAATAGATAAGTGGTATCTTGGGTGAAGGGTGAGACAGTACACAATACAGGGAAAAGTAGCACAACTTGTACAATGAAAGATCATGGAAGCCCCACAGACACATCAAAACTCCTTGAGGGACTGAATTGCTGGGCAGAGGACTGTGGGGGCCATGCTCTCAGGGAGTATCTAGCTCAATTAGCGTAACACAGTTTATAAAGTCAATGTTCTACATTCTACATTGGTGAGTAGCGTCTGGGGTCTTAGAAGCCTGTGAGTGGCCATGTAAGATACTCCACTGGTCTCATCCAGGGAGAATGAAGAGAACAGGATACAAGGAAAAGATTAGTCCAAAGGACTAATGGACCACAACTACCAAGGCCTCCACCGGGCTGAATCCAGTGCAGCTAGATGGTGCCTCGCTACCACCAGTGACTGCTCTGAACAGTATCAGAACAGAGGGTTCTGGACAGAGGTATAGAAGGTTGTAGAACATAATTCTAACTCACAAAAAAAGGACCAGATTTACTGGCCTAAAGGAGACTGGAGAAACCCCTAGAGTATGGCCTCCAGACACGATTTTAGCTCAACGGTGAAGTTATCTCTGAAGTTCACCATTCAGCCTGGGAGTGGACAGCCCCATAAAACCAAATGGGACTAATGAGGTACAGTAGTCCAGTGACAAGGGCCAGAAGGCAGAAGGGGACAAGGAAGCTGGTGATAGGGAACCCAAGATTGAGTAAGGATATTGTTGATGTGTTGTGAGATTGTTAACCATTGTCATAGGGCAACATTTGTAGTAACTGTTAAATGAGAAACTATTTTGTTCTGTAAGCCTTCATCTTAAGTGAGAATAACAGCACAATTGGAATAGTGTAGTCAATGTCACTGAACTGTGCATGTAGAAATTTTTGAAATGGTTTATCTTTGGCTCTGTGTATTTTCACCAAAAAAAAAAAGGTTGAGAGGTTAGAGGGGTGACGTGTTGTGGGGTTGTTAACCAGTGTCATCAAACAATATGTGTACTACTGTTTCATGAGAAACTATTTGTTCTGTAAGCCTTCACCTGAAGTACAATTAAAAAAAAAATATGTAAAAAAATAAAAGCTTCAGACCCAATCTTGACTCAAAAACCAAATTCTTTCCACTAAAAGAGTGTTTATTCCACAATTTTTAAATAAATTACATTCAAGCTTAAAAAAAAAAGTATTAGAAAAAAGAAAAATGAAACATAGATCTTACGCTTAAGGACCTTCTGTCTAGTAATTCCCACTTAATAAAGGTTTTATATTTAGATTAACACAGTATATGAGGATCAACCATACCTTTCATTATGGAACATTAAAATAGTGAGTAACATTGCTGTTACATAGAGAAGCTAAAAGATGGAAAACACTGTACTGTTTTTATAGTAACATCTATGGATTTCCATATTTACGGAGGAGAAGCTTGAGCTCTTTCCACTACATTAAACTGTAGAGAATACAATAGATACTATATAGGTATAATAGAAAAAAGGCTTTAAAGGGAACAGAGTAAAATAATATATTATCTTCAAAGCATAAAACATGATTTAAAGCCAACTTTTCAAGGGAAACAATGGAATCCAGAAGAAAATGTATTAATATTTATATTTACCTAAAGGGTAGGGTGCAGAAGAAATAAACATGCCAAACTAGAACTCAATTCCATGTTGAAATATGTTTAAGAATATAGTTGAAGAGATAAAAACAAAAAACAAAAAAAACCCTGCAGGTATGTGTTAAGAGCAGATTCACACTAAAGACGATGACATTTTAAGGAAAAACAAAAAATAATTAAAAAAATAAAAATTCCACAGGAAAAAAATATAACTCAAATTTCCTATGTTTCAAAGTAAGAAATACAATTCTAAATAACCCACAAATCAAAGAAGAAATTACAATAGAAATTAGGAAACTTTTTAAACTGAAATGTAGTAAAAAGAACATATAAATTTGTGGGATATATACTTACAGGGACATTTATAGCCTTAAATGCATACAGGTAGTCCCCAGCTTACTACAGTGTTTCGTTCCAACCATTCTGTCATTAAGTTAGTTCTGAAGTAAGTCAATTACCTCTTTTTTTTTTTTTTTTTAGTTTTCATTATTATTGTTTTTTCCTATCAGTATCTTTACAAATCTGATCTTTATTTGTCTTTGGTGTTGACATTAGAATGATAACATCGGCAAATTACATGCTGCAACATTGTATGTAATACTATTACTAATGATAAGATGTAAAAAAATTAAAAATAAAAAACTGACACCTGTAGGTTTGGTTCATCTAACTCAAATACACCCTAAATTGGGGACTACTTGTATATCACCACTACTACTAGTTGCCCTCAATTCAATCCCCATGTGTTTCAGAGTAGAACCGTGCTCCATAGGGTTTTCAATGGCTAATTTTTTCAGAAGTTCACCATGCTTTTCGTCCTACGTGTGTTTGGGTAAACTCGAACCTCCCACCTTTCAATTAGCAGCCAAGCATATAAACTGTTTGCACTGCCCAGAGACTCAAGGAAATAAAATAAAATAAACAAAAACATTAACAATAAAATTAAATATTCATCTCAACATGTTAGATAAAAAATAGCAAATTAAACCAAATGAAGATGAGTAGTGAAGGTAAGGTAGAAAGAATAATTCAATAGAAATATAGGCAATAAGAAAAAAAAAAAAGCAAGAAGACCTGAAGTTAGTTCTTTGAAATAATATAAAATTGAGGCAAATTTAGGAAAAAAAAAAAAAAAAACCTCTAGTGAGATTGACCAAGGAAAATGCAAGAATATATTAGTATTATGAATGCAAAAAAAAAAAAAAAGAAAGGAAGAAAGAAACACAATATAGATTGTAAAAACCAAAAAACCAAACCCTTTGCTGTTGAGTCAATTCCAACTCATAGCGACCCTACAGGACAGAGTAGACCTGTCCAGTAGGGTTTCCAAAGATTGTACAGTGGATTCAAACTGTCGTCCTTTTGGTTAGCAGCCTAGCTCTTAAACACTGTGCCACCAGGGCCCAGTATAGATTGTAGAGACAATAAAATGCTACTTACACAATACCATCATTTGAGAAATGCAAAATAAAGCTATAATCACATACTTACCAGACAAGTGAAATTTGACCAAAAATTGGTAATAATGTGGAACAACCGGAATTCATACTCTGATGGTGAGAGTCTACACTATTTTGAGAAATTATTTTGCAGTTTCATATAAAGTTAAAATACACATCTACTTGCTGATCTAGAAAGTCCACTCTTAGGTATTTACTATGATAAGTGAAAATCTATGCACAAAACAATTTGACAAGAATATTCATAGTAGCTTTGTTTATAATAACCAAAACTTGGAAACAATCCAAATGTCTATCCATGGGAGAGTTGATTAAAAAAAAAAAAAAAAAAAAGTGGAAAACCATGCAATGGAATACAAGAAAATGGATGTTCAGCAAAAGAAACCAGACACAAGAAGAGAAGTTTGTGTTTGATTATATTTACCGATAGTTTAAAATTAGGCAAAATGATCTAAGAGGATAGAAACCAGAACAATGCTTACCTTGTCTTAGTTATCTAGTACTGCTATAACAGAAATACCTCAAGTGCGTGGCTTTAACAAACAAATTTACTTGATTACAGTTTAGGAGGCTAGAAGTCTGAATTCTGGGTGCCGGCTTTAGAGGAAGGCTTTCTTTCTCAGTCGTCTCTGGAGAAAAATCATTGTCTGTTTTGAGCTAATCCTGGGCTATATCAGTGTGGCTTGGCATCTCTCTTCCTCCATCTATGCTTGCCTCTCTATGCTTAATCTGCTCTTTTTATATCTTGTAAAAGATTGACTAAGACACACCCTACACTTGTTGTTTTTGTTAGGTGCCTTTGAGTCATTTCCAACCTAGCGACCCCAGGTATGATACAACAGAACGAAACACTGCCCAATCTTGTGCCATCCTCACAATTGTTGTTATGCTTGAACCCACCGTTGCATCCACTGTGTCAATCCTGTCGAGGTTCTTCCTCTTTTTTGCTGGCCCTCTACTTTACAAAGCATGATGTTCTTCTCCAGGGACTGGTCCCTCCTGATAACATGTCCAAAGTATGTGTGATGAAGTTTAGCCATCATTACTCCTAAGGAACATTCTGGCTGTACTTCTTCCAAGACAGATTTGTTCATTCTTCTGGTAGTCCATGGTGTATTCAACATTCTTCATCAATACGGTAATTCAAACTAAGCAATTTTTTTCAATCTTCCTTATCCAGTGTCCAGCTTTCACATGCATTTGAGGTGATTGAAAATACCATGGCTTGGGTCAAGTGCACCTTAGCCCTCAAAGTGACACCTTTTTTTTTTTTTTTTTTTTTAAACACTTTAAAGATTTCTTTTGCAGCAGATTTCCTTCAATTTTTGACTGCTGCTTCCATAGGTGTTGATTGTGGATCCAAGTAAAATGAAATCCTTGACAACTTCAATATTTTCTCCATTTATCATGATGTTGCTTATTGGTCCAGTTGTGCAGATTTTTGTTTTCATTATGTTGAGTTGCAATCCATACTGAAGGCTATAGTCTTTGATCTTCATCAGTAAGTGCTTCAAGTTCTCTTTACTTTCAGCAAGCAAGGTTATGTCAACAGCATATCACAGGTTGTTAATAAGGCTTCCTTCAATCCTGATGCCACATTATTCTTCATATAGTCCAGCTTCTCAGATTACTTCCTTGGCATACATCCTACAATAATTGTGCCCAAAACAGCCATCCCCAAATGGGATTATACCACAGGCATAGAGGTTAGAATTTACAACACATGTTTTGGGGGATACAATTCAATCCATAACATTCCAACCTTTGGCCCCCCAAATTAATGTTCTTCTCATATGCAAAACACTGTCACCCCAAAAGTCTTAAATCAACTCCAAATCCAAAATCTTGTTTCTGAATTATCTAAATCAAATATGGGTGATATTTTAGGCATATTGCATGGGGGCAAAATTCCTCTTTCTGTGAACCTGTAAAATCTACAGGACAAGTTATCTGCTTCCAAAGTACAATGGTGGGACAGGCACAAGGTAGACATCTCCATTACAAATGACAGAAACTGGAGGGAAAGAAGGAATAACAGGCACCAAGCAAATCCAAAACCCAGGGGAACAATTTACATTAGTTCTCAAGTATTGAAGATAATCCTTGTTCTCCCCAACTGTCTGGGCAATGGACCTATCCTCCAGAATCTGGGTGTTGGCCACATCCTCTAGATTATGGGTAAAGACTCCTCAGCCTTGGGCTTCAGCTCTGCCTTCCAGATCCACTGGGACAGCAATTCTGCTTTCTCAGCTTTTAATGGCCCTATTCTCCTAGTCTATCTGAGTGGCAATCCCAGCCACTTCTGGTCTCCACAGGCCTTGTTCTTCTGCCCGTTAGGCATGGTAGCACTGCCCCCTCAGCTTTGGGTGGTGGCCTCATCCGCCTTGCACACCTTAATGGTAGCCCCACACTCCAGAACTGAGTTGGCAAAGATCCAATTCTTTGAAACCTTGGAGGCTGTGGCTCCACCCTTTGGGATCCAAGAGACCATGTCATCACCCTTTGAAACAGCCTGCTTCCCAGCTTCCTTCAAACAGTTTTGCTGATCTTGGAGCTGCTCCATGGATGATCCTTTTCTTTTCTTGGAGGACAAAAAATGTAGCCACTTTGGCCTGTTTTCTGCCTGTAGAATTCCAAGAGGCAGATAGTTTCCTTTCCTCCTGTCTCTGACCTCTTCAGTCTAAGCTGATGGGTTTTCTGCTATGGTAGTTGGTTAGATCCATCAGTTACAGGTTTAATCTCTTTAACAAAAAATTGTATAGCCACATCTTTGGTGAAAATTCTTGGACACATGTCCTTAGTTTGTACAACAGAATTTTGTAAATCTTTAAGTTCTGTTTTCATTTTAATTTTGCACAGTTTATTATCAAATTTGTTTCTTTCCTCTCTCGTTTTACTATAATTAGCAAGATCTTGCTTAGAAAATCTCAGCCAAATATCCAAGTTCATTTTTATAAGTTTTACCTTCCACCAAACATTTGAACATAATTCAGACAAGTTCTTTGCCACTGCATAGAAAGCATCACTCTTCTTCCACTGTCCAATCACATATTCATTTCCTTTTTAAAACCTCGTCAGAAGCACATTTAATGTCTACATTTTTAGCATCATTCTGTTGCCAGTGCCATATATATTTTCTAAGACGAGAGTAATTTTCTCTATAGCTCTCTTCACTTCCTTCTGAGCCCTCACCAGAATTGCTTTTGACATCCATAACTCTGCTGATAGTCTCTTCAAGATAGTCTAGGCTTTTATTATTAGGCACTTTAAAACTATTCCATCCTCTACCCATTACCCAATTCCAAAATCACTTCCACATTTTAGGTACCTGTTAGAGAAGCACCCCTATTTCTCGGTACCAAATTCTGTCATACTTATCTAGTGCTGTGATAACAGAAGTATCACAAGTGGGTGGCTTTAACAAGCAAATTTATTTTCTCACAGTTTCAGGGGCTATAATTCTGAATTCAGGGTGCTGGCTCTAGAGGAAGGCTTTCTCTCTCAGTCGTCTCTGGAGGAAAGTCCTCATCTCTTTTGAGCTTCTGCTCCTAGGCAATCTTCATGTGGCTTGACAGCTCTTCTCCCTCATCTGTCTCTCCTTGCTATGCTTAATCAACTGTTCTTATATCTTGTAAGAGATTGACTCAAAACACACCCTGCACTAAATCAGCCTCATTAACATAACAAAGACAACCCATTCCCAAATGGGATTATAACCACAGTTATAGAAGTTGTGAGTCAGAACTGGTTCAATGGCAATGGGTTTGGTTTTTTTGGTTGCTAGAAGTTAGGATTTATACGAAATGTTTTGGGGGGACATGATTCAATCCACAAGGCCTATGATGAGAATTGACTGAAAAGGAGCCTGAGCAAACTTTAGGGGCTGATTTATTCATTATTTTGATTGTAATGCTTGTTTCCTGGGTGTATACACATGTCAAACTTTTCAAATGGTAGAGTTTATTATGTTTATTGTAGCCAGTTATACCATAATCAAGCCATTAAAAATAGATTTAGTTCATTCAGAAAATACCCTTAGCTCTTAGGGAAAAATAAAAAAGATAAGTGAATGAATGTACTCCTGTTCTAGCGGAGGAGACACAAGTGCAAACAGATGAATTACTGCACAGCTTGGAAAGTGTTATGAGAGGAGTCTGAACAGCATAGAATGGATCTCAAAGGAAGGAGCAAACACCTCTGCCTGGGGGAGTTAACAAAGAAACTACTCTTTTAAGTAGAGGATTAGTTATTATTCTGGTTTTGCTTTTCTACATACTGCTCAAATCCTAAAGACATCAAGATGAGAAGACCAAAAAAAAGAAAAAATGTCCACACAGAATGCATTGAATTCTTTTCCACAAGGCAGTGGTTCTTAGTGGGTTTGATCCTGCTCCTATGGGGAGTTTCCAGGCAAAGAAAGTTTGGATTTTACTGTAACTGAGGAAACATTCTTGATATATAGTGGCAGGACCAGAGTTGCTGGATATCCTGCAGTGCCAGGACAGTAAAAAACCTTACCAAGAGTCTCTGTCTGTCTACCTATCTATCTGCTAGTTACGTGATCACAGGCAAAGTGCTTTACTTCCCTGTCTTCTAGGATCCAAATTTATAAAGCTATTGCACCTCATAGGGCTGTTGTGATAATCAAATGACGCACACATATACAGATTTTAACAAAATGACAGATGCATGATAAATGTTCACTAAATTTCTACCATTATTGTGTATCACCCAAAATTAGATTTATTGAAGGGAAAAATATAGAAAGTAAAATGATAGGCGATTCCTCCCATGTAACCACCAGCAGAGTGTGGGAGTACTTATTATTTAAGAACACACTATTAAACAACCAATGAGAAAATCCCAAAGGATATCAGGAAATACTTAGAGATCAATGAGAATAAAAGCACAACATACCAAAAGCTATATGTTGAAATAAAGACAATACTCAGAGGGAATTTATAGCTGTAAACACTTACATTAAAAAATAATTGAATCAATAATTGAAATTTATACCTTGAGAAATTCTTAGAAGCATAAAAACAACCTAAATTAACTCAAGTTAGGTAGAAATAGAAAATCTCAATGACCTATAACAAGGAGAAGATTGAAACAGTAGTCAAAAACATCCCCAAAAAATAAAGTCTGGGACCAAATGGTTTCACTGATTAATTCTACCAAATATTTAAGGAAGAATTAGCACAATTTCTTCTCAAATTTTTCCAAAAAATAAAGTAAAGAACACTTCCTAACTCATTCTATGAGGCCAGCAATACACTGATACCAAAGCCAGATGAAAACATTACAAGAAAAGTATAGACAGATGTTCGTTATGAATATAGATGCAAAATCCTCAACAAAATACTAGCAAACTGAATGTAACCAATATTAAAAGGATTATACGCTATAAACAAATGAGACTTAACCCAGGAATGCAAGGGTAGTTCAACACTGGAAAATCAATTAATAAATGTAATATATCACATTAACAGAACGAAGAAGGGAAAAAAAAGATCATGTCAATTGTTGCAGAAAAGTTATTTGCCAAAATCCAATACCCTTTCATGATAAAAGTACACAGAAAACTAGGAATAGAAGGGAAATTCATCAATGTGATAAAGGACATTCATGAAAAACCCGCAGCAAACATCACACTCAATTCTGAAAGAGTGAAAGGTTTCCCCTAAGATCAGGAACAAGATGAAGATGCCTACTTTCATTACCTCTATTCGACATTGTACTGGAAGTCCTAGATAGAACAATTAGGCAAGAAACAGAAATAAAAGACATCCAAATTGAAAAAGAAGAAGTAAAGCTACTTCTATTCACAGATTATGTGATATTGTATATACAAAATCCAAAAATATCCACAAGAAAGCTATTAAAACAAATAAACATATACAGCAAAGTTGCAGGATACAAATCAACACACAGAAATTATTTGTGTTTCAATACACCAGTAACAAACAATCTTAAAAGAAAATTAATAATATAAATATTTTTACAATAACTTCTAAAAGAAAAGACATATGAATAAATTTAACCAAAGAAGTGAAAGACCTTTATACTGAAAACTATAAAATACTGCTGAAAGAAATTAAGAGATTTAAATAAATGGAATGAAATTCTGTGTTCATGAATCAAAAGACTAAATACTGTTAAGATGTCAATTCTAACCAAAGTGATCTATTGGTACAACAAAATTTCTAATAAAATTTCAACAGCCTTTTTTTTGGGAGGGGATCTTTTTTTCATTATTTATTTTTTATTATTGTACTTTAGATGTAGGTTTACAGAATAAACAAGCTTCTCATTAAACAATTGGTACACATATTGTTTTGTGACATTGGTTACCAATCCCACAATCTCCCCTTATCAACCTTGGGTTCCCTATTACCAGTTTTCTTGTCCCCGCCTGCCTCCTAGTCCTTTCCCATGGGCTGATGTGATCCTTTAGTCTTGTTTTATTTTATAGGCCTGTCTGATCTTTGACTGAAGGGTGAACCTCAGAAGTGACTTCATTACTGAGCTAAAAGGTGTCCGGTGGCCATACTCTCAGGGTTTCTCCATTCTCTGTCAGACCAGTAGGTATGATCTTTTTTTGTGACTTAGGATTTTGTTCTACATTTTTCTCCAGCTCTGTCTGGGACCCTCTATTGTGATCCCTGTCAGAACAGACAGTGGTGGTAGCTGAGCACCGTCTAGTTGTGCTGAATTCAGTCTGGTGACCAACAGCATTTTTCGAGTAAATGGAGAAGCCAATCCTCTAATTCATATGGAATTGCAAGCCCTCCCCAAAAAAGTCAATATGATCTTCCAAAAGAAAAACAAAGTAGGAAGACTTACGTTTCCCAATTTCAAGACATTCTACAAACCTACAGCAATAAAAGCAGTGTGATACTTGTACAAGGATATAGACCAAACGGAATAGAATTGAGAATATAGAAATATAGCCATACATGTATGGTCAGCTGATTTTTGGTAGTGGTGCCAAATCCATTCAATGGAGAAAGAATCATCTCTTTAGCAAATAGAACTGGATTTCTGCATACAAAAAAATGAAACTGGATCCATAACTTATATACAAAAATTAATTCAAAATGGATCAACGGCCTAACACAGGAATGAAAATCATTAAAATCATAAAAGAAAACACAGGGGTAAAGCTTAAGGACACTCTTTTAGGGAATGAAACATGAGCAATGATAGAAAAAAAATAGATAGCTGGACTTAATCAAAATTAAAAACTTCTGTGCATCATGGAAATTATCAATAAAGTAAAAAGACAACTTACAAAATGGGAGAAAATATTTGGAAACATATATCAGTTAAGGGTTTAATAGCTAAAATACATAAAGAACTCTTAAACCTGAAAAACAATGACTAACAACCCAATAAAAAATAGGCAAAGGACTTGAAAAGATATTTCTACAAAGAAAATACGCAAACAGCCAACAAGTACATGAAAAGATTTAACACATCTACCAGTAGAAAAGTTGAAATACAATAAAATCTAAATAATACAGCTGAAGTCCTACATCTTCTAGGACCCTTTGGTGTTTAAAGGCAATAAGCTCTTGAATTAGACAGTGTGCATTACCTTATGATTTATGCAACTTTATTAATTAAAATGTATAGCATGCTATTGGGTCTGTGCCTGAAAGGCACTATATATTCAAGTTATTATGTTTATTTCAAAATGACTAAAGGATTCCACAGAATAAAGAATTGTGTGCACTTTGAAAATGGAGCAAAAGGCTTGGCAGAGTGTAGAAATACTTCAAAGAAGAGCTTTCTAACTCCAGGATAAAAGAGATTCACCTGTGTGATGCTAGCTAAGGCATGGAAAATGGGCATTCTTTACCTTGAGATTTTCATTTCTAATGCAGCAAAATGCATTAATTAATGACATTTCATTTCACTGGTTTACTTCAACAAACACGCAAAGCTTATCTAAAATAAGTAAATAAACAATAAGTTTAATAAGGTTAGTTTATAAATAAATAAATAAAACAAAATCCTTTGTAGAGGATGGTCCATCTATTTGCATTTCATTTTTTTTTTTTTTTTTTACAAATTTCTATCTTTATCACATTTGAAGGAATATTTTTTAAAAACCTATTGTTGAAACCATAATCCCTGATGGAGCAGGAGAAAAGTGGGGTGCTGAACTCAAATTCTAGTAAAAAGACCAGACTTAATGGTATGATTGAGACTGGAGGGACCCCGGAAGACATGGCCCATAAACTCTGTTAGCCCAAAACTAAAACCATATCCGAGGCCAACTCTTCAGACAAAGATTAAACTGGACTATGGGACATAAAATGATACTTGTGAAGAGTGTGCTTCTTAGCTCCGGTAGATACATGGGATTAATGGGCAGCTCCTGTCCAGAGGTAAGACGAGAAGGCAGAGAGGGTCAGGAGTTATTTGAATGGACACAGGAGATCCGGGATGGAAAGGAGAAGTGTGCTGTCACAGTATAGGGAGAACAACTAGGGTCATATAACAAAGTATGTATAAATTTTTATATGAGAGACTAACTTGAATTGTAAATTTTCACTTAAAGTACAACAATAAAATTGAAAAAACCATTGTCGTCGAGTCAATTCTGACTCATAGCCACCCTATAGGACAGAGTAGAACTGCCACAGAGGGTTTTCAAGGAGGGCCAGGTGGATTCAAACTGTCCACATTTTGGTTAGCAGCTGTAGCTCTTAGCCACTACTCCACCATGGTTTCTAACTGCAGTATAGAGACAGCTATTTTTTTCTTTGAATTCAATTAGTTTAAAAGATATTGTCCACAATCGTGGCATCATTATGACTTAGGCATTTATTGAAATTCTAAAGTAATATTTGTCCAGATTAAACATAGATTTAAAAAAGATTTTAATTATTGAATAATTATTAGTTTATTTTATTTGATCACAAAATTTGTATTTATAATATATATCAAATATGAATAACTCTGATAAAATGTCCTATAATGAATTACAGATAACTTAGTTTAACATATAGCATAAAGAAATTACCTTATATTTTAAAATCATGTATTTAAATTTAAAAAAAGAAAAAAGTACAACAGTAAATAAAAGAATGACTAAATAAAAGAAGAATAACAAAATATTGATCATTCTAGAATCTGGATGACAGTTATTTGAAGATTCATTAAAATATACTCACTATTTTTGTGTATATTTAGAAAACTCCATAATAACAATTTTAAAGGATTATTGACAGACTCAAATCTTATGGGCAATATAGCCGAAAAGGCTTTTACATGAAAATGAGTGTACAATTATGTTATTATCACCATACATTATACCAAATTCATTGTCTAGTTGATTCTGAGTCACGGCAACCTTATAGGACAGAGTAGAACTGCTCCATAGGATTTCTAAGGTGCAGCTTGTGGATTCAAACTGCAGGCTTTTTGGTTAGCAGCCGATCACTTAACCACTGTGCCACCAGAACTCCTAAATTATACGAGAAAGTATAAAATACAGTAATTTTTCTCTGCAATGTAATGTAATGTAATGTCCTTGTCTATCATACTTCAGGTGACTATTGCATTCTAATTAACTACTTCCTGCTTTAAAAGCAAGAAAGCAAGAAAAAAAAAGGATGAAGAAAGCCAGAGTTCATGAAAAAGAAAGGAAAGAAAGAAAAGACCAAAATGGATGTCAGAAGTGATTCTGAAACTTGCTCTTGAATGTCAAGTAGCTAAAGCAAAAGGAAGAAATGACGATGTAAAGGAACTGAACAGAAAACTTCAAAGGACTGCTCAAGAAGACAAAGTAAACTATTATAATGACATGAGCAAAGAGCTGGAGATGGAAAACCAAAAGGGAAGAATGCGCTCAACATTTCTCAAGCTGACAGGAACAGGAATGGAAGAAAAAATTCAAGCCTCAAGTTGCAATAGTGAAGGATTCTGTGGGGAAAATATTAAATGATGCAAGAAGCATCAATAGAAGATGGAAGGAATACACAGAGTCATTATATGCCAAAAATAATTGGTTGACTTTCAACCATTTCAGGAAGAAGCATATGATTGGGAACTGATAGTACTAAAGGAAGAAATCCAAGCTGCACTAAAGGCATTGACGGAAAACAAAGCTCCAGGAATTGACGGAATATCAATGGAGATGTTTCAACAAATGGATGCAGCACTGGAAGTTCCCACTCATCTATGCCAAGAAATTTGTAAGACAGCTACCTGGCCAATAGACAGGAAAAGAACCATATTTATGCCTTTTTCCAAGAAAGGTACTTCAACTGAATGTGGAAATTATCAAACAATATTGTTCATATTACAGGCAAGCAAAATTTTGCTAAAGATCATTCAAAAGCAGCTGCAGCAGTATATCGACAGGGAACTTCAGAAATTCAGGCCAGATGCAGAAGAAGACGTGGAACCAGGCATATCATTACTGATGTCACATGGATTGGGGCTGAAAGCAGAGAATACCAGAAAGATATTTACCTGCAAAGGCGCTCAACTGTGTGGATCATAACAAATTATGGATAACATTGCTAAGAATAGGAATTCCAGAACACATTGTTGTGCTCATGAGGAACCTGTACACAGATAAATAGGCAGTCATTTGAACAAAGCAAAGGGATAATGTGTGGTTTAAAGTCAGGAAATGTGTGCGTCAGAGTTGTATCCTTTCACCATACGTATTCAATCTGTATACTGAACAAATAATTCGAGAAGCTGGACTATATGAACAAGAACAGGGCTTGGAGGAAGACTCATTAACAACCTGGATTATGCAGATGACACAACCTTACTTGCTTAAAGTGAAGAGGACTTCAAGCACTTACTGATGAAGATCAAAGACCACAGCCTTCACTATGGATTACAGCTCAACATAAACAAAACAAAAATCCTCACAACTGGACCAATAAGCAACATCATGATAAACGGAGAAAAGATTGACGTGGTCAAGGATTTCATTTTACCTGGATCCACAATCAACAACCATGGAAACAGCAGTCAAGAAATCAAAAGACGCCTTGCAGTGGGAAAATCTGCTGCAAAAGACCTCTTTAAAGTGTTGAAAAGCAAAGATGTCACCTAGAAGACTAAGGTTTGCCTGACCCAAGCCATCATATTTTCAATTGCCTCTTATGCATGCAAAAGCTGGACGATGAATAAGGAAGACCAAAGAACTGATGCCTTTGAATTGTGGTGTTGGCGAAGAATATTGTATATACCATGGACCGCCAAAAGAATGAACAAATCTGTCTTGGAAGAAGTACAACCAGAATGCTCCTTAGAGGCAAGGATGGCGAGACTATGTCTTACATACTTTGGACATTGTCATCAGGAGGGATCAGTCCCTGGAGAAGGACATCATGTTTGGTAAAGTAGAGGGTCAGTGGAAAACAGGAAGACCCTCAAAGAGATGGATTGACACAGTGGTTGCAACAATGAGCTCCAGCATAACAACGTTGTGAGGATGGTGCAGGGCCGGGCAGTGTTTCATTCTGTTGTACTTGGGGTCGCTATGAGTCAGAACTGATTCGATGGCACCTAACAACAACAACAACAAAGAATATGTGTATGCTTTTAAATTATGTTTCTAAAGAATAATTTTGAAAAAGCTATTAATTCTTGATATATTACAGTTTTCTTATACATTTTGGGAAGGTCATTATCAGCAACCATATTAAATTGATTTAAGTCCACTTTCATCCTCATTTCTACTGTATTTGTACAGAGAAAATGTTTTTTGCTAATTAAAGTTTTGTTCTAAAATTGAATTATGTCATAGCCCACTAATGGGTGATGATTTTTGTCTTGAGTGTTTGTTTTGTCAATTTGAACTACTCGATTCACTAACAGAAAGAAACGTTAGTGGTGAGAAAAATGTAGCAGAAGGTAGATGAGAGAGAGAAAGAGAGGGAGAGACAGAGTGACAGAAAGGTGGACACGTGAATGCATACACACATACATACATATAATCAAAAATTACTTTAGCTAATTTAATACCTCTCTTTGGACAGTACTAAATCTTGAATAGTACTATGAGTGCTTACTGTATTTTTACACAAATAACAGGCAACTTCTATGTTTATTTGTCAACCTCTCCCTCCCCTCACAAGGTATTTTCAGAAGTGCAACTATGCCAAGTTTTTTTTTTTTTTTTTAACATGTTGCTGTTAAAAAAAAAAAAAGAAAAAATTAGCATGGCTCACTTACGAAAATACCTCATTGGGGGAGGGAGTGGTTGGCAAAAAAATGTAGAAAGTGCATATTATTTGCGTAAAATATGGTAAGCCATACAATATGGTAAGCCTAACTCTTAAATTTGCTGTTTCATTCTTTGTTATCTCCCTAACATTAAGACCCCAAACCAAACCCTTTGTTGTCAAGTAAATTCCAACTCAAGCAACCGTGTAGGACAGAGTATAACTGTCCTACGGGTTTCCAAGGAATTTGAACTACCAACATTTTGGTTAGCAGCTTAGATGTTAACCATTGCTCCATGTTATATAAGCACCACAAAAATATCCAAAAGTCAGTGTGGCATATTTTGAAAAAGGAAAAAGTAAGAAGAATTAAGATAACTATAATTTTTTTATGTTTTGATATTTGATTTCAAATTGTCATGTAGTATGGTTGCAAAGGACCCTTGGTGGCACAGTGGTTAAAAGCCCGGCTGCTAACCAAAAGGACAGCAATTCAAGTCCACCAGCTGTTCCTTGAAAACCCTATAAGGTGGTTCTACTTTGTCCTATAGGGTCCCTATGAGTCTGAATCGACTCGATGGCAAAAGGTTTGTTATTTTTTGGTTTATGCTTGTAAAGGATCTATTAAAGCAGTTGAAATATACAAGTAGATTAGTTATGTATGGAGGACAGCTCTTGAATTATTTGCCAAATTTTAAGAAATAAGAAATATAGCACTCACGTTTTTGTAAAATATGTACTAGTCAGGCATTTAGTTGAGAAAAATATTTTGTGTCAGCTAAAACCCTACAAAATAATATTTTTACACACTTGTTAATATTTCTCTTTCTGTCAGAAATGTAATACACTACATTAAATCATGGGACAACATTGTTAGATATGATTTTTAAAGGTTTAATTATTGTTATAATCTGAAAACGTGTTGTTGTTGTGTGCTGTCGAGTCTATTCTGACTCATACTGACCCTCTAGAACAGGGTAAAACTGCCCCACAGGGTTTCCTAGGCTGTAATCTCTCAACTCAATGGCAAAGGGATTTTGCTTTTTTAACTTTTCTGAGAGCAGATTGTCAGGTCTTTTCTCATGCACGAGCAGCTGGTAGGTTCAAACAGCCAATCTTTTGGTTAACAGCCGAGGTCTTAATCATTGTGCCACCAACGTTTAATTATTGTTGTAACCTGAAAGCATAGATACTTTTAAAATTCTCCTTCATTTTAAGGAAAGAAACAGCTCTTATTTTCTGATGTAAAAATTAAACGGACCAAATAACTTTTCAATCTCTCTATCTAATAAATTTTAGGACATCACTGTTAATATCTGTAGAAGGAAATATTTGTATTTTTGTAAACACAATAAACAAAATTTACTGTATAGTATTATAGTATCTATATCTAGTTCCCTATAATATCATAAATTTTAAAACTTTTCTTTGTACTATGATTCATATATCTTGACACTTTGTTAATGTTCAATTGAAATTTCTCCAGTGCAAACTAAACCTTGTTCTAATTTCATTAGAAACATAACAAACAACAAACATAATGCACATATTTTTAGAAATACATGAATGTAGAATAGAGGCAAAACAAGAGAATTTAGGTATAATTTTTTGACTTCTCCCCAATAAAAATAGTTTACAAATTGAGAATTATAACATCTACAACAACCGTGGCAAAATACACAAAGAAGATGCTGTGGTGGAGAATCCTCACACAGCGGTGTTGAACGACTTGGATTTTAGACACTAAGATGTCATTATTAGTCATAGAAGTTGTGGTGAGAGTATATATTCTATCAGAATGTATACTAGAATATTCTAACCTGTATGGCTGATTTATCCTTAGAGTTAAGGGTGACTTAACAGGGAGCAAAGCTTAATAGAACAATATTTTTCCCTATAATCCATGTGCATAAAGCTATCCTCTATTTGTTTTACTTCCTAAGTAACTTTAATCCATGAAGGGAGATCCCTGGCCAGTGTAAATAAATATTTAATCTTCAGAGTAGACATTTTCTACAAGATTTATGACACACTATCTCTCTATTTTGGTGAACAGTGATCAACTGAATAGCCGATTGGATTAAATTTGAACCAGAACTCATGGTAGCCAATCTCATGTGAAATGTCCTAGAGAGATCCAGGTAAAAATGGACAGCCATTCCCACTCAGATAATTTAGATGTTCTTGAGAAACTTTGGATTTGACCAAGGAAACAATACTAAATCACATGATTAACATGTATTAAGACAAACCTTCATATAATTTTTAGAAAAAACTGATTATAAATATAGTAGATGTTCAAGTGAAACAGATCTGGATTAGAGAGCTGCAGTGGTTAAGCATTTGGTTGCTAACCAAAAGGTTGGCAGTTCGAATCTATCAGCCATTCCTTAGAAACACTATGGGGCAGTTCTACTCTGCCCTATAGGGTGGCTATGAGTCTGAATCGACTTGACAGCAATGAGTTTTTTTAGTATAAAATTAAAGTCATTTATCTAACATTTCTGGAAACAGGTAGGTATGACTACTAAACAAACATAATCACATTGTGCTCTGTGCTTTGGGGCACCAGGCCCAAGTAATTCTGGGCACCAAAACTGTCAAATCACCATGACATTACAGAAGGTTCTCATTTATAGGAGGAACTATAAATTTTGTTTATTGCTCATGATAACCTCAGACTTTCTTTCATGTGATTAATATAGTATAATGTTAACAAGGTCAAGGTCAAAAATAGGAGGCATTTGTCAGAGTGTGTTATTATCTGACTGTATTATAAAATATGCTTAGAATTATCAGGCTTGTATTAACAATATTATTTCTGCCCTCCATTGTAATTTAATTGAGAGGTAGTACAGATTATTACAAGATAGAAGTATATCATCATTTATCATAGCCTATTTTTTCTCTCCTTGCACATATTCTTCTGAAATCTATCAACCCGTCTCTTAGAAGCCCTTCAACCAAATCGAATTGAATACATCATCTTTAAAATTTGATGTAAAATGTCACACAACTCCTTCTTTGAACTAATGGTGAAAAAAATAATTTTTTTCAGCAGCAAGTTATATTGGAAATGGAACAGAAATGAAGGTTTAACAGTATATTTGACAATCAAGATTGGCTCATATGCAAATTGTTTATCTTTAACTCTGCCTTTGAATGAACTTGTGCCTCAAGTTAGGCACTTGTTATCAATTTTTATAAAAAGCAATTTGTGTTAATCGCTTTTAGATTCAGTTACAATCGTATATGAGGCACATTACTATGTCAGTCTTCTGCTATAATAGTCTAACAGCAGTATTTTTATCTAAATTATCTGGTGTACATTTAACAAATTATGTAGATGTGTGAATGGAAAATTCTATGCATGTTGGAGTCATTGCAGTTAAACAGTTGTTTTAGTAAACAAGAAATAAATCTTAACCACTCTTTAGCAATCGCAAAAGTAAAAAGAGAAACTGCATCAGTTTTATATTCTGGAAAGCATATTGGTTTGGATGTCACACATCTTAGGAAATGAAGTAAATCAAACATTAAGAAACTATTCAGTAAGTATTTTTGAATGGATTTAGGTTCAAAATTTCACTGGAATACTTCAAAAGAAATGGTGCTGAATAAATCCATGAGGATACATTTCCGGTTTTCAGAGAATTTGTCTGGTGAAAGCTTGTATTGAATGTTGCAATCATTTTTCCATTTGTTTCCGCTATTATCCATGGCAGACATTGCTAATTGATTACAAAATTCTTTCCCAAAGAGTATATATTTGACCTTAGAATCCTTTTCAACATAGTACACTGTGCAGTCACTGTAAAACAATGAGAATTGGCATTCAAGATGAAAACCATCTGTCATGTTTAGCCTAGTGACAAAGAAGTACAAATGGTCAAGTGAAAGTACAGCACTCAAGTGATCACCAGAAGTCTTGTAAAGCCTGATTTTGCAATGAGGCAACTTCAAGACCAGCATGCTACCTGTGAGTCCTACTACCTGAGCAGTTACAGCAGTAAGTTTGTCATTATTAAGCAAAAATGCCCCTAGAAGAAACTAATCATTGCCTTATTTGGGACAAGCCCCACTGCTCCCATTCCAGTGAACACAGGTACATAACAGTTGCAGTTTACTTAGCAACACACACATATACAAACACAATTTTTCTTTACAGTATTCCACGCTTATGGAAGACAAAAACTGAATATATTTTTCCTGCCCAATATTATGCCTCCTTTTTCAACCAGAGAAAGAAGCACCATTCATTTTACCCATAAAATATAATGGATGCTGTTGAGTAAAATTAATTCCCAGGCTAAGCTGTTTCTATGGATTTGGAGGCTGTTGACATCCTAGTTATTTAGTCATTTTATTTAAAAAAAAAAGAAAAATAGACTATGTTCTAAAGCAAATGACAAGTAGCTTCCAGGCATTCCCTCAAGTACTTATTTAAAAATAGCAATTCTTCAACCCCACTTAAGAAAAGTGGTTAAGTGAAGATATTAAAGGGTCAAGTACAGAACTCAGAGACAAAGTAAAAGAGGCATCAGGAGTAAGAGAAGAGTATGTCAAAGGTGTACAAGTGAAAATAGTAGAATAAAATACGTAATTCTAAGGGCATAGATTGTGTCAAGAAATAAACGAGAGTAGATCAAGATAATGGTTGAGGTCACATACATCTTTCCTTTTGGATTATCAAAACAGATTTGTTTTTTCATTAATGAATTCATAACATTACTGGAAAATGAAAATAAATATCTACACATTTTCAGCAACATTAAGAAATTCCTAAAAGACTGAAGGAATATAGAATTAGAACAAGAGAGGAGATCTCAAAAAATATATATTTGGGAAAAGATCAATGCAAAATGTGGGAGTGATTCCAAGCACACCGCAAACTCAAAGCAACAAATATAGAGAACCAATCTGAGTGTGGGAGGTATAAAAAAAGCTATTACATCTATGAAATAATGATAGGTTATTACAAAAAAAGAAACAATTAAGAGCTTTAACATATATGAATATAAGATATTTGAAATATAATGCCTTAAGTAAGCCAAATGGCTGAATAGACAAAGCTTGATATTAAATTGGTGAATTGAGACATGAAGGCAAAAAAAAAAAAAAAAAAATCCCTTCACAGTATATCCTAATATGATAAAAGATGAAAGGTATGAAATGAAAGTTAAGATATACAGAGGGTTGATCCAGATAGTTAAACAATAAGGAGCCAGAGGAATAAAAAAAAGGGAACATAAGAACTAGTGAAAAAAAGACAGACACATACTTTATATTGAAAAACACACCCAGTAACAACAGTTTGAATGAAAACAAAAAATTGAAAATAATTCATACACAAGACTTCAAGCACTGTTCGATATGGAGAAAAAAAGTTAACATAAATAGAGAAAAAGTACACATATGCACATACACATACACACAACCAGAAAAAATAAGAACCATGATATAAAGCTTGCAAAATGCTAAGAGAAAAAAATAAAATTAATCTATCCAAAAGAATAATAATAAAACATGTTTTGTCTTTCTATATAAATTTTAGGATCTGCTTAACAATTTCTACAAAAACCCTACTGGAATTTTGATAGGGATTGTGTTGAATCTATAGATCAATTCGGAGAGAATTGCTAACTTGACTATATTGAGTTTTCTAATTTATAAACATGGAATATCTCTCTGTTTCCTTAGATCTTCTTTAATTTTCCTCATCAAACTTGTGTAATTTTCTTGCACTTCTTTTGTTAAGTTTATCTCTTGTACTGTAAATAAGTGTCCTTTTGGGGATCTATTTAGTACCACATTTTTCACACTTTCTCTCTCTGTGGGGGTGTGTGTGTGTGTGTGTGTGTGTGTGTGTGTGTGTGTGTGTGTTTTGGTCTTTGGGTTTTTTTTTTTTTTGGTGATTATACTGTTTAAAATGACCCTCAAGCATAGTGGTGAACTGCTATCTGGTATTCCTAAATTCAAGAAGGTTTTGATGTACATTATAGAGAAAATATGTGTGTTAGATAAGCTTTTTTCAGGCATGAGTTATAGTGCTATTGGCCACAAGTTCAACCTTGATGAATGAACAACTTGTATTAAATAAGGTGTCTTTAACAGACATGTACGTAAGACAAAGGTGATGTAGTAATCAGTTGATGAAAATGTTATGACCAGATGCTTGCAGGAACTTAACACTTTATTTCTCCTAAGAGCAATAGTTCAATATTCACTAATTCAGTGTCTGTGACAACTGTATAGGACATAAAACTACTGCAAATAATGAGAACTGACTGTACCTGATAAAAAATTGAGAAAATTAAATACCATTTATTCATAGAAGTCTCTTAATAAGCAAAGAATGGGAAGAAACTTCTTAACTGTATAAATGGTATCAACTGGAAATCACAGCTAATAATCTATGTAATTATTCAGCATTGTACTAAAGACATTGTCAAAAAACCAGACACATATAAATTAAATATATAAATATTGGAAATAAAGAAAAAATAATTATTTATGACTGATATAATCTCTCAACTAAAAAATCAAAAGAAGCAATAATAAAATTACCTGAACTAGTAAGAAAGTACAGTAAGGAGACTTCACAAAAAAAAGTATACGTATATATACATCTATAAATTAGTTAACTTCTTATATACAGAGCACTAACTAGTAAGTGGAATTTGGAAAAAAAATACAATGACAAATTATATAACATACATAAAAGTAAATTTAAGAAAAGTAAAAATACGAAAAATTTATATGAAATAACCACAATACCAAAACAAGAAATATAAAACTTTACAAAGGGATATAGAAAAAGACTCTTAACAAAAGGAAAAAAATCCGTCATTTTCTGTTTCTATCAAAAATCATAAAATGTGATAGTCAAAAATGTGTTAATGTTTTAGGACTAAACCAAAGGATCACCGGAATAGTATGAAATGTAAAGAAACTCTGTAATGTGTCTCAATCTTTATATCTATGTTGGTTGTTTTTGTTGGTTAATATTGGTAGTAGTAGAGCACGGAAGAGATTATGCCACTGAAGGAGCCGTATCTATGTTTACTTATCTGTCTATATATGTTGTGGTTGTTGCTAGTTACCTTCAAGTTGAATCTGACTCATGGTGACCTCATGTGTTACAGAGTAGAACTGCTCCATAGGGTTTTCTTGCTTGTAATCACTGGAAGCAGATCTCCAGGCCTTCTCTTCTAAGGTACCACTGGGTAGGTTTGAACCACCAACCTTTAGGTCAGTAGTGGTGCACAAACCATTTGCTCCACCTAGGGACTTTCTAGGGGTGTGTGTGTGTGTGTGTGTGTGTGTGTGTGTGTGTGTGTGTGAATTTAGTATATAAAAAGAGTAAAATGTAAAAATACTGGAGGAAATTTGGTCTGTGGTAGTATTTATAAAATAGGATTATATTAATACAATGGTATCATTGATAGTTAATAGAATGTTTTACAATAGCAAATTCAGGTGAATGTGTACTGATAACAATACATTATGGGAAAGGGGGAAAAAGGGAAAAGAATGTAGTGAGTTGCCATTCTTGCCATCATAAGAGGTTGATGAGCCTGGAGCCTAGTTGGTGTCCAACTACTTAGAGTGGAAATCTCGGCAAGAATCAAGTGCTCATCTGACACTCATCAGTTATAGAATCTTCTCATATTGTTGATATTGAAATGCAATAAAAGATGCATAAAAATAAAGGAAGATGCATATCAATTAATCAGAAGTAGAACTAAATATGGGTAAACATACAAAGCAAGCTCCGCTGGGGAGATATGTGAAAGAGAATGAGGAGACATTTTGCAACAAAGAAAAAGCCATTATGAGTAAGGTCTTGTGCTGTGCATGAAATGGGTTTCTTCTCCAGGAATTTCTTTTATACAGGAGATTTGTTGTGTTTATTGTGACTTGTTCCTGAATAATGTAGTTAATAATCTGGGCATGTTTTGTACCTGATTTGCCTCACCTTTCTCATCTGTTTCTGTTATTTGCACAGATGCAATAATAAGAAGGAGGGGATATGTGAGACATCTTTGCTGAGTAGCAGGCACTGAACGAGTCCCTAGAACAGAACTTTACTGACTCTCAATAAAGGGGACTGTAGGTGGTGCAAACAGTTTGCTCTCAACTACTAACCTAAAGGTTGTGGGTTTGAACGCACCCAGTAGTGCTACAGAAGAAAGGCCTGGCCATCTGCTTCCATAAAGATTATAGCCAAGAAATCTATATGGAGCAATTCTGCTCTGTAACATAGGGGGTCTCCATGAATCAGAATTAACACGATGGGAGCAGTTTTGGTTTGGCTTGGAACTAGAGAAAAAGTGACAGAGTAGTTACGACTAAAATGAAATGAGTCCTTAAGATATAACATATCAAACCCAGGCTAGTGCATCAAAAGGCCAGGTTCAGACATGTTAAATCTGGAGGATATGCTACAGTAAGAGAAACAAAAAGAATTGTTTCTTAGATAAGGAAATGGAAGCATACATTTCAGGACCTAGCACAGTGGGCTTCCTCCTCAAGTTTTGACTATGGCAATGACTAGGATATGGGATGAACTTGGAGAGATTAAGTAAGCGCGACAACTATAGAGACCTAGCAAATTCCTCCTGGTAAGTTATAATAAGAAATTACTCTTTCAGCTGAAGTGGGAAATGTTCTAATAACATAGGTGGCCTGGGAAGACAACATGAGAAAAAGAATTTCTCTTTCTAAATCTCAGAAACATAGTATGACAGTGTGTGGTGGGAAAACTATGACGTCTGGGAAGCAGATGATATTGTCTCTAAGCATGCCATGGTGATAAGTCAGGTATGTCTCATGATCTTGTAGCACAGCAGCTATCAAAACAAAGGGATGAGAGCAGACTGAATTCTTGCAAAATGAAAATAGGACAAGTTGAACAAGAAATCAACAGGGATAATAAAGTTCTACCCTGAATATTAACCTGAGACAGAAAAATGGAGCTAGATAATCTCTCACATTTATTTTTATAATGTAATTTAATGGTTATTAAAATCTAATTTATATTTAAGTTTTGGAGTGTATCTGTCTTAAATACGAACTCCTGATCCCTTGGAATTCATGTGTTCTGCTGATTTGCTTGGTGCCTGTTATCCCTTTTTCTCCTCCAGTTTCTCCCACTTGTAATGGAAATGTCTAGCCTGTGCCTGTTCTGCCATTGTACCTTTGGAGGCAGATAACTTGTGTTCTAGATTTCACAGATGAAGAAAAGAGGAATTTTTGGATTTTGGACTTGGAGTTAAGACTTTTGCTGTGATATGATGAGATGAATATGTTTTGCATGTTGCAAAGATGTGATTTTTTTGGGGCCGAAGTGTGGAATGTCATGGATTGAATTGTGCCCCCCCAAAAATGTGTGTAGCACCTTGGCTAGGTCATGATTCCCAGTATTGTATGATTGTGTTATCTGATGTAATTTCCTTATGTGTTGTAAACTCTACCACTATGATGATATTATATGTGATCTCCTCATGTGTTATAAATTCTATCACTGTGATGAGGTTATATTGGTGAGGTTGACAAGATTAGTGTCTTAATGCAATCTCTTTTGAGATATAAAAGAGAAAAGTGAGCGGAGACACATGGGAACCTCATACCACCAAGAGAGCAGTGCTGGGAGCAGAGCGCATCCTTTGGACCTGAGGTTCCTGCACAGAGAAGCTCCCAGACCAAAGGAAGACTGATGACATGGACTTTCCTCCAGAGCCGACAGAGAAAGCATTCCGCTGGAGCTGATGCCCTGAATTTGGACATGTAGCTTACTGGACTATGAGAGAATAAGTTTCTCTTCGTTAAAACCATCCACTCGTGGTATCTCTGTTAGAGCAGCACTAGATGACTGAGACAATGTTCATTTACCCTGTAACCTGATAATCCATTTCTGTGAATATATTCTGAAACTCCACACCTACAAATATTATATATATATATATATATATATATATATATATATATATATATATATACACACACACACACACACACACAAGGCCATTTGTTCAAATATTATCTGGATTAAAGACAGTCCAATTGCTCAACAATAGGGCATTAACCGAGAAAATTATGGTACATTCCCAACATATAATATTTGTGAAAATTAAGTGATTTATTACATCAGAAGAATTAGACATCACCAGCTTCATTATAAGAGCTCAAGAATTATTAAAGATTTATATTTGCATATTGAACTTTAGACTGGAAAGCATTCAATAATACCATATATCATTTATTTTTTTAAAATAATCTGAGATAAACTATTGTTACTTTTCAGAAAATAAAATTGAGGCTAATAGGAATTTTTTAAAAGATTTAGAAAAAATCATAAAACTGAATTTTAATTTTAACTTCTGACTTCTAATTCCCCATCCAGTTTTTGTTCTTTTTCCTCACAGCTGCCATCCGAGATTTATCTGAGCTCTGCTCTCTACTAAGCTCCAGGTCCACAGCTGTCACCTGAGCATCTCACTGGCACCATAAAAATCAACCTCAAAATAAACAAGTTCTAAACTAAATCCCCTAACCTGTTTCTCTTCTTGCTTTCTCTGTCTCTGTGTGACAAGGGCTATTCCCAACGAAAAGATTTCAAAATGTTTGCATCATCTCCCATTCCTCTTTTCATTTTCCCCACTGACATCTTATCTTCTAGAAAGTCTTCATGTATAGTATTTCTTTCAATTCCTGCTTACCAATTTCATTTTTATTTTTTAAAATAAAATATTTTTAACTATAGTCTTATTCCATTACTGTTTTTTCCCTGTGTGAAGTCTCTATGGAGAATGATTCATTCCTCATCATGCTTGTTGTTAGACTAACTACTATTTATTGAAATCTGTTATCTGTCCAACATTGCACTTAGGTCCTTCACATACATTATTTACTTTAATTTTCTCAACAACCCTTTAATATATAATTCAAAAGATTTACAGATGAAGAATGCTCCTTAGAAGCAAAGATAATGAGACTTTGTCTTGCTTACTTTGGACATGTCATCAGGAAAGACCAATCGCTAGAAAAGGACACCATGTTTGGCAATGTAGAGAGTCAGCAAAAATGACAGAAAACCCGCAGTGAGATGGACTGACACGATATCCACAATTGTGTGCTGAAACATCAAAGATCATGAAGACGACTGTGCAATGTTTAATTCTGTTATACATAAGGTCTCTGTGAGTCAGAGCTTACTAAGCGGCAACTAACAACAACAGATGAGGAAACTGAGACTCGGTTTCTTCAATTTACATAGTTAGAATTGAAACACACGCATGCTCAATTTAAGGGTGTGTGTTGTTTCTGTTTTGTTTGCTTTTCCTTTGAGCATTTCACTTTCTGCTCAAAATATCACACGTGCTCCTGTTGCCTCAGAAATTACCCACAAACTCATTAGATTGTTATCCTAATGTTTCTTGATCTGGTCTCAACTTACCATTCCAACCTCAATTCCTACTTTTCATTTGCATGTACCATTTATATAAGCAAACATTAGTCACTCTCACTCAATGTCCCACAATTTCTTCTTCCATCCTGGTACACAAATTATTCCCTCTACTTAAATGTCTTTCCTCTCTATCTCTAGCTGTCCAGTGGACCCATCTCTTCAAGGTCTAGTTAAAGGCTTCTTCCATCATGCAACTTACCCTGAGCTCTTTGGACAGAATAATTAAGCCTTCCTCTGAACTTTCATGCCATTTATAATTTTATATATATAATTTTATATATATATATTTTTATTTATATATATATATAATTTTATATAATTTAAATAGCTTCTATTTGAGCTATTTTTTCTATTTATTTACCTCCCCAAATAAGTATACATCTGTGTCTTAAGCATCTTTGTATCTCCTCAGCACTTGGATAGTAATGAAGTACATAAGAGAGGCAGTCACCAAGAAATTACTTTTCTTTCTTTTCATTAAAATAAGGTAAAATACATGACTAGTGGTGGGAGAAAAGAAGCAACTATAACTGAATATACATATAGTGGAGCCCTGGTGTCACGGTGATTAAGAGCTTGGCTGCTACCCAGAAGGTCAGCAGTTTGAATCCACCAGTCACTCCTTAGAAACTCTATGGGGCAGTTCTAGTCTGGCCTAGAGGGTCACTGTGAGTCGGAATTGATTTAACTGTAATGGAAAACAGGTTTATGCATATAGTGACAAGCACCAAATTTAAGCTAATAAATATAATAAATTAAGCTATGAATTTTAACATCTCTGAACAATTTCTTCCAAGTGTCTTAGAAACTTGAGCTAAAAGTAGTTAATGCATCTGAATACTTTTAATGACTCTTTAAAAATTCCACATTTTGTTGTGTTTATAGAAATCAGTTAAGGACTTTTTAATTTTAAAACACACTTTCATGGATTACTTTCTTTCTTAGTGGGCTCTATGCTGTTTGGAGAAAAAAATCTATAAAACAACAGTGTTGATATTTAAATCATAATTGCTTATAATGATGCTTCTGAATAAAGAATAATAAATTTAGAAAAGTCTCTTAAATATTGAATATAAATAAATTACTCTTGCTAGCACTTAAGAATTTAGCCATGTTGTTGTTATTAGGTGCCTTAGAGGCGGCCACAATTCGTAGCTACCTTATGTTTAACAGAACAAAACATTATCGGACCAGTGCCTTCATCAAAATAGCAAGTATTTTTGAGCCTTTTGTTGCAGACACTGTGTCAATTCATCTCATTGAGGGTCTTCCTTTTTTTCACTGACCCTCTACTTTACCAAGTAGGATGTCGTTATCTAAGGATTGATCTCTCCTGATAGCATGTCCCAGGTAAGGGAGAAGAAGTGTCACCTTCCTCACTTCAAGGGAGCATTCTGGCTGAACTTCCTCCACAACAGATTGTTCTTTCCTTTAGCAGTCCATGGTACATTCAATATTCTTTGGCAACATTCAGAGGTGTCAATTCTTCTTCACTCTTCTTTCTTCATTGTCCAGATTTCACATGCATATGAAGCCATTGAGAATATCATGGCTTGAGACAGGCACACTTTCTATCAAAGTGATATTTTTCCTTTTTAACACTTTAAAGAGGACTTTTGCAACTGATTTGTCCAATGCAAAGCATCCTTTGATTTTTTGACTGCTGCTTCCTTGGGCATTGATTGTGGATCCCAGTAACATGAAATCTTTGACAACTTCAATATTTTCTCCATTTATCATGATATTGCTTAGCATGTCAAATTATGAGGATTCTTGTTTTCTTTATGTAGAGGTATAATCCATACCAAAGGATCCAGTCTTTCATCTTCATCAGTAAGTGCTTCAAGACATCTTCAGTTTAGGCAAGCAAGGTTGTGTCATTTGCATATCAAAGGTTGTGTCCCCACATATCTGTGAGTTTGTCATACTGTGGGGGCTTGCTTGCTGCTCTGATGCTGGAAGCTACGCCACTGATATTCAAATACCAACAGGGTCACCCATGGTGGGCAAGTTTTAGCTGAGCTTCCAGATTAAGATAGACTAGGAAGAAGGACGTACTTCTGAAAAAAATAGTCAATGAAAACCTTATGAATAGCAGTGGAATGTTGTCTGATATACTGTCAGAAGATGAGTCCCTCGGGATTGAAGGAACTCAAAGGACAACTGGGGAAGAGATGCCTCCTCAAAGAAGAGTAGACCTAAATCACATGGATGGAGTCAAGTTTCAGGACCCTCATTTGCTGATGTGGCATGACTCAAAATGAGAAGAAATAGCTGAAAACATCATCGAAAGAAAATTTGAAGATCTATCCTGAAGTACAATGCTGTCAGAACAGGATAATATCCACACGTCTACAAGGAAGATCAGCTAATACCACTATTATTCAAATTTACAAACCAACCACTAAGGTCAAAGATGAAGAAATTGCAGATTTTTACCAACTGCTGAAGTCTGAAATTGATCAAACATGCAATGAAGATGCATTGATAATTACTGGCCATTGGAATTCAAAAGTTGGAAACAAAGAAGGATTGGTAGTTGGACAATATGGCCTTGGTGATAGAAATGATGCTGAAGATCACATGGTAGAAGTTTGCAAGACCAACAACTTCTTTACTGCAGATACCCTTTTTCAACAACATAAACAGCAACGATACATGTGGACCTGCCAGAAGGAATACACAGGAATCAAATCTGCTACATTTGTGGAAAGAGACAATGGAAAAGCTCAATATCATTAGTCAGAACAAGGCCAAGGGCTGACTGTGGAACACATCACCAATTGCTCACATGCAAGTTCAAGTTAAAGTTGAAGAAAATTAGAACAAGTTCAGGAGAACCAAAGTACGACCTTGAGTATATCCCACCTGAATTTAGAGACCATCTCAAGAACAGATTTGACACATTGAACACGAATGACCAAAGACCAGACGAGTTGTGAATGACATCAAGGACATCATACGTGAAGACAGCAAGAGGTCGTTAAAAAGATAAGAAAGAAAGATAAGAGCAAAATTAATGTTAAAAGAGACTCTAACATTTGCTCTTGAACCCAGAGTAGGTAAAGCGAATGGAAGAAATGATGAAGTAAAAGAGTTGAAAAGATTTCAAAGGACAGCTTGAGAAGACAAAGTAAAGTATTATAATGAAATGTGCAAAGATCTGGAGCTAGAAAACCGAAAGGGAAGAACACACTCAGCGTTCCTTAAGCTGAAAGAACTGAATTAAAATTCAAGCCTTGAGGTTCAATATTGAAGGATTATAGGGGAAAATACGAAACAACACAGAAAGAATCAAAAGAAGATGGAAGGAATACAGAGTCACTGTACCAAAAAGAATTGGTCGACATTCAACCATTTCAGGAGGCAGAATTTGATCAAGAACCAGTGGTACTGAGTGAAGAAGTCCAAGCTGCACTGCAGGCATTGGTGAAAAACAATTAAAGGAATTGAAGGAATACCAAGTGAGATGTTTCAACAAATGGATGCAGTGCTAGTAGTGCTCACTCATCTATGCCGAGACATTTGAAAGACAGCTACCTGACCAACAGACTGGAAGAGATCCATATTTTTACCCATTCCAAAGAAAGGTGATCCAACAGAATGTGAAAATTATCAAACAATATCATTAATATCACACACAAGCAAAATTGTGCTGAAGATCATTCAAAAGTGGTTGTAGCAGTACATTGCCAGAGAAATGTCAGATATTCAAGCCAGATTTAGAAGAGGACCTGGAATAAGGGATAACATTGCAAAGGCTAGCTAGATCATGGCTGAAAGCAGAGAATATCAGAAAGATGTTTACCTGTGTTTTATTGACTATGTAAAGGCATTCAACTGTGTGGAACATAACAAATGATAGATAACTGTGGAAGAATGGGAATTCCATGACACTTGACAGTGCTTATGAGGAACCTGTGCTTAGACCAAGAGGCAGTCATTCAAACAGAACAAGGGGATACTGCATGGTTTAAAGACAGGAAGGGTGTGTGTCGGAGTTGTATCCTTTCAACATATTTATTCAATCTGTATGCTGAGCAAAATAATCCAAGAATCTAGACTATATGAAGAATTATGCAGCATCAGGATTGGAGGAAGACTCATTAACAACTTCTGATATGCAGAGAATACAACCTTGTTTGCTGAAAGCTAAGGTCACTTGAGGCACTTATTGATGGAGATCAAAGACCACAGCCTTCAGTATGCATTACACCTCAACATAAAGAAAACAAAACTCCTCGCAACTGGACCAATAAGCAACATCATGATAAACATAGAAAATATTGAAGTTGTCAAGGATTTCATTTTACTTGGATTCATAATCCACGCCCATGGAAATGGCAGTCAAGAAATCAAACGATGCATTGCTTTGGGCAAACCTTCTGCAAAAAGATGTCTTTAAAGTGTTGAAAAGCAAAGATGTCACTTTAAGGACTAAGGTGCGCATGACCCAAACCATGGTGTTTTCAATCGTCTCGTATGCATGTGAAAGCTGGACAATGAATAAGGAAGACGGAAGAAGAATTGAAGCCTTTGAATTACGGTGTTGGTGAAGAATATTGACTATACCATGGATTGCCTGAAGAACAAACACATCTGTCTTGGAAGAAGTACAGCCGGAATACTCATTAGAAGCGAGAATGGTGAGACTTCTACTCACATACTTTGCACATGTTATCAGGAAGGACCAGTCCCTGGAGAAGGACATCGTGCTTAGTAGAGTAAAAGGTCAGCGAAAAAGAGGAAGACCCCCAAGGAGATGGACTGACACCGTGTCTCTAACAATGAGATTAAACATAACAATGATTGTGAGGATGGCACAGGACAGGGCAGTGTTTTGTTCTGTTGTACATAGTGTCGCTATGAGTCGGAACCAACTGGAAGGCACCTAACAACAACAACAGAAGGTTGTTTATGAGTCTTCCTCCAATCCTGATTCCACATTCTTCTTCATATAGTCCAGATTTTCAGATATTTGCTCAGCATACAGATTGAATAAGTACGGTGATAGGATACAACACTGACACATACCTTTTCCGATTTTAAAACGTGCAGTATCCCCTTGTTCTGTGTGAACGACCGCCTCTTGATTTATTCAAAGTTACCACATGAGCACAATTAAGTGTTCCGGAATTCCCACTGGTAGCAATGTTATCCATAATTTGTTATGATACACACAGTCAAATGCCTTTGCATGGTCAATAAAACACAGTTAAACATCTTTATGGTATTCTCTGCTTTCAGCCAAGAGCCACCTGACATGAGCAATGATATCCCTAGTTCCTTATTTTCTTCTGAATGTGGCTTGAATTTCTAGCAGTTCCTGTCGATGTGCAGCTGCAACTGTTTTTGAATTATCTTCTGTAATACTTTACTTGCATGTGATATTATTGATATTGTTTGACAATTTCTGCATTCCACTGGGTCACTTTTCTTTGGAATGGGCACGTATATGGATCTCTTCCAGTCAGTAAGCCAGGTAGCTATCTTCCAAATATCTTGACATAGATGAGTGAGAGGTTCCAGTGTTGCATCCATTTGTTGAAGCATCTCAGTTGGTATTCCATCAATTTCTGGAGCCTTGTTTTTCACCAGTGCCTTCAGTGCAGCTTGGACTTCTTCCTTCAGCACCATCGGTTCTTGATCAAATGCTACCTCCTGAAATGGTTGAATGTTGACAAATTATTTTTGGTGCAGTGACTGTGTATTCTTCCCATCTTTTTTTGATGCTTCCTGAGTTGTTCTATACGTTGCACATAGAATCCTTCAATATTACAACTTGAGGCTTGAATTTTTTTTTCAATTCTTTCAGCCTGAGAAATGCTGACTTAGCAATAAGCAGAATTTACTCAGAATGACACATTTCAACTATTGGAAAAGTCTAGATTTGCCTATTATTGCCATAATACATATCTAAAATCAGAAAGAATTACCAGCAGCCATCTAATTTTAGATACAGTATTTGATTTTAGATCTTAATGTCCAAAAATACATGCATCTGTTTTTTTCAAATTACTCTCTATTTGAATATATATATGTATATGTGTGTGTATATATATACACATGTATAAGATTGAAGCAAAAAAATCAGAAATTATTAATCAAAAGACTCCTTTTAATATATTTAAGGTATATGAAAAATATTTTTACAACACTTTGTTGTCCAAACTAAAATAAACTAAATTTAATTTTTATGTTTCAAGTATTATTCACCATATATTGCTATAATACATTATGTTGAGTTATTATCACTTGGTTTAGTTAAAAATATTTTTACAAAAAGCTTTAGCAGTTATAATAATAACATGAACAATTTTTATAAATTGTGTAGTTTACAATGTATAAATCAGGTGCTTACTGGGGAAGAGCTGCTAATATAGTAGGAGTATTTGAGATTTCAGGTCAGTTGTTACCATAGTATAAAATATGCAAGTTTCGCACTAATGAAATATCAAGAATATAAGAGAAGTTCTACAGTACCTGGCAGAATTCATTATCCAAAACAAACAAATAACAATAAAAACCCAGAAAAACAAAAAACAAACTAAAAATAAAACAAAATGTGGCTGTTGAATGAAGAGTAATTATTTATTGAATGCTTAAGATGTGTCAGGATCTCTTTTAAGATCTTACCATAATAATTCATTTAATCATCTTTGAAGAAGACACTCTTAATAAATAAACTTTACAGATGTGCACCAGAGAGGTTGAGTAACAACTCAAGAGCCTACAGTTAGTGGTTTGTAAAATTTGGATTCAACCAGGTTCTCTGACTCTAGAACCTGTGTCCTTACAATGTGTTCCCTTTTACCTCCCATTCAATGGATTGATGCCCGTTTTCTCAGGATAAGTTATGGATTGCAATAGAATTTGAATTAAAAACTTCTTACCACATATCATACTTGTGAGTCTACATTACAACAAAACAGAAAACAAAAACAAAGAGGAAAAAGAAGCGCATTCAAGGATCATTAGGTTAAATTTTCTACATACTTGAAGTATCCTCCCTGGATACGAATATCTTTATAACGACGATAAGTTTGAATCCAACTGATTGAGGTATATCTCTTTAATATTCCCTCTATAATTTCAGGTACTTCATTTCTGTAAAAAAAGGTCATATTTCTATATTATATACTTCTTCAATTTTAGTTATATATTGTTGTTAATTGCCATTGAGTCAATTCCAACTCACAGCGACCCAGTGTGTTAAAGTAGAATGTCTCCAGGGGGTTTTCTTGTCTGTAATCTTAATGGGAGCAGGTTGCCAGACTTTTTCTTCCATGGTACCCCTGGGTCGGTTCGAACTGTCAACTTTTAGTTTAGCAGCTAAGCACAAATAATTTCACCACCTAGGGACGTTTAGTTATTATAGTTATATGTATTTGGTTATTATTAACTATAGTAGTGATATGCTCTTCAAAACATAAGCAATAGTTACCCAGAAGTTCCTTATTCTTTTTCTGTTGATGAGTTAAGTGTGCAGTTTTGGAGTAAGAAAAGCATTTCCAGATTTATCAAACTTTGTGTAAGTCCTTAACTCTTTTTTTTTTTTTTTCTGTCTCTCTCTCTGGCTACTTCCTGTATCTTTCTACAATGTCTTCTTTGGAGCAGCTTGGATTTTGCTATTAAAGTATTTTTGCTTGTTTTATTTTGTTAATATTTTAGTTAATGTTCATAACAAGTCTGTGAAGTAGAACTGTTTTTGTTATTTTTCAAAGGAGAAAATCATGTAATACAATGAAATTTGAAAAATAATGTAGTATAGGTACTGTGAGAATACACTGTCTAGAATGTAATAAAGACTCAGAGAAGGGAGGAGCACATACTAATTAGGGAGAATTGTATCAGGGAAACAATTTTATTAAACTCCAAAATTTTTATCAGAGTCCACAAAAATAAACATTTTCCGGGTAGACACTGGTGGAAGATTGATTTAATGGGAATAGTAGCAGGAGTAATGGCAAAGAGGTGAAATTGCAGGGATATTCAAAGAGGTTCTTGAGAGTGACGTGTGGGATGTGGACAGCACTGTGAAATAAATTGATTAATTAGAAAGGGATAAAAATAAAGTATCTTTCAGACTGTATTTCCCAAAAGAAATTTTGCTTTCTTGACAAAGGGATATGACACATAACATAACTGTCAAACTAAAATAACTGACATTTCCAGGCACTGATTTAAGTAATGTGCACGTATTATCTCAATTAATATTTAGTGTTACCACATGAGGTAAATACTATAATATTTAAGTTTAGAGATGAGAAAGCTGAGGCACAGAGATTTTAAGTACATGCTCAAGGTTCAATATTGAAGGTAAAGGAGGCAAGACAGTCTTAACTCCAGAGCTCAGTCTCTGAATTCCTTCTCTGCCAACCAGGAAGTGCTGAACATTTTGCTGAGATGGGATTTATGGAGACTATAAAGGTATAATTATATCTATTCACAGAACTGGGTCATTTCTCCTAGAAATTCTCAGCAGCACAGATACAAGAAAGAAGGTGTCTTAGTGCTTCTTTAACAAAAATACCGCAAGTGGATGGCTTTAACAAACAAAAATATATTCTCTCAAAGTTTTAGGAAGCTAGAAGTCTGAATTCAGGGCACCAGCTCTAGGGGAAAGCTTTCTCTGTTGGCTCTGGAGAAAGGTCCTTGTCTCCTTTCAACATCTGTGGGCCCGGCTTTCCTTGGAAATCTCCATGTGTCTTGGCATCAATCTTTCCCTGGGTCTAGAAGGTTCTCAGCACAGAAACCCCAGTTTCAAAGGATACACCCCACTCCTAGTGCTTCTTTTTTGATGGTAGTAAGTCCCTCTCTTTGTGCTCACTTCCCTCTGCTTTTATCTCTTGTAGAGTGGTGACAGTAAACCACCCTAATCCTACTTCATTAACATAACAAACATAACCTAATCCTCATTGACATGACCTAATCCTGCCTCTAACCATAGGCAAAGGTTAGGATTTACAACACATCACAAAACGTAGGATAATCACACAATACTGAGACTCATAGCCTAGCCAAATTGTCACATATTTTGGGGGGACACAGTTTGATCTATGACAGATCCATGACAGAAGGATTTGGGGTTTATAGGGCAAATCAATGGAAAGACAAAAGGATGTGGGTATTTTGAGTTAGGGGTTAAGGAATCCAAGTAAATAACACTTTCTTACTCAAGAGGAGTACAAATTGATGGAAAGGTGCAGGAGTGTGAATAATAAAAATAAAATAACACATTTGTCGCAGCCCCTCACATGGGGCACCATCTGTCGGAGTGACGGCGGAGACAGTAACCAATGCCACAGCTCTTACAGAGAAGTGGGGCCAGGAGGGTCACTCTGAGGAGTCGACCCCTACCTCTCTCCCAGGCATTTATTTATAATAGATACAGCAAGCAGTAAAGCAGATCACAAGACAGTGAGTTTTCAGGTGGATAACAATCAGTTTTGGGTAAGGGGAAAGGAATTTGGGTATGTATATGGCAAGCAGTAGAACAGATCACAAGACAGTTTCAGAAAAACAGGGCAATTAAACAAGACGCGGCTGGCCTTAGTCATTTATACTGACGTAGATAACACAGAGGCCTGTAGGGAGCTGCACTTAGCATAAGTGCAGCCATATTTTATGGCTAAGAATTCTAAAGCAATAATTGTACCCACACACATTATTACCATGAAAACTGATTGTAGAATACTGCTTTCCTTCTGCAACCAGTGGAACTGCTAACACCTGACCCCTAAATTAGATGTACTGGTGCAGCTGATTAACTATTTGCAAATCTTCGCCTTTAGAGACAGGCCTCTTTCCATACGGCAGAGCGCAGATACAGTAAAACCTGAGAAAGCTTGAAATTGTGTAAGGAGGAAACTCATCAGAGAAGGAAAACTCAAATATTTTCCACTAAAACGAATGACAGAAACATGGTAAGACCACACCCTTTCAAAAGCAGAAAACTTGCAAGACTCAGAAAAACAAGGCAGTCCCATTGAGTTCCAGCTATCACAGGTTTCACTGCAATTGTGCAGGATGTATCTAAATAGACTGGTTCCTCAAAGGGAAAAGGCTGAATCAAGAATGCTAGTCCCTTCTCTTAAACTCAAAGATGATTCACTCTCCTTCTGTAAGTAAAAATACCTGACGAGTGGAGAGAACCAAGGATATTAGTTTAGTAGAAGACCCTACATGGAAACAGAAAGAGTGGAAATCGATTGCTAGCCCCTCTCCACTTACAATTTGAGGCCTTAGCAAAGTAATTGATCAAGGAGTTTAGCTTATTGGAGAAGAGAGTGAGGTCATAAGTGACACGTGGATTGGGAGAAAAGGATGAGTTTGAGGGACTGGAGTTCCTTTAAGGGTAATAGGGATATGTTTAGAGTAAAACTGTGAAGTAGGAGGAGGTGGTGGAGACAGTTATGAGGATGCTTTCAATTTCAGGGAAACAATGGGGTAGGTTTCTTTTTATTATTATTATTATTATTGTTAATAAGAATATGAATAAGAAAGCAAACAGGCTTCTTCTTAAATGTTAACTCCAGTTGCTCGGCATGCCCACGTAAAATACCATCTTTAGAGAACTGAAAAAGTCACTTTCTAGATTCTATTTAAAAGAATGCTAACATTTGTTACTGAGGTCATGCATGATTATAGACAGGGGAATAGATGCTTGTATTTGCTTGTATGCCTAATGCATTTGGTATCCAGGGTGAAAGCATGGGATTAGATTTGAAGTGAAACGTAGATGAGTATTTTTGGCAAAAGAGGATTGAAAAACAAAAACAGCATTTTTTTTAAAGGATTATCAATTTGAATGAAGTACCTCGGAATAATTCCAACAGTAAGGATGGGATGGATAATTATAAACCAAAGATAAAGTCCTCAATAAATGCACAGAATTGCTTCTTAATTGATTAAAATAATAATCATTTCTATCAGAAAGAGAAAAAGTATGACCAAAAGCCACTAAGGTGAACCAGGATAATGCAGATATTCTCTGCTCTGTGTCCCAGAGATAAAATATACAATTTTCAAAATATTTACTACTCCTTCCTACTTATTGGGGAATTAAACTACTTATTGGAGAATTAAACCTATCACCCCATTGTAATGTGACTATAGTTGACCAATTAAATATGAGTGGAAGAGCCATCATATGTATGTATCTCTTTTGTGCTTGTGTGTTTGTCAGAAGACAACATGACTCAAATAGGGGCAGCTTCTTCTGCCTGTAAACTCATTGCCATTGAGTTGATTCCAACTCATAGCTCCTTAAGCAAGAGTTTCAAAATATAAAGGAGAGAGACTATAGCCAGGATTGGACCACAACGAACATTCTTGCTTACTACAAATAAGCCTTTGTTGTTTTAAGTCATTAAGATTTTGCAATTGTTTGTCACTGCGGCATTACTTCGACTAAGCTGATAGATAAAGTACCTATACCTGATTTTGATAAGTTTAAATGCTGCAATTTTCTTCACAGGGAGAAGAGTTTAACCAACTTGGTTACAACACATGCCTTGCTTCGAGTATTGTAAAGGTAACTGATGTTAATGAGGATCAAACTAGTCATTCCTCAGTGACCGTCAGGAGTCTAATTCTAGTCATTCCATCGATAATAATATTAATGTGGAAAGTTAAGCAGATGAACCCATTAAGCGTATTGAAAACTCAGCAATACTCTAAATAAATGAATAATGTAATGTGCTAATTCATCAAGACTCTCATTCTGGTAAGGTTAATTAAGCATTCTTTCACTTAAAAAACACACAATTCAGTTTACTGTTACATTTTCTGAAACACAAAATGCAAACGAACTTCTTATGAAGTCAGATCATATAAATTAGTTCACTGAAGTGTTTCTTTGCTTTTCACACCTAATAGATGCTTCAGCTCGGAAATGTCTATCAGTTCAAAGGAAGAGATGCCACTCATGATGACAGTATAGTAAAATTTACAAAATTCTCCGTTGTTTCCCAAATCACACTTGTGTTTGCTTCTTAAAAATACAAAAGAAAATGGATGAAAGCTGTGAAGTACATATAAAAACCAACGCACAAAAAAACCTGTTGCCGTTGAGTGGATTCCAACTAATAGCAACCCTACATATACAAGGGGAAGTAACCGCAGAGACACTAAAGATAGGGAAATAGAAAAAATAATCATAACACAAAAGCAATAGAAGCGTAGGAATTGAATAATTTTTTTTTTTTTTTCCATTGCATAATGCCTGGTCTAATGCTTTCTTTGTCAAGTATATGTTGAAAGTCTACTGGGATTCCCTTTCCCATTATTATTATTTTTTTTTCTTCTATGTTTAACCCAAGCAAAAATGGTAGTATATGCAGAGCTCCTTCTGGAAAACAAGGAATTTTCTATAAGTATGATGTTTTTATAAAAGATTTTAACATACATTCTTTAGTGCATTTCATGTTATATTTCGCTTTTACTGGTGTATCTATTTCCCTAATTAGACAGTGCTATCACAGCAGCAAATGTTTCATATGCATGCTCTTACAGTGTTTAGCACAGTGCCTAGAAATTGTAGAGTTTATTAAATATTTCTGAGAACTTTCTAAGATTTCTGTGCTTTTCTGAAAATTATAGATTACAGGATTTGTCTTTATTTTGCTTTGCAGTTTTGAATGGGGTTAAGGTGGTAAATAAACCAGCAAATGGAGAGTTTACACTGTATCAATTATATATGTGAAAGCATTTATAACCTTTCAATATAAAAAAAAAAAGACTCAAACATTTTTTTCATGGATTGTGTTGATCCTTGTTGATATATTTGATTTATCCAGTCACTGGTCTATACTACTTTTCAATTAATTATTCCACAAATTAGTTTTTTAAAACTTTGAAAATACACTTTATTAGGAGTTTTTAACAGTTAAGTGTGTTGAGTTTGTATACATCTTGTTTACTAATTTTTACTTGACTTGGAGAGATTAAAATCATCCTATGTTTTTATACTAAAAGTAATTTTGTATGGAAAGAGATGAAGCTCACTTGGAGATTTCTTTTCCTAGCACTAATGCATGGGTCTGTTAACTCTTAAATTGGTAATTACAATAGGAGACTGAAATATTTATTTAAGTTTCACCATCTGCCAATAGGCAAGATAATGGAAATATCATTAGTGTGCCACAAAAACACACTACATAAGAATTTTGTTATCAAGCATGCTTTTCAAGCACAGTTAAATACAAAACTGATGATTTCTGATAGTGTGACGCCAAGCTTTAAGAGTAGCAGAAGAACAGGACACGGTGAAGTTTAAAGAATTTTCATGCCATGCTTCTTAATAAACATTTGTAAATAATTTTCTAAATAAAGCTTTGAGTTAAGAAAGAAGAAGAAGAATATTCTTGATATAATCACTACTTGAGTCTGACTTGAATAAGAGAAGAATATCAATAAAGCCTTCACATAGTATGAGAGGTTTGAAAGATTTGGGAAAATATACCTTAAAAAATGCTTGGGACATGTGCAAAGACCGAAAAGTCCCTCTTGGTCCTAAGAGTTCTGACTCTTTGACTATATTGTAGATCATATCAGGACAATATGATGGAGGCATAAAGATTTCCTATTTTTGAAGACATTTTACATTTTGTATATATAGTCTCAGGCTTCTCTAAAGAGACAGAACCATATATATACAATAGTAATATTAATATATATTAAATAGGTTAATATATTAGATGCTGTTGTTATTGTTAGGTGCCATCGAATCGGTTCCACCTTATAGCAACACTATGTGCAACAGACCAAAATATTGCCCAGTCGTGCACCATCCTCACAATCTTTGTTATGCTTGAGCCCATAGTTGCAGCCACTGTGTCAATCCATCTTGTTGAGGTTCTTCCTCTTTTTTGTTGATCCTCTACCAAGCATAATGTCCTTCTCCAGGGACTGGTGTCCCCTGACAACAAGTCCAAAATACATGAGATGAAGTGTCGACATCCTTGCTTCAAAGGAGCATCCTGGCTGTACTTCTTCCAAGACAGATTTGTTCCTTCTTCTGGCAGCCCACGGTATATTTAATATTCTTCGCCAACACCATAATTCAAAGGAGCCAATTATTCTTCTGTCTTCCTTATTCATTGTCTAGCTTTCATATGCATATGAGGTGATTTAAAATATAATGACTCGGGTCAGGGCACTTAAGTCCTCAAAGTGACATCTTTGCATTTTAACACTTTAAAGAAGTCTTTTGCAGCAGATTTGCCCAATGCAATATGTGTTTTGATTTCTTGACAGCTGCTTCCATGGGCGTTGACTGTGAATCCAAGTAAAATGAAACCCTTGACAACTTCAATCTTTTCTCTGTTTATCATGAGGTTGCTTATTGGTCAAGTTCTGAGGATTTTTGTTTTCTTTATGTTGATGCTCAGTCCATACTGAAGGCCATAGTCTTTGATCTTCATCAGTAAGTGCTTCAAATCATCTTAGCTTTCAGCAAGCAAGGTTGTGTCATCTGCATATCGCTAGTTGTGAGTCTTCCTCTAACCCAGATGCTATGTTCTTCATATAGTTCAGCTTCTTGGATTATTTGCTCAACATACAGATTGAGTAAATATGGTGAAAGAATACAACCCCTTCCTCACATCTCTCCTGACTCTAAACCATGCAGATATTAGACAGATGGAGATAGATATATATATATTTTTTTTTTTTTTTTTTTTTTAAGGAATTAACTCAAGTGATTGATTGTAGGGAGCTGGCAAGTCCAAAATATGTAGGTCAAGGAACAGGCTAGAGATACTTGCTGTCTTGTGTCCCAAAATCCATAGGTCTGACAATGGGAAGAGTGAAGAGTAAAGGAGTTCTGGCAAGATGTCTATATATAGTCTGGAGGCAGAATACCAGTAAAACTAGTTGCATCAAGTTGATTCAGATTCATGGAGACCCTACGTGTGTCAGAGTAGAACTGTGCTCCACAAAAGTTTTTAATGTCTGATTTATCAAAAGTAGATCATCAGGTCTTTCTTCTGAGGTGCCTCTGGGTTCACTCAAACCTCCAAACTTTCCATTAGCAGCTGAGTAAATTAACTATTTGCATCACCCTAGGGGAAATTCCTTTTTCATTCTTAAGGCTTTCAGCTGATTGGTTGAGGTCCACCCACATTACGGAGAATAATCAGCTTTACCTAAGGCCAACTGATTTTATTGTAAGTAACTACTTCACAACAGCATCTAGACTAGTGTTTGACCAACAACTAGACTCCATAACCTAGCCAAGTTGACACATAGAATTAACCTATATTTTATACAGATGGATAGATGGCAGATAGAATAGATAGATAGATGATAGATAGATGTACAAGTACACATACTCAAGTGCTTATGTGACTGAGAACTCATATACATGTGTGCATGTATTTGTGAATGTACAAGTTCAATAGTTATGTAAATGATTTGCATGATCTCTAGGCTGCACAATAACTGAAAAATAAATGATAAAACCAGCATATGGATCCTGTAACATGTCACTATTTTGAACCCCCTTTTCCAATTCTGATGTCCTTTTCCATGCAACATTTTTCAATTATTTTCAAATAAATCAGTAGCTCCATTAAAAGACTCTTCTCCAAACTTGAGATGTTTCAAAGTAAAAATACAAAATATCAGAAGTAAATCTGATACACTGCCTAAACTCTCACCTCTGACTTGTTCAGTCCCTCTGTTGTTTTTGTAGAGAAACATTCCAATGCCTTCTGTGCAAGCTTTGCTTTCAATAATAATAATTTGCTAAAACCTTAAAAAAGCTGACATTTTTAGTGTTCCATTTGGGAAACATTTTGATTAAATATTTCAAACTGATAATAAACTTTATGAAAGTACAGTTTAGAGGACTTATTTTGAAAAAGTTCAATACCATTGTAGGACACATAGTTTGTTTTAAATATTTCTTTTGAAAGGTTGAAACATTTCTAAATTTTAATTGATGATGAACAACAAAGAAAGAAAGTATGCACTGCCATGCTGAATTAATTGTTTATGTTCAACCTTAGCTTTGTAACAGAATATGTTATATTTTGTATTTCTGTAACTGTCAATGTATAAATACAACTATAGCTTCTATTTTGATTTTAGAATATCACAACATTTTTATATATAATTAGGAATTATGTATGTACTACAACCTATTACAAAATATATCTTCTCCTTAAGTTTCTTAATTAGGACTTTTTTTCTAAACCTCAAAGCTTTGCTCCATCAAATTTTAAAATTTTTATAATAAGAAATAATTTCATCTTCAATACTGAACTGTTTAACTGAAGTGATAATAGCCTTCACAATAATCGCAAATGCTTCATCTTTGACCGAAAGAATTTCCAAAAGCTTTACTTCAATTCTATGAACTTAATAAGAAAAATTCAAACCACTCCTGTAATTAACATAGTATTTTCTTTTTGGAGAGTCTGCTGTCACAAATATAAACACTGGTATTTATCAGTTTGCAAATTTCTTCTTTTGTAAGTGGAGCCAACACATTAACGTTATTTTCCGTTTGTATATGTGTAGAGGAAAACTTACAACTGAAAATGAGTGAAAACAATTCAGAGGAAGGATGTAATTCAACCTGGTGATATTGTAAGTGCACCTTCTGCAGCTGCATAGGTTATAACATCATCTTTAGGGACAGCCAATCTCCTTAGAATAACTCTTAACTTTTGAAGTAAATGCTGATGCTTCTTCAACAGATTTGTTTTTCTGATTTTATGCAATTAGTGATATCACGAAGTCCTCTATGTGGAAAAAATCAACTTTATTAAAAAATGAACATTCATATGCATTTTTTAATGAGACATACACTTCAGTTTTTTTTTGTTTTTCTTAGCAAGAGCATCCAGACTGTTCTCTGTTTGGTCCCTGGCATTGCTTCTCAACCTCTATTTCACACATAAATTTCTTGTACACCTAAATTACCATTGTGTGCTCTCCAACACTGCACGCCAACTGGAGGCATGGACCACTGGTATAAAAAAGGAGAATGAGGCAATGGAAATGGTCACTCTTGGCAGGAAGGAGCATTTTATCACTGACATTGTTGAGAACTGCTAGAGCATAGTAATAATAAAAAAGGAAAAAAATATTTAGTCAATTTTATTATTGTTTGAAAAAACTCTATAGACAATTCACCCCATATTGCCTGCATCAGTGACAGTCTGCTCCTCCCTCCATTTCTGTATTGTTCTGTGATGGCTTGCTGCATCTCTCAGGTTGTGGCATTGACCATGGCACAGGTGGATGGTACACTTAGTGGCCAGCAGGGAAGGATGTATTGAATATTTCTCTCACCATTACATGAAGCAGAAAGAAGTTAGCTCTCCATAGGTGCTGCTGTTGAAGAATGCTGCATGCTGTATTTAGGTCAGAGGTGCTCACTTAGGTATATTTGGAAAGAGTTGTATAAAGACAGCTGAGTTATTGCTGGTCTTGTCCTCTTTCAGATTTAACCAGGTGAGAACTCTGTTCACTGTATATACATCTCATGGCTCCTAGATGAAGCCTTGGCAGAGGGTGGAGCTACAAAGTCGTCTTAGGCAAAATATCTCTAAGCTTTTAATGTAGCTATTAAGATTATTTTGTTAAATAAAAAGAAAGAAAGAAAAATCCATGAAAAAGATAAACAAGACAGGAGCCCTGCGACCACTTGTTGATAAAATATTTTGGGATCCTTGAGCATGTTCATAAGGATATGCCCTCAGTGTTATCCTGAGTCTGCAGAGAATAGGGCAGTGAGCAGCCTGGGCCTTCAAAAGGAACAAAAGCAACTGTTTTTCATATCACTGCTCAAACAGAAAAGCAATGCAATGGTGAACTTGTGATTCTACTCAACAAATGAATAAGAAACTTAGGAATTGGTCTGCCCTGAGTTCCACTAAATCAAAAAATCCAAAGCCACTGCTGGTGAGTTGATTCTGAGTCATAGTGACCCTGTAGGACAGAGTTGAACTGCCTCACAGGGCTTCCAATGAGCAGCTGGGGGATTCAAACTGCTGACCTTTTGGTTAGCAGCCCAGCTCTTAACTACTGTGCTACCAAAGCTCCTAACATCTACTACAGACAACAAATTTGTTAAAAGACGTGTTTAAACCCACTAATCACCTTTCCTAGTGAGACTTTGCAGCTTTTGGCATTGTACACCTCACTCTTGCCTTTGATCACAGAGACAGTCTTCCTGAATGCTACTATCACTTCTATATCTACCTGTCTGTCTGTCTGACTGCCTCTTTCTCTACCTACCTACCTACCTACCTATCAATCTATCTTCCAGAAAACTTATCTGTGCTCATGAGGAACCTGTACATAGATTAAGAGGCAGTTGTTCAAACAGAACAAGGGGATACTGCGTAGTTTAAGGTCAGGAAAGACATGCATCAGGGTTGTATCCTTTCACCATACTTATTCAATCTGTATACTGAGCAAATAATCCAAGAAGCTAAGACTGTATGAAGAACGCGGCTTCAAGATTGGAGGAAGACTCATTAACCTGCATTATGCAGATGACACAACCTTGCTTGTTGAAAGTGAAGAGGACTTGGAGCCCTTACTGATGAAGATCGAAGACCACAGCCTTCAGTATGGATTACACCTCAACATAAAGAAAACAAAAATCCTCACAACTGGACCAATAAACAGCATCGTAGTAAAGGGCGAAAAGACTGAAATTGTCAAGGATTTCATTTTACTTGGATCCACAATCAACATCCATGGAAGCAGCAGTCAAGAAATCAAACGACATATTGCATTGGGAAAATCTACTGAAAAGATCTCTTTAATGTGGTAAAAAAGCAAAGATGTCACCTTGAAGACTAAGGTGCTCTTGACCCAAGCCATGGCGTTTTCCATCACCTCATATGCATGTGAAAGCCAGAGAATGAATATGGAAAACTAAAGAAAAATTGGTGCCTTTGAATTATGGTGTGGGTGGAGAATATTGAATAACCTCTGGACTGCCAAAACAATGAACAAATCTGTCTTGGAAGAAATACAGCCAGAATGCTCCTTAGAAGCAAAGACGATGAGACTTCATCTCACATACTTTGGACATGTTTTCAGGAGGGATCAGTCCCTGGAGAATAACGTCATGCTTTGTAGATTGTCAGGCAAAGAGAGGAAGGCCCTCAACAAGATGGACTGACACAGTGGCTGCAACAATGGACTCAAGCATAGCAATGATTGTGAGGATGGCACAGGACCATGCAGTGTTTCATTCTGTTGTACATGGAGTCACTAAGAGTCCGAACCAACTCGATGGCACCTAACAACAACAACAGCTTCTATCTATCTATCTGTTTATCTGTCTGTCTCTGTGTCTATCTATCATCTATTGGCTATCTGTTATGTATCATGTTTTAAACTAATTCCCTCTGAGTTATTTTTTGACAAGAAATCTGGAAGTACCATTTCACACAGCCTAACCTCTCTCTGTTCCCTCAGACTTTCCTGCCTTGAATGGTCATGAACTCAGCCTATCTCTCATTACATCTTTGAATTTTTGTTTTTCTTTTCTTTTTTCAAAGCATAAATTAACACTGTTTAGGAAAATCTGCATCCATGGTCACTTTAGACTTCGTAACATGAATCTTTCAATCCAGTTCATTTTTTATTTTAATTGTGTCTGTCTGATGATATTAGAACATTCCCATTCGATGAAGATTTTGGAAGGAAGATTTTGGAAGATCAAGGAATAAGACAGTGCGAGGATATTTAAGGTATTTGAAAACTTTCATTTCTTGACTTTTCCTTTAGCAAGACTAACCACGAAAAACACGTTTATGTTTATTTTGAGCTAAAATCAGAGGAAAGAGATACCTGTAAGAAACAGTGATGAAAACAAATTGGCTTATTTTTCCTCTCAAAGTTGTTTTTCCTCCCAATTTCTGTGTATCAATTTTTTAAATCTTAAGTTCTACTTCATTCTTAATTTACTCATCTTCCTGGACTTTCATTTTAGCCTTGTAACACTTAACCAGTCTATTAGCAAAGGGAATAAACATTAGGCCTCATTCAACTGATCAAGGAATTCTCTACATTCTGTAATAGGAAGTGTGTCTTCATTAATATTTATTTTTAGAATGGGAGATGAAATCTATGTAAATGCAGGTAAGCACATTATAGTCAGGATTAAGTGAATGAAATGCGATTGTTGAAAGGTGTAAACATCAAGTATAAAATGACATTATTTAAGGTATTAGAACCCTGAGTAACAGAATGAAAAAAAGTATTTAGGCCAATGTCAGCAAAAAATAAACACTTCTTAATGATGATGACTTCTTAATGGTGATGAGTGTATAACACTCCCTCCAGTGAAGAGATGGAAGCTATCATTTACAAACTCTGTAGCTTGACTGGATAAACTACTATACATCTTTTTGAGAATAACATGCACTGACAAGTAAGATGTGGTAGTATCAAATTAGGAATAGAAACTAGATTTATGAAATCTTTTGTTTATCTGCTATAATTTTATATGAAAAATGAAATTAGCATAGATTTTTTAAATTATAAGAAAATTTGTCTATCTAAAATTACCTATTGAACCATATTTTGAAAACTTAGCCAAGTTATACTTCCTTGAGGTTACTTACCTAATAGCTTTAGTGAAGCCAAATGTTTCAATTTATTTAAACTAACCACAGTTAGTTTCCACATTCTCAGCTAAGGAAATATCAAAGCCTGAAAAACCACCTTGTTTGTTGGGAGTGGACCTGAAATTCTGATGCAGGTCAACAAAAAATGAACCAAAATTCAATCATTAACAAATTCAGTCACATGAAAAGTGGTAACATCTATTAATTGTATTTCAATACAGAGAACAATGAATAAATGATGCCAAAATTTCCAGCAGTTTGTTGATCTTGGCAAAAGTGTTTTAATTGCATTCTTTGACTCTGAACAATCAGAAATTTTCAGGGTTGTGATATAAAATGAGGTGGATTTCTTTCCAGAGAAAAACGTATTTGAGAATAAAGGCTAGAGTTAGGCAGGAACAGAGCAACATATAATTTTATAGAATTCTATTATCCTTTTGACACTTAGGGGAAAATATACTAGAAATGGTTTTGTGCAAAATAGAGAACATAGGCATCGCAAGGTTTTGCTTTGAAAAATATCTTTGTTCAGCCTTAAACCAATGTCCCTGAGACGTGCATACAGAGTGTGCTGCTGAAATCTTCCCTTCACACAGATATCTGCTAGAAATGTGAAAAAGGAAAACAAAGAACCAGAAAACATGCGGGCCCCATCCTTTATTTTATCCTACATGATAAACTTTACTGCCAATATTTTGTGAGATAATTATTCACAGAAGAGTTTATATTATTTTCAGTAGAAAAATACAAGTGGTAAGCCTGCTTAAAAATTTTTAGTTAGTGGCCAACATGACACTATAGACAGAAGCATCTTGCCGTCCCTCTGCAGCAAAGACCCGAAAAACTAAGTTAAACAGATACAATCATCAATCCTGGAATTCAAAGTATCAAATGAAGGGATAAAGAACTAGATCAAGCACCGAATGGAAGAAGAAATAGAGAACAAAGAATGAGGAGAGCTTTGGAGTGGAGATCCTCTGCCAGATAATGTGGCACAGCTTCACCATCTTGGAGCACAACCAGCAACAACCCCAGACAGGGAGTACGGGAAGGAAACTTCACAGATCTCCCAGCAGGAGACAGAGCACCCAGTAACCAGAGATACATGCTTTTCCACCCCTTACCTTTCTTCCTGTATCCTGCCTCTGCTGCTTTCCAAAGGGTCCTTGTCACTAGGCCAGAAAGAAACAGGCTCACTGCTGCCCCCGGACTGCCTCACCTCCAAGGGCCAACTCCCTCAATGCCATATATATATATATATATTTTTTTTTTCTCTTTCCCTTTCTCCCTTTCCCTTCTGTCTCCCTCCTAGCCCTCTGTGCTACATCTATTCCTTCCTAATGGGCCATGACACACTACACAGGGAGAGAGACAGCAGCTCACTGCCAACCCGGTTCTGCACCACCCCCAATGGCTGGTTCCTTCAGCACCATTTTTTTGTTTGTTTCTTTCTTTCTTCTCTCTTTTTCTCTTCCTTCCTTGCCTTTATCCCACCCATGTAGTCCCATGCATTACTTCTACCTCCACTAAATGAGCCTTGCCACATCACTTGGGTAGATAGTTAACAGCACACAGCCTCCTCAGCTCTGCTCAGTCCCCAGTCACTGGCTCTCGCTGCTCCACTATTTTTGCTTTTGTTTCTCTCTCATCTCTCTTTTCTTTCTCCCTCCTACCTGGCTCCACACATCACATCCTCTCCCTTCTGTCATGCATCTCTGCACTGCCAGCAGAGTGCTGCACCCCCAAGTGGAGCTGGCATGAACCTCCTGCCCCCCAGACCGCATTCTATGCCACACCTGGGGTCTCACCCCACTGAACCATGCAGCACTGGTGCAGACCCCTAGACCACCAGACTCTGCCCCATATGGCCCCCCAGCCCAGTTCCTCCAAAAGCTGTCCCACTGTGTGAGACCAGCACTGACCTCTTACCCCTGGGCCCACCCTACCATGCCAACCCTAGACCCATCCCGCCATCCCAGGTTCATGCCTCAGAAAATGACCCAGCCCCTCCTTTACCCTCCTGCTGGACATATCCTGCTGCATGATAGCTGAGTGACTGGCCCTACCAACCTGGACAAGGTGGTGAGAACTATCATGCCCACACACGAGAAAGCAACAAAACACTCCCAGCCTGCCCACCAGGACATAACCAAATAAAACAAAAAAAAAAAAATCAGGACAAAACAAACCTACAATCAACAAATGAAAATAACTCCTGAATGTCTCAGAGACAACAGATAATATCAAAATATACTAAAAAAAAAAAAAAAAAAGAGAGAGAGAGAGAAGTAGAATGTCTCCAGTAAGCTGCCAAAATAAAACATCAGATAACATTCTGGTAGAAGAAAAGGCACTGTAACTACCTGATGGTTGTTGTTATTAGGTGCCGTCAAGTTGATTACAATTCATAGAAGCCTATAGAACAGTAGAACTGCCCTATAGGGTTTCCAAGGAATGGCTGGTTATCTGAACTACTGACATTTTGGTTAGCAGCAGAGTTCTTAACCACTATGCCACCAGGGAATTCAAAAGTCTAATATTCAGGACTCTCCAAGAGATGAGGAAAGAGATTCTCATGGACTGAATTGTGTCCCCCCAAAATATCTGTCAACTTGGCTAGGTCATGATTTCCAGTATTGTATGATTATGTACCATTTTGTAATCTGATGTGATTTCCTTACGTGTTGTAAACTCTATCACTATGATATAATAAGATGGATTAGCAGCAGTTATACTGATGAGGTCTACAAGATCAGATAGTGTCTTAAGCCAATCTCTTTTGCGATATAAAAAAGAGAAGCAAGCAGAGACACATGGGAACCTCATATGACCAAGAAAGCAGTGCCAGGAACAAAGCGTGTCCTTTGGACCTGAGGTTCCTGTGCTGAGATGCTCCCATACCAAAGGATGACTGACGCATCACAAGGACCTTACTCCAGAGCCGACAGATAGAGAAAGCCTTCCCCTGTAGCTGATGCCTTGAATTTGGACTTGTAGCCTACTAAACTGTGACAGAATGAATTTCTCTTTGTTAAAAGCCATCCACTTGTGGTATCCCTGTTAAAGCAGTACTAAATGTCTAAGACAAATACCCTGTTCTGTTTTACAACACCGTAATGTATTAGTGAAGTGGTATTTCTATTATAGCAGCACTAGCTGAATAAGACAGAGATCAAGGAAAACACAGTCAAAACTAAGGAAAAAAAGACAAAATAAGGGAAAACACAAAGCAATGGAAGAATTCAAGAAAATAGTACCAAAAAGTCAAAGTAAATAAAATATCAGAAATCATACAAAAGTAACAATTAGAAATTCAAAAGATAAACAACAACATTTCAGAAATGGATGATGCAATAGAAGATTTTAGGAGTAAATGTGAAACAATGGAAGACAGGATAAGCAAAATTGAAGATAAATCCATCAATACCACTTTGTTTAAAGAAAAATCAGAGAAAAAATAAAGAAAAATGAAGAAAACATAAGAACTACATGGGATACAATCAAGAGCAAAAATTTGCTTATGATCAGAGTTTCAGAACAGGAGGAGAAAATGGAAAACACAGAGAGGATCATTGAAGATTTGCTAACAGAAAACTTCCCTAATACAACGAAATATGAAAAGCTGACCATACAAGAAGCTCAGTGAACCCTATATAGGACAGACCCCAAAAGAGTCACCAAGACATATAATCTCACTTGCCGAAGACTAAGACAAAGAAAGAATCCTGAGAACAGCTCAAGAAAAATGAAAAGCCATACAAAGCATAAACAATAAGACTAAGCTCTGATTACTCAACAGAAACCATGCAGGCAAGAAGGTAATGAGATGCGTATAAAAACTCTGAAAGAAAAAAAGAAAACTGCTAAACAAGAATAATATATCCTGCAAAACTCGCTGAAATACAGTGGCAAAATTAGGACATTTCCAAATAAACAGAAATTAAGGGTATACGTAAAAACCAAACAAAAACTACAAGAATTATTTGAGAGAGTCCTTCAGTTAGAGAACCAACAAGATCAGATAAAAACTTGGACCTAGGACACAGTATAGCATCAACCAGATACTATCCTAGGTAGTGAACTCTCAAGAATAAAACAAAGTTAAAAAGTTTACAACAGGGAACCAGAGAGGTCAATCTGTAAATGACAACAATGTCAGAACAATAAAAGGGGGACTAAATGCTATAGGTATAGAACTTTCAAATAGAGAAGAAGTCAAGGCAATATTAAGTAATAGAAGACTGGTTCAGACAGAGGAAGATAGGGATAAATTTCAAGGTAACCACAAAGAAAGCTAACAAACCTACTCATCAATATAAAGAAGGAAAACATAAAGTCTCAATAAACACAAAATCTAAAAAAATACGAAAACAAAAATAAATTTGACAAAAGGAACTCAGCACAGGAGATCAGTTTATAGCAACAGATGCACACATCAAAAAAGAAGAAAGGGATAAAATCAAAACATTATCTTTACTACTCGAACAAATACAGAGAACAAAAAAAGCCCACAGCCACCAAAAGAAAGGAAGATAAGAGCAGAAATAAATGAAATATAGAATAGAAAAACGATGGAAAGAATAATCAAAACCAAAAGTTTGTTCTTTGAAAAGATCAACAAATCAACAAACCATTGGTCAAACTGACAAAAGAAAAACAGGAAAGGAAGCAAATAACCCAAATAAGAAATGAAATGGGAGACATTACAAAAGACTTGAATGAAATAAAAAGAATCATAACAAAATACTATGAAAAAATGTACTCCAAAAAATGTGAAATCTTAGAGGAATTGGACAAATTTCTAGAACCAAACTACCTAACTAAACTAACACAAACTGAGGTAAAAAATCTGAACAGACCCATAACAAGACAAGAGACTGAAAAGGTAAAAAACAAAACAAAACAAAAAAAACCCCTCCTAACAAAAAAAAGTCCTGCCTAGATGGTTTCACTGGAGAATTCTACCAAACATTTCAGAGAAGAGACCACGCCCCAGTGCTACTCAAATTATTTCAGAACATAGAAAAGGAAGGGATACTTCGTATTCATTATATGAGGCCAATCTAACCCTGATAACCAAAACCAGGGAAAGACGTCACAAAAAAAGAAAATTACAGACCAGTATCTCTCATGAATTCAGATGCAAAAATTCTTAACAAAATTCTAGCCAATAGAATTCAGCATCATTTATTTCAAAAAGATAATACACAGCAACCAAGCGGGATTCAAACCAGGTATGCAAGGATGGTTCTTCATTAGAAAATGAATGAACATAATCCACCACATAAATAAAATAAAATAATCACACGATCATCTCAATTGATGCATAAAAAGCATTTGATAAAGTCCAACATCCATTCCTGATTTAAAAACCTCAATAAAATAAAAATAGAAGAGAGATTCTTCAACATAATAAAGAACATCTATACAAAACCCTGATGGCTTAGTGGTTAAGAGTTTGGCTTGTAACCAAAAGGTTGGCAGTTCAAATCCACCAGGCATTCCTTGGAAGCCCTAGGGGGCAGCTGTACTCCAGTTGCTATGAGTCAGAATCAACACAATGGCAATGGGTTTTGTTTGGTTTGTTTATACAAAACCAACAGCCAACATCATTCTCAATGGAGAGAGGATAAAAACATTCTCCCTGGGAATAGGAAAAGGATAAGGATGCCCTTCATCACCACTCCTGTTTCAAATTGTACTGGAATTCCTGTCTAGAGCAATAAGGCAAGAAAAATAATAAACGACACCCAAATTGGTAAGGAAGAAGTAAAACTATGACAATTTGTAGATGATATGATTCTATTCATAGAGAACCCTAAAGACTCCACAAGAAAACTCTACTGGAATGAATAGAAAGATTCAGCAGAGTAGCAGGTTACAAGATAAACATACAAAACTCCGTTGGGTTCCTATACACCAGTAAAGAGAACAACAAAAAGGAAATCAGGGCAGCAAGACCATTTATAACAGCCCCTAAAAAAAAAAAGTACTTAGGAATAAATCTAACCAGAGATGTAAAAGACCTACACAAAGAAATCTATAAAACTTTACTGCAAGAAACCAAAAGAGACCTACATAAATGGAAAAACATAACATGCTCATGGACGGATAGACTCAGCATTGTGAAAAAATCAATTCTACCCAAGGCAATCTACAAATACAATCAAATCCCAATCAAAATACCAACAGCATTCTTTAACAAGATGAAAAAAAACTAATGAAAAAATATATAAAACTAACTTTATATGGAAAGGAAAGAGGCCCCAGATAAGTAAAGCGCTATTGAAGAAGAAGAAGAAAGTAGGAGGCCTGACACTACCTGACCTCAGAACCTACTATACAGCTACAGTAGTCAAAACAGCTTAGTAGTGGTATAACAACAGACACATTGACCAATCGAATAGAATAGAGAACCCAGATGTAAATACATCCACCTATGGTCATCTGATATTTGACAAAGACCCAAAGTTCATTAAATGGAGAAAAGACAGTCTTTTTAACAAATGTAGTTGTTGTTATTTGCCATCCAGTCCATTCTGACTCATAGCAACCCTATGTACAACAGAACAAAACACTGCCCAGTCCTGCGTTGTCCTCATGATCATTGTTATGCTTGAGCCCATTGTTGCAGCGACTGTGTCAATCCATCTCGTTGAGGGTCTTCCTCTTTTTTGCTGACCCGTTACTTTACATGATGTCCTTCTCCAGGAACTGAACCCTTCTGATAACATGTTCAAAGTATGTGAGACACAGTCTCACCATCTTTGCTTCTAAGGAGTATTCTGGTTATACTTCTTCCAAGACAGATTTGATCATTCTTTTGGCAGTCCATGATATAGTCAATATTTTTCACCAACACTACAATTCAAAGGTGTCAATTCTTCTTTGGTTTTTCTTATTCAACATCCAGCTTTCCCATGCATATGAGGTGACTGAAAACACCATGTCTTGGGTCAGGCACACTTTAGTCCTCAAAGTGACATCTTTGCTTTTTAACATTATAAAGAGATCTTTTGAAGCTGATTTGCCCAATGAAATGTATCGTTGGATTTCTTGATTGCTGCTTCAATGGCTGTTGATGGTGAATCCAGTAAACTGAAATCCTTGACAACTTCGGTCTTCTATCCTTTTATCACGATGTTGTTTATTGGTCCAGTTGTGAGGATTTTTATCCTCTCTGCATTGAGGTGTAATCCATACCGAAGGATGTGGTCTTTGATCTTCATCAATAAGTGTTTCAAGTCCTCTTCACTTTCAGCAAGCAAGGTTGTGTCATCAGCATAATGCAGGTTGCTAATGAATCCTCCTCCAATCTTGATGCCCCATTCTTCTTCATATAGTCTAGCTTCTTGGATTATTTGCTCAGCATACAGATTGAATAAATTCAGTGAAAGGATACAACCCTGAAGCACACCCTTCCTAACTTTAAACGATGCTGTATCCCCTTGTTCTGTTCGAAAGACTGCCTCTTGATCCATGTACAGATTTCTCATGAGCACAATTAAGTGTTCTGGAATTCCCATTCTCCTCAGTGTTATCCAGAATTTTTTATGATGCACACAGTCAAATACCTTAGCATAGTCAATAAAACATAGGTAAACATCTTTCTGGTATTCTCTGCTTTCAGTCAGGATCCACATGACATCAGTAATGATATCACTGGTTCCATGTCTTCTTTAAATTAGGCTTAAATTTCTGGCAATTCCTTGTCAATATACTGCTGCAGCTGCTTTTGAATCATCTTCAGTAAAATTTTTCTTGTTTGTGATATTAGTGGTATTGTTCTATAATTTCTGCATTTGGTTGGGTCATCTTTTTTGGGAATAGGCATAAGTATGGATCTCTTCCAGTTGGTTGGCCAGGTATCTGTTTTCCAAATTTCTTGGCATAGATGAGTGAGCACTTCCAGTGCTGCATCTGTTTGTTGAAACATCTCAATTCGTATTCTGTCAATTCCTGGAGCCTTGTTTTTCGCCAATGCTTTCAGTGCAGCTTGGACTTCTTCCTTCAGTACCATCAGTTCCTGATCATGTGTTACCTCCTGAAATGATTGAACATCAACCGATTCTTTTTGGTATAGTGACTCTGTGTATTCCTTCCATCTTCTTTTGATGCTTCCTGTGTCATTTAACATTTTCCCCATAGAATTCTTCGGTACTGCAACTCGAGGCTTGAATTTTTTTCTTCAGTTCTTTCAGCTTGGAAAATGCAGCGCATGTTCTTCCCTTTTGGTCTTCTATCTCCAGGACTTTGTACATTTCATTATAATACTTATTTTGTCTTCTCGAGCCACCCTTTGAAATGTTCTGTTCAGTTCTTTTACTTCATCATTTTTTCCTTTGAGGTAATGTTAGCCTCATGGAATGAGTTAAAAAGTGTTCTTCTCTTCTATTTTGTGGAAAAGTTTAACGAGTATTGGAGTCACTTCTTCTATAAATATTTTGTGAAATTCCCCAGTGAACCCATATTGTTCATGGGAAGTTTTTAGTTACTGTTTCAACCTCTTAACTTGTTATTGGTCTGTTGAGATCTTCTATTCCCTCTTTAGTAAATGAAGGAAGTTTATGTATTTCTAGGAATTTGACCATTTCATATCAAGTGTCTTATTTATTGGTGTACAATTGTATCAAGTGTCTTATTTATTGGTGTACAATTGTACCTAGTGTTCTCTTATGACCTTTTTATTTCTGTAGTATCAATTCTAATGTCCCCACTTTCATTTCTGATTTTAGATACTTACAGTTTCTTTTTCTCCCTTTTTTTTTTTTTTTGCCAGTCTAGATGAAGTTTTGTCAATTTTATTGACCTTTTCCAAACACCAACTTCTTGTTTAATTTATTCTATTATTTTTCTATTCTTTATTTCATTTATCTCTGCATTGATTTTTGTTATTTATTCTCTTCTGGTAGCTGGGGGCTTGGTTCGCTCCTCTTTTTCTAGTTCTTCAAGTTATAAAGTAGTTATTTGTTTGAGATCTTTCTTTTTTTTTTAATATAGGCATTTATTGCTGTACATTTCTCTCTAAACACTACCTTTGCTGCATCCGCAGATTTTAGTATGTTGTGCTTTTATATTCATTAAACTCTAAGTATCTTCTGATTTCTCTCTTGATTTCTTCCTTGACTGATTTGTTATTTAATAGTATGTTGTTTAATTTCCACACTATTTGTGTATTTTTTCAGATTTCTCCCCATTATTAATTTCTAGTTTCATCCCATTGATATCAGAGAAAAATGCTTTGTATAATTTCAATATTTTAAATTTACTGGGACTTTCTTAGTGACCTAACATATGATCTAACTTGTAGAATGATCCATGTACACTGGAAAAGAAAGTACATTGTGCTATTGTTGGGTGGAGTGTTCTATATATGTCTGTTAGGCCTAGCTGGTTTATAAAAATCAAAAACCCTTTGCTGTGGAGTTGGTTCCGATTTGTAGCAACCCTACAGAATAGAATGTAACTGCCCCGTAGGATTTCCAAGAAACAGCAGTTGTTTTGAACTGCTGACCTTTTGGTTAATAGCAGCCTAGCTCTTAACCACTGATTTGTAGCACTGCTCAAATTTTCTACTGCTTTACTGATCTTCTTTCTAGATGTTGTTTCCATTATTGAAAGTGGTATATTGAAGTCTCCAATTATTTTTGTAGAACTGTTTATTTCTCTCTTCAATTTATATATTTTGGAACTCTCAAATTAGGTGTATATACACTTATAATTGGTATATCTTCTTGATGAATTTCTCCTTTTATCATTATATTATGTCTGTCTTTACCTCTCATTATTTAAAGTCTATTTTTTCTGATACCAAAATTGCCACCACAACTCTCTTTTCATTATTATTTTCATGGAATATATATTTTTTCCATCTTTGTGCCTAAGATGTGTCTTTTGTAGGCAGCATATAGTTGGATAATATTTTTTGTGTGTTTTTTAATCGATTCTGTCACTAGTCCACTTAAATTCGTGAAAATTACAAGTAAGGAAAGACTTATTTCTACCATTTTGTTATTTTTGTGTGTGTGTGTCTTATACTTTCTTTATCCTGCATTTCCTCCAATACTGTCAATATTTGTGTTTTGTTGATTTTTTATAGTAGTGAACCATTTTGATTATCTTCTCCTTTCCTTTTGTGCATATTATTAAGATAATTTATTTGTGTTTGCCATGAGGATTACACTTCACATCCTACTTTTATTACAACCTGGTTACTACTGATACCAACTTAACTTCTAAAGCTTACAAAAACTCTATTTCTATACTGCACCAGCCCTTATTCTTTTTTTTTTAAATAATTTATTTTATTTTGTTGTAGTTGAGAAAATAGACAGCAGAACATACACCAATTCAACAATTTTTACAAGTAAATTCAGTTACATCAATTACATTCTTCTAGTTGTACAATCAATCTCACCCTCCTTTTCCAGCTTGTTCCTCCTCCATTAACATAAACTCCCCACTCCTTGAGTTTTCTATCTAATCTTTGAAGTTGCTGTTGTCAATTTTATCCCATATAGATAGATCTTAAACGAGCACTATGCTCAAGGGAAACATTCTTTACTACTTAACCTAAACTATTGTTTGGTTTTAAGAAGTTTTCAGGGGATATTTTTGGTTTAAGGTTTAAAAATATATCTCAGGGCAATAGTTTTGGGGGCCTGCCTTCATTCTTGATGGATGCTTTTTCTGGATATAATATTCTTGATTGACTTTTTTTTTTTCTTTTGGCCCTTTATATACATCATTCTCGGGCTGTCTGGACTCCAAGGTTTCTGAAGAGAAATTGACACTTAATCTTCTTTTTTTCAATTTTTTTTTTTTTTTTTTTGTTGTTGTTCTTTAGAGGGTTTACAGAACAAATAGTTTCCCGTTAAACAGTTAGGACACATACTGTTTTATGGCAATGGTGAACAACCCAACAACATGTCAACACTGTCATCCCTTCTCAACCTTGGATTCCCTATTACCAGCTTTCCTGTCCCCTCCTGCCTTATAGTCCTTTTCCCTAGGCTGTTGTACCCCATTAGTCTTGTTTTGTTTCATGGGGCTGTCTAATCTCTGGCTGAAGGGTGAACTTCGGGATTGACTTCATTACTGAGCTAAAAGGGTATCTGGGGGCCATATTCTCGGGGTTTTTCCAGTCTCTGTAAGGCCAATAAATCTGGTATTTTTTGTGAGTTAGAATTTTGTTCCACATTTTTCTGCAGCTCTGTCTGGGATCCTCTGTTGGGATCCCTGTCAGAGCAGTTAATGGTGGTAGCCGGACACCATCTAGTTGTAATGAATTCAGTCTGGTGGAGGCTGTGGTAGTTTTGGTCCATTAGTCCTTTGGACTAATCTTTTCCTTGTATCCTGTTCTCTTCATTCTCCATTGCTCCCGAAGGGGTGAGACCAGTTGAGTACATTAGATGGCTGCTCACAGGCTTTTAAGGCCTCAGATGCTACCCACCAAGGTAGAATGTAGAACACTTTCCTTATAAACTGTGTTATGCCAAATGAGCTAGATGTTCCCTGAGACCATGGTCCCCACAGCCCTCTGGCCATCAATTCGGTCCCTCAGGGAGCTTCCACGACGTTTCCTTGTACAAGTTATGCTGGCTTCCCCAGTATTGTGTACTGTCTTACCCTTTGCCAAAATTACCTCTTGTCTATTGTCTATACAGTACTTCTTCCCCCACCCCTCCCATCCCTCGTAACCAGCAAAGATTGTTTATTTGTGTGTGTAAACTTTTTCATAAGTTCTTATAGCAGTGGTATCATACAATATTTTTCCCTTGGTAATTGACTTATTTCACTCAGCATAATGTCCTCCAGTTTTATCCATGTTATGAGATGCTTCACAGATTCATCATTGTTCTTTATCATTGCATAATACTCCATTGTGTGTATGTAGAATACTTTGTTTATCCGTTCATCCATTGACGGGCATCTAGGTTGTTTCTATCTTTTTGCTCTTGCGAATAATGCTGCAATGAACATTGTTGTGCATATGTCTATTTGTGAGACTGCTCTTATTTCTCTAGGATATATTCCAAGGAGTGGGATTGCTGGATCATATGGTATTTCTATTTCTAGCTTTGTAAGGAAGCACCATATCATTTTCCAAAATGGTTGAATCATTTTGCATTCCCACCAGCAGTACGTAAGAGTTCTGAGCTCCCCGCGGCCTTTCCAATGTTTGTTGTTTCCAGTTTTTTTGATTCGTTCCAGCAGTACCAAGCTGAGATAGTATCTCATTGTAGTTTTAATTTGCATTTCTCTAATGGCTACTGATCACGATCATTTCCTCATGTGTCTGTTGGCAGCTTGAATGTCTTGTTTGGTGAAGTATCTGTTCATTTCCTTTGCCCATTTTTTAATTGGATTCTTTATCTTTTTGTTGTAGAGGTGTTGGATTTTCTTGTAGATTTTAGAGATTAGACATTTGTCTGACTTATAATGTGCAATTTTTTTTTCCCAGTCCATAGGTTCTCTTTTCACTCTTTTGGTGAAGTCTTTTGATGAGCATAAGTGTTTAATTTTTAGAAGATCCCAGTTATCTAGCTTATCTTCTAGAGTTTGTGTGTTGTTCATTATAGTTTGTATCCTGTATTAGGGACTCTAGCATTGATCCTATTTTTTCTTCTACAAATTTTACAGTTTTTGGCTTTATATTTAGGTCTTTGATCCATTTTGAATTAATTTTTGTATATGGTGTGAGGTATGGGTCTTGTTTCATTTTTTTTGCAGATGTACATCCAGTTTTGCCAGCTCTGTTTGTCAAAAAGACTGTCTTTTCCCATTTGATGGACTTTGGGCCCTTGTCGAAGACCAGGTGACCATAGGTGGATGGATTTACATCTGAGTTCTCATTTCTGTTCCATTGGTCAATGTATCTTTTGTTGTACCAGTACCAGGCTGTTTCGACTACTGTAGCTGTATAGGAAGTTCTTAGGTCAGGTAATGTGAGTCCTCCTACTTTCTTCTTCTTCTTCAATAGTGCTTTACTTATCCGGAAATTCTTCCCTTTCCATATAAAGTTAATGATTAGTTTTTCCTCCTCTTTAAAGAAAGTTGTGGGTAGTTGGATCAGAATTGCATTCTATTTGTAAATTGCTTTGGGTAGAATTGCCATTTTCACAATGTTGAGTCTACCTGTGAGCATAGTATGTTTTTCCATTTATGTAGATCTCTTTTGGTTTCTTGCAGTAGTGTTTTGTAGTTTTCCTTCTATAGGTCTTTTACATCCCTGGTTAAATTTACTCCTAAGTATTTTGGTTTTATAGGAGCTATTATAAATGATATTGTTTTCCTGAATTCCTTTTCTTCATTCTCTTTATTGGTCTATAGGAATCCAACTGATGTTTGTACATTTATCTTGTATCCTGCTACTCTGCTGAATCTTTCTATTAGTTCCAGTAGTTTTCTCGTGGAGTCTTTAGGGTTTTCTGTGTATAGTATCATATCATCCACAAACAGAGACAGTTTAACTTCTTCATTACCAATTTGGATGCCCTTTATTTCTTTTTCTTGTCTTATTGCCTCTAGCTAGGACTTCCCGCACAATGTTAAATAGGAGTGGTGATAAAGGGCATCCTTGTCTTGTTCCTGTTCTCAGGTAGATTATTTTCAGCCTCTCTCCATTAAAAATGATGCTGGTCTTGGTTTTACATAGATGCCCTGTATTATGTTAAGAAATTTTCTTTCTATACCTATTTTATTGAGAGATTTTATGAGGAATAGGTGTTGGACTTTGTTGAATGCCTTTTCTGTGTCAGTTGAGATGATCGTGTAATTCTTTTCTTTCCTTTTATTTATGTGGTGGATTATGTTGATTGATATTCTAATGTAGGGCCATCCTTGCATACCTGGTACAAATCCTACTTGGTCGTGGTGTATTATTTTTTCATATGATGCTGATTTCTATTGGCTGGAATTTTGTTTAGAATTTTTGCATCTATATTTATAAGAAATGTTGGTCAGTAATTTTCTTTTTTGTCAGTTCTTTGCCTGATTTTAGTTTCAGGGTTATGCTGGCTTCATAAAATGAATTCAGGAGCGTCACTTCCTTTTCTATGTTCCAAAATTGTTTGAGTAGTTCTATTATAAGCTATTCTCTGAATGTTTGGTAGAATTCTCCGGTGAAGCTATCTGGGCGAGGGCTTTTTTTTTTGTTGGAAGTTTTTTTTATTACCTTTTCCATCTCTTTTCTTGTTATGTGTCTGTTCAGATTTTCAGCATCACTTTGTGTTAGTATGGGTAGGTAGTGTGTTTCTAGAAATTTGTCCATTTCTTCTAGGTATTCAAATTTTTGGAGTATAGTTTTTCATAATTCTCTATTATGATCCTTTTTATTTCAGTTGGGTCTTTGTAATGTCCCCCATTTCATTTATTATTTTGGTTATTTGCATCTCCTGTTTTTCTTTTCAGTCTGGCCAGTGGTTTGTCGATTTTGTTGAGATTACTATTGCCACTCCTGCTTTTTTTTGGTGGCTGTTTGCTTGGTATATATTTTTCCATCCTTTGATTTTTAATAAATTTATAACTTTATTTCTAAGGTATGTCTCTTGTAGACAGCATATTGATGGATCCTGTTTTTTATCCATTCTGTCGCTCTTCATCTCTTTATGGGTGCATTTAAGCCATTTACATTCAGTATAATTATTGATAGGTGTGAATTTATTGCTGTCATTTTGTAGTGCTTTCTTTTGTTGAAGTTTTCTTTATTCCTCTTACTCTCCTGTGCTGAATTCCTTCTGTTTGTGGATTTTTTTTTTCATTTGTTTTGTTTTTATTGAGACTTTGTTTTTCTTCTTTATTTTGACGAGTAGGTTTGTTAACTTTCTTTGTGGTTACCTTGAAATTTACCCTTATCTTCCTAGGTTTGAACGAGTCTGTTATTACTTTTTATCGCCTTGCCCTCCTCTCCATTAGAAGGTTCTATTCCTACACCATTTACTCCCTTTTTTATTGTTCTGATGTTGTTGTCATTTACAGGTTAACTTCTCTGGTTCTCTGTTGTAATTCTTTTGGTTTTGGATAGTCCTTGAGAGTTCATTTCCTAGGTTGTTATCTGGCTGGTACAATCCTGTGTAGTAGATTCAGCCTGTGGTCTGATGTTTGTTCTCAGATCAAAGGGCACCCTTTAATAATTCTTATAAGTTTTGTTTGGTTTTTATACAGTCCCTTAATTTCTGTTTATCTGGAATTGTCCTAATTTCACCTTCATACTTGAATGAGAGTTTTGCAGGACACATTATTCTTGGCTGGCAATTTTTTTCTTTCAAGATTTTATATATGTCATTCCATTGCCTTCTTGCCTGCATGGCTTCTGCTGAATAATCTGAGCTTAGTCTTGTTGTTTCTCCTCTCTATGTGACTTTTTGTTTTTCTCTAGCTGCTCTCAAGATTTTTTCTTTGTCTTTAGTTTTAGAGAGTGTAATTATGATATGCCTTGGTGATTTTCTTTTGAGTTCTGTCCTATATGGGGTTCATTGAGCTTCTTGGATAGTCGGCTTTTCATCTTTTATGGTATTGGGTAAATTTCATTTCAGCAGTTCTTCAGTGATCCTCTCTGTGTTTTCTGTTTTCTCCCCCTCTTCTGGAACTCCAATCACTCACAAATTTTTGCTTTTGATTGTATCCCACATAATTCTCAGGGTTTCTTCATTTTTCTTCTTTCTTCTTTCTGAGTTTTCCTCAGCAGAGTTGTATTCATGTGTTTGTCTTCAATTTCTCTGTTCTTGTCTTCCGTTGTTTCAAAGCTGCTCCTCAGCCCTTCTATGACACCATCCATTTCTGAAATCTTGTTTTTCTTTTGGATTTCTAATTGTTGTTTTTGTATGGTTTCTAGTTGTGAATTTATTTTGGTACTTTTTTCCCGTATTATTTTCCTTAATTCTTCCATTTTTTGTCTGTATTTTCCATGAATTTTTCTATTTTTCCTCATTTTTGTCTGCTTTTTGCTTCAACTCTTGGATAGCTCTGAATATTAGAGATTTGAATTCCCTATCAGGTAGTTCTAGTGCTTTTTCTTCTAGTGGAAAGTCATCTGGTGCTTTATTTTGGATACCTGTTAGAACCATCTTGTCCTGTTTTTTTATATGTTTTGATATTGTCTGCTGTCTTCTGGACATTCAGTAGTAATTTTCCTCATTTTTTGAATGTAGATTTGTTTGTTTTATCCTGCTTTTTTGTTTTATTTTGTTATGTCTGAACAAGTAGGCTGTGCATTCTTTGTTATTTGCTCCTCTGTGGACATGATACTTTTTGTCTCCTTCTCCAATGGGCAGGGTCAGTGTCTTAGGTAATGTACAGCAATGTAGGTCCAGCTGAAGGGGAATTGCTGGGATGAGTGTCTTGTAGCCCATACTAGGGCTGACAGGGCAGTCCAGGAATCAGTGCTGGCACATTCCAGTAGACAGTGTCTGCACTTCTTGGGGTGTGATATTGAGTACACAATGCAGTTAGGCAGGAAGGAAGGGGAAGATTATGATGTGTGGAGCTAAGATGGGTATGGGAAAGAGAGAGAGAGGAGAGAGGAACAGTAGCCAAAAACACACAAACAAAAAAGAGTGCTGAGGGAGCTTGCCGTTGGAGTGGAGAGACGAGAGACTGCGATATGGGTAAAAACAAAAAGGAAAAAAGAAAGAGGGTAAAAGAAAAAAATGAATAAATAAAAATTAGAAAAAAAAAGAAAAGTCTTCAGGGATCCCACCTGTTTGGCTGCAAGTACTGGGGAAGTTGCTCCCAGGCTGTGAAGTACAGCCTGGCTAGAAGAGGTAGAAGTGTCACACTGCACCAGGTATTCAGGAGACAAGAAGAGAAGGTAAGTATGAAGAGATGAGAAACTGAGAAATGAGGAAAGAGAACAAGGGAAAAGGAGAGAAAAGAAACAAAAACAAAAACAAAAAACAAGAAAAGAGATCCCACTGCAACACTGCGAAGACTGAGGGAGTAGTTCCCAAGCCACGCAGTACTGTCTGGCTAGAAGGGGCCCCCAAGCCAAGAAAAGAAAAAGAAAACAAACAAATCAAAACAGACAAACAAAAAAATGCCCTGGGTATCCCACCAGCATGGTGGAATGGGCAGGGAAGCAGTTCCACTGTCGAGGAGCATGTTGCAACCTTTCAGGAAGAAGCAAAGATGACACACAGAGCCAGGTATTTAAGAGAAAGGAGGGGGAGGTGGGTAGATGTATGGAAGAAACCAAAAGAAGCAGAAAAATGCAACACCAGCAACCAACAAATTGCACTCAGGGAGCTGATCAGTGCGGGTGGGTGGAATCCAAGCGGCACGGGGGTGAAGCTGGTGTGTCCCGGTGAAGAGACTGTGGCTGCATGAAGCAGAGGAAGCCAAGTGGGTGTGAAGAATTTTGGGGTTGGGAAAGCTTATATTGCTTGTTACCAGTTGTTCTGTCTCCTACTGGGAGCTCCATGAAGCCTGTTTCCCTTACTTCCTGTTTGCCGATCTCTGACAGGAGTCCAAGATGATGGATCAGTGCTGCATTAGCTGATAGGGGACCTCTGCATTTGTCTCTCCTCGCTCTCTGTTCTCTTTCAGTATCATATTCCATTCATTGCTTGGCTGAGTTCTTTATCTCTTCATTTGATGGTTAGGGTATCAGAATTGATGTTTATTTCTGTTTGACTTAGGTTTTCTGATCTTTGCTGTGGAGAGACGGTGTGGTGCTTCTGTCAATAGTGCCATGTTGCCCAGAAGTCCTTCTGGCACTTAATCTTATTGGTGATGCTTTGTATGTGACAAATCACTTGTCTACCACTGCTTTCAAGCGTCTTTCTTTATTTTTATTTTCTGAGACCTAGATTATGATGTGTGTCAGTGTGAATTTCTTTGGGTTTAACCTATTTGGAGTTTATTGAGTTTCTTGGATTTGTAAATTCATATGCTTTGTCAGATTTGGAAACTTTTCTGAAATTATTTGTTCAAATGTTCTTTCTTTCCCTTTATCTCATGTCCTCTGAGGATTCCCATTATGTATATGTTAGTTCACTTGGAGGTATCTCACAGTTCCATTTGGCTATGGTCAGCAGTCTTGAGCTTTCTCTTTCATTACTCTTCAAATTTCATAAATTTGATTACCTTATCCTTCAGTTTACTGATTCTTTTATCTGCCAGCTCAAATCTGCTGCTAATTCCTTCCAATGAGATTTTCATTTCATTTATTATATCTTGCAGTTTCAGTATTTTTATGGTATCAATTTATATCATTTTCCTGATTTCCTTTAGTCGTTTGTCCGTGTTTTCCATTAGTTCTTTGAAATTGTTCAATATTGTTGTATTACTTTCTTTCAATATGTTCATTAACCATGTTTCCTTAGAGATAATTTCTCTCCCTTCATCTTGTTTTTTTAATGGCCCATCATTTCCAGTTTCTTTTGTGCCTTTTTATTTTTTGTTTAAAGGCATGATATTAGACTATTACAGTATATAGTGATCTAATGTCTATTCCTCATATATATGGTGCTTTCAAAAGCCCTAATTCTGCAAGAAACTCTTAAGTGAGAGAAGTTTTCAGACTTTGATCACCACTCTCTTCCTTGCCCTGTGAATTCTCTGATTTAGTCCAGACCAAGGTTTCAGTCCTTAAGCAGTGCCCAGACAGATCAGAGTACACGCTCAATGCACCCACAGGTGGGCATACCCTTCAGTCCTTACTCACCACTCCCTTGCTCTATAAGGGCTCCAATTCATGCCAGAATGAGGCCTCAGTCACTCAGACCCCATCTATACAGATCAGAACATACACCCTGAACAGTCTACCTGGAAGATTTGTCCTATTTACCTCAGATCCAGAGACAAGAGCCCCTCTTAGTGAGAAGGAGACCCGTGGGTTGACTGAAGCTGCACCTTCAGCTCTGCTGCAGCCATTCACCTGTGATGCTGGTGGAGAGAGTGAAATAAAAATATTTCCCACTCTTTGAAATCTGTCCTCACTTTTTTCAGTTTGCAGCTCATTGCTCTCATCCTTTGCCTACCTATTCAAGGTTCTTTCAGGGTTTAGTACATATTTATAGTTGCTTTCCTGGGTGTTTGTGTGGTGTGGTTTAGATCCTAGATCTGCTTATGCCACCATCTTCCCAACAATCCCTTTTTCATCCTTTTTGTTGTTAAGTATAGTGTCTGTAGCATGAGAAATAGTCCATAAATCAGGATTCATGATTAATATAATTTTAGAAGGTGTTGTGGCCTTTATTTTTCATATTTGTAACTCTAGTAACTACATACAGAACCTAAACAAAGGTGGTACTTAAACTGTAATCACCATGATCGTCTAAAATCAGTATGGGAAACAGCCTAGTTATCTATTAATGTATACTTCACAGAAACACAGTGAAATGTGAACTAGAACCTATTAGCTTCTTCTGGAATGTATGTTTTTAGAATCCTTCAATCTCCAAAGAATCAGCAGTTTCCCAAAGGTCAGTTCTGACATAAACAAGATAAATTTAGATCAAGCTGTGGAGCTGGTAATGTGTTCTGCCGTACCTTAATCCCTTTATACTTTCAAAGCCTACAAGCAGACAGGGTAGGATTTACTTCGGTTTCGTTTTGCACTTAGTGTTCCCACTCAGGAGCATTAAGGTGAGTTTCCTAAAAGATAACAAAAAGCTAAGATGAGCTCATCTAAATGCAACCTAGTCATTAGTGTTTAGATAATAGCCACTGCCAAGATAATTTATGGTTTTCAACATTTGTTAGCATTGGTAACTAACCAAGGCTTAGCAAGTGTATTAAGTCATAAGCTGACACAAGTGCAAAGTAATTTTCACAGGCTGAAAGAGGAGAATCAAAAAAAAACTTTAGTGATGTAACTTTTATTTGAACTTTATCATCACCCTAGTTTACAGAAGTTAATTCTTACCCTCAGTTCCAGAAGACAAAGGTTAATTGACCCTCCTTAGCTGAGTGTTCTTTGATTAGAAATGTGCTTTTGTCACCTATACCCTCCATCATAGATGGTGGTCACTCAGTAAAAAGATGTGCTCTGAACCAATGCTTCCATTTTTCAGAAGAGCAATACTTGGCTACAGGTTACTGCTTTTGTAAAGCTATTACTTTAACATGACTGCTACTCTAAGATGTCTCATTAGGTGCAATAAATTGAAGCAAACCAACAAAATATATGACCAGACACCCTCTCCACCCAAAGAACTGCTGCAGTGAGAAATTAAAAATAAAAAAGATTTTGTGTTATCAGACATATTAAAGGAAACTAGAGAAAATTAACCCTTAATAACTCAAAAAAATGCATTGCTGGATGACACAGGAAGAAAGTAATGTAATCCCTGATATTATTATGAAAACCAGAAAATTATGAGCCTTTCTAGTATATGAAGAGCCTTGGTGATGCAGTGGTTAAAGCACTTGGCTGTGAACCAAAATGTTGGTAGTTTGAATCCTCCAGCCGCTCCATAGGAGAAAGATGTAGCAGTCAGCTTCTGTAAAGATTTATGGCCTTGGAAACCTATGGGGCAGTTCTACTCTGTCCTATAGGGTCACTATGAATCAGAATTGACTCAGTGGCAGTGAAGTGGGTCTAGTATATGACCAATTTTAACACAAAAGCATAAAGATAACTATGAAGATGTAAAAAGAGACCGAAAATTCTGCATCTAAGAAAGGCAATTGATTTATTTATGAAAGCTAGTTAAACATATCATTTGCTGTGTGATAGATGCATTTAAATTTTAATTCCTGCAGGAACATAGATGAAAGCTTGAAATAAGCCAACACCGAAGTTTTGGATTGGGCTGTCATTTATAATTAGGGCTTTAAGTTTCTAGTTTGATTTTTTATTGAGGAATAGTTAGATCTCTTAAAATATGTAGACACAGAGAATGATTAATTTGTATAAAGTATTTAGTAAAAGAAAATTAGCCAAGAAGCCCAGTTTTAAGCTCATTCTGATCAATGTTAGCAATAATCCCTATTTATTTATTATACCCCTCACATAATAAGCTAACAACTAGATCAGTCATATATTTGTCATACTGTGGTGGCTTGCATGTTGCTGTCATACTGGAATATTTGCCACTAGTGTTTCAAATTGATTACATCTATGGAAAGAGAATGGAAAAGCTCAATATCATCAGTCAGAACAAGGACAGGGGCCAACTGTGGAACAGACCATCAATTGCTCATATGCAAGTTCACTGTAAAGTTGAAGAAAATTAGAACAAGTCCATGAGAGCCAAAGTACAATCCTGAGTATATCCCACCTGAATTCACAGACTATCTCAAGAATAGATTTGACACATTGAACACTAATAACCAAAGACAAGACGAGATGTAGAATGACATCAAGAACATCATACATGAAGAAAGCAAGAGGTCATTAAAAAAGACAGGAAAGAAAGCAAACATCAAAACGGATGTCAGAAGAGACTCTGAAAGTTGCTCTTGAGTGTAGAATAGCTAATGATCAAGTGAAAGAGCTGAAGAGAAAATTTCAAAGGGCAGATTGAAAAGACAAAGTAAAGTATTATAGTGAAATGTGCAAAAACCTGGAAAGAGAAAACCAAAAGGAAAGAACGCACTTGGTATTTCTGAAGCTGACAGAACTGAAGAAAAACTTCAAGCCTTGAGTTGTAACACTGAAAGATTTTATGGGGAAAATATTAAAAGATATAAGAAGAATCGAAAGAAGATGGAAGGAATACAGAGTCACTGTATCAAAAAGAATTGGTAGATGTTCATTCATTTCAGGAAGTTACATTTGATCAAGAACTGATGGTACTGAAGAAAGAAGTCCAGGCTGCACTGAAGGCATTGGGGAAAAACAAGGCTGCAGGAATTGACAAAATGCTCACTGACATGTTTCAACAAGCAGATATAGAGCTGGAAGTGCTTACTCATCTATGCCAAGAAATTTGGAAAACAGTTACCTGGCCAATCAACTGGATGAGGTCCATATTTGTACACATGCCAAAGAAAGGTGAACCAACAGAATGCAGTTACTATCGAATAATATCATTAATATCACACACAAGCAAAATTTTGCTGAAGATCATTCAAAAAGCAGTTGCAGCAATACATAGACAGGGAACTGCCAGAAATTCAAGACCAATTCAGAAGAAGATGTGGAACAAAGGATATCATTGCTGAAGTCAGATGGATCCTGACTGAAAGCAGAGAATACCAGAAAGATGTTGTCCTGTGTTTTATTGACTATGCAAAGGCATTTGACTGTGTGAATCATGACAAATTATGGATAACATTGCAAAGATTGGGAATTCCAGAACACTTAACTGTCCTCATGAGGAACCTGTACATAGACCAAGAGGCAGTTATTTGAACAGTATAGGGGGACTCTGCGTGGTTTAAATTAAAGAAAGGTGTGTGTCAATGTTGTATCCTTTGACCATACTTATTCAATCTATATATGAGCAAATAATCCAAGAAGCTGAACTATATGAAGAAAAATGGGGCATCAGGATTGGAGGAAGACTCATTAACAACCTGCGATGTGCAGATGACAGAATCTTGCTTGCTGAAAGTGAAGAGGACTTGAAGCACTTACTGAGGAAGATCAAAGACCATAGCCTTCAGTATGGATTACACCTCAACATAAAGGAAACATAAATCCTCACAACTGGGCCAGTAAGCAATATCATTATAAATGGTGAAAAGATTGAAGCTGTCAGGATTTTACTTAACTTGGATCCACAATCAACACCCACAGAAGCCTCAGTCAAGAAATAAAACATTGTACTGCATTGGGCAAACCTGCTGCAAAAAAACCTCTTTAAAGTGTTAAAAAGCAAAGATGTCACCTTGAGGACTAAGGTGTGCCTGACCTAAACAATGATGTTTTCAATCAGCTCATATGCATGTGAAGGCTGGACAATCAATACAGAAGACCAAAGAAGAATTGATGGCTTTGAATTAGTGTTGGTGAAGAATATTGAATATACTATGGACTGCCGGAGGAACAAACAAATCTGTTTTGTGGGAAGTACAGCCAGAATGCTCATTAGAAGGCAGGATGGTGAGACTATGTCTTAATGTACTTTGTACATGTTATCAGGAAGGACCAGTCCCTGGAGAAAGACATCATGCTTGGTAAAGTAGAGGGTATAGAAAAAGAGGAAGACCCTTAAGGAGATGGATTGACACAGTGGCTACGGATTTTGAAAATAATATTTGGAACCATCATTCCCTGACCTTGAGCATGGAGAAATGTGACCCAGCTCGGGCTGGGCCTTCACAGACTCACAAAGACACATCAAATGAGCCCTGAAATAGACAATAGATGGGACAATTTCGGAAGTTATCTTAAGGAAGTTTTCACAAAAAGGCAATAAAACCTAACACAAAAGACTTCCCGCTTTTTGTCTTTTTCTATTAGCATTTAGTGAATAGAAATTTCTTGGATCACTGAAGACCCTCCTGACTTTTGTAACTGAAACCTGTACCAATGATTGTTAAGAAAGATGATTCAAAATGTAAGATCACAATTTCTAGCCAATCAGTGAAAAGGTGATGCTTTCAATGATTCTACCCATTTTGTGATGTTGATATACACTGATGATTCTGTAACCTTCCTGGGATTCAGGCAGACATTCTAGCTCTGGCAGCATGTTTGTCCGTTTCCCACTTCTGCCCTTTTAAATATATGCCGAATATAACTTTCTTTTTGCTTTAGTAAATTTTATGATGTTTTCCCCTACAACACTACAACAATGGGAACAAGGATAATAAAGGATTATGAGGACGGGGGCAGGACTGGGCAGTGTTTTGTTCTGTTGTATATAGGATCGCTATGAGTTGGAACTGACTTGAGGATAACAAGAACAAGTATATATATATATATATATTTACAACTATATATATACATATATATGTATGATGTATATGTAGATATCAAATAAAATGACTTGTGTAGCTATTATCTTTAAAACTTATACTTTTTAAAGATATTATTTACACAAGTCATTTTATTTGACATCTTCCTGTGCATCATCTTCTCACAATTTCCTGTTCAATATTTGAGTGGAAAAATTTATCTTGTATTCTACCTTTTGGTTAGTGATAAATTAGATAAAGTAAAATTTGGACTATTGTAAAGTTATCATCCCTAGATTTTCTTTATCTCGCTCTTTCCCCCTTAATTATGCCCCAGCTATTACCTCTGCAGTGGAAATAATTTGTTGTTGATTTCACAGAAACACTCCAACAATGTAAGGAGAATCAAGTCATGTTTTATGGCTGGTAAACATGTCTGGTTCTTAATCTGAAGCACAAAGTCCAAAACACAAAACTTGAAAGAAAACTCTAAACATGGACCTAATATTACGGTAACCGGTGAGTCATTTTTAGGACAATGCCTGAGTGTCATTAAGTATAGCTGTGTAGAATAGAAGGATTGAGGAAATAACACAGGTTATACAATTCAAAACTCAATGGCAACGGGTTTTTGCTTTACATATGACTCAGATATTGTTGAGGTAAGCTTCTGAAATAAACTATTAAAGTCACACTTTGTTGAAGGTGAGATTTCGTTGTATGACTCCTTATCTAGAGTAAAACCAGTACCAGCAGTTGGGTAAAGAGACTGACTACAGAATGGGATTCAATGAAAGAATGCAATTATGTAAATAGGGCTAAAAGAAACAGAGAGTCTAAAAAATGCCTTGACTAAGTTCTTCTGTGTCATGTTGAACACCAGGACTAGCTAGGAACACAACATAATTCTAAACCCTACTGTTGCTTAGTTTTTGGAATACTCTATAACTTAATGCTTCTTAATAGACTTATAAAAAAAATTTTTTAAGTTTTTTGATGTTCAAAATTTTCTAAGCCTCAACCTATAGTAGAAAAATCTTAGCAGATTCAGGTAGGAGCAGGCAGGACAGTTAACTGAGGAGAATGAAGAGAGCATACCCCTCTCCCACACTCATTACCAACTAATAGTTATGCGGTTTTCAGTCCTTTTTGCTTTTATTTTTTATCACTTGTGGACCATAAGGTAGTCTTTATCTTGCTGAGGATGGATTTTTAGCAGTATAAGTACCTTTGATATTTCAAATAGCAAGCTTATTTATTATCATAATACTCTTCTTACTAGGACTGCAATAGATCAATTCTCTGCCCTATCTTTTTCTCTATTTTTGCAATATCTCTGACCTTTACTCTTTGTGGTACAGTTCACATTGACTTCCTATCTTGTGTATCCTAAAATTCTAACAACATCATTGTCATAACTAACATGAAAAATAACATATCTCAAATTATGTGCTAAGTCTATGCCAAATACATTGCTAGTTATTTTAGAAAACATAACTTCTAAATTTTTTACAATTTGTAAAACTCATTTCCTTTCTGTCTTTAGAGTTATTGTGTTCTCTGGATTTTTTGTTTGTTTGGCTTTCTTGATTTTGTAATCTTTTGGTGTCCTTACTACCCACAACTCCTATCACTTCATTTGCGTGATGGTTTCCTTATTTGCTATTTTGCTTTCTTCTTCTTGCCTCAGTGAGGAGCCTCACTCAAAGTAGTCGTTAACTATATTCTGTGAATAATAGAGAGAGTTCCAGAGTCTAATCAAATTTCACTTTAATTGCTTTCTAAATCTCTGAGTTGCTACAAATGAGAGTGAGCATCTTATAGAAAATTGAGGTTTCTTGGAGAAAAAGTGATTCAAAACTCTCAAAAGTGCATTATGGTCTTTTCTACTGAGTTCAATATCACATAGTGTATAGTCTAAAAATAATAAGACCAAAAGGCACAACTAAGCATCGAATATTGCACAATGTAAGAACTATACATCTCTTTTCAATTAATAGTTCAGTAATCATGTATTAAAAACCTACCAGAAAGATGTTCACCTTTGTTTTATTGATTATGCAAAGGCATTCAACTGTGTAGATCATGACAAATTATGGATAACATTGCTAAGAATGGGAATTCAAGAACTCTTAATTGTGCTCATGAGGAACCTGTACATAGACAAGGAGGCAGTCATTCAAACAGAGGCATAATTTAAAGTCAGAAAAGGTGGGCATCATGGTTGTATCCTTTCACCATACCTATTCAATCTGTACACTAAGCAAATAATTTGAGAAGCTGAATTATATGAAGAAGAAAGTGGCATCAAGATTGGAGTAAGACTCACTAATAACCTTCAGTATACAGATGACACAACCTTGCTTGCAGAAAGTAAAGAGGACTTGAAGCACTTACTGATGAAGATCAAGGACTACAGCCTTTAGTATGCATTACACCTCAACATAAAGAAAACAAAAATCCTCACAACTGAACCAACAAACAACATCATAATAAATGGAGAAAAGATTGACATTGTCAAGGATTTCATTTTTCTTGGTCCACAATCACTTGCCCATGGGAGCAGTGATCAGGAAATCAAACTATGTGTTGTATTGGGCAAATCTGCTGCAAAAGAACTCTTTAAAGTGTTGAAAAGCAAAGCTGTCACTTGGAGGACTAAGGTGCACCTGACCCAAGCCATGGTGTTTTCAATTGCCTCATGTGCATGCAAAAGCCGGAGAATGAATAAGGAACACCAAAGAAGAATTGATGCCTTTGAATTATGGTGTTGGCAGAGAATATTGAATATACCAAGGACTGCCAAGAAGAATGAACAAATCTGTCTTGAAAGAAATACACACAGAATGCTCCTTAAAAGCAAGGATGGTGAGACTTCATCTCATATACTTTGGACATGTTATCAGAAGGGACCAGCCCCTGGTGAAGGGCATCATGCTTGGTAAAGTACAGGGTCAGTGAAAAAGAGGAAGACCCTCAAGGAGATGGATGGACACGGTGGCTGCAACAATGAGCTCAAACATAAAAATGATTGTGAGGATGGCATAGGACCAGGCAGCATTTCATTCTGTTGTGCATAGGGTCATTATGAGTAGGAACCAACTCTGACACCTTATAACATGAGGCAAGCACTTTACTAAGTGCTGTAAGTTTAAAGATATATTCATAAGCTTTGACCTAGAGAATTTACATTAAGTGACAAAACTGACATACATGAAACAATAATAAACTGTACTGAGGTTAAACTGATGAGTATGCTGACTATAAATACATTAGATGTTCAGAAAATAAAAATATCAAAAGTATACAGGAATGAAGTTGGAATTAAACTACAACAAATAACAAATGACCATTATAAAAACTGAATAAATTTGTTTTAAAAGCCAACTATTTAAAGGTACTAGATAATTTACAAAATGAGACAGAAGCACAAGGGGAGCTTACTCTTGAATGATTACAACTAGAATGGTTAAGACTTGTGTCTGTGGCTTTCTGATGTGGGGCCACTTCCCAGAACACACAGTGATGATGGTAAAAAATTAGAGAAAAAGCTACAGGTGTACCGGATGGTGTGAGAAACTCATAAGAATGAGGTAAAAAAATCTGAGAATAAACTCTACCTAGTTCTGAGAATCACTTGTCTGTGAGTCCACCACTCATCTGTCAGTTTGTTGGCTTGCATGTTGCTGTGATGCTGGAAGCTATGCCACGGGTATTTCAAACACCAGCAGGATCAGCCATGGTGGACAAGTTTCAGCGGAGCTTCCAGACTAAGACAGACTAAGAAGGACCTGGCAATCTACTTCTAAAAAATTGGCCAGTGAAAACGTTATGAAAAGCAGCAGAATATTGTCTGATACTGCCAGAAGATGAGCCTCTCAGGTTGGAAGACACTCAAAATACAACTGGGGAAGAGCTGCCTCCTCAAAATAGAGTAGACATTAATGACATGGCTTCATGATCTTCATTTTCTCATGTGGCATGACTCAAAATGAGAAGAAACAGCTGCAAACATCCACTAATAGTCAGAACATGGAATGTATGAAGTACAAATCCAGGAAAATTGGAAGTCACCAAAAATGAGATGGAACACATAAAGATTGATATTCCAGGCATCAGTGAGCTAAAATGGACTGGTATCGGCCTTTTTGAATCAGAAAATCAAATGGTCTACTATGTTCAAAAGAATATTTGAAGATCTATGCTGAAGTACAATGCTGCCAGTGATAAGATAATATTCATAATATTACAAGGAAGACTAGTTAATATGATTATTATTCCAATTTAAGCAGTAAACACTAATGCCGAAGATGCAGAAATTGAAGACTTTTACCAACTTTTGCAGTCTGAAATTAAATCAAACGTGCAATCAAGATGCATTGATAATTTCTGATGATTGGAATGCAAAAGTTGAAAACCAGGAATGGTTGGGAGTTGGAAAATATGGCCTTGGTGACAGAAATGACATCAGAAATCATATGATAGAATTTTGCAAAATCAGTGACTGATTCCTTGTAAATACAGTCAGCCCTTTGGATTCAGGGGTTCCACATCCACAGATTCAACAAACCAAAAACTGAAAATATTTAGGGGGAAAAAAAAAGACTTTTTTGTCACTATTCCCTAAACAATGCAGTATAACAATTATTTATATAGCCTTTACATAGTATTTGGTATTATAAGTAATCTAGAGAAAATTTAAAGTGTATGGGAGGATGTACATAGGTTATATGCAAATACTACACCATTTTATATGACGGACATGAGCATTCTGAGGATTTTTGTATCTGTGGGGGTCCTAGAATCAATCCTCTTCGAATATTGTGAGATGACTGTACCTTTTATCAACAACATAAACCCTGACTATACACATGAACCTCACCAAATAGAAAACACAGGGATCAAATCGACTACACCTGTGGAAAGAGACAATGGGGAAGCTCAATACCATCAGTCAGAACAAAGGCAGGGGCTGACTGCAGAACAGACCGTCAACTGCTCCTTTGAAAGTTCAAGTTGAAGCTGAAGAAAATTAAAACAAGTCTGAAAGAGCCAAAGAATGAACTTGAGTATATTCCACCTATATTTGGGGATGAATTCAAGATAGATTTGATGCATTGAAGGCTAATGACTGAAGATCAGACAAGTTGTAGGATGCCATCAAGGATATCATACATGAAGAAATCAAAAGATGGTTAAAATGACAGGAAAGAAAGAAAAGAACAAAATGGATGTCAGAAGAGACTCTGAAAATTGCTCTTGAACCTAGAGTAGCTAAAGCGAATGAAGAAACAATGAAGTAAAAGAGCTGAACAGAAGATTTCAACGGGCCTCTTGAGAAGACAAACTAAAGCATTCTAATGAAATGTGCAAAGACCTGGAGTTAGAAAATCAAAAGGGAAGAACGCTCAGCATTTCTCAAACTTAAAGAACTGAATGAAAAATTCAAGCCTCAGGTTGCAATATTGAAGGATTCTATGGGCAAAATATTGAACTGAAGCATCAAAAGAAGATGGAAGGAATGCACAAAGTCACTTTACAAAAAAAAAATTGGTTGATGTTCAGTCATTTCAGGAGATATCATATGATCGAGAACCAATGGTAATGAAGGAGGAACTCCAAGCTTCACTGAAGGCATTGGCAAAAAACAAGGCATCAGAAATTGACAGGGTACTAATTTAGATATTCCAACAAACCAGTGCAACATAGGAAGTGCTCACTCATCTCTGCCAAGAAATTTGGAAGACAGCTACCTGGCCAACTGACTGCAAGAGATCCAGATTTGTGCCCTTTCCAAAGAACAGTGATCCAACAGGATGTGGAAATTATTGAACAATATCATTAATAACACACTCAAGTAAAATTTTGCTAAAGATAGTTCAAATGCCATTGCAGCAGTACATCAACAGGGAACTTCCAGAAATTCCAGCCAGATTCAGCAGACGATGTGAAACAATAGATATCATTGTTGATGTCAGATAGATCTTGGCTGAAAGGACAGAATACCAGAAAGATGTTTACCTGTGTTTCATTGACTATGCAAAGGCGTTCGACAGTGTAGCTCATAATAAATTACGGATAACATTGTGAATAATGGGAATTCCAGAACACTTAATTGTACTCACACAGGACCTGTACGTAGACCAAGATGCAGTCATTCAAACAGAACAAGGGGATACTGACTGGTTTAAAATGAGAAAAAGTGTACATTTAACCATACTTATTCAATCTGTATGCTGAGCAAATAATTCAAGAGACTGGACTATATGAAGAAGATTGAGACATCGCTATTGGAGGAACAGTCATTAACGACCTGCAATATGCAGATGACACAACCTTGCTTGCTGAAAGCTAAGATGACTTGAAACACTTACTGACGAAGACCAAAGACTGCAGTCTTCAGTACGGATTACCTCTCAACACAAAGAAAACAAAAATCCTCACAACTGGACCAATAAGCAACATCATGATAAATGGAGAAAAGATTGAAGTTGTCAATAATTTCATTTTACTTGGATCTACAATCAACGCCCATGGATGTAGCTGTCAAGAAATCAAACAAAACATTGCATTGGGCAAATCTGCTGCAAAAGATCTCTTTAAAGTGTTAAAAAGCAAATATGTCACTTTAAGGGCTAAGGTGAGCCTGACCCAAGCCGTGGTATTTTCAATTGACTGATATGCATGTGAAAGCTGGACAATGAATAAGGAAGACGAAAGACGAGCTGATGCCTTTAAATTCCAGTATTGTTAAAGAATATAGAATATATCATGGACTGCCAGAAGAACAAGCAAACCTGTCTTGGAAGAAGTACTTCCAGAATGCTCCTTAGAAGCAAGGATGGTGTGACTATGTTTTACATAGTTTGGACATGTTACCAGGAGGGATGAGCCCCTGGAAAAGGACATGATGCTTGGTAAAGTAGAGGGTCAGAAAAAAAGAGGAAGACAATCAGTGAGATGGATTGACACAGTGGTTGCAGCAATGCGCTCAAATATAGAAATGATTGTGAGGATGGCGCGGGACCAGGTAGTATTTCATTCTGTTGTGTATACGGTCACCATGAGGTGGAACTGATCCAATGTTACCTAGCAAAGACAACATTTTGGGAGTAAAATAAGACAAGAAATTTGACTTTAAGGGTCACAACAACTTATGTTGTTACTGACTACAGGTAAGATGCTGGGTTTTTTTTGTTATTGTTCGGTTTTGTTTCTTTTTCTTTTTCTTTTTTTTTGTTTGTTTTTATAACCGGTGCCTATCCATAAATGTAGAATTTAGCAAATAAGGGTTATGCTGGCCTTAGCAAATGTGAGGCATACTAGTCAGTTGCCTACACTAGCCTCAGTATTTTTATCCAAACAGCTTAGCCATAAAACACAGAAGCACAACTTTGCAGGAATTTGAATATTTTACTATTGGTGAGTGAGGTAATAGTTTCTACTTGTTTTTGTATTGTGGTAGCATAAAACTTACCTGCATGTCTGTAGGTAGAGATTAAAATAAAAATGAGAAGCAGAATCCACGTGGTCTATATAAAGAGTTAAATATGGTGGCTAAGTTCCATAGCACCCATAAATAGATACTGAAAGGGCAGATGTTTCAAATACTGATAACCTTTAGAGTCTAGGGAAAGAACTGTGAAGCAGAAAACCTCTTAAAATTATTTGGCTTATCCCCAAACTTTTAACTGTAAGTTCCTACTTCATTTGCTCTTTGGTTACCTCTAAATTTGTTAATTAAATAACTTCTGGTCATGACATAGAAGTTCAGAAACCCAAAATTTGTGGTTTTACCTTATTAATAAGAGAGGATTTTTTCAAAAGTGAATAAGAAGGAACTTTTTGAAACGAGATCATGGTATATTTCAGGATATTTTGTGATAGAGATAAACAATGTAATAAAAGTATTGTGTACCCAAAAACTATAAAGATGATTTAAAAACCCTATGTCTGTAAAATTCTGCTTCTAGAAGTCATATTTACTGAAGAATTCAAGTTGGCTCTGCAGTAGTTTGAAAAAATAATCTTTATTCTTACTTACAGAAAAGAGCAATGGGGGAAAAAAAGAAAGTATAATTAAATATGTAGGCTTATTAAAGTTGGGGAAGTATTTTCTTAAGAGAAGAATCAATAATTTAAGAGTGCAGACAAGGTAAATATGAAAGGCAAAATGAAACCCTCAAGGACAAGAAGCAAAAGAGAAAAGGAAAATCACCTAGGAAAACTGCCCTTGGGGAGGATGTAGGCATAGAAGGGATATTTTAGTTGAAGCCCAACACAGTAAAACACAAGAGTCATAAAATCTTAGCAAAACTGGAAGGACACAAACAGGAAAACAAAAGAAATGGCATTACAAAGCTGAGTGAGTCTAGATAGTGACTCTAGACTAGATATAGAGGACTTGAACCAGATCTGAAATTGGAAAATGAGGATGGTCAAGGTCAATACTCAAAAAGTTGCTTAATTATATTCAAGCTGACATATATTTTTCTAGATTTGGATAAAGACTTTTCCTATGCCTGAAGAAACATTAACAAATACGGAATTAAATCCTAAAGGAAATAATATAAAAATATCAAATATACAAGAAGGAAGCCAAGGATAGATTGAGAACAGCTTAGATGTTTGTCTGATGAAAAAATATTTCTCATAATAAAGTAGGAAAGAGATGTTTGAAAAGTGAATGTCCAAATAACCTATTTCTTATAATGGATATCTAAACTAATTTAATTATTTTTCCTTTAAAAGCAACTAAAAATATTGACATCTGATAAGATATTTTCTCTGCCAGCCCTGGTGGTGCAGTGGTTAAGAGCTCGGCTACTAACCAAAAGATCGGCAGTTTGAATCCACCAGCCATTCCTTAGAAACACTATGGGGAAATTCTGCTCTATCCTATAAGGTCACTTTGAGTTGGAATGACTTGAAAGCAACAAGTTTGGTTGTTTTTTTTTTCTTTATTGCAAATTAAGGATGCATCATGTAATACCTATGCAGTCATAAAAAGAAACATAACTGTAATTAAAAAGAGAATTGCTGTTTTTGTATGCTGTCAAGTAGATTCCAATTCATAGAGATTTTATATGACAGAGTAGAGCTGCCCCATAGGGTTTCCTAGGTTGTAATCTTTATGAGAGCAGATTGTCAGGTCTTGCCAATCTTTTGGTTAGCAGCCAAGCATTTAACCATCGCACCGCCAGGGATACTTTAAAAGAGAATCAAAAAAACCAACCCAAACCTGCTGCCATCGAGGTGATTCTTATTCATAGTGACCCTATAGGACAGAGTAGAACTGCCCCATAGGGTTTCCAAGGAGCAGCTGGTGGATTTGAACTGCCGACCTTTTGGTTAGCAGCCAAGCTCTTAATAACTGTGCCACCAGGGCCCCTTAAAAGAGAATAAAGGGAGTAAATTAAGTAATAAAAATTCTACTTCAAAAGAGGGCAAAATAAATAAATAAACAAACAAAAACATAGAGCAGGTGGGATAAATGGAAAATGGTAAGTTAGTTGTTTTAGACCCAAATATATTGGCAATTACATTAAATATAATGTAAATAAACTAAGTACCCTAATTAAGGATTATTGGAGTGGATTAAAAAGAAATAAAGGATGGGGACCATGGTCTCAGGGAACATCTAGCTCAATTGGCATAACACAGTTTATAAAGACAATGTTCTACTTTCTACCTTGGTGAGTAGCTTCCGGGGTCTTAAAAGCCGGTGAGCAGCCATCTGAGATACTCCAGTGGTCTCACCCTTCAGGACCAAGGAAGAATGAAGAGAACAAGGTACAAGGAAAAGATTAGTCCAAAGAACTAATGGACCACAGCTACCACGGCCTTCACCAGACTGATTCCAGTAGAGCTAGATGGTGCTCAGGTACCACCACTGATTGGTCTGACCCAGATCACAAGAGAGGGTCCTGGACAGAGCTGGAAAAGGATGTAGAACAGAATTTTAACTCACAAAAAAAGACCAGATTTACTGGCCTGACACACTGGAGAAACCCCGAGAGTATGGCCCCTGTCACCCTTTTAGCTCAGTGGTGAAGCCCCTCCCCAAGTTCACCATTCAGCCGGGGATTGGACAGCCTCATAAAACAAAACAGGACTAAGGAGGCACAGCAGTCCAGGGACAAGGACTAGAAGGCAGGAGGGGACAGGAAAGTTGGTGATAGGGAACCCAAGGTTGAAAAGGGACAGTGCTGACATGTTATGGGGTTGTTAACCATTGTCATAGGGCAATATGTGTACTAACTGTTTAATAAGAAACTATTTGTTCTGCAAACCTTCAATTAAGGTACAAAAAAAAAAAAAGAATTATCTATGTGAGATCAAATTGACAGTAGCAACTCAGAAGGTTTGATGGGAAGCCTAGGGGACAGTGAGTTGAAGATAATGGTGTGGAATAATTTGGAAAAGGATAGTGAGAATAACAGCACAACTGAAAGAAAATAATCGATGTCAGTGAAACGCACATGTAGAAACTTTCAAAATGGTGTAACTTTGGCTATGTAGATTTTCACCAAAAAAAAAGGTCCTCAAGGTCGAGAAAGGAGAGTGTTGACATGTTGTGGGGTTGTTAACCAATGTCATAAAACAATATGTGTACTGACTGTTTAATGAGAAAATATTTGTTCTGTAAACCTTCATCTAAAGTACAATAAAAAAAAAAACAGGAAAGAAAAGACTAAATTATGTGTTACTTATATGATACGCATCTTAAATATGAAAATACAAAATTCTCAATGGAGAAACATATGTCCTGCAAATATTAATCAAAAGAAATCTGATAGAGAGAGGTGGGCAAGAAAGGCATAATAGTCAAACTCTTTGTGTTATCCCTCTTACAATAAAGGCCCTAAAAAACAAGTGAATCGGATATATATCACAGTTTAGGAAACCTAAGCATCAAGACAAAGACGAACAATAGCACTGAGCGACAGGTGGAAGGAGAGACAGTTCAAAAACAGCAGAAATGGAGAGTATGGATCACTGGCCTCCTACTAGCTGAACCTGCACAGTGCTGACATATTGAGGCAAACAGCAGCATATCCAGCCAAAATCCATCCCACCTGATACAGCTAAACAGGAGGAACTCTGCACTCACCTCCAGAGTCAAACAGGAGTGATACTAGACCTGTTAAAGTTAAGTCCTTGCACCTAACCCACCATGTGCAGCCCAGCACACCCCCTACCAGAGCTCCATGGGCTGAAAAGCACTCCCTCCCCCTTACATACCCCCTTCCCACTTTCCGCTCCCTGCTTTGACACCAGTACATTGGCATTCAGCATTGCCACACCCGCTAAGGTGGGAACTCACAGCCCCAGTCCAGAGGCACCAGCCCCTTTACCCAGTCACTGGTACAGGGGATCCATTGGCTTGCAGCACCCTCCACCCCCTCTGATCACTCATGCCAAGGCCTTGCTGGCCAAGTTGGCAGAGCACATCCACATTGGGACATGGTGGACAGAGTTCCCAGCTGAAGCCCACTTTACCTGGAGCAGCCAAGCGGGAGCTGCAGACTTGTGGCATTCACCACCACCCCAACCCTTAAGAAGGTAACTCAACCACACATGCTCGGGGCCTGAGGGCCAGTGACACCACCCACTCCATCCAACCTCTCATGATGCGGGCCTGAGGACCAGTGATGTCCCTCAATCCTCCAGCCAACCACACTGGGCACGAAAGGATGGCTGCACAACCCCCCATCCCCACAGGGGCAAGCTCTCCAACCCACACCTGTGGGCAGCTGACAGCCCCCTGCCTCACCTCTGAATCACTCTCCACTGCAACTGGAGACTTGTTTCTGCTTCAAACACCCCCACACAGCCCTGCCCACCTAGGACTGTAGGTGAAAGTCTCTGCACCAAACACCCAGAGTCTGACAACCCAGGCATCTTCACCCTGACCATGAGGCAAGTGGCAGAGCACACACACAACATCCAACCCAAAGACCAAGGAGAATACCCCCCTACACCCATGGCCAGGTCACCAGAAGGACAAATGCATCATGTTTGGTAAAGTAACTAAAAAAACCAAACCCAAACCCATTGCCGTCAAGTCAATTCCAGAGTAGAACTGTCCCATAGGGTTTCCAAGGCTGTAATCTTTACAGCAGACTGCTGCATCTTTCTCCTGTGTGGCAGCTGGTGGATTTGAACTCTGATTTTTCAGTTAGCGGCTAAGCACTTAACCACTGCACAACCAGCCCCCTTTGGTAAAGTAGAAACCAAAAAAACCAAACCCAACCCAGTCCTGTCCAGTCAATTCTGGCTTATAGAGACTCTATAGGACAGAAGGGCGGTCAAAATGAGGGAAACCTTCAATGGGATGGATTGACACAATAGCAGCAACAATGGACTCATACATACCAATGACCATAAAGATGGCACAGGACCTGGCAACTTTTCATTTGGTTACATGTAAGGTCACAATGAGAGCACTGGTGGCACAGTCGTTGAAAGCTCAGGCTGCTAACCAAAAGTTTGGCAACTCGAATCCACCAGCTGCTCCTTGCAAACCCTATGGGGCAGTTCTATTCTGTCCTATAGGGTTGCTATGGGTCATAATCGACTTGACGGCAACGGGTTAAGTTCACAATGAGTAGGAGTTAACTTCACAGCAACTAACAACAGCATAAAATAATCAATGATATTTCTAAATACCAAGAAGAATAACTCAAAAAGCTGCTATTTAAATAATACTTACAGAAACCAGTCATTTACTTAAAAAATTAGGAAGATTTCAGAACCTATATACAAATTAGATTAATAAGCAAATTTAATAGGGTTACTAGATCAAGGTCAATATACAAGAATCAATTATATTTTTATATGCTAGCAAGAATCAGCTAGAAAATAAAATTTAAATTACATTATGAAAAAGCACACATTTAAATAAAATTCAAAAATATTTTTAAATAGAGGAATTTAAAACTTGCAGAGTATTTCTTCTGTTGAATTTTCTAAAACCTTGCAGACATCTAGCACTAACTTGAATAAGAGACCACTATTTTCAAGCATACATAATTTATCTTTAGAAACTGTCAAGACATGACTTTTATATGTTTTCAGCTTCAATTCATTCCCTTAATAGCATTTTAAAGCAATCAGTTATCCAGATATGTGTAGCAATATTAACTACTATGAACTGAGTGAGCACTGACTCTGCCTCTTGATAATTACATAGCAGCTGTCTGAATTCCAGAACCGAGATTTCAGCTTCAAGTAACCCAGATGAAACGCTGACTAGACAGATGAATTTTCCTGATGGAATGCACATTTCTTACTGTTTCTGTCCAGGAGACTTACTCCATCTTACCAATGATCTCAGGAAGAAAGAAAATAAAAACTGGTAGATACAGCATAATAAAATTGATAATGTATTAGGAAGATTATTACTACATGAAAACATAATTCTAACAATTTTGTTGTGTTACTCCTCACAATATTTATCAAAGTTTCACAATTATATTAGTTTTTTTCAAACTGTGCAAAGCAAAGCTGATTATGACTTTTAAATTAAAGACAGAAATAACCCCTCTCTTTCTATGCTATTTTCCTTTAACTATGTTAATTTCTATTAGGTCATTAAATAAAATATTTCATTGAAACTCATACTCTTCACACTTAGAGACCATCTCAACAACAGCTTTGAGGCATTGGACACTAATAACCAAAGATCAGAAGAACTGTGGAATGATATAAAAGACATCATACTTGAAGAAAGCAAAAAGTCATTAAAAAGACAGGCAAGAAAGAAAAGACCAAAATGGATGTTAGAAGAGACTCTAAAACCTGCACTTGAATGTAGAGTAGCTAAAGTGAAAGGAAGAAATGATTAAGTAAAAGCTGAACAGAAGATTTCAAAGGGGCGGCTCAAGAAGACAAAGTAATGTATCATAATGAGATAGAAAACCAAAATGGAAGAAAGCTCGGCATTTCTCAAACTGAAGGAACTTGAGAAAAAATTCAATCCTCAAGTTGCAATATTGAAGGATTTTATGGGAAAATTATTGAACAACACAGGAAGCATCAAAAGAAGATGGAAGGAATACACAGAATCACTATACCAAAAAGAATTTATCGATGTTCAACCATTTCAGGAGGTAGTATATGATCAAGAAGTGATGGTATCGCAGGAAGAAGTCTGAAGGCATTGATTAAAAACAAGACTCCAGAAACTGATGGAATACCAGTTGAGGCATTTCAACAAACAGATGCAAACTGGAAGCTCTTACTTGTCTATACCAAGAAATTTGGAAGGCGGCTACCTGGCCAACCAACTGGAAGTAATTCACATTTGTGCCCATCCCAAAGAAAGGTGATTCAACAGAATGTGGAAATTATCAAACAATATCATTAACATCACACACAAGTAAAATTTTGCTGAAGATAATTCAAAAGCGGTTGCAGCAGTACATCGACAGGGAACTGCCAGAAATTCAAGTGGGATTCAGAACAGTATGTGGAACAAGGTATACCATTGCTGATGTCAGATGGATCATGGTTAAAAGCAGAGAATACCAAAAAGATGTTTACCTGTGTTTTATTCATTATGCAAAGGCATTTGACTCTGTGGATCATAAAAAATAATGGATAACATTGTGAAGAATGGGGATTCCAGGACACTTAATTGTGCTCATGCAGAACCTGTAGATAGGCCAAGAGGAAGTCATTCAAACAGAACAAGGGTATACTGCGTGATTTAAAATCAGAAAAGGTGTGTGTCAGGGTTATATCCTTTCACCATACTTATTCAATCTGTATGCTGAGCAAATAATCTGAGAAGCTGGACTATATGAAGAAGAACACAGCATCAGGGTTGGAGGAAGACTCATTAATAACCTGTGATTTGATGTGAAAAACATGAAATTGTTCACTATCGATTTAGTAAGTAAGCACAAGGAAGCCCATACTTACCTTGCTCAGTGGATAATCTGCCCCTGGCCAGAATGTTACTTAGAAGTGAGGATGGCGAGACTTCATCTCACACAATCTGGACATGTTATCAGGAGGAACCAGTCACAACAGTCCCTGGAGAATGACATCATGCTTGGTAAAGTAGAGTTTAGCGAAAAAGGCGAAGACTCTCAACAAGATGGACTGACACAGTGGCTGCAACAGTGGGCTCAGACAGAAAGGATTGTGAAGATGGCACAGGACTGGGCAGTGTTTTGTTATGTTGTACATAGGGTCACTATGATTCAGAACCGACTTGATGGCACCTGACAACAACACAATACATGGAAATTTGGAGGGACCATTGAAAACACTTTATTCAATGGAGTGATCTGTTCCTTCTTGAATTGGTTGAAGTGTTTGGAAAAGCAGCTGCTAGATATTGGCTCTATGGTGTGGTGGAAACTGAATGAGGAATAACTAGAATTCAGGAGAATTCCGGTAAGTTTTAGTCCTCATACTAATATACTTTGTAAATTCAGAGAGTAATTTTAACCTCTTGGGCTACAATGTATTTCTGTTTTTTTGTTTTTTACCCCTGACAAAAGGAGATGCTATTTTATATTTCTACTTTAGGAGATCATTAAGGTGTTTTTAATCCTTTAAAACCAATATGGTGCCAGACTTTATCAGCCAATGCCTATGAAAAAAAGATAACTTGTCTTTTATTATCCAAATTTCAGAGACTGTGAACCCACTCAGATTGTCAGAAATCTTCTTTTTTTTTTTTTAATCAGATTGCTGTCTCCCCTGTAATTTCTGAACAGCCTAGAATAAATACACCACAAATAAAATAACCTAGTCTTTTCTTCCCCACAAGTCTGTCAGTTTGTCATATTGTGGTGGCTTGTGTGATGCTGTAATGCTGGAAGCTATGCCACTGGTATTTCTAATACCAGCAGGATCAACCATGGTGGATAGGTTTCAGCAGAGTTTCCAGACTAAGACAGACTAGAAGAAAAACCTGGTGATCACATTCTAAAAAAAAAAATTGGTCCGTGAAAACCTCATGAATAGCAGCAGAACATTGTCTGGTATAGTGCCAGAAGATGAGCCCCTAAGGTTGGGAGGCATTCAAAATACAACTTGGGAAGAGTTGCCTCAAAATAGGTTTGACCTTAATGACATGGATGGAGGCAAGCTTTTGGGACCTTCATTTGCTGTGTGGTATGGCTCAAAATGAGAAGAAACTGCTGCAAACATCCATTAATAATCAGAACATGGAATGTATGAAATATGAATCTAGGAAAATCAGAAATCGTCAAAAACGAAATGGAACACATAAAGATCGATAGCATTAGTAAGCTGAAATGGAACGGTATTGGCCATTTTGAACCAGACAGTCATGTGATCTACTATGCCAGGAAAGAAAAACTGAAGAGGAATGAAGTCACATTCATCATCAAAAAGAACATTTCAAGATCTGTCCTGATGTACAACAATATCAGTGTTGGGATAATATCCTTACTCCTACAAAGAAGACCAGTTAATACAGCTATTATTCAAATTTATGCACCAAGCACCAATGCTGAAGATAAGGAAATTGAAGATTTTTACCAACTTCTGTGACCTGAAATTGATCAAGCATGCAATCAAGATACATTGATAATTACTGGTGATTGTAATATGAAAGTTGGAAACAAAGAAGAAAGATAAGTAGTTAGAAAATATGGCCATGGTGATAGAAATGATGCTGGAGATTGCATGATAGAATTTTGCAAGATCAACAACTTCTTCATTGCAAATACCTTTTTTCAAAAACATTAACAGTAACTATGCACGTGGACCTCACCAGATGAAATACACAGGAATGAAATCGACTACATCTGTGGAAAGAGATGATGGTAAAGCTCAATATCATCAGTCGAACAAGACCAGGGGCTGACTGTGGAGCAGACCATCAGTTGCTCATCTGCAAGTTCCAGTTGAAGCTGAAGAAAATTAAAACAAGTCCAAGAGAGCCAAAATTCAACCTTGAGTATATCCCACCTGAATTTAGAGACAATCTCAAAAATAGATTTGATACATTGAAAACTAATGACCAAAGACCAGACGAGTTGTGAAATGACATCAATGAGATTATACTTGAAGAAAGTAAAAGATCATTAAAAATACAGGAAAGAAATAAAAGATCAAAATAGATGTCAGAAAAAACTCTGAAACTTGCTCTTAAGCATAGAGTAGCCAAAGCAAAAGGAAAAAATGATGAAGTAAAAGAACTGAACAGAAGATTTCAAAGGGCTGCTGGAGAACACAAAGTAAAGTATTATAACAAAATGTGCAAAGAACAGGAGTTAGAAAACCAAAAGGGAAGAACAGGCTCAGTATTTCTCAAGCAGAAAGAACTGAAGAAAAAGTTCAAGCCTCAATTTGCAATATTGAAGAATTCTACAGGGAAAATATTGAAAGATGCTGGAAGCATCAAAAGAAGATGGAAGGAATACACAGAGTCACGGTACCAAAAAGAGCTGGTTGACATTCAGACATTTCAGAAGGTAGCATACCATCCGGATCCAATGGTACTGAAGAAAGAGGTCCAAGCTGCACTGAAGGGAATGGTGGAATATTAATTGAATTATTTCAACAAACAGAAGTAGCAGTGAAGGTGCTCACTTGTCTATGTCAAGAAATTTGGAAGGCAGCTTCCTGGTCAACTGACTGGAAGATACCCATATTTGTGCCCATTCCAAAGAAGGGTGATTCAGCAGCATACAGAAATTATCAAACAACATCATTAACATCACACTCAAGTAAAATTTTACTGAAGATCATTCAAAAGTGGTTGCAGCAGTACATCGATAGGGATCTTCCAGAAGTTCAAGCAGGATTCAGAAGAGGATATGGAATAAGAGATAATGCTCATGTCAGATGAATCTTGGCAGAAAGCAGAGAATACCAGAATGTTTACCTGTGTTTTATTGACTATGCAAAGGCATTTGACTGTGTAGATCTTGACAGATAACTTTGGGAAGAATGCGAATTCCAGATAACTTCATTGTGCTTGTGAGGAACCAGTACATAGACCAGGATGTAATCATTTGAACAGAACGAGAGGACACTGTGTTGTTTAAAGTTAGGAAAGGTGTGCATCAGTGTTGTATTTTTTCACCATGCTTATTCAATCTGCATGCTGAGCAAATAATCCAAGAAGCTGAACTATATGGTGAAGAACACGGCATCAGTTTGGAGGAAGACTCACTAACAACTTGTGATAAGATGACACAACCTTGCTTGCAGAAAATGAAGAGGAGTTGAAGCACTTACTAATGAAGATCAAGGACTATAGCCTTCATATAGATTACACCCTTACAAAAAGGAAACAAAAATCCTCACAACTGAACCAGTAAGCAACTTTATGATAAACAGAGAAAAGATTGAAGTTGTTAAGGCTTTCATTTTACTTGGATCCATAATTAACACCCATGGGAGCAGAGGTCAGGAAATCAAACAATGTGTTGCAATGGGCAAATCTGCTGCAAAAGACCTCTTTAAAGTGTTGAAAAGTAAAGATGTCACTTTGAGAACTAAGGTGCACCTGACCCAAGCCATGATATTTTCGATCGCCTCATATGCATGCAAAAGGAAGACCAAAGAAGAATTGATGCCTTTGCATTATGGTGTTGGTGAAGAATATTGTACATACCATGTACTGCCAAAAGAACTAACACATCTGTCTTGGAAGAAGTACAGCCAGAATGCTCCTTAGAAGTAAGCACTTTATCTCATATACTTTGCACGTTATTAGGAAGGATCAGTCCTTGGAGAAGGACATCATGCTTGGTAAAATAGGGGGTCAGCAAAAAGAGGAAGACCCTCAATGAGATGGATTGACACACTGGCTGCAACAATGGGCTGCAGCATAACAATGATTGTGAGGATGGCACAGGACCAGGCAGGGTTTCTTTCTGTTGTATGGGGGTTCGCTGTGAGTCGGAACCAACTGAACATCACCTAACAACAACAGTCTTTTCCTTGCCAGCCAAACCACATCAGTGTGCTGCCACTTTGGTTAATATATCATTCTGGGAATAATTCCTCAAGGATCTGCCCTTTCTTCACAATAATTATCTCTACATATAGAAAAGTCTTTCAGTTAACTCCTCAAAACAGATTTCAAACTAGTCTGTAAAGTTCAAGAAAACATATTGAATAATTGAGGATAAGGATGGGGAAGCAGTAGACAACAGAGAAGACAAAGTACACTGCTATTGTATGTGTTAATATTAGTGATCATAGACCCTGAAATTTCAATTTATGAGCCCTGTCAATTTTCTCATGATTAAAAATAATGGGACTGTTCCACCAATTCCAACAGAGATTCCAGATCTCCTTTAACCTCAGAGTTGAGGCTCCAATTCTCCAGACCCGTTTTCTCACCCAGAATAATTTATAACAGAAATATTCATTGTTTTCGGTGAAAACACATTCTGCTATCACAGGACGATATGAGACTAGCTCACCCTGAAGATGAGAATTCCGTCTTAGCAAGGTAAAAATACGTTTCAGTGATGCTCAGCCCCTTCAATCATGTGACGTCTAGAGTCTTAAAAGCCTGCCAGTTCAAACGACGTTTAAGAACAATTTGAAGTCAAGCCCATACAGAAGTGAGTATGCCCATAAGTGTATCAAAGGATGTTCCTCGTAATCTTTGATCAAAAGGAGGGAACATAAGGGATATAAAATACAAACAAGCATATAACCTCTCTGTAAAGTGACTAAGCTAACTCTAAGAGCTCAATGTAATCTTTCTCCTAGATTTTACCTTTGCTGCCTAGCAGCTTTGGGTAGCCTTTCCTCTAGTTTCTACCTTTGTTGCTTAGGAACCAATCCATTATCATTAAAGTAATGAATTTCTTTGCAGTTAGGCTTGAAAATGTGAATACTTTATGGAATCTTTTGATCTCAGTCTCCTCCAGTTTCTGAAGTGCTGGGCAAGGTAACAGATCATAGGAACTCTTTGTTTCCACTCTCCTGTGGAAATCTAATGCTCTGATCAAGGTTAGTCAACCACTCCTGAAAACATCCCTCATATCATTGCTTTGTAACCAACCTAAAACCCCCCTTGACCCCATGTCTTTCAGTTATGACTTTTATTCAATCAATGTACTCATATAACCAATAATGATAAAGATTATACTTTACTTGTCTCACCTTTACTAACCTTAATTACTGTGAACCAATGAGAAAAATTGTAGTTTTATTCTTCCCTTTCAGCACTATAATTACTTGTGACTTGCATTTTTCCCCTGAGATTCACCAACTTCAGCCTGAGGTTTAGTGATCTCCCATTACAATGTCTTGGCTTCAATAAATCTCTTAATTTTATTTCAATGGAGCTGGAGAGTATTTTCTCTACAACAACATGTCATATATCTATCTCAAGAAACCCTGGTGGCTTGGTGGTTAAGAGCTACAGCTGCTAACCAAAAGGTCAGCAGTTCAAATCCACCAGGCACTCCTTGGAAACTCTACGGGCCAGTTCTCGTCCGTCCTATAGGGTCGCTATGAGTTGGAATTGACTCGACGGTAATAGGTTATATATATCTCACAGCATTTATCTTTGTTTATTCACTTACTTTCAATATTTCGTGTGCTTTTAAGTTTGACTCTTCCAAAATCAGGAACCAGACTTTTACATTTTTGCCCACTCTGGTATTTTTTAACCCATTCTCATTCATTGTGATCACTGATATATTTAGTATTACTTCTACAATATTATTTTAAAGTTTCCTCTTTTTCTTCATTTTTGCAAAAATGGTCATACTTTATTTGTTCATTTTTTAAACTTTAATAGTGTTTTTCTTTATTTATTCTAATAATGGTTAACTTTAAACTGTTAGTAAACATGTTTACATCTATTTACAACAAAAACATATATCTGTAATAATATAATCCTCTTCCCAAAAAGTTGTATTGGATTCACAAATATACTCACAATGTGCTCAAAGCTAGAAGATAATATAACTTATTTTTACATAAATGCACCCTCTCCAATAATACTCTGCTGGGTTCTATGTGGGGTGACTGCCTGTGAGGTGATGCCATTCTCCAAAATATCTTTAGAAGGTACCTACATAAACATTCCTGATACCACATGTGCCCTTTGTAACCAAAAGTTACAAAGTAACAAAGCAAAAAGTATTGTAAGCAACTCCCAAGACTCCTTATAATTAATAAAAGGACAGCTTAAACAGTTTCTTAAAACTATAAACCTGGCTTTTGAACCTAGGCTCTTCAATGAATTCTTAAACTTTTAAAGGCATTCCTAATTTCTATTTGATGCTAGACCATCAGGCCTCCTGTGTGAAGAATACAAACACTTGTAAAATGATAGCTTTTAGATAATCCCCTAAATTGCATAGACATTCCCTAGCATTTTAACTGGAATTGGGAAATGACTTCTCAAGGTCACGTGAAAGTTAACTTATCGTACTTTCGCTTAAAAAATTTCTATTTTATCCTTGTCATTTTTTGAATGCAGTTTGGAACTTGAAGAACAGTAAGGTATTATAAAAGTCAATCTTCCTGCATAATGTCTGATGGTTAGATTTATCCCTGAGGAAGGATGTAAATTCATTGCAGATGATACTTTAATGGAGCCTAGCTTTTTTGTCATGCAAAGAGATTCAAATGAATGTGGCAGCCAGCATCAATTCCTATTGGAAGCAGTGCAACATGAAGCAAGTGGTCTTGTCAGAAATAAGTAAATAAATATCTCTAGCTTTCCCATTTTAACAATTTTATCCCATCAAAGAAATGCAGAACATGATTTACATGTTGTTGATAATCTTTTTAAAGAATGAGTCCAAGTGCTAAGGCTTGTTTGCACTTATTGTAATAGAGCTGACAGGTATGTTATTCATAATATGCTGGAGAAAACATTAGCTTCTACAAAGTTGGAAAATACTCATAAGTGAATATGTATTCATTACTTTAGATAAATGACCCCCTTTCTCTGTCATGGCTTATATTAATTCATTGGGTGTATGTATTCTTTTTTATGTACAGTTTTTGCCACATTTGAAGAAATAAATTGATAGAGCTGTGGTGTTAAAAAAAAACAGATAGGAAAATGCTGAAACATGCGCTCAGTAGTCACAGCTAACAATGGCAGGTAAACCTGTCATAAGGAATTTCCTAAAATTATGCACAATTTTAATCTTACCAAATTAAAGTGGGTAATAAGTTTGTTGGAGTTGGTTGTGCAAATGATTAAGTGCTGGGCTACCAAACTAAAGGATGACAATTGCAACCCACCCAGCAGGCACCTTAGAAGAAAGACCTGGGGATATACTTCCAAAAGGTCACAGGCTTGAAAACACTTTGGATCACAGTTCTACCCTGCAACACATGAGTCGTCATGAATCAGAACCAACTCTCTGCAACTGATTTGTTTGTTTTTGATAAATGAATTGTGTTTAATGATATTAATGCCAGTCACTTGAAATTACTTGGAAACATCTAAGCAATGAATACTTCAGTCTGCTTAATCTAATGCTGAATTACCAAAGGAATGGTGTGCTGTGAGCCTTTCCAAGGTCTGGGGCCTTGTAAAAGTGTTACATGATTCCAAAACCCTTCTTGTAAAAACAGGACAAGTTCAAATACTAATAGATCCATGAAATACCTGACTAGATTTAACACTCTTTTCAGGGGAGAGAGGCAATTTCCATGGGAAGTAACTGTCGTAAACTTAATGAGATTCCAAATAGTTGCAAGAGGAAATACAGTGATTTTATATTAGAGGTAATCTTTTCAATAGATGTCTCATTACAAAAATCTTCTATGTTGTTCATTTGTTTTATTTCTATTTTATTATGAAATATAGCACCCATACAGAAAAGTATATAAAATACATATACACAACTTGAAGAGTAATTATAATGTGAACATCTATGTACTACCTCACAGGTCAAGAAATATAATATTGTTAATAATCAGAAGCATCCTGTGTGCCCCTCCCTTAACACAAATTCCTGCCTGTCTCCAGAATTAACTAACCTCTTGACTTTGTGATAACCATCTTTTGCTTTTTAAGAATAATATACACCTCATGTGCATTCACAGTGGCTGTAACAATGGACTCAAACACAGCAACAATTGTGAGAATGGTGCAGGACCACGCAGTGTTTCATTCTGTTGTACATAGGATTGTTATGAATCAGAATCGACTCAACGGCACCTAAAAACAACGACATATGCATTTCTATGTAATTTAGATTGCTTTCTCTTGGACACCTTCATATTTCTCTGTATTATTGCATTGCATGCAGCTAAATGATTAAATTATTTGTATTGTTGGTGTTATTATGTGTCTTCTAGTCAGCTCCAACTTAGTGACCTTACGTATATATGTATATACAACAGAATGAAACATGGCAAAGTCCTGTGCCATCCTCACAATAGCAGGTATGTTTGAGCCCATTGTTTCAGCAACTGTGTCAGTTCATCTCATTGAGGGTCTTCCTCTTCTTTGCTGACCCTCTATTTTACCAAACATTATGCCTTTCTCCAGGGATTGGCCCCTCCTGATAACAAGTCCAAAGTAAGCAAGATGAGGTCTCACCATCCTCCCTTCTAAGGAGCATTCTGGCTGCAATTTCTCCAAGACAGATTTGTTCATTCTTCTGGCAATTCAAGGTATATTCAATAGTCTTTGCCAACTCCATAATTCAAATGCATCAGTTCTTCTTCCATCTTCCCTTTTCATTGTTCAGCTTTTGCATTCATAAGAGGTGATTGAAATACCATGGCTTGGGTCAGGTGCACCTTAGTCATCAAAGTGACATCTTTACTTTTTAAAATTTTAAAGAGGTCTTTTGCGATAGATTTGCCCAAAGAAGTATGTCATTTGATTTCTTGACTGCTGCTTCCGTGGAGGTTGATTGTTGATTCAAGGAAAATGAAATCCTTGATAACTTCAATCTTTTCTCCATTTATCATGATGTTGCTTATTCGTCCAGTTTGTTTTCTTTCTGTTGAGGTATAATGCATACTGAAGGCTGAGTATTTGATCTTTGCCAGTAAATGTTTCAAGTCATCCTCTCTTCTGGCAGTAATTTTTATTACTGCATAGAATTCCATTATATGGCTATACTCTAATTTATATATCCATTCTACTGGGTCATTTTCAGCTTTTAAAAAAATACTATTTATAAGCTGTACAAACACATGCGTTATTTGTTGGGAGGGGGGTATACAATTTATTCAGAGCAGTGCCCCTCAAAGTGTGGTTCCTGGACTAGCAGCAAACCTGGGTAATTGTAAGAATGAATATTTTGAGTCCCACTCCTGATGTACTTTATTAGAAACTCGAAATTTATTGACAAGCCATCTGTTTTAACAAGGCCTCTAGTTGACTCTGGCACACTCTAAAGATTGAAAACTATGCAAACTTTGAAGTGGAATTGCTGGATTATGTGGTATGCATATTTACAACATTATTAGAAGCCATATTGTTCTTCAAAGTGGTTATACCAATTACCAAATCTTCAAATGCAAACAGGTGCAGATTAAATAAATAAACAAATGAAAGCTCTAAAAAACATCTGTACTGTCTAGAAAAAAGACAAGGAAAGGGGAAGTCTCACAAGGTAAAAATTATAAGATAATAACTTCTACTCTAATCAAACACTACAGAAAAACTTATGACCTCACATTCACCAGCAAATGCCAAGTAGCGAGTCTAGAATTTCACACTCACCATCCTGTAGCAAGATGCCCTGCTCCCTCTGCTGAGGTCATGAGAACAAAAGGCCAAGTAGAGAGATGAAACTTTCATCTTTGCTTGTACAAATGAGGCCTTCTCTCCCCTGGGAGGTGAACAATGGCTACATGAAAAACCTCCACTTCTACCACCAACCAGCAATATTGATGTGCTTCTCTCTCTCCCCATGGTGGTACCAGAGGAAGCCTAGCGGAAAGTCAAGAATTTCATCACTGCCCAGTAGTAACCAGGCCACCCAACCCCCATCATGTTAACAGAGGCGAAGTGGGAAGCAATAATGAGGTATTCCTATCCCTCCTAGTCACAGAAGAACCAGTGGAAGCCTAGTGGGGATCCAGCACTCTACCCTACTCAGTAGTAATGAGGAGCCCCCTCCTCAATTTCGGTGTCAACAGAGACCAAGTGGGGAATCTGCACTTTTACCCCCCATTCTTCTGTCATAGAGGTGTCAGAGGAAGCCAGCTAAACAGACGATTTAATTAATATCCAGAGTGTCCTAAAATACATAGTACTATAACATCCAGGTTTCAATTTAAAAAATCACTTGTCATAACAAGAACCAAGAAGATCTCAAACGAAAAAGAAAACCAATACATACCTTCACATAGATGACAGAGTTGTTAGAATTATCTGACATTTTTTAAAGAAGCTATAATAGGTTTTCAATAAAAAATCACAAACATGGTTGAAAGAAATGAAATAAAATAAAAAGACTCAAAATTATATTAAAAGTCTCATAAAATGTGAGATATAAAAAAGAACGAAATGGAAATTTCATAACTGAAAAATATGATAACTGAAATAACGAATGGGCTGAACAACAGCATGGAGGGGACAGAGGAAAGAAGCAGTGCACTGGATGATAGAACAATAGAAATTAACAAGTATGAACAATGGAGAGGAAATATATAGGTAAAAAAACAAAAACAAAAACAAGAAACTCTTAGGACTGTAGGACTACTAAAAGATTTAATATCCATGTCAGCGTAGTCTCATAAATAGGAAATTAATAGGGCTGGCTGGGAAAAATGGCTGAAAACTGCCAAAATTTATCAAAAGACATAAACCTGCAGATTACAGAAGCTGAGAGAATACCAAAGTGGATAAACACAAAAAATCTACACCAAGTCACAACAAAGTCAAGCTTCTGAAAACTAATGACAAAGAAAATATCTTGAAGCAGCAAGAAGGAAATGACACCTTATTAACAAGAGTAAAACACTTCTAATGACAGCAGATTTTTTGTCAGAAACCATGGAGGTCAGAGGGAAGTGGCATATTTTTCACGTGCTGTAAGAAAAGAATTGTATAGTCAAAATTTTATATTCAGCAAAAATCTTCTTCAAGAATGAAAGGGAAATCAAGACATTCTTTGATGAAGGAAAACTAAGAAAATGTGTTGCCAGAAGAACTACCCCAAAAGAATGGCTAAAATAAGTTCTCTAAATAGAAGAGGAATGATAAGAGAAGGAACCCTAGGACAATAAGAATGAAGAAATAAAATGGTAAGCAAAAATCACATTTATTAGCTTATTCTTTTAGATCATTAAAACATTACTACCTACATATTTATCAAATTCTAAAATTAGTCAATTTCTTTACTCTCCTCCCAGTGTAAGGAACTTACAATATTTTAATTCCATTCTGCCCCATCCAAAAGCAATAATATTTCTGTTTTACATAAAATTTCTATCTTTTTCATTATTTTATTCTAAAGACAGTATTATTTTTATTGTTTACACAATTAATGTACATTTTATTTTACCCACATACTTATGCCACTAACCTTGCTTTTTAAAGTTTAGGCATTCCTCTTGGGTTTGTGTCACTCCAGCTTGTAATAAATATTTTAGATTTCCTTTAGCGAAGATTTGCTGGTGGCAAAATATTTCAGTATACTTCTGAAAAAATATCTTTACTTTGCTATTATTCCTGAAAGCTTATTTCTTTTGACACACAATTCTAGACTGGCCGTTAGTTTCTCCAACCATATTAAAATATAATTCCACTATTGAGAATTCACTGTCGTTTTAGCTGCCCATATGGGTCCAGAGTATGCTGCAGGAACAAACATCCTCAAATCTCAATGGGTTAATACATCAAAAGTTTATCACCTGAACATGAGGTCTCTTCTCATCATAGTTACTAAAGAACTCAGTTTAATGGAGATTTCCTCTTAAAAACATATTGTTACTTTCATCACAGCAGTAGGAAAGAACGACAGTTGCACAAAAGCTCTTTAAGTGTCCACCAATAAATGATACATGTAACTTCCATCTTCCAAACAAACTCGCTAGCCTAGAATTAATCTAATAGTATGGGGAGATGCAATTCAAAATATACCTGGAATGAAAATATGAAATATTAGGTAAACATCACTAATGTTGCTGCTGTTTAGAAGTTAGTCTTTTTTTAATTTTTTTAATCTGATTGTTTTAAAGATTTTCTAGTTATTTTAGGCAGGTCTAGAGTGTCTTTTTACGTATTATCTTGTGATTTGTTAGTCTTCTTGAATCTGTAGATTAATTAATTTTTATTAATTCAAAACAATTTTCAGACATTATTCCCTCCTATTATTTCCTCTGCCCTATTCTTTCTAGCCTTTTTTTTTAGAAACCCAATGAGATATTTTAGACCTTTGTCTAATTGTCTGTTCATTTGAACTCCTATTTATATTTTTTTACCTTTTAATTTTTACATGTTGCATACTGTAAAAATTCTGGTGACAAATTGTTATGGAATGAATTGTGTCCTTCAAAAATATGTGTTGTAAATCCTAACCTCTGTGCTTGTGGTTATAATCAGTTTTGAGATGGACTGTATTTGTTACGTTAATGAGACAGCATTAGTGCTGGATGTGTCATAAATCAATCTCTTTTGAGATGTAAAACACATTAAGCAAGCAAAGGAAACAAGCAGAGGAGGGGGAAGAGAAATGTCAAGTCACATGGTGATCACCCTGGAGCAGAAGCTCAGAAGAGACAAAGAACTTCCTCCAGAGCCAGAAAGCCTTCCCCTAGACCCAGCACCCTGAGAAAATCAACTTCTATTTGTTAAAGTCAAACATTTGTGGTATTTCTGTTACAGCAGTGCTAGATAATTAGGACACCATTCTTTCAGTTTTCTAAGTCTGTAGGCATGTCTCTCTGTGTAAGGTGATATTAAATATATTCATGGAAATTATTACTTCAAGTATTATATTTATAGGTTAAGAGACAGAAAGTGAGAAAGAAACACAGAGAGAGATTTCTAGAAGCCTTACTTGTTTTCCTCAATCTATTTTTTAAAGTATTTTTAGTTTTTGTTTATAACAGATATTTTAAAGTATTTTTTTCTTTTATTTGTATATAGCAAAGCATTTTTGTTTTATAATTTGTGTCTGACAATTCCTGTACAGAAGTATATTCAGGTCTATTTCATCTCTTTACTCTGTTCTGCTACTTTTCATTTATGGGGTCTCATTAATGGTGTCTTAAACCCTTGTGGTATAGTGGTTAAACACTATGGCTGCTAACCAAAAGGTCAGCAGTTCGACTCCACCAGGCTCTCTTTGTAAACTCTGTGGGGCAGTTCTACTCTGTCCTATAAGGTCACTATGAGTTGGAATCAACTTGAAGACAATGGGTTCGTTTGTTCGCTTTTTTGATTTTACCTACTAGGATATTTTTTATACATGAGTTTCTCATTTTCCTCATAAAATAATTTGTGAGAAGTGTTTGAGGCCTAGAATGAAGGGCTATTAGTGCAGAAACAATTTGCTTTTGCTTCTCCAGGCACCTAAGGTACATAGCCACTACCATTATAAACTAAATACATAGCTTGAGGTTTTGGGGACGCCCTAATTACAGAGTCATTCAAGGTTACCCTCTTGCTTACGAATTGCCTTGTGATGATACTTTCTTGGTATACTGCCTGTCTTGGTCATCTAGTGCTGCTGTAACAGAAATACCACAAGTGGATGGCGTCAACAAAGATACATTTATTTTCTCACAGTCTAGTAGGCTACAAGTCCAAATTCAGGGCATCAGCTCTGTTGGCTCCAGAGAAAGGTCCTTGTGATGCATCAGTCTTCCTTTGGTCTGGGAGCATCTCAGTGCAGGAACCTCAGGGCCAAAGGACATGCTCTGCTCCCTGCACTGTTTGCTTGGAGGTATGAGGTTCCCTTGTATCTCTGCTCACTTCTCTCTTTTATATCTCAAAGGAGATTGGCTTAAGACACTATCCAATCTTATAGACATCACCAGTATAACCTCATCATAGTGATAGAGTTTAAAACACATAAGGAAATCACATCAGCTTACACAATCATACAATACTGGGAATCATGAACTAGCCAAGTTGACAGATATTTTTGGGCAACACAGTTCAATCCATGACACTGCCCTCACATTTGCTCTTGCACCCACCACTCTTTACTGCTCAGTGACATGGCTCTTTACTTACAGATACTGGGGGGTAAAGGACAAGGTGAGTTTAGTGATGTTTAGCCCCTAACACGAAATGTAGCTGTATCTGGTTCAAAATGTATAGGGACAAGTTGTCTTATGTAATTTCCCACTTTAGATATTCCTTGGTCCTTAACTTCTTTCCTAAGTACTCTAGAGGTCATCTGATGCCAATAGGTTAAAGAGATTTATTGTTCTGCTTTCTTCTCTGACTATATGCTTTTATTTAAATTTTAGACTGTAAATTATTATTAGCTCATCAACTTTTTAATGTTTTCAAGGAAACGTAAACATGTTAAATTATAGGCATACACACACGTATACATGTATATATGTTGATTTTTAGACATGTATGTATCTATTAGAGGGTTGAGTTAGTCCAAAAATACGGGCCCATTTTATTGCTGTATGTAAATACATATACAAATACCTGTTTATGAATTTAATTTATAAAATTTTATTTATTTATTTTGATTTCTTATTTACTTGAAATTGGAAAAGGGACCATTATTTTAAGAAAGGAAAAGAAGAAAGAAATATAAGAAAAGAGAGAGGAGAGAGAAAATAAAAGAGAGAGGGAGAAAGACAAAGAGAGGAAGGAAGGAAAGAAGAAATGGAGGGATGAAGGGGAGGAGGGAGAGGAGGAGGAAGGAAAGAAAGAGAAGAGAGAGAAGGAGAGAGAAATATCAACACAACTCCATACCAGACCAAACCTGTTGCCATTGAGTCAACTCCGACTCACAGCGACCCTGTAGGAGAGTAGATCTACCCCATGGGGTTTCCAAGGAGTGGCTGGTGGATTTGAACTGGCGACCTTTTGATTAGCAGCTGAGCTCTTAATCACTGTGCCACCAGGGCTCCAAAATAGTAAACCTATCTAGACTCCAGGATTGTGAAAAATATATAGCGAAGACAGCAAAGGTGCCTAAATCATTCCAGTAACTTTCTCTCCGGTCCCTCTGAAACAACGCAGGCTCCTTTTCAATAACATTACCTTACTTCCGTCCCATTCACCTACACTTCCAGGACAGGACTTCTGAATATTTTGGGTCCTACTTCTCACTCCCCTCGTTCCTTTACAACCGCCACCACCACCACAGGGATTGCCTAGAAACATTCTTTCTTCCTCTTAAATCATTGCTCCCATTTATATGCGCTTTTAGCACAATGTACTCAACATAGTTACAATTTTACATATATTACTGTGATTCTTTTACAAGTGCCTCTCTTTTTAACAATATTGTAAGCTCTGTGATGGCAGGGTTTGTATGTTTTTCCCAGTTTTTGCCCATAATTGAATCCCTAATGCCTAGAACAATGCCGAGGACACAGTAGGTGTTCAAAATAGATGAATGAGTGCACTCATGCCTGCATAAATGAATAATTGAGTGTCATTTAATCTACATAGAAAACTCTTCCTTTGCCATCTTCCTGCTCTCACTTTGCCCAGATAATTACAATTCATCCTTCACACCTCAGTTTACACAGTGACTACTTGGATATCGTTTTTGAATCAAAACTACATGAAAATGTCCCTCTTCTGTGCTTTACTATTTGTGGGGTTTTTCTTGTTCCATTTACCCTAACTTAGCATGTTGTGTACCAAAATCTGTTTTGTGTATATCTCTTTCACTAATTTATAAGCATTTTAAGGGTAGAGAGAGGATGAGAGTCTTGATCAAAATACAAATTGTCAATGTTGATTGAGAAGGAAATTATGTCCTTTACACTATACAAAGAATATATTTTTTCACAGGTGGCAAAGATGATACTACTGAATAGCATGACAGTTATAGTACACAAGGAAGAGTAATGGCAAACAATCCACAGTTTATGGGGACGTTATTAGAGTGTTTTAAGGGTTAAGAAACCTCTGAGCAGCTAATAATCAATAACTGTAAGTATTTATATTGATTAACTATATATAAAGCACATGGTAAAGTATTTGAAGACCATGCTATGAAATATATCCTCCGGGCTATAGAAAGAGCATTAAAATTGTAAGGAAAAAGATGAGATTGACTCTCATTTGATTTATGCCATTTAAATGTAAAATGTTCCCACATTAACGATTGTTTTCAGAATTAAAAGGACCACAAGCATACACTAAAATTATAATTATTATTAGCTCTTTATAAAAGAATGGAGCCCTAATGGCACAGTGGTTAAAAGCTCGATTGCTAACCAAAAGGTTGGCAATTCGAATCCACCAGGTGCTCCTTGAAAACCTTATGGGCCAGTTCTACTCTGTCCTATAGGGTCGCTATGAGTCAGAATTGACTCGATGGCAACGGGTTTGTTTTTTTTTTTTTTTAAATAAAAGAATAAACAGTTGTTAATTTGGATTTGGATTTTTATTCTCAAAAATGTATATTAGATTAAACACAAAAATGCAGTTCAACGTGAGGTTCCACGTAAGTCAAATGGCTTTTGCTGAGGATAAAAACATAAATATTTATTATTGTTATTCAGCATCATCAAATGAACCAAATGTTACCTTTTTAGATTACAGAAACCATAAAAAAAGCCCTCCAAAAATAACATAGTCTATTTTTATTCAATTTCATTAGTAAATTTTAAATTACTCAGTAATACATTGTTCTCAACACACACAAAAAAATTTTCTTACCAAATATTTCCACACAAATTACCCATTATACATTTATTTTCTTTAGAATCATTGGCTTTTTCTAAAATTTAATTTTTATTAACCTCATGAATTCAATTCAGGACACAATATTTAAATGAATTTCTGTCATAAGTCTCTGGTTTTCTCCGTAATTTTCCAAAAGGTGCCCATACATTGTACCTCATTGTCTTTTAAATGTTGCTCAGTGTAGAAAATTTATTTTTCTATTCTTGAGTATGAAGATAAATCATAGATTTCTGTTCTTAATACGGATACAATCACAAGCCTTTGATTCCTAACACAACTGCTCAAGATATTTTAAGCTTAGGTCTTTATTGGAGTTTAAAATTGAAGCATATAAAATCCAGAACCCCTCTAACTCTGGAAAATCCCATGCTCTCCTTGTTCTCACACCATGGTGAGCATCACTGTTTGTGAGTCAAATAGGCAGTACTAATATTTTACAATTTTCAAAACTAAAACTCTGAAAGTGATCTCAAATGTAATTCCTATACTTGCACACGTGACTAAGTTCAGATTCAGGCCTCTGTACAGATGTTCTGGCCAGAAATTTGTCCCAATCTATAAAATCTGGTCAGCAAATTTCTCTATATTCACTAATTCCCAAATGGTTATCATATATTTTATCAGTCGTTAGAGTTATGGTTTTTAAACATTCACTCAAAAGTTTTGTGTTGACATGTCTAATCTGACAGGTCCTACCCTGAGAACACATACAGTCATGGTGATATTTATCAAAAGCAAAAATAAACTAATCATGTAACATGAATTAGTAGCAGAACTTCCTAAAAGTAACAAATAAAAAACTCTTTGCCATCAAGTAGATTCTGACTCACAGTGATCTTATAGGACAGAGTAGAACTGCTCCAAATGGTGGATTCTAACTGCCAATCTTTTGGTTACCAGCCAAGCTCTTAACTACTTCACCACCAGGGCTCCATTATATACCAAATAGAAGTATGATAAAATATCAATACATAAAAAAAGAAAACAATTCCCTGTTATATGAAAACCTTGATTCACAATGTTATGGAAAATCAGTTATGGTAGTAAATTCTATTTAAATAGGAACAGAGTAGAGAAAAGTAAAACAGTGATGAACAGCCACAAACTATAGTATTTTACACTGTGTAACAAGACCAAGAATGTTCAGAACCACTGATTTATTGGGTGAGTACTGCGCTAGGAATTGACTAGTTGTCAGAAAGATCCATGTTCACAAATTTCACTGTTAACATTACTAGCCAAAGTTATTTATTTATTTATTTTGATTTGTTTGTTTTGTTTTGTTTTACTTCTTCATAAAAAGGGATAGATAACTGTATCACAGAAGTGTTGTGAGACAGAAATAAGAAAATAGGTTTCTGGAAAATAATAATGAGTAACTAAATATTTGTTTACTTTCTTCCTCTCCTTTCATGGAAATAAACAAACTTCCAGATTTGCTGTGTTAGTTTACTAATTCGAAATTTCTATCAGAATATCAAAGCATTTATCCTATACCAAACCGAAACGAAACTCGTTGCCATCGAGTCCGACTCACAGTGACTCTATAGGACAGAGTAGAACTGCCCCATAGGATTTCCAAGAAGCTGCTGGTGGATTCAAACTGCTGACCTTTTGATAGCAGCCAAACGCTTAACCACTACGCCACCAGAGCTCCATTTATCCTATAGGGTTAGATAAAAACTAATCCAGTTTCTGTAAAGTCAATTTCGACTCATGACAACCTCATGTGTTCATAGTAGAACTGCATTCCATAGATTTTTCACAGCTGTGACCTTTCACAAGCTGATTGCCAAGTCTTTCTTCCGAGGCACCTATTGGTGGATTTGAACCACCAACCTTTCAGTTAATAGTTGAGTACTTAACCATTTACACCACCTAGGAACTACCATGTTTTATTAATCTACACCTAAAATTATTGATAGTAGCAGAGTGACTGCTTGCCATCACTTAAAAAGGCCTTCATATCCTGCAGACAGAGGGAAGACTGACACAAAGTTAGGTGCAAGTTTTTATTGAAAGAGAAGCAAATCTTCAGAGAATTAGACATTCTCAGCATTTGCAAATCCTTCCACTCCAAAATCAGGGCCCTGGAATCTTGGGGTGGGGTTACATGTGGAGATGTATTTAAGAAGGATGAACACTCATATTCGCCTGAAACAAGAAATGATATCATTTGTTAATTAGATTTTTTTTTTTCCCCAGCCAAAAAATATTTGCATAATAAAAAATAAGTAAAAGTACTCAGGCTACGAATTAGTTAAATTGCTTAAACTTCTTACTTCAATTCCCATGGTGAAATTCAGTTTATTGATTACTTCAATGCCATACGCAAGTTTTGGATTATGGATGAAATTTGTTCAGTTTTGATATGAAAAGAAATGAAGTTTCAGAGTTTAAAATATGCCTTTCCTTTGGTTAACAAAAATATGAATTATTGCAAATTTAAAGTATTCAAAAAGTCATCCAATAAATTGAAAAGTATAGATATAATGCATATAGTCAACAGGTATTTTTAAGTGTGATTAAAACCATCTAGTGACTTATATTAGTTACCTATTGCTGGGTGGCAAATTATCTCAGAACACAGTTGTTTACAAAGTAATATTTATTATCTTGCAGTTTTTGTAGGTAAGGAACCCAGTGCATCTTAAATTGATCTTCTGCTTCAGAGGTTCTGATATGCTGAAATTAAGTGATTATCTGAGACTGCAGCCATCCCAAGACTTGACTGGCGAAGGATCTGCTTTCAGGCTCACTTGTGTCGTTGTTGGTAGGATTTGGTTGCTTGCTGGCTCTGAGCTGGAGGCTGTTCTCAGCTTTTTTTGCCATGTGGGCCTCTCAATAGGACAGCTTACAATATGGCAACAGGCTCCATTAGAACAAGCAAGAAAGAGAAAGAGAAACAGAGTGAGTTGGGCAGAAATCATAGTGTTTTGTTTCCTAATCTCAGAAGTGACATGTCATCACTTTTGCCATATTCATTAGAAGCAAGTCATAGGCATAACTCACACTCAAGGCAAGAGAATTGCACATTGGAGTGATTACCAGGAGGAAGGAATTATTGAGAACCATTTCAGAACTGTCTACCACAATTCATCCTCTGTCCCCCAATAATTCATAATCCTTCTAAATGCAATGCATTCATCTCTCCCAAAGTCTACAAAATTCTCACCCTATTAAGAATGTCAGATCCATGTCCAAATATTATCATCTAAATCAGGTCCAGGTATGGATCAGCCTCCTCTGGTGTAATTCCTTAATTATAGCTCCTAAAGCACAGTTCCTTTAGATTTGTAGATCCATGACAGTAAAGAGACACACTTCACTTGCCCCCATGCACTTAACCTACAGTGACAAGACAAGCACAAGATAACTACTATAGACATTCTTGTTCAAAATGGGGAGAATGGGAGGCACAAAGATCTCATTGGTCTATAACAATCCTGAAATACAGCTAGATAAATGTTGTAACTTTTATTAGGTTTCAAAGTCTATGAATAATTCTCCGTGGTTCTTGACTTCATTCTTTTGACTGTTTGTATCGCTTTATGAGTTATCTTTTCTTGTCCATGCATGATGTCTTTTCAGTTGCTCAGTCAGCTTCCTGCTGGTAGAATTTTGGTGGTCCAACAGCCTGTTTTAATTTTGTACAAACTGATTGGGTTTCTGAAGACAGCATTTTCTAAAAACTTTATGGGCTTCTGTGAATCTCACTGGAGTTTCTACATTAGATAAAATCCACACCCACAAATCTCTTCAAAATAATCTTTTCTGCACCTTGAGATGATAGAAGAACAATATTCTTAATCTTCCCAGGAGGCCTATTGCTTGATTGAAACTATTTGTGTGGCACACCATTAATCTCTTTAGATATTTAATTGTACTGAATAATATTCTAATTCTTTAATTTTTCTGAAGCCTTAACAAAAGGGTGTATAGCTGATTTATCTCTAGATCATATTTGAGTGACAGCTCAGAAGCCATTTCTTACTTTAGCATATTTTCTGGAGATGCTGAAAATTTTCAAAATAGATGGGTTCTTCTTTGTTTAATAGTTCATTCCTCAATTTCTCTCTCATTTTACTATAAGCAGCAATAAGAAGCTTGGAAGTAACTTCAACCCTTTGCTTGGAAATCGCCTTTGTTACATTATCAAGTTCATTAGGCACATGTTCTGCTTTTCACATCACTGAAGATGGATAGGATTGCTAAATTTTCCGCCATCACATAACAAGGACGTATCATTCTCCAGTGTTCCATAAAATTTTCCTCATTTTGAGTCTGTACCAACAAAGTCCTAAAAGCCCAGATTTCTATTAACAGTCTTTTCAAAGCAATCTAGGCTACCTCTATCATGTTCTTTACCCACTGCCAGTTTCCAAAGCCACTCCCACATTTTTAGTGTTTGTACAACAGCACCCTACTTCTGGTATCAAAATCTGCATTAGTTATCCATTGTTCTGTAACAGATTACCCCAACCCTCAGTAGCTTACACCAACATTTATTACCTCACAGATCTTGTAGGTCAGAAATCAGGTATGGTTTAGATGGGTCCTCTGATTCAGGATCTCTCACAGATTATAATTGTTTTGTAGGCCATGGCTGCAGTCATCTCGAGGCTCTACTGGAAAAGGATCTGCTTTTAAACTCACTTACATGGTTGTTGACAGGACTCAGTTCTTCATGAACTGTTGCTCTGAGGCCACCCTCAAGTTAACTGCCACATAGGCTTTTTCATAGGCAGCTCATGATAAGGCTGCTGGCTTCAACAGATTAAGCAAACGAGAGGTGAAGAGAGAATGAGTAAGAGAGAGCGCAAGTAAGACTGAAGTAACTGCTTTTCATAACCTCATATTAGAAGTGTTATCACATGTCTTTTACTGTATTCTATTCATTAGAAGCAAGTCAGAAAGTCCATACTACACAAGGAGATTACACAGGGCATGGATACCATGAGGTAAGCGGTTATTGGGAGCCGTTTCAGAAGCTGCCTAACCATAAACATAAACACTTTGTTCATAAACTATTTAGAAAAAAATCCCTAGTTTTCGCAGTATATCAGTAAGTTATAGAGAGATGAGAAATATTTGTTCTAGGAAGACTATCTAAGTTCATGGGACAAAAAGCTCAATAACATGCTTATCTTTCTAGTGATGGAAGAAAGCAGATATGGTGAAGTTGCTGGAAACACCTTAGTTTCTCAAATTATTGAGATTTTGGAAGAAAGAGAGCTTACAGAATGTACACAGACCTAAAATTATTTGATTGCAAGAAATACTAAAATAAATTTGTACTCTCACTAGTCAACTTTTCACTTTCTATCCCCAGAGAAGACAGGACTTCAATTTCTTTTCAGATTAAATATAAAGATTTCAATAAAATAAGCCCAAACCTTTCATTATTTGGAAAAAATATTCTAACCCTTTTAATTGCTCAGCAACTCTGTTTGGGAGTTATAAATTAAATTAATAAAATGAAAGAACTGAAATATTTTTTATTGGTATTAAGTCTATACACATACACTCAAAGGATACATGGTAACTTCAGAATCATGTTTACTTTTTTTTTATTGTTGTAGTTTAAATGAAGTTTACATTTCAAGTTAGTCTCCCATACAAAAATTTATACATACATTGTTATGTGATCCTAATTGCTCTCCCCTTACTGCGACAGCACACTCCTCCTTTCAACCAGTTCCTAACCCTCTCTGCCTTCCCATCTCACCTCTGGACAGAAGCTGCCCATTTAGTCTCTTGTATCTACTTGAGTTAAAAGGCACACTCCTCACGAATATTACTTTATGTCTCACAGTCCAGTCCAATCCCTGTCTGAAGAGATGTCCTCAGAAATTGTTTTAGTTCTGGGCTGATAGACAATCCAGGGGTGATGCTTTCTGGGGATCCTCCAGTCTCAGTCAGACCATTGAGTCTGTTCTTCTTATTAGAATTTGAGTTCTGCACCCCACCTTTCTCCTGCTCCATCCGGGACTCTCTGTTGTGTTCCCTGTCAGGGTGGTCATTGGTGGTAGACGGGCACCATCTAGTTCTTCTGGTCTCAGGCTGATGAAGTGTCTGGTTTATGTGGCTCTTTCTGTCTCTTGGGCTAATACTTTCCTTCTGTCTTTGGTGTTCTTCATTCTCCTTTACCCTAGGTTGTTGGGACCAACTGATGCATCTTAGATGGCTGCTTGCAAGGTTTTAAGACCCCAGACGCCACTCACCAAAGGATGCGGAACATTTTCTTAATAAGCTTTCTTATGACAACTGACCTACATGTCCCCTGAAAGCATGGTCCCCAGACCCCTACCCCTGCTACTCTGTCCCTCAAAGTGTTTGATTGTATTCAGGAAACTTCTTAGCTTTGGTTTAGTCCAGTTGTGCTGACTTCCCCTATAGTGTGTGCTGTCCTTCCCTTCACCTAAGATAATTCTTATCCACTATTTAGTTAGTAAATGGTTACTTCTTAAGAGGAGGGAACGAGGAAGCCGTGGAGCTATAGAGAAAATGTTTTTATGTTTCTGCACAGAGTTTCTGAGCAACTCTTACTAAAGCTTGGGACCTTGACTAAAAGACAAGCCTTAGAAGTTAATTTATGACTGAATAGGTAATGAGAACTCCATAGAGAGGTATGTGTTACATTTCAAGGGAGAGTAATTTCCTTATGATAGAGACATCCATGGGTTTATAGCTGGAGGTACTGGTCTTATTTTTCCCTGGAGACATTTATTTATATTCCGAAGTATGAGGACTCAGGATTCTTCTCATTACGTTTTCAAGGAGATGCTCACAGAAGGGCAGGTGAAGAGCTAGCTACCTTTCTCTCTTATATAAACACCCACATTCATTTTCTGAAGGTCCATTGCCTACAATAGACACCCTTATGTAGGATGATAAGGCTTTCTCATTGTGTCACCTCAGAGGTAAAGATTGGGGCAAAGGGAAAGCAGCACAATTAATTACTGCAAGTAAATAATAGTCTACTCTGCTTCAGAAGCTTCATGTCTGAATTCAGGATGACATTAATAGATACAGATATTAAAAACTTAACAGGAGTTGATATACTCAGATAAAGGTGTACATGGTGGGCTTCAACTGTATCTGAACTATTCTATTTCTTGAAAAATAAGCTCTGAGACAAACATAAATTTAACACGTTAAAATCTGGTTGGATATGGGATGATTGCTACATTAGTGTCATAATTTTAAAACAAACAAATATACCTTTCTGGTCAATAATATGGTAGAGAGCCAAGAAAAAAAAAAAAAGGTTAAAAAAGTTTTGATCTTCACATATGTTCTTCCACAGTGGAAATATGAAGGTGGTATTTTTCCTTCAAAATACATAAGGAGGTTGCCTTCCTTACAAGGGAACAAGATGAACTACTTTGTACTTACAGCCCTGTAGGAAAGAATTCATTAAGTATTTAATATTCTGATTTGGGAACAGCTTCCTTGGAAGACTATAATTTTAATTAATAAATGCTTTCTATAAAACGATCACGCCTTTCTAAGCAAGTCTAATTTAAAAAGCCTATTCTTATACTTAATTTTAAAGTTTTAAAATGGATGATTTTGGCTATAAGGATAATATCGTCTTATAAAACTGGCAGAGAGGTCAAGTGCACGTGCACACATGCAATTTATATATCATATGAGGCTCACTAAATTTAAGAATTTGTATTAGATAGCTATAAGGGATCATTCACTTTAATTTGCAGCAGACAACAGTGTGGATTTCCAGATTGGAACTTCTCCAGATAGGGAGAACTGCCCTTGAAATACTTTAATTACTAATCTTATATCCACAGTCTGTCTATTAATTACTTGAACTGCTACCAAATCAAATCACCAATCATTATTTTTAACTTTAATATGATTGAAGATTTACCTATGGGAATCTATTAAGGGAAAGAAAAAATTTAATCATGCAGCTCGATGACTCTTAAGTCATTTGTCAGCATGTCCAGTGAAATCTGTTATTAGTGCATTCAGCAGGACACCACAGAATACGGAAGTTGATCTGAATCACCGAAAAGTAGTCACGAGATACATGGTCCATTAACTCATACTGTGTGGCTCAGTGATGCAACTGGAAGCCCATGACTTTTTTATATATTTACTTCACCATCATTCATTAATGTGAGGCGCGCTGGTGGTGCTCAGCTGCTAACCAAAAGGTTGGTAGCTGCTCCCTGAAGAAAGTTGTGGCAGCCCACTTTCATAAAGATTTACAGCCTTGGATATCCTATGGGGCAATTCTACTTTGTCCTATAGGGTTGCTAAGAGTAGTAATCAATGCAACAGCAACTTTTTTTTTTTCCTTTTGTTTCTTTTATCATTAGTGTGCTGAATTCTATTCACACATTTAATGATTTATGGTCTCCAGATGGCCCTTGGTGCTTTAATTCTCACATTGGTGTTACAGGAGAGAGAGGATGGAAAGGGGAGGCAAATAAGGGTTGAACCCCCATTGAAGGAAACTTTAGATACCCTCAGCTTACATTTCATTGCTTGGAACTGTGTCACATGACTACCTTAGCTGTAAGGGAGTCTGAAAAAGACAGTATTTTTGGCTTGGCATATGACTGCATTGAACTAATTTGGAGTTCTGTTAGCAAGAAAGAGTGAGAAATTGTTAGTAGATAAGCAATCCAACAATATGAAATAAAGTAAGTGTCTTCTCTGGGTCTTTGTTATGGTAAAATTGGATTATAGAAAATGCATCTTATTAGAAAATATATTGATTGGAAGGCAATAGAGTGTAATAATTGCTAATCTGTATTGAACACTTACTATGTTTTTTAAAACAATGATTTAAGGACTTTGTAAGTGCTAAATAATTAAAAACAAAAACTTTATGTGATGGAAACAATTATTATCCCAAGGATACAAATGAGAAAACTAAGATTTAAGTAATTTTCTTATAATCACTCAACTACTAATTAGTGGAACAGGGAATTAAACCAGGCTTTAAACTTTCTAACCTTAATGCCCTCATTGTTCAATGGAGAAAATAATACGATCCAATGAATAGTGATGTAGGGAACCTGGTTGGTGCCCTTGACTATTAGCCACTTGACTACTAGCCAAAATGTTTGCAGTTCAAACCCACCCAGAGGTGTCTCAGAAAACAGACCTGGTGATCTGCTTCCGAAAAGCTGCAGCCTTGAAAATCCAATGGAGTCGTTGTACTCTGCAAACATGGAGTTGGAGTCAACTAGCTGGCAACTAACAACAATAACCTAAAAACCAAACACGTTGCAGTCAAGTGCGTTCTAGAGTAGAACTGCCCTGCCCTATAGGGTTTCCAAGGCTAAAATCTTCATCGGCATAGTGGTTATGAGCCTGGCTGTTAACCAAAAGGTCGGCAGTTTGAATACCAGCTACACCTTGGAAACACTTTAGGGAAGTTCTACTCTGTTCTATAGGGTCACTATGAGCCAGAATCTACTTGACAGCAATGGGTTTGGGTTTTTTTGTTTTTTGTTTTTGGTCTTTAATCTTTGCAGAAGTAGACTGCTACATCTTTCTCCAGTGGTGTGGCTGGTGTGTTCAAACCACTGACTTTTCCGTTAGCAGCCAAGTGCTTAACCACTGCACCACCAGGGTTCCCTACAGCCATAGTGATGTGGAAAGGATAAAATAAGATCATACATGAAAAGATCTTAAAATAATGCTTTGTATGTTAGTAAAGAGACAAAAGATTGAAGTAGTCAAGGATTTCATTTTACTTGGATTCACAATCAACAACCATGGAAGCAGCAGTCAAGAAGTCAAAAGACACCTTGCAGTGGGAAAATCTGCTGCAAAAGCCCTCTTTAAAGTGTAGAAAAGCAAAGATGTCATCATCAAGACAAAGGTGCACCTGACCCAAGCCATGGAATTTTCAATTGGATGATATGCATGTGAAAGCTGGACAAACAAATACGGAAGACTGAAGAAGAATTGACTACTATGAATTGTGGCGTTGGCAAAGAATTTTGAGCATACCATGGACTGCTGTGGGGATATGTGCCATTAAAATATGGATCTATAAAGGCCTCTATGCTGCACAACATATTGAGACTTGTCCCCAACATGTTGAGATTTGTCACGACTTGTTTTTCCAAACCTGTTACTGATTGGCTTGTTTACCTGAATTCCTCCTCCCTTGCCCAAAACTTATTGTTATTCACCCAAAGCCCATTGTTCTGTTATTTGCTTCCTTGCTTGCTGTACTGACTATAAATAAACCACTGGGACTGAAGCTGGGGTCGACTCCTCAGAGTGACCCTCCTGGCCCCACTTCTCTGTAAGAGTTGTGGCATTGGTTACTGTCTCTGCAGCTGCGACAGACTGCCAAAAGAATGAACAGGTCTGAATTGGAAGAAGTACAACCAGAATGCTCCTTAGAAGAAAGAATGGTGCGACTATGTCTTACATACTTTGGACATGCTGTCAGGAGGGATCAGTCCCTGGAGAAGGACATCATGCTTGTTAAAGTAGAGGGTCAGTGAAAAAGAGGAAGACCCTTGTCTTAGTCATCTAGTGCTGCTGTAACAAAAATACCACAAGTGGATGGCTTTAACAAGGAGAAATTTATTTCTTCATAGAAAGTAGGATAAAATTCCAAACTCAGGACATCAGTTCCAGGGGAATTCTTTCTCTCCGTCAGCCTTCTCATCAATCTCTCTCCGGGCTAGGAGTTTCTCAGTGCAGGAACCCCAGGTCCAAAGGACCCGCTCTGCTCCTGGCACTGCTTTCTTGGTGGTATGAGATACCCAACTTTCTGCTTGCTTCCCTTTCCTTTCATCTCTTGTAAGATAAAAGGTAGTGCAGGCCTCAACCCAGGGTAACTCCTTTTACATTGGATCAGGGATGTGACCTTGGTAAGGGTGTCACAATCCCACCCTAGTCCTCTTTCAGATAAAACTACAATCACAGAATGGAGGACAACCACACAATCTGGGAATCATAGCCCAGCCAAATTGATACACACCTTTTTGGGGGGACATAATTCAATCCATGACAACCCTCAACGAGATGGATTGACACAATGGCTGCAACAATGGGCTCAAGCATAACAATGATTGTGAGCATAGCACAGGAGTGGACAGTGTTTCATTTTGTAGTACATAGGGTCGCTATGAGTCTGAACCGACTCAATGGCACCTAACAAGAACAGGTTCATAAATCTCAATAAATGTCAGCTATTGTTACTCTCCAGACACTATGCTACATTTTTTTTTTTTAGTTTTCTGGAAAAAAAATTAAGTGCTTAGATTACATTTCAGTACATATTCACTTCTACACTTGACCATATAAAATTTTTTTGGCTTTCCATAAATATTCTGAAAACAGATTTAGTGAAGCTTTAAGATAATTCAGATAAATACGCAAAGCAAGATGAGTACAGGGATTTATTTTTCATCAGTAATTGCTAAATTTATTCCTTTAAGCATAATTTGCAGAAAAAACTGTAATGACAACATTTTACTTGCATCTTCTTGTTGATTTAGAAATTAGATAAGAAAATGAGTCCCCCAAAGTATTTATTTTATATAGCCTAAACATTCATTCAGTTATAAAGTGATAGTATGTTCACATTTTTTACTTAGTTACTTTTGAATATCTCAATTGTTGATAAGAATAGAGAGAACGTTTTGTACAAAAGATTACTTGCTTGACTTTTACCTTTTAAATGAAGAAAAAAGACAGACACCGGTCAATATACTATTAGTGAAAGAATTGAAGGAGCCGTGGTGGTGCAGCGGTTAAGTGCTTGGCTGTCTACCAAAACATCAGTGGTTCCAACCCACCAGCCCCTCCACAGGAGAAAGATGTGGCAATCTGCTCCCGTAAAGATTTACAGACTTAGAAATCCTACGGGGCAGTAGTTCTACCCTGTCCTATAGGGTCGCTATGAGTTGGAATCAACTAGATGGTGATGGGTTTGGTTTGGTTTTGGAAAGAATTCAGACTCTTAGTTCAAATATTGCTTCTTCAATTGATTTGCTGAATGGTCTCAGAGAAATGGTCTAATGCATTTGTATCTCTTTTGTGAAGTGAGAAGTATGTTTATTTTCTTACCTCACAGGGGGCTTATATGAACTAATTTAGTCAAGTGTAATTAGCAGGTAAAAGTTTGTTCCCATTAGTTATGTCTACAGAATAGAGAATTTATTAGTCAAGCTTACTAACATTTGCTAAAAAATTATATTGACTGAAAAATTTATTTTAGTATATTTAAATGAAATTTACTGAAAGAAAGAAAGAATAGAAAATTAGATTTGTTCTTAATAAAGAAGTACCTCTTGTGTTTCTAGTGAGTTTTAGAAAAACAGAATCAGAAACACAATTATTAGAATTTCTTTATTATAAACACTTGTAAGAAATCATGAAATATTGACTCTTTGCACTAAAATAAAATGAGGTTTCCTGGAATCTTACCATCTTTTTAAGTTTGAATCTCCTCTTTAATTTACCTACCAAGTCCATCTTCTCTTTGAATATCTCCAGTGAACCCACTACGTTTAAAACATATATATACATAATTTTTATGAAGTTAACCACTCATCGGAAAAGCACACAGGATACAAATATGTAGTTCATAAGTGTCTACCTCAGTGAATCATCACAAAGTAAACACACACATTACCTGACTCACAAAGTAAAACATTTCCAGCAACACATACTTTCCTCTCAAGGACTTTACAATCCTCACCACCTATATCTTCCCAAAGTAAGATTTCCAGATAAAATACAATATGCAATATTTAGTACCTGAACCAAACCAAAAACCAAACCCGTTGCCTTTGAGTTGATTTCCACCCAAGCCCTGGTGGCTTAGTGCTTAAACAGCTCGGCTGCTACAAGATCACCAGTTGGAATCCACAGGCCACAGCCACTACTTAGAAACTCTATGGGGCAGTTCTACTCTGTCTTATAGGGTAGCTATGAGTTGGAACTGACTTGATGGCAATGGGTTTAGGTTTTTTGTTTTTTGTTTTTTTTTTTTTTCTGGTATTATACTAAAATATCTTTTCATTGTTTATGTGAAATTCAATTTAACTGAAGTTCTTTTTTTTTTTTTTTTCCTTTTGGCTAAATCTGGAGCCCTGGTGGCAGAGTGGTTAACAGCTACAGCAGCTAACCAAAAGGTTGATAGTTTGAATCCACCAGTAGCTCCTTGGAAACCCTATGGGGCAGTTCTACTCTGCCCTATAGGGTTGTTATGAGTCGGAATCAACTCAAAGGTAATGAGTTGGGCAATGCTTTTAAAGATAACCTGTCTCCTTAATTCTAACAACACTAATTAATTTGACCATTAAAAAAAAAACTTTATGTAATATGAAATCAATACATAACATATACATTTGTGTCTGAATTCTTTTAGGCTACATTATGTTTTTTAGGGTTTTAGTTATCTAGTGCAGCTATAACAAAAGTACAACAAGTGGATGGCTTTAACAAACAGAAATTGATTTTCTCACAGTTTAAGAGGTTAGAAGTCTGAACTGAGGGCACCAACTCTAGGGGAAGGATTTTCTTTCTGTCAGCTCTGGCTGAAGGTCCTTGTCTCTTCAGCTTCTGTTTCCTGGTTCCTTGGAGACCTCCGTGTGGCTGGCATCTCTCTTATGCTCGCTTGCTTGTTTAATCTCTTTTATATCTCAAAAGAGATTGGCTTAAGACACCAAACCAAAAAGTCCACTCTCATCTAGTGGTTTCCAACTCATAACAACCCTGTAGGACAAAGCAGAACTGCTACATAGGGTTTCCAGGGCTGTAAAACTTCATGGAAGCTGACTGCCATATCTTTCTCCAAGGAGCGGCAGGTTTAAACTGCTAAAATTTTGGTTAGCAGCCAAGCATTTAACCACAAGGGCTCAAGACATACCCTACACTAATCCTCTCCCATTAACCTTATGAAGACAATCCATTCCCAAGTGGGATTATAAACACAGGCATTAAGGTTATGATTTACAACACATTATTGGCTTTATTCATCGTTCATTTTCATTGCTGTATTCTATTTTTCTTAACATGTTGTTGTTAGGTGCCATTGAGTCAGTTCCGACTCATAGTGACCCTATGTACAACAGAACAAAACACTGCCTGGTCCTGTGCCATCCTCACAATTGTTGTTATGCTGGAGCCCATTGTTGCAGCCACTTTGTCAATCCATCTTGTTAAGGGCCTTCCCCTTTTTTGCTGACCCTCTACTTTACCAAGCATGATGTCCTTCTCCAGGAATGGATCCCTCCTGATAACATGTTCAAAATATGTGAGACGTAGTGTCACCATCCTTGTTTCTAAGGAGCATTCTGGCTGTACTTCTTCCAAGACAGATTTGTTTGTTCTTTTGGCAGTCCATGGTATATTCAATATTCTTCACGAATACCATAATTCAAAGGCATCAATTCTTCTTCAGTCTTCCTAATTTGCATCCAGCTTTCAAATGCACATGAAACGATTGAAAATGCCAAGGCTTGAGGCAGGGTCACCTTAGTCTTATAGGCGACATATTTGCTTTTTTGCAGGTGATTTGCCCAATGCAATGAGTCATTTGATTTCTTGACTGCTGCTTCCATGAGTGTTGATTATGGATCCAAGTAAAATGAAATCCTTGACAACTTCAATATTTTCTCCATTTATCATATTGTTACTTATTGGTCCAGTTGTGAGGATTTTTGTTTTCTTTATGTTGAGGTGTAATTCATACTGAAGGCTGTAGTCTTCGATCTTCATCAATAAGTGCTTCAAGTCCGCTTTCAGCAAGCAAGGTTATGTTATCTGCAAAACACAGGTTGTTAATGAGTCTTCCTCCAATCCAGATGCCTTGTTCTTCTTCATATAGTCCAGATTCTCAGATTATTTGCTCAGTATAGATTCAATAAGCATGGTGAAAGGATACAACCCTGATGCACACCTTTCCTTACTTCAAGCCACACAGTATCCCTTTTTTCTGTTCAGACGACTGCCCCTTGATCTATGTACAAGTTCCTCATGAATACAATTAAATGTTCTGGAATTCCTGTTCTTTGCAATGTCATCCACAATTTGTTATGATTTACACAGTCAAATGACTTTGCATAGTCAATAAAACACAGGTAAACATCTTTATGCTATTCTCTGCTTTCAGTCAGGATCCATCTGACATCAGCAATGATATCCCTGGTTCCACATGCAGCTTTAATTCCAGGCAATTCCCTGTTGATATACTGCTGCAGCTGCTTTTGAATGATCTTCAGACTTTTCCTTGTGTGTGATATTAATGATATTTTTTGATAATTTCTGCATTTGGTTGGATCACCTTTCTTTGGAATAGGTATAAATATGAATCTCTTCCAGTGGGTTAGCCAGGTAGCTGTCTTCCAAATTTCTTGGCATAGATGAGTGGGCACTTGCAGCGTGGCAACCGTTTGTTGAAACATCTCATTTGTGTTCTGTCAATTCCTGGGGCCTTGCTTATCACCAATACCTTCAGTGCAGCTTAGACCTCTTCCTTCAGTACTATCAGTTCCTAATCGTATGCTGCCTCCTGAAACGGCTGAATGTCAACCAGTTCTTTTTAATATAGTGACTCTGTGTATTTCTTCCATCTTCTTTTGATGCTTCCTGCTTTGTTTAGTATTTTCCCCATAGAATCTTTCACTATTACAACTTGAGGCTTGGATTTTTCTTCAGTTCTTTCAGCTTGAAAATGCCAAGTGTGTTCTTTCGTTTTGATTTTCTAACTCCAGGTCTTTGCACGTCATTATAATACTTTGTCTTCTCTAGTCGCCCTTTGAAATCTTCTGTTCAGCTCTATTACTTCATCATTTCTTCCTTTCACTTTAGCTACTTGATGTTCAAGCAAGTTTCAGGGTCTCTTCTGACATCCATTTTGGTCTTTTCTTTCTTTCCTGTCTTTTTAATGGCCTCTTGCTTTCTTCATGTATGATGTCCTTGATGTCATTCCACAACTCGTCTGGTCTTCTGTCATTAGTATTCAACATATCAAATCTATTCTTGAGAAGGATGGTAGTTGGAAAATATGGCCTTGGTGATAAGAAACAATGCTGGAGATCACATGATATAATTTTGCAAGACCAACGACTTCTTCATTGCAAATATCTTTTGTCAGCAATGTAAACAGTGACTATACACATGGACCTTGCTAGATGGATAAACAGGAATCAAATTGACTATATCTGTGGCAAGAGATAATGAAAGAGCTCAAAATCATCAGTTAGAATATGGCCAGGGGCCAACTGTGGAACATACCATCAGTTGCTCCTATGCAAGTTCAAGGTAAAGCAGAAGAAAATTAGAGCAAGTCCACGAGAACCAAAGTATGACCTCGAGTATATCCCACCAGAATTTAGAGACTTGTCTGAATATACCATAATACAATCTCCATTGTATTGTTAACTTGGATAATATCATGTTGGGTAATCACAGTTAATACCGATACTCAGGTTCTTCTGTTTGTCTCTTGATGCTCATGTGGATAATGATACATTTTTATTGGCTATATACTTTGAAGTGAAATTACTGGGTCACTGAGTATCCGTATATTCAATTTTAGTTGGAAATCTCCAGACTTATCCAGAATAGTTGTGCCAACTAACATTCCTACCAGCACAGTATGAAAGTCCTATTCCTCCACATCCTTGCAAACGCTTAGTATTGTCAGTGTAAAAATAGCTTGGAGGGAGTTCCTGATCTTCTCTAACTTCACAAGGGGAAAGGAGGATCAATATCAACAGCCCAAGACTGATTCCTATGAGGTAGAGGTCAGACATACCTCCTCTCTGTGCCATCTTTACCAATTCTAACACCAATCATCCCTTCCACAGCACTTTCTACTTCTCTTCTAGGTTTGATAATTCATTGCAATGGCCACACAGAACTCACAGACAATACGATTATGGGGTTTATTAGGGAAGTCACAGTTACCATTCAGACTCAGAAACACTCAAGATATAAGTCTTCCATTAAGGCAGCCTCTTCCCAGCCTCTCCCTGGCCCTAGGCCTCTGCCCAAAGACATTCAGCTTTCTCTCTTCATGGGCTGGGAATCCCACCACGCTGTCTCCTGCTGCCAGGCCTCTCCTGCCGGGCCTTTGCCACCACTTCTCGGGCTCTCTATCTCTGTCTCCTGGTTCCAGGGGTTTCTCACTGCAGGGATCCCAGGTCCAAAAGACATGCTCTCCACTCCTGGTTGTTCTTCCTTGTTGGTGGGATCATCCGTTTCCCATCTTTTGGGTGGCTCATTTCAAACCCAGCAGGATGGCAAAACTGATCAATCCCTTTGGTGGGCCACAATTATCCTATCACACAGTCCTGCCCCATCACTTGGGTGAGAGTTACAAGACCATGGCAAGAAAGGCCACAGAAAAGCAATCCATTGTACTGCAGTCAGTCTCCTCAATTTTAACCAAATTGGTAGGTGTGTAGTTGTATTATACACAGTTTTAATTTGTCTTTATCTTGTCTCTAATGAGGCAGAGGACATATTCATATGGTTTTAGACTATTTGTATATACACTTTCGTTTAATGCCTCTTAATATCTCTTTTCTGTGTTTTATATTGACGTGTCTCTATTTTATAAGAGTACTTTACATATCCTGGACATAAGCACTTTTATGTACATACATGTTGTAATATATTGCCAATCTCTGGCTCACCTTCTGTAGGTTGTTCACCTTGTTGGTAAATAGGATTTCTTAATCCTTTAAAAAAAAAAAAAAAACAACCCATTGCTGTCGAGTCGATTCCAACTCATAGTGACCCTATAGGACAGAGTAGAACTGTCCCATAGGGTTTCCAGGGACTGCCTGGTGGATTAGAACTGCCAACCTTTTCGTTAGCAGCCATAGCTTTTAACCACTACGCCACTAGGATTTCCTTCTTAATTATAATGTAGTTTAATTTATTGATCTTTTTCTTTATTGTTAGTTTTTGGTTACATGTTGAAATAGGTTTTTTTTTTTTTCTTTTAAGTGCCTATTTACTGAAACTTCATAGTAAAATGTGATAATTTTGTGTATCAGCTCTTTACTCTTTTCTTTGTATTTTATTCTTGAATTTTTTTTCCTATTTTAGAATTACACATTACTGGATTTTTTAAGGAATTCCATTGAATATATAAATTTAGAGTCAACTAGCATCTTTACCATATTGAGCATTCTAATCAATAACATTGTAATACTTACAGTGATTTAAGTCTTGTGGTAGACTGCTTCTCAAAGATGTCCACATCCTGATTCCCACAACCTGTGAAAATTGCACGGTAATTAGGACTTTGTAGATGTAATTTAAGTAAGGATTTTGATAGAAAGGTTATCATGGATTATCCAAGTGGACCCAATGCAATCATTATAAATCCTTATAAAAGGGAACCCGGAGGGTCAAAGTCAGAGAGAGATTGGAAAATGCTAAGTTACTGGCTTTCAAGATGCAGGATGGGGTCAAGAAATAAAGGCAGCCTCTAGAAGCTAGAAAAGTCACAGAAATGGATACCCCCACCATGAGCTTCCAGAAGGAACACAACCCTGCCAACGTTTTGATGTTATGACTTCTGACCTCCAGATATGTAAGATGATAAACTTGTGTTGTTTGAAGCCACTACATTTGTGGTATTTTATTAAAGTTGTAATAGGGAAATAATACAGATCTTTGTACCTGGAAGTGGGGTGCTACACTAATAAATGCCTAAAAATGTGGAAGTGGTTTTGGAATTGGGAAATGGGCAGAAGATGAAAGAATTTTGAGGAGCATGATAGAAGAAACTAGGTTGCCTTGAGCAAACTGTTTGTAAAAATATAGATGTTAAAGACTACTGATGAGAGCTTAAAAGGAAATGAAGAACATGGTAGAGAGAATTCCCAAAGAGGGAGGCAGGAGAGTCAGTGTCAGAGTCATGGAATGTGAGAAGGACTTGCAGGGTCACTGCTGGCTTTAAAGATGCAGGAAAGGATTATAAGGCAAGGAAAACAGGTGGCCTCTAGAATTTAGTATTCTGACCTACATGACTGTAGTTCGTTTTAGCAGTAATAAAAAACTAATACAGGTATTTTTTCATTTCTCAAAATAATATTTTATATTTTTTCTGCATAGAGGCCTCAAACTTTTTCTAAGATGTATTTTTAATGATACTGTAAAGAAATGTTTGCCTTTATTTTGTGTTTGTTTAAGAGTATATAGATATAGAATTAATTTGCTGTATATTGGCTTTATTTTCAGTGAACTTGGTGAAACTGACTTATTAATTCTGTTAATTGATGTAAGGGTTATGTTTTCAATTTTTGTAAATCTGATAATGACAATATCGTTTCTTACTTTTCAATGCTGGTACTTTTTTTTTTTTTTTTTTATTGTACTGTTCAATACCCTGAATACAATGTTGAAGACAAGTAGTGGTGACCACTGTCTTGTTACTGATCTTAAGGGAAAACACCATTTTGCAATAAAATGTAAAGCTTGCTGTAGGTTTTTCATAGATGTCTGGCAAACTTGCAAAATTTGCTTATTAGTTGTGGTTTTATTTTTGTTGACCTTATAGATTTTTCTATATACCCAGTTCTGTTGTCTGCAAATAAAGTAGTTTTACTATTTCTCTTTTAACACTGGTGTTTCTTATTTCTTCTCCCTGTCTTATTACACTGGAAAAGACTTCCAGAACAATGCTGAATAGAAAAGATGAGAGTGGAATTACTGGAGTTCTTTCTTATTTTAGGAAGAAAAGCATGTAATGTTTCACCACTGACTGTGATGTTAGCTGCCTGTTTTTGTGGATGACCTTGACCTTTGGTGGATTGCTGCCTTGCACTGAAAGCTTCTTACTTCAGCTCTCCAGCCCTGCTCGCACTCTTCTGTGCAACAGCCCCACATACTAAGTAAGCCCTGATGGAAAGTGTTGGTGGGTTGTTGCAAACAAGCTTGTGTCTGAGGTACCTCAGGATTCCAGTCACTCACACCAGTAAATACGCTGACGACAAAAGTTTATTCAAAGTTTGGCAGGTTTCTTTTTATAACTGTGAGACTCTTTTATCCTCAGAAAGTCATCACTTTCTGAAATTTAGTTATTTGGGTTTTTTTTTTTTTCATCTTTAACTCTCATGGATTTTAAAAATTTCTGATGTTTTTGCTTCTCCAGCTTGTTATCATTAGGATGGAAACATCTGTCTCTAGTGGCTTTCTACATTTTAATCATAAGCAAAAGATTGAAAATTTGTTTTTGAATCTTGCAAAAGTGTATCATTATCAAGAGAAAAGAGTAGTTCATGAAAAACTATATTCCATTTTTTCTAGATTCTAAGATACCATAAGACGTATCACAAAAGCAAATCAAAACAACAATTAAAATAATAGCACATGAAAGGTACATATAATTTTAATTATACCTAGACTTCAGAAATAAAATTGTAACCATTATAATAAGAAACCAATGTGTTTTCACATTGTCACAGGTAGACTGCTGTTTGCAAATACAAAATATACATATAAAGTTCTCTACTCGTATTATGTTTGGGCATGTAAAGTTCTCTACTCATAATAAATGCGTTGTGGACACCACAATTATGATTGTCTATTAGGCCAAAAAAAGCTATAATTTGATTAATTTATGTACAACTCTCATGTAGAAATCAAATGGTTCTAAAGAGAATTCTGCAGTTGTGTGTGTGTTACTTGTTTTAGTCCACCCACTCTCCTCAACTAGCAACATTGTTATGCAACAACACAATCACTCACTGCTGTTTGTTTGTACAATACAAAGTATCTAATAATATTAACAATGGTGTTTAGAAAAACATGCAAAATAGCATCAAAGAAGCCAAGCTTAGACTTCAGAGTTCACATAACAATAATTTGAGGCTATTATCTGGGTAATTCAGTTGGGAAGAGGACTGAAATTTCAAATGCTTTCTTGTCTCAATTTAAATTATCTAACCCTTTGAGGATGATAATTTTTTATTAAAGATTCTAAAAATACCTGAAATGAAACTCTGTGTGGAGATGGTTTTGTAAAGTAGTGCTGTTAAGTGGCTGATCACATAAGGAGCTACAATCATGGGTTTACTAAAAGACATGCAGTGTCAACAGCCTTTTGCCAGAAGTTAACGGCTTTATAAGAGGGGCGAAGTGAGTAAAGCAAGCTAACATAAAGAAATTGGTTATTTGAAATATCATGCTCTGCTGCTTAAAAACAAAATTTGCATGTTTTCTGATGCTTTCTCTCTCTTGGTGGTTGCTCTGGGTACACAGCCCAATGTCTAGAATATAGCAAGTTTTCTACAATATTTGATGAGAAATTAAATAAATGAGTTGATTTATAATTTGCACTCCAGTGATGGCATAATTTATTTACCTTTTAGATTAAATTATTCTTAGATTTTCCCAAATTAGGCAGAGGTATCCTATGTTTTTAGTGCAAAGTAAGTTAGGTTTATGTAAACTTAGGGTTATTGCATTTTCTTAAAATAAAAAGCCTTCTCAATTGTAATTTCCTGGAAGAGCCTAACATTCATTTTATTTAATGATGGTTTTAGTCACTCATATTAATAATTTTTTTCCTTAAAATATTTCTTGATACTGTTTAACAAATTAAGATCATCCTTCTGATTCCTGATAATACATAAGAGGGAACAATAAAAACAAAACACAACAACAATAAATCAAAAAAAATATTTTGTATGGATTCAAATATTGATTAGCTTTTTATTTAAAAAAAATCTTTATATAGAAAGGAAAAAAAAAAGCATTATCATGTTCAATTTATAAAAGTTTGGAGGCCAGTAAGAATAAATAATTCTTGTCTCCTCTCATGAATCTTTTACCTAACTGAAGTATGCAGCCAGTTGGAGCTGTCAGACAGACCTTGTAAAGTGCTTTGTATGGTCAGACAAATTGTACCTTCCTAGTGAAATAATGGGAGTCTTGGTGGCCCAGTTGTTAAGAGTTCAACTGCTAACCAAAAGATCCACCGTTAGAATCCGCCAGCCACTCCTTGGAAACCCTATGGGGCAGTTCTACTCTGCCCTGTAGGGTCACTAGGAGTCAGAATCAACTTGATGGCAATTTTTTTTTTTTTAAACCTAGTTATTATATTATTAAACAGCTATTGTCACCTTTTTATTTTCATAACAATTTCAAAAGAGGGAGAGAGACTGGTAGTTTCTGTTATGGATCATTAAAATCATGAAGAAAAGCAAAAATGATGCTAAGAGAAAACAACCTTAATTATTTCACTTATGTACCTTGTATTAGGAAAGAGACATTGTATCCCTAGGGTCTAGAATAGTGTGTGTCACATAGTAGGCATTTGATAAATGTTTTATTATATTGATTACACTTATTATTTGTACTGATTTATTCCATCACTACTATCTAATAGATCTATGCTCTCTGTTTTTTTTATTGTGCTTTAGGTGAAGTTTACAGCTCAAGTTAATTTCTCATACAAAAGTTTATGCACATATTGTTTTGTGACACTAGTTGCAATCTCTATAATGTGACAACACTCTCCCTGTTTCTACCCTGGGTTTCCCGTGTCCATTCAACCAGCTCCTGTCCCATCCTGCTTTCTCATCCTGCCTCTGGACATGAGCCACCCATTTGCTCTCATGTATCTGCTTGAACTAAGATGCACATTCTTCACTAGTATTATTTTATGTTTTATAGTCCAGTTTAAACTTTGTCTGAAGAATGAACCTCGGGCATGGTTTTAGTTCTGGGTTAACAGAGTGTTCGGGGGCCATGGCTTTGAGGGTCACTCCAGCCTCAGTCAAGCCATTAAGTCTGGTCATTTTACATGAATTGAGTTTTGTTCCACACTTCTCTCCTGCTCTGTCAGGGACTCTCTGTTGTGTTCCCTGTCAGAGCAGTCACTGTTGGTAGCCTTGTACCATCTAGTTCTTCTGGTCTCAGGCTGATGGAGTCTCCAGTTTATATGGCCCTTTTGTCTCTTGGGCTAATATTTTCCTTGTGTCTTTGGTGTTCTTCATTCTCCTTTGCTCTAAATGGGTTGGAACTAACTGACGCATCTTAGAAGGCCACTTGCAAGCTTTTAAGACTCCAGACACTACTCACCAAAGTGGGATGCAGAACACTTTCTTAATAAACTTTATTATGCCAATTGACTTAGATGTCCCCCAAAACCATCGTCCTTAGACCCCAGCCCCTGCTACTCTGTCCCTCGAAGTATTTGGTTGTGTTCAGAAAACTTAACTTTTGGTTTAGTCCAGTTGTGCTGACTTTCCTATGTTGTGTGTTGTCCTTCACTTCTATGCAAAGATTTATGTTCTTTTCATATATCATTTTATCTAAGAAAGAAATAATGGAATCATTGTCTTGTGATTTAAAAGAATATTTGGATTTGATCTAATAGTCATTGTCTTAGTCATCTAGTGCTGCTCTAACAGAAATACCACAAGTGGATGGCTTTAACAAAGAGAAGTTTATTCTCTCACAGTCCAGTAGGCTACAAGTCCAAATTCAGGGCATCAGTTCCAGAAAAGGCTTTCTCTCTCTGTCGGCTCAGGAGGAAGCTCCTTGTGATGCATCAGTCTTCTCTTGGTCTGGGAGCATCTCAGTGCAGGAACCTCAGGTCCAAAGGAGGTGCTCTGCACCAGGCACTGCTTTCTTGGTGGTATGAAGTTCCCATGTGTCTCAGCTTGCTTCTCTCTTTTATATCTCAAAAGAGATTGGCTTAAGATATTACCTAATCTTGTAGACCTCATCAGTATAACTGCCACTAATCTATCTTATTACATCATAGTGATAGAGTTTATAATACTTAAGGAAATCACACTGGATTACAAAATGGTACATAATCAAACAATACTGGGAATCATGACCCAGCCAAGTTGACAGATAATTTTGGGGGACACAATTCAATCCATGACAGTCATGATGGAGTTTGACCTTTTAAGGCCCTTTTACTTTCTTGTACCATCTAAGGGCTTGTTATGCAAGACTCATTATATACTAGGTTTACTCATTCAAAAGCTTTATTGAGAGCTGATGATGTGCCAGAAACTCTCTATAGTTTTGAACAGGACAGACAAGATCACTTCAGATAGTGATAAGTATTACAAAGGAAACAAAACAAATAGAGTCATCCCATTGGTGGGGTGGCCAAGAAAGATCATTTGAAAAGGTAGCAATTGGAATGGGATCTGGATGAACAGAAGAACCCATACATTTGAAGATCAGAGAGAATAATCCATAAGTGGGGATACATTACTGAGGTCCAAGGAGCAGAGAAAAGAACAGCATTTGTTGTAATATAGTCAATAAGATGTAAGCTGAAATGCAGTAAAATCACCAAATTATGTAAAGCCTTATAAACAAAGATAGGAGTTTGCATTGAATTATCAAATGGGAATGATTAATACATAGTTTAAACTTTTAGCAGAGAACTATAGTTGCTATGTTTGGGATTGAGAATGGAAGCTGGGAGGCCAGCTGGGAGGTTATTGCAGTGGTTCAGGTGAGAGCTGATAGTGACTTACACTAGAATTGAAGCATTGAAGTTGAAAAGAAGTGGGTTTTCTGAATAAGTTGTGAAGCCAGAGTCTATAAAACTGCACATAAATTGGATTAGAGTTTAAGGAAAAGACAGGAATCAAAGATAACACCAAATAGTATTTGGCTTGAGTAACTGGAGATGGCGATATCATTACTAGGATGTGGAGGACTAGGGAATTACGAAACTGAATTATTAATTTCATATTAAAGTGATTGACTGACAACATAATATTCATCATCAGCTTTCTAGGTACCAAGAATTGCAATATACCTTGAATATAGCATAAAGACATTTTCGTCTGCACATTCAGGAGACTTGATTAATTTGAACAATTTCCAGAACACATCTTTCCCTGGATGTATTTAAAAGACAAATTAATGGACAACTTGATACCTCAGTGGAGGAAACCTGCCTATGCAGTATTCCTAGTGTTTTTGTCAGCTTAGAATAATAACTATTATTCATCATAAATTAAAGCATTTAAGCACCGTGGATCTTTACATATGACTGTAATTTAAATGGTTCTCTACTAAAAAAATCACCTGTGTTTGTTTTGTACCTCAAAGTGAAGACCATAGAACATTAAATTAACAAAATACAGGAAAAATTTTCTTTTTTAATTTCCTTCAACGTTTAAGGAGCTTCTTGATGATTGGAATTCTGTTTGCTAGTCAGAAAAAGATGATTTATTTGTTTTGTGCTATCATTTTAAATTAAAAAATAAAGTTCTGGAGTAAAAAATAACTGTTAAGAAAAAGATAAGTCACATAATGTGTTGTTTTAACGTATATTAAAATGTATCACTATCACTTCTCAAATTATAGATGCTGATTTCACGAGTATGCTCTGTTCATGATGTCAGCCTTAGTCCTTAGTCAAATTTAAACAATTAATTAAACCCTATGCTTAGATTGGAAAACCTAGTGGCATAGTGGTTAAGAGTTCATCTGCCGACCAAAAGGGTCAGCAGTTCAAATCCACCAGGCACTCCTTGGAAACCCTGTGGGGCAGTTCTACTCTGTCCTATAGGGTTGCTGTGAGTCGGAAGCGACTCGATGGTAATGGGTTTAGCTTGGGTTTTATGCTTAGATCATTAAAATAATTATATTATTAATATTGTATATATGCATGTAGATCTTTATTTCAACACAATTTGTTACTTGATCATGAATTGTATGTGCATATGCTAGCAGTTCTCATTAGTTCCTTAGATATTGCCTTCTTCCTGACAAATACATACATTTAAGAAATGTAAAATAAAACTAATTTCTAATGTCATTAATTGATGAAATATAAAAGGCAGTAATAAAAAATTTGCATAATATGAAATAGTTGCATTCTAGCAGGTACTACCGTGTTCTGGAGTTGCCAGCTACAACATGACTTGTTTTCTGTACAGGAAATATTGAAATATATTGTCTAACACACATTTCTATTCTGTAAGGAGGAATTCAGGAGGAAAAATAAATGAAAGTAGTTAACCTATTGAATTATAAACCTGCAGGAGGAGATATTTGGAATTGATTTTTTTGTTATTAGCTGATTAAAACCAAACACAAACCAAACCCGTTGCTGTCAAGTCGATTCCGGCTCATGGTGACCCTGTTAGATAGCAAAATCTTGTTGTTTATGGCCTGGACTCCCAGACCTATAAATATATACTCCAGAAGAAAAGGGAAAAGAAAGCCTTCTTAGGACTCAACAAAAAAACTCACAAAATGCACACACAGATGCAAAATAATAAAAGCCTAAATGACATAGTGGGCTAAGAGGGTTGCTCTCCACTGCAAAATAAACCAAACTCATTGCCATAGAGTCAATTCCGACTCACAGTGACCCTATAGGACAGAGTAGAATTTCCCCATAGGGTTTCCAAGGAGCAGCTGGTGGATTTAAATCGCTGACGTTTTGGTTAACAGCCTTAGTACTTAATCACTGCACTACGAGGCCTCCCTCCACTGCAACAATGAAGAAAAACAAACCTGTTGCTATTAGTCAATTCCAAGCAGAGCCTAAATCAATGGCTTGTGTGCCTTTAGCTTATATCAAGTAAGTGATTCTGTAGAGAAAGAGTGAAGGGCAGAAAGGGGAGGAGAGAGTGTCTTAGGGATTTGATGGTAGTGAAAAAAATGGAAGGACAGGAAGCTAGTGAAAGCATGGCTACTGGAGACTTCTGGTGCCAATTTTACTTTGACTTTTTCAAGAAGTGTTTGTGAAATTTGTGAAGAATCATCCACTGAAGAAATGGAAGAAGGAAGTTCTTATATATTGGCTCTAGTCAACTATTTCTCCTATTTCTCAAGAATTAACCCATAGAGCCACAGGGTGAGAACTGCCCGCACCCTTCAGACTGAGCGTAAAGAAATGATGTCACAGTGACAGAAGCATCCAGCTGGGTGCTGGCTGCAGCTGAGGCAAGAAACTGATTATTTGCCCTTGAGAGAAGCTAGTTGCTGAGTAATTTATTGCTATAGTCTCATTGAAAACTCCATGAAGTTAGTGCTATATTGCATCAATTTGTAGGGTAGAAGAAGTTAAGTGATGTTTTATTGGCAGAGGTTAAGTAATCCTGTCATGATTATTGGTCTCGTCAATGGTGGGTATATTAGAATCTATCTCAGACTCTTCTCAAAGCCTGAGCTCTTAACCACTACTTTATCCTGTCATGTTCTGATTGATTTATAGTATCCACAAAAGACCAGTTTTTGTTTTGCACAAAATGCAGACTTGCAGCACAAGCAGGAAAAAACTTCAGCAACAAGGCAAAAAGAAATAAGAGCAGTGGAGATTGGCTATGATAAGAGTAAAGACAGCAACAATAATTGTAATTTTATAAGAGTAATAGAGATGAGGACAGTGGTTGGGAGGATTGTGAAAGAGAAAGCAGAAAGAGTAGAGTGAGCCTCTGCAGAATGGAACTGTGCTATGAGCCAATTAGACATCCCATAGGTGTCAATATGGTGTATAAGTCACTGATAATAATGCATATTACACATTAGACACGTAACTTCTTCAGTGGGAATTATAAGTAGAATTCTGACAGAAACTACAATGCTTAAAACTTCTGCTTAGATATCACATACATTATATGCAATCATATTTCATTGACCAAAGCATGTTACGTGACCAAGCCCAACACTAGTGGGACCAAGCTCAACATCAGTATTTCCCACTGGAGGATGCACTGGTAGTTAGTACGAAATGGGTGAGGATGTGTAAGTGGGTAAATGGATTACAGAGGGGGATAATCCTTGGGAATGTATCTGCCAGCAGAAATGACCATCGATTCAGTTACGTATTCTTTCATTTAATATATACATATTTTTATGCAAATAGCATGGTGTAAAAAAATTAGCATAGTGCATTTATGAAAATATCTCACAGGAAAAGGGTGCAGTTGACAAACATTATTTGTATAAAAATATGGTATTCACTGATCTCCTACCGCATATTCAGTAAGGAATGAGACACAATTCTTGCCTTCAAGGAACATGGTCTTAAAGACTGCTGAAAACAGCTAACTACGTAATTAATATATCATGTGATAAATACCATGATAGGTGTCTGAACAGAGAGCTGCTCCACAGCTATGGAGCAGTTAGGAAAGACATTTAAGATAGAAAGCTATTTAACTCTGATTTGGGTGTTTGAGTGTTGGAAGAGTTGATATTTTGGTAGCTACGGCATCCCAGACTTTTTTCTATCTTCTTATTTTTTAAATCTGACAGTGTTAATTCATTTGTTTGACTCATGTCAGAGCGATGTTCAGTATGAAAAATAGTAATGAATAATAGAAAATTTTATTTTTTGGAAAAAATGATATAAAGATCTTTGACTATTTATAATATTAATTGTTGTTGTTGTTTACTGTCAAGTTGACTCTGATTCATGGCACCACCATGTACAACAAAACAAGATGTTGTCCGGTCCTCCAACATCCTCACATTGGCCAGCATGTTCAAATCCATTATTGTGGCTAGTGTGCCAATCCATCTCACCAAGGGTCTCTCACACCCTCTTTGGCCCTCTACTTCACCAAAATGATGTTCTTCTCTAGGGATTGCTTCCTCTTGAGAATGTATCCAAAGCAAGCAAGTCATACAATGTTTTATTGGGATCCATAAGATTTTGATTGGCTAATTTTCAGAAGATCATCACCAGGCCTTTCTTTCTAGTCTTAGTCTGGGAGCTCCACTGAGACCTGTCCAACATGAATGATCCTGCTGGTATTTGAAACACCAGTGGCATAGTTTCCAGCATCATAGCAACACATGAGCCACAACAGTACAACCAACTGACAGAAGGGTGGTAGTAATATTAATTATATAATATTAATATGAAGCTCATGCCTAGCATTTTGTTAAGATTCAGATATTAAGAGGATTTGAACCAAACTTTCACCTGGTATTATGTTTACAAAAGAGCATCTATTGGTAACAAAGGAAAAAAGTAGGCAGGTAAGGAGGAGGAAGCGAAAACAGAAGAATTTATAGTCTTTGGAATAGGGCCTACAAAAGCTATCTTGGAATACGTTTACTGAAATAGGAACATAGAAGACAACTTTATTCTCCATAAATGGACAGTTTAAGGGAAGTAAGTTATGTCAGTCAGCATAAAGGAACGATTTCAGTCTATTATGTCAGTGATAGTGAAATCATAGACAATGATTTAACAATACTTTTGTCAGTCTTTTGATAGTAATGAGGAAAAAAAAAAGAATAATAGTTTTTGGAGAATGTCTTAGTTTTTTTAGTACTACCCTAACAGAAATACCAGAGGTGGGTGGTTTTAAAGGACAGACTTTTATTTTCTCACAGTTTAGGAGGTTAGAAGTCGAAAGTCAGGACACGGGCTCTAGGGGAAGGTTGTACCGCTCTGTTAGCTCTGGAGGAAAATCCTTGTCTCAGTTTCTCTAGCCTCGGAGTTCTTCAGTTTCTTAGAAATCTCCAGGTGGCATTTTTCCTCCAGGTGGCTAGTAGGTTGGAACTGTAGACCTTTCAGTTAGCAGCAGAGCACATAACCACTGCACCACCAGGGCTACTTTCCACAGGTATAAGAGTTAGGATTTCTACACATATTTTGTGGGAAGGCAATTCAATCCGTAACAGAGGGTGATAACACTCCTTGAGAAAAGTCTGCTTCAGCTATTTTTTAATAACTTTTTCAGAAGGGCACATGCTCCACTGTACCTTTATGTAAAAGAGATTAAGGAGAAAAGACAAGCATCATTATCTGAACAGGGTAAGTGTAGGGTCACCGTAGTTGACAGTAAAATCATGTTGAATAAATCCAGTTTTCATAAAGTCATTTATTAGAGGTTTTCAAGCTGCTATTTTTTTCCATAAGTTAGCAGAAGTGAATTTGAAGATTACCTTAGGATGTTCCAGTGTTTGGTTCATTTTTTCCTTAAGTTTTTCAATGATATGCTCTGTCCAGCTTGCCTCTCTGCACTCATTGCTGCCAGAGTTCAAAACAGTAAAAACCGAAGACTAGGAACTATTTATATTTGAAATGCCTAAGAAGGAGAATGCTTGTTAGATAAATTTATTCATTTAATTCATATAATACTTTAAAATAAAATCCATTAGTGGGTATCTTTTTCCCCTTATTTCCTCAGTTATAAAATCTCTCCTTGTTTTTTTTTTTTTCTCTCTTATAATAAAAATTAAACTAGAAGTAGACACCCACAAGAATTATAAGCATTTCTACACTTAATTGAATACTAGAGCATATAAAACATTGGTATAAAGTTCTTGATTGAATTTTCCACACTTCCTGACAATTGCCTTTTGTCATTTAAATACTGATAGTGAAAGGGCAAAGAATAAATTTAATTTAGCATCTAATTCTGTGTGGATCTGATCAGTGTTATGGTAATAGTCCAGTTAAACAAGATGAAGTGTGTAGGGTTTATTAAGTCCTTACTTCAGAGTGTAAGCACCCTCTTAAAGGAAACTTGATTTGATGTTTCTGAAACTAGGTACATAGTTGAGAATACATTTATAAAGACACTCATTTCTTGGGATGTGCACTTAGATAGAATAATCTCACCCTGCACAATTAATGGTTTAGCTGTGACTTATTAAGAATGCCAGTTTTTCCAAAAGTCAGCTGGGATTTTCTGCCACTAATATACCATACCATACTATAGTTTACATGCATTTCTTAGTTTGATTAACTTTGTCTCAATAAACATTTAACATAACTGTTTTGAATAAGGCTGTTAGAATTCAATGAAATAGTTCCATAGATTTTCTGCTTTGTTAAAACGAAAACTATATTCAGCCAGTAATAAAACTTGATTAAAGCTTATTGAATATATGATTTGGAAACTGGGGTAACATTTCAACTCGAGTGACAGAAATGTTCTGGAGATGATAAGAGCTTCCAAAATTCTTATACCAAATTTTATCAGAACTGCTATCGAAAAAAAGGGTAGGAACAGAACTGATAAACAAATTTGTAGTCAGGAAGGATTTTCACACAGCATTGTCTTGAAGAACAATTAATTACTGTTTTACCCTAAACATAGCTCCCATTCTGACTGAAGTCTGTTTCCCAAAACTGCATTTTTCGAAGAGCACAATGTCCAAGGCATAAAGATATATGGATCATTACTTGACTCAAAAGTGGCTCTTAGGAACCAGTTTTTTCAAGGTTCAAGTTTCAAAAGGATACCTAAGGGCCATGTTCTATGTGTGTTACCCCAACTTCCATGTAATCCAGAAATCTGGATTCCAGGAGAATTAAAACTCTTCGATCAGTTTGAAGGATGTGAGTGTGGAGAGGAGAAAATGGAAAGAGCTGGAGAAGAGGTGGAATCCCTTTATTTTTTATAAAACATTAATATAATTTATTCCAAGGAAGGCAGAATCTCCTTTTTTTTTCTATAACTTACACAGTTTTGAAAAATTCAAATAAATAATTCAGTAATCAAGAAAATGTGTATTTGCATATTGAGGCATATATAAAACCTTGTGTAAATGTACACTATTTCTGAAATTTGTGAAGAATTATTCTTTAGCTTGTAGCTGTTTAAATGTGAAAGGACGTCCTTTAAGTGACTAAAATTACTCCATTAATTATATTAGTCAATTCAAATTGATTAATTAAATTTTATTTAAGTTAGCATTTAGTGTTATACACTTTGTAATTATCATGTAATCATCATTCTTAAATCTATCAACCACAATTTAAAGTTGTTACTCTTATCAAATTGTATTAGATGAAATTCACTTCATTTTTATTCCTTTGCTTATGAAATAATTTTGTGATACACAAAGAAATGGTATAACATGCAAAGAAAGAAAATACTTCATGTTAGTATACATGTCACTTAGATAGGCAAACAGTTTGCAAAAATAACAGTGAAATACTGATTATATTATTAAAATCTTCCAACTTCAGTATTTTTTTTTTCCAGCTGTAGGCTAAAAAAAAAAAAGTTTTCTACCATTTCGTATATCAGCAGTAATAATAAAGCACTATCCCTCTTTCTCTCTTTAGAATATTATTAGTTAAGACCAGATTTTATTTCTTTTTGGCTTTTTAATCCTTAGAATTTATTAAGTATTTTAATATTTATATAATCATAAGGAATAAGACAGCTAATCTAAAATCTGAACTTTGGCAAAATACTCTCAGGTGTGAGGTTAAAAATAAAAGATATTCTGTGATAGATTGAAAAGTATATCATCCACATGTATTTTTCTCAAAAAAAAATAATACTATAACTGGAGTATTTTATTGAAGAGAAAAAGAGCTTTAGGAATCTGAAAAAGTGAAAGATATGTATTAGAAATTAAGTTCTAAATTGTACTTGAATCTAAACAATAGTTGACAAAGCAGATGTGAAATTTAATGCAAATAATAAGAAAAGATTGTGAAAATAGAAGCATATATAAAAACAGAAAACATATTAATCTAGTTTTCAACTCCAAGTTATTTAATTAAACTAGGGAGGAGGAACACCCTAAGAAAACACATGCTGCAGCCAGTCTTCCCCTCCTCAAAAAAAAAAACAAAGGTAATGTAAAATTTTTCGAGGGTTATGGAGTACTGCTGGTGGGAAAAATAAGGATCATCTACAAGAATTTTAAAATCCTTAAACTTTGCTCTTTTCATAAAGGCACACAAGCAGAATAGACAAAACGTGATTTTTACATGGCATCCCAATGTTGTTTGTCATTTCTAGCATTTCCAACATTTCTCTGGAATGAACCTAAATTTCTTTCTCTGACAGTTCCTGATAAATGATACATCTTTTCTGGGTATGTCTTGTCTATTCCATTCACACTAGATAAAGAAGTGGAAGATGAAGAGAAACAAGAGGAAGAGGAAGAAGAAGAAAAAAAGAGAAGAAGAAAAAAATGCTTCAGAAGAAAACATACTCAATGGGATAATCATATATGGGTAAATTTTAAAATTTCATGCTTCTATGGAATCTTAGTTACTGTATCATCTCCCAGGTGGCATGGACAATTTTATATTGAAATTCTCATAAAAAATTTCTTATGAATATTGAAGAATCATGAGACAAACATTGCTTTCAACAGCCTCTTTCATTGTACAGCTTATACATAACATAACTAACATTATACAACAATCATCCTCTCTTTATGTAATTATTTTATTCAGGTGAAATTTACAAAACATAAAATTAACCATTTAAGGTGAACAATGCAGTGGCATTTTGTACATTCACAATGTTGTGCAATTACTGCTTTTATCTAGTTCCAAATATTTTCATCACCAAAAAGGAAATCCCATATCCATTAAACAACTACTTTCTATTCTCCCTTACTCCCATTCCTTGGGAACCACCAATCTACTTTCTGTCTGTATAGATTTACCAAGTCTATATACTTTATATAAATGGAATCATGCAACGTGACATTTTGTGTCTAGCTTTTTTCACTTAGCATATTTTGAAAGATCAGCAACATTGTGGAATATATCAGTACTTGATTCCTTTTTGTGCCTCAACAGTACTCCATTTTACATATATAACACATTTTGTTTATCCATTCATCCAGGGCTGGTTTAAGGTACGTGAGGGCTCTGAACACTGATCATCTGTGGTGCTCCTTCCTCTGCTTACTTATGCATTTGAACAGGATATGTAAGTTATATGTATGCGTGTATATATGAGTGTATGTGTGTGTTAGCTATCCATGATATAACTTCTTTTTAAATGCAATTATAATATTAGTGATTGAACACAAGAGTGGCATTTGCCATTTTAGTGAAATGAGATGAACTGGATTATAAAATATATTTTTAGTGGATGTGGGGTACTAAGATTTTTATTATATACCACATTTTCTACAAAAAGAATATTCCACATATTCTACATCAACAACAAAAATGAGTCAGTGAACTTAGTTGTTTCAATAATCAATGCAAAATTCTATTGACTTCCAGCAACAAAAAATTGACTTTCACCAATTTTGCTTTAAACAGCTCATACTTCAGTTTTGATGCTTGTCTCATAATAAATGCTATGACTATAAATGAGCAAATGAAAAGATGTCATAAAAGCAACTTAATGATCAGATTACATTAAACTACAAAATGTAATTACATTAAATTAAAAATAATTCTTTCTATTCTTTGTTCTTACATATTCTTCAATGATTTCATCACAATTAAGCTACAAACAGTATCTACTTCCATACATAAGGATAATGAATGGAGTCTTTCTTGAACTGTTGTTTTATTCTGAGGGTTTTTGGAAATGAACATTCACTTGTAGAGTTTATGATCATTAAAGTTAAGAATATGTGTAAAATAATTTCAACATTGGGAAACATGCACTGTATTTTATCTTCTGTTATGGAATCATATAAGCCTACATGTGTAAAATTTGTCTTTCTGAATCTGTAAACTTAGTTCTCATGTGTTATGGATTGAATTGTGTCCCCCCAAAATGTGTGTCAACTTGGCTAGTCCATGATTCCCAGTATTGTGTGATTGTTCACCATTTTGTCATCTGATGTGATTTTCTTATGTGTTATAAATCTTACCTCTATGATGTTAATGAGGTGGGATTAGTGGCAGTTATATTAATAAGGCAGGACTCAATCTACAAGATTAGGTCATGTTTTAAGTCAATTTCTTTTGAGATATAAAAGAGAGAAAGCAAGCAGAGAGACAGGGGGACCTCATACCACCAAGAGAGAAGCACTGCGAGCCTAGCGCCTCCTTTGGATCCGGGGTCCCTGTGCTGAGAAGCTTCTCAATCAGGGCAAGATTGATGACAAGGACATTCCTCCCTAGCCAACAGAGAGAGAAAGCCTTCCCCTGGAGGTGTCGCCCTGAATTCAGACTTCTAGCCTCCTAGACTGTGAGAGAATAAACATCTGTTTGTTAAAGCCATCCATTTGTATTATTTCTGTTATAGTAGCACTAGATAAATAAGACATTATGTAAGAATGAAATTGTCACACTTCTCCATAAAGATTTGTATGTAAGTCATCAGGATAAGTCTGCAATAATTTCTTGAATGCCTTCAGGCATTCTTCATCAGTATATCCACATTGTTTAAGAAGGAAATGTATTTGAAAGAACTTCATATACTTTTGCCCTTCTTTCCATGTAAGATTCAAGTGTATCAATGATAGTGTAGTATATGGTTATGCAAAATTGATCTCTGGCACTCAGTGATACTTCTGGAGCACTTTTGTCATTTGCTTGTTTCTAACGCTTCCGCAACAATGAACTGCTTGATAATCAGTATTTGACAGTATTTTTTTTTTCTTGTGTTTTCAAATTTTTCAAAATCTCTTAAATTATGTAAATACTCTGTTAATGACTTGACTCATCCAATGAAAAGTCTTCAATATATTATTCCACATAACCAACACAAATACATACTCTAGCGTTTGCAGGTTATCATACTTGGTAAAATAGAGGTTCAGCAAAAAAGAGGAAGACCCTCAATGAGATGGATTGACACAATGACTGCAACAATGGACTCCAGCATAACAATGATTGTGTGGGTGGCGCAGGACCGGGCAGTGTTTTGTTCTGTTGTACACAGGGTTGCTATAAGTTGGAATCAACTCCACGGCACCTAACAACAACATTAACAGTTCCTGTATTTTGTTGGCAATGTTTTCAGCTTCTCTTTTGGTATCTCCTTTTGGTATCTGGTCTTCAGCAATATTTTCTAAGGCATCTAGAATCTGTGTATGATTACAGATTGCACTCGTTGTACAAGCATGTGCTTCCTAGCGTGTTTTAGAAAAACGTTTTAATACTCAATCATTGCCTAAATATGTTTTAAGAACTGTCTTTCGGTGAGTAGAAGTGACAAAAAATGTGTAGAGTAACTATACAGTAGAAAAATTCAACTCCTTCTGCACAACAATCTACTGTGCTACATCCTACAAGATTAAGTGAATGTGCAGCATATAGTACAAAAATGGCACAATCATTACATTCTAAAATTTTATGTTGCATACCTTTGTAATGCCCTGACATATTGGCAACATTGTCGTAGAATTGGCTTCTGCACTTAGAAAAATCAATTTTTCAAACTTCACATAAATAGCAAAATTCTTGAGCTGCAATTTCTTCACTGGTATGACTTTTTAAGCTAGTCAATGTCATATATTGCTCAAAAGATTTTCTGTCTGTTGGAGATACGTATCTTAAAACAATACTTAGCTGATTTGCATGAGAAAGATCAGAAGTGGAATCTACAAACTGAAATATCAAGCTGTACTTATTTCACTGAAAATAGTTGACTGAACTTCATCACTTACTAAGTTTATTAATTCTTCACATTGTTTTAGACATATAAGATGGGTTGCCCTTTCCTATGATACCATATTTGGAGATATGGCCTGCTAAAAATGGATCAAACTGAGCAACAAGTTCAAGTAAACCCCCCAAATTTCCATTTTGTGGGGACCAAAACACTTCATTTCTTCCTCAAAAAGATAGTCCATGTTCAGCCATTGTCATAATGACAGCAACAACTAGTTTTAAAAGGGCTTTCCAATACTGACGTTCTTCATTAATTTGCATTGACAGTTCATGAGTTAAGCCAAAACCATGTCTTCGGTTTAAATATGACAGCATACAATCTCTGTGAACTGAACTGTTTTTATGTTTAACAATCATATTCAAGTTGCACCAAACTAAACCATCCATAGCAAATTGAGAATTAAATGATTTAGGAGTGAATAGTTTGCAAACAAAACAATATACAGAGCTGACTGATGGAGAACACAGTAGCCATTCCCTCTTAAAATTTTCACCCATTAGCTTTGCACCCTACAATGTATTCTGGCTCCAGAACTTTGTTGTTTATCATCCAGAGATTTTTGACACAAATTTTCAAGTGGTCCACTGTGATGTTGACAATCACTAGGCCCTCTTTCAATTCAATAATTTAATCCAATAATTTACATCATTAGAAGAGAAATTATTCCACAAAGCAGTATCTCTATTTCTGTTATTTATGGAGTCTGCAGATGCAACAATTTTAGATCCTAATTTTTTTTCACTTTTTACACCATTATTAATATTTTTACTATAGAAGGGAATGGATGCAGAATTTGGAAAAATTCTCTTATGTTCGTATTGCTATTAGTAATTTCCGCTCTGGCGGTACTAGGACAATGATTTGGACGCATTAAACTCGAGTGTTCAATGGAAGAAGTCTCTTCTGATTCGTTATGTTTTAAAAAGGAAGTTAATTTTGGAATTGTCTTTAAGGATTCACAAATCCTTTTCTTTTTATCTTCTGTGAGCTTTCGTTTTTGTGCTCCACTTAGTTGTTGTCATTCTATTTTAACTCGCTATAAAATTATGCCACTTTTTAAATGTGATTTAAATTTGAATAATTAAAAAAATTGTAAGATAGGTCAAATTTATAAAAAGTAAAATTTACATTTGAATTTGGACATTATCACAAAAATCTATATTTGAAAATTAGTAAGTGGAAAAAAATTGATTTGGAACATGTAATTTCGTTCTTCAAGACTGAGTTTAAAAAATTGTACTTACAATGCAGTTGGAAATAATTTCATTCATTTGTTATACAATGTTTGTTGGCAGGTCCTTTGCAGATCTCCATGGGTGTTTTTCATCTTGAAATAATACTTAAAAACTTGAGCACTCACTCTCTGTCCTTTGATGATGCTTCTTCAGTTTCTTGAACCACTGAAGTATTGGAGAGTGATCTCTAAGAGCATGTGTCTTAGTCATCTAGGGCTGCTACAACAGAAATACCACAAGTGGATGGCTTTAACAAAGAGAAATTTATTTCCTTACAGTAAAGTAGGCTAAAAGTCCAAATTCAGGGTGTCAGCTCCAGAGGAAGACTTTCTCTCTCTCTTGGCCTTCTCGTCAGTATTCACCCGGCCTAGGAGTTTCTCGGCACAGGGACCCCGGTCCAAAGGACGCGCTCTGCTCCTGGCACTGCTTTCTTGATAGTATGAGGTCCCCCACTCTCTGCTTGCTTCCCTTTCCTTATATCTCTTGAGAGATAAAAGGTGGTGCAGGCCACACACCAGGGAAACTCCCTTTACATTGGATGTGACCTGGGTAAAGGTGGTGTTACAATCCCACCCTAATCCTCTTTCACATAAAATTACCATCACCAAATGGAGGCCAACCACACAATTCTGGGAATCATGGCCCAGCCAAACTGATACACACATTTTTGGGGAGACATAATTCAAACCATGACAGCATGACACAAATACAGAGATAAACTCAATCTGAAGACGTGTTTTGGTTCACTTTGGGCAGCACCAGATACGTCGTAAGTCACTTGATTATAGTGCCACTGGTGCATTCTTGTGTGGTCAAGAGAGAGAATTAAATGTGAAGTTATACCCAATTGGTCTGAAATGAAAAGGAAAATATAATTATTATCATACACAAAATTTATAAAATTGTTTCATTTAGTGCCCTGCCAGTTCCCTTCCACTGTGGTGCTCACTTTTCCTTGTGTCCCGTCTGCTTGGCATCTACTAGTCTTTGCTTGGGACAACTGGTGTCCCTGTTTTGTTAATGCCCTAAGCACGTGCTTACCTTGCCTTTTGGGTAATCCGTGCCTGCATTCATCCATTGCTGGACATTAGGGCTGTTTCCACCTTTTGTCTGTTAATAGTGTTGCTGTGAACATGCCTGTACATGTATTTGTTTGAGCCCCTGTTTTCAGTTATTTTGGGTATATGCCCTGGCATAAAGTTGCTGAGATATTTGCTAATTCTAAGGAGTCCTGGGTGGCACAATGGTTAAGAGCTCCACTGCTAACCGAACGGTTGGTGTTTCAAACCCACCAGCCTTTACTCAGGAGAAAAGACCTGGCAATCTGGTCCTATGAAGATTTCAGCTAGGAAACCCTATGGGACATTTCTCTTCTGTCCTGTGGGGTCACGATGAGTCAGAATAGACACAACGGAACACAACAACAACAATGGTCATTTTGTGTTTAACTTTTTGAGGAACCACCAAACATTTTTGTACAGTGGCTGCATAATTTTACATTTCCAGCAGCAACGTATGAAGCTACAATTTCTCCTCATCCTTGCCAGCACTTCTTATTTTCCGCTTTTCTAAATTAATTATTATAGCCACCCCAGTGTGAAGGGGGACCCTGGTGGTGCAGTGGTTAAGATTTATGGCTGCTAACCAAAAGGTCAGCAGTTCGAATCCACCAGCTCCTTGGAAATGCTACGAGGAGTTTTACTCTGTCCTATAGGATTACTGTAAGTCGAAATCAATTTTACGGCAGAGAGTTTGTTTTGTTTTGTTTTTAGTATGAAGTGATATCTCATTGTTGTTTTGATTTGCATTTCCCTAATGACTAATGATGTTGAGCTGTAATTATTTGTGGCTGTTGAAAAAATGATAGCTTCAAACTTATGGTAATAATTACCTTCTAAAATGTTTTTAAATTATATTTTAAAATTAGTAAAAGTAATGTGGGACTACCTTCAGGAAAAAAAATGTAAATCTGGAAAATTCAAATAGATTTAAGTTTAGGTAAGAATTCACTATATGGAAAAAAAATAAAATTCATTGAAAAGTGAAGGGATGGAAATAAATTATCTTTATACATAATCATGTGGGTCCTAATTAAATCTAAAAAAGCAAATCAAATCCCAAATTATCCTGAATAATCTACTAAAAGTTTATGCATATGATAACCTGATATGTCTCCACTAATAATACATATAATTTTTAGTAAAATATTTAATATAATTATAATTGTTAATTATATTTTATACTTATAAAAAATAATTAATATTATTAATATAATTAAAATTATGAATTAAAAAGCTTCTTTAAAACTTAAATATATTTTTAAATAATCTTTTTAATTTATCATACTTTTAAATTCACAGAAAAAGTGTGAAGATAGTCCCAAGATTACCATATACCTCACATTCTGTTTCCCCTATTATTGCTATCTAACATTAGTATGGAAAATTTGTCATAGTTAATAAAACATTATTAATACATTGTTATTAACTTAAGCCTAACTTTTTATTCAGATGTCCTTTTTTTAATTATATAATATCCTTTTTCTGTAACCAGATCACCTCAAGGATAGCACATTATATTTAGTTGTCCTATCCTCTTAGACTTGACAGTTTCTCAGTTTTTCCTTGTTTCTGATACCTTGATAATTTTAAGGAGTACTTGTCAGGTATATTGTAGAATGTCCATCACCTGCAATTTGTCTGATGTTTATCTCATTATAAGTGGAGTTATGGGTTTTAAGGATGTTGTGTATGATTTTAGTATCTTAGAAAATCAATAGAGAGATACTCAGATTTGACATGCATAAACTTGTTTAGTTTTTTGCAAGGTAGTCATGGCAAGGTATACAAGTAAGACCTCACAACATTTATTCAGAACTGGACTGTCAGATACTGTCAAAATCTTTAGACTTCAGGCTTTTACCTTTAAGGAGAGGAAGACTTAACCACGGCTCAGACTTGGTGGAGGTCCCTCATAGCTATGGTCCAAGATCAGCAACGGCAGACAAATCTCAGTTTCATCTCTGTCTTCTCTCAGAGAGTGAGCAGAAATTTAAGGTTTATATGTGAATTTGTCACCTTGGATCCACACAACAAGGGCTGGTGTGACATCAAAGACTGTTATGTTATGTCTTTTCTTCAGGATTAGAGAGTAGAAAAATGATGTATCTTTTCTTCAAGGTTAGAGATTAGGGAGGTTGTTTAAAGATTAGTTATGTAATATTTTCTTGTGTGACAGCATGCCAGGTCAAAGTGAACTTATTTATATTCTTTACATAACTCACATGCTTCCATGTCTAAGTTAAAAAATTTCTAAGTGACTTTTCTAGTGACTTACAGGTTTCTAATGATTTATAATTAATATTACAGTGCCTCACAAAGGTAGAAATATTTCTATTTCTAAGTCCATATTATGAGTGCTTATATACAGTGAAACCTGTGAGAGCTGGAACTTAATGGGACAGCTTTGTTTTTCCAGGTTTCACAAGTTTTCTGTCTTTGACAGTGTGCAGGCTTACCACTTTGCTATTACTCGTTTTAGTGGAAAATATTTTAGTTTTCCTTCTCTGACAGGTTTCCACCTTACACAGTTCTGGCTTTCACAGGTTTTACTGTATATGTATTTTGAAAGCATAATAGTGACTTATACCTTGTGGGATTTGAGAACATTATAGAAACATACAAAATACAGGAGGAAGACCACAGAGGGCAAGTGTCATTTTCATCACATCATATAAAGGGTACATACTATTAACAAGAGTTTTCACTGTTGGTGTTAGTCATGATCACCTGACTGAGATAGTGCATATCAAATTTCAAAATAGCTCTTCTTTTACTGTTTTTGTACTATACTTTTTAGAAGCAACTCAGTATGTGCAATTCACACTAAAGGAGCTATTGTAAGTTTTTCTGCAGGGGAGATGTATTTTTTCTCTCTCATGTGTTTATTCAGTTATATGTCGAAATTCTGACATCTTTATCTATAAATATGACTCTGTTCAGAAATAGGGGGTTTTCTTTTATGTTAGTGAAGTCATGCCAGTACAGGGTGACTTCTAAATCTAATCACTTCTGAGTTATAAAAGGAGCAGAATAAACACAGAGATACTAACAGGAGGAAGACAGACACCAAGAAACTCTAAGGAATGCCAAGCCTCCCCAGCAAACACCAGAAACTAAGAGAGGAGATACAAAAAGGAATCGACATGGCTGAGATCCTGATTTGGACATTTAGCCTCCAAAACTGTGAGGAAATAAATTTCTCTTCTTTAAAGTCACCCAATTGTGGTAATTTGTTATGGCAGTACTAGGTAACTAAGATATTCAATCCTATTGCATATAGCATCATGGACTTGTGGATATTTATGCTTTACATTATAATCTAATCCTACTTTAATTATTTTTTGTTCAAAGTGTTCTATTTGAGATTCTTTTTTTTTTTTTTTTGAGCATTTTCTTGCTTTCTGGCACTACAAGATACTGCGTGCTCATCTTGTTTATTTCCTGCCTTAGTCCTAGAATCAGCCATTTTTCTAAGGAGCCCTGGTTCCTTTTATTGGCGAATGGTATTAGAAATCAAAATCTGGGTGCTAGTTGTGCTTCTTGTTACTGGGGTGTCTTTGCTTCTGGCTCTCTCAGCTGACAAAGCAATATGAGTGCATATACTAACACATGCATGTGCACATATCTATAAATACCTTTATATGCAATCATCTCCATTGATATTAAGCTAAACATGAGTTCGTATTGATGTCCCCAACTCTAATCCATTACCACATAAATCATTCTAGCTTCTTCCCTTTGTTTATCTGTAAATTCCCTCGCCAAAGCAAGAAACCTGAATCCCACCATCTGTCACTTAATAAATTATTCAATTCTAATATATATATATATATATATATATATATATATATATATATATATATATATAGTGGTTTCAGATTTATTTATCCATATCACTGTGGAAACAACTTTATAAATGACTGTACAATGTTTATTTACAGTTATTTTGTCTTATTAAAATACAGTTAGATTCTTTTAATCCATTCTGCATTCTATCCTGGGGTCTTCTGACCTTTTAATTTTTCTTAAATCTGTTTACCTTAAAATTTAATATTTGGGCTTTTGAGTTCTGTTTTTTTTACACTTATGTAGTTGCATGTATCCACCATTACACTATCATGTAGAATAATTTCACCACCCTAAAAAAATCTTGCTTGTTCCACTTGTTCAACAACCCTCCCCCTTAATCCCTGGTAACCACTGATGTATTTCGATCTCTACAGTTTTGCCTTTTCCAGAATGTCATATATACAAAATCATACATTATGTACACTTTTAAAATTGACTTCATTAATTTACCCTATATGAATTTAAGGTTTATCCAAGTTTTTGTGTGGCTTGATAATTCTTCCCTTTTTATTGCTGAATATTTTTCCGTTGTATGGCTGTACCACAGTTTGTTTATCCATTCACTTATCGAAAGAAATCTTGGTTTTTTCCAGTAATATTTTTACTAGGTGTGATGAAAAATGAAATTCTTACCTGTTCCTGATCTTCCTAAACCAAACCCATCACTGTCCTGTCAATTCCGACTCATAGCAACGCTACAGAAAAGGGTAAAACTGCTCCGTAGGGTTTCCAAGGAGTGGCTGGGGGATTTGAACTGCTGGCCTTTTGGTTAGCAACTGCAGCATGCCGTAGTTCTTAACCAATGTGCCACCAGGACCCCTTCTTGACCTTAGGGGGAAAGAAAAAGCATCCAGTCTCTCAATTAAGTATGATGTTAGCTGTAGAATATTTTAGGTTTTTCTTATCAAATCAAAGTTTTCCTCTATTCCTCCTTTGCTAGGTTTTTCTAATGAATGAGTGTTGGTTTTATCAAATGCCTTTTTTTGGGGGGGGGGCATCAGTTGATATGATTAGATGATTTTTCATTTTTTAGCTTGTTAATGCAGCAGATTACATTGATTCCTTTTCCAATATTGAACCAGTCTTGTATACATGAAAGAAATCCCCCTTGGTCGTGGGTATAATTTTTTTATACATCATTAGGTTCCACTTGCTAATAATTTGTTGTTTTTGCACATATGTTCATGTGAGATATAAGTCTGTAGTGTTCCTTTTGAAGCATGTCTTTAACTGCTTTCAGTACTAAGTGTAATTCTAGGCTCATAGGATGAGGCAAGTAGTATGTCTTATACTTCTATTTTCTCAATAAGATTTTGGATAATTGCTATTATTCTTTAAACAGTATAATTTGTCAGTGCAGTCATCTGTCTCTGTTGATTTCTTTAATAGCTATATAGCTATTCTTTAATTTATTTAACAGATATATAGCTATTCAGCTTACCCATTTCTCTTTTTGTGAGATTTAATAGTTTTTAAGGAAGGTGTTATTCAGTTTCCGTGTATTTACTTTTTTTCTTTGTTCTTTCTTTTAGCAATTCCTAATTTTATAGCATTACAATCAGAGGAGATACTTCGTATTATTTTGATGTTTTTGAATTTATTGAGGCTTGCATTGTGGCCTAATATATGGTCTATTCCAGAGAGTGATCCACGTGTGTTGGAGAGAATGTGTACTATGCTGCTGTTGGTGTGTTCTGTATAAGTCTATGAGGTCAAGTTAGTTGACTGTGTTATTTAGATGTTCTGTGTTTTTGCTGAGTTTCTAGTTTTTCTGTCCATTATCTAAAGTGGTATGTTAAATTCTGCTATTACTGTAGAACTATTTCTATTTTCAATTCTGTTAGAGTTTTTTAAACTTATTTTGGAGTTCTGACATTACGTGTAATAATATTTATGGTTATGTGTTCTTAGTGGATTGACACTTTCATCTTTATATAATGCCCTTCTTTGTCTCTTATAATGGATTTTGACTGAAAGTCTATTTTATCCCAGAAATTATTATTGCCACTCCTGCTCACTTTTGATTAATGTTTGCTTGATATATATATTTTTTTCATCCTTTGATTTTTAACCTATTTATATCTTTATGTTTAAAGTGTGTCTCTTGCAGACAACATATTGATGGGTCATTTTTGTAAATTTTTTTTAGTCCATTCTTCCACTCGCTTGTCTCTTGACTGGTGCATTTAAACCATTTACATTCAATGTGGTTATCAATATGTATGAATTTACTGCTTCCATTTTATTATGCTTATTTTTGTTGTGTTAACAGTTTCTTTATTCTGCTTAATTTTCTGTGCTGAGTTCTTCTTGTTTATGGGCTTTATTTTCATATCCTTTGTTGTTGTTGGTTTTGTGTTAACTGAGTCTTTTTGATTTTCTTCTTTATTTTAGTGAGTAGATTTATTAATTTTCTTTGTGGTTACTCTGAAATTTATCTTCCTCAGTGTAAAACATTCTGTTGTATCTTAATATCACCTTGACTTCTTCTTTTATGGAAGTTCTATAACTACACCATTTATTTTCCCTTTTTGTTTTTAAGTTGTCATTATTTACAGATTGACACTTCTGGTTCTCTGTTTTCAGTTTTTCCGCTTTGTTTTACTTTATCTGGGTTGATATCTGGGTGATGCTGTCATGTGTCTTCATCTCATATTGTTATCTGATGTTGTTGGTTCTCTGTCCAAAGGACTCCCTTTAATATTTCTTGTAAGGTTGGTCTGGTTTTCACAAATTCCCTTAGTTTCTGTTAATCTGGGAAACTCCTAATTTCACCGTCATACTTGAAGACAATTTTGCTGGATATATGATTCTTGGTTGGCAATTCTTTTCTTTCAGGATTTTATATATGTCATGCCATCGTCTTCTTTCCTGCATGATTTCTACCAAGAAATCAGTGTTTAGTCTTATTGGTGCTCCTTTGTAAGTGGTATTTCATTTTTGTGAGCTTCCCTCAGAATTCATTCTTTGTCTTTGGTTTTGGAAGGTTTGATTATGATATGTCTTGGTAACATTTCTTTTGAGCTCTATCTTGTATGGGATTCGTTGAGCTTCTTTGATGGAAACCTTCTCTTTCATGATATTAGGGACATTTTCTGCCAATAAATCTTCAAAAATTCTCTCCGTACTTTTTTTTTCTCCTCTTCTTCTGGAATTGTTATTACACGTAAATCATTCCTCTTGATAGTGTCCAACTCTTAGTCTTTCTTCATTTTTTTTTAACTGTTCCTCAAACAAGTTACTGTCAAGGGAGTTTTACTCTATTTTGCTGATTCTTTCATCCATTGATTCAGTTCTACTTTTATATCTTTCCTTTAGTTATCTATTTCTGATATTTTTTAATTTTCTGGATTTACTGTTGTTATTTTTGTATGGTTTGTAATTGTCTCTTTTGTCATTTTGTTCTTGTGTTGTTTTCCTGAATTCTTCTAGAATTTTGTCTGTGTTTTCCTTGATGTCTTTGAGGACCCTATATATAAGTCTTTTGAATTCCTAATCAGACAACTCTATTACTATTTCTTCCTCAAGAAGGTTTTCTGCCCCTTTATTTTGCTCACTTGTTTGAGCCATCTAATCTTGTTTCTTCGTTTGATTTGTTATTGTCTGTTGTCTCTGAGGCATTAAAGTGTTAATTTAATTAACTAATTTACTTATGTAGTTCTTTATTGATTGTATGTATGTTTGTTTTGTGCTGATTTTTTAGTTTTGTTTTGATGTATCAGGAGCTTTCTCTCTTCTCTTTTTCTTTAGAATGTCTTCCTTCCTTTGTATTATTTTAATTGTTCTTGTTTTGTATCTCTGGTCTATGTGTGACTTTGGTGGTGTCTGTTGGTTGGGCATGATTTCCTCTCACTAGTGGTTATGGTGAGTCACACACATGTGTGAGTCCTCTGTGGTTAGGCTCATATAATTTCCCTTACTGGATTGAGTGGAGGTGGGAGAGCAGATTGGTTCCCTGATATTAGGTGACAAATGTTGGGTGGTCATGGTCCCTCCACAACCCTTAGGGGACAGTGGAGTCCTTCTAGGTTGGTGCTAGCATTAGTGCATTCTCTGGAGGTTAGGGCAGGATGTCTCCCTATCTACTGTGAAGGAGTTCTACTCAAACTGATGGGGTAAGCTTGCTGTGTGTGCACAGATTTGCATCTCAGTAGGTGGTAAGGTATCAAGGGGTTTCAATGCAAGTTCAGATAGCCTGTAGGAAATGCTTTGGTGTGGGATGTGTGACGCTGCCAGGTGGATTTTGGATGAAGGCACTAGGATCTCATGCTCATTGTTTGGCAGAAGTGCAGATGGTGCCTATCGAGATGTGACTGGTGTTGCTGATGAGGTGATGTGTCTGGCTGGCTGGTCACTGGGTGTGGGTGCAGGGAGCATTTTTGCTGGTTGTTGGGTTAGGAGCTCTATATGTGCACTGCTGGTTGCCAGGTGATAGGGATGAGGGTGTATGGGTCACCAGTCACTGAGTGGGTGGCACAGGAGATACCATCCCTGGTTGCTGGGCAGGAAGGACAGCAGGAGGGGGAGAGGTGGGGAATTTTGTGTCTCTGGTTGCTGGTCTGGTAGCAAGAGCTCATGCTGTTGATCACTGGGTGTGCGGGGAGGCAAGGGGTTGGGTGGGGCAGCATAAGTGTAGGGGTGTGCAGAGTGGGTATGACCCTAGAGTTACTAGTCTGATGGCGTGGGAGTGCGTGTCACCGGTTGACAGGTGGTGGAGAGGTGGGGGCACACCACTGATCACCAGGAGGGCAGGGGGAAGAAAAGGGAAACATGTTCCCCCATTCTCTGGTGTGTGTGCCAGGGCACTCCTTACAGAGTGCAGCCAGCAATCAGGACCTGGCCCCCATCAAATGTGAGGAGGGGGAGATTGTCCAGAGTCCAGCTGGGTGGAGGATTTCTAACTGCCACTCCAAGGATCGCCACTCTGCAAGTGCCACCTTCCCAAAGGATCATGGACTGCAGCTAGTGAGTAGTTCTAACCTTATTTTGTGGCTCTCTCTCTGCTCTATAGTTGCCTGGATCCCTAGGCCTCTCATTCACCTCATGCACTTTCCCTCCTTTAGAACCAGTTCATTTTCTTCTCATCTGCATCAGTCTGGGTTTGTCTATACATTATCTCATCTCCTGTTGGGGACTCCATGATATTGCTTTCCTGTACTTCTCACCCAGGAATGCTGCTTGCTTTGTCTCGCAATGGCCATGTTGCACTGCACTGGCTAGCAAAGGCACTATGGTCCATAAGTCTCCTCATTAGCTGTTTTCATTCAGTTTCTTCTTCCATTTGGTGTTCGATCTAATTCTTCATCCTTCCATTTGCTGTTCTGGGTTCCCAGATTGTTATCTGTATCTGTTTCACTTGGTTTCTTGGTTCTTGGCTGTATGCAAATAGCATGGTGTGTATGACTTAGGCACCTTCTTGGGCAATCTCCTCTCCTTTACTTTTGAAAGTTAATTTTTTGCTCCACGTAAGATTCTAAGATGGGTTTTTGTTTTTTTCTTTCAACACTGTAAATACTTCACTCTGCTCTCTCCTTGTTACATTGTTTCTGACAAGAAATTCACTGGTATATATTTTTTTCTTATTTTTTTATAGTAAGGTTTTTATTTATTTATTTATTTTGGTCCCCTTCATCTTTCGCCAGGTTTTTTTTTCTCTTTGTCTTTCGTTTTCTGCAGCATAAGTATGATATGGCTAGGTGATTTTTTTTTTTTTTTTTTTAAATCTTTCTCAGTCTTTTTGAACTTTGTTGGTGGTTAGATTTTGGTCATTAATTTTTGGAAATTGTATGCCATTATTACTTCAAATATTTTCTCTTTCTAACCCTTTCTTCAAGTCTGTTCTCTTTTATAAGACACTACTCTAATGGAATTAGGACACACCCTACTCTGGTATGACGTTTTGTTAACTGATAATATCTTCAAAGTTCCTATTTCCAAACATGGCCATGTTCACAGATACCAGGGGTTAGGAACTTCACTATATCTTTTTGGGGGACACAATTAAATCCATAGTACCACTCTTGGCTTTGGGATTCTCTAAGTAATTCTCCCCTGAGAAAGTCTGTGTTTTGCAGCTCTTTCAGCTGAAATCCACTGTTTATATACTAAGGTCCTGTTAGTATAGTGCTAAGGTGTGTGGGTAGGAAAGCATTTTATAATCTTCCCATTAAGTCTCAGTGTTTTAGTGGGCATGTGTCTTTGGGCTTTGACCTTCACAAATGTTTACCTGGTGGTATAGCTTTTTTTTACCTTTTCTTCCTACTAATTTTCCTCCCGGAGTATTCTCAATCTATTTCTTTGAAGTCTTAAGCACAGTTAACTATATCCCAGTCCCACCCATTAGGGGAAATAGGAAGCTTGGTGGGTGGGGCGATGGAGTTCGAGGAATGCTATTTTGCCTACTGGGATAATGCTCTGGCAAAGTTTTTCCCCAGGCACACGATTATTTGTTATGGCTAAGCTTCTGGAAATATTTCACAACGATTACTCTTCTCTTTCCCATGTAAGATCAAGAGGAGATCTTTTTGAGATCTTCACCACAAGAATGAGACTGGATAACTTATGTTAAGCATGCAAATGTAAGGGTCCTGTAAAGGCTCTGAGCCACCAAGAGTTTCTCATGCACACATTAGTTCATCTGAAGCCTCCAACAATTAGTAAACATTGTCATTTATTTGTTTCTATCAGTTTATAGCTCCATAGACTCCTATTCCAGGTAAACAGATCTCCACTGTGTCTCTTCAGATTTTAGAATGGCTGTTTTCCCTGCAAACTCAATTCTCAAATGAGTGGAAGAAAAATTTTTGTTTATCAGTTTGTATTGTTTTTTTTTGTAGTGTTGTTGTAAGGACAGGAGCAACAACTTCCATGTATATATGTATATATATATATATATATACATATATATGTATCAGATTCAAGACCAAAACTCATTATTTAATTTAAAAGACTCTTTTAATCAGTGTTTATTTTAATGACATTGGAAAATATGTACAATATAGTGCTAAATGAAAAAGGCCAGATTCTATGACATATGAAAGTTTGTAAAACATTATCTATTCCATGTAAGATAATTGTTATGGAAGACTTGAAAAATACCAAAATAGCAGTTATTTTTGGGTAGTAATGTTATTGTAGATAATGTTCTGTCATTGTTTTCCCCTAAAATTGTTCTCTAATAAGCGTTTGTTTGTTTATTGTCACACATTTAAAAATGCTATATATATTTTGTTAATTGCCGTAGAGTCTATTCTGATTCATGACGACCCCATGTGTGCAGAGTAGAGCTACTCCATAGCATTTTCAAAGCTGTGACTTTTTGGAAGCAGATCACCAGGGCTGTTTTCCAGGGTGTCACTGGATGAGTTCGAACTGCCAACCTTTCAGTAGTGGAGCCCTAAACCACAGGATACATTTATAGTGTAATAACGTTATTATCAGGAGCATGTCAGCATATAAACTACTTTAAGGAAAGATTTAACCAATTAGTTCACCCTTTTAATAATAAAAAATTAATGATATAATACCATCATTTAGTAAGTACCAAAATTTACCAAGCTATTAATCAATATGTAATTATTGTGATAAAGGTGTTTGTGCTGGAGAGGTTAATCAAGGCTGTGAGAAACTGGGTCTTGAAGGTTGATTACAATTTGAATAATAAGATGGAGATGAGAGAAAAGTTATTATATATATATACATATACATATGTGTATATGTATGTATAAGTATCTATCTATCTATCTGTCTATATATGATTTTTCTTGTTCATGTGAGTAACCATTATTCTGACTGGGATAAAAGAGGCCATGAAGAATTACCTGCAAATGTTATTTGTGAATTATTTTACAGAGGTCACTTAAGAACAGAGTTCCTCGCACTGCTTAAGTACATGTCAATTGGTTTTTACAACACACCCAACTCCTACAGTGTCCTATTATTTATAGCACTTAACTAGGTGTCATAGATAATGAGAAGAGATTGTTCAATATATCTGACAATAATTCAGCAAGTTGTCAAACTAGATTATCAGCTCCATTAAAATTCAATCAGACACAATAAATGTGATGCTTGATTAATTTCACCACACGTTGGCTGCAGTTTGACCTCCTGTGGAGAAAAAAAGAAAAAAATATATATATATGTAAGTATGTACCAAGAAGAGCTATACACACACACAAACACACATATACACACAAATTTACTTTTGGGAGGAGCTTCATTTTTAAATGTGAAACCAACATTAAATGTGCCCAGTGACTTTGTTTTTGTGTTATTTTTAAATACTACAATGACTTTCTTGGCTGAGATGGAGAATTCATTGTTATCTTCACATCTGTATGTATACTTTTAGTGAAAATGACAGGCCAGATTTCTCATCTATGACACAAGGAAATCAAGCTTGCTTTGTAAGTCTGTAAAATAAGTGGTTTACATGAACGTGAGGTTTTCTTTCTCAGGCAAATAGACCACAGGGCTTATGTGTTTTGATTACAGAAGTAAAAATTTCTGGTTGTAAGCATAAATGTTTCTCACTTAAGGGAAAAAAAAGTTATAGGGAAAATGGCCTGTTTTTCTGAGGACATTGTGTGCCCATTTTTTGGATATCTTTGATATATATCCAAATGCTTTTCATGGAAGCAGTAGTCTGGAAATCAAACAACATATTGCATTGGGCAAATCTGCTGAAAAAGACTTCTTTAAAGTGTTAAAAAGCAAAGATGTCACTTGGAGGACTAAGGTACTCCTGACCCAAGCCATGGTGTTTTAATCGCCTCATATACATGCGAATGCTGGACAATGCATAAGGAAGAGGGAAAAAAAATTGATGTCTTTGAATTATGGTGTTGGCGAAGAATACTGAATATATCATGGACTGCCAGAAGAACCAACAAGTCTGTCTTGGAAAAATTACAGCCAGAGTGCTCCTTGGAAGCTAGGATGGCCAGACTTTGTCTCACATGCTTTGGATATGTAATCAGGAGGAACGAGACCCTGGAGAAGGACATTACGTTTGGTGACGTAGAGGGTCAACATAAAAGAGGAAGACCGTCAACAAGATGGATTGACACAGTGGCTGCAACAATAGGATCAAACATAACAACAGTTGTGAGGATGGTGCAGGACTGAACAGTGTTTCGTTTTGTTGTACATAGAGTCACTGAGTTGGAACCAATTCAACAGCACCTAACAACAACAACAACAATCCTTAGGTAGTGCCAACGGTTAATGTGGTTGGCTGCTAATCAAAAAGTTAAAGAGATTTGAGTCCACCCAGAGGTATCTCAAAAGACAGGCCCGGCAATATACTTCCAAATAGTCAGCACTGAAACCCTGTGGAGCACAGTTCTACTCTGACACACATGGGATTGCCATGAGTTGGAACCAACTTGATAATAACTGGTATGTATATATATTTGGTATACAAGAAGTCAGCATTTTTGGTTGTCTTTTTGGATCTTATTTCTGTCGTTGAAGCTAAGTCAACATCTATTCCTGAATAAAATATTTTCCTTAACTTTAAGGTTAAAATGTATCAAATAAAAACAAATCTAAACTTAAAAAAAAAAAAAAACAACAAAAACCCGTTGCCTTCGTGTCAATTGCACACACAAGATTATTACATTATGGAGAATGCACAGCTCTTAGGATCTGCAAGAGTCTCAAAATAAAACAGAAAAAAAGCTTTTTGGATATAGAAAGGGTAAGCAAAGCTAGGAACCCCTGGGTGGTGCAAACAGTTAAGTACTCAACTGCTAGCTGAAAGGTTGGCGGTTCAAACCCACCCAGAGACACATCAGCAGACAGACCTGGCAATCTGTTTTCGAAGGGTCACAGACTTGAAAACTCTATGGATCAGTTCTATTCTGCACATATTGGGTGATTATGAGTCAGAATCAATTGGATGGCAATTAACAACAACAATAAGCAAAGTTATAAGAAACTTTTAAGAGGAAATTGGGCTATCAAGATATACTGAGCAGATAGCATGATAGACTTCCCTGACAGGAAATATTTCTCACAGTTGTCATCCTGTTCTCAGGATGAGCTGTTAAGGAGGTGTGTTCTTCATTTCAGTGCTTGTTCAGACTTGGGAGAAAGCCAAACTTCAGGGGCCTGTAGAGAGGGAGAAGCCTGACTAAAATTTGGCCAAGCCAAGGAAGAGTATAAGAAATGGGAGACTATGAACACTTGATCAGTCCCCACTATGGTTTAGGAAAGAGTCAGTCATTAAACAGTTTTAGGGCTGGAGTCATTACAAAGTTGAGTTTGGTCAAAATAGTTTTCATGGGTAGGCTGGTCTTCATATACTTGTTGGCCTTGAAACAGTAGCTGTATTGTCTGTTGAACATGTTGTCAGACAGATAGCTCTTGGAGGGTCTTAGAAATGAGAGGTATGCCTGGGAATAACAAAAAAATTAATAATACAAAATTAAAAAAAAATAAAGGTTGAATTGTTGTTGTTGTTGTTATTAAGTGCCATCAATTCTGACTCATAGCAACCGTATGTATAAGAGCGAAATACTGCCCAGTTCTGTGCCATCCTCACATTCATTGCCATGCTTTAGCCCATTGTTGCAGCCACTGTGTCAAGTCATCTTATCAAGGGTCTTCCTCTTTTTCACTAACCCTCTACTTTACCAAACATGATGTTATTCTCCAGGGATTGGTCCCTCCTGATAACATCCTCGAAGTGTGTGAGACAAAGTCTTGGCATCTTTGCTTATAAGGAGCATTCTGGATCTATTTCTGCCAAGATAGACTTGTTCATTTTTCTAGCAGTCCATGGTATATTCAATATTCTTCCCCAACACCATAATTCAAGGGTATCAATTCTTCTTTGGTCTTCTTTAGTCATTGTCCAGCTTTCACATACCTATGAGGCAATGGAAAACATCATGGCTTGGGTCAAGCATACCTCAATCCTTAAAATGACATCTTCGTATTTTAACACTTCAAAGAGGTCTTTTGCAGCAGATTTGCCCAATGCAATGTGTCCTTTGATTTCTTGACTGCTGCTTCCATGGGTGTTGATTGTGGATCCAAGTAAAATAAAATTCTTGACAACTTCAATATTTTCTCCAGCTATCATGATGTTAGGAAACCCTGGTGGAGTAGTGGTTAAGATCTACAGCCGCTAACCAAAAGGTAGGCAGTTTGAATCCACCAGGTGCCTCTTAGAAACCCATGGGGCTGTTCTACTCTGTCCTATAGCGTCACTAGGAGTTGGAATCAACTCGATGGCAACAGATTTTTTTTTTTTTTTTTATCATGGTGTGGCTTATTGGTCCAGTTGTGAGGATTTTTGTTTTCTTTATGTTAATATGTAATCCATACTGAAGGCTGTGGTCTTTGACCTTCATCAGTAAGTGCTTCAAGTCATCTTCACTTTCAGCAAGCATGATTGTGTCATCTGCATACCACAGGTTGTTAATGAGTCTTCCTCCAATCCTGATACAGCATTCTTCGTCATATAGTCCAGCTTCTTGGATTATTTGCTCAACCGTACAGATTGAATAATTATGGTGAAAGGATACAACACTGACCCACACCATTCCTGATTTTAAACTATGCAATATCCCCTTGTTCTGTTTGAATGACTGCCTCTTGGTCTATGTACAGGTTCTGCATGAGCACAATTACGTGTTCTGGAATTCCCATTCTTCCCAGTGTTACCCATAATTTTTTATGATCCACACAATCGAATGTCTTTGCATAGTCAATAAAACACAGGTAAGCATTTCTCTTATAGTCTCAACTTTCAGCCAGGACCCATCTGACATCAACAATAACATCCCTTGTTCCATGTCCTTTTCTGAATCTGGCTTGAACTACTGGCAGTTCCCTGTCAATGTACTGCTGTAATCATTTTTGAAGGATCTTCAGCAAAATTTTGCTTGCGTGTGATGTTAATGATATTGTTCAATAATTTCCACATTCTGTTGGATCACCTTTCTTTGGAATAGGCACAAATATGGATTTCATCCAGTCAGTCAGCCAGGTAGGTGTCTTCCAATTTTCTTGACATTAAATGAGTGAGCACTCCCAGAGCTGCATACATTAGTTGAAACATTTCAGTTGGTATTCTGTCAATTCCTGGAGCCTTGTTTTTCCCAGTGCCTTCAGTGCTTGGACTTTTTCTTTCAGTGCCATTGGTTCTTGATCATATGCTACCTCCTGAAATGGTTGAACGTCCCCAATTTTTTTTTTTTTGGTACAATGACTGTGTATTCCTGTCACTTTCTTTTGATGCTTCATGCATCTTTTAATATTCTCCTGGTAGAATCCTTCAATATTGCAAATCAAAGCTTGAATTTTGTCTTCATTTCTTTCAACTTAAGAAATGCCAAGCTTATTCTTCCCTTTTGGTTTTCTATGTCTACGTCTTTGAACATTTCAATATAATAAAAGCTTGAATAAGAAAGTAAAACAAGATTTGAGGTTTGAAGGGAGCCAGTAAAGAATATTTTAATACATTGGACTCAAAGCATCTTAAAATAGCTTGCATTTAATATTTTAAACCTTGCTGACTAATTAATACATAATTTGGAAAACTTAAGTTTTGATTATATATGACTTTATTGTCAATATTATGAGTCATGGGCATCCAGGAAGTGTTTTGAAGGTAATTGCTTCCCATTTTTCTTTGGTTGAGAGATGGATAGATTGAAAGCAAAAGCACATATTTCTCAGCAACTATTTAACTGATTTAATACATTAGCTATGTAATAACCCCATGATGATAAAATATTTTAGAATATCTGTGTCAGGTGAACCCTATGCAAGGCAATACCCAGGAAGAAGATATATAAAGTATGTCCCAACCAGATACATATTAATAATCAGCTAAATTCTATTCTTGGTAAAGTACAGGGTCTAGAAATAAAAGAAGACATTCAACGAGATGGATTGTCTCAGTGGTTACAACAATGTTTCAAACATAGCAACCATTATGAGGATGGCACAGAACTGGGCAATGTTTTGTTCTGTTTTACAGAAGTTCGCTATGAATCTGAACCAACTTGACTGCACCGAATAACAACTATCTTGTGTTGAATATTAAAGCTTTGCAAACAGAAAAATCTTACTTTCGGTATTATTAAATGAAATGTAGATTTTGTAGCTGAAAGAGAGTATCAGTCATGTCTTTTGCCATGATATGGCTCTTGAAGGCAAAAGACATAGTATAAGTCATAAAAAAGAACAATTATGTAAATATTAGGGAATATATTCTTACTTTTCCATTTCCAGCAAGAAGTTGTGACAGAAGAAGTAAGCTTTGCTACAAATTGTCAGAAAGAATTTAAGTAAATGAAATTCAGAGATCTTTTGGACATTGCATTAAAGTACTGATTGAGTGATTAGTGCTGTGCAAAGTGTACTTCAGATATTTTGACAAAGATATTTCATATCAGTCAGTCAAAATGCCTGTCTTAAAAGAGTTGTTTGTGGGAGAAGTATTCATTTACTGCAAATATATTATCCATATTCTGTTGAAAGCTTTTCTTTCTTTCTTTTTTTAATAGTAGATGTCATAACATAGAGATACATGGTTTGAACAAAGACGCTGATAGGATGAGATGCATGATGGAATTAACAGAGATAAAAATATAATTAGTTTAATATAATCCATGTAGATTTACCTTTTAGGTATAGTAATCATCTGCTTGTACACTAGTTAAGAGTTAGCATAAAATTAGAAAAAAAATTAAATGAACTTGATATTTGGTATATCAAAACATGCTAAGAGATAGTTATCGTGGGAAAAAATGAAATAACATGGTATCTTCTCACACTCATTTTAAGAGTTAGTGTTTATTTTGTAATGTCAGAGAAGACAAAGGTCTATATTTTTTCATTGCTTAGGACATCTAGATATCTTAATCTGACCCTGCTCATTATGTAGAAAATGAGCCATGTCTAGATTTGTGCCTTACTGACCACGAACAAATTAAAGAAACTACTTCAGGCCTCTCAAAATTACTAGGACTATTAAGTCTGAAACAAGATAGAGAGAAAAAATGATCCCCTACTAAAGTCATTTCAGTGCCTCTGGGGGAGGAGTTGTGTTGGCTTGGGTCCTGAAATGTTAACCAAGAAACAAAGATCAAGTGCAAGAAAAGGCAGCACCAAGTGCAAAAGGATGGAAGCTGTTTCTCCACATCCCTTCTATGCCTCTGCATGGGTTTACAAAAAGAGCTTCCTGTCATTCTTGACCACGTGTGGTCAGAAGAAAGAGAAATTGAAGCAGTTACATAATATTTATAAAAGTATAGCAGAATATTCTATGACTATGAGAGATTGGAGAGATCTGTTTAAAGCCACACATGGTATTAATTCACAAAGTGTGATGCTAATCAATTTGTTTATCAATTTTGCTTATGAGAGACTCAGAGACAAATGTTACTTAATTGCACTTTTATTATTATGGATCTTTTTCAATTACCATTCTTTTCATTGGTTTATATTTGTTACAATTATTCTAACTGTGCACATTCTATTTGCATATGCTTAAAACCAAACCCCTTGCCTTCCAGTTGATTCTAACTCATAGCAACCCTGTAGGGCAGAGTAGAACCTCCCCCTAGGGCTTCCAAGGCTGTAATCTTTACAGAAGCAGACTGCCACATCTTTCTCCCACAGAGCTACTGGTGGGTTCAAACCTCAAACCTTTCCCTTAGCAGCTGAGCACTTAACCACTACAGCACCAAGCTATTTTTCATATACTTAATTTAATTAGTTTTTAATTAATATTTTTAATTAAAAATATTTTTACAGCAATATGTAAAAAAAGAATTGCCATAGCAGTGCTTAGAAAAATACCTTGTGGGGGAAGGGAGTGGTTGGCAAACAAACATAGAAGATGTGTGTTATTTTCATAAACATATGGCAAATCTAGTTCATTTCCAAACTACATATGCTGAGTTGATAACATACGGTACTACAGTAAAAATAATTTAAACTCTACTAATGAGGTCCTTGATCAAATGGCCTGTGTTCTCCAAGCCATTAGGGAAGAGGTTAACTAATTTGTTAGTGATTATCACCCACTGCCGTCAAGTCAATTACGACTTACAGTGACCCTGTAGGGTTTCCAAGGCTGTACATCTCTATGGAAGCAGATTGCCGTATCTTTCTCCCAAGGAGCTGAGAGTGGTTTGAACTGCCAACCTTTCGGTTAACAGTAGATTGCTTTAACCACTGCATCACCAGGGTATTAGGTCCACGTAAGTATGAGACATTAGTTAAGCCCAAGGAAAAGGTAACTGATTTATTTACTTTTGGCTTTTCTCATATGCAGCTGTTAGGTGTCGTCCAGTTGGTTCCGACTCATAATGACCCTATGTACAAAAGAACAAAACACTGCCTGCTTGTATGGATTCTTCATGATCGTTGTTATACTTGAGCCCATTGTTGCAGCCACTGTGTCAATCCATCCCCTTGATGGTCTTCCTCTTTTTCGCTGATGCTCTACTTTACCAAACATGATGTCCTTCTCTAGGGACTGGTCCCTCCTGATAACATGCCCAAAGTATGTAAGATGAAGTCTCACCATCCTCCTCCCTTCTAAGGAGCATTTTGGCTGTACTTCTTCCAGGACAGATTTGTTTGTTCTTTTGGCAGTCCATGGTGTATATTCAATATTGTTTGCCCACATCATAATTCAGAGGCGTCAATGCTTCTTTGTTCTTCCATATTCAGTGTCCAGCTTTTTCATGCATATGAGGTGATTGAAAAAAAACATGACTTGAGTCAGATGCACCTTAGTCCTTAAAGTGGTATCTTTGCTTTTTTAACACATTAAAGAGGTCTTTTGCAGCAGATTTGCTCAATGCAATGTGTCATCTAATTTCTTGACTACTGCTTGCATGGGTGTTGATTGTGTATCTGAGTAAAATGAAGTCGTTGACAACTTTCTTTTCACCATTGATCATGATGTTGCTTACTGGTCCAGTTGTGAGGATTTTTGTTTTCTTTATATTGAGGTGTAATCTATACTGAAGCCTGTGGTCTTTGATCTTCATCAGTAAGTGCTTCAGGCCCTCTTCACTTTCAGCAAGCAAGGTTGTGTCATTTGCATAATTCAGGTTGTTAATAAGTCTTCCTCCAATCCTGATGCCTCATTCTTTTTCATATAGTCCAGTTTCTCAGATTATTTGCTCAGCATATACATTTTGATTATTTGTCACATATTTTCAATATAATCTTTTTTTGTTTGTTTCCATGTGATCATCAATTCTATTGTCAAAGCAAGGATTTTTATATTTGCATAACACTTAATTTGCAGTTAACTTTCACATACTACTTCATATCTTCCTTACAACAGCCATATGAAGTAGATAGATTGGGTCTTATTTTCTAAGAAAGAAAATGAGACTTAGCCAACTTGGTCAAAATCGCTATTAGTAGATTAGTCCCTAGTAGCCTATTTAGTAGAACATTTGGAATCAACCACAGACCTTTTTATTTCAACCCATGGGCTTTTCTTTTCTTTTTAAACCACATTTTACACATATAATTTTTGTCCAATTTCTAAATGTTTTAAGCAGATCTCCTTTGTTTTATTTTCACCTTTGTGAGATGGTCATAATTTTAGGGTTGCACTAATGCAATGGGAGTAGACAATGTAAAACTCAGAATTTTTAAAACTCTTGTTCTAAATTATTGGTTTTTCTCCATTTCACAACTTCACTAGTCTCACCAAGACTGTAAAATCAGGACACATGTACAGTATGTTTAACAAATACTAGTGTGATATTTTATTAGTTACAATATACTTAGATATTGAATACAGTATTCCATCTGGATCATCTCTCAATTAAAATTTCTAACTCTGTGCCAGATTTATTTTTCTGCTTAGAAGTGTTATGCACTAACATTGTAAAATGTTAGAAATTTAGCAAAACATACCTTATTAAATATTTGGAAATGTAGGAAAAGCAGACTGAGAAAATATATATACATACAATTCATTCATCGAGGAATAGCAATGCTTAATATTTTAAATACAGTTTTAATATTTAAAATTAATATCAAATATGTAATGCTTCAGATTTATTGTTTATTGGATTTACTTTTAAATATACTCATATTATTTATAAATATTTACAATTTTTACATGTGCCTATATATAAACACCACCCATTTACATATAAAGATATTCATATCATTCAAAACATTGTTTTAAATATTGTCTCTCCCACTGAGCATAGCTTTATAAGCATTCTTCTGTTATTCATTTTTTTCTCAAAATACAATTGAAATAATATTGAGAGTATAGAAAATACTAAAATTTTAATGTACCAAGATTGATGTGGCCATTGGCTGTGGTTGAACTTTTAAATCGTTTCTTTGAGTACAGGAACACCTCGGACACATGCCTCTGCTTATTCCAATATTTCACTCCCATGTCTGGTGTTCTAGGATTCACTTATCCCCACTCCAATGCATACCCAAAAATAGGGTCAGAGTGCTTTATAAATTCATACTTGATGATATTACTGTGCTAATTGCTTCTCATTTTTCTCTAGATATAAATACTTTAAGACCTCATCAGATCTTTCAAGGTGCTGCAAGAACTGGCCCCTGTCTGCCTCATCATCCTCGTAATCCACCTAGTGTTTCTTGCCATGTTCCAACCACATCTGCCAAGCTCCTTCCCACTCCACAGCCTTCACATGCATTGTTGTCTCTGTCTATGATCCTCCACAGGTGTTATACTAGCTAATAACAGCTAGAATGATAGCTAATGCTCTTGACAGTCTAATACAGTAGGTTGAAAGAACACATATTCCATTTAATATAACATTTCTTTGCAGGAGGTAGATTAAATATAATGGTTAGAAATTTACAGATTAGGACAGTACAGATTTACAGATTAATTTAGAATTATAATTTACTCAAAAATCACCTGGTTAGTTTAGAATAGAACCAGGCCATTTAACATTTCCTGGGAAACTCCTTTTACCCTTCAAACGTCAGCTTAAATGACATCTCCTTAAAGGAAGTCTAGATGGATCCCAGACTACGGTACTCTTAAATTGCAGTTTGTATCTTTATTTTAAAATCAAAACTAAATACTTATTTGCATTTTGGTTTAGTATCTTTACGACCCCGCATTTTAGAATCTCATAAAAATGGGTATTTTGTCTTTCCTTTTTATCTGTCAATCTCAGCTATTATCATAGTGGTCACCACCTGGCAAAATTAATTATTGCTTTCAGTGCACTAAGTAGTGGGGATTTATTACTTAAAAACAAAACAAAACAAAAATTCTGCCATCCTGGAGTTTACAGTCCACATGGAAGACATCCAGGATGCAGTATGTTATGACAGTCATTCTTTCTACTTTAGTTTCTTACCGTTGTTTTCTGGGGTTTGTAACCCTGAATGGATTTACAATCCATTTATTTTGGCAAAATTTTTAAAAAGATATAAAATGTAGACAAGGCTTTAGAAGAATGAAAAATCTGCAGTCACACGGTAGAGGAATAGCTATCTACCTTTCTCATTCTGTGGTTGTTTTAAATTCTTAGTCTTTGATTTGGAGGCGTGTAGAGTGCTTTCTTCCATGCCTTTACTTTATTTATTTATTTATTTATTTTAAGGAGTAACAGTTTCATGAGGTGAAGACCAAAAATCCCAAAAAGCAAGATTAAGATACATTGTTCTTAATAGATCCTGGGTGGTTTTAGAGTTAATGATAGTTTCTTAGATTATTTATTTATTTTTCATTCTTACTATTTTTGAGCTTTTCTCTTCCATTATTTTTACTTTCTTCCCCTTCCCTTACCTCAACTCTGTCCTAATAGTTAATTAAGTGAACATTTAGATAGATTTTGTCAGAATCAGTATTAAATCAAGTCATAAGGTCCCTATCTTTTCAAATAGTGTGAATTTTTTTTTTTAGGCAGTGGAAATGGAACTTAGAAGTGTGCTCCTAGGAGTCATTTAAGATGTCAGATCCACTGTGGTGTAGAAGATGCAATACGTATCAGTTACTTCAGCTTTCTGTGATGAGTTCCTCATCTGTAAAACTGGAGTAATGATGCCTTGCATTAACCCATTGCATGGATTGAGTAATAGAATAACATATGGAACACACAAGAGAGTGTCTAAGGAAACATCGAAATCATTATTAGTAGATGTTATTATATCAATAACATCAAAATAATGAATACATAAAGAAAATTCAAAGAAGTTTAGGGGAAAAGTGATGTATTAATAATTTAAGAATTCTATCTCACTTTAAAGAGAGGTGGCGAATTAACTACTTATTTAAAAAACCCAAACCCATTGCTGTGAAGTCAATTAAGACTCAGAGTGACTCTATAGAACAGAGTACAACTGCCCCATAAAGTTTCCAAGGAGCAGCTGGAACTGCTGACCTTTTGGTTAGCAGCTTGAGCTCTTAACCACTGTGCCACCAGGGCTCCAAGTATTTATATATCACATTAATTAGACTGAAATAATCTGGGTCATATAAAAGAGCTAGAGGTCACTGAGACAGAATAAAGATCAATTAACTAAAATGACATCTTAACTAAACAGGAATGTAATAATTGTAGCCCAGAATAACAGAATAAATAAAGCTTTATCCAGTGTTTGAGCCTTGAATTATAATGACATAAAATTACTTTAAATGCATAATGGTAGATAATTCACTAGAAAAAAAAATGGAAATTATTAAAAACCCAATAAAATGGTTTGAAATAAAATGCAAACTCTGAAAACCAGAGTCTTTTCTTGAACATTGTATGCAGAATATCCCCACCTCAGAGTCATTCTTTCCATACTCTTCTCTATTTTCTTCCTGCCATTACTACTTTATAAGAGTATGATGTTTACTCAAAATTTAATTCTTTTATCTATCCTCCAAAATTATTGCCTGAGTAATCATAAGTATAAGGAGCCCTGGTGGTGCAATGATTAAACTCTCGGCTACAAACCAAAAGGTTGGCGGTTTGAATCCACCAGCCACTCCTCAGGAGAAAGATGAGGCAGTATACTTCTTTAAATATTACAGGCTTGGAAACCCTATGAGGAAGTTCTACTCTGTCCTATAGGGTCGCTATGAATTGGAATTGGCTCCACGGCAACGGATTGCTTTAACCGTAAGTATATGCTGACATTTACTTGGGAAGAGGTTGGCAGGGAAACAGGGCAGGGGATGGGGAAGCAAATTTAGGGAAAAGTAAAGGACTTTGGACCTGGACATGTTAAGTTTGAAACACGTATTACATAGCTAATTAGAATCAAGAATGAGAAAAAAAAAATTGATAGAGTAGATAAAATTACTGAAATGTAGTTTTATTTGGAATCAAACAGCTTTCTAATATCGTTTTTTTAATTCTAATGTGCAAATTAATAAAGTCACCTTACATTGTAATAGAGTCCACGTATAATACTTAGCACAGAATCTGACTGAAAGACTAATCAATAGTGATTAACAACAATATACCGTATTTTTACACAAATAATGCGTGTCTTCTATGTTTGTTTGCCAATCATTCCCTCTCACGTGAGGCATTTTCATAAGTGCCTCTACACCAATTTTTTTTTTTTTTACATGTTGCTGTAAAAAAAAAAAAGCATAGAGCTCTCAGGAAAATACCTTGTGGAAGGAAGTAGTGGTTGACAAACAAATGTAGAAGACATGGGCATTTTCATAAAAATATGGTAATACCATTACCATTATATGCATCTATATATGAATAAGAAGAAAAAAAGCAGATGACAACATAAACAATGCAAACTCTTAGACTAGTGTTGGAAAGAATTTTTAAGTTAGTTTTGTCATGTAGTTCTTAAAATTCACATTAAAGAAAAAACAGTTTGTTGCATCAAATTTTTGAGAGCAATGACCTAACCCAGTGTTCAACAGATGCTTTTCGAATTAACACACACACACAAACACACACCACACAGACACCTTTTATCTGTCTGTATACAAAGTATAAGACTTTCTTAATCAGATGTTTTGAGAAACTCAATTTCTAACCCCAAAAAGTAGAATTGAGCTTGTCTTGAGTAATAACATGTCAGGGAAGCTGCTGTAATGGCATCAAGAGTGGACGCAAGAGAGTATCTCCAAGAGACTTGTCACCTCATGGAAAACTGAATGTGAAATAACATGCATTGAAAATAATTTGTGTGACATGAGAGCCAAAGGAAATTTCTTTAGCCAGCTGGTTTTACCAGCTTCTAATGCTACCTGTAGAAATAAATTCAATAAAATGATTTGGTGCATTAATATCTTTGTGAGTGTCAGACCTTTTGCAAAATTCATATGGAATACAGTAGGAATAAAAATCTGATAAATTTACTAAGTAAATTTATTTAAAAAATAATTCCAACAAAAGTAGGTGCAAATTTTGTTGTGATTTTAAACTCACAATCTAGAGAGTGGTGTTATCACCAATGTAACATATCAGGAAGAAAAGTTTTGTTTTAAAAAGCCATTAAGTGGTAGATAGTGAAGCTGGTTTAATTCCAAAGCAAAGAATCCTTTCCTAACACTAGGCTGACACCCAAGTATAGAAAAAAGAGACAAGCAGAAAAATTACATATATGTGTACATATATGTATATATATACATACACATATATGTATATATATAATGTTTAATAACTGCAGGGAGGTGTTTCTGCAGGCAAAAATAAAACAATTTTAAAAATGAATGAAATAACTCATAGCATATTCAAAATATGCCTTTGACCCTTATGAACTAGCATACAAAATATCTGTTTCATAAAAGATGCAAAAAATGTTTTTTGTGTTGTTTTTAATCCACGTTAAATATTATTGGTTTCAAGTGCCTTATTTCTAAATAAGAGCCCTAGTGGCTCAGTGATTAAGAACTACAGCTGCTAACCAAAAGATTGGCAGTTTGAATCCACCAGCCGCTCCTTGGAAACCCTATGGGGCAGTTCTACTCTGTCTTATGAGTAGGAATCAACTCAAAGGCAATGGGTTTGCCTTTTATTTATTTATTTCTAAATAACATTGTTTAGTGCAAACACTTAACTTCTTAGTTTTGGATACTATCCTTTGGCAACCTACCATGAAAAATGAAACTTTCTTAACTCCCCTGCACATACAATGCACATAAAGATAGAACTATTTCTTATTAATCCTTATAGTCAGATTTGCGCAGACCAATCTTCAGCATAGTAGACTGTGATGGTTACGATAGTGTGTCAGCTTGACTGGGCCATGATTCTCAGTGTTTTAGCAGTATATAGTGTTGTGATCACTTCCCTGTTGAAATTTGATATGCAATCACCCCCATGATGGGATCTGCTTTGAGTAGCCAATCAGTTGAAGGAGAGTTTCCTTGGGCATGTGGCCTGCATCAAGTGTGGGCAGACATTCAGGCAGGGCTCAGGGGGCTTTTGCTAGTTCTGGATCATGCAGCTGGCTCCTGCTTGTCTGACTTCTGGTTCTTAGGACTTGAGATAGCAAGTTACCTGTGGTCTTTCCTGCCAATCTTGGGATTCATGGATCTTTACAGCATGTGAACAACAGCCCTGCTCTTCAGCCTACCAATCTTGGATTCACTAGCCCCTGCAGCTACATGAATCAGGAGAACACTCTTTCCAGAACCATGGACTTGGGACGTTACAGCCTCTATAACTACATGACCGTTTCCTTGATATGAATCTCTCTCTCTGTATATATATATCTATATATCTATGTGTGTGTGTGTATATATATATATATATATATATATATATATATGCATGCTTTACTGGTTTTGCTTCTCTAAGGAACCCAGCCTAAGACCATGGGTGACCTTGCTGGTATTTGAGTACTGGTGGCATAGCTTCCAGCATCACAGCAATACAAAAGACCCCACGATACAACAAACTGACAAACTGAAAGTTGCTCTTAAACTTAGAGTAGCTAAAGCAAAAGGAAGAAATGATGAAGTCAAAGAGCTGAACAGATTTCAAAGGGCAGCTCTAGATGACAAAGTAAACTATTATAATGAAATGTGCAAAGAACTGGAGACAGAAAACCAAAAGGGAAAATATGCTTGACGTTTCTCAAGCTGAAAGAACTGGGGGGAAAAAAAAATTCTAGCCTCGAGTTTCAATAGTGAAGGGTTCTACAGGGAAGATACTAAACCACACAGGAAGCATCAAAAGAAGATGAAAGGAATACACAGAGTCACCATACCAAAAAGAACTGGTCGACATTCAACCATTTCAGGAGGTAGCATATATATATAGAGAGAGAGAGAATGAAATTTGTTGTACTTAATTGGCCCATATTATCCAAAATCTGTAGAGAAATCCAGCAGGCTAGAAACTGCAGTTATGAGGCAGAATTTCTTCTTTCCAAGAATTCTCAGTTTTGCTTTTGAGCTCTTTAACTGATTGAATGAGGCCCATCAACCTTATGGAGGTTAATCTCTTTTACTTAAAGTTAACTGATTATAGTTGTTAACCAAATATTTTCACAGCAACACCTAGATTATTGTTTGCGTAAATAATTAAGTAACATAGTCTAGAAAAATTCAAGCCTCGAGTTGCAATGAGCAAAATACTGAATGACAAAGGAAGCATCAAAAGAAGATGGAAGGAAAACCCAGTCATTGTATCAAAAAGAATTGATCAATGTTCAATCATTTAGGGAGGTAGCATATGATCAAGAACCAATGGCACTGAAGGAAGAAGTCCAAGCTGCACTGAAGACATTGGTGAAAAACAAGGCTCCAGGAACTGACAGAATCCCAATTGAGATGTTTCAACAAACGAATGCAGTTTTGTCTATGCCAAGAAATTTGGAAGACAGATATCTGGCCAACCAACTGGAAGGGATCCATATTTATGCCTATTCCGAAGAAAGATGATCCAACTGACTGTGGAAATTATCAAACAATATTAATATCACATGCATGTAAAATTTTGCTGAAGATCATTAAAAAGTGGTTGCAGCAGTATATTGACAGGGAACTGCCAGGAATTCAAGCAGGATTCAGAAGAGGATGTGGAACAAGGGATGTCCTTGCTGATGTCGGATGGATCTTGGCTGAAAGCAGAGAATACCAGAAAGATGTTTACCTGTGTTTTATTGACTAGGCAAAGACATTCCACTGTGTGGTTCATAACAAATTATGGATAACATTGCAAAGAATGGGAATTCCAGAACACTTCATTGTGCTCATGAGGAACCTCTTAGACCTCTTAGACCAAGAGGCAGTCATTCAAACAGAACAAGAGGATACTTCATGGTTTAAAGTCAGGAAAGTTGTCCTTCAGGGTTGTGTCCTATCATCATACTTATGCAATCTGTATGCTGAGCAAATAATCCAAGAAACTGGACTATATGAAGAAGAATCGGGCATCAGGATTGGAGGAAGACTCGTTAACAACCTGTGTTATACAGATGACACGACCTTTCTTGCTGAAAGTGAAGAGGACATGAAGCACATACTGATGAAGATCAAAAACAGCAGCCTTCAGTAGGGAGCACTCCTCAACATATAGAAAACAAAAATCCTCACCACTGGACCAATAAGCAACATCGTGATAAACAGAGAAAAGATTGAAGTTGTCAAGGATTTCATTTTACTTTGATCCACAATCAACGCCCATGGAAGCAGTGGTGAAGAAATCAAGCAATGCATTGTATTGGACAAATTTGCTGCAAAAGACTTCTTTAAAGTGCTAAGAAGGAAAAATATCACTTTAAAGACTAGGGTGCACCTGACCCAAGCCATGGTGTTTTCAATCACCTCATATGCATGCAAAAGCTAGGCCATGAATAAGGAAGGCCAAAGAAGAATCGACGCCTTTGAATTATGGTGTTGGTGAAGAATACTGAATATACCATGGACTGCCAAAAGAATGAACAAATCTATATTGGAAGAAGTACAGCCAGAATGCTCCTTAGAAATGAGGATGGCGAGACTTCATCTCACATACTTTGAACATGTTACCAGGAAGAATCAGTCCCTGGAGAAGAACATCATGCTTGGTAAAGTAGAGTGTCAGCGAAAAAGAGGAAGAACCTCAACAAGATGGATTGACACAGTGGCGGCAACAATGGGCTCAAGCATAACAAAAATCAAGGAGATAGCGTAGGACCAGGCAGTGTTTCATTCTGTTGTACATAGGTTTGTTATAAGTCGCAAGCGATTTGAAGGCACCTAACAACAACAACATAATCTAGCCAGGTTTTCTTTACCTCCTCTGTCAGGTTTTAAAAGTGATTCTAGTTCTAATAATATGTAGATTAGTCATTCATATTTTTCTGGTACTATTTTTTTCATTAGTTTTTATACTGTTGTTTGTCCATCTGGAATTTATTTTGTTATAAGGTGTGTAATAATATAAACTTATATCTTTAAAAATTATTATCTTGTTATCATTTATTGAATAATCCATCATCTCTCTACAAATTAAAAATGCTAGCTTTATTATATGCCTTATATTTGTATTAATTGGACTTCTGTTCTGTTTATTCATCTATCTGGCTACTTTCGTAGCAGCACTGTGCTAGTTGAAGAGTTTGAGGTTTATAATATGATTTACTAGCTAATTGTATTAGGTTTTCTTTATTGTCTTTGTATTCTAAATTTTTGCTGCTATTCTTATAAGGGCCTTGCTTTTTTATTTTTTCAAATTTAGAAATAAATCACCATTGTAAAATTTTTGAAATTTCTTTAAATATTTGATCAGTTTGAGGAGAAATTATATATTTAAATATTAATTCTTCCATCAGCAATTATGGTACATCACTTAATATGTTTGTCTTACCCTTTGTGTTCTAATAAAATTATGTGGTTCTTATTATACATATATATGGAAGCCTGGTGCTGCAGTGGTTAAGAGCTAACCAAAAGGTTTGCAGTTTGAATGCAGCAGCCCCTCCTGGAAACTCTATGGGGCAGTTCTACTCTGTCCTATAGGGTTGCTATGAGTAGGAATTGACTCTCTGGCAACAGGTTAATTATATATGTTCTAGATACGACTTGTTTGGTTTCTTTATAGATATTCTACTCTTTTTTTAATTCTCATTTTGAATGTAAGCATTTCTTTCTATTCATTTTCTCTTATAGCTGGTTACAGTGTAATGAATTACTTAATATGGCTTTTCTTGCCATAGTCTTATAACTTCCACCCAAGTGATTGGGCGGGACTGTGTGATAGGGTAATTGTGGTCCATCAAAGAGATTGGTCAGTTTTGCTGTCCTTCTGGGTTTGAAATGAGCCACCCAAAGGCAAGAAAAGAGAGGACCCCACCACCGGAACAGCCAGAAGCTGTGAGCACGTCCTTTGGACCTGGGATCCCTGTGCTGAGAAGCTCCTGGAACCAGGAGACAGAGAGAGCAAGCAAGCTCTAACCCTGAAGACAGTGAGAAGCAGTAGCAGGAGAGACCTGGCAGCAGGAGACGCTGTGGTGGGCTTCTTGGCCCATGGAGCGAGAAAGCAGAGTGTCTTTGGGCAGAGGCCTAGGGCCAGGGAGAGTCTTGACTGTGAGCATGGCTGGAAAGAGGCTGTCCTGATGGAAGAACTGTATCCTTTGTGTTCCGGAGCCTGAATTGTAACTGTTACTTCCCTAATAAACCCCATAATCGTGAGTATTTTCTCTGAGTTCTGTGTGGCCATTGCAATGAATTTCTGAACCCAGCAGAGAAGTAGAGTGTTGTGTGAGGCACAGTTGGTGTCAGAATTGGTAAAGATGGCTGAGAGGGGAGGGATGTCTGACCTCTGCCTCCTAGGAATCAACCTTGGGCTGTTGATCTTGAATGTCCTTCCCCCTTGTGAAGTTAGAGGAGATCAGATACCGCCCCCACACTGTTTTTACACTGGTACATGTCAAGCTAAGAGGTTCTATAAATTTGATTCGGTAACTAGCCACCCTATTAAAAATGTTAAATTAGGTTTTAGTTAGTTATCTTGTCATTTGTAAATAATTATAGCTTTCCCTTCCTCCTTTCTAATGTTTGTTCCTTATTTATTTCTGATCTACTGCATTGGAAAGAACGTCAATAAGAAATATTTAGCATTATGAGTGTGAACATACATCCTTGTGTGATTGTTTTGGCTTATAATATTCATTGATTTATTCTTTTCAGTCACAAATATTTTCAAGTGTATATTGTGCACTTGGGAAATGCCTTTGGATTTTACTATTACATGAGAACTTGGCCCTTTGGTTTATGTACTTTCACAAATTTTTCTATATGCATTTAAAACACATTTAAAAATGAGTTCATGAAACACCTAACATCTTATAATTTATGTACTACCATCTGTTTACTCTAAATATTATGAACGTGTTTTCATATATATCACTAATGCCATTTTTAATTATTGCAGAGCTAAGTCTATACCAAATTGTAGAACTGATTCCCATTGTTTTTTTTTAACATTTTGGTGTACCCAGTATTTGATATCTTGAAAAAATGTTGAAGAGTCTTTTACGCATATTTGGCAAATGTATCCAATCATTGCCTTATAATAAATTAATAGAAATGAGGTGGCTGGAATAAAAAGTAAGTACATTTCAATTGTCAGTACATAGTGCCAAATTTCCCTTCAGGAAGGTTGTATCAATTTATAGACCCAATGGTACTATGAAGACTTGGTGATACTTCCTGTTGAGAAGGTATTGACTAAATCTGAATTTACAATTGATGTGTTTTTAGGTAACATTTAATATTTCAATTAATCTTATACTGTAAATTATCTCAACATACTTATAGCGTATTGATATTCTAGACTCTGTGTACTTGGAAGGAAAATGAGCTTCATTATCAGGATAGAAGTGACAGATAGGTACCTAAAATAAACTTACAAATTTGCAAACCAACTCAAACTGAATCTGGGAGAATATGCCTAAAGAGTAGAACAGCCAGTGATTTCAAAGGAGTGACCCTGGCCTAAAGCCAGCTTTATTTTGCTTATTTCAAGAGCTAATTCCCAAGTTGATTAGGAATGCAATTTATTTTACATATGAACATTATTTGGGAAAGAATTATTTTAGTTTTCAATATGATACTAAAATTATATCATTATAAGCAATGTAGGTATGATAAAATAAAGCTAACCATAATGAATTTGGATATGGTTAAAAAACCGTCATTAATTTTTCTAAAAGTGAGTAAGTCTTTCCAGATAATTTGAACATATTTCATTATTAGCCTTTCATTTCCCCTTTTTATGGTTTGGGTAGAGTGGAAAGGCAAGCTGAACTTTAATTATTTACAAGTTTACTGTTATGGATTTTAATATATCTCCAGACTATTATGATTGTACACTACTTTTCAATCAAAAAGTGAAATCATTTTTACTGAACAAATCGTGGTCAAAATATGACAAGAAAATGCGATGCTTTCATAAATGAACTGGAATAAATCATGTTTCAACGATGAACATGAAAAACAGCATCATCCTCTCCTTTTATTGGTAAAGTACAGCACTTATTCATGAGAAAAGTAATTACCTCAGTGACATTAAAGGCCCTTTTTAAATATTATTTCAAGTCTTTCTGTAGCTCTTTTCCAGCTGTGTTCCATTTGCAGTGTTTTATCTTTTCAAAGTACTGAAATGGAACTTACTTTAGATGACATGAAATGTACACTTTTTATATACTGTCTTTGAGAATTTTTCCTATACATATGCAAAGACATTGCTGTAGAGGTGTTAAAGGATCTCTGTTCAAACCAAATCCTAGATCAGCTTTCAATTAACTTTTCTTTGCTCTTTTTTCTCAGTAAGGCAATAGTATTTTCTGCCCTGCATATATTTATAATAATTTCTCTAGACTGGATATTTTTAAAAATTATTTTATTACCAAAATTAAGCTTTCGTTCTTCTTTTTTTAATACCAGAGTTATCATTTCAATTTGGCCATTATTCATACTCTGTTTGAAAACAAAAATCCTAAAAAAAAGGGGTCACTGTCCTTTCATAAATAGCCAGTTGATTTTCAGCTCCTCATTTTAGTGACTTCAAAGGCAGAAGGAAATTTAAGGTTTAGCATTGTGAAAATACTCTAAGCATTTCCATCAATGCATGGTTCTTCTCTGTCCAGTATCCATCACACTGTCCCAGTGTTCCCCAAACTGGTACCCAGACAGTGCACCATACACTGACCAAACTAGACTCTGCTAGACCATGCATGCCTTGTTCATGCTCTGCCAATGGTCTGCACTGGCCCTGCCTAATCACACTATGTCAGAATCCCTGAGTGGTATAAATGGTTAGCTGCTAACCTAACAGTTGGAAGTTTAAGTCCACCCAGAGGCACCTCAAAAGAAACGTCTGGCAATCTCTTGTTTTTGCTGCTGTTAGGTGCCATCAAGTCGGTTCCTACTCATAGTGACTGTATGTACAACAGAACTAAACACTGCCCAGTCCTGTGCCATGCTCACAATCATTGCTAGATTTCAACCAATTGTTGTAGACACTGTGTCAATCCATCTCATTGAGGATCCTCCTCTTTTTTGCTGACCCTCTACTTTACCAAGCATGATGTCTTTTTCCAGGGACCGATGCCTCCTGATAACATGTCAAACATAGTTAAGACAAAGTCTCACCATCCTCCCTTCTAAGAAGCATCCTGGCTGTACTTCTTCCAAGGCAAATTTGTTTGTTCTTCTGGCAGTTCATGCTATATTCAATACTCTTCACCAGCACCGTAATTTAAATGCATCAGTTCTTCTCCAGCCTTCCTTATGCGTCGTCCAGCTTTCACGTGCATATGAGGCAATTGAAAACCCCATGGCTTGGGTCAGGCACACATTAGACCTCAGAGTGACATTTTTGCTTTTTAACACTTTAAAGAGGTCTTTTGCAGCAGATTTGCCCAATGCAATACATCCCTTGATTTTTTGACTGCTGCTTCCATGGGTGTTGATTGTGGATCTAAGTAAAATGAAATCCTTGACAAGTTCAGTCATTTCTTTATTTAACATGATGTTCTTTATTGGTTCAGTTGTGAGGATTTTCATTTTCTTTATATTAATTTGTAATCCATACAGAAGGCTGTAGTCTTTGATCTTCATCAATAAGTACTTCAAGTCCTCTTCACTTTCAGCAAGAAAGGTTGTGTCATCTGCATAACACAAGTTCTTAATGAGTCTTCCTCCAATCCTGATGCCCCATTCTTCTTCATATAGTCCAGTGTCTTGGATTGTTTGCTCAGCATACAGACTGAAATAGTAGGGTAAAAAGATGCAACCCTGATGCACACTTTTCCTGACTTTAAACCATGCAGTATCCCCTTATTCTTTTCAAATGACTGCCTCTTGGTCTATGTACAGGTTCCACATGAACACCATTAAGTGTTCTGGAATTCCCATTCTTCCCGACGTTATCCATGATTTGTTATGAACGAAACAGTCAAATGCCTTTGCATAGTCAATAAAACACAGGTAAGCATCTTTCAGGTATTCTCTGCTTTCAGCCAAAATCCATCTGACATCGTTAATGATATCTTTCATTCCACGTCCTCTTCTGAATCCAGCTTGAATTTCTTTCAGCTTCTTGTCAATGTACTGCTGCAAACTTTTTTGAATTATCTTCAGCAAAATTTTACTTGTGTGATATTAATGATATTGTTTGATAATTTCTGCATTCTGTTGGATCTCCTTTCTTTGGAATGGGCATAAATATGGATCTCTTCCTGTCACTTGGCCAGGTAGCTCTCTTCCTAGTTTATTGGTATAGATAAGTGAGCACCTACAGTGCTACATCCATTTGTAGAAACATCTCAGTTGGTATTCCATCAATTCCTGGAGCCTTGTTTTTCACAAATGCCTTCAGTGCAGTTTGAATTTCTTCCTTTAATACGACTGGTTCTTGATCATGTTCTATCTCCTGAAATGATTTAACACTGACCAATTCTTTTTTGGTACAGTAACTCTGTGTATTCCTTCCATCTTCTTTTGATGCTTCCTGTGTCATTCAGTATTTTGCCCAAAGAACCCTTCCATAATGCAACTCAAGGCTTTACTGTTTTCCTCAGTTCTTTCAGCTTGAGAAATGCTGAGCATGTTCTTTCTTTTTGTTTTTCTAACTCTAGTCTTGGCATATTTCATTATAATGCTTTATTTTGTCTTTTTAAGCCACCTTTTAAGATCTGTTCAGCTCTTTTACTTCATCATTTCTTCCAATCTCATTAGCTACTCTACCTTTAAGAGCAAGTGTCAGAGTCTCTTCTGACATCCATTTTGGTCTTCTCTTTCTTTCATGTCTTTTTAATACCTTCTGTTTTCTTCTTGTATGATGTTTTTGATGTCATCCCATAACTCATCTGCTCTTCAGTCATTAGTGTTCAATGCGTCAAATCTATTCTTGAGAATGTCTCTAAATTCAGGTGGGATATACTCAAGGTCATTCTTTGGCTCTCATGTACTTGTTCTAACTTTCTTCAGCTTGAACTTGTATAGGAACGATTGATGGTCTGTTCTGCAGTCGGCCCCTAGCCTTGTCCTGACTGATGATATTGAGCTTCTCTATCCATAGATGTAGTTGATTTGATTCCTGTGTATTACATCTGGCAAGTTTCATGTATATAGTCATTGTTTATGTTGTTGAAAAAAGGTGTTTTCAATGAATATGTCATTGGTCTTGCAAATAATCTCATGAGATCTCTGGCATCACCTCTGTCACCAAGGCCATATTTTCCAACTACTGATCCTTCATCTTTGTTTCGAACTTTTGCATTCCAATCACCAGTAATGATCAATGTATATTGATAGCGTGTTTGATCAATTTCAGACTGCAGAAACTGATAAAAATCTTCAATTTCTACATCTTTGGCATTAGTGATTGGTGTGTAAATTTTATTAAGTCATATCAGTTATCCTTGTAGGCATATTGATATTATTACTGACAGCATTATACTTCAGTATTGATCTTGAAATGTTCTTTCTGACAATGTGATGCTGTTCCTCTTCAATTTGTCATTCCAGGCATAGTAGATCATATTGTCTAATTCAAAATGACCAACACCAGTCCATTTCAGCTCACTAGTGGCTAAGATATCTATCTTCATTGTTCCATTTCATTTTTGACAAATTCCAATTTTCCTAGATTCCTGTCTCAGCGGCGACGGTAATCGGGACGGCAAAGACAGTAACCAATTGCACAACTCTTACAGAGAAGTGGGGCCAGGAGGGTCACTCTGAGGAGTCGACCCCATTTCAATCCCAGGAGTTTATTTTATAGTCAATACAGCAAGCAATAAAGCAATTAACAAAACAATAGGCTTTGGGTGTGGGCAAGGGAGAAGGAATTCAGGTAAATAAGCCAATCAGTAAAGGGACAATAGGTTTGGGAAAACAAATCGTGACAAGTCTCAACATGCTGTGCAGCATAGAGGCCTGTGGGGGCTGCAGTTGTCAATAGTGCAGCCATGTTTAAATGGCATATATCCCTACAGGTTCCTAGATTTTACATTCCACATTCTGATTACTAATGGATGTTTGCAGCTGTTTTTTCTCATTTTGAGTCATGCCAAAACACCAAATGAAGGTATTGAAAACTTTACTCCAACTATATCATTAAGGTCGACTCTACTTTGAAGAGGCCACTCTTCCTCAGTCATATTCTGAGCGCCTTTCAACTTGAGAGGCCCATCTTCCAGCACTATACCAGACTATGTTCTTCTGCTCTTCATAAGGTTTTCACTGGCCAGTTTTTTTAGAAGTAGATTGCCAGATCTTTCTTCTTAGTCTGGAAGCTCTGCTGGAACATGTCCACCATGGTTGACCCTGTTGGTATCTGAAATACTGGTAGCATAGCTTCCAGCATCATAGCAACACACAAGGTACCACAATATGACAAACAGACTAGTGGGCTGGCAATCTGGATTGCCGGGAGTCAAAATCAACTGGTTTACTTGATAATCACGCAATAATTCTTGTTAAAGTCTTGTTAGTTTTTTTTTTTTTTTCTTTTTCTTAGGAAGCCCTGTCTTCCAGTATTATAAGCTCCATACTCTACAAAACTGGATTCATCTTTCTTCTTGGAATTTGCCCTACACTCAAGTGTCTAAACATATATTTGGTGTAAACTCATTTTCACACATTTGTTCAGTATGCATTCAGGCCCTGACAGGTTTTCTTCCCACATACTCACTAACCAAATAAAACCAATATATCAAAAACTAAATCCAACCTCTCTTTTGATAAGATCTTCAAGTGGGATTAGTCTTTTCTTTCCTTTTCTTTTCCGTGGTTTCCTAACACTGTAATTTTGCAATAGAATTTAGTACAGGCTGCCAATTAATAGAGTTATTTGTATGTTTCCCCAACCTTTTACAGGAAAGACTAAGATTTTAGTCACAGGCCTCCTATGTTAATAGTCTTTTCTATCACTCTCATTTCCTAAAACAGTAAATGCTAAAATGTATGTTGGATTAAATTGCTGCAACGTGATTTTGTTAGATTTAACTTGAATGCTGATTCTCATTTTCTTTTTGAAAATCTCCCAGGATACTAAGTTACTTGAGGAAAAGTAATAATTGAGAAAAAAATATTCATGAAGTCCTGTCATGTATCTCAGAAAAATAACCTTCTTTGATGGGTCAAAATGGAGCTGAAATGCTTCCTCTTCTTTTGAAGCTTCCCTTGATTCGTTTTATAGGCAGAGTTAATCTTATTTATCTCTTGACATGCTGAATATTCCTCTTTCTGATTTCCCTGCTAAACTAGAAATCCTTGAGGTCATGGACTGTGTTCTTATTTGTCTCTTTATCCTTGGTGCCTAGCATAAGTCTTTTCATATAATGAAGTGCTCTGTAAATACTTGTTAAAAAAGAAGTAAAGAAGAAAGCGAGGGAGGGAGGAATTAAGGCGAAAGAGAGACAGATAGAGATTACTCAACGGTGCCCAGATTTGTGCCCATGTTTATCTGATCCTAAAGCCAAGGCTCCTTTCTTTTTACTTTGCAATGTCTCCAATCACAGGACCAAGAGCCAGCTGCAAAGAATACCCAATTCTATCAACAATTAAGATTAAAAAAAGAAAGAAAGAAAAAGAAAAACCACTCATGAAGACTATGAATCATTTCCTTTTGCCATGTATTTACACAGCAATCAACATAAATGGATTTACTAAAAGATATATAAAGAGGCTGCCTTAAAAAATCCAAGGAAACTGCTCCTCCCACACCCTTGATATACATATACTACTCAAAATGTTTTATTTTAAAACTGAGAATACTTTTCTTTAGCTAGGGTTACTCCCTAGGCAAACACAATTGCCTAAGCTTATATGTATTTGCAAATCTCTCTCTTGTCCTGTTATGCATCTGTGTGTTCTTTTCTAGTGACATATTTCACTTTATTTTAGTATAAATTTTTATTAAAAATAATACATGCTTAATGAATTTAGAACTTAGAAATGAGCAAAAGAAAAACTAAGACTACTAAAAAGACTTCAATCCAGAAACTTGAGTTAGGATTCTATTGCAGTTACTAAAGTTTTGGCAGTAGAAATATAGAGAAATGTATAGAATCATGATATATATGCATACAGATAGTACATTTGATGGACTAGAAGTGAGTGATGGGATAAAAATCAGGGATGACCATTTTGCTTTTGGCTTGATCAGATGAATTCTTAGCAGTGTTTTTTTTTTTTTTTTTCTTTTTTTTTTACAAAGAAGAACATATTTCTAGGTATGTCAAAAGATGCACAACCACCACCCATCTGACAGTGAAACCTTGCATGTTGCTATGATGCTGAACAGGTTTCAGCAAATTTTCCAGACTAAGGCAGACAAGGAAGAAAGGCCTGGTGAATTACTTCCAAAATTCAACCAATGAAAACTGTATGGATTACAGTGGTCTGATCTGCAACTGAGCATGTGTATTACATTGGACTGGGCAGTGCTTCATTCTTTTGTTCCTGGGATCACCATGACTCAGGGGCTGACTCACCATAGCTAACAACAACAACGTTACATTTGAGGTGCCTATTATATATTCAAAGAAGCCCTAGTGGCATGGTGGTTAAAGTGCTCAGCTGCTAACAGAAAGGTTGGTGGTTCGAACTCACCAGCCACTTCATCAGAGAAAGATGTGGCAGTATGTTTCCATAAAGATTATAGCCTTGGAAACCCTATGAGGCGGTTCTACTCTGTCCTATAGGGTTACTATGAGTCAGAATCATCTTGATGGCAGCGAGTTTGGTTTTGATATTATATATTCAAGCAACATGTCAAATAAGCAGTTAGATGCATGAATAAGATACTCAAGGGCAGAGGAGTCAGCACAGGTCATCCAAAATTTGTGGCAGTTGATTAGAAACAATTATTTTGTATTTGTGTTTGCTCAACTATGAGAACTTTTTTTTTTTTTTAAATGGGAGAGGCTGTCATTCACTCAAGGTCTCTGGTTGGCACAAGTGGTTTATGACTGGCTACTAACATAAAGGTTGGTAGTTTGAACCAACTTATTGGCACCTTGGAAAAAAGACTTGGTAATCTGCTTTGGTAAAGATTACAGCTAAGAAAACCCTACGGAGCAATTCTACTTTGTAACATATGGGGTCGCCATGAGTCAGAATTGACTCAATGGCAATGGAATATGTTTTCTGTACAATTCACTCGGTCCCTATTATTAATAGCATATTTATTATTGTTGTTGTTGTGTGCTGTTGAGTGGATTCCAACTCATAGATCCCCCACAGGACAAAGTAGAACTGCCCCATAGCGTTTCCAAGGAACCGCTGGTGGATTCAAACTGCTGACATTTTGATTAGCAGCCTGAGCTCTTAACCACTTTGCCACCAGGGCTCCGATAGCATATTTAGTTGATCAGATATTCTTATTTTATAGTTCTGAAAATTAGGGGGAAAAAAAGTTATTTTTGAATGAACGTCAATGCCCTCAATTCTGGCTTTCTGAAAAATACTGAGAAAGGTGTGTATATTTAAGATAGTCACATACAGTTTATTTGCCAGAAGAAGAACTTTTCCTCCTGTTTCCTCTAGCACATTTTATGTTTTTGGAATAACCAGACTTTAACAAATTACATATTGTTTCAGGTGAGAAAACAGTTTCCATGTTTATGTGTACTGAACCACTGAACTATTTGATATTACATAGTTCTGCTAACTTAATCACAAATAATTATTTACCACATAATATGGGCCACATACTTAGCTAGATAAAGTGGGAAATTAAATTAAAAAAAAATTATCCTAGTTATTGCTTTGATTTACTAGGGAGACTCACATGCATATTCTTCCAAAGATATAAATTCCATAAGAAAACACCGTTTGTTCTTCAAGAGGTCTGAAGAAGGATGATAAAAAATTGAATAGACAGAGCATTCTTTGAAAGTACTAGTGTGGTTATTTGGCTTGGGCAAGGCATCAGACCCACATATTAATATCGTTAATATTAATATTATTATACTGACTGCACATTTTTTGATAGACTTAGCCTCATAAAGAGCCCTGGTGGCGTAGTGGTTAAGAGCTAAGACTATTAACCAAGAGATCAGCAGTTCAAATCCACCAGTCGCTCCTTGGAAACCCTATGGGGCAGTTCTACTCTGTCCTATACGGTCACTATGAGTCAGAATCGACTCGATGGCAATGCGTTTGGTTTTAGCCACATAAAACCATCAAAATTTTTCATACTTCAGAGAACCAGTACTCCAGATTGTTGAGTATTTGTACAAAAAGTGTTTTCCTCTTTTTGATCTCTTGACTGTTTCTAATCATGGATTATGTGGATGATGTCTTAGCCCAGTGTCTCTGATATCTGAATTGATTACTGGAGAAAAAAGCATCCACGGTGACTGCATGCATATCAGACTGAAGGAACAGCCTGCTGATTACACAGAGGAAGCTTTCTATTTACATGCAAATATCTTTGTAATCAGCTGTGATAGGAAAGGAAACGTTTGAGAGTCTAAAGCATTCTGGTTTGTAATGTTCCAACTTTCCTTAAGCTCCTACCTCAGAAAATGTTTCTCCATATCAGTGATACATCCTAGCTCATTTAACAAAATCTTAGGCATATTTTATTTGAAACAAAGCATGTTAATGAGTCTTATCTCCTCATTTCTTTCTCAGTGTAGTTCTTATACTTTTGTTTTTGTTGTTGTTGCTAGGTGCTGTAGTAGGAGTAGAATTGCTCCATAGGATTTCAAAGGATCGGCTGGTGGATTTGAACTGCTGACCTTTTGGTTAGCAGCCAAGCTCTTAACCACTACACCACTAGGGCTCCAGGTTGTCTTTAGTTGGAATTTTTCTCTGGTCAACATTTAAGTTTTAATGCATTAGCTTTATAGAACTGATAGCATAAATCCTCACTTTAGTTCTCTTTAAAACAGGGGTAATACTGATTACATAAGCTTATTATTAGGTTTAATTAAAATAATGTGCATTTTAAATACCTGAAAACCAAACCAGTTGCCAAGGAATCAATTCTGACTCATGACAACCCCATGCTTTTCAGAGTAGAACTGTACTCCACCGGGTTTTCAGTGACTGTGATCTTTTCAGGATTAGATTGCCAGACTTTTTTTCTGGGTGGATTTGAACAGCCAACCTTTCAGTTAGTAGACAAGCACTTAACTGTTTGCACCATCAAGGGACTCCTTTTAATAACTGAGTGCTTGGTATATCACTTAAGTACTCAAAAATTGGTGACTTTTATTCATTTTAACTTTTTTTTTTTTTTTTAGGTAAGTCTGAAATGATGTTCCAGTTTATACAACCATTAAAAAAAAGGCATTGAGGAAAATATTTTTTTATGCATGTCATTTTGTAGGAGATGAAGTGCAGTAAGTAGCATGCTACTATGTAAGCACGCTTCTAGGACTGCAAAATTAGGGTTTTTAAAAAATCTGGGAGGAAGTGATTTCTCACAAATAACCGTGTCCTAGGAAGAATGTCAGTTGGTCTTATATTTGATTTAAAGCCTATGAAATCCTGAAGGGAAAAAATACATAACAATAAGAATACAGCTTCAACTTGTGGTTGGGAAATTGGTAAAGAATTACTTTTTTTGCCAAATGACATTATACATGGTAATTATTCTAAATTCTCCTAACCTGATAAAGATGACTATATCACCTGTATGAAACTTGAGCAAACACTTGTGAAAGTAGATTAGAAAAACTAAAGTTTTCATCTAAGTGATTGTTACAGTGTAATCATGCCTAGAAGTGCTTCTCAAAGAGTGGTCCAGGGACCGTTTCTGGGAATCCATGAGATCGAAATGGTTTTCAAAATAATTCTAGGTTTAACAAATGTTTTTGAGACAACTGGGGATCCACGTGTAAAAGCTGAATTTGGACACTTAACTCATTCCATACACAGAAATTAACTCCAAGTAGATCATAGACTTAAATGTAAGAACTAAAAGTTTACAGCTTTTTGAAGAAAACACAGGGGTAAATCTGTATGAACTTGGGTTAGGCAATGATTTTGTAGATATAAGACCAAAAGCATAAGCAAGAAAACAGAATATAGTGAATATTGATAAATTGGACTGTGGAGTAAAGAATTTAACTTTACTTAAAGTAATTTGTCCTTGGTTGTTGTCTTTGTCCTTGGTTCCTGAGAAATAACTCTAAACCCTTGGAATTTCCTGGGTAACTAAGATATCTTTGTTATCCATAGGTCTCCAGACCAGACTTGACAGATTATGCTAATGAGGTGACACAGGTGTGGGCTAGCCAGGCCAGAAAGACCACTTCATGATATCAGCTGACCTGGGAGGTGGGACATGATTCAATCAGTTATGCCTAAGTAATGAGGCTCCAGTAAGGCTCTGCATACAAATCTCCATAAGCTTCCTGGTTGGTTGAAGACATTGATACATGTGTGAGGGGTGGGGAGGGGAAGGGGGTAACAAGTCCCTCAGTGGAACATGGAAGCTCTGCATTGGGAACCCTCCCAGACCTCACCCTATGTGTCTCTTCATTTGTATCATTTTTGCTATAATAACACTGGAATCAGAGGTATAGCACTTTTTTGTTCTAGTAAATTATAAAACCCAAGAGATTAGTGGGAGCCAGCAGTTCAGAAGTAAGGAGGCCTGGGGACCCTTAAGTTTTTGACTGGTATCCTAAGGGAGAAGAGAGAATCCCTGATTTTGTAGCCAGCATTCAGAAGCACAGGTGCCTGGAAGTCTTCCAAGCTTGCAGCTGGCATCTTGAAGGGATACTGGGAAATCCCAAATCTGTAGCCAACAGATCAGAAGTGATGTTGTCATGGAGACTCCCAAGCTTGATACTGGCATCTCAAGTCTTGGGTTGACTTGACAGTATGGATGATTATGTCCTTTAACTTGTGAGCTATGGCTTAGCTATGAGTCGAAATTGACTCAATGGCAACAGTTTTGGTTTTTAGTCAAGGGGTTAGGGTCAGAGGAAGAAGGCTTCATGTGCAGCTGGTGTCAGAACAGAAATGAATCAGAACTGAATTGATTTAATTAATTTTCAAAGTTTGGTGAGTAAAGTAAAAAATGGAATTTGATTTTTCCACTCATGGACTTAAATTCTAAGAAATTGTGCTTCAAAGGACACCACTAAGAAAGTGAAAAAATGACCCAGAGACAGGAAGAAAATATTTGCAAATTATGTATCTGATTAGGTAATTCTATCCAGAATATCTATATTTATGGTGTGGTGAATTACTTAATATGGCCCTTGTAGCCATAGTGTTTGTAACTCCCACTGAATGACTGGGCAGGACTATGCAAGTGAGGTGCTTGTGGCCCATCAAAGGGATTGGATAGCTTGCTAATAATGTAAATAAGGTGCATGACACCCTTGTGGGGATGGTACCATGCAAATAAGGTGTATGGAATCCTAATCAGGGGATTGGTCAGTTTTGTCATCCATCTAGGCTTAAAAATGAGTCATCCCAGAGGCAGGAAAGGAGGATCTCACCACCACCAAGAAAGAAAAGCCAGGAGTGGAGTGTATCCTTTGGACCCTGGATCCCCATACCGAGAAGTTCCTGGAACCAGGAGACCAAGAGAGAGCTATAACACCAAAGACAACGAGAAGCAGTGGCAGAGAAAAGGTGGCAGCAGAAGTAGGAGATGGGCAGGGGATAGTTCAGTGGGCTTTCTGGCCCACAGTGTGAGAAAGCTGAGTGCCTTTAGGCAAGAGGCTTACTGGTGGAGTAGAGTGCCCCTGGGCACTTATTGGCAGAGCTAAAAGAGCTTTGTAACACTTGCCTAAGCAGAGCAGAGGCCAAGGGGCACAGCTGAAAAGAGGCTATCCTGATGGACGAAATGTATCCTGAGTGTTCCTAAATCTGAATTGTAACCTGTTACTTCCCTAATAAACCTCATAATTGTGAGTATTGTCTCTGACTTCTGTGTGGCCATGGCAATGATACCCCTCCCCCATTGTGAAGTAAGAGGAGGTCAGATGCCCCACTCCACATTTTTATAATATTTAAACTGTTAGAACTCACCAAATTAAAGACAAATAACTCATTTAAAAGTGGGCAAAAGATTTGAATAGATATGTCTCCAAAGATGATATATGAATGGCTAATAAGCACATGAAAAGATGCTTAACATCATTAGTCATTAGTCATTCTCCTTAAACAATAAACCGTTTGCTGTCAAGTCAATTCTGACTCATAGAGACCCTATAGAACAGAGTATAACTGTCTTGGTTTCCAAGACTGTAATCTTTATGGAAGCAGACTGCCACATCTTTCTCAGTGAAGCCGCTGGTGGCTTTGAATCACCAAACTTTTGGTTACCAGAGCTTCTTCATTAGTCATTAGTAATTCCCAAAAAAAAAAAATTGCCATTGAGTCAATTCCAATTCATAGTGACCCTGGAGGACAGAGTAGAATTGCCCATAGGGTTTTGAAGGAGTAGCTGGTAGATTTCAACCGCCAACATTTTGGTTAGTAGCCACAGCTCTTTGTAGCTCTTAACCACTGCGCCACCAGGGCTCCATTAGTCAATAGGGAAATGTAAATCAAAATCACAATGTGATGTTATTTCATACACACTAGAGTGGAAATAATACAATAAAAAAGACAGACAATAACAAGTGTTGGTAAGGATATGTATAAATTGGAATCTTTATACATAAAGATTACAGCTAAAAAATAAAAATTAAAAATTAAAAAAAATAAAAATAAAAATAAAAAAAATGTAAAAATACCCAGAGGGGAGGAGGAGGACATGATGGCAGGATAACTCAGACTCCTTCCAGACCTTCAGAAAGAGAATATTTAGAGATCATAGAAATCCAGTACCCAGGACTGCCAAGAACAGTGAGCTGTTAAAACAAGGAGCCATGGGGAGAATCCTAGCATTTGCTGTGGCTGCTAGGGAAGTGTATCCCACAGAATTCCAAACCACAAATCCCACAGGCACAGATCACAAAGGTTCCCTGGATCAAGATGCCAATGGAAAGGAAGGTGCTGAGAGGCAGGAGTTCTGGGAACAAGATTAAGCTCCAGAAAGCTGCCTGCAGGAGGACTTGAGCCTGTCCTGGGAGTGCTGGTCTGGGCGTCTGCCATATCCCTTATCTGAGTTTTTCTCTTTATATAACACATTTACCTGCATCTCTAACAGCTTTTATTATTACAGGTTTTGTTACACCCACTCTATCAGTGAAAATGATTGGAATGGTTAAGTCACCATCCCTAGATCATACACTTAGCATGAGCTGAAACTGTGACTGCAACACCCACGTTGTTGTCATGACCAGCTAGCTCAATCTATCATTCTACAGAAGAATGAACTGAAACCCAGGAAGCCTATGCGAGTTGTCAGAGCCAAGACTGAAAGCTGGGACTCCAGAATCACCACAGGGTCAGCTCCAATCCTGCATGAAGCAACCAAATAAAACTCTATTTGATCCCACCAAAAAAAAAAAAAAAAAAGATTACAGCCTAGGAAACCGTATGGGTAGTTCTACTCTGTCATATATGATCACTGTGAGTCAGAATCAAATCAAGGACACCACACAACAACAGTGGGAAATTAAAATGGTGCAGCTGCTTTTGAAAACAGTTTTGCGGTTCCTCAAAATGTTAACCATAGACTTACCAATGACCCAGCAATTCTACTCCTAGGCATCTATCTGCTCAAGACAAATGACAACATATGTTCACCAAAAAACATGCGTACTAATGTTTATAAAAGCATTATTCATAATAGCCAAAAAAGTAGAAACAACTCAACTGTAAATCAACTGATGAATAGATAAACACAATTTGGTATATCCACGCTATGGAATGATGAAATGAAGTAAAAGAGCCGACAGAAGATTTCAAAGGGCAGCTCGAGAAGACAAAATAAAGTATTATAATGAAATGTACAAAGACCTGGAGATAGAAAACCAAAAGGGAAGAACATGCTCCGCATTTCTCAAGATGAAAGAACTGAAGAAAAAAATTCAAACCTCAAGTTGCGATATTGAAGGATTCTATGGGGAAAATACTAAATGACACAGGAAGCATCAAAAGAAGGTGGAAGGAATACAGAGTCACTGTAGCAAATAGAATTGGTTGACATCCAACCATTTCCAGGAGGTAGCATATAATCAGGAACTATGGTACTAAAGACAGAAGTCTAAGCTGCATGGAAGGCATTGCTGAAAAACAAGACTCCAGGAATTGCCTGGATACCAACTGAGATGTTTAAACAAACAGATGCAGCACTGGAAGCGCTCACTCGTGTATGCCAAGAAATTTGGAAGACAGCTACCTGGCCAACCAACTGGAAGAGATCCATATTTGTACCCATTCCAAAGAAAGGAGATCCAACATAATGTGAAATTATCAAACAATATCATTAATATCACACACAAGTAAAATTTTGCTGAAGATCATTCAAAAGCAGTTGCAGCTATTCATCAATAGGAACTTTGAGAAACTCAAGCTGGATTCAAAAGAGGACATGGAATAAGGGATACCCTTGCTGATGTCAGATGGATCCTGGCTGAAGCAGAGAATACCAGAAAGATGTTTGCATGTGTTTCAGTGACTATGCAAAGGCATTCAACTGTGTGGATCAAAGCAAAGTATGGATACATTGTAAATAATGTAATCCAGAGCTCTTCATTTTGCTTAACGAGGAACCTGTATCTAGACAAAGAGGCAGTCATTCAAACAGAACAAGGGGATACTGCTTGGTTTAAAGTCAGGAAAGGTGTGCTTCAGGATTGTATCTTTCACCATAGTTACTCAGACTGTATGCTGAGCAAATAATCCGAGAAGGTGGACTATATGAAGAAGAATGGGGCATCAGGATTGGAGGAAGACTCATTAACCCTGTGATATGTAGATGACACAATCTTGCTTGCTGAAAGTGAAGAGGACTTGAAGCACTTACTGATGAAGACCAAGACTACAGCCTTCAGTATGGATTACACCTCAGCATAAAGAAAACAAAAATCCTCACAATTGGACCAATAAGCAACATCATGATAAACAGAGAAAAGATTGAAGTTGTCAAGGATTTCATTTTACTTGGATTCACAATCAACACCCATGGAAGCAACAGTCAAGAAATCAAAAGACGAATTGCACTGGACAAATCTGCTGCAAAAGAGCTCTTTAAAGTGTTAAAAAGCAAAGATACCACTTTAAGGACTAAGGTGTGCCTGACCCAAGTCATGGTGGTTTCAATCACCTCATATGCATAAGAAAGCTGGACAATGAATAAGGAAGAAAGAAGAATAGATGCCTTTGAATTATGGTGTTGGTGAAGAATATTGAATATATCATGGACTGCCAGAAGAAGGAACAAATCTTTCCAGAAGAAATACAGCCAGAATGCTCTTTAGAAGCAAGGATGGTGAAAGTTCGTCTCACATACTTTGGGCATGTTATCAAGACCAGTGCCATCATATTTGGTAGAGCAGTGGGTCAGCAAAGAAGAGAAAGACCTTCATTGAGATAGACTGACACAGTGGCTGCAACAGTGGGCTCAAACATAGCAGTGATAGTGAGGATGACGCAGGACTGGGAAGTGTTTCATTCTGTTGTACATAGGGTCACTATGAGTCAGAGTTGACTCGAAGACACTAACAACAACAACAACACACAAATGGAATATTCTTTAAATATAAAAAGTAATGAAGTACTGATATATGCTAAAACATGGATGAACCTTGAAAACAGTATGCTAAGTTAAAGAGGCCAGTCACAGAATATCACCAGTACGAAACATTCAGAACAGACAAATCTATAGAGAACAGAAGTTTATTGGTTGACAGAGGCTGGGAGGAGAGGAATGGGGAATGACAGCTGATGAGTACTGGGTTTCTTTCTGGGCTGATGAAAATGTTCTGGAATTAGATTATGCTGAGTTTTGTACAACTCTGTAAATACCCTAAACATGTTCAACTGTACACCTTAAAACAGGTGAATCTTATAGTATGTAAATTGTGTCTCAATAAAGATGTTCAAAACAATACTAGGATATTATTTAACTTTTTTTACTCTTATTTTTTAGCAAGTGTACAGATAAATTTTCCAGAAGCTACATGAAATATGATATTATAACAGGTTTATACAGAAGCAGATATGAATATCTTGATGTCTTCAATTAAACCAGATCTTAAAAAGATTTATAAAAATATAAAACAAAGCTTTGGAAAATGCATTTATCTTTTCATAAAATACGTATTATTTTTGTTAATGTGTGTGAATTGTATTGTTATTTTTCAAAAAATTAATAAATATGTTTAAATATTCTGAATATTAGTTTCTAATACAGTAACTAAAGATGTAACCTATGTAAACTAAAGTTCTTTGGAGTTCTCAATAATTTTTAAGAGTATATAAAGGAACCCTTAGAACAAAGAGTTTGGGAGCTGCTAAAATAGGGAAATGAGTAAGTAAATGATTACAAGAGATTGTGCAAAAGAGGGCCCCCTTTCTATTTCCTATGCTGTGACGGGAAGATGAATATGAATTATACTGTAAAAAATCTCCATTTTTTTTTTTTTAACATAGACTGTTACCTGAAATGTTGCAGTAAAATTTTCTGATGATTACAGAAGATAGAGGTATGAAAAGGGAAAAATATTTTTAATTTCGTTTTGGTTTTGTTTTATTTTGGCTTAGTAAATGATCATAAAGCCAACCAAGCAAAGAGATTGCCATTTTTTCAGACATTTTTATCTCTGCAAAACTCTCCATGAGATAATTAATGGTAATAAGTGCTTTGAAAATGAATTCATGATACAGTTGTCTTTTGTGGTCAAAAGTAGCTTTGCTTATAAACATACCAAACAGCACATTTCAAGGACATTAAGTCCGGCTAAGAGGAGAAGCATTTTATGAGAAACTCTCAGGACTAAGTTTAGCCCTCAAAACATTCAAGTAAGAAAGAAACATATATCTTGGGCTGAAATATACAGCAGAAAAAAGACACCTTATGGAGGTACTTAAATTTGGAGGTCTTTTCTATTGTGGAGCCCTTGTGGTGCACTGGAACTTGGCTGCTAACCAAAAGGTCGGCAGTTCAAACGCACCACCTGCTCCTTAGAAACCTTATGGGGCAGTTCTACTCTGTCCTATAGGATTGCTATGAGTCTGAATCAACTCGATGGCAGTGGGTTTGGTTTTTAACTTGGTTTCTATTGTAGAATGCTAGGAAAATCCTGAAAAACTCTGGTCAAATTTAAGATGTAGGATTGATCACGTCACTTAAAACCTGTGATTTAGTCTTTGTGCCAGCATTCCCTAATCTGTGAATTGATGAAAATAATAAAAATCTTATAGGGATGTTGGGAGAATGAAATAAAACTTAGAGTTCAATAACTATTACATTTACTCCTCACTTACTGACTATATCATTATCCGGAACTTCACATTTATGATAATAGTAAAAACTCTATCTGACTATTTTAACAAAAGCAGAGGTGAGAAGTGTAGGAGGAGGGGTAGGGGTAGGTTTGTGATAGGGCTCTAGGCTGTATGGGACACCAGTGGTTTTTATTATTGAGGCTGGGTGGAGGAAACATGCCAGGCCTGCAGTGAGCATGGGGCAGGTGGAGAGCTGGGCCAAAAGGAAGTGGCAGGAGCCAGGACAGTGGGAGTCCAGCAGGGGGGCTCAGAAGTTTCTTCTTCCAAAGAGGCCTCTCTAGCCTCTGCCACCTCCACAGCCTGCACTTGGCCCAGGTGGCCAGGCTTCATCTGCCCACATGCCAGGGAACACCCACTGTGGTGGGTCCAACAAAGCAGGAAGGTAGAAAGGCTAGGCATAGGGTCCATGTGGAGGCCTGTGGCTGGGCCAGGTAATGGTGGCCAAGTGATGGTGGGTCCCTGCTGCTCCGACTATGGCAGACAACCTCCAGCCACTACCGCCACCATCTAACCCACGTGGACTCTGTGGTGATGCGGAAGGTGTGGTGGGAAAGGGGGGCCCACAAACCACGTGCATCCCAAGAGGCATCAGGGGACCCAATGGGTGGTGAGTGACCAGAGGGGCACTGTTGCTGGAGTTGGGACATGGCCCTACTCTTGCATAATGCTGATTTTTGCATGATAACCTGGTATTTGGAACCTAACCATGTAGCAAAGTGAGGAGTAGGTATATTTACCTTTTTCTATATCCTACTTTCCATTACATAGATGAGATGATCAAGATATAACAGAATAGAAACTTACCTAAGGTGATACAAATGCTAATAACAGGTGGCAGCACAGGTATTATTTCAAATCTGATTTCAAATACTGTAACGGATTGAATTGTGTCCCCCAAAAAATATCTGTCAACTTGGCTGTGTCATGATTCTCAGTATTGTATGATTGTGTACCATTTTGTAATCTGATGTGATTTCCTTATGTGTTGTAAACTCTATCACTATGATGTAATAAAACGGATTTGCAGCAGTTATACTGATGAAGTATACAAGATTGGACAGTGTCTTAAGCCAATCTCTTTTGAGACATAAAAGAGAGAATTGAGCAGAGACACACGGGGACCTCATACCACCAAGAAAGCAATGCCTGGAGCAGAGCGCGTCCTTTGGACCTGAGGTTCCCACACTGACGTGCTCTCAGACCAAGGGAAGACTGATACTTCACAAGGACCTTCCTCCAGAGCCAACAGAGAGAGAAAGCCTTCCCCTGGAGCTGATGCCTTGAAATTGCACTTGTAGCCTACTGGACTGTGAGAGAATGAATTTATCTGTTAAAGCCATCCGCTTGTGGTATCTCTTTTAGAGCAGTACTAGATGACTAAGACAAATACCCTGTCCTGTTTTACAACTGTGATGTGTTTGTGAAGTGGGAAGAGCTACACAAATATAAGCTGTTAGGGAAATAAAATAATAAAAGTAAAAGGCGCTTTGTTAAATTTAAGAATCATAAAATTATATGACTAGAAAGGTCTCTTAGTGGCTGTTCCAGAACTGCTTTCAGACCAACTCTAACAGTTATTATAGTTATAAGTCTAGGCAGTTATCTGCCTGTTTCAAGGCAAAAAAAAAAAACAACCAAATTCTAGTATTTGCAACTTATAATAATAATCTTTCTTTTTTGATTTCCTTTTTTTCTTACTTTTTCAATAAAAATTGAGATCATTGCTGACAGGCCTATGACATTCACTAGCCAAGTTTATTTCTACTTGTCCAGCCTACACAAGGCTTTTTCATTTTTGTGATAGTTGTGTAAGTTGATTGGAGCCCTGGCGGTGTAGTGGTGAAGAGCTCATCTGTTAACCAAAGATCAGCAGTTCAAATCCACCAACTGCTCCTTAGAAACCCTAGGGGGTGATTCTACTCTGTGAAGCTTGTTGGTGGCTATGAGTGGAAATTGACTTGATGGCAACCGGTTTGTGTAAGTCGAGATCTGTCAATTTCTTATTTGTCCTAAGCCTCATTAAGCATGCAAAGGGCAACATTTTCAAGGGGCAATACTCAAAGCAAGGGTAATATCCATTTCAATGAGGCAAAACCTCAGTTCTAAAGACAAAGTACCCTTCTCCACCAAAGGTCAAAATGTTCTATATACCATGCTTGGCCTAGTAGGACTGATTCACTAAAGAAGGAAGGAAGGAATTAGGGAAAGAGTAGAGAGGGAGGAGGGAGCAAAGGAAAGAAGAGAAGGCAGGCAGGCTGACTTTGGTAACTTTTCTAAAAAAGGATGTGCATGTTAGTCTTTCTTCCTATGATGACTATCATCTTCTTTTACCATAGTTAAGATATGAATTGAAGACAGCGTTGCGTCTCTCAGTTTGCAATCTTTAAAATTTAATTTTAAAGCACAGGAAGACTCCAGCGTAACATTGTCAATGGATATCAGTATGTTTTGTTTCTCATCATCCCTTATGTATGACCCTCTTCCAGTACTGTCAGTAAATCACTACAGACTCTGCCACTGCTGCCTCCCCCCCACTTTGAGATTCTCATGATTATTGGGATTATTGGAGGGAGTGTGACTTAGGTGTAATGAACGCTGTTTCCCAAGTGAATATGATATAGCCCTAAGGTGCTGTGCCATCTGGTTATTTCTGTAGCTCTTGGACCCTGGAGAATGTTACTATAAGAAGCTGGTTTATAGCTGCTGGGATTTGTTTTACATGTGTAGATCAAAAGAGCCATCCCCTTGTCTCATAGGTAACTAAATACGATGCCCATGGGAGAACTAGGCTCTAGACATGAGGAGAAATGTGAGGAGAATAAGGTCAGTAAAGGACTTCTGTCCTTGAGAGATAAAAGCCTGCTGCTGCAGTTGCAGACTGGTTCCTGGGGAATCAGACTCGACTTAAGTTCTGTTAATAAATCTCTTGTTTGCCTGTCTGGTTAGTTTTTTTTTTTTTCCTCTTATTTATGTTCTCAGTAAGTTATTAGTTTTGGTAATAGTTCTTTTTATTTAATACTTTCATTTTAATTTTGACTCTCCTACTAACTCTAATTCTATAATTTTATAATTTTAATGTCTCAAGATACTATTTATTGTAAATAAAACTCTTGAAAGTGTTATTTCAATTTTTTTGTTTCATTTCATTTCATCCTTTCTTAAAGTATTTCTGCAGCATACCAAAACCACGTGTGTCTTGATGAAATACGCTTATGTAATTGTTTGAGTTGCCAGCTGACTAGCTGCTTTTGCTTAGAACACCACTTTAATAGAAAGAATGACAAATTGTGGTTATTCAGACTGAGCATTTTGCAGATATTTTCTCTAAAGAAAACAAAGATAGTCTGTCATTTCAAGAAAAATAACAGTGTGTGATAAGTAATGCATTAACCTTTGTAATATCTGCATAACTCAGTATACCAATATTTTCCAAATGAACAAAGTACCAAGGTAAAAAAACCACACATGGGTAGTATTCAGAGTGCAAATAAGTCGGTGGAATTTAATGTAACAGAGTATGAAAAGTTCATTGCCATATACCACATTGCAACACATCTTTAAGAAACTACCCCTTACAGTGACTTGATACCAAATTTGCTATAGAAGAGAGGAAGACAAGCAACCTTTCTATGAAAACAGTATGATTTTTACTCATTAAGAATAGATTGAATAGCTAAATGAACTTGCTATGTAAAAATGAAAGACTATATATTATTATTTCTTAGACAAAATTGATTCTTTTGGCAGACATGAAAATTATATTTAGTTTAAAAATTAATTACTTCGTTTCTTTATCGCAGGATGCATCCAGTAAACCATCCATCTTAAAAGGTGTAGAAAGAAGCATTGCTTTTGTGTAGTACTCTATAGCTGATTTATTGACATACGTTGCCTTAGGAGGACGTCGGATTAGAAGGGATTCCAACTGCTTTAACACACCTAAGGATTCTATGAAAGTTATGCAGTACATTCACTTTCAGGTTTTTTAAAACAATGACCTTCAAATTTCATTGTGCAAAAGCATCAAGTGTTAGCTTGAGGCATTCCTTGGTTGTAGGTGCAAGAGAAAAAAAAAGAAACTTTGCCTAGTGTCTTCAGAGAGAACATGGCTGTGCTGACACGTTGAATGCCGACGACTAGCCTCCAGAACTGTAAGACGATATATTTCTATTGTTTAAAGACACCTACTTTGTGGCACTTTGTTAGAGCAACTCTAAAAAAACCAGTAGATTTTGTTAATATATCTTAATAACTAATAGGCATCATCTCTTCACCTTAGGTTTTAATGTTTTTTGGAAAAAAAATGACATTATTGCACCCTTATAATTTCATAGGAATTTTAGAATCCATTATCCAAGTTCAATGAATACTTCTTTTGTTATTTTTATAGATTGCCTGAAATTAGAGATAAATTTGAGAGAATTTAACGTATTTATTTTATTGAAGTTGTACCTACATGAACGTGATATGATTTATTATTTATCTATTTAGTCACCTCTTCGATAATATCCTTCAATAGCCATTTATATTTTTTCAATAAAGGCCTTGCATAATTTTATGTTCTGATTTTTATGTTACTCCTAAGAACGCCAAGGATTTTACGCTGTGTTTTCTTACCCTATTTTATTTTCTAGTTAGTTATTATTCCTATATAGAATTCTATTGACTTTATCATATTCATTTTGAATTTCACTTGGGAAATTTCTTCAAATTTCACATCATCTGTATAAAACGATCTTATTTTCTAGTATTCATTCAATAAATAACTTCTGAGTTTTTATTATGTGCAAGACATTTACTAGGTGCTGAGAGGGAGACATAAATGGAGTAGGTATTTCTTTTAGAGATAACTTACTAGAAGGGATAAACTGTGTGATGAGAAGAAATGGAATATCTTCTACATGCTCCTCTTTCCCCTTCTGTCAGAGGGTAACTGAATCAAAGAGTTTGACTGAGGTCTGCACCATTTCTTGGGGAAGGGAGACCGGGAAGTAATTTATAGCAATTCTTAACAAAAATAGTCCCTTGGGAGAGTAGAAAATCTCTTCAACACAACTATGAGGACATCTGACTTACGGGCGGGAAAGGTGCCTCTCTAATCTAAGTAAAGTCTTTCCTCAGTAAGAATTAAACTCTTGTACTATCTCCAAAAACTTTGCCTTATTAAGTGAATTGGCAGGGCTTCATCTCCCATTGGTGAGGATAACTCAAATTGGAAGAAAAACTTAGATTTAAATATCCAGAATCACTCCTAGCTGCTTCAGCTCAGGTTCACTTTTATCCTGATATAGAAGATTAGTACCCACGAAGCTAAGGCCTCTGACATTCATAGAAATTTAAGAGCCCAGTCTAAGGAACCTGTATGGGCTGGGCCCAAGGTTGGGGTTGGGGATGATCTAGTGATGAGAATTACTATGGTGATGCTTTCGCTGGATAGAGGGAAAAGTGTCTCTCAGTAAGTGTACGCAGAAAAGATTTATCATGCTAGAGGGCTGCTAAAGAGAGGTCACAGGCTTGAGAGACCATATGACTAAATCTTGTGATTTTTTTTTTTTTTCTTGTAGGTTGTCTAATTCCCATTGAAAAGGTAGGACAGAGCTTCTGCAAACTCTTGGGTTTTAGAGACAATGAGTATAACTGAATTACAAGGAAAAGATAGTAGTATCATTTTTTTTCAATCAACACTAAGGGAATACTCATTACTTGATAGAAAAATTGTTATAGAAATTACAGATACAGATATAAAGAATCTGTCTGTCTCATCACAGAGCTCAATGTTAAGCACAGTAGAAATTTTAGAACTTGCATTCATTTCTTGTAACTGCCGTAACAAATTACCACAAACTTGGTGGTTTAAATAACAGAAAATTATTCTCTTGCAGTTGTGGAGGCCGGAAGTCCCAAAACGAGTTATTTCCTTCTGGAGGCTCTGAGGAAAAAGAAAAACAACAACAGCAACAAAAAACATCCCATGACTCTTACCTAGCTTCTGGTGGCTGCTGAAAATCCTTGGTGTTCTTTGGTTTGCAACACAATCACTCCAGTCTAAGTGTCCATCTTCACACTGCCTCTTCTGTGTGTGTCTTTCCTTTGTACATCTCTGATAAGGATTTTTGCCATTGGGTTTAGGAACCATCCAGATAATTCAAGATGATTTTATCATCTCAAAACTTTAACTTAATTACATCTCTAAATAAAGTCACATTCACAGATTCCAGGAATTTGATGTGGATTTATCTTTTGTGGGGCTACCATTCAACCCCCTACAATGCAGTTATAATATATAGGGTAATAGGTGCTCTAATAAAAATGCACAAAGTTTTCTAAAAGCGCAAAGAAGGGCATCCAACCCAATATATGATTCTATGCTCACACTGAGTAATTCAGGAACTACTCATAAAATGTAAGTACTAGGTCGAGACTTGAATGGTTCATAGCAGTTACATAAAGAAGTGTGGGGTTGTAAGGGAGGGCGTGCCAGCAGAACAAACAGCAAATGTGACCTGAAGCCATAAGAACTACGGGATGTTTCAAAGAAAGAGAATTTGTTGAGTTGGATGTGTGTGAGAGAGGTAGATCATATCATGGAACCTATTTTAAGGAATTTGTCTGTATTCTAAAGACACAAAACTCATAGCAGAGATTTTATGAATTCTTTGTACCGTTTTTTACAAAGAAAGTATATGCATACATATTCTTCATTCAATGAGTTTTTACTATACACTGAGTCACACAATTGGATTTTTAATAGTTCCTGTGAGCAAAGATTTTATTTTAATAGTGTCATTGATTATATATTGCAATTACCTTATTTAGTTTGGTTGAAGTGCCCCGCTCTTTAATCTTTAGATTTTTATGGAACGGTTGGCTCATTTAAGTGGAGGTATGTATGACTGCCTTGGTTTGTTATTGCTGCTGTCACAGAAATACCACATGTAGGTGGCTTTAAAGAACAAAAATTTATTTTCCCACAGTTCTAGAGGCTAAAAGTCCAAGTTAGGGTCTCAGCTGTGTTGATTCTTTCTGTGAGCCTTTCTCCTAGTTTGTCCTGTTTTCCAGCAACACCTGGAATTTATTTGTTTGTAAACAGATCCTCACATGGTGCCTGTCTTCCTCCTGTGTCTGTTGTCTGTGACTATTCTGTTCTTTTTATAAGATAGCATTTATAGGTGATTACGTTTAGAACACACCTTATTCTGGTATGACTTCATTAACATAACAAAAGAAAACCCTTATTTCCAAATAGGGTCATATTAACAAGCACAGTGGTTTGGACTTTTGGGGGGACACAATTCAATCCACAGCTATGATTATATCTTGAATGAGTGAAACTCATATTTTTTGTGAATGGTTCTAGCGAGGTGTCCTATTTTTGAATCTTTCTGTGTTTGACTAAATTCACCAACAGATATTTTAAAGCCTGTGTGTCTGTTTGACACACAACAGAACTATACACAACAAAATTACTCCATTCTCACTTAAAATTTTACACTTACAAAATAATTATCTGTCCTATTGGTTTAGTGCTATAATTAATAAAATAATTCCCAACAATCTACTTAAAAGAAGTAGAATTTTGTTTTTAGCACTAGTTCTGACCCTTGAATTAAGTTAATAAGAATGAAATACTGAAAGCCAAGGGCAAAAATAAAACCTCAGTTTTTGTTTTATTTTCCCTTAATTACTGGAAAGTAAGTGCTTCTTTCAGTGATATTTATTAAAAAGTTTTCAACCATAAACTTTAAAAATGGCCGGTGGATTGCAATATAGAAACTTACAAATATATAAACATCCCTGCATTTTTGAAAACACAAATTTCTATCTGATTTAGCTGCCTCCTGGTTATTCAAGGAAAACAATATTGTATTTATATTTTAACATATTTTAATCCAAAATAAAATAAAAGGGAGTGAATAAAAGTAATCCTACTCAGATATTTGTTCCCATTGTCTTTCCTCTCAATGTCAAATTTCATATCAAATTTATGTTTACATAACCCTATAAGATACAAGATTTTAATGAACATGTTTAGGCCAACATTTCTCATTAATGTGAATGTTTTCCTATCAAATAAAATTAAATTTAAAATTGTTAACTGATACCATATTTTTACGCAAATAGCGCACACCTTCTATGCTTCTTTGCCCACTGCACACTCCCCCCACCCAGGTATTTTCGTAAGTGCGTTAAAAAAGCATAGCTTGCTTATGAAAACACCTCTCGAGGAGAGGGTGAGGTTGGCGAACAAACTTAGAAGGCATGCATTATTTGTGTAAAATACAGTAATAATCTTATAGATTACATGACCAATTTATTTTATAATATGGTTTAAAAAATCTTTAGTCTTGTTTTCTGTTTAATTGTCATGTATGGAGAGGTCAGAGTAAGTTTTTTCCTTATCAGTTTATTCATCTTTGCATGATTTTTGAGGTATTATTGTTTACAGGAATTTTAATACAATTCAATCTTTAAATGATAAATGGGAAATTGTATAAAAGAAGAGTAAAGAAGATTTGGGATGGACTCTTGATTTTAATGTTTTCAGGAGAACATGAAGAGCTAAAATCACTATCTTATGAATGCTTCAGAATATTGGATCTGCAAAGTATAGAATCAAACTGTTGTAAACTAGATCATTTGAAATCCACATTGCTATTAATCTCTAAGATTAAGCCTTATGATTCTAGGGTTTATGGACCTTTGTACCCAGGATAGTTTTGACATAGAAAGCTATATTGTAGCCGGTATGAACATGTTACAAACTGTCCAGTCTATGATGTATAATGAACGGTTCTCCAGTTAGATTGCATGTTTACAATACTCAATTAATACATCTGGCTGACTTTACTTGCATTAGCTTTGTCACACCAGAGGTAGCATAACCTTCATGTGAGATAATTAGGTTTACTCAATTTAAACAGACACATTAATGCAGCTCAGCAAGGCTCAGTTAAATCTGTTTTCAAAGCAAAATCACAATGTGAGGCATTCTGGGTAATGTTACGTAAATTGTCATATCGGCAGAGAAACTGAGTAAAGTTTCAGTAGCACCTATAGGCACAAAATGAATTTCTCCATTTGGAACATCAGGCTCAAAACAATAAGATACCTATGTTGTGATTCCTCCTTCTTAGGGCTTATCACAGTGATACAGCTATTGGCTTAGTCAAAGGAATTGTTTTATCACCTTGATTTTTTTCAAGTTATTTTTTCAAGTTTTAATTTTAACCAGAGCATCTATTGTTCTACAATTAAAACACAATTTGTCTTCTTCTAGACACCAACCATAATCAGAATTCAGCTTTTTTTTTTTTTTTGTTCCTCCATTTCAAATAAGGGTTTTTATGAGTAAGCAAGATAGACTACCTACTATCTTATTAAAATACTTATATTAACTGTCTTGGGCTATTTAGTGCTGTTCTAAGAGAAATACTACCAGTGGATGGCTTTAACAAAGAGAAATTTATTCTCTCACAATCTAGTAGGCTAGAAGTCCAAATTCAGGGCGTCAGCTCCAGGGGAAGGCTTTCTCTCTCTGTACGCTTTGGAGGAAGGTCCTTGTTATCAGTCTTTCCCTGGACTAAGAGCATCTCAGCACAGGGAGCCTGGGTTCAAAGGATGTGCTCCTCTCCTAGCACTACTTTCTTGGTGGTATGAGATCCCCCGTCTTTCTGCTCACTTCTCTCTTTTATGTCTCAAAAGAGATTGGCTCAAGACACAACCCAATCTTGTAGATTGAGTCCTGCCTCATTAACATGACTGCCACTAATCCCATCTTATCAACATCATAGAGACAGGATTTACAACATGTAGGCAAAACATATCGGTTTACAAAATGGTGGACAATCACACAGTAAGGGGGATCATGGCTCAGCCAAGATGACAGATATTTTTGGGGTACACAATTCAATCCATGACAGTGACTATTCTTAATGGGAAGCAAGATTTTCTTTGTCTGTGGGAATATGTTTGTGTATGATACAAACTGACACTTGCAGAAATCGTTAATGGATCTATGTGAATTAAACCTGAATTTTACTAAAAGTATCCATCACATGACAACAATATTTGTAATAATAGCATAATTTTTTATTGACTTCGCATATTGGAATATCCACTCTAATAAAATGATAATGATTTTTAATAAAAATATTTTGAACTTTTAATAAAATATTAGCTTTGAATTTTTTGACATCTAATGTTTGATATATCAGTCATAATAAATGAACCCTTATTCTGTCATCTATCTATCTGTCTGTCTGTCTATCTGTATTCTGTAAGTGAATTTCCCATATCTTCACTGTCCTTACCCCATTGCATAGAATTCTCTAATCTGTCTGTTTTTAATCCTCTATCGAGTTTAGATCACATTTGGTATCCTTTTCTTCTGACACCATTTGAAAAAATACATACAAAATTAGATTTTTCAAGAGCCTATCAACAATCATTTTAAGCAGTGGCACAAAGATTTATAAGGGATATTTTATGATGTTCATTTAATGTATATATTCTTTAAGGATTATCTAATTTTTAAATTAGATAGGCTACATCAGTGCAGAGATGTGAGTAAATCTAGATCATCCTTAGGTTAGCAGAGATTGTTAGAAATAAAGCTATCAACATGATGCAAGAATACTGGGAGTGGGGATGTGATAACTAGACAGTGACCTAGTAAACAGCTTCCTATTTTCCCTTTATAGCTCGACTTCTCTGTAGAGCTTATGTAAGTTTTATATAAACAATATTAGAAGAAAATAAAATTTTGAGGAATGACACCTAGAAATTTATGCATCATTTTGCTTATGTACATGAAATTCTGACATTGGATGAATTATCCAATTACCCAGTTATCTTTGTTTTAGAGAGACAAAAAAGTTTACGGAAAAAAATTCATACCAGGGGGCATGATCTAATTTTAGATATTAAGGTCAAGAAAACTGATGTCTGATGATAATGCTTAATATTTTGAACAGTATACAAAATGGCAAAATGCTTCTGCAGATTTAGTAAAGTCAACTAGCACAACAAAGTTAAAGGGCAGTTTTAAATGATAAAATTTAATCCTAATAATGATAATGACCCTTTAAGCAGAAAAATTGTAGAGGGCTTTTTATTTTGGACTGTATAAGAGCTCTTATGATTATATTCTACCACCATGAAATAGAAGCCCTATTCTGGTAAGATGTGACAGAGTATGTTAAGGAATACAAAGGCTTTGCAGTCATACTGTTGTAGTTTTTGTATTTGTTGTTTTAATTAACAGGAAAGTGTTGTTGTTGTATGCCATCAACTTGATTCCTACTCATAGTGACCCTATAGGACAGAGCAGAAGTACGCCATAGGGTTTCCAAAGCTGTAATCTTTATGAAAGCAGATTGCCAAGCACATCTTTCTCCCACACGGTGACTTGTGAGTTCGAACCACCAACTTTTCAGTTAGCAGCTAAGCACTTAAGCACTGAGCCACCAGGGATTCATATATATCCTACTTCAAAATTTTATGTACAGAAAAAGTGCTATCTTTTTATCACACTTAAACAAGTCTTAATAAAAACTGAGGGATAAAAGTTTTTGTCTTAAAAAGAGAGCTTTTTTATATATCCAATTCTAATCATAGTAATTTCAAAAAATCAGAACAAATGGATGTGCACTTTGAGTACTCATTAGTGAGTAACTCTTAGGGAATAAAGTACTCCACATGATTGAATTTACCACAAAGTTGAATATTCCCTTTTCACACATGTATTCACCTAGGAATGCATGCGTTTATTGAACAACTATATTCATTTTCTGCAGTGTACAAGGTGCTTTGTTAGATATTAGAGATACATAAGTGAGTAAGACTGAGTCCACGTCCTCACCGAATTTATTCTTCAAGGAGAAATTTTTTAAATTTTAATATTGAGATAACTGTTGATTCACATGCAATTGTAAAATACAATACTTTGTATACCTTATTCTGTTTCACCTGATGGTAATGTCTTGGATAATTATCATACAATATCAAAACCAGGAAATTTATGTTGATACAATCCATTGACTTTACACAGATTTCATCATTCTTACATGCAATTGTGTGCGTGTGCATTTAGGCCAATGAAATTCTAGCACATGTGTAGATTCACAAGATCACCACTATCACAGTCCAGATATAGAATAAGTTTATCACAAGTAGGAGGGATTCTTAATAAGGTCTTTTAAACCAGTTGTTATATAAGCAATATTGATAAAACAGTTTTTATAACACATGTCTCATACTGATGTTATATCTTAAGATTTTATATACACACATTCACACAAAATTTTGATAACTTGTAATGAATATAATGAGTATTTGTGTTTTCATTATGTGCTAAAACATGTATCCCTCAGCTTTATATATAAATCTTGTCTTCTCCATCAATAAATGTCATGTCTCCTGAGATCATAGTTATTGTTCCTGATTCAACTCTGTCTCTTGTCTACCTTGTGAATACATTAATAAATGAGAGCCAAAGCTTGCTGAGCCACTGATGACTTAAAGGATAATGTATCTGACTTCAGTGCAATGTTTTCATAAAAAACTTCTTGGTGTCTATGATTACTTTTTGAGACAAGAAGATGCAATTTCTGGATTTCCCTTGCAAATTTCATAATGCTAAGGAAAAAAAAAATGTATCAAGGATTCAGAAAATCTCCAAAGAGACTAGGTTGTAAAAACATTTAAAGACAGTCTGTACTTGATGGGCTGGGACAGGATAAATTAAGGTTTTCTTTTAATTTCTCTACAGTAAGTTTAGTTCTTTATGATACAACACTGTTTCATTGTGTTTTGGAGACATGCTTTTCATTAATTCACGTATCAACATTTTATTGTGAACTCACCATACTGTGCATTGAATGGAGACTTATCTAGTGGAAAAAACAGATATCAATGAAGTAATCACAAAAATTATTCAATAATAATAATGGACAGTGTTATGGATGGGTGCCTAAGAGTGTATGATGACCTAAGTGACTTGATCTTGGGTCAGAAGAAGACTTCCTTAGGAAGCTACATCCATGTTTGACTTGAAAATAAGTATTCATTGGCCAAGTGAAAAATGGGGAAAATATATTCAGACTATTAGGTAGGAAGGATTGGACACATTCAAAGGAATAAAAGAATTCCCTTACATCCACGTGGTACAAGAATAAAAGAGAAATCTACTGTGTAAAAATGAATGTACATTTTGGAAGCATGTAAGAAGAAAATTGCCTCATACTTGGATTTTAAACAGCTTTCAAAGCAATTACCCAGTTGTATCTCATTTAAACCCACATATTCAATAGCTGGGCATATATTTATTGAGAACATAGTCTTTTGCATTGTGTTAATCTGAGTAATATTGCTAGTGGAAAGTGTTCTCTTTGCTAGATGAATGCAAGTGAGATTTCCACTTAAGCCATTTTAAATCCAGTTACCAAGAATAGTTCAACTTCTGAGATTTCAGAGAAAAATACACCATAGTAAAAGCAAATATTCTCTAAGAATTCCTTGTAGAGAGGGTTCTCCTTTGTTATTTTTAGACCCAACATTTGAGGAAATGCCAATGTACAATACGTCTCCACTTGAGAGTGCCTAAGATCACACTAATAACTTCAAGATAATTTGTTATGAATATAGTTACATTTTTAAAAACTCTCACCAATGCTGAGTTACTGTTCAACAACCAGATGTCTTACCAGTGACTTTTATGCCACTTATTAATTTAGTATTAAATTAAAATTTACCATTAGTATTGAAGAAATTTATCTTAAACCGGATAATTTAGATATTACAAAAGGTTCATTTCAGCTGGAGAAAGAAAATATAAATTTATATTAATCTTAAGCTTATACCAAAACCAAAAACCAAACCCGTTGCCCTTGAGTCAATTCTGACTCATTCGCGACCTTATAGGACTGAGTAGAACTGCTCCATAAGGTTTCCAAGGAGCAGCTGGTAAATTTGAACTGCCTGCCTTTTGGTTAGCAGGTGTAGCTCTTAACCACTGTGCCACCAGGTCTTCATTATGCCTATAGTTTGTATAAAATTGTTTCAATAAGATATAAGGCTGCAGTATAAGTTTCTTTAACCTACATAAAAAATGTCTATATACCAAAGTTATTCTCGCGTTAAATATTGGAAATATTTTAAAATAATTCTAAATATCTTGCAAATGGCTGAGACAAACGGATTGATCTGAATCATAGATATCTTCCCACCAGGGGTGTTTCATGACCTTCAGTTTAAATAAGAAAAGGACTCTGGATTCCTATAAAGACAAAATACGGTAGTGTGATGACCCATCATCTTTGTTTTTCTGTAATCCATGTTTGAACTTATAAGCACAAACATCTAATATTGACTCTCTTGCATTAATTACAGTATTAATTAGTATGCCTACTGAAAAAAAGTAATGAAAATTAATCCATGAGGAAAACAGAAGCTGAGAGGAAGGAACTATGCTAAAAATAGTGACTAGACTTTATTTAAAAATAATAAGATTTTACATAAAAACGGAGCATGGATCACTATTTTAAACTTTGACCAGGTTGTTTAAATTAGTTTGAAATATTTGGACACCTGAATGCATCATGATTATCTAACAAAACCAAAGTTATAATTTACTTTGAACTGTATTTGTCAGAAAACTTTGGATAAAAGTAAAATAAAGTGAACGTTGAATACAGAAACTAGATTACCAACACAACAAATCTGTTACGGTCTAGCAGTCCTATAGGACAGAGTAGAATGGCCCCATAGGGTTTCCTAGGCTGTAACTTTTATGGAGCCAGACTGTCGCATCTTTCTCCCACAGAGCAACTGGTGGATTCGAACTGCTGACCTTTTGGTTAGCAGCCAAGCACTTAACCATGATTAAGAAACCAAAACCACACCCACTGCTGTCGAGTTAATTCTGACTCATAGAGACATTACAGGACAGAGTAGAACTGCCCTACAGGGTTTCCAAGGCTGTAAATATTTATCCAGCAGACTGCCACAGCTTTCCCCCAAGGAGCAGCTGGTTTGAAACACTCACCTTTCAGTTAGCAGCCAAGCACTTAACCACTGCACCACCAGGGCTCCTTTAACCACAGTTAAGTAATATCAAATTATTAGAAAATATTGTGAAATATAAATTCAGGAAGTAAGGTCAAGTAGATTTGTTTTCTACATTATTAGTGTCTCTTGAAGTACTTAAATTTCATATCTTCTAAAAAATAAATGTCTTACCATTTGGTAATCTTATTTAAAATGAGCTACCCATTCTCTCCCACAAATAAGAACTCATTTCCAAACAATACATTTCTTGAGAAAGCAAAGTCCTAACACCTCCACATAATAGCCATATGATTATTTTTGTTCCTTTCAGACTTGAATCTTACACTGAAACACTATGTATCTATCTCCATTTTTGTACCTGTATCTACATCTGTATTTATACCTATCATTTATGTCTGTACATATCACTACATGCATAACATATATACTCTCTCTCTCCATACATACATATATATACATACGTATATATACACACACATATGTACATAACATATATACTCTCTCTCTCTCTCTCTCTATATATATATATATATACTCTCTCTCTCCATACATATATATATATATGTTATGTATATATATGTGTATATATGTATATATTGAAGTTGTCAAAGATTTCATTTTACTTGGACCAATAATCAATGCTCAAGGAAACAGCAGTCAAGAAATCAAATGACACATTTCATTGTACAAATCTGCTGCAAAAGACTTCTTTAAAATATTAAAAACAAAGATGTCCCTTTGATGATTATTATGTGTCTAACTCAAGCCATGATATATTCAATAGCCTCATGTGTATGTGAAAGCTGGACAATGAAAAATAAGACCAAAAAAGAATTAATACATTTGAATTATGGTGTTGGCAAAGAATGTTGAATATACTATGGATTACCAGAAGAATGAACAAATCTGTCTTGGAAGAAGTACACTCAGAATGTTCCTTATACACGAGGACAGGAGACTTTGTCTTTCTTACTTTTGACATGTTATCAGGAAGTACCAATCACTGGAGAAGGACTTCATGTTTGGTAAAGTAGAGGATGAACCAAAAAGAAAAATACTCCCAACAAGATGGATTGACACAGTGGTTGCAACAATGGGCTCAAACATAGCTATGACTGTGAGGATGGTGGGACTGGGCAACATTTTATTCTGTCATACATGGAGTTGCCATGAGTCAGAACCAAGTTGACAGCATGTAACAACAAGAAAGGAGTTTTTTTTTTTTTTTTAAATTAAGTTATATCTGAAAGATATTTTTTATTAGATTTCAATTAGATAGAAGAGAATTGAAATCCTCTCTAGCAATTGGATAAGTCCAAGATTTGTGTTATATCTGAGTTTGATTCTGATGCTTGTTTTGTTTCTTCTGAATTTTTCTCTTGATGTTTAGAATTTCACTGTGGTTTTGTTGTTGTTGGTAACTAGGCATAATGTATCAGTAAAGGGAACTGAGTAAATTGGGTCTTGAGTATGAGGATTTATGTTAATCTGGCTAGGAGCTGGGCTGTGTTTAATATTTATTGTAGGTTAGGTGCCATCAGTTTCAAATTCTTGTAGGGTCATTGTTTTTATCTCTCCTGTTGACTTCAAGCTTCCTTAAATACTTCTTCTCAGAAGGGGTCTATCTCTTGCCGCTCAGTAACTATAGTCCACTGTTATGACTTGAACTGTGTTAGTTGAGTGGTAAATTCTGGGAAAGGAAAAACATTTAATATTCTGATTAATATTTTGGTGGCCCTGTGTCTCTTGGTCTTTACTTTTACAAATGTTTATTAGCTTTTGCTTCCCTTTTTCCACCCTTTTTCTCACTGGATGGGATAAGTCTCTGCTAAGTTCTTTTCCCCTGTATGGTAGGAATTTGTTACAGAGATGCCTTTACATATTTCGCCGTGGTGGCTCTTCTATTTTCCTTTCCAAGACTTTCAGGGGATCTTTATAAACTCTTCACTGTGAGAACATGATCGGTTTCCTGGTGGAAAAATGAATGAAAATTTGGGAATCCTCTAAAGCTCTACCCCAGGAATTCTCACTCTCATAATATTATATACTCAGCCTCCAGGAATCAGCGCGTAAATATTCCTGTCAGTCTATGCTGCCAGTGACTTCTGCTCCAGGTAAACAGAGCTCAACTTTGACAAGTTGAATTTGCCTGTGTTTCCAAATTTCAGGGTGGTGGTTTACCCCGTGACCTCTGTATTATGATGAATCCATTGTTGTCAAGTCAATTCCAACTCATAGCAACCCCGTAGAACAGAGTAGAACTGCCCCATGGTGTTTCTAAGGAGCGGCTTGGTGGATACAAAACTGCAGTCCTTTTGGTTAACAGCCGAGCTTTTAACCACTGCCCCACTAGAGCTCCATGTAATATGATGAGTCCAGAAAAAAAAAAAAAATCATTGATTTTCAATTTTTCAGCTTTTTTCTTGTAGGAGCAGGAGTGACAACTTGCAAGCTCTTGACATGCTGAATCTGAAGCTGAAATGGTCCTTAAGAAGTTTACACTAACTTTTTTTTGATCTACAAGGCCTTCACCTGATAACTTCGAAATTTTTTCTGCCATTTATCTCCTTGTTCTGACTGAGTATATCGTTCCAAACAGCCATTATATGAGTTCTTTCTAGTTTTAACTTAAAGAATTACACTTACTTTCTAGAAGTTATTTTCTACTATTCGTTTTTAGAGCTTACTGCTTTCTTGCATTTTAAGTTTCATCTTGCATACTTTTAAACATTTCAATCATGCTTATTTTGTTATTTTTATCAAATCATTCTATTATGTGACTTTTGTAGAATTTAATCCTGCAGACTTGTAAATTATCTTTTTTATTTGTATTTTTTTTAATTTAAATTCATATTAGATGGTGCTTTTTCTGTGGGAATTATAAGAGGTTTGATTGAGATTGTGCCCCTCCAAAAATACTCTCAGTTTTCTAGTCTCTGGCTTGCCAGCTGGTACTAAACTCATTAATTTATTCCTAAAATATTTATCGAGCACCGGTCAAGTGGCAGAAATTATGAGAATATATTAGTAAACTTCAACAACAACATTAAAAAAAAATCTTGCTATCATGGAGTTTACCTTTCTGCTTGTAATTTCCCTCTTCATTATAGAAAGTTTACATTAAATCTCCAAAGTCACATGAAGGACAAATTACATATCATGGGAACTTTCTTTTCATCTATGTAGAAACAAGGCTGGAGCAGATGGGTTTTTTCTTGTCACCTCCTTTTTGATGATTGAGTGGATGTTATTGTCCAACCCTTCACCTAGGGTAATTCTTTGAAAGAATTGACTGTATACCAAGATCTCGGTTCCAGCTAGAAACATTTCTTGGTTTCAAACTCTTACCCTCTATTCAAAAAGCAGCTTTTAAAATTTAAGATTCTGTTATAAAGATTGGTAAATGTCCTAAAGGCAGGTAAAAAATTACCCTTCCATTTTTTTTAAGTTTCCTCTTTACTATTTATACTTTTATTTATACTTTTTATTCAGGTTTTTGATGTATTTTAGATTTGAGAATTATGTTAAGAGGGAATATAGGATATTTATTTATTTATTCATATTCCATTTCTTTACCTTTATATTCCAGTCATTGCCAAATTCAAATTTTTTCTTCTAGAGTACTGTAATGATTATATTATATGAACGATTCAATGCCTTCTAAACATATGAGAATTCATACTGCTGGTGAGAAAGCTATCAGCTTACCCATTTCTATTTCTTAAACCTGACTTACAAGTTAGAAATAGCGATGCTGTATAATGCATACTTAAAAGGACATGACTCTTCTGTCATTTGCTTTAAGTGAACAGTCTCCTTTGCAAACTCCTTATTACTTAATATATCTGCTTTTCTTAAGAGTTTATTGCATTAATTAATGTTTGAAGTGTTATTTAAGTTTTTGTTTTTAAGCTATTTTAATTAAGTGGTAGAAGTAAATAACCACATGTACTGTACTCAGAAAATAGTGTAATTAAAAAAATTCATTTATAATCTCAGTTAATTTAACTTATAAAGCAATTGAAACATAATATCTGACTTTGCTTGCAAAGCAGAAATTAAATAGACATTAGTGGTCTAGAGAAAATTATGATTTAAAAAGTTTCTTATTTTATGCTGAATATGTATGAACAATATATTTATTTGGTGACAGTTATCTGATTTTCCAGTTACATGAAGAATGCATGTATCTGTGCATTTTTAATATAATTTCATCAACACTTTTCAGAGGCAATTTAATAGTCGTGTAAAATTTATTTGCACCTTAATTAGAACCCTGTGAAAATCTGATACAATATTGTGTTATATGAATAAATATTTTCCACATATACTGCAGCTGAATGTGTAAGCTAATCCCTTAGGTGACCCTAGGCAAAAATTTTTCCTTTCTGTATAGAGATACAAAATATACTTGAGTTTGAATTGCTAGGACTACTCACTAGAAGGGAGAACATAAGACTTTTCTTTATACATCAGTGATTCAGCTTGAACAAACATCTTGTACCACTTTAAACCTGACTACAAAGTGTTTTATAAGCTTCTCTATAGCCTTTGCAAGTTATTGAGGTTAATGGTCAATGCAATTGTCATCTCTTCTGCAATAAACTACTTTATTTTGTCTGTGAGTTCTCTAAGGAGTAACACAAGCATAAAGGGTGAATTCAGCATACGTGAACTATAACCCTATTAGAGTAGCCAAGTAAATTACAGAATCTCTGAAGCAGAAAAGCTGCCAACTCTGTACAGTGATGGTCTTTCTATTCTTGAATGAAATAAAATGATAAAGCTGCTGATTTCAATAAAATAATTTGAACCAAAAATCCAGAGTCATGCAAAATGAACCTAATAAAATTGGAACGGCAGTACATATAATCTATTTGATGATTGCATTCAAGGGGGAAAAAGGAAGCATATCAGGCTAGTTGTGAATACTTTAGCTTATTTGGAAAAAGAATAAATTAAGAAAAATGCAGTAGAGATAAACTACTTTTTTATCCCAAGGATTACTATCCTGTACAACTTGTTAAAAATGCAATTATTATATTCAAAGTACTGGCTATTACAGTTGTCAATGGTTTTAGCCACTGTACACTGGATTTTTAACTGAAGACCTAAAAAACATTTTGGTAAGTCATGTTACTAATGATATACTTAGTAATGATGATTTCTGTCACACTGAATTTTATTTGATGACTTATATAGTCATTCATATTGGAAGTGGAGCCTACATAACTTTTATACATTTGGTGTTCTGGAACGCTTGCCATTTGTTGCTGTTGTTGTTAGGTGCCCTCAAGTTGGTTGCAACTGATAGAGATCCAACGTACAACGGAACGAAACACTGCCCAGTCCTAAGCCACGCTCACAATTGTAGCTGTGTTTGAGCTCATTGCTGCAGTCACTGTGTCAATCCGTCTCATTAAGGGTCTTCCTCATTTTCGATGACCCTCTATTTTACCAAGCATGATATCCTTTTCAAGGGACTGGTCCCTTCTGATAACATGTCCAAAGTATGTGAGACAAAGTCTCACCATCCTCGCTTCCAAGGAGCATTCTGGTGTAATCCATACTGAAGACTATAGTCTTGGGTCTTCACCAGTAAGTGCTTCAAGTCTTCTTCACTTTCATCAAGCAAGGTTGTGTCATCTTCATATAGTAGGTTGTTAATGTGTCTTCCCAATGCTTCCTCTAATCCATTGGACTGTTTGAATCTAACAAATTATGAATAACATTGTGAAGAATGGGAATTCCAGAACACTTAATTGTGCTCATGAGGAACCTGTACATAAACGAAGAGGCAGTTGCTGGAACAGAACAAAGGGTAATTGCATGTTTTAAAATCAATAAAGGTACGCATCAGGGTTGTATCTTTCACCATGCTTATTCAATCTGTATGCTGAGCAAATAATTCAAGAAGCTGGACTATATGAAGAAGAATGCAGCATTAGGATTGGAGGAAAGCTTGCTTTTTAATCCTTATAAACCCCTTCATTCTAATTCCTTGTTTTTTTTTTTTTTTTTGCACATCAACAAACCATAAATTTCCAATTAGCCTCCAACTAAAAAGTAATACTTATTCATAATCAGCTACTAAGGAATTGGATGGATCAAGTGAAATAAGTCAAGAAAGGCAAGAAAGACAGGGTTCAATAGGCATGCTTCTTTGAAACTATTTCTCATTTTTGCTACTGTATTCTGCACAGGTCCAAGCTTGCAATTAAAATGATCCTCTATGCAAAACTAAAAAGATGATTATACATTTTATCCTTCATTCATATTCATAGCAATATAAATGAAGTTTTCAACATAATATATAAGACCTTACATGTTTTTGTTCTATTTAATACAAATATCACTTAAATAAATTTATAGATAAGCCAAACATCTGGAATTTTCTGTGTTGTTTCACATTCCCCCCATCTCAAATGTAAATATCCATATTTTTTATAGATGCACATTTAGCAGATCGTGACTACGACAATTGTGAAAATTACTGGAAAACTCTAAACACATATTTCTTAAACTTACCAAGGACTCTCAAAGCTGCAATCAAGCTGCCAGCCAGTGCTACAGTCTCATCTGAGGCTCAACTGGTGAAGAATCAAGTTCTTGGCAGAAATCAGTTCCTTGTGATTGTCAGACTGAGGGCTTCAGTTTCTTGCTGGCTGTTCACTGGAAACCACCTCCAGCTCCTGGAGGCTGCTGAAGGCTCTTTCTATGCAGTTATCCAACATAGCTTCTTGCTTCTTTAAAGCCAGCAAGAGAGGGAGAGACTCCAGCAAGACATGCACTAACATCTCATGCAATATAATGGTACAATCACACACCTATAATCATGTATACATAATCACATATATCCTGTCACCTTTGCCATATACTGTTGGTTAGAAACAAGTCATAGATCCTGTGACATTTAAGAGAGGGGGATCACACAAGAGAATGGATACCAGGAGGTAGACGCATGGGGGCCACCTTAAAAGTTGGTCTGCCACAGATAGTAGAAAGTGACGAGGATAACCTCTGTTTGAAGTACATAGAACAGGTAAATAGAGGAAAAAGGTGCGTAGAGATGAGATTTAAAGTTGTGTTAAAAGAACATAGTTGGTTATGTTTCTGGTAATACTAAATAACACTTGTTTTAAAATATGAAACTCTGGGAACACCCCGGGGAATTGGCATAATAATAATAATAATGATAACAATAGCAACAATACCGCCTACTATTTAGCTAATATCATGCTGGACAAACTGTGTTGAGAGTTATGTATAGAGTTCTCAGATTTTGCTAATAAAAATATAGCACACCCAATTAAATTTGAATCTTAAAGAAGAAATAAGTTTTTGTATTAATATGTTCGAATATTCTTAGTGTAAATACCTTCCAATATTTAGAACATATTTATACTAAAAATTATTTTTGATTTAATTGAAATTTAACTGGGTGCCTTGTCTTGCATTTTATCTGACAATCTTAATTATATATACATTATCTGTTTTATTACTGACAAAAATATGAGGTAAATACTATTAATATCACAATCATCTTTATCATATCCTAAAGCTTATTTAACTGAAACTTAAAAAGTTTAAGTTCTTGTTCAAGGTACAGATTTTTAGGTGGTAAACTTGGCATTTGATACAGTTTTAAAGTAGTTACAAGGGACTGCTATTTTAACCTTTACAGTTTACTGCCTTTCAGCTTAAAAATATTTTTTCATATTCATTTTAATAACTAAACATTCACTCAGTGGGTTAGAAAACTAAAAGCAATATCTTAATGGAAAGAACCAGAAAGTAGTTGTCTTTACTAGACACACGTTGTGGACAAAAGGCAAATATTAGATTTGGGAAATGGAAAGGCTTTGCAAGAACCACCATTCCTGTGGCGTTTTAGCAGTGGCAGACCTGAGAAACAGAAATCTACTGGGGGAGAAGATGAAACTTGCTGGGAGTCCTGCTGTGAGAAGGTGATTACCATATGATAAGTCCTTTGTATTCCATGGACTATTTTATTGCTAGTTCCCTGTTTCTTACATCTGTTAACTCTAAGCTGAATTCAGCTTCAGCAAAGATCTCTTTTCAACGCAACTTTTATTCTTCTAGTGGACATTGTTTTAATAAAGTGTTACAATCTAGCAAAGTCTCCCTCTCTCCCTAGGCAGGAGAATGGAAGTTGGAGTAAACATCCAAAATAAACATGAGTCGTTTCTCCTGAGAAGACATCTCAGTCTATATGTCTAGTAACCTTATAAACATCGTATTTGGTTTGGGGACCTGAGGTGTTTATTAAAAAGCAAGGTGTTTCTGAGTCTAAATTCTTCATTGTGATTAAGATGGAAGGATTTAGAAAGTTTCAAAAAGCATCCACGATGGCAACAGTTGTATGAAAAGGAAGCATTGAGGGTTAAGGGAAGGTCAGAGTTGATGGCTAAATATTACATCAGCCTTTTCAGTCATCAAAAATTACAGTAGATCACGTAAGCTTTTACTAACTTTAAGTATACACAAACTCTTATCACCAGTATTTTTCCCTTCTCTCATCCCATTCCAACTCCCTTTTCTTTGATTTTGATTTGTCCCCATCCCTTTCTGTAACTAAAACTTAGAGCATAGAGTGCAGAAAAGACAGTGAGAGATTTTATAGCAACGTTTTGCAAAAAAAAAAAAAAAAAAACCAAGAAAATAGAATTTTTACATGTGTTTGTCAGGATAGATTAGCTTATAGGCCATGCTTTGGAAATTTCAGTAGATAATCACAACCAAAATCTATTTCCTATTATTTATATGTTCCCCAAACAGGGTGGCAGAAAGTTCTACTCTCAGTAGTTACAAAAGGACCCAGGCAAAAGGAGACTGCCTCAAGGAAAAGAGAAGATTCAAAATCATGTATTCATGCATTGGTTCTTAAAGCACCTGCACAGGAGTGACATAAGTCACTTACACTCCATTACTTTGGCTCAAAAGTTACAAGAAGACGGTAAAGTGCAACTGAACTTCTCTGTCTCTTTCCAAAGATGTAGTTGATTTGATTGCTGTGTATTCCGTCTGTCTAGGTCCAAGTATATAGTTGATGCTTATGTTGTTGAAAAAAGGTATTTGCAATGAAGAAGTTGTTGGTCTTGCAAAATTCTGTCATGCCATCTCTGGTGTTGTTTCTATCACCAAGGCCGTATCATGAGTACACACTCATAATTTTATCAAATAAGTTCCCTCGAGAAAAACAAAAAAAAATGGCTCACTTGATAAATCTGTAATATATACTTTTTCTTCCACTGAAAGGAATATATTTCTTTAAAGAGGGTCTTTAAGGTATTTCAAAAAGAATAAAAAGCAAGCAACTGTTCTGCTTTCTGAACCAATTTCACGCTTCCTTATTCTTAGGGCAATCAACAGAAGGTATTATCATCTGAATGTGTGAATTCTCACTTCATATATGACTATCAATTTGTATGTTATCAAAATGCCTATGGATGCCAGAATATTTTCATTATGAGCCTAAGTTCTAATAATGGGAGTAAATTTTTATGTAAAAAAGTTTTGAAAATTGAACCGTAGACCAAACAGACTCATTTTTTCTTATATATTTTAAATAGCTTGTTTCAATTATGCAAAAATATAGATTACAGGTACAGCTTTGAGGGAATGAATATAAGCATGTTTAAATGTGGAAATTTTAGATCAGAGAATTGCATAATAATATCATAGCTCATTTCTTCCCTTCTACTCTACTACATATAAAGGAAATATATTCTTAGAAAAAATAAACTGAGTGGCCTCATTCTATAGTATATCAACTCAATTCTCATCAACTGTTCCTTGAGTCCATAAATCTTACATGGCATCCTACGAGACATATAGAGGATACAATGCCAAGAATATATATTTAATTTCTGTCCTTGAATATGTTTTTACTTCATTTTTCTCTGTATATATTAGCATGTTCACTCTGTGTGGGGTGCTAATAATCTTGTTTATGGCAGTAGACTGTTGCATGGTATAGGGACAGCCAGTTGAACAAATGATGGATGCTTTGTTCTTTGATGTTGGCTCTAATAGTAGAGGCTATTGTGATTTTCTAGGGTACAGCGGAAGTAGGTCATCTTCTTTCTGTAACTCGAAGTCACGATAGTATGAGGTGGGAGAGAATAGAAAGTGCAGTGACAGGAATCTCTTTAGAGCAGCAAAGAAGAGAAGAAAGCAGATTGTGGGCTTGCTTTAACTAAAGGTGATGAAGGTAATAAATAACAGATGGGATTTTGGACCTTAATTCCGCAAAGCCTCAAGAGGCCCCTGAAGTTGTATCTAGTTCATTTTTTCCATTTCTTTTGACTCTTGTTCTGTGACCTATGGTCTTGACCAGCCACATAATAGAATGTTTAAAAAGAAGAACAATAAAAAATAAGATAAATAAAAAGCTTGTGTCAGTACTTTTGTGTTCACTTTCCTGGAAGGAAATAGAAAAGGTGCAAAATGGTCTCAGTTTATGTAAAGAAATAACATTTCACTTAATCAAAGAAAAGAAAAGCTACTGTGTTTGATTAGAATGAGGAAGGATCTCTACTTGATTTTTCTCCTTCCATTGCATCTGTTAATAATTGGATTACTTTTTTCTGCAGTTTTCTCTAAGGCTAGCTGTATAATTTTAAAACAAGAAAAGAATGGGAAAAAATAAGTGGTGAAATACCATTAAAAAGTCATTTCATTTTTCCACTTTTTAAATCCATCTAATTGAATAGGCATTCCTCATAGTCATGTAATATAGGGCAGAAGTGCTTAAAACCTGGAATCTGGGGTCATATTTTCCAGGCTTGACAATTGGCTTTGCTACTTTCCTGCTGTATGATATGTGACAGTTTTCTTTATCTATACACTTCTTTCTGCCTCAAGGAGTTAAGTGAACAATTGTTTATCTTTATAAATCACATAGAAAAACTCCATTAATGTACCAACCAATAAATGTTATATTATTGATTATTCTTATAGTTTTATTATATGTATCTGTTGTCTTTGGTCTACTTTTCTAATATACTTCCTTTCAAGTATTTGCTTTTTTTAAATTTTTTATTGGACCAAAGGTATCTGTAGTGAAATGATATCATTATCTCATTTCTGGTTTGTAACTTGTTACCTGCATTAGTGTTTTTTGTTTTTATAAATTTGTATGTGTTTTGGGCCCCTTCAATTTATTTCATCATTTTATCTCTGTCATCTTTTTTCTTTCTCTCTTTTTTTACATGTATGTTGTTTTAAACCATTTCATGAATTCTCATTGTTCACGAACAATGTGGAATTTGTTTTGTGTTTTTAACATCACTAGATTACAAGTCTCATTTTGATTCTCAATACAAAACTGGAAAAACTAAACTCGTTGTCATCTGTTTGCACCACTGGGTGAGTTTGGATATTCAACCCTTACGTTAGCAGTTGATTGTAAATCATTTGTGCCACACAGGAGCCTTTGATTTTTACTAAGCCCTATAGATTAATGTTTTTAATCAAACTGATGAATTGTTTTGCTGATGTGTAGATTTTTGACTACCATTTAAATTATCTCTTTCTCTCTCTTTTTTAAATTAGTAATCTCTCCTTCATATTGTCTGTTTAAATAACATATTTACTTTTTTTTTTAACACTTCTATTTAACGCCCTTAACTTGACTAATGTCTTTTTTTGTTGTTAATTTTATTGTGTTTCAGGTGAAAGTATACAGCACAAATTAGCTTCTCGTTCAAAAATTTCTACACAAATTACTTTGTGACATTGGTTGCAATCCCTGCAATGTGTCATCACTCATCCTTTTCCTTTCCACCCCGGCTTCTCCATGTCCATTCGTTGAGTTTTCCTGTCCCTTCCTGACTTCTAGTCTTTGCTTTTGACAGGTGTTGCCCATTTGGTATCGTATATTTGATTATATTGCCAGGTGGAAACCCCAGGTTCTGCTTGGCGTGACTTGTTACAGCCGGTAAACAAAAGGCCAAGGTAGGAGATCAGAAAGACGCCTTTATTTCATCACACAAAAAAGGAGCAGTTGGGACTGCTACCTCCAGGACTGCTCACAGGTAGTTTGGGGAGGTGGGCTTTTACAGAGAGCAGACGAGAAAATGCAAACTCATCACGGACATTTGGGATTGACTTTCACGAAGGCGCTTGGGGTTTGGGAATGACTGTGCGTTTATCTCTAGACAGGGGTTCAGTTTTCCGGGATGGAGGAAGAGGTGGATTTTCCTTTATTAGCGTGTTAAGTCTCCACCTAGAGGTGAGCTGAGGCCATCTATGACCTATTCTGCTTGCTGAAAGTGAAGAGGAAGTGAGGATTTGAAGAGGAAGAGGACTTGAAGCACTTACTGATGAAGATCAAAGAGCACAGCCTTCAGTATGGATTATACCTTAAAATAAAGAAAACAAAAATCCCCACAACTGGACTGTCTGTCATCTAGTGCTGCTCTAACAGAAATACCATAAGTGGATGGCTTTAACAAAGGGAAGTTTATTCTCTCACAGTCCAGTGGGCTACAAGTCCAAATTCAGGGCACCAGCTCCAGGGGAACACTTTCTCTGTCAGCTCTGGAGGAAGGTCGGTGTCATCAATCTTCCTTTGGTCTGGGAGCTTCTCTGTGCAGGAACCTCAGGTCCAAAGGACGTGCTCTGTTCCCATCAGTGCCTTCTTGGTTGTATGAGGTTCCCATGTGTCTCTGCTCCCTTCTCTCTTTTATATCTCAAAAGAGATTGTATTTAGACACTATCTAATCTTGTAAACCTCATCAGCATAACCTCACCATAGTGATAGAATTTATAACACATAAGGAGATCACATATAACCTCATCATAGTGATAAAGTTTACAACACATAAAGAAATCTAGTCAGATTACACAATCATACAATACTGGGAATCATGACCCAGCCAAGCTGATGGATATTTTTGGGGGACACAATTCAGTCCATGACATGGACCAATAAGCAACATCATGATAAACAGAGAAAAGATTGAAGTTGTCAAGGATTTCATTTTACTCGGATCCACAATCAACACCCATGGAAACAGCAGTCAATAAATCAAAAGATGTATTCCATTGAGCAAATTTGCTGCAAAAGACCACTTTAAAGTGTTGAAAAGCAAAAATGTCACCTTGAAAACTAAGGTGGACCTGACCCGAGCTATGGTATTTTCAACTGCATCATATGCATGCAAAAGCTGGGCAATGAGTAAGGAAGACTGAAGAATTGACACCTTTGAATATACCATGGACTGCCAAAAGAACGAACAAATCTGTCTTGGAAGAAGTACAACCAGAATGCTCCTTAGAAATAAGGATGGTGAGACTACATCTTTATATACTTTGGACATGTTATCAGGAGGAATCAGCCCCTGGAGAAGGACATCATGCTTGGTAAAGTACACAGCCAGTGAAAAAGAAGAAGACCCTTATCTTAGTCATCTAGTGCTCTTCTAACAGAAATACCACAAGTGGATGGCTTTAAAAAAGAGAAGTTTATTTTCTCACAGTCCAGTAGGCTACAAGTCCAAATTCAGGGCATCAACTCCAGGGAAGACTTTCTCTCTCTGTCGGCTCTGGAGGAAGGTCCTTGTGATGCATCAGTCTTCTCTTGGTCTGGGAGCATCTCAGTGCAAGAATCTCAGGTCCAAAGGACACGCTCTGCTCCCGGCACTGCCCTCTTGGTGGTGTGAGGTTCCCATGTGTCTCTGCTCGCTTCTCTCTTTTATATCTCAAGAGAGATTGGCTTAAAACACTATCCAATCTTGTATACCTCATCAGTATAACTGCTGCTAATCCATTTTATTATATCATAGTGATTGAATTTACAACACATAAGGAAATCACATCAGATTAAAGAATGGTACACAATTATACAATACTGGGAATCATGACCCAGCCAAGTTGACAGATATTTTGGGGGAACACAATTCAATCCATTACAACCCTCAACAAGATGGGCTGACACAGTGGCTGCAACAATGGGCTCAAGCATAACAATGATTGTGAGGATGATGCAGAACAGGGCAGTGTTAGATTCTATAGTACATAGGGTTGCTATGAGTCAGAACCAACTCGACAGCACCTAACAAAAACAACGACATGACCTATTCTGTGGTTATCTTGTCAAGGACAATTTCAGAAGAATGTGTAGCTTATTCTGCTTAGTGTAGGAGGATAAGCCAGAACAGGTGTCCCTTAGAAGTATTGCACTCTGAGGCTGTCTGACTCAATAGAACTAATAAGCACATCCCCCACATGTGTTGTTGTTTGTTTTATAGGCTGAATGTTGGACTTCAGGAGTGGCTTCAGTTGTGAGTTAGCAGGGTGTCTAGAGGACATGTACTCAGGGGTTCCTCTAGTCACCATCAGACCAGTAAGTCTGGTCTTCTTTGTGAATTTGAATTTTGTTCTACATTTTTCTCCCTCTCTGCCCAGGATCCTCAACTGAGATCCCTGCCAGAGTGGTAAGTGGTGGTAGCCAGGCACCATCTAGTTCTTCTGGGCTCAGGCCAGTGGAGGCTGTGGTTCATGCAGTCCATTGGTCCTTTGGACTAATGTTTTCCTTGTATCTTTGGTTTTCTGCATTCTCCTTTGCTCCGAACAGGATGGGACCAATAGATATATCTTAGATGGTTGCTTGCAAGCTTTTAAGACACAAGATGCTACTTACCAAAGTAGGATATAGAACATCTTCTTTACGAACTATGTTATGCAAATTGACCTAGATGTCCCCTGAGACCATGGTCTCCAGCCCTCAGCCCTTGGCCTCAATGTGTTTGGATACATCTATGAAGCTTCTATGACTTTGTCTTTGTCAAGTTGTGCTAACTTCTCCTATGTTGTGTGTTGTGTTTCCCTCAACCAAAGTTAACACTTGTCCACTATCTAGTTAGTTATTTTCCCTCCTTACCCCTGCTCTCCCTCATAACCATCAAAGTTTGCTTTTTTCTGTGTGTAAACCTTTTCTTGGGTTTTTGTAATAGTGGTCTCATACAATTTTTGTCCTTTTGTCCAATATTTGTCCTTATTTCACTCAGCATAATGGCCTCCAGACACATCCATGTTGTGAGATGTTTCATGGATGTATCATTGATCTTCATCATTGCATTGTATTCCATTGTGTGTATGTACCATGATTTCTTTATCCATTCATCTGTTGATGGACTCTTAGGTTTTGTTATTTTCTTATTCTTCTTTCTTTTGGTTTGTTCTATCACTCTTTTACTAGCTTCTTGATTTCAAAGTTTAGCTTATAGAGATCTTATTTTTTGATAAAGCACTAAAAGCTTTACATTTCTCTCAAAATATCTCTTTAGATGCATCTCATATATTTGGTGTGTAGTTTCTTTACATTGTCATTTAACTCTAAGTATTTCATAATTTCACTTATGAGTTCCTTTTGGAGACCCAGAACTAGGGGTCCCTACTCTAAGATCCTAAGACATCACCCAAACAGTACCTTGTATAAGGTTTACTAGGGAAGCTGTCACTATAAGTCCGAATCAACTCAACAACAACAGGTTGGGCTGTTGGTAGGGAAGCTGTAACAAAATACCACAAACTGGGTCGCTTAAAACAACAGAAATTTATTCTATCTTTGTTCTGGAGGCTAGATGTACAAAATCAAGATGTCAGTAGGACTATGTGCTCTTTGAAAGCTTTAGGAGAAACTTCTCTGCTCTCTTTCTAGCTTCTGGTGTTTGCTGACAATCTTTGGTGTCCCTTGGCTTATAGGCACAGCACTCCAATCTCTGCCTACATTATCACATGGTGTTCTCCCTGATTGTGTGTCTTTCCAAATCTCTCAAGAGGACTCAAATCATTGGATCATGTCCCAAGTATAACTTCCTCTTAATAAATTACATCTGTAAGACCCTATTCCTAAGTGACATCATAATATGAAGTTCCTGAGACATACCTTTTGCAGGAATGCTAACTCAGTACACATCTTTTGTTTTAGAAATCTAAACCCAACTCCAAGGAATCCTTTATCCAAGCTTCTAGGTTGTAATAATCACAACGTCTTTCTTCCAGCCTTTGGGATGCTAGGTTCTATTTGCAATTTCCTTCTTGTATTCATAGAGCCGATCTTACTGATATTCAAAATTTAAATGTGTCGGCTGCAGAATTACAATATAAGTTGAATTCCCAACCTTGTCTAGTCTCATATGTGAAATTTAGAGCAATTAATTGGGAGGAAATGTGACCCTGAGACAATGGCAATATCTGTGTGGACTCAAGTGATGCTGAGAATGCTGAAATTTCTAATCACTGTGGGGCTTCTTTGTAAAGGGAAGCAGCCTGTCCTCTCAAATTTAAGGAAGCCAACTTTTCTTGTTTGAAACTTGTGTAGTATCACTTGAGGACAACTGTTTTGTGAAGGTATGCTTAGTCTGCTCAAAATGTACTACAAAAACCCTTTATTTTTGCTTCAAGATCTATAACTAAGGTTATGACTTAGTGTGTTCCAGGGGAGAGGTAAAAGTCACATATGAGAGGAAATAACTTTTACTCAAAAATACACTGCAAAATTTTGCTAAATTATGTTAGCTGAAACCCGGGAAATATGTGTGTAAATGGACTCTGCATCTTTTTAAAAAAAAAAATTATTGTACTTTACCTGAAGGTTTACAGAACAAATATTTTCTCATTAAACAGTCAGTACACATATTGTTTTATGACATCGTTAACCATCTCAAGACGTGTCAACACTCTCCCTACTGGAACCTGGAGGACTTTTTTTTTGGTGAAAATATACATAGCCAAAGTTACACCACTTCAAAAATTTCTACATGTACAATTCAGTGACATCAATTACATTATTCCAGTTGTGCTGCTATTCTCACTATCCTTTTCCAAATTATTCCATCACCATTGTCTTCAACTCACTGCCCCCTAGGCTTCCCATCAAACCTTTTGAGTTGCTGTTGTCAATTTGATCTCACATTATACAAAGATAATTCTTTCTTTCTTTTTTTTGTACCTTAGAAGAAGGTTTACGGAACAAATAGTTTCTCATTAAATGGTTAGTACACATATTGCCCTATGACAATTGTTAACAAGCCCACGACATGTCAGTGGTGTCCCTTCTCAACCTTGGGTTTCCTATCACGAGTTTTCCTGTCCCCTCTTGTCTTCTAGTCCTTGTCCCTGAACTTCTGTGCCTCATTAGTCCCATTTTGTTTTATGGGGCTGTCCAATCCCCAGCTGAATGGTGAACCTTGCAGGTGACTTCACTGCTGAGCTATAAGGGTGTCCAGGGGCCATACTCTTGGGGTTTCTCCAGTCTCTGTCAGGCCAGGAAATCTGGTCTTTTTTTTTTGTGAGTTAGAATTTTGTTCTACATCCTTCTCCAGCTCTGTCTAGGATCCTTTGTTGTGATCCTGGTAAGAGCAGTCAGGGTAACAGGCATCATCTAGTTGTACCAGACTCAGTCTGGTGGAGGTCATGGTAGCTGTAGTCCATTAGTCCTTTGGACTAATCTTTTCCTTGTATCCTGTTCTCTTCATTCTCCCTTGCTTCCTAAGGAGTGAGACCAGTGGAGTGTATTAGATGGCTGCTCACAGGCTTTTAAAACCCCAGATGCTACTCACCAAGGTAGAATGTAGAACATTGTCTTTATAAACTGTGTTATGATAATTAAGCTAGATGTTCCCTGACACCATGGTCCCCATAGCCCTCTGCCCAGCAATTCAAACCCTCAGGGTGTTTGGATGTGTCTAATGAGCTCCGTGACCTTTCCTTGTACAAGTTGTGCTGGCTTCCGCAGTATTGTGTACTGTCTTACCTTTCACCAAAGTTACCACTTATCTATTGTCTATGTAGTTCCTTCCCCCTCCAATCCCTTGTAACCAACAAAGATTATTTCTTTTTGTGTGTAAACTTTTACATGAGTTTTTACCCTAGAGGTCTCGTACAATATTTGTTCTTCTGTGACTGACTTATTTCACTCAGCATGATGTCCTCCAGTTTGATCCATGTTATTAGATGCTTCACAGATTCATCATTGTTCTTTATTGTTGCATACTACACCATTGTGTGTATGTTATAGTTTGTTTATCCATTCATCTGTTGATGGGCATCTAGATGGTTTCCATCTTTTTGCTAATGTCAACAGTGCTGCAATGAATATGGGCGTGCATATATTCATGTGACAGCTTTTATTTCTCTAGGATATATCCCTAGGAGTGGGATTGCTGGATCATATGGTATTTCTAGTTCTAGCTTTCTAAGCAAGCACCATATCGTTTTCCAAAATGGTTGTATCATTTTGCATTCCCACCAGCAGTGCATAAGAGTTCCAACCTCCCCGTAGCCTCTCCAACATTTGTTACTTCTAGTGTTTTTGATTCGTGCCAGTAATGCCAGGGTGAGATGGTATCTCATTGTGGTTTTAATTGGCATTTCTCTAATGGCTAGTGATCGCGAGCATTCTCTCATGTATTTGTTGGCCTCTTGAATGTCTTCTTTGGTTAAGTGTCTGTTCATTTCCATTGCCCATTTTTCAGTTGGATTATTCATCTTCTTGTAGAGGTGTTGGATTTTCTTGTAGATTTTAGAGATTAGACCTTTGTCTGACTTGTACTGTCCAAAATTTTTTTCCTGGTCCATAGGTTCTTTTTTTACTCTTTTGGTAAAGTCTTTTGAAGAGCATAAGTGTCCAATTTTTAGAAGATCCCAGTAATCTAGCTTATCTTCTAGGGTTTGTGTGTTGTTGGTTATGGTTTGTATCCTGTTAACGCCATGTATTAGGGCTTCTAGTGTTGATCCTATTTTTTCTTCTATGAACTTTATAGTTTTTGGCTTTATATTTGGATCTTTGATCCATTTTGAATTAGTTTTTGTGTATGGTGTGAGGTATGAGACCTGTTTCATTTTTTTGCAGATGGACATCCAGTTTTGCCAGCACCATTTGTTAAAAAGACTGTCTTTTCCCCATCTGATGGACTTTGGGCCCTCGTCAAAGATCAGGTAACTGTAGGTGGATGGATTTACATCTGGGTTCTCAATTCTGTTCCATTGGTCAATGTATCTGTCGCTGTACTAATACCAGGCTGTTTTGACTACTGTAGCTATATAGCGGGTTCTGAGGTTAGGTAGTGTGAGTCCTCCAACTTTATTCTTCTTCAGTAGAGCTTTACTTATCTGGGGCTTTTTCTCTTTCCATATAAAGTTAATGTTTAGTTTTTCCATCTCTTTAAAGAATGTTGTTGGTATTTGGATCGGGATTGCATTGTATTTGTAAATTGCTTTAGGTAGAATTGTTATTTTCCCAATGTTGAGTCTACCTATCCATGAGCATGGTATGTTTTCCATTTATGTAGATCCCTTTGGGTTTCTTGCAGTAGTGTTTTGTAGTTTTCTTTGTGTAGGTCTTTTACATTACTGGTTAGATTTACTCCTAAGCATTTAATATTTTTAGGGGCTATTATAAATCGTATGGTTTACCTGATTTCTTTTTCATTGTTCTCTTTATTGGTGTATAGGAATCCAACTGATTTTTTTATGTTAATCTTGTATCCTGCTACTCTGCTGAATCTTTCTTGTTATGGTTCTGTTCAGATTTTCAACATCACCTTGTGGTAGTTTGGGTAGGTAGTGTGTTTCTAGAAATGTATCCATTTCCTCTAAGTTTTCAAATTTGTTGGAGAATAGTTTTTCTTAATACTCTGTTATAGTCCTTTCTATTTCTGTTGTGGCTGTTTTAATTGTCCCCCATTTCATTTCTTATTTGGTATACTTGCATCCTCTCCTGTTTTTGTTTTGTCAGTCTGGTTAGTGGTTAGTTTATTTTGTTGATCCCAGCAAAGACAAACTTTTGGTTTTGTTTATTCTTTCTATTGTTTTCGTATTCTCTATTTCATTCATTTCTGCTCTGATCTTTATTATTTCCTTTCTTCTAGCAGCTGTAGGCTTTTTTTGCTGTTCTCTTTCCATTTGTTCAAATTCTGTAGTTAATGTTTTAATTTTGTCCCTTTCTTCTTTTTTGATGTGTGCATCTATTACTATAAATTGTCCTCTGAGGACTGCTTTTGCTGTGTCACAAAGGTTTTGGTATGACGTGTTTTCATTCTTGTTTGATTCTAGGAATTTTTTGAGTCCATCTCTGATTTCCTTTATTACCCAGTGATGTATACACAGGGTGTTATTCAGTTTCCATGTAATTGGGTTTTTTTCCTTACTCTTTCTCTTGTTAATTTCTACCTTGATGGTGTTGTGGTTGGAGAAGATACTTTGTATTATCTCAACAGTTTGGATCTTGTTGAGGATTGCTCTGTGGCCTAATATGTGGTCTATTCTGGAGAAGGTTCCATGTGCCTTGGAAAAGAATGTGTACTTTGTAGCTATTAGGCGGAGTATTCTGTATATGTCTATGAGGTCAAGTTGGCTGAATGTGCCCTTGAGGTCTTCTGTATTTTGTTGAGTTTCTTTGTAGATGTTCTGTCCTTTACCGAGAGTGGTGTGTTGAAGTCTCCTACTATTATTGTGGAACTGTCAGTTTCTTTTCAGTGCTGTCAAAGTTTGTTTTATGTATTTTGAAGCCCTGTCATTGGGTGCATAGATGTTTATTATGGTTATGTCTCCATGACGGATCGTCCCCTTAATCAGTATATAGTGTCCTTCTTTGTCTTTTATGGTGGATTTTGCTTCAAAGTCTTTTTTGTCTAAGATTAGTATTGCCATTCCTGCTCTTTTTTGGTAGTTGTTTGCTTGGTATATTTTTTTCCATCCTTTGATTTTTAATAAATTTACATCTTTGTTTCTAAGGTGTTTCTCTTGTAGACAGCATATTGATGAATCATGTTTTTTATCCATTCTGTCACTCTCTATCTCTTTACGGGTGCATTTACGCCATTTACATTCAGTGTAATTATTGATACGTGTGAGTTTATTGCTGTCATTTTGTAGTGTTTTTTTTTTTTTTTTTTTTTTTTTTTTTGTGGTGCTGATGTTTTCTTTGTTCCTCTTACTCTCCTGTGCTGAATTTCTTTTGTTTATGGATTTTTTTTCCATTTCTTTTGTTTTTGTAGGTTTTGTTTTTACTGAGACTTTATGTTTTTCTTCTGTATTTTGATGAGTAGGTTTGTTAACTTTCTTCATGGTTCCCTTGAAATATACCCTTATCTTCCCAGGTTGGAACCAGTCTATTATTAGTTGGTATCACCTTGCCTTCCTCTTCATTAGAAGGTTCTATACCTGCACCATTTATTCCCTCTTTTCTTTTTCTGATGCTGTTGTCATTTACAGATTAGCCTCTCTGGTTCCCTATTGTGATTGTTTTGGTTTTTGATAGTCCTTAAGAGTACATTTCCTAGGTTGGTGTCTGGCTAGTACAGTCTTGTGTCCTAGATTCTGCCTGTGGTCTGATGTTGTTTGTTCTCAGATTGAAGGACTCCCTTTAATAATTCTTATAAGTTTGGTTTGATTTTTGCATAGTCCCTTAATCTCTGTTTATCTGGAAATGACCTAATTTTACCATCATATTTGAACCAGAGTTTGCTGGATATATTATTCTTGGCTGGCAATATTTTTCTTTCAAGGTTTTATATATGTCATCCCATTGCTTTCTTGCCTGCATGGTTTCTTTCGAATACTCCAGGGTTAGTCTTATTGTTTCTCCTCTGTATGTGTCTTTTTGTTTTTCTCCAGTTGCTCTCAGGATTCCTTATTTGTCTTTGGTTTTAGTGTATGTGATTATGGTATGCCTTGGTGATTTTCTTTTGGCATCTATCCTATATGGGGTTCGTTCAGCTTCCTGGATGTTCAGGTTTTCATCTTTCATGATATTGGGGAAGTTTTCTGTCAGCAATTCTTCAATGATCCTCTCTGTGTTTTCTGTTTTCTACCCCTGTTCTGGAACTTCAATCACTCACAGATTTTTGCTTTTGATAGTATCCCACATAATTCTTAGGGTTTCTTCATTCTTTTTTCTGTTTTTTCATCAAACAGATTTGTAGCCAAGTGTTTGCCTTCAATGTCCCTGAACCTGTCTCCATATGACACTGTGCATTTCTGAAATCTTGTTGTTTATCTTTTTGATTTCTAATTGTTGTTTTTGTATGATTTCTAGTTGTGAATTTATTTTAGCATTTTGTTCCTGTATTATTTGCTTGAATTCTTCCATTTTTTTGTCTGTATTTTCCATGAATTTTTCTCCCTTTTCCTTGAATTTGTGTATTCTTTTCTCATTTTTGTCTGCTTTTTGTTTCAACTCTTGGATAATTCTGAGTATTAGATATTTGGATTCCCTGTCAGATAGTTCTAGTGCCTTTTCTTCTACTGGAAAGTGATCTGGTGTTTTATTTTGGACACCTACTGGAAACAGCCTGTCCTATTTTTGTATATGATTTGATATTGTCTGCTGTCTTCAAAGCATTCAGTAGTTATTTTCCTCATTTATTGCTTGTAGATTTGTTTGTTTCATCTGCTTTTTTGTTTTATTTGGTTATGTCTGAGCAGGCAGGCTGTGAGTTCCTTGTTGTTTGCTTGTCTTTGTGCATGATACTTTTCACCTGCTTCTTCAATGGGTGGGGTCAGTCTCTCAGGTATGGTACAGCAGGGCTGGTCCAGCTGAAGGGGAGTTGCTGGGATAGATTGTTTGTGGCATGTACTAGGGCCGACACAATGTGGGCTGAGAATCAGTGCAGGGTAGGTTCCAGTAGGCCATGCCTGTGCTGCTTGGGAGTGTGATGGTCAGCGCACAGTGCTGGTAGGCAGGAAAGTGGGGGTAGATTATGATATGTGGAGTTAAGATCAGTACGGGAAAGAGGATAGAGAAGAGAGAGGAAAAGGAGGCAAAAACATACACACAAATAAAGAAAAAAGAGTGCTAACGGGGCTTTCTTTAGGAGTGCAAAGATTAGAGACTGACAAATGGAGAAAAACAAAAAGAAAAAAGGGTAAAAGAAAAAAATGAATAAATAAAAATTAGAGGAAAAAGAAAGATAAGCCCTCAGGGATCCCACTGGTGCAACTGCTAGGACTGGAGAAGTTGCTTCCAGACAGTGAAGTACAGCCTGGCTAGAAGGGGTAGAGGTGTCACACAGTACCAGGTATTCAGGAGACAGGAACAGAAGTATAGAGAGACAAGAAACTGGAAATGAAGAAAGACAAAAGGGGAAAAGAGAGAGAAGAAAACAGAAGAAGAAAAGAAAGAAAAAGAAATGCCCCCAGTGATGTCACTGTGCGTCTACACAGTGTAATGGAGTAGCTCCCAAGCTCTGTGGTACAGCCTGGCTAGGAGGGGCTCCAAAGCTGAGAAAGAAACAGAAAACAAACAAACAAAGAAATCAGAACAAACAAACAAACCAGAAAAGCCCCCTGGGGGTCCCACCAGTGTGGCGACATGGGCCGGGAAGCAGTTTCATGGTCAAGAGGTGTTTCGCAGCCTTTCAGGAAGAAGCAAAGTTTGCACACGGGGCCAGGTATTTGAGAGAAAGGAGCAGGAGGTGGTGAGAGGTAAGGAAGAAATCTAAAGACGTGGAAAAGAGCAAACACCAACAGCCAACAAATGACACTCAGGGAGCTGGCCAGTGCTGGTGGGTGGCATCCAAGCAACACGGGAGTGAAGCCAGTTCTTTCCGGAAAAGAGACTGTGGCCGCAGGAAGTAGAGGAGGCCGATTGTGGGTGAAGAAGGGTGAGGAGTGGGAATGCGTATATGGCCGGTTACTGGTAGTTCTGTCTCCTGATGGAAGCTCCATGAAGCTGCTTTCCTGTACCCTCTGTTTGCTGATCTCCAGTAGGAGTCCAAGATGGTGGATCCATGCTGTGGTAACTGATAGGGGACCTCTGCATGCATCTCTCCTCACTCTCTGTTCTCGGTCAGTTTCTTATTCCATTCAGTGCTTGGCTGAGTTCTTTATCTCTTCATTTGATGCTTAGGGTTTCAAGATTGACATGTGACACTGTTTGACTTAGTTTTTCCGATCTCTGCTGTGGAGGGATGGCTTGGTGCTTCTGTCTATAGTGCCATGTTGCTGGGCAGTCAGGACTCTGCAAGTCTTAAACCAAAGGTAACAGATCATGTCACAAGATCAGGATAAATTTACTGACATAGGTGAAGTTACCTGAGATGTTGGATTTAGTATGTTATCACAACTGTAAGTGGGTCTAACATGTTAGGTGATTTGATAAAATTTGGACTCAACAGTGGTTCGTGTATTCAGTATTGTGATATCAAAATACTCCTTGTATAGTACAGAAGAAATCCAAAGTATCAGGAGCATAGGTTACCTGCACCTCTCTAATTACATTCCTTAGAAGTATACAGAGGACATTGTATTCACCAAGATATTGAGCAATACATTAGAGAGAGTGTGTAAGCTTTCTCAAAAGATCTGTAGAAGTGTCTTCCATAAGTCAGGTATAATGTTGAGAGATGCTGCATTTGAGATTGTTGTTGTGGGTTTTTTGAGTCAGTTCTGAATCATACAGACTAAAACTACCCCAGAAGATTTCCTCGGCTGTTTCCTGTCTTTACAGGAGCAGATCACTAGGTCTTTCCTCCTGTGGAACTGCTGCTGGGTTCAAACCACCGACATTTTGCTTAGCAGCCGAGCACTTAACCATTGCTCCACCAGGGGTAGTCTCCCTGATTTAAAAGGGAATGGTGGAATCCTGAAGTATCGGATGTCAAGAGGCAGCTTTAAATGACAGAGACATGGGAGGTTCATTTACTATAAAGGACAGCAGTGACAAAGTAGTAATCAGAATATTTTGACCCTCAGGAATACTTGGCAATGGTTTATTTATTTATTTATTTGTTTTTAATATTTTATTGTGCTTTTGATGAAAGTTACACAGTAAATTAGGTTCCCATTTGACAATTTCTATACAAATCGTTCAGTGACAATAGTTATATTTTTCACAATGTGTCAACATTCTCTTTAATTGTGTTCTGGTTGTTCCTTTTCCAGCACTCTAGTTTTCCTGCCCCTGTGTCTTCTCATCTTTGCTTTAGGGTAATTGTTGACCTTTTGGTCTCGTATACATGTTTCTTTAGTAGGGCACCATGAACCAAAAAAAAAAAACAAAAACCAAAAAACAAACCCATTGCTGTCAAGTTGATTCTGAACTCATAGCGACCCTGTAGGACAGAGCAGAACTGCCCCATAAGATTTCCAAGGAGTGGCTGGTGGATTAAAACTGCTGACCTTTTGGTTACCAGCTGAGCTCTTTACGACTGCACCACCAGGGCTCATACTTACAGGTAATATTCTTTATTTTGTGTGCCCTGTTATTTCACTAAAAGGTGACCTCAGGGGATAGTTTTGGTTCAAGGTTTAAAGAGTATCTCAGGGCGATAGTATCAGGGAGTGGCAATGGTTTATTATCAATGTGTCTCTAACAGTAAAAGATGTTGAACAGCCTAAAAATGTTACTTGATCTATATAATAGCAAAATCTCCATATCTGGTAATAAGAAAACTGACTAGAGTCACCACAATAAAGATGCATATCCTCTCTCCCAGTTTCCAGACTTCAGCCAATTTACAGACTTGATGAACTAGCTCTGAATTGATGTAATCCCTGAGTACTCAAAACTCTGCTTTGTTCCACTAGTTAAAGGAAAGACTTATGCTTCTCAGGTGATAAATAGAATTTTGTCTCAAGTTTAAATCACAGCAGCCCAGGTAGTTCTCTCAACTCATTCAGCAACTGGCATAATCATCTCAATTGCTCTCTGACGCATAGGAGAGAATGATTGTGATAGGAAAGATCAAATGGATGGATGTTCCTGAAACTTCTCTTCCTACCAGCATTGTAAACTAGAAGCAATAGCACATCCTTGGGAGGCGGGGACTTGAAAGATACCTGGGGTGATAACATTACATCCCCATTAGATATTAGACTCACCTGCTTGGCAGAATGAAAATTGATCTTGGCAATTGACTATGGATTGTATTAAATTTAATCAGGAGGTTAGTTCACCTGATTAAGTTTAGTATCTTTACTGGAACATTAACATAGTCTCTGGCACTTGGTATGCAGCTATTGACCTTAGAAATCCTTGCTTTTCTATATCAATTTTCAAGGACAATGAAAAGCTGTTTGTTTTTACTTAGCAGGGCCAAAACTATACCTTAATAGATTTGCCTTAGGGATACTGCACACATCTTGCTTTCTTCCATAACATATTCCTCAGGAAACTTGATTGTCTTCACATCACACAGAATATCACACCAACTATTACATTGAACCTGATGAGTGGGGAGTTGCCAATACTTGAGATGGCTTTGTAAAACACATGTGAGCCAGAGGCTGGGATAAAAAACCCACCAAATTTCAGGGGACTACCATGGTAGGAGTGCGTAGCAATGATATGAGCATGTCAGTATAATCCCTAGAAGGCAAAAGAGAAGTTACTCTACCTCTTACTGCCTAATATAAAAAGAGGCACAGCACTCCTTAGGCACTTTTTTATTTTTATGGCAACATATATGACATGTGAGTGTGCTATGCCAACTCGCATACCAAGAAAACCATAAAGCTGTTAATTTTGTGTGGTTACCAGATCATGAGAAATCACTGCAGTAAGCTCTGACTACAGTGCAAGTGACTCTACTGCTGGGCTTTTGTGGCCCAGCAGATTTGATAAGATTAAAGATGTCTATGACATTGCCACTCCAAGTATGACTCATAAACTCTTACAGTCCACAGTGAGATAGAAAATATACAACAGAAAGTAAATGATTATATCTTTAATTATAAAGCATACTGTTATATTGTTTAGTTCATACATATGTATATCTATCTATCTATCTACCTACCTACGTATCTATCTATCTATCTCTCTTTCTTTCTCTATCTATCTATTATCTATCTATAAAATCTTTCTCAATCAATGAAGCAATACAATGATTTATAATTACAGTCTGGTAAAAACAGCACTTGAGTAAACACTGGGTGATGGCAAATAGAGATGTTTATGGAGTGTCTGTGAAGCCTCAGTAGGAGAAGTACAGTTCAGATATCTAAGATTCTAGAGTAAACCCATGTATTCCCCTGTAGATAATTATTTTCCTTTTGAGATTAGCTCCTGGCTACCTAGAGAACCCTAGTAGAGAAAAAAATGTTACAAGAACTCAAGTGACCATTCAACTTGTGTTGCCCATCGTCAACTGAGTGTTATCTGACCCTTCAAACCATAAAATTAGGCATGTGCAGCAGCTTTTATCAAGTGGTTATAGTGTTTAAGAAACTGGGCCGAGGCAGGTCTGGAGAACACAAATATGGTGCATGAGCAAGTGGCTCAGACCCCTTTTATCATCTACTCTTACTACATTACCTTCTCTCCCACAATCCATGCACAGCCTTATGAAGGATTCCATATGACTAGTTGTCTGAAGAGTAACACTTCACAGCTAGTTTGCAGATGCATCTACATAATAAAATACTGAATATACCATGCACTGCCAAAAGAACTAACAAATCTGTCTTGGAAGAAGTACAACGACAATGTTCCTTAGAAACAAGGATGGCGAGACTGCGTCTTTCATAATTTGGACATGGTATCAGGAGAGATCAGTCCCTGGAGAAGGACATCGTGCTTGGTAAAGTAGAGGGTTGGCGAAAAAGAGGAAAATCCTCAACAAGATAGATTGACACAGTGGCTACAACAATGGCCTCAGGCATGGCAACAATTCTGAGGATGACGTTGGACTGGGCAGTGCATTGTCCTATTGTACGTAGGATCGCTACAAAGTGAAGCTGACTTGACGGCACCTAACAGCCACAACCAGAAGTGGACTGCTGGTGCAATACAACCCCAAGAAGGAGTGTCTCTGAAAATAGGTGAAGGGAAATTAGTACATTTCACTGTCTAATTTGTTGTTTAAGAGACGTCTAGAAGTATGTATCTACATTGATATATGGGCAATGGCTAATGGTTTGCTTTCACGGTTAGAGATCTGTAAACAACAGGATTGCAATTTAGATGACAAAATGGTCTTGGGAAGAATACTTGGAAGAGTCCCTTAAAATTAGCATGCAATTTGAAGATATTTACATTACAGGCCCCGAATGCTCACCAAAAGGCATCCACATCTGAACAGTGTTGTTAGCTGCCACTGAGTTGAGTCCTACTCATGTTAACCTTATGTAAAAGAAAATGAAATGTTCTGTGCCATTTGCAATGAATTGAGTGTTAAATTTGTGAATGGAAAGAAACTGGCTTATAAACTATGAAATGCTATGACAATGTTAGATAGTCTTATCAGATATAACTTAACATATTTTACCAATTTATATTCTCTTTATGCTGTCACACTAAAAGTGAGTGATTAAGTATTTATGCTTTTGGTTCTTTCTAATTTGAGAGATGACTATTGTTCTTAACCTTTTTGGTCAAGGTATTTGTACTAGGAATTTTAGTTGTCTCTTTAAATGTCCATCAGAAACAGTGGCCATTCTTTGTTCACTTTTTTAATGCCTGTGTTGAAATTACTAGAAACAATACTTTAGAACCATGAAAATCAATAAATCCTGTTGATCTTCTGCTGTCACTTCCAAATCTGGAGTTTTAGGGGCCTTTAGGATTCTTCTGACTAAAGCATTCCTTTTATGCATGCACTTTTGGCTTCTCTTACCTGAGGGGATGATTGATCCTGATCAACTTGTCAGCAGTGCTTTTTATTTGGTCAGCAGGATGCCTGTTTCGTTTCGTTTCTTAGAGCTCTGGAAATATTTCTTAATTTTATAGAAACGTAGATTTCTGTTGCTTGCAGTAAGCTTGAAAATAAAACTGTAAGCTGTGATAATAAAAACAAAAAGTGAGATAAATTGGTGCTAATTGGCATGGCAAAGTAGGGAAAGAATGGAACCCAGATTCAAGAAACTGGCTTTGTATGTTTAGTCAAGAAATTATACCTCTCTAACACTTCATACTGCAACAGCATAAAGAAGTGTCTCGGTTAAAAGTTTTCTGTGATTATTTAACAAGCATATGTTGAGAAAAAACCCTTTGACGGGCACCATTCTAGGTGTTGGGACTGCCATGAGAAACAGCAAAGGCAAGATCCTGTATTTATGGAGTTTAATTGTTGGGGGAGGAAGTCAACAATAAAAAAGGAAAAAAGAAATGGAGACACAGGAAAATATTAAATGATTAGTATTACACAAAGTATTAAAATAAGGTAATTTGATAGAGTCATTGGGTACTACTTAAATCAATTGGTTTGAGAAAACCCAAAATCTAAAGGACCAGAAGTCAGCTATGTAAGGTTCTTGGGAAGGAACATTCCACACAGAGGAAACAGCTAGCGCAAACCCCTGAGGGGGGAATAAAATTGACGTATTTTTAGACCCTGTAAGAAGACTAGTGTTGTTATAGAGTAGTGAGTGGGAGGGAAAACTTTAGAAATAAAAATATGGAGAAGGCTAGAATCAGGCTACGTAAGATTTCAAGTATGATGGGACACCATTGACAAATGTCCTTCCAATTCCATGATTCAACCCTGCTTTTTAAATATTCCGTACGTTCATTCTTTGAGCAAATGCATGTTAAAATATACTTAAGTGATAACAAAATGATAAAGCTACATTGTATCCGTGAAGTGATTTATAATATAAACATAGTTTTTAACCTATTATCTTGTTCTAAGATCTGCAAATGAAATAATAGATTTGAAGGGATTTTATATTCTTGTGTTAAAATTTTTACACACTGTATAATCTTGTGTAAAAGTTAACAGTCAATTGTTTTACATATGATAAAACTCTTATTTTATATATGATAAAACTCTAGCTCAGGGGTTTAAAATGATTTACCATAAACATAGAATCAGGAAATGTCAGAGATGGCATCTAAACCTAGGTTTTCAAGCACTAAGTACTCAGCTCTTTATATCAACTACATCTTTTATCTCTGTAAGATATAAATCATATGTACTTACAAAAATACAAATATGTTTGTAAGGGAAAAGTGGATGCTTCTTTCAACTTTTTCCTATTTCTCAACATTGTTTTCTTTGCTTTTGCAGACATTTTTGTTTGTTATAAAACAGATCTATTTTTTTTCTCTGTTTTCTTTTTTTCCTGCTAGAGTCATTTTATGTAACAGTGCTGTCTGAGTTTTATGTTTTATATCTTTTTCCAAGTTCCACAAGTAATTACATTTCTCTTACGATGTAAATGTTCTGTTTTGTTCATTTATTTGAGAATTCTATTCTTTTTGGTTAATTTATTACAACTAAGGGAAATTTTATGTTAAAGTATTACTTTCTTTTATAATGTTTCTTTCATAAAAGCATAAAACTTATAATTTCCACTACATTGGCAGCCATTTCTTAATCCCTTGTGTAAACTTCACACAAGTTAATTGATTGATTTAATTTGTTAAATGTTTATGATTGCTTACCAAGTGTCAGACATGCTAGGTACATAACCTACTCTGGGCATAACATGCATAACATGTTTCCAATTTTCCTCTTCAATCACTGCCATTATCATGAGAATAACATGCTTTGGCTATCCTGATGGGTCAAGGAGAAAGAGAAAATTAAGGGTAATTTCTGAACAACGAGGTAGCTAGTGGTCACGTTGACAAAAATGAGTAGGACTCAGGAATTATGGGTTATATAAAAAATAGATCAAATGCATTAAATTTGAGATGTCTATCAGGCACCAGCCACTCCTTGGAAATCCTGTGGAGCAGTTCTACCCTGTCCTATAGAGTTGTTATTAGTCGGAATCGACTCGAGGCAGTGGGTTTGGTTTAATCAGGCATGTGAGTGTAGATGTATAAAACCCAAAACCAAACCAAACTCATTACTATCGAGTTGACTCTGATTCATAGCAACCCTAAAAGGAAATTCGGTTAGAAGCTCATGGGAAGTGTTCAAGTTAAAAATATAAAACTGGCACTTATCAGTTTATAGACATATTAAAAGCATGAGGCTGGATAAGATCACATAAAGATTGAGTGTGAAGAAGTGAGAACAGGGAGGGTCCCTGTCAAACTTTGTAATTCTCTAACATCAAGTTAGAAAAAAAGCTGAGATAGTAATGTCTCTGAAGATAAGTAAAGAAAATACTTCTAGAGGGAAGAAACCCGTTGCCATTGAGTCAATTCCAACTCATAGCAACCCTATTTGACAGAATAGAACTGCCGCATAAGTTTTCCAAGGTTGTACTCCTTACAGAAGCTGACTGCCACATCTTTCTCCTGAGGAGCAGCCAGTGGAGTCAAACCACTGACCTTTGGTTAGCATCCAAGCTCTTAACCACTGTGCCACCTGGGCTCTGGAGGGAAGAAAGAGGTAAGCAAATATGTAAGATACAATTAAGAAGCTGGTTGGTTTGTTGGGTAAGTGGATGACTGGAATTAATCATTTGTTTGGCAAGATGAAATTCCTTAGCGACCTTGACTAGAGCAGTTTCAGTGGATTGAAAGAGTCAATTATTTTTAGGAATTTTACTGAAAAGGAGAGTAGAAAAGGGGGCTGAAGAGGTGGTCAAGATATTTTTTAATTTATTTTTAAAGAAAATATATATTATGTATATGTGTGTTGATACAGTATTCCAATATAAAGAAAAATACATTAATGCAAACAAAGGTAATAATTTCAGAAGCAAAGTCTTTCATTAGTAGAAATGAGATCCAGGTAAAATGTGGATGGTTTGCTTTAGATAAGAACAAGAACAGCTATTCTACTTTAATAAGAATGAAGGCAAAATATGTGGGTATAAGTTTAGGTACATTGGTGGATTTGGTGTTGGGGTGGATGGAGATCTTGACATTTATCTTATCTTCTAAATTCTCAGTAAAATAAGAAAACAAGCTGTACACTGAGAGTGGGGTTAAATTTGATAATTTGGGGAGGGTGACAATTGTGAAATGGTTACCCTGAAGAGCTGTAGAGATAAGGTAGTAGGGGTCGCCTGAGATTTATAGTCACAGATTTAAAGTAAGACCAGTCAGCAAGGTTGTTATTTTCCTCCTGTTACATTCAGCATCACAGCTAAAAACATGCATGAATTGAGAATTGGGTTTAACCATGATTAGAGATTTTCTAGGTATCATTCTGATTGACTACAAAATCTTAGTAACTTAACAGAATAAAAATATACCATTTAATGAAGTATGTATTGGATCCAGAAAACTCTCTATATCTATTTTCCTTGTGTTGGTTCAGCATTCTGGATCCTTGATCTTTTGGCACATCCATAAAAGACACATATTTCTGTGATTGCCTCAGCAAAGAAAGAGAAAACATAGAGAATTACACACTGGCTTTTTAACGCTTGTATGAAGAAGTGGCATACGACACTTCTATTCACGTTTCATTGGTCAAAGAAAGTCAGTTCAAAGGGGTATAATACTCTCTTCCAAAAAAAAACAAAAAACAAAAACTAAACTTGTTGCTGTCAAGTCAATTCTGACTCATAGCAACCCTATAGGACGGAACAGAACTGCCCCATAGGGTTTCCAATGAACTGCTGGTGGATTCAAACTGCCAACGTTTTGATTACCATCCACAGCTCTTAACCACTGTGCAACCAGGGCTCCAATACTTTCTTAGGCCAGGAAATAAGGAAGATCTAAAATGTGGGTGTTAAAAAGCAAAGCTGTCACTTTAAGGAGTAAGGAGTGCTTGACCAAAGCCATGGTGTTTCCAATGGGCCAGTATGCAGTGAAACCTGGACAATCAATAAAGAAGAACAAAGAAGAATTGATGCCTTTGAATTATGGTGTTGGCAAAGAATATTGAATATACCGTGGGCTGCCAGAAGAACAAACAAATCTGTCTTGGAAAAAGTGCAGCCAGAATGCTCCTTGGAAGCAAAGATGGCGAGACTTTGTCTCTCATACTTCGGTTACGTTATCAGGAGGGATCAGTCCCTGGAGGAGGACATCATGCTTGGTAAAGTAGTTGTTGTTGTTAGGTGCCATTGACTTTGTTCTGACTCATAGGGAACCTATAGGACAGAATAGAACTGCCCCATAGTGTCTCCAAAGATCGGCTGGTGGAATTCAACTACTGACCTTTTGGATAGCAGACGAGATCTTAACCACTATGCCATCAGGGCTCCTGGTAAAGTAGAGGGTCAGCGAGAAAAGAGGAAGACCCTCAACAAGATGGATTGACACAGTGGCTGCAACAATGGGCTCAAGCATAACAACCAGGAGGATGGTACAGGACTTTGCAGTATTTCCTTCTGTTGTGCCTAGGGTCACTATGAGTCAGAAACAACTCGATAGCATCTAACAACAACAACGACAAAATATTGGTGAGATTCACCAGTATGTAGTAGGCCAGGTAAGTATGATGGAGGTAAAATGAAACAGCTGGGTGGACAGCATATTTAAGTGGTGTAAAGAATTAAAGCACTTCAACGCCAACCAAAAGATTGGAAGTTCAAGTCCACCCTGAGGTGCGTAGGGAAAAAGTCCTGGCAATCTACTTGCAAAAAATCAGCTATTGAAAACTATGGAACTCAGTTGCAGTCTGACACACATGGCGTCACCATGAATTGTAGTCAACCTAACGGCAACTGATTACTGGTTATTCTGACAATGGTACGTGCAGTCTGAGTTGGATAACAAGAGAAATAAGGAAGAAAGAAGGTAATGAAAACCAAGAGGGCTCAGTGTAGTGGATGTCCAAAACCCAAACCTGAAGTTCAGTTGAAATGTTATTGTCTATGTGAGCCTGGAAAGTAGAAGTGGAAATCAAAAACTGAGCAACAAGAAACAGAGTGTTGATACCTGTTTTAAACATCACTCATTTTTCATGGAACGCAATTGCTAGTGAGAATGCGTAACAAAGGTAGAAGAAGGTTGCAGAAGACAACGCCATCAGACTGAGCAGCTGAGGCATTTGAAAGATTATCTATATGAATATTATAGATTCTCAGAATGGTGATAAGAAAATCATGAGCCAGTTGCTAAAATCTTCCAGGAGTGAGAGAGATAAAGTGGGAATGTGTATCGACTTTGCACAAGAAAGAGAGGTTGTTGGTAGTATAAATGAGCAAAATGAACTGAGATTTTGAGGGAGGAGGAACAGTGATCTGGGTGGGCACTGGGGAAAAGTATATCCCTTTCCTTCTTCCAGATCCAAATACAGGCATTGTGGAAGGAAAACAGCAGACACACAAACAACACAAACAAAATAAGCCCAGGCAGAATTTGGGAGTGCTACAGGGAGAGCAGTGACTTCAAAAAATTTACAGGGTTTGAAAGAGTAAGAATAAAATGCAAACACTGAGAGAGAAGTATTGAAGACATAACATATTTTCTGTTAGCAGAGGGTGTAGTGACTGTGGATGGGGAGTCAGGAAATGTCAGGACATAGGATACAATTAGGGGGTATATACAGCTGATGGGTGATTGCAAAAGTTTGGGGATTTTAGTTGTTTCTGAAATAAACAGGGCTATAAAATGATTAGATTAGTACTGATGGTTTCTTAGTGGAAACTGAGTAATTAATTCTAATTATAGCTTCCTTTTTAGAATTAATCTGTTAAATAGTTTTTAAGCAGACAGCATGTAGGCCAATGGAGGGGCAGTATTCCCAAGAGCTCTGCAAATCTCTGTAAATTGTGCTTGGGAATTGTAACAAGCAAAGACAGAGCTCTGTGTCTCTTTTTTAAGTATTGGCATCTGTTAGGACAAGAGAATGAGCAGTATAGCTAAGAGCACTTACTCCTCTAAATGGTTTTCCAGGTTGAAAATCTGCAAATAGTGACTGTCCACGTCAACTTTCTACTGTTAATATTTCATAGTGTATGGTTTGTGTTAATTTACTAGGGCTGCTGTAAAAAGTACTACGAAGTTGGTGGCTTTCAACAACAGAAATTTATGGTCTCACATTTCTGGAAGTGAGAAAGCCAAACCAACATGTTGACTGGGCTGTGCTCCCTCCAGTGTCTCTAAAGAAATATTCTTTCTTATGTCTCCCAGCTTCTGGTATCCCCAAGCGTTCCTTAGCTTCTAGATGCATCTTTACAGGGCTGTCCTTCCTCTGTCTGTGTCTCTGTGTCTCTTCTCTTTTATAAGGACACCACTCAAACTGGAATAGGATGTACCCTATTCCAATATGACCTCATGTTAACTAAACTGATGTTGTTGTTGTGTGCCATCAGGTCACTTCCAACTCATAGCAAATCAATACACAACAGAATGAAACACTACCTGGTCCTGTGCCATCCTCACAATCATCGCTACGCTTAAGCCCATTGTAACTAAATTGATAATATCTTCAAAGATCCCATTTCAAAGCTAGGTCACATTCACAGTATCAGGGGTTAGGACTTAAACATATCATTTGGGGGGACACAATTTTACCCATAACATAGTAATAAGCTGAAACCCTGGAGCTAGACTGCATGAGTGTGTGCCCAGGCCCTTACTAACTGTGTTTTCCGGCAAGGTACCAGACCTCTCCAGGATTCCATTTCTATATCTGAGAAACCCTACCACATAAAGCTGCTGTGAGAATTATATGGTCTGTTAGTATACAAGCCAGAATAAAGTAGCTTGAGTAGAATGTCAGTAGAAATAAATATTATTAATTTGAACCACTGCACCTTTAAACCTTTTTGGTAGAATTATTTTCTCTCACAGGTGTAAAATGTCAAATCTATTCCATAGCTCTTTCAATTGTTGACTGTATTAGCAAATTTCTCAGGCTTTAGCTGTTTAAGAAATACATTAATTAATCAATTAATAATGTTCTATCAAAGGCTAACATCTCTTATCCAATTTGAAAATTCTTTTCTACTCACCTCCAGCATGATTTAGACTTGAGAATATGTAGTAGAGGAAGACAGTGTTGGTCTTTTTCACTAATTCTCAGGCACGTAGTAGCAACTATTAGGTTTTCCTAGTTCTACAGAATGGAAGTTCCATCCTTGGTACTATAGATGGAGAACAAAGTGACGTATAAAGTTCCAATCCAATTCCTGGTTTTTAATAGATTTTAGGCTCTGGAATGTATGCACTGTTGAAGTTTCATCTTTCTATCTTAATTGTTTTGTTCTATGTAATTCTAAATAGCTATAGCTCTTGGCCACCACTAATCTGTCAGTTTGTCGTATGTGGTGGCTTGCTTGTTGCTGTGATGCTGGAAGCTATGCCACTAGTATTTCAAATATCATCAGGTCACCCACAGTGGATGGGTTTCAGCAGAGCTTCCACAATTAGACTAGGAAGAAGGAACCGGCAGTCTACTTCTGAAGATTTTGGCCAGTGAAAACCTTATGAATAGCAGCGAAACATTGTCTGATAGAGTGCCAAAAGATGAGCCCCTCAGGTTGGAAGATAATCAAAATATGACATGGGAAAACTGCTTCCTCAAAGTAGAGTCAAACTTAATGACATGGATGGAGTCAAGCTTTCGGGATCTTCATTTGCTGATGTGATATGACTCACAATGAAAAGAAACAGCGGCAAACATCCATTAATAATTGGAACGCAGAATGTATGAAGTATGAATCTAGGAAAACTGGAAGTTGCCAAAAATGAAATGGAACATATAAAGATCAATATCCTAGGCTTTAAACCAAAAAAAAAAAAAAAAAAACCACAGCTGTTGAGCAAATTCTGACTCATAGCGACCCTATAGGACAGGGCAGAATTGCCCCATAGGGTTTCCAAGTAGCGGCTGGTGGAGTTGAACTGCCTACCTTTTGGTTAATAGCTGAGCTTATAACCACTGTGCCACCAGGGCTCCTCCTAGGCATTGTTGTTGTGTTTAGCTGCTGTCGAGTTGGATACCACTCACAGAGACCCCATGCACAACAAAACAAAACACGTGTCCTGCACCATTATCACAATCATTGTTATGCTTGAGCCCGTTGTTGCAGCCACTGTGTCAATCCATCTTCTTAAGGGTCTTCCTCATTTTCCCTGACCCTCCACTCTACGAAGCACGATGTCCTTCTTCAGGGATTGGTCCTTCCTGATAACATGTCCAAAGTATGTGAGACAAGTCTCGCCATCCTTGCTTCTAATGAGTGTTCTAACTGTACTTCTTCCAACACAGATTTGTTCCTTCTTCTGGAAGTCCATGGTATATTCAATATCTTCACCAACACCATAATTCAAAGGCATCTATTCTTCTTCAGTCTTCTTTATTCATTGTAGAGCTTTCACATATATATGAGGCAATTGAAAACACCAAGGCTTGGGTCAGGTGCACCTCAGTCCTTAAAGTGACATCTTTGCTTTTTAACACTTTAAAGAGATCTTTTGAGGCAGATTTGCCCAATGCAATGTGTTGTTTGATTTCTTGACTGCTGCTTCCATGGGCACTGATTGTTGATCCAAGTAAAATGAAATCCTTGACAACTTCAATCTTTTCTCCGTTTATCATGATGTTGCTATTGGTCCAGCTGTGAGAATTTTTGTTTTCTTCTTTATGTTGAGTTGTAATCCATACTGAAGGCTGTGGTCTTTGATCTTCATCAGTAAGTGCTTCAAGTCCTCTTCACTTTCAGCAAGCAAGGTAGTGTTGTCTGCTTATCGCAGGTTGTCAATGAGTCTTTCTCCAATCCTCATGCTCCATTCTTCTTCATATAGCTCAGCTTCTTGGATTTTTTTGCTCAGCATGCAGATTGAATAAGTATGGTGAAAGGATACAATTCTGACACACACCTTCTCTGACTTTAAACCACGAAGTATCACCTTGTTCTGTTGGAAATACTGCCTCTTGATCTATGTACAGGTTCCTCAGGAGCACAATGGAATCCCCATTATTTGCAATATTGTCTATAATTTGTTATGATTCACACAGTCAAATGCCCTTTTATACTTAATAAAACACAGGTAAACATCCTTCTGGTATTCTCTGCTCTCAGTCATGATCTGTCTGACATCACTAATGATATCCCTTGTTCTACATCCTCTTCTGAATTTGGCTTGAATTTCCGGCAGTTCCCTGTCACTGTACAGCTACAACCACTTCTGAATGATCTTCAGCAAAATTTTACTTGTGTGTGATATTAAAGATATTGTTTGAAAATTTCCACATTCTGTTGGCTCACCTTTCTTCAGAATGAGTACAAATATGGATCTCTTCCTATCTGCTGGCCAGGTAGCTGTCTTCTAATTTCTTAGTACAGACAAATGAACATTTCCAGCACTGCATCTGTTTGTTGAAACATCTCAATTGATATTCCGTCAATTCCTGGAGACTTGTTTTCAGTCAATGCCTTCAGTGCAGCTTGGTCCTCTTCCTTTGGTATCGTCAGTTCTTGATCATATGCTACCTTCCAAGATGGTTGAATGTTGACCAATTATTTTTGGTACAGTGACTCTGTGTACCCCTTCCATCTTCTTTTGATGCTTCCTTAGTCATTTAGTATTTTCCGCATAGAATCCTTCAATATTGCAACTCTGGTCTACAATGAAGTCTGTGTTGGTGTTGGTGTAAGAAATCATAACAGATAGAAAATTGGGCTATGTTCAACTCTAATGACATATGACAACTGCACTGCACACTTGACCCACAGCTGTTACAACTCCGACTTCATTGTTATTACAATGACACTGACAAATAAAGATCAAATTATAAAGATACTGATATTCAAAAGCCATCTCTTAGTTATCTAGTGCTGCTATAACAGAAATACCACAAGTGAATGGCTTTAGCAAACAGAAGTTTATTCTCTCACAGTCTAGGAGGCTAGAAGTCTGAATTCAGGGTGCCAACTCCAGGGGAAGACTTTCTGTCTCTGTCAGCTCTGGGGGAAGGTCTTTGTCAACAGTCTTCCCCTGATCTAAGAGCATCTCAGCACAAAGACCCTGAGTATGCTTTCTTGATGGCATGAGGTTCCCCTGTCTCTCTGATCGATTCTTTTAAATCTCAAAAGAGATTGACTCAAGATACAACCTAATGTTGTAGATTGAGTCCTGCCTCATTCACATAACTGCCTCTAATCTTGCTTCATTAACATCATAGAGGTCGGATTTACAACACATAGGAAATTCACATCAGGTGACAAAATGATGGACAATCACACAATACTGAGAATCATGGCCTAGCCAGGTTGATACACATTTTTTAGGGGGACACAATTCAATCCATAACAGGCCATAATAATGGAAAATAAAAGAAAAATCAAAAATAATGTATTCGACTGACATAAGAACCAAATTAAGATGGAGTTGTTGGAACGGAACCCCATCGTATGTTGGAGACTACCTGTACTCTCTTCTGTTTTCATCACAGCAGGCATCATTACCTGAAACTATCCTGTTTGTTTGTTTATGGTCAGTCCACCCCTTCCTGAATAAATTGTATGTTCCTGAGTTTAGAGGCCAAGCTTGTCTTGGTCACTATTTCATCTACTGTACATACAGCAGAGCTTGAAACAGAGTAGACAATTGATAAATACTTGTTGAACAAATGAAAGTTAGGAGCAGCTGAATTAGCAATCATTGGACATAGGATATTTTATACCAGAAGTCCGTTGGGTCATGTTTTCTATACATTTTGTTGTTCAAGATAATTTTAGTATTTACCTAAAGACTGAAATATTCCTGTTAGTTTAAAATTGTCTCTAGTCTGTTTAACCAGACAAGAAAATGACAGAAAAAATTATGTTACATAAAATGAAACACTTCTGCTAAGCAAAGGAAAAATAAAAATATGTATATAGTGTACGGAAAGTTTATAATTGCTGCCAATAACTTGCTCATCTGTAAAAAGTTGAACTGACAAAAGTAGCATGATAGATGCATTTACAACAACAACAACAAAAAAAAAAAAAAGTAATTGTGGAGACTGCTTATGTATAACTTAACCATAAACCTCTTGGGATTTGGTTCCTTGGTTTGGAGGTTTAGAGTCATAACTTCATGGGACATCCCAGTTAACTGGCCTAATATAGTGTTTAGTGCTTCTTTTCTGTCTCCTAATCCATTGCACATTGCCTGGGGTCTTAAAAGTGTGCAAGCAGCTATCCAAGGTATAAAAAAATGATCTCTATTCACCTGGAGCAACAGAGAAAGAAGGAGGGTCAGGAACAGGAAAAAGATATGGAATGTGTGGCTAATTGCCTCCATGAACAACTGCTTCCTTTTCCATGAGACCAGAAGAACTGGACAGTGCCTGGCTACCATTACTGAACATTTCGATCAAAGATGCTATAGAAGAATCCTGATCAAAATGGGGTAAAAAAACAGAACAGAATTTCATATTCTCCTGGACTCCTGACTTTCTAGAGTATTGGGGGCTGGATGAACTCCTGAAACTATTGCCCTCAGATAATCTTTAAAGCTTAAACCACAAATATCCCCTGAAGACTTCTGAAAACCAAACAATAGTTTAGCTTAACTAGCAAAAAATATCTTCCTTGAACATTATGCTCTTTTAAGAACTACTTATATGGGATCAAAGTGACAACAGCAACTCAAAGGATTAGATAAGAACCTTTGGGGGCGGTGAGTTTATGTTAATGGGGGAGGAACAACTCAGAAAAGGAAGGTGAGAATGGCTGCCCAACTCAGAGAATGTAATCAATGTCATTGAATTGTACATGTAGAAATGGTTGAACTGGTGTATTTTTTGCTATGTATATTCTCAACAACAACAACAAAAATTTTTAAAAGAAGTTTAAAGTACGCTATTGTAAATAAAAGGAGCTCTGGTGGCACAGTGGTTAAGCACTCAGCTGATAACTGAAAGGAAATATTGGTGGTTCGATCTTACCAGTTGCTCAGTGGGAGAGAGATGTGGCAATCTAATTCCATAAAGCTTGCAGTCTTGGAAACCCTATGGGGAAGTTCTACTCTGTCTTTTAGGGTCGCTATGAATCAGAACCAACTCGACGGCAATGGGTTTGGTTTGGTTTTTTTATTGCAAATAAATAAAACATACCTTAATAGACCTTGCAATCTTAAGGGAATTAAAAAAAAAAATCATTAGATTTTACAGATCATTTGTTTTTCAGCTGTAAGGACTAGGAAAGGGACTAAGTTTACTGACAAAGCAAAAAATAAAGTAACTTCATTAACCATGGTAATTTAGATTCCTCTAAAAATGCCAAACTATATTTTATTACTTTTTCAATAAGAATTAATCTATTTTTGAAGTTCTAATTAAATGCCTGAATGATAAAAAATGTTCTTGTTTTAGTTTTTAAAGAATTAGTGGTTCTTCCATTGACCGTAACGTGAAACATGCATTTGGAAAGCCATTCCTGATTTCAGTAACAAAATGTTAGATTTTTAAGCAACAATGCACTGAAAACTTTAGAAATGGAGTGGTAGCTATGTGTGTTGCTTTAAACGTGTTCTGTTAAAATACTGTAAAAATGTCTAGTTTAAATTGGCATGCAGATTTTACATGTGGGTTTGGGGACTCCTTTTGCAGAATCGAAATGAATATCAACTACCTGCTTGCAAAGTTTTAGTTTTTTCTTTCAACTCTTGAAAGTATTGCTTTGTTTCATTTGGGGAATGGGAGAGATAATTGCCACAGTTCAAGTTATCATTATAGGTGTCTTCTATGGTATCACATTCTACTCACAGAGAGGTTGACTCTGTCCTTCTGCATTAATACATGCAGATATGTTTAATGTGAGTATGTCAAGATTTTTCTTCAAATCTTTCATGTTTGTCTATATTCCCTACACAATTGGTTTGACATGAAAACTTGACAAGGGATACTACTCCAAATTATCAAAAACTATAATTATTTTGTATAATTTTAATTTTGTACTATTAATAAAATGTAATTTTATTAATTTTTAAAGTGTATTTAGTCAGTCTTTATACTTGATATGAATGTTTATAGCAATTAATTTAAATAAAAGCAAGCAATTATTTACTAATTTATATGCATTTTGTTAGGAAGAAAAGGGCTACTTTACTCATAGATTGAGTAGGAGCATAGGAAGAGAGTGGAACAAATTCTAATATACTAGAAATGAGTTTCATATGGAAGGAAGGTTGATAAAGAGAGAAACATAAACACACAGACCATAGTTAAATACCTAAGATTTCTTTTGCTTTGGTTGTTGTTTCCATAATTAGTTGATGTAAAAACAGTGATCAAAGGACGGGTAAATCTATCAGAATAAACTCTACAAAAAGAAATTACTAATTTGAAGTAATCAGGCCTATCCCTACAGAGAATTAGACTAGAGCACAAGTGAAGGCTAGTGTACGTTATGAATACTAATAAATTATTAAATAGTGGATGACCTATCTTCCTACCTTGAAAAATTTACCTCTAAAAGACACATCTGCATCCACCCAGAGGCACCTCTGAAGATAGGTTTGTCAATCTGCTTCTGAAAGGTCACAGCCTGGAAAACCTTATGGAGCAGTTCAACTCTGCACACGCGATCACCATGAGTTAGAATCAACGTGATGGCAGCAAGAACAACATAAAGACAAAACTGGAAAATATGTGTAAAGCTATTACTGGAAGTCAGCAAAATATCAAATATAGATAAATTTAAATACTATTGTTCATGTCTTGTTTTTCTTTGATTGGACTGGTGATATTTCAATAAACAATAAAATGAAACAAATCATGAATTGATATGTAAATACAGTTTCAAAATATTTCAGAAAAATTACTGATTAATGTTATTATAAATATTGTATGATAATTTGTGTTCTATTGGCTATATTGGCAAATTATGCAATGTTCTTGAGTCATTGTAATTCGTCGTTTAACAAATTCAATTTGGTCTCGATTTCAATTTATTCCATTTTACTCTGCCAAAGTGGGAATAACTGGGATTATCAGTAACATTCTTTAGACAATACTTGATTCAGGCATTTATTCAAACATTGTAATGGAGTCTTGTATAATAAATTACTACTATTACAGAGCTATTAAATTGCTTTAATTTAATCATACAAACTCTATTACTTATAGTTTTCACTATCTGATAGCAATATATAAACTTATGCTGTACTTAAATACTTTTAATTTTTTTCCAAGTTAGGATATTGTCATGGTTTGAATTATGTCCTCCAAAAAATGTGTTTATCAATTTGGCTGGGCCATGATTCCCAGAATTGTGTGGTTGGCCTCCATTTTGTGATTGTAATTTTATGTTAAAGAGGATTAGGGTGGGATTGTCACACCACCTTTACCCAGATCACATCCCTGATCTAAGGTAAAGGGAGTTTCCCTGGGGTGTGGCCTGCACCACCTTTTATCTCTCAAGAGGTAGAATGAAAGGGAAGCAAGCACAGAGTTGGGAACCTCATACCATCAAGAAAGCAGTGCCAGGAGCGGAGCGCGTCCTTTGGACTGGGGTCCCCGAGCAGAGAAGCTCCTAGTCCGCGGGAACACTGAAGAGAAGAAGGCCATCAGAGAGAAAAAGCCTTCCCCTGGAGCTGACGCCCTGAATTTGGACTTTTAGCCTACTTTGACTGTGAGGAAATAAACTTCTCTTCCTTAAAACCATCCACGTGTGGTATTTCTGTTATAACATCACTAGCTAACTGAGAGAAATATTATAAAGAAAACAGAAAATAGCTCAATTTTTTTCAAATTTCTTTTCTATAAACATTTTACCTTGATTTATAATGATCCAGAAATAGCCTCTATAGGTTTATTGTTTGTATATAATTCTTTTTCAGCATTTTTTTTTGTTATTCTCATTTCCTGTGTATTTTGGAATGCCATTTTAGTTGTATAGTTCACAAGTACTATTTCTCATTAGTTTTATTTATTTAATTTACATTTAAAATTATATAGCCACAAAGCTCAGTTTAGTTTTTTAAACTTTTCATAACATAATTTATTCTGAAGGGTTTGATTATATTCATGCTATCTGAGACAGATTTACCAAATTTATTAATTTATCTGTCCTCTTAATACCTGTGTCTATTCTCTATGACAGTGGTGAAACAACCTACACGTCTTCTTGGAATTCAGACACCGTTTCAAGAAACGTGAAGAGGAGTTGCCCTGGAGCCTGAATGGTGTTAGGAGGCTTGATGTTTTGGTGATGGGCAATGCTGTGCCAGTGGTGAGCTTTAGATCCTGAATGACATAGGCAGCCATATGTTCTCTCTTATGTGTATTTACTTTTATTCTTTAACCTGCTTTTGACATTTGGGACCTTCTAAAGCCAGAGCCTAAGGCAGAGACCATGTTGCCAGGTATAAGAGCAACAATGTAGATAAATCCTTTCACCTTCTCCATCCCTTCCCTAGGTTGTCTGCCTTGACACTGCTGTTGTTTACGGGCTTGGACCTGGCATTTTCTGAGGACTACCCTGGTGGCATAGTGGTTAAGAGCTATGGCTGCTAACCAAAAGGTCAGCAGTTGGAATCCACTAGGAGCTCCTTGGAAACCCTATGGGGCAGTTCCACCATGTCCTATACGGTCGCTATGAGTCACAATCGAATCGACGGCAATGGGTTTTTTTTTTTTTTTTTTTATTTACAGCTATAGCCTTTGTGATTTAATTTTAAGAATCTTTTTGGTCTACCCATTATCTCTTTATCTTACCCTTGTCACCAACTTTGCTGCCTGAAATAGGTTTGGTGCCCTGACCATACCCACTGCCAATCTGTCTCCTACATCAAAAGCTGCCCTATTCTATTCTTGGTCTTCTCATCTCTTTGCCAGGCTAGTAGAGACTACAGCTAAAATCAGCAACAATTTCTTTTAACAAATACAATATGTTTAATGTGGGCTAGAATCGAAATGGTAACATGGGACCTAAAGTTTAACAAACTGTGACAGTATAACTTTTTTAAGTAAAAGAACTATTCAGTTAGATTTTTTAAAAAGATGGGAGTATAATGACCATTTTAAAATATAATCAATGGTATATAGGAAACTTCTTAGTATTTCACTGTCTATTGAAGGACTAAACTAATATTCAGTTCATTACCCAGAAATATCTCATGTCTCATTTCTTATTTTTCATTGTGAAGGAAAATCAAAATATGAGCATTTAAGTAGAGTTGGAATTATCTCCCTTTATAAAATAAAAGACACTTTTTTTCTTTAAATGTAGATCTAAGTTACTAAAGTCCAAATGACAAAAGAATGTAAGCTAAAGACTTTTGACAGCAGAATTTTCATTGCTAAATGTATAAAATGAACTTATGCCTTCAAAAAGAAAAGTTGTTATTGAGTAAAATGGTCTCTTGTGTGGTTGCAACGGTAGGAAGCTTTCCATCTGTATCTGAAATTAATAGCATCTGGAAAAATAAAATTGAATACAAAATGATTTCGCTGCTTGGCAATATGGACATAGATACATTAGATATCTGGAGACAAAAAACTACCCAGAAGCAAAGTACATTAAATGAAATAATGGTGAGTTAGATAACTATTTTGAGCTGCAGAAGGAAGATGGAAAGTTGTAATGCATTTGCAGGAAACCAGATACTTCAACAAATGCTGGCAAGTGCTGTATAGAACAAATTTAAGAATGCTCTGAGCTAGCTACCATGTTAGTGACCTTAAGGGATTTCTTCAGAATAGACTAGTTTACAGACTTGATGATATTTGCAAAAGAGAAATGAATGTAGGAAGTATATCAGGACCCTGAAAATGCCAAGAAAAACGACAGCCTTTGTTAGTAAGCTCTTTGACCGCTGCATGAATGTTGGAATTAGAAAAATAATGAAAAACAAAAAACAAGAGGATAGAATCATAAAGCCTTGAGAAGGAAGAAGACTTGGTGTTCATCTAACCTCCCAAATACTGAACAAAGTTTTAGAGAAATGTGGATATGTTTGTTCTGAGGGGCAGATAGTTAATTTAAAATGTGTGTCTGATTAAATTATAAGACTAGCTTTAATATTTTCACAGATCATAATAAAACACTACCCAATTTTTTTTAACCTGTACAATTTTGAAACTGAAAAGTGGTATGATTTTTTAGTGACTGTTCGTGTATTTGATGTCATTATAAAGTGTTTAATTGCTTCAGCTGAGTCCATTTGCTTCTTACCTAGATTTTTTTCAGGAAAAGCCAAACTTAAATAATTAACCTTGACAGTTAAACATTACACATAATTGGAAACCAATGGATTTCGTATATCAAATTCCCAATTCAGAACCTCCGAGAAGAAATATGCATTAACTAATAATTTTTTTTCTTTTGATAAAGAGATATAAAACCCATTGCCATCAGGTCGATTCCAACTCCCAGCAACCCTATAGACCAGAGTAGAACTGCCCCCATAGAGTTTCTAAGAAGCAGCTGGTGGATTCGAACTGCTGACCTTTTGGTTAGCAGCTATAGTTCTTAACCATTCCTCCATCAGGTTTCCAAAGAGTATAAGAAGCACCTGGAAATAATAAATTTTAGTGAATATGAAAGTATAATAAATTCCAGATGCTTTACTTGTTATAAATATTAATTAATCTTATACCAAAGTTGTGTAACAAATGTCAATATTTTCGTATCTGCCTCACAATTAAAAAAAACTGATATGAAGAGGCAACAAATTTGTGCCTATAATGACAAAGTACTTTCTAATGCATTTATTTAATGACTTTAGTCAAACTTGTATATTAAAAGAATGTGTCAGTATTAATGTATATATTATTTAAACTGGAAACTCAAAATTAGAACTATAATTTTAATTCCTTTCTTCATCCACTCATGGATGTAAAGTTCCATTAGATTTGTTTTATTTAGAGGAATATGAGCTTTAGAGCTTTTTTGATTTTACTGTCATATATAAGACAGTTTTGTTAATTTGACAATAGAAGCAAATGTCTAACCAGTTTTAAGAATTCTTTCCTTGTGTGTTTATGTTATGACTGTGGGAATATGTTATGGGGCAAATCTGGGCTAAACTTAATTCTGGTAAGTTTCAAGGGCAATTTGCAGGAAGTATTATATAAAGAGACAAAGAAGAAATTCTGAACAGATGTTCCTGATTAAGACCTATGGTTAGAAGTCAGACTAATCCTTCAAAGCCATTCCCTCAAAGGATAATAGCCAAACGCCTTAACATGGCATTCAGTACCCTTAAAACTTAGCCTTCCTCTCATGCTCTTACATACTAATCAAGTATCTTAAAATTCCCTGCATGTACAACCTTGTTCACAACATTGAGGATTTCTTTTGCAGTTTCCTTTGCCTAGAATATTCTATATTATAACCCTTCCACTTTTCAGTCACTCAAATTCCAACTCTTCCTTCAAGATGCAACTGTAAATGCAACAAAGCAACATGTGTCCCGTCTCCCAACTTTGTTAACAATCACCCTCCCATATACGTACCCATCATTGGAATTATCATATTTAATTACCTACTATAATAGTGTAATAATAAATACTCATAAATGAAATTATCCATGAAATAATTGTTGCATAACAATTATCTACTACTCACTGAACTTCATCCTAAAAATGGAAAGATGAAAAGAAACAGCTCCATGACGGAACCATAAGAGAAGAAATTACTACTGTTTGCAAAGGGAACTGAAGGATGCCTTGGAGTTTCCCAAGGGAGCTACAGGGGGTAGGGCGCAGTATATATAAAAACAAAGAGATGTAAAATAGAAACTGCCTTATGTTGACTTTCATCATTAAGCAATGATAACGAATTACTGACATCATTCTTAAATGGAAAGTTAGATACATATTTTTGAAAGATTTTCATTAAAATTATCAAAACTTGTTTTTAAGTTTGGGGTTTAAATTGTGTCTCTAAGCCCCTGTAGTTTTAGGGGAAAAATAGGAGCAAATCTATAAGGACTTGTTCTTTACTTGTGCAATGAATTAAGGAATCTCTTATTATACCACAAAGAAGAGACACAATAAATCTTTTCCCTTATAAATTACCCATGTTGCCAAGGAGTTCTATTTCATACATAACTGAGATTAGTTTACTCATTGCTTCATAATTACCTACATCTGTAATGTATATTCTGTCTTGGTCCCCCTTAAAGTTATAGATAAACTGGGCCCATTATTTTGGAATGATCCTTTGTGCTATTACAAGCAAATATCAAATAAAATATTTGTCTTTGCAAATTCCTTCAATCATTTTGGGACGTAACATTACATCAAGTAGACCATTTTTCTTCATGAATTAAATGTTTTCCAAATTTAAGAAAATTGCTTTAAAAGCAGCATATATCTATTCTTCTATAGATTGAGGAATACCACAAGCAATAAAGAGGAACAGATTGATGAAAATATTTGAGAGTTATTATTTTTTCAGACACACAAATCATAATATTAGCCAACATTTATAAAATACTATGTGCTAGGCATTCGTGTAATAACTCTGGGTATGTCAAATCATAAAACGATTACAACTGTCTTATAAAGGGAGTATGTTTATTATTCCTCATTTTATAGAAAAATGAAAACTTTAAGAGATAAATGCTCTGTCTACTCTCACATGAGAAGTACTTTTGGGGATCTGAAACCTCGTAGTCTGGTTCAAAAGGCTGTGATCTTAGATGATGTCTCTTAATGCCTCTTCATTAAGGGATGAACTACATCTTCATTAATAAATTTTTTTTATATTTCTTTAAGAACGTTTCCATAAATCTCAAATTAATATTAAATAGTATTTTTCCAGGCATATTGAGGAGGAGCAATATGAAGTTTTTATTTAAAAAATTCATTGGATTCTGCCCCACAGTAACCCCGATGATGATTTTACTATTGAAAGCATGCAACTCATACTTTGACTTGTTAGTTTGCTTTATAAAAATTACATTTTCCATTATTATGGCAAGAATGATGGAGGTTGTATTGGAGAAGTATAGCTATATGAATTTAAAGCAAAAGCATTTGTGGGAAAAAATGAAACTAAAGATAACTTTGTATTTTAGTGGAAGATTGATTGCTATAATCAGAGTAAGGGTGTAATAAGTAATTGTATTATTGGTACTGGCTTCAGGCCTGCTTTAGAAATTTTATTTTTGTAAGTTATTAAATTGCTACTATATGGATATTTCTATTATTCCCACAAAATCTTTGCCTTAAGAATTCTTTTTTTTTTTAATTTGTTAATGTAAAAAGAGTACACAAAAATATAAGAAATTAATAGTTGAAGATTTTTTTTCTAGGAAACAAGACAATTAAATACAGCATTTACTTGCAATTTTGTTAGTAATCCAATCAGTTATTTTTATTAGTATTACATTCAGTTATTAATAAATTTACACATGGAAGAGAGAGAACAAAATAGTATTAGTTACTTTCTTACTAATATTTAAGTGTGTTTTCAGAGGTAATGAATATTTATTCTTGTCACACAACCTGACAGCCACAGGTTTAAAAAGATATCCCAAGATTCAGAAAGTATATTACTATTTCCAGATACAGTAACTGTTAAAAATTCATTCACTTAATTAATCTTTGTAAATACTTGCACATTTTGCTTTATTAGACATGGTCCCAAGCAATGACTATTAAAGGCAGATATGTAGTTAACAACTTCTTGAGACTGAAAAAGATTTGGAAGATTTCCAGGTAGAGTCATAGAGTTTTAACATTTGCACAGACCTGTGAGACATCTAATCCAATCATTTCATCTTATTGAATAAGTATTTTATATATATCGTAAGTCCAACAGTGTCAAAAATGTGACTATGTCACTGGTTATGTGCCTTGTGCTTGACTGCCCTGTCTATGAATGTTGCCTGCTCTATGGCGGTGACACCGTGCTAGAATACATCAGTCACTACCTATAAGCAAATCAGCTAATGCTTTAAAAGCAATTCTACACTTGAATAAATAGACTAGTTGCAAATTATTAGAAGAAAAAAATGCACATGTACTCTACTTGTAATTAGGGAAATGAAAAGGACCTTAGATGGTATCTAGGCCCCCACTTCCTTTATTAAATGAAAATAATGTGTGTGTTCCTGTGTGTGTGTGTACACATGCATATTTTATATATATGTATATACTTTCATATATATGCATATGTAAATATATAGAGAGCATTTTCTGTATCCGCTTTTTATCTCAACTATAGTCATATCTATACTTATGTAGCCAATAACACAGGATATTCATTCACACATATTAGACTTTATTGTTTCTTTGCGGGCCTGTGTCACAGGCCTTTGAACAATCAGTTAACCTTGTATTTCTTAGTTTCTTCACTTATAAGATCATTATAATAGATTATGTCACAGGGTTTCTGGAAGAATTACCTATATTAATTCATTAATTCACTCAGTATTTATATGGTAGGCACATTGCTCAGTATTGGGAATACAGTGAGCTAGGGAAACAATCACATTCATTCTAGTGCACGTGGAACCAATTTATAAAATGTAAAAAATAAATATTGGAATTATTAAGCTAACTTACTCTAGGCTTATGCAAAATTGGTCATAGAGATGTTAACAGTTTTATTTAAAATAAAAATCAAGGCTCTTTTACCACATAGGAAATTGAAAAGAGGTTCTTAATATTTGCTGCCAATAAAGCTATACATTCACTAGCAGGGACAATTCTTATATAACGACATTCATTATCATCTGAATTTGGCTACTGGTTTTTGTTTTTTATTTATAAACCATAGCTCTAGAGTAAATGTTAAATAATAGTTTATTAGAGTGTATTATTTGTTCTTTGCTCCTTACAGTAACATATTATAAGGAAAATGTTAGCTTATGGAGAAGTGACATATCTGTAAGCTGAAATAATAGGTGAGAATCCATAAATTTGGGATAAGTGTGGGCCAACCAAAATAGGAAATATAACTGAAAAAGGCTTTGGGAGACAAGTGCCTATTAAGATTTAGCCAAGATCGGTCAAATGGAAATTAGCTAGCCACCCAAGTGTATTGCTCTAGTTTTCAGGTACAAAACCAAAAACCGGTTGCCGTCGAGTTGATTCCAACTCATAGCGACTCTATAGGACAGAGTAGAACTGCTCCATAGGGTTTTCAAGGAGCGGCTGGTAGATTTGAACTGCTGACCTTTTGGTAACAGCCAAGTTCTACCAGAGTTTTCAGGTAGCCATCATTAAATTAAGAGAGAGTGAGCACAAAAGGTAGAGCAAGTAAAAATAGTAAAACAGAATGGAAAACTATAGAATGAATTGTTGGGTGTGGCTACAGGCCAAAGAAACTGATTAAAAGTAAATATATTAGAAATTTAATAAATATGTTAAAACAGTCTATTTAAAACAAAAACAAAAAACATGATCTGAAGCTAAAAAGTTTTCGAATATACAAGCTTTAACACCTGAAGACATAATAGGAAGTGGGCAAAAAAGCTTTACAGTCTGATTAAGAGCATGCCGCATGCCCATATGCACATTTCAGATAAGACCATGGAGAATTGTCTCTCGACAATTCTCCATGGATTTCTCATGTTTCTGCAAGGTCCAGAACTTCTGATCAAGGACATGTAGGAACAGCAAATGCTTTTAAAAACTGAAGATAGTATATGCCTTAAGAGAGATTTAGAGATATACCTACACACAGACATCTCAATGTAGAAAATATTAAGCTCTCTCCTATCCCCTCCCTGGAGACTTACTTCCATTCCAGGGTAATAAATAGTTTCTCTCCGTAGAGTATGATGTGTAGATGAGCTAACAGCCCGATACAAGTTCAGTGTCTCTTAACATTAAGAGTTCCTTTGCTGTATTGAACCTCCCTGCACATAAGGTAACATCTGGCTCTCATTACTTCACCCTGTTGGGATTGGGCCATGAGGAACTGATGCAAAATACTGCTTTGATTGCTGTTTTTACTGTGATTAATAAATGGTCTATTTCTCTGACCCAAGGGTTTTATGACCTTCTGCTAGTATACTATGTCAGGCTAATTTATTTTCTTGCAAGTAGGTAAGATTTCAAACCATTCAGTTTCTGACTTAATAAGGATAATGGAGAAGGGAGTTTCTCTCAGAAGGCAGACCTCATCTAGTCAATGATTCTTCTCCATAGCTAGTATAAGAGGGTCTTCACAAAACCTGACCAGCAGGGTTGCATAATTGTTACGAATCAGGCTATTTTTTGTTGCCCATTTTTCCTTCTTTTGAATAAGATTTTTTATACTAATTATTACAGTCTTTCTCCAACATTGTAGCTTGAATGTGGTGTGGACGTATTATTATTTTCTCAGTTTATATGTTGCAGAACTGTATATGTGGGTAAATAAAAAATTATTGCAACTAGGGTTCCAGTCCATACATGCATTTTTTTCCAAGCAAAATGTGTTTAAACATGTCTTTGCAATCAGTGGATTGCTGCAGACAAGTTCTTTCTGTAATACACTTGACTTAATCTTGTTAGGGTGCATTCAAAAAAAAAGGATACTTTTTGTGCCACAGATAAAAAAGATTTTGAGGTCAGGACTAACATCAAATTTTTAACAAAACTCAAATGGACAGCTTTTCAAATCACTGAAGCTTTGCAACGAGTTTATGTAAATACTGCCCCACATCAAACAACATTTTTTAGATGGATCAAGCATTTTAAGGAAGGTCGGGCAGACCTCAAAGATGAGCCAAAAGAGGGAAGATCGCTCAGAAGTTTACGGCGACTGCTTTTTTGGGATTCCAAAGGGGTAGTCTTTACAATTTTCTCGAATGGCACAGGACAATTATGGGGACTTATTATGAAGAAGTTTTAAGAAAGCTGAAAATTGCATTGGTGAGAAAAAGGCCAGGAAATTTGCACCAATAAATTTTTTCCATCACGACAATGCACTTGCTTATTCTTCGAGGGTAGCAAGAGCTGTCCTACGAGAATTTTGCTGGGAAACCTTATCCCATCCACCCTACAGCCCTGATCTTGCCCCTCAGACTTCTTTTCGCTCCCAAAACTCAAAGAACGTTTAAAAAGAACATGATTTGAGTCCCTCAAGGATGCCAAAACTGCCATTTTAATGTAGTATAAATCGAAAAGTGCAGAATTCTTTGGGGAAGGGTTAGAGAGATGGTAACACTGTCTTCAGAAGTGTATAGGCTTTAGATGGACCAAATGTCAAAAAATAACAGCTTCACATTTTGATACTTTTGTTTAATAAAAATTCCTATGATTTTGTAGCAATACTTTTTGACTTATCCCCGTACAACTGGACTGTGTATCACTAAGAGATAGTAGGCTTTGAACCGGATGCAGTGAATGAGTGGGTCTTTCAGTTGTTTTCATTGCGGAGATTTGAGGGCATTCTATGTGTGGAAAGAAGTCTTTGCATGAATATTGGTTGATAAAAATCCTAGACTATGGATGATATTGTTAGCTCCTCATAAATAAAGATCATATTCTTACTAGGAAAACAACTAGTTAATAATTCCCAGCCTGTCTTCCAATTAACTAGGAAACATGTGGCTGTGTTCTAGCAGTAAATATAAACAAATCTCCCTCTACCACCACCCCACATGCAAACTATTCCACCAAATAAATGTACATAACAATGTAGTCCTAAGAGAGGGTGGAAGTGCAAGGTGAAATGAGCTTGGTTCTCTGAATCACAACTTAAAATGAAATTTTCTGTCAACCTGAAAGCCTATTTTTGACTATTATATAAACGAGAAATAATCTTCTGTTATGTTTAAACTGTTTTCAGTCTGTTTGTTATAGCAGCTAGAGCTACACTAACTAATACAGTGTTATAACTTTACAAGGTGGAAGATTAGTCTAATGTTACTTTGTTCTTTAAACTATTTGGCTGTTAAGATCCCTATGCCAACTCTGTATCTAAGGGAGTTTCATTAAACAGACCCTATTTTTCATTGGAAGGATTAACATTATAATTGATTGATTTTTTTCCCAGAAAATAATTTGAGAGAAATAGCAATATATTTTATACATTCTAGTGTTTTCTATTACAATTAATCAGAATATAGACAGCTTTTAAAAGACATCTTAAACGGTGTATACTTTCCCCTAAATATAAAATAGCTCCATTTTTAGAACTTATTTTGGATCTAATGAGGGGCATAATTTTGTTTATTTCAATAATAACAAGAACAAAAAAGTCTTTTCTACCTAGGTGAGTAACTTTCTCCTAAGAAGAGTACACCTTCAGGAAATAGATATGTGGAGTTGAAGTAGGAGGGAGATATTCACTTGCCTGGGCAGATCAGCTCTATAAAGCAGGTGATCAATACTACACACACAATTGCCTTTGTATGCAATATTAACTTTAGGAAATTATCATAGAATAATCTAACTTTCTATTATTTCCTTTTGTTTGGGCAAAGTACAGCCTACAAGAATCTAAGAGGTGATATCATTTACAGTGTTCTCTATTGCCTTGCTCAGTTAAATTTTAACCATACATGGTCTTTCCATCCCACTGGATTAACCAAAAAAAAAAAAAAAACCATTACTGTCAAGTTGATTCCGACTCATAGCAACCTGATAGGACAGAGTAGAACTGCCCCATAGGGTTTCTGAGGAGCAGCTGGTGGATTTGAACTGCCCATCTTTTGGTTAGCAGACAAACGGTTTAATCACTGTGCCACTAGGCTCCTTCCCATTGGACTAGAAACACTAAAGTGTAATGTATAGTGATCCTAACTTCAGGGTAAATATAGTTCTTTCATATTTTGTGTTTTAAGTGAAAAAATATAATGGTGACAATGATTTTTATTCACAATAAAATTCGTAAAAAAATTTTTATCAATAGCATTTTTTCTTATGCTCATTGTAGTAAATTGGAAGTCCAAAACCTTCTTTCTTGTCAAGACACAGAGAGTGATAAAAGTAGGAGAAATAAGTATATAAGATTTTAGAGAGTATTCTTTAGAAAAGGTAGGTAATTGAAAATTTAGAAAAAAAGCATACGAAGTTTTGACCAACACTAATCTCAAATAAGGTGTCAGAGCTATGGAAGGCTAACATTAACCACTCATATTTTCAAATAAAAAAGCGTCCAGTCCATGGAAAAGGAGAACAGGAAATTTCTTTCATCTAAGAAGTCATACATCAATGTCTTCAGGTCAAAATAAGAAATTGTGAAACATTTCTTAAAGTCTAAAGTTTTCTTTTAACCCATTCCAGTCACTCTTATGTTGCAAATATGAGTGATTTACAGTTAGACTCCATCAAAAAAGTAATAGAAATAATTTCTCACTGTTACCAATAAAGTTCAAGTAGATGAGCACCATGAATATACAGCTAATGAGAAAGAGACCACAAAAAAAGTGAAGTGAGAATTTTGTGTAAGAGGGAAAGAATTACTTACTTTATCTGAACTTAGAGTATATTACAATCCCCTAACAAAGTAGTGAAAAAGAAAAAAGTATTTTGATTGAAGTATAACTAATTTAATGATATGTTGTTATTAGGTGCCATCGAGTTGATTTCCACTCATAGCGACCTAACGTACAACAGAGTGAAACAATGATTGGTCCTGTGCCAGCCTCACAATCGTTTTTATGCTGAAGCCCATTGTTGTAGTCACCGTGCCAATCCATCTCCTTGAGAGTGTTCCTCTTTTTCACTGTCCCTCTGAGTTACCAAGCATGATGTCCTTCTCCAGGGACTGGTCCCTCCTGATAACATGTCCAAAGTCTTGCCATCCTTGCTTCTAAGAAACACTCTACCTGTTCATCTTCCAAGGCAGATTTGATTATTCTTCTGGCAGTCCATGGTATATTCAATATTATTTGCAAACACTATAATTCAAATGCATCCTTTCTTCTTACGTCTTCCTTATTCATTGTCCAGATTTCACATGCATGAGAGGAGATTGGCAATGCAATTGCTTGGGTTAGGCACACCTTAGTCCTCAAAGTGATATCTTTGCTTTTCAACACTTTAAAGAGATCTTTTAGCAGCAGATTTGCCCAATGCAATATGTCTTTTGATTTCTTAACTGGTTTTTTTCATGAACATTGTGGATCCATGTAAAATGAAATCCTTGACAGCTTCGATATTTTCTTTGTTTATCATGATGTTGCTTATTGTTTTCTTTATGTTGAGGTGTAATACATACTGAAGGCTGTAGTCTTTAATCTTCATCAGTAAACACCTCAAGCCCTCTTCACTTTCAGCAGGCAAGGTTGTGTCAGCTACATATTGCAGGATGTTAATGAGTCTTCCTCCAATCCTGATGCTGTCTTCTTCTTGATATAGACTAGCTTCTGGAATTGTTGTCTCAGCATACAAATGGAGTATAACTTGTTCCTGTTGAGTCAATTCCGACCCATAGCAACCAGAGAGAACAGAGTAGAACTGCCCTGCAGGGTTTCCAAGGAGCAGCTGGTTTGAACTGCTGACCTTTTGGATGGAAGCTAAAGTTTTAACCACCGTGCCACCAGAGCTCCACAGATTGAATAAGTATGGTGAAAGGATACAACCCTGACACACACCTTTCCTGATTTTATACCACACATTAGCCTCTTGTTCTGTTTGAACTAATGCCTCTTGGTCTATGTACAGGTTCCACGTGAGAATAATTAAGTGTTCTGGAATTACCATTCTTTGCAATGTTATCCATAATTTATTATGATCCACACAGTCAAATGCCTTTGCATAGTCAATAAAACACAGGTAAACATCTTTCTGGTATTCTCTGCTTTCAGCCAAGAGACATCTTACATCAGCAATGATATCCATGGGTCCATGTCCTCTTCTGAATTCAGCTTGAATTTCTAGCAGTTTTCTGTTGATGTACTGCTGCAACCATTTTTGAATGCTCTCCCACAAAGCTTTACTTGTGTGTGATGCTGATGATATTGTTCGATAATTTCTACATTCTGTTGGATCACCTTTCTTTGGAATGGGCACAAATATAGATTTCTTCCAGTCAGTTGACCAGGTAGCTGTCTCCCAAATTTGTTGGCATAGAGGAGTGAGCGCTTCCATCATTGCATCTCTTTGTTGAAGTATCTCAATTGGTGTTCTGACAACTCCCAGAGCCTTGTTTTTTGCCAATTCCTTTAGGGCAGCTTGAACGTCTTCCCTCAGTACCATTGGGTCTTGATCATATGCTACCTTCTGAAATAGTTGAATGTTAACCAATTCTTTTTGGTATGGTGACTCTCTAATTTCTTCCATTTTCTTTTGATGCATCTGCATCTTTCACTATTTCGCTAATAGAATCCTTCACTATTGCAGCTTGAGGCTTGAATTTTTCTTCAGTTCTTTCAGCTTGAGAAATACTGAGCATGTTCTTCCCTTTTGGTTTTCTATCTCCAGGTCTTTGCACATTTCATTGTAATGCTTCACTTTGTCTTCTCAAACTGTCTGATGAAATCTGTTCAACTCTTTTACTTCATCATTTCTTCTGTTCATTTTAGCTACTCTATGTATAAGGGCAAGTTTCAGAATCTCTTCTGTCATCCATTTTGGTCCTTTTTTCTTTCCGGTCTTTTTAATGACCCTTTGCTCTCTTCATGTATGATGTCCTTGATGTCATGCCACAACTCATCTGGTCTTTGGTCATTAACATTCAAATCTATTTACAGATGGTGTCTAAATTCAGGTGGGATGTACTCAAGGTCGTACTTTGGCTCTCACGGACTTGTTTTAATTTTCTTCAGCTTCACCTTGAAGCTGGATATGAACAATTGATGGTCTGTTCTGCAGTCGGCCGATGGCCTTGTTCTGACTGATGATATTGAGTTTCTCCATTGTCTTTTTCCACAGATGTAGTAGATTTGATTCCTGTGTATTCTATCTGGCAAGGTCCAAGGGTATAGTTGCCATTTACATTGTTGAAGAAAGGTATTTCAATGAATATGTTGTTGGTCTTGCAATATTCTATCATGTGATCTCTGGCTTCATTTCTATCACCAAGGCCATATTTTACAACTACTGATCTTTCTTCATTGTTTCCAACTTTCACATTCCAATCACCAGTAATTATCAATGCATCTCGATTGTATGTTTGATCAATTTCAGACTGTGGAAGTTGGTAAAAATCAATTTCTTCATCTTTGGCATTAGTGTTTGGTGTGTAAATTTCAGTAATAGTTACATTAATTGGTCTTACTTGTAGGTGTATGGATATTGTCCTATCACTGACAGTGTTGTACTTCAGGATAGATCTTGTAATGTTCTTTTTGACAGTGAATGTGACACCCTTCCTCTTCAGTTTGTTACTACCAGTATAGTAGACCACACGATTGTTCGATTCAAAATGGCCAATACCAGTCCATTTTAACTCAGTAATGCCTAGGATATCTATCTTCAAGAATTCCATTTCATTTCTGACGACCTCTAATTTTCCTAGACTCGTATTTCGTACATTCTGTGTTCCTATTACTAATGGATGTTTACAGCTGTTTCTTCTCATTTTGAGTCATTCCACATCAGCAAATGAAGGTCCTGGAAGCTCTCCTTCATTCATATCATTAAGGTAGACTCTTCTTTGAGTTGGCAGATCTTCCTCAGTCATATCTTGAGTGCTTTTGAAAATGAGGAGCTCATCTTCTGGCACTATGTAAGACAATGTTCTGCTGTTATTCAAAAGGTTTTCACTGGTCAGTTTTTTCAGAAGTAGATCACCAGGTACTTAGTCTGTCTTAGTCTGGAATCTCCCCTGAAACCTGTCCACCGTGGGTGACTGATGGAATTTGAAAATACTGATGGCATACCTTTCAGCATCACAGCAACATGCAAGCCACCATAGCATGACAAACTGACAGACAAGAAGTGGATTTAATAATGTAGGGATCCAGTGATAAACTAATTCTGAGACAAAGAGGATTATTTTACTTCATTCCCAATTATTTGAATAATCTACACCTATCAAGGAATGGGATATTGTGATTTCTTAGCTCCAGATAAATAATCCTGGACAGAAGTATCTAGATTATCAACACAGAGGTTGTAACACAGATTTTCATCATAGAGTATGGTGTGGAGATTTATAGTGGAAGCAATTATTTATTGATTCTGGTTTTTCAAGAAAGTTTACATACGAAAAGTGTAAAGGAAACATGTAGGGTAATATTTTAAACTTATTAAAAGCAACCTATTAATAGGTGCATAAATGCATTTTTTCTGTTAATTGAAAAGTATTCCTCTTTTTTTTACAAAGCACTTTAGCTACCCACTGTAAAAGATCTAAAGAAATATATTACTATATATTTTGTAAAAATAAGTCTTAATATCTAGTAGGTTAGGAAAAATATATGTACAATCTCAAAAATTAAAAACAAAAGATATAATATTTGATTTGTACTGAAATAATTCCACATAACCAACAGTAATAAAACTTTAATTGCTTACTCCAACCAACATCTATTTCTCAGCTCCAGTTTTAATGGGCTCTACTTGGCTCTTCTGGGATATGATGAGCTCTGCTGGGATTGAGTGAGCTTTGTTGAGCCGAATTGAGCCTGGCTGTAGGCTGCAGGTAATGTTCAAATCTGATCCACGTATCTTTTCATTTGAGATCTCAGACTGAAAGAGAAGTTACAATTCAAGGCCTATTATTTTCTTAGGGCAGAGGGCAGGTGCTCAAGAAGATCAAATGGAAACACACAATACCTCTTAAATTCTCAGCTCAAAACTGACCCAAGATCATATCTGACTAAAATTCATTGGTCAGTTCGTGGAATATGAGCAAGCCCAAAGTCAGTGAAGGTTGGGATGAATTCTTTGCTTCCTATGAGGCATGTGAAAGCCATATGAAAATGGGCAGACTATAACATCTTACTACTGAGATGAAATAAAGATCAAGAGCAATAATTCAATGTATTACACAAGAGAAGAGTTTATTCTTATTTTTTTATCCCAAACAATGCCATGAGGCAGTAAATAATATGTTGCTAAATGAATTAAACACGGTCTAAACACGGTCTCCAACCTACCATGAAACTATGAGCTCCTGAATAGAATTAATTACATATTACCCAAATTTTGGATCCCCAAATCTACAAACAGGAATCAAATAAAGATGCTGAATGTTTGAACCATTTCAACACTCTTCTAACTTGAATGTAAATCTTCAGTTATATCATCTTTCTGTCTATCCTACATTCTAATCCCAAACCAAAGAAACCAAACCTGCTGTTGATTCAATTGCTACTCATAGCGACCCTACAGGATAGAGTAGAACTACTCCCCAGGGTTTCCAAGGAGTGGCTGTTGGATTTGAACTGCTAACCTTTTGGTTAGCAGCCATAGCTCTAATCCGCTTTGTCACCAGGGCTCCATCTTAATCCCAAAATGGTCTTAAAAAAATTAAATCTGATTGTCAGGCATTTATTTAACTGCCTCCCCACATTACCTTTTAAGAAAACATATTTCCATGTGATAGTTTCCAATACAAAGTTAAGACTTAGTCTTTTCCTCAATTACTTAGTAGTCCCTACCTTGACCAAACCGATGTTCTATTCATTATTCTTCCACTCATTTGGTTACCACATATAGTAGTTTGATAAGTATCATACTGATGTAATGGTAAAATGTGGAGGGAGGGGAAGTATTCTATGATCCTATAAATAGGTCTCATTCTTTTAGTGAACCTGTGCCCCTGAGTTTTAACCTTCAAAAGTATTTAACATTTTGTTTTTCATTCCTTAGGTGAGACAGAAAGGCTAGAGAAAGCTGGAGTTGGGTACTTCTCTTCCCCTACATTGAGGGACTGAGGGGATGAAATTAGGTATTTTCCTCCTTCCTCCATGGGATTCTCGAGGTAAAATTCACAAAATTGTGGAGGCCCGCTAGGCTGGCCACCAGGAGTTTTTAATCTGTCAAGCTAATTCATGCTTTAAAAAAAGAAAAAGGAACCATTGCCGTCGAGTTGATTCCAACTCATAGCAACACTATAGGACAGAGTTGAACTGTCCTATAGGATTTCCAAGGCTGTAAATCTTTACAGGAGCAGACTGCCACATCTTTCTCCCACAGAGTACCTGGTGGGTTCAAACCTCTAACCAAAATGCTTAACCACAGTCCATGCTCAGTAACCAGCAATTAGCCAATTACCCTTTAAGTATTCTTACCTAAATCGGGTACCGGAGCAGTTTCTGCTCCTGGTCACTTTGAGTTTCTGTATCTGCCTCGCTCTCGAGTTTTCAGGATAGTAATTTGCCCCATGACCTCAATTATCTGATGTATCTATGAACAATTTTTTATTTTAAGGTTTTCAGCTTTTTACTTGTTGTAAGTGTGGGAATGGCGATTTTCAGGGTCTTTACATGTTGGAAGGGAAAATTGAAGTACTCTTACACACACACACACACACACACACACACACAGGCAAGTAAGCTTAGAGTATTTACCCCAAAACTCAGTCCTTTACCACTGTCGTTCTTCACAAATGGTAGAACAGGCTGCATAAGCTCAATTACCACCATTGCTTCCCACCATTACTAGCCCTTGCTTTTCCTCATGATATTTTCTTTTTTTCTTCTTTTTCTTTTTCCCTCCTCCTATTTCAGTAAGATGAACTAAAGTTTCCTTTGGAGGGTGGCAGAACAAATTGATAAAACTCAAAGACTGCCAGTAAAAGGATTAACTCATCTGCAACATGAAAATCGTGACTAACAGCACCAGATAATCTTCAAGGATTGCCAGTAAGAGGTTAACTCATCTGAGATGTGAGAATTGTGACTACCATGAAGAGAAACTATAATCCTGTCCATATAAAACCTCCAGCCAGTCTCCAGTCAAGGAAACAGGTCTTTTGGAGGAGCTCATTCCCCTCTGTCTCCTGTAAATCAGTATACAATAAAACCATCTTGCTGCTCACCTCATTCCACCCCTGTCTCAGTATTGTCTTTTGCAGCAGGCAGCTCAGATCCATGATTTGCAATAACAATGGCTCCACTACACAACAGGTTATGTAAGCCAGAAGCCTAAGAATGATGTATGACATCTGCCTCTCTCTCTTCACTGATATCCAGTGCATTAGAAAATTCTGTTGATTTAACCTAATAAAAATTTCACAAGCTTGAACACATTCATATTTACCCCTTTCATTTTGTTTCTAACCAGAGCAACTTTTTAAGGGAGGAAACCTGATTGTGTCACCCCAGTACATAACACTTCTCATTGCTCTTAGGGTGAAGAAAACAGACCTCAGTGTTGCCTAAAACTGCATGTTTTGGCACTCACCTTAATCTCACAGCTCATCTATATTACACTCCCCCAAGTGCAGCCACAAGGTCTTTCAGTCCCTCATATTCACCATGCTTTCTTTCAACATATGCTTTCACATACATCATCCAGCTGTCTGATTGTGCTTCCCCACATTTTTCTCTCAGTTTACTTGATTCTTCTGTTTTTCATGGAATCATCACTTTGGAAGAGGAGTTTTTCCACATTATCTCATATTAATCAAATGACCTATTATAAACTTTTATATCTTCATGTTTCTCTCTTCTACAGCAATTAACCCAATTACAATTATCATATTAACTTATATGCATGCTAATGGTACATATATCAAGAGGCAGCTGTTGGAACAGAATAAGGGGATACTTTGTGGTTTAAAGTCAGGAAAAGTGTGTCAGAGTTGTATCCTTTCACCATACTTATTCAATCTCTATGCTGAGCAAACAATTGGAGAAGCTAGACTATATGAAGAACAGGGCATCAGGATTGGAGGAAGACTCATTAACAACTTGCATTATGCAGACGACACAACCTTGCTTGCTAAAAGTGAAGAGGACTTGAAGCACTTACTGATGAAGATCAAAGACCACAGCCTTCAGTATGGATTACACCTTAACATAAAGAAAACAAAAATCCTCACAACTGGACCAATAAGCAACATCATGATAAATGGAGAAAAGATTGAAGTTGTCAAGGATTTCATTTTATTTGGATCCACAATCAACCCCCATGGAAGCAGCAGCCAAGAAATCAAAAGATGCATTGCATTGGGCAAATCTGCTGCAAAAGACCTCTTTAAAGTGTTAAAGAGCAAAGGTGTCACCTTGAAGACTAAGGTGCACCTGACCCAAGCCATAGTGTTTTCAATCACCTCATATGCATGCAAAAGCTGGACAATGAATAAGGAAGACCAAAGAAGAATTGATGCCTTTCAAGTATGGCGTTGGTGAAGAATACTGAATATACCATGGACTGCCAAGAGAAGGAACATATCTGTCTTGAAAGAAGTACAGCCAGAATGCTCCTTAGAAGCAAGTATGGCAAGTCTACATCTCACATCCTTTGGATATGTTTAGGAGGGATCAGTCCCTGGAGAAGGACATCATGGTTGGTAAAGTAGAGGATCGGCGAAAAAGAGGAAGACCCTCAAGGAGCTGGACTGACACAGTGGCTGCAACAATGGGCTCAAGCATAACAATGATTGAGAGGTTAGCGCAGGACCAGGCAGTGTTTCGTTCTGTTGTATATAGGGTCCTTATGAGTTGGAGCAGACTCGATGGCACCTAACACATCATGTTAATATTCCAAGGAATATGTCTTTTTCTGTTTTGTTTTGTTTTTGTTGTTTAATCATCATCGTATCCTTAGTGACTGTCAGAGAGTCTAATCCACTCATTAAATTTACCACCAATATTATCTGATTGGCTAAACTAAAAACTAGCAGAATTATATGCTCAGGAATGATTTGCAATAAACTGTGGGTTTATTTGTTTGTTTGTTGAGACTGAAATAGACCTACTTTGGCATTAAGTTGGTGTTGAATAAATATCAGCCTGACATGTGAAAAGCAATTTTTGACTTCATATTTACATCCATGGCCAAACAAATCTACTTATGTAATAGACCATGACCATCAACTGCAACAATGACTTAAAAGTTCTGTTTAATGTGAAAAAAAAAAAAAAATTAAGTACTGCAGCATATCTCTAGGTTTTATTTTGGTGAAACATATACTGTCCAGACTTGAACTGACGGCCAGCATGAGCCTATGACTGTTTCTAACTAGATAAATAAAATACTATTTTCTTTATTATGATTTTTTTTTCTCAAACCCTCAAACCAGTTTGAACTGTTTGTTCTGTCTCTTTATTTCTACTTGTTTCATAGCACTCTTTCCGCCCATTGTTTGTATTTTTTGTTATTTCTTTTTAAATTACATTTTTATTCAAAAGATATTTTTATCTATCTTTGAAAACACTATCTTCGACACCTATCATAATAGATTATAGGTATATAATAGCTATTTTTTTTTTAAATATATATTTTATTGTACTTCAGGTGAAAGCTTACAGAGCAAATAGTTTCTCATGAAATAGTAGTACACATGTTGTTTTTTTTGACATTGGTTAACAACCCCACAACGTATTAAGCCTCTAAATTCTCAACCTTTTTTTTGATGAAAATTACAGATGGCCAAAGATACACCGTTTCAAAATTTTCTACATTCACAGTTCAGTGACATTGACTACGCTCTTCCAACTGTGCTGTTATTCTCACTTCAGATGAAGGCTTACAGAACAAAATAGTTTTTCATTTAACAGTTACTTCACATGTTGCCCTATGACAATGGTTAACAATCTCACAGCACATCAAGAATATCCTTACTCCACCTTGTGTTCCCTATCACCAGGGGGCTTCCTTGTCCCCTTCTGTCTTCTGGACCTTGTCAGTGGACTATTGCACCTCTTTAGTCTCCTTTGTTTATTTATTTATTTATTTATTTTTATTTTATTTAAACACCATTTCAAAACTTTTTACTTACACATTTAAGTGATATTGACTATGCTCTTCCAATTGTGCTGCCATTCTCGCCCAAGATGAAGGCTTACAGGACAAAACAGCCTCCCATTTAATAGTTACTACAAATGTTGCCCTATAGCAGTGGTCAACCATCTCACAATACATCGACAGTGTCCTTATTCAATTTGTGTTCCTTATCATCAGTTTCCTAGTCTCCCTCTGCCTTCTGGCCCTTGTCACCGGACTCCTGTACATCGTTAGTCCCATTTAGTTTTACTGGGGTGTCCATTCCCAGGCTTAATATCGAACCTTGAAGGTAACTTCCCCTCTGAGCTGAAAGGGTGTCTGGGGGCCACACTCTCGAGGTTTCTCTAGTATTCTTTAGGCCAGTATATCTGGTCTTCTTTTTTTTTTTTTTTTTTTGGGAGTTAAAATTATGCTCTACATCCTACTCCAGCTCTGCCCAGAACCCTCTGTTGTGATCCTGGTCAGAGGAGTCATTGGTGGTAGCCGGGCACCATCCAGCTGTACTGGGCTCAGTCCCGTGGAGGCCTTGGTAGCTGTGGACCATTAGTCCTTCGGACTAATCTTTTCCTTGTATCCTGTTCTCTTCATTCTCCCTTGTTCCCGAAGGGATGAGATCAGTGGAGTATCTTAGATGGCCGCTCATAGGCTTTTAAGACCCCAGACACTACTCACCAAGGTAGAATGTAGAGCATTATCTTTATAAGTAGTGTCATGCCAATTGAGCTAGATGTTCCCCGAGTTCATGGTCCCCAGAGCCCTCCGTCCAACAACTCAGTCCCTCGGGGGGTTTGGATGTGTCTATAGGGCCTCCATGACCTTTCCTTGTGCAGGTTGTGTTAGTTTCCCCTGTACTATGTACTATCTCATCTCTCACCCAAGTTACCACTTACCTATTACCTATTTAGTATCCCCCCCACCCTCCCATCCCTGGTAACCAACAAGGATTGTTACATTTTGCATGTGAATTTTTTCATGGGTTTTTACAATAGAGGTCTCATACAATATTTGTCCTTTTGTGATTGACTTATTTCACTCAGCATGATGTCCTCCAGTTTCATCCATGTTATGAGATGGTTCACCGATTCATTGTTCTTTCTCGTTGCATAGTACTCCATTGTGTGTATGTACCATAGTTTGTGTATCCATTCGTCTGTTGATGGACATCGAGGTTGTTTCCATCGTTTTGCTATTGTGAATAATGCTGCCATGAACATAGGTGTGCATATGTCTATTCAAGTGATGACTCTTATTTCTCTAGGATATATTCCTAGGAGTGGGATTGCTGGATCGAATGGTACGTCTATTTCTAGCTTTCTGAGGAAACGCCATATCATTTTCCAAAATGGCTGTATCATTTTGCATTCCCACCAGCAGTGTATAAGAGTTCCCGTCTCCCCGCAGCCCCTCCAACATTTGTTATTTCCAGTGTTTTTGATTCGTGCCAGTAATGCCGGGGTGAGATGGTATCTCATTGTGGTTTTAATTTGCATTTCTCTAATGGCTAGTGATCGCGAGCATTTCCTCATGTGTCTGTTGGCCATTTGAATGTCTTCCTTGGTGAAGTGTCTGTTCATTTCCTTTGCCCATTTTTTGATAGGATTGGTTGTCTTTTTGTTGTAGAGGTGTTGGATTTTCTTGTAGATTATGGAGATTAGACCTTTGTCTGACTTGTACTGTCCAAAAATTTTTTCCCAGTCTGTAGGTTCTCTTTTAACTCTTTTGGTGAAATCTTTTGAAGAGCATAGATGTTTGATTTTTAGAAGATCCCAATTATCTAGTTTATCTGTTGGGTTTTTTGTGTTGATGTTTATGGTTTATATCCTGTTAATGCCATGTATTAAGGCCTGAAGTGTTGGTCCTATTTTTTCTTCTATGAATTTTATAGTTTGAGGCTTTATATTCAGGTCTTTGATCCATTTTGAAGTAGTTTTTGTATATGGTGTGAGGTATGGGTCCTGTTTCATTTTTCTACAAATGGATATCCAGTTTTGCCAGCACTATTTGTTAAAAAGACTGTCTTTTCCCCATTTGATGTATTTTGGGCCCTTGTCAAAAATCAGGTGACCGTAGGTGGATGGATTTACATCTGAGTTCTCAATTCTGTTCCATTGGTCAATGTCTCTGTTGTTGTACCAGTACCAGGCTGTTTTGAGTACTGTAGCTGTATAGTAGGTTCTCAAGTCAGGTAGTGTGAGTCCTCCAACTTTATTCTTCTTCTTCAGTAGTGCTTTACTTATTCGAGGTTTCTTCCCTTTCCATATAAAGTTAATAATTAGTTTTTCCATCTCTTTGAAGAATGTTGTTGGTATTTGTATCGGAATTGCATTGTATTTGTAGATTGCTTTAGGTAGAATTGCCATTTTCACAAAGTTGAGTCTGCCTATCCATGAGCATGGTATGTTTTTCCATTTATGTAGATCCCTTTGGGTTTCATGCAGCAGTGTTTTGTAGTTTTCTTTGTATAGGTCTTTTATATTCCTGGTCAGATTTATTCCTAAGTATTTTATCTTTTTAGGGGCTATTGAAAATGGTATTGATTTCCTGATCTCCTTTTCATCGTTCTCTTTACCGGTGTATAGGAATCCAACTGATTTTTGAATGTTTATCTTGTATCCTGCTACTCTGCTGAATCTTTCTATTACTTCCAGTAAATTTCTCGTGGAGTCTTTAGGGTTTTCTATGTATAGTATCATATCATCTGCAAACAGGGAGAGTTTAACTTCTTCATTACCAATTTGGATGCCCTTTATTTCTTTTTCTTGCCTTACTGCTCTAGCTAGAACTTCCAGCACAATGTTAAATAGGAGTGGTGATAAAGGGCATCCTTGTCTTGTTCCTGTTTTCAGGGGGAATGTTTTCAGCCTTTCTCCATTAAGAATGATATTGGCTGTTGGTTTTGCATAGATGCCCTTTATTATGTTGAGAAATTTCCCTTCTATACCTATTTTATTGAGAGCTTTTATCAGGAATGGGTGTTGGACTTTGTCAAATGCCTTTTCTGCATCAATTGAGATAATCATGTGATTTTTTTCTTTTCTTTTATTTATGTGGTGGATTACGTTGATGGATTTTCTAATGTTAAACCATCCTTGCATACCTGGTATGAATCCTACTTGGTCGTGGTGTATTATTTTTTTGATATGATACTGAATTCTATTGGCTAGAATTTTGTTCAGAATTTTTGCATCTATATTCATGAGAGATATTGGTCTGTAATTTTCTTTTTTTGTGATGTCTTTGCCTGGTTTTGGTATCAGCGTTATGCTGGCTTCATAGAATGAATTTGGAAGTGTTGCTTCCTCTTCTATGCTTTGAAATAACTTGAGTAGAACTGGTACGAGCTCTTCTGTAAATGTTTTGTAGAATTCTCCAGTGAAGCCATCTGGGCCAGGGCTTTTTTTGGTTGGAAGTTTTTTTATTACCTTTTCAATCTCTTCTCTTGTTATGGGTCTATTCAGATTTTCAATATCACTTTGTTGTAGTTTGGGTAGGCCGTATGTTTCTAGAAATTTATCCATTTCCTCTAGGTTTTCAAATTTGTTGGAATATAGTTTTTCATAATATTCTGTTATAATCCTTTTTATTTCAGTTGGGTCTGTTGTAATGTCCCCCATTTCATTTCTTATTTGGGTTATTTGTGCCCTCTGCTGTTTTTCTTTTGTCAGTCTGGCCAGTGGTTTGTCGATTTTGTTGATTCTTTCAAAGAACCAACTCTTGGTTTTGTTGATTCTTTCTATTGTTTTTCTGTTCTCTGTTTCATTGATTTCTGCTCTGATCTTTACTATTTCCTTTCTTCCGGTGGTTGTAGGCTTTTTTTGTTGTTCTCTTTCTATTTGTTTGAGTTCTGTAGTTAATGTTTTGATTTTGTCCCTTTCTTCTTTTTTGATATGTGCATCTATTGCTATAAATTGTCCTCTGAGGACTGCCTTTGCTGTGTCCCAAAGGTTTTGGTATGATGTGTTTTCATTTTCATTTGATTCTAGGAATTTTTTAATTCCATCTCTGATTTCTTCTATTACCCATTGATGTGTAAGCAGATTATTATTCAGTTTCCATGTGTTTGATTTTTTTTCCTTGCTCTTTCTAGTGTTAATTTCTACCTTGATGGCGTTGTGGTCAGAGAAGATACTGTGAATTATCTCAGCATTTTGGATCTTGTTGAGGATTGCTCTGTGGCCTAAGATGTGGTCTATTCTGGAGAACGTTCCATGTGCATTGGAAAAGAATGTGTACTTTGCAGCGGTTGGATGGATTGTTCTATATATGTCTATGAGGTCCAGTTGGCTGATTGTGTCCTTTAGGTCTTCTGTATCTTTGCTGAGTTTCTTTTTAGTTGTTCTGTCCTTTACTGAGAGTGGTGTGTTGAAGTCTCCTACTATTATTGTGGAACTGTCAATTTCTCTTTTCAGTGCTGTTAGAGTTTTTTTTATGTATTTTGGAGCCCTGTCATTGGGTGCATAGATATTTATTATGGTTATGTCTTCATGATGGATCATCCCCTTAATCATTATATAGTGTCCTTCTTTGTCTTTTATGGTAGATTTTGTTTTAAAGTCTATTTTATCTGAGATTAGAATTGCCACTCCTGCTCTTTTTTGATAGTTGTTAGCTTGATATATTTTTTTCCAACCTTTGATTTTTAATAAATTCACATCTTTGTTTCTAAGATGTGTCTCTTGTAGACAGCAAATAGATGGATCCTGTTTTCTTATCCATTCTGCCACTCTCCGTCGCTTTATGGGTGCATTGAGTCCATTTACGTTCAGTGTAATTATTGATAGATGTGAATTTGTTGCTGTCATTTTGTAGTGCTTTTTTTTGTGATGCTGAAGTTTTCTTTGTTCTTCTTACTCTCTTGTGCTGAGTTCCTTTTGTTTGTGGATTTTGTGTTCATTTCTTTTGTTTTTGTAGGTTTTGGTTTTGTTGAGACTTTATGTTTTTCGTCTTTATTTTTATGAGTTGGTTTGTTAACTTTTTTTGTGGTTACCATGAATTTTACCCTTATCTTTATAATTTTGAAGCAGTCTACTGTTACTTGGTATCGCCTTGCCTTCTTCTCCTTTAGAAGGTTCTATACCTATGCCGTTTGTTCCCTCTTTCATTGTTTTGATGTTGTTGTCATCCTTTGATTGATTTCTCTGATTCCCTGTTGTATATCTTTTGTTTTTGGAAAGTCGTCTGTAGTTCAGTTCCTAGAATGGTATCTGGTTCATGTTAACCTGCGTCCTAGGTCCTAGGTCCTGCCTGAGGGCTTAAGCTGTTTGTCCTCAGATCGAAGAACTCCCTTTAATAATTCTTGTAAGTTTGTTTTGACTTTTGCATATTCCTTTAGTTACTGTTTATCTGGAAATGACCTAATTTCACCATCAAATCTGAATGAGAGTTTTGCAGGATATATTATTCTTGGCTGACAATTTTTTTCTTTCAAGATTTTATATATGTCATCCCATTGCCTTCTTGCCTGCATGGTTTCTGCTGAATAATCTGAGCTTAGTCTTATTGTTTCTCCTCTGTGTGTGACTTCTTGTTTTTCACGAGCTGCTCTCAGGATTCTTTTTTTGTCTTTAGTTTTAGCGAGTGTGAATATGATATGTCTTGGTGATTTTCTTTTGGGGTCTCTTCTATATGGGGTTCGTTGAGCTTCTTGGATGACCAGCTTTTCATCTTTCATGATATTGGGAAAGTTTTCTGTCAGCAGTTCCTCAATGATCCTCTCTGTGTTTTCTGTTTTCTCCCCCTGTTCTGGTATGCCAATCACTCGTAAGTTTTTGCTTTTAATTGTGTCCCACATAACTCTCAGGGTCTCTTCATTTTTCTTTGTTCTTTTTTCTGAGTTTTCCTGAAACAGAGTTGTATCCAAGTGTTTGTCTTCAGTTCCACTGATCCTGTCTTCCATGGTTTCAAATCTACTTCTCAGCCCTTCTATGACACCGTCCATTTCTGAAATCTTGTTGTTTATCTTTTGGATTTCTAATTGTTGTTTTTGTATAATTTCGAGTTGTGAATTTATTTTGGCATTTTGTTCTTGCATCATCTTCCTGAATTCTTCCAATTTTTTGTCTGTATTTTCCATAAATTTGTCTATTTTTTCCTCATGTTTGTCAGCTTTTTGCCTCAGTTCTTGGAAAATTCCGAGTATTAGTGATTTGAGTTCCGTATCAGGTACTTCTAGTGCATTTTCTTCCACAGGAGAGTTATCTGGTGTTTTAATTTGGACGCCTATTGGAGCCATCTTGTCTTGTTTTTGTAAATGTTTTGATATTGTTTGCTGTTTTCGGTGCATTCAGTAGATATTTCTCTCGTTTATTGATTGTAGATTTTTTTTTTTTGTTTTTTTCATTCTTGTGACAGCTGGGCAGATCTAGTTGAGGAGGAGCCACTGGGATGGGTTGCTTGTGGCACTCACCGCAGCCACCAGGACGGTCGGTAGTCAGTGCTGGGCAGGTTCCAATAGGGCGTGCCTGCACCGCTTGGTGATGTGATGTCTAGTGCACGGTGCAGGTAGGTAGGGTGCAGCGGGAAGATGGTTATGTGTGAAGCTAAGCTGGATATGGGAGAGAGGAGAGAGGAGGAGGAGCAAAAAGCGTACAAACATAAAAGAATGCTAGGGGAGCTTGTCGTTGGAATGTACAGATGAGAGACTATGGGATGGAGGAAACCAGAAGGGGGAAGAGAAAGAAAAGGAAAGAATGACCAAATAAAAATCAGAAAAGTTAAAGAACTGCAAAGTTCCCAGGGATCCCACCGATGCAGCTATGAGGTCTGGGGGAGTCGGTCTCAATTTTCACAGCTCAGCCTGGCCAGAAGGTACAGAGGCATACATCGCCTGGAATTCAGGGATCAGAAAGAGAAGGAAGAGATAGAGAGACAAGAAATTAAGCAATGAAGAAAGACAAAAGAGAAAAAGAGGTAAAAGATGACAAAACTAATCAAAAAAGGAAGAAAAATAAAATTGAGAGGAAAAAAAAAAAAAGGGCAACACCAGCAGTCAGTGCCTTCAAATGGGACCCAGAGAGCCCCCACTCAGGGGCGCGAATTCCAAGAAGCCGGTAGTCTCGGGGTTAAGTGACCGTGGCCACGGGAAGCAGAGGGGCCAACGAACAAAGGCCCCAGGATCCCACCCGCGCGGGAGCCCAGACCTGGAAACAGCCACACGCCCAAACGCAGCCCTATAGCCCCGCAGGAGAGAGCAGAGACGGCACTCGGAACCAGGCACCCAGGCAAAAGGAGGGGGAGGCAGCAGAAAAAGGGTCGCTAGGTGCCAGCAAATGGCTCCCAGAAAGCCTCCAGCCCGGGCGCGCGGAATCCAAGCACCGGCGCCCCCCTGCTCAGGGACTCCGGCCACGGAAAGCAGAGGGGCGAACGAACAAAGGCCCCGGGATCCCACCCACGCGGGAGCCCAGACCTAGAAACAGCCACACGCCCGCACGCAGCCCTACAGCCCCGCAGGAGAGAGCAGAGACGGCACTCGGAACCAGGCACCCAGGCAAAAGGAGGGGGAGGCGGCAGAGAAAGTTTCGCTAGCTGCCAGCAAACGGCTCCCAGAAAGCCGCCAGCCCAGGCGCGCGGAATCCAAGCACCAGCACCCCCCAGCCCAGGGACCCTGGCCACGGAAAGCAGGGGATCCCCAGCTGAGGCGGAGAGGGGTGGGTGGTGGGAGAGCGTGCACCGCAGTTTACCGGTCGTTCTGTCTCCGACCAGATGCTCTGCAAGGCTGCTCTCCCGTTTGCTGGTCTCCGATAGGAATCCAAGATGGTGGATCCGTGCTGCGTTAGCTGGTAAGGAATCTCTGCCTGAGTCTCTCCTCGCTCTCCGTTCTCTTTTAGTATTCTCACTCCGTTTGGTGTTTGGCTGAGTTCTTTATCTCTTCATTTGGTGTTCTAGGGTTTCAGGATTGTTGATTCTCTGTTAGGCTTAGTTTTTCGGATCTTTGCTGTGGAGGGACGGCGTGGTGTTTCTGCCTAGAGCGCCATCTTCAATAGCTATTTTTTAATTAAATAACACATGACTTTACTGACTTTGCATCAGTGAAAAATACGCCAGTAGGATGAGAACTATGATTCTGCAGTGGTGAAGACCTGTGGCATTCTTCTGTTTCTTATGTTGTTGTTGGGTGCTGCCCGGTCAATTCTGACTCACAGTGACCATATAGGACCCTGTAGAACTGCCCAACTTGGTTCCCTAGGCTGATATTTCTATGGGAGCAGATCACCAGGTCTTTTCTTCAATGGAGTCGCTGGTGGGTTTGAGCCACTGACCTTTCAGTTAACAGCCGAGCACTTAACCATTGCTCAACCAGTGCTCCTTTTGTTTGTTTTGATTGTTAAAAAAGAACAAAAAAACAAAAAACAAAGCAGTTGCTGTCAAGTGATTCCAACTCATGGTGACTTCATGTGTACAGAGTAGAACTGCACTCTGGGATTTTCAAGGCTGTGATGTTTCAGAAGCAGATTGTCAGGCTTTTCTTCCAAGGCACATCTGGGTTAATTCAAAACACCAACCTTTCGGTTAATAGTCAAGTGCTTAACTATTTGTACCACCCAGGTATTCTACTGTTATAGTTGCTAAGGACTCTAAAATGTTACTAAAGTATTTCCCCCTATAAAGAATACAAAAAATAAAACTTACAATGAATCTCAGTTAAGTAGATCTGCAGAGCTATGCTTTCCTAACTTTTTTAAAATCTGTTCTAGTGGTCATGTCTGATAGAATCATCTAAAGAAAAAGAATAGGCAGTCTTCAAATTATGAATAAGTTCTGTTCCTAAGTCTGTCTTTAAGTTGAATTTGTACATAAGTCAAAGCAGTTAGGTATGATTCATATCTAAGGTCAGTTAGTCAAATGTTTGCCTTAGTATATAATATATAGTGTAACTTTCTATGCACAAAAAACATTAAACACTTCCAGATACTCTAAAACACCTTTGGCATAATCATACAGTAATAATAATAATGTTTTGATGCCTGTTACAAAGTAGACCAGTTTGCTATTATGAACCATTGTATGTACCTCAAATTTTTGATATAATAGGCTTTATTGGTGTTGTTTTGTGACTATGGGATGTACATAATCAGATTTCATAACTTTCAGACTGCCTGTATTTCATTTTGCTTTCTTTTGAAAAAAATTGCTCAGAAAGGAGATATATTTGTTCTTAGTTCTGTTCTTCATGCATAAACTAACACTTCAGCAACAAATCTTACTGCATATAAACGAGCATTTCATGGAGATTGAATAATTAAGGTGGAAAATATAGGTGGTGTAAAGTGCATTATATGTTACTTAAATTTTTCTTTAAATTTAGGAATCAATTTTCATATGCAAAGATTTTTAGCAAATTTTGAAAATTCCATTTTTTAATCTTTTATGCCAATAACCCAGAAAAAGATCCAGTTTCACTATTTTACATCACTATAAACTATATCAAATAGTGTAATTTTTGATGACAATTTTTAAAGTGTTATGGTAGAATGATAGCTACAAAAACACGCAAGAATATTCTCTAACCTTAAGTGAAGTACACCAGAACTATATTTTATAAAATTATAGGAACTGAGAAGGAAACTTGGCACTGAGTTCTTAGAAATGTGCAATAAGGATATATGATGAATTCAAGATTCACTGTTTCTATCAAATAAATAAAAGAGTTTGCTTAGACGCTTCTTTCTCTCTCTCTCTCTCTTTTTTTTTTTTTTTACTAAGCCCATAGATAAAGCCTTCCCATTAAAAAAAAACCCAAACCTGTTGCTGTCAAGTTCTATTCAGAGGGACCCTAGAGGACAGAGTAGAAGTGCCCCATAGGATTTCCAAGGAGCAGCTGGTGGATTCAAACTGCAGACCTTTGGTTAGCAGCTGAGCTCTTAACCACTCCACCATATGATTTAGTGAAAAAAGTCCTATAAAACATCCCAAAAGCAACAATTTTGAAATTAATAATGCTATTTCTTTAAAAAAAAAAAAAAGCTCCATAATGTAAGTGGATGGTAGATCTTCAGCCCTTCAGGAAAGTCATAAAAATAATTACATAAGAGATAACAATATTATGGTATAGATACTTTGTTCTATGATAATCTACCTCCCTGAATTAATAAAATTTAGAATATAGATGAAAAGTTGAATCTAATCCACTGAAATTAGTGTTACTTGAAGTTTATTTATCACAATGGAGCTTTTTTTGTTGTTGCTGTGAAAAAAGGAAAATAATTTACTTAAGAGGACATATATTTGCTTTTCTGGGAGTCACCACCCACCATCATTATTATACAATTTAGACCTTTTCTTGACTACTTAGAATGGAGCTGGTATTGTACTAGATACTTTACGTAACTCTTTAAATCCTCCCAACAATCAGTTTTGGTAGTTTGGTGGGCCTTAGGTTTGTGTTCATTTTATATAACGGCTCAGGGAGTTTAAGCACCTCGCCTGATGTAACAAAATCTCAATGCTTTTTACATTGCAAAAATATTCTCTCTTGAACCACTATCATAAGAACTCAAGAAAAGTTTTAAACACAGAAAAATCATGGTGAGTGGCATCTGGGGTCTTAAAAGCTAACGATTGGCCATCTAAGATCCATCAATTGGTCCCAACCCACCTGGAGCAAAGGAGAATGAAGAACACAAAAGACACAAGGAAAAAAATATATTCTTTCCTGAGAAGCGCAAGTATCTTTATGGCTTTTTTTTTTTAATTGGATCTTTTTTTTTTAAATTGTGCTTTAGGTGAAAGTTTACAGCTCAAGTTAATTTCTCATACAAAAATTTATACACATATTGTTTTATAACATTAGTTGCAATACCCACAGTGTGACAGCACACTCCCCCTTTCCACTCCGGGTTCCCCGTGTCCATTAAACCAGTTCCCATCCCTTCCTACCTTTTCATCCTGCCTCTGGACAGGAGCCGCACATTTGGTCTCGTGTATCCGATTGAACTAAGAAGCACACTCCCCACGTGTATTATAATTTTGTTTATAATCCTGTCTAATCTTTGTCTGAAGAGTGGGGTTCGGGAACGGTTTTAGTTCTGGGTTAACAGAGTGTCGGGGGGCGATAGTTTTAAGGGTTCATCCAGTCTCTGTCAGACCATTAAGTCGGGTCTTTTTAGGTGAATTTGAGTTCTGCCCAGCAGTTTTCTTCTACTCAGTCCAGGACTGTTTGTTGTTTTCCCTGTCAGGGAGGTCATTGTTGGTAGCCTGGCACCATGGAGTTTAGGTCTCAGGCTGGTGGAGTCTCTAGTTTGAGTGGTCCTTTAATCTCTTGGGCTAATATTTTCCTTGTGTCTTTGGTTTTCTTCATTCTCCTTTGCTCCAAGTAAGATGGGACCGACTGATGCATCTTAGATGGCCGCTTGCAAACTTTTTAGATCCCAGATGCCACGCACCAAAAGTAGGATGCAGAACACTTTCTTAACAAACTTTGTGATACCAATTGACCTAGATGTCCCCCAAAACTATGGTCCCCAGGCCCCAGCCCCAGCTACTCTGTCACTCAAAGTGTTTGGATTTGTCCAAGAAACGTCTTAGCTTTTGCTTTGGTCCATATGTGATGACTTCTTCTGTATTGTGTGTTGTCCTTCCCTTCACTGAAGCTGATCCTTGTCTACTATCAAGTAAGTGAATTCCTCTCCTCCTCCCTCATCACACTTGTAACCATCAAGGGATGCTTTTTTCTATGTTTAAACTTTTCCGTGAGTTCTTCTAATAGTGGTCTCATACAATACTTGTCCTTTTGTGACTGACTAGGTTCACTCAGCATAATGCCCTCTAGATTCATCCATACTGTGAGAGGTTCGTCATTGCTCTTTATCAATGCATATTATTCCACTGTCTGTATGTACCATAATTTGTTTATCCATTTTTCTGTTGATGGGCACCTAGGTTGTTTCCATCTTTTGTTGTGAACAATGCTGCAATGAACATGGGTGTGCATATTTCTATTTGTGTGATGGCTCTTATTTCTCTAGGATATATTTCTAGAAGTGGGATTGCTGAATCCTATGATATTTTTATTTGTAGCTTTTTAAGGAAGCATCTAATTGTTTTCCAAAGTGGTTGAACCATTTTACATTCCCACCAGCAGTGCATAAGTGTTCCAATCTCTCCACAATCTCTCCAACATTTATTATTTTCTGGTTTTTGGGTTAATGCCAGCCTTGTTGGGGTGAGATGGTCTCTCATTTTAGTTTTGATCTGCATTTCTCTAAGGGCTAATGATCATGTGCATTTCCTCATGTGCCTGTTAGCTGTCTGAATATCTTCTTTGGTGAAAGGTCTTCATAGCCTTCGCTCATTTTTTAACTGGATTATTTGTCTTTTTGTTGTTGAGTTAGTACAGTATCTTGTAGACTTTAGAGATTAGACCCTTATCGGATATGTCGTAGCCAAAATTTTTTTCCCAGTCTGTAGGTTGTCTTTTTACTCTTTTTGTGGAGTATTTTGATGAGTATAAGTGTTTGATTTTTAGGAGCTCCCAGTTATCTAGTTTCTATTCTAGTGTTTGTGCATTGTTAGTCATGGTTTGTATACTATTTATGCCATGTTCTAGGGCTCCTAGAATTGCCTCTATTTTTTCTTCCATGATCTATATCATTTTAGATTTTTTTATTTAGGTCTTTGATCAGTTTTTAGTTAGTTTTTGTGTATGGTGTGAGATATGGGTCCTGTTTCATTTTTTAACGGGTGAATCTTCAGTTATGCCAGGACCATTTGTTAAAGAGATTGTCTTTATTTTTCCAGGGCCTCTTCCCTTTCCATATGAAGTTGGTGATTTGTTTCTCCATCTCGTTAAAACGTGCTGTTGGAATTTGGATCGGGATTGCACTGCATCTGTAGATCGCTTTGGGTAGAACTGACATTTTCACAATGTTGAGTCTCCCTATCCATGAACATGGTACTTTTTTCTGCTTATGTAGGTCTCTTTTGGTTTCTTGCAGTAGTGTTTTGTGGTTTTCTTTGTATAGATCTTTTATGTCTCTGGTTCGATTTATTCCTAAATACTTAATTTTCTTGGGGGCTATTGTAGATGGTATTGATTTGGTGATTTCCTCTTTGAAGTTCTCTTTGTTGGTGTAGAGGAATCCAACTGATTTTTTGTATGTTTATCTTGTATTTTGATACTTTGCTGAAATCTTCTATTAGTTCCAGCAGTTTTCTTATGGATTCTTTGGGGTTTTCTCTGTATAAGATGATATCATCTGTGAATTGGGATAACTTTACTTTTTCCTTACCAATTTGGAAGCCCTTTATTTCTTTTTCTAGCCTTATTGCTCTGTCAAGGACCTTTAGCACAATGTCAAATAAGAGTGGTGATAAAGGGCATCATTGTCTGGTTTCTGTTCTAAAGGGGAATGCTTTCAGTCTCTCTCTGTTTAGAATGATGTTGGTTGTTGGCTTTGTATAAATGCTGTTTATTATGTTGAGGAATTTCCTTTGTATTCCTACTTTGCTGAGAGTTTTTGTCAGGAATCGGTATTGGACTTTGTCAAATGCTTTTTCTGCATTAATTTATAAGATCATGTGGTTCTTATCTTTTGTATTATTTATGTAATGGATTACATTGATTGATTTTCTAATGTTGAACCATCCCTGCACACCTGGTATGAGTCCCTCTTGGTCAGAATACAATGTAGCTTTTGACTGGAGTTCAGCATGGTTTTATTTTGTAGCTTACAAAGCAGGAGTGCATATATTTTATGTTGCTAATCAAGGAAATATTGCTATAGTTATATTGGAAAATGCCAATGCTATTCCCTTGAGGTGGATTCTAAGCTTCTGGTGTGAAAATACATAGGGAAGCTGATGAATATATGAGTGAGATGTTTCCCTAGTTAAGTAGCTCATGGCATTGGTTTACAGATCTATTTAGAGAGGCCCACGAGCCCTGGTAGCTCAGAGGTTAAGTGCTCCACTGGTAACCAGAAGCTCAGCAGTTTGAACCCACCAGACGCTCCTTGGGAGAAAGATGTGATGGTTGGCTTCCTAAAAGATTTACAGCCTTCTAAACCCTATGGGGCAGTTCTACCATGTCCTATAAGGTTTCTGTGAGTTGGAATAGACTCTACAGCAATGGTTTTGGTTTTGGTTTATAGAGGCCCAATGAGTGTGAAACACAAAACATCTCTTTGATAGTTGTGACAGAATTTTCTTTTCTTCACACTGGACGTGATGGGGAAGCCTATGTATCAGGTTTTCACTAGCACCTGTCTAATATTTGCAGCATCGGGCCTGGACAAAGACAAAATAATGATTGTCACGGTGGAGAGATAAAAAAGAGCTGGGTCTTTTATAAGCCTTCTAGGTCAAACCGTGTCTCTGGATTTTCCAGTTATTGAGCCAACAATTTCTTGATGTTTAATTCAGGCAGAGTTGAGTTTCAGTCTTGCAAAACCATTTTACATTGTTATAAAAACAGTAACAATTAAAATCATTTTATTATCAGAAGGAGGCAGCAATACTGTGACTATACACTGGATCTTTTAGGATTTCTTAACTTTTTGGACCACAAGGTTTTTAGGAACTCACTAAATGTTAGCTAGATGTACTATGGGTAAGTTATTTATATTAACTTAGACTCATTTTTTCCATCTCTAAAACTGGAAAATTGTAACTACCCTAATGGGAGGATTAGAAATAAGGCATAAAACACTCTTAATACACTGCTCGCCACAGAGCAAACCTTAATAGTTTGTTGTGATTGGCAACCATATTACAAAGTGCTATTTTGAAGCCAGGCTCAGTATTGCTTAAGAAGTTTTATGAATAAGAAAAAGCATTTAATTCTTTTTCTCTGTTATTCTGCAGTACCAACAATTTTATTTATCACTTCGTTGTATTTGAAGATGATTTGTCTTAAGTCAATCAACTCTGATACAATAAGTAAATGCATGTAAGTCCAGATACTGAAAATATACTCCCAAGACTGGTTTTCTTGCAACTGTATAACTATGGCTGTCAATTCCTATTTCTCCAATGTTAAGTGCAAGCTCACTGACAATGACCCCTACTGGTGAGTAATTAACTTCCCCTGTCAGAATTTCTTGATAGTGTGTGCTAATGTGAAGTTCACTGCTACAAAAGATGTAGGAAAAGCAACAACAAAAAACAACAGACTCTTCAGAGAACAAAATCTCAGCAGGTTCAAGTTTTAAAATAACGTACCTGCTGGCAGATCCAATAAACCTGCTGATTACTGGCTACTCTCCTTGAATCCTGCTGTGTCTTACCTAGTCAACTGAAGCGACCGCCATTCTAAGTGATTGCTAATAGTGCATGTCAAGGGGATATATGTTGTGGCTTATTATTGTTATCAGGAAAATGATAAGAACAGTTACTGCTAGCCTGGAAACAGAATGAAGGATTAGAATATATTGTCAAATATATTTTTACAGTATAATGCTTTGCAAGAAGAAGCCTAAAGTGTGCAATTAACTGTTTATTCAATCGTACTGCACAGTTAAGATTTTTTTCTCTTATATAACAATTTAAAAATTAATAACGATTTATTTGCAAAATAATATTTTTGAAAATCTGTTTCAGAAGCATAGCGGTGAAACAGAAATATCTTTTAGACTGCATTGTTGATGGATGGGCAGATTTTCCACAGGTATTTGGGGTAAAAATAGTATACATCATATTCCTGTCAACAAAATTTCTGAAGGTACAGAAACAGAGGTATAGACTGATACACCTTTTATGAGCTGGTACTCTGATGTGGCAATCAGAATCTTTTTTTCTGTCAGAAAGGCAGAAATCCAACAATATATATTTATTTCTATGATATTGTTTTAACAATGTACTAAAAACTGGTATCATAGTTCTGCATTTGCCTTTCTTGTTGCAAGAATATCTACTTCCACCATTTCCTGTAAATGCATTCAAAGTCCACATTTTTTAAAGCTGCTGTCTCCTAATAGTGCATTTTAAAGGATCATATAGAGCTCCCGAGCACAACTGTCAAAAATTACAAACAGCACTGTCACAGTGAAATTCTGAAAGGTGATATTAGAATGTCCCCAAAGCATAGGGAATGATTAAAAGGTATGACATAATCACCTTAATTCTGTTGCTGAAGGTCCTCAGGTGTCCAAAAATGATTATGCTGGACTACTAATCAAAAAGTTGGTGATTTAAATCCACCTGGGGTGCTATGGAAGAAAGTCTTGGCAATCTACTCCCTTAAAATTATAGCCATTGAAAACCATATGGAGCACAGGCAGTTCTACTCTGAAACACATGGGGTCACCAGGAGTCAGAATTAACTCAATGGAATGGCAGTGTGTGTGTGTGTGTGTGTGTGTGTGTGTGTGTGTTTTGGTTATACACAATACATCTCATGGTGGGCATTCCCAGGTCTGCTTGTGTACGTGGCGTTAATTTTGCTAGTTTCCCTCAGGGTCTCCTAGAATCATAGCGTTAGTGAGATCACCTGCAGTGCCTGGCACAAAGTAGAATTCATTTTCAAAAACTTAACATAATAATAACAATAGCAGATACCTGTATGCCACTATATGCTACGTACTATTCAAGAACTTTATACATACTAATTTATGAATTAACTACCTCTCAACGGACTTATGAGGCAGTTTTGTATTATGTCCATTTTACAGAACATGTAACTGAGGCACCCAAATCCACGGAACTAGTGAATTTTAGAATCAGTATTCAAACTAAGGCCATCAGGAATCAGTTTATGCTGTTAAGAATGCACTTATCTAAAAAGCATGACAAAACAAACAAAAGAGTAATTCATTGATTGAATAAATTTTACTAAATATCCATTTTTTTTTTCCATTTCAATGTTATATTTGTCATTTTTGACTTTCAACTGTCACTGCATCAAAACTCATCTAATGAAGAGAACTATTGTTGAAGAGTAACCTAGGGCTAGGAAAACGCCTAAGTAGCAGGTTTGCCTTATAAGCTCCTGATTGATGGGGTCCTTTATTGACTCTTCTTTACTAATTAGACTGGATTTCCAACTGTTGTCTGCTATTTAACTGAGAGCTTCAGTATCCTTGCTGTTGTATCTTTTATACGTTGCTATTATCTGGAGTACTCTCTTACTTACCCAACTGCCTCAGTTCCAGTGTCTTCCATTTAATCCTATACAGTCACTTCATATGATTCTGGATTTTATAAATTGCAGAGGCCAGACAAAAATGGCCTCCCTGTCTCTCAAATATTCCACAAGTCAGAATCCTGCAGACCTGAGACATAGCTTAATTTATAGCTTAATACCTGAAATAACCTCTGCCCTCCGAGATTGTAGTCGTGCTTCCATAATATTTTTCTTTCTTGCCATCACTCACTTTAATAAATTTTAATTCATATTCTTTTTATATCACAGAAAAAATAGAATACTAATTTTATGCCGTAAAATTTATAATTGGAAACTTTTATTATTCCAGCACTTGATATTGTCCGTATAGATACTTTGTTGTATAGAGTATTAGGTATAATTACACTGATTTTTATGATTGTATTTGTAAATAGCATTAAGGAATTTCAGTACTTTATAGAAATAACGTGGGAGGATTTATTTAGTTTTAACTTTGATCCAAGTTAACCTCATATCATTTATTATGGAGTCAAAGATAGCATGCCTGATTTTAAATTAATCAGCAAGTATGGTGGGTTATTGCCACGAGGCCTGGGTCCTTCTGCTTCTTTAGACTTTCTTTAAAATAATTAGAAGGGCCTAAATGAATCTGCTTCTCTTTTGTCCATCACAATGTCTAACCCCCCAGGGGAATAAGTTTGTCTTATGGACACCCACAGATTTCTAAGACTCACCTTCATCATTTACCCCTGACCGTGAGTTCCCTGTCTGTCTAACTTACCATGATGTCTCCATGGTGTCTATTTGCCCTCCAGTACTCTCTTAGATGTTACTCTAATTGCATACCCTTAAGGGCTTATTTATTTTGATTAAAGTTTTCTTAAGTTGTGTTTGTTTACCATGGTTTTATTTATTTAGCATAGTCTTTCCCATACCATGTTATAAAGGTTGGAACCTTTCTTTTTCTGCTCCACATTAGTTGTTGTGAGAACCCTCAATGCCTGTGAAGATTGATCTGTCATTCCGCTGGGCAGTGGGTAATTGATGAGAAATGGAAGATACGTGGGAGATTTTGTTTCTAGCAGGCTAAAAGTAATTAGCTAAGGTAATTTTTATGGCTGAGTTATCCTGTCAAGGGGTTGGGAGAGAGAAGAGTTCAGAAATATGTGCTTGGACTTCCATTCTCAAACTCCCATCTCAGAGATAGAAAACAAATCTTAAACACTAGACAGGATCCTATGTAACATGATCCTTTCATCTGATTCCAAATTATTTATTTCCCAAGCTGGAAGTTTGCCTCTAGTACATTTTGTATCACCTCAAACTTGATGACTAATAGACATTAACCTTAATACTGCTCATGTAGAACCTGTACATAGACCAAGAGGCAGCCATTTGAACAGTACAATGGGATACTGCATGGTTTAAAATCAGGAAAGGTGTACATCAGAGTTGTATCCTTTCACCATATTTATTCAATCTCTATGCTGAGCAAATAATCCAATAAATTGGTCTGTATGAAGAAGAATGCAGCATCAGAATTGGAGGAAGACTCATTAACAACCTGCAGTATACAGATGACACAACCCTGCTTGCTGGTAGTGAAGAGAACTTGAAGCACTTACTGGTGAAGATCAAAGATTACAGCCTTCAGAATGGATTGCTCCTTAACATAAAGAAAACAAAAATCCTCACAACTGGACAAATAAGCAACATCATAATAAATGGAGAAAATATTAAAGTTGTCAAGAATTTCATTTCACTTGGATCCACAATCAATGCCCATGGAAGCAGCAGTAAAGCAATAAACAACGTATTGCACTGGGCAAATCTGCTGCAAAACACCTCTTTAAAGTGTTGAAAAGCAAAGATGACACTTTGAGGACTAAGTTGTGCCTGACCCAAGCCATGGTACTTTCAGTCACCTCATACGCATGAGAAAGCTGGACAATGAATAAGGAAGGCCAAAGAAGATGCCTTTGAATTATGGTGTTGACAAAGAATATTGCATATACTATAGACTGCCAGAAGAAAGAACAAATCTGTGTCGAAAGAAGTACAGCCAGAACTTCCTAGAAGGGAAGATGGCAAGATGAATTCTTACATACTTTGGGCATGTTATCAGGAGGGCCAGTCCCTAGAGAAGGGCATCATGCTTGGTTAAGTAGAGGGTTGGCAAAAAAGAGGAAAACACTCAACAAGGTGGTTTGGCATGGTAGCTGAAACAATGGACTTAAGCATAGCTGTGATTGTGAAGATGGTTCTGGACTGGGCAGTGTTTTATTCTGTTGTACATAGGGTCACTATGAGTCAGAACCAAGTAGACAGCACCTAACAACAACGAAAATATCATGTTTTCATATAATGTTTCTAATAATATAAGTAATCTATATTACTATGGAAACAAATTTAATTTGCAGAGTGTTTCCCAACTGAAGCATTCAGGTTGACTTTTCCTTATAATGACATATTATACACAGGTATAATATGATTATAATAGATAAGTTGTTTAGTATCAACCAACAAGTCAATAAATTGACATCATAATTTGAGTGCAGCCAAGATTCTTGTTGAAATGTCTGGATTTTCAATTTATAATTGTTCTTATTACAAATTATATCGGTTAAAATATGTAGAAAACATTAATTGACTTCTAACTTTAAAATAACAGCAAAAAATTTCTGTGTTAATTTAACTCAACAATGTACCTACTTATGTCTTCTACATTGAGAAAATTTATTTTAACAGTACAAATGAAGGAATAAAAGATAATGCCCACAAAATGAGGAGAATGGTAGAAAAGTCAACTGGAAAGTATATGGAAAAGTGCAGAAATTGAAAAGTGTATGAAAAATTACTATCTGACAATAGACCAGAGAAAAATACACTTCAAACTTAAAAGATAGAACTCTGGAGAGACTCAGAAATTAAAGGCACTAGGCCCTTCTTAAAGTGGTGAACTGTGGTCATAGAACTAAAATCAGAAGGTAGTTATACATATTGTCTATGTTATATATATATATATCACGTAAGTGTCAGTGAGACACAATGATCTCTGTAAAGTGTAAAATGATCTCAAAGGTAAGTGATTGCCTGTACTCATCCACCCCTGACTCTGTCAAAAGAGTATATTTATATTCTGGCAATACTGGTTCTGTGGATATCAGAGATGACATACAGACTCAAAAGAGCAGCATTAAGTGGGAGTCAATGACAAGCTCAAGAAAAAAACACTCAATGAATTTTGGGGGACTTCCAGTGCAGAGACCAGCTTACTGTTTTTATCATCCCTTAGTAAAACATGCCAGTCGACAAATAACCCCTGCCAATCAACTTTCTAATGCCCATGCACCCCTAAACATGAATGATATCTCAGATTCAGTAGACATAAGAAAGAATCCCTGACATGAGAGTTGAAATGCTAAGTAAACAAGCACACAGACCAAAAGGAGCTCGAGAAGACACAAGGTGAATATGGGAAACAGAAGAAAATGTATTCCTCCTCTCTCTCTATGTGTATATATCTCTATATCAATTATTTTTTAAAAAATATATGCACTTCTAAATTTAGTGAGACAAGAAGTAAATGTATCCAAAAAAATTAACTTTCAGAGAATAAGCACACGATCTAAATTTTTTTTTAAAAAACAGCAGAAATGAAAGAAAAAGAAAATCTCAGAAATCCCAGAAATGACAACAATGAGATGACAAGATGGAGGGTTTGAGAGTAGAGATAAGAAAATGACTGGCTTAACTTAGGAGATCTAACATCCCACTAGTAACAGTTGCAACAAGAGAGCAGAGAATAGTTTAAAAAAATGAGAAAAAAATAAAAGATATGTGATTATGACAGAAAAAACACAAGAAAATCCCTTGTAACTAAGTTTATGAATTTACAGATTGAAAATATCCACAAAGAGCTCAGCAAATGAATTAAAAATCTCTATCATGAAGTGTCTCATCCTGGTATTTAAAATCTAAACATAAAAAACCTAAAAGCTTTCAGAAACAAAAAAACCCCAACAAATTAATAAATAAATGAAGCAAGGGTAAATACCATTCTGGGCATCAGAATGTTATGGGACTTCTCAGGAGCAAAGCTTGAATGCAGGAGAATTGATCTAGAAATAACTATGGAAAATGATTTCTAACTCACAATTCTGTAATAATTAGATATTTTCATCAGTTTGTAATAATTTTCGCTTCTCATGAACCCTCTGCTATGATGTTACTGAGTAAACATGCTCCTGCAAGATGAGAAATTTAAAGAACAACGAGGAAAACATGGCATCCAGGAAACAGAGATCTAGTGTAAAACAGAAGAGAAGGGAAATTCCAGCGTGATGAGAAAGATCATTTCCATGCTAGCATTCAACCAATCAGCCAAACCACACTGTAAAAGGAAGACAAAGGGTCTAGAAGAATTGCCTCCAAACAGGGAAAAATGAATTTATAGATTAACTGTGGTTGACTATACTAAATATAGTGGTAGAGTTGGGCATTTAGTTAATGTTAAGAACGGAGAAAAGGAAAAAACAAGAAACAAAATACATGGTAACTGTTATCTCCAGTTAAAACAAATTTCTAACCCCTTCTCCCAATTAATGTGATTTTAGGACATTATTTTGATCAGATGTGACCAATATTTACATATCATTATTTCATAACTGTAGTATTTATTTAAGAAATAACTGTGATTAAACTTTACTGAGAAAGTACAATAAGGGAAAATGTTTTCACTTTATGTAAAATAAGATGACTTATTTCATTATAGCAGGAAATCAATAGAAAACATCTATAATGGAAACATCAAGATATAGCGGCATAAACATCAATTCATGAATAGAGTAACACATATCAGAAGAAACATCTAACATAACTGGAAATATTTTAAAGTGCCTTCATATTTCATTAACAGTCTTCTATTCAAGTTGTCACACGTACGATCTATATCTTTGTATCTTCCCATCCTCATTTGATCCTTCTTTCAATTTGCATCCTCAATCTCTTCTCCTTAATTAATCTAATAAAGATTATTTTATAAATTAGAATAATGACTCAAATGTTTTACAAATGTTGCTTTGTATTTTGGTATTTTCCCAGTGATTTTTCAAAAGCATTTCAAAGAAGAGTATCAAAATAGGTAAGCATAATTACTCTGAGGTTAGAAAGACTAGCTTCAGTTTATGATTCTTTTAATTACTGGATCTAGCTCCTCAGGATAATTATGTAAGCTCCCTATACTTTAGTTTCTCCATTTATAAATTGGAGAAAAATATTGTTAGATGCCATTGAGTAAGTTTGACTCATAGCAACCTCACGTACAACAGAAGGAAACACTGCCGAGGCCTGCATCAGCCTCAAAATCACTATGTTTGAGCCCATTGTTGCAGCCACTGTGTTATTCATCTCCTTGAGGGTCTTCCTCTTTTTCGCTGAACTCACCAAGCATAATATCCTTCTCAAGGGACTGGTCCCTCTTGATAACTTGTCCAAAGTGTGTGAGACGAAGTCTCGCCATCCTGGCTTCCAGGGAGCATTCTGGATGTACTTCTTCCAAGACAGACTTGTTTGTTCTTCTGGCAGTCCATGGTATATTCAGTATTTTTCCCCAACACCGTAATTCAAAGGCACCAATTCTTCTTCGGTCTTCCTTTTTCATTGTCCAGCTTTCACATGCATATGAGGAGATTGAAAATACCATGGCTTGGATCAGGCACACCTTAGTCCTCAAGGTAACATCTCTGCTTTTTAACACTTTAAAGAGGTCTTTTTCAGCAGATTTGCCCAATGAAATATGCCATTTGATATCTTGACTGCTGCTTCCATGGGTGTTGATTATGGATCCAAATAAAATGAAATCCTTGACAACTTCAATCTTTTCTCCATTTATCATGATCTTGCTTGTGGGCCCAGTTGTGAGGATTTTTGTTTTCTTTATTTTAAGGTGTAATCCATACTGAATGCTGGAATCTTTGATCCTCATCAGGAAGTGCTTCAAGTCCTCTTTGCTTTCAGCAAACAAGGTTTTGTCATCTGTATATCACAGGTTGTTAATGAGTCTTCCTCCAATCCTGACGGGGTGTTCTTTTTCATATAGTCCAGTTTTTTGGATTATTTGCTCAGCATGGAGACTGAATAAGTATGGTGAAAGGCTACAACCCTGACACATACCTTTCCTGGTTTTAAACCTCGAAGTATACACTTGTTCTGTTTGAATAACTGCTTCTTGGTCTATATACAGGTTCTGCATGAATACAATTAAGTGTTCTGCAATTTCCATTCTTCGAGATGTTATCCATAATTTGTTATGAGCCACACAGTCGAATGCCTTTGCATAGTCGATAAAACACAGGTATACATCTTTCTGGTATTCTCTGCTTTGAGCCAGGATCCATTTGACATTAGCAATGATATCCCTGGTTCCACATCCTCTTCTGAATCTGGCTTGAATTTCTGGCAGTTCCCTGTTGATGTACTGCTGCAACCATTTTTGAAGTATCTTTAGCAAAATTTTACTTGTGTGTAATATTAACGATATTGTTCAATAATTTATGCATTCTGTTGGATCATCTGTCTTTGGAATAGGCACAAATATGGATCTCTTGCAATAGGTTGGCCAGATTGCTGTCTTCCAAATTTCTTGGTATAGTCAAGTGAGTGCTTCCAGGAGGAAAAAAAAAAGAAAAATACTACCTTCTTTATAAAATATTGTGAAGGTAAAAAAGCTAACAAATGTAAAATAATTAGTATAGATTCTAGCATAAAGCAGACACTCCATAAATTATAATTATTATTGCTATTGTAGCAATATAGCCATTTTTTAATGTGTTGTTAGTCCATTTTTTTAAAAGCAGACTTCTACATACTCTATTAAAGCAGAAATAATTTATGGAATTTAAAATTGAACCATTTCAAATTTGGTGTAACTGTAGAATAGCATTCATTTAATATGACATTTAAATAGTGGGTTATAGGGTTATTAAATCATTTCTTTGTGTAAATTTGATGATTTGAGCCCATTTTTAATTTTTTTTCCAAAGAGACTCTAAAAAATTTGCACCCAATTTCATTTCCAGTGTTTATATTTCCTACCTATCTTCTTTTTCTGTTTGTTTCTGAAACCAGTTTGCAGAACTTACACAAGTTACATTCATTCTGGTAACATGAAACAAATTCGTATTGAAATACCACTTTCTGATACAACTGCTTTCATAATCTTTATTTCCTTTCCATATCTATTAATTCATCTATTCCTCCAACCATCTCTCTCTCTCCATCCAGCCAGCCGTCTATGGATCATTGATCTACCATTTAATGATCTACCTTTGTATCCAGATCATCTATCATCTATCTATCCTCCAACTATATATGTGTCTATGTAGCATTTATCATCTCTCTCTGTCTCTGTCTCTCTCTCTCTATATATATATATAGTATTAAAGGTTAGTGACATAGGTGGAATCTTCCCAACTTGGCCATTTAATATTGCAGTTTGTACAAGCAGCGCCAACTATATACAGGGAAAGGTTCTGGGAAATGTAGTTACAGCTTAGCTAAGTTGCATAGCACAAAGCCATACTCCATCCCTTGCCAACTTGACATCCATTCTCGTCTCTCTTAAACAGAATAATTTCCAAATAAAGACAATAACAATCATTCTTCTGCCAATTAGGACACATTGGATGACACAAAGAATTAAGCACTTAACTACTAACTGTAAGGTTTCAGTTTAAATCCACCCAGAGGTGCCTAAGATTAAAGGACTGGCTATGTGCTTCCAAAAGGTCACAGCCTTTAAAACACTATGGAGCACAGTTCTATTCCACAACACATGGGATCACAATGAGTTGGAATCAACCCAAGGGCAACTTTTCTTTCTTTCTTTCTTTTCTTTTTTTTTTAGTATCCCTTGTAGAATTATAAACAAGCCAACCCTCTCATCAAAAGAGGATAAAAATATTCTATTCATCTCTGGGTTATGTTTATCCCACTTGGCTGCTATAGTGCCCAGCCAAGATCTCTGTACCAACTTTCACGTCATTAAAAATGCAGCTGGTACTTTACCTCTGCCTTCCAAAGTACATGCAAAATTTTTCTTGCAGCTTACACTAACCTGGAACCTTGCATGGAACCATGCATGGAAGGGAATCATGGCAAATGTAGTTTCAGCTTAGCTAAATTGCATAGTATAAAGCCATCACACACACTTATGCTGCCTGTGCTAACTGGACTGTTAAAGGGCCAAGGCAGGCAAACCCCACCTTTGTCACTAACGGCGTGGTAAGAATCACCATAAATCCAATTCCCATCTGGCAATGGATCCAGGCTTCACCTTTCCACATCTCCATGATCCTCATCACCATTCACTTCCGTGGCACTTCCTTTCTGTCCCTTACCACTTAGGTTTAGGTTAGACTTCATTTCTGGCCACCTGAGCCAGGTCAAAACATCCCTGGCCACCTGGTGCAAGGTCAGAATATCAGCCGTAGGCTTAGACGTCTGCACAACTCCCTGTACATCAGACCAGCCAGCCCCCTACTCTCTGTTTCTCTAGCCTCCTGGGCTAGGTCACAAGCTAGAAGGACTCTATCCTTCATCGACTGCCTGTTTAGCCTTTCTTAGTCACCCAGCCACCCAGAGGTTCTCTTCTCAAGTTAGGACTCTGTCCATAGACTACCTGCACAGCCCTCCAGTGAATTAGCCATTCCGAACTAAGTCAGAGTCTCATTTCCCCTGTGGGTTCATTAATTTTATATATTGGCTTCCAAAATTCATGGAGACTATTCCCTATATATGGAGTCCTGGTAGTTCAATGGTTAAGAGCTCGGCTGCTAATGAAAAGGTCAGGAATTCGAATCCACCAACCACTGCTTGGAGACCCTATGGGGCAGTTCTACTCTGTCCTATAGGGTCGCTATGAGTCGGAATCAACTTTATGGCAATGGGTTTGGTTTGGGGATTTATTCCCTGTATTACAGCTACACATTTATTATAACCAGAAAGGATACAAGTAAAGGGACATATCAGGTAAGGTCTGGGCAATTTCCCAGCAGAAGGCTTCCATTGTCCCCAGGGATCTGCCCTACAGTCTCCCATGCCTGGATGTTCTCACCAATCCAGAAAGCCCCAAAGACAGAGCTCCAAGGTCCAGCATCCCTTAGTCATTGGGACATCAATGAATATGCATGACTGGGGCCTTAATGCGTAGTTATAATCTATTCAATCAATGAATATGCATGATTGATAGCATTATGTCCCCCCCCCCCCAGGCCTGTTGCCAGGGTGGAGTTCCTGTAGCCCCTAGTCATTTGCACATGTTTAAGTGTTTAACAACCTGTGGTATGCAGATGACACAGCCTTGCTTGCTGAAAGCAAAGAGGACTTGAAGCACTTGCTGATGAAGATCAAAGACTACAACCTTCAGTATGGATGACGCGCAAGATAAAGAGAACAAAAATCCTCACAACTGGACCAATAAACAGCATCATGATGAACGGAGAAAAGATTGAGGTTGTCAAGGATTTCATTTTACTTGGATCCACAATAAACACCTATGGAAGCAACAGTCAAGAAATCAAATGACTCATTGCACTGGGCAAATCTGCTGGAAAAGACCTCTTTAAAGTGTTAAAAAAAAAAAAAAGAAGAAGATGTTACTTTGAGGGTTAAGGTGTGCCTGACCCAATCCATTGTGTTTTCAATCACTTCATATGAGTGTGAAAGCTGAACAGTGAATAAAGAAGATGAAGAAGAATTGACGCTTTTGAGTTATGGTGTTGGCGAAGAATATTGGAGAAACCATGGACTACCAGAAGAACAAACAAATCTGTCTCAGAAGAAGTACAGCCTGAATGTTTCTTGGAAGCAAGGATGGCAAGACTTCATCTCATATACTTTGAACATGTTGTCAGGAGTGACCAGTTCCCCAGAGGACATCATGCTTGGTAAAGTGGAGGGTCAGCGAAAAAGAGGAAGATCCTCAATGAGAGGGACTGACACAGTGGCTGTAACAATGGGCTCAAGCATAGCAAAGATTGTGAGGATTGTGTAGGACCAGGCAGTGTTTCATTCTGTTGTATACAGGATCACTATGAGTCTGAAACAACTCAAGCCGACCTAGCAACAACAGCAGCAAGTATGCAGTGACTGTTTTAGAAAACAAAGGCACTTTGATTCCTGGGAAATTTCCAGGGCTGTTGGTGCAGTAGTTAAGAGCTCAGTTGCTAACCGAAGGGTTCACGATTGTAACCTGCCAGCTGCTTTGTGGGAGAAGGTTGTGGCAGTGTGCTTCCGTAAAGATTACAGCCTTGGAAACCCTACGTGGCAGTTTTACTCTGTCCTAGAGGGTTGCTATGGGTCAGAATCGACTCAGCAACTGTTTTTTTTTTTTTTTTTCTCTGAAACTAGAGACAAAGCCAAACCAAGTTCTTTGTCCCATACACTCTCTTTCTACACAACTACACACACACAAACATGCATATATACATGTATATATGCATATGTACATACATGTGTGTATGTGTGTATATATATTTGCAAAAGTTTATATTTCAATTATGTATGAAAATCCTTCCATTCATTCAATAAGTTTGTGCCAAGAACCCTTGATGGCTAAATGTGATGAAGCCTAAAATAGTCAAAGCACAAAGCAAAAAAGATGGAAATAATATGTGGATTACAAAGAAATAGAACACATTGGTCATATGGTCAGGCAAGTGGTTTTTTGACAGCTTTGGAAAAATGAAAGAATTGAAAATGATAGAGAAATGTTAACAGAAAAGAAAAGAATGTAAAAAATTAGAGAACAAAGATGATAACTGCAAACAAGAAGATTAAGAAAGCTGGCATCTTCATACACTTGCTGGAATGTACCAAATAAGCAGACCCTACAATGATTTAATTTTAGAACACGGTTCTTCAAGGGAATAAAATAGTTTGTAGTGCTGAACACTTATATTTTAATAATGCGTATTGCTGTATATAGTTGTGTTCACAAAGTTATATATATTATTAATCCGGTAAAGTTTAAGGAAAATTCTACACCCAACCTTTGATTTTTTTTTTCCTTTAGATTTATTATTCAAATGTCGAACACCTGGGCCACACTTCTGTTTTTTCTTTCCATGTTTTTAGATAATAGTCACTACATAAGATCCTATCCTTAGCCCTTTTTTTCTATCTCGTGGAATAATCTTATTAAGCCCTACATATTCTAATACCTTCCACATACTGATAATTTCTAAATCTATTGGTACCAACTTTCTTCTGAGCTTCAGACCTGTATTTTTAAATGACCATCAATATGTTCCTATTCAATAGGTCTACATTTAAATCCACTTTGCCTACAGACTTAATTAAGAAATCACAATTTAACTACATGAGTAGGAAACACTCTTTTCACTCACAAAATAATATTTACTATTTTGTATAATTAACTTTTATTATTTTATATTGCATTTTTTTATTGTTGTAGTTTAAATGAAGTTTACATTTCAAAATTTTCACATACTTTGTTATGTGACTCCAATTGCTCACCTCATTCTGCAACAGCACACTCCTCCTTTCCACCCTTGATTCCCCATGTCCATTCAACCAGCTCCTAACCCTCTCTGCCTTCCCATCTCACCTCAGGACAGAAGCTGCCCCCCTGGTCTCCTGTACCTACTTGAGCTAAAAGGCACACTCCTCACAAGTATCACTTTATCTCCCACAGTCCAGTCCAATCCCTGACTGAAGAGATGGCCTTGGAAATTGTTTTAGTTCTGTGCTGATAGAGAATCCAGGGGTATATTGCATTTATATTATATTTTACATTATATTAATCTGCTGATCCATTGCAGAAGGATGTATACCTAATGCAAAAAATTCTATATTTTACTGTGACCCTAATACTCCACAGCATGTTTTCTCCTTTTCAGAATGGGCGATTGAGAGCTTGACGTAACTGATGCCATGATGAATCTATAAATTTTTTTCTGCCTGCCTTCTCATTCCCGCATACCTTTGTTAATGACTTTGTTTTGTTCTGTCTGGCCACCTGTGACTTATGACCCCCCACATGGAGATTAGAGCCCAAATGTCTGGCATGTATATCCTTAGCCTGATAAGGACACTTCCAGCATGTATCTCTTTAGTCTGATACAAAGAGTCTCTTGTAATTATCTTGTAATAAATAACACATCTGGCCATGCCATCTATAGGCTACGTGCCAAAAAGACACATCTAACCCTTGCAAAAATCATATATAAACTCTAATGTAAAATTGCCTTTCAGTACTCCATAAAGACAGCCTGAGTTGCTGCCAGACTCCCCATTGGTGCCACCTCCTAAATAAACTTTCTCTCTCTTTCTAACTGGGAGTATGTTTCATTGGCTCATCTGCTCCAGGGCATGGACCCTAACCAGGCAACATTACCAAAGGTATTTTCATCAGCTAATCTTGATGGAACCATGAGTTTTAGTGATGATGATGATGTAAGAAACTACTAGCAAGGAAGGGCCTATTAAGGAGGAAACCAAGTGTACATTACAGTCATTATCTTTTTGGAGGTATAATCCTTTCTGAACTAAAAATCTCACCCTCTTGGACCACATATTCTATCCTTCATTTCATCTGAACCCTACTGAATTTAAGCAATGTCAGCATGCAAAACAATCTAGTTTACCAATATTGTTTAATTCCTCAAAATAAAAGAAAATAAAAAACAGCAAAGTAATCTACTTAACAACATTGGTTAATCATTAAATATGAAAAGCCAGATTCTAATTCTTTTCACCATAAACCAGTGAACCTGAATATTGGTTTTTTTGGTCACTGTTTACAGTGATTAACAAATCTTCACAATCAATTATATTCAAAGTAAATTATTCCCTTCAATTTTTAAACACTTTTTGAGAGAATTGTAAATTTGTATGCAGGTATAATAAATAATAGAGAGAGACCCTGTATAACCTTCACCCATTTTCCCCCAATGGTAACATGTTTTATAGCTATATTACAATATCATGACCAGGAAATTGACATTAACAAAATTCATCAATATTATTCAGACTTCACCAGTTTTACATGTACTCATTTATGTGTGTGTGTGTATTTGGTTCTACATCACATTATCACATGTATTGATTCATATGACCACCTTCATAGTCAAGATAAAGAACAATTCCATCACAAAGAACCTCACGCTACCCTTTTATAACCACACCAACTCACACTATCCTGCAAACCCTAGCAACCACTAATCTATTCTTTATCTCCATAATTTTGTCATTTCTGGGATTTTATATAAATGGAATCATACAGAATATAACCTTTAGAGATTAGCTTTTTTAACTCACCATAATTTCATTGAATCCATTCATGTTGTTCCTGCTGTTAGGTGCCAACAATCTGGTTCCGACTCATAGCACCCTAAGTACAACAGAACAAAACACTGCCTGATCCTGCGTCATCCTCACAATTGTTGCTATGCTTGAGCCAATCATTGCAGTCACTGTGTCAGTCCATCTTGTTGACGATTTTCCTCTCTTTTGCTGATCCTCTGCTTTATCAAGCATGATGTCCTTCTGCAGGGAATGGTCACTCCTGATAATATGCCCAAAGTATGTTAGACAAAGTCTCACCACCCTTGTTTCTAAGGAGCATTCTGGCTGTACTTCTTTCAAAATAGATTTGTTTGTTCTTTTGGCAATCCATGGTATATCTAATATTCTTCACCAACACTGTAATAAAAAGGCATTGATTCTTCTTCAGTCTCCCCTATTGATTGTCCATGCATATGACGCAACTGAAAATACCATGGCTTGTGTCAGGTCCATGTTAGTCCTCAAAGTGACATCGTTGCTCTTTAACACTTTAAAGAGTTCTTTTGCAGCAGATTTTCCCAATGCAATATGTCGTTTGATTTCTTGACTGCTGCTTCCATGGGCATTGATTGTGGATCAAGTAAAAAGGAATCCTTGACAACTTCAATATTTTCTATGTTTATCATGATGTTGCTTAACGGTCTAGTTGTAATAATTTTTGTTTTCTTTATGTTGAGGTGTAATCCATACTGAAAGCTGTAGTCTTTGATCTTCATCAGTAAGTGCTTCAAGTTCTCTTTGCTTTCAGCAAGCAAGGTTGTGTCATCTGCATATCACAGGTTGTTAATAAATCTTCCTCTAATCCGTTCAAGTTATTGTGTGTATAAATAGTTCATTCTTTTTTTCATTGTTGGGTAGTATTCCATGGCATGAATGTACTACAGTTTGATTAGCTACTCACCCACCAAAGAACTTTTAGATTATTTTAAGTATTAGGCTATGTACATTCATTTACAGGTTTTTGTGTGCCCAAGAGTGTAACTGCTGGGCTGTATGTTAAGAGCATGTTTAGTTTTGTAAGAAACTGCTATATTCTATCTCTGAATGTCTTTACCATTTTATATTCCCATCAGTTTCTCAAATATTTGCCAGCATTCGTATTATCTCTTTTTTCTTATTTTAGACATTCTGACAGTGTGTGGTGATATCTTATTATGGTTTACATTTCATTTTTATGATGTCTGATGATCTTGAATAACTTTTCATGTACTTAATTAGTATCTGTATTGCTCTTCAGTGAAATATGTGTTCATGTCTTTTGTCCATTTTATAAATGGATTACTTGTTTTATTACTGTTCAGTTCTTTATATACTTTTTATAAGTCCTTTGTTGGATATATGGCTTGCATTTATCAAGTTTTCCTTTTTGGCTTGTACTATAGGTGTCAAGTCTAAGAACTTTTCACCTAGGTCTAAGGCCCAGAGATATTCCCCTATTTTTTCTAAGTATTTTGAAATTTTATTTCAAACACTAAACTCTGAGATCCAAGATCCATTCTGAGTTAAATTTTGTATATAGTGTTGTTTTAGGTCAAGGTTCCTTTTTGCCCTGGCTTATGGATGTCCAATTGCTCCAACTATTTTTTGAAATATTTTTTTATTTTAATGTTTTTATTGTTGAGTGAAAGTAAATGCAAAGTCCCATCATGAGTTAGTGTTAATTTTGCTGATATTTAAAAGAAAAAAATGTAGAAATTTGAAAGTTGTGCTACTAATCTCGATAACTCATCCACATGTCTGCAAATATATGTACTAACTTAGAATACTCATTAGACATAATTCTCTCTTTCATTTTGAAACACATAACACAAAGAAATCTGTTGTTTGGATAATTCTACTTCTAGTTGATTGTATTCAAATTTACAAACATAGCTTCTACCATTACATTTTAACCTTTTCTGATTTTTTAATCCTGCCTTAAATCTTGACAACATATTACCAAAACTTTGCATTGTTACTATTTTTTAAATCAAAATAGTGAAAAAGAAGAAAAAGAAGGGGAATATGAACAATTCCTATTAATAAAACTTTTTGTACATCTGTCCTCTCTTTTCAGTTACTCTGATAGCATTCAAATCAGGAGTTCATTTACTCCCAGACCTCTGTTATACCTATAAACACGTCTTCTTGACTGCCCCCATAGCCTGTTTTCTTATCTGCCCAAGTTTTAATTGAGTAATCTGCATAGAACAAAGCCTTTGTTTATCTTTATGTTAATAAGACTTATACAGAAAAGCAATTGCTATTTTGGAGGTGGGGGATTAAGTGATTTTTTTTAATTTGAAGTAAGGACTTCTGCTTCTAGTAATGGTGAAATATGCAAATTCAGCGAATTCTTCTGCTGAAAAAACTAGAACCCACATCATATTTTGTTTTAATATGTTCTAAGTACAACAGTAACAGTTATGTAGGATTCAATATATTCTATGTAAGATAGCATTAAAATTATGCGACTGGCATATATGTGAAATTTCAATGCAGAAGATTTTATTGCCGCTTTAATTATATCATCCTCTTCACAGTCTTTTGCAGAACAAAATTTTTAATTTTGATGAGGTCCAGTTTATCACTGTTTTTTTCTTTTATTGCTTATGCTTTTAGTGTCAGGTCTAAAGGCTCCTTTAAATAAGATTCTAAATGAGAATGAAGTCTATATCCTTTAGTATATCTAGAAACAAACTTTGAAAAATGCACTGTCATCTCAGCAAAAAAAAAAAGAAAAACTTCTTAATGATTTTCTGCTCTGTTATCACTTTTTGAATAAATGAAGCAACCTATAGAGTTGAAATGTTCCTGCCAGATGCCTATAGTCACTTATTGAGCCACTCTAATAAGGCATTCTGTACCTATTTAGATTAATTATGATTAAATTTAAGAGCTGAGTTGGTTGAATTGCTCCATCAGTTAATTAAGATGGAGACAAACTAATTGTTTTTATGGGCTTCTTTTTTGAAAGCCTGTGAGTTTCTGATTGTTGGCTAACTTTAGAGGTACTTAAGATTTAGAATGTAAACTTAAATTTGAATAGAAAATTTAACTGCTTCCTGATTCAGAGAATATTTTCTGTGAAAAGATTCCTTACACATTTTTTATACATTAAAAAAAGTAATCTCAAAAATGATATCTCATATTTCAGGGATAAAACTTTTTGTTTTAGAAGTAAGTATTCACAGCCTCTCCCACCCTTAGCACACACATGTGCACACACGTGCACACACACACACACACACACATCCCTTCTATGGAGGATCATCTGTTTGATCTGCTTTTCTGCTGGTCTTTTTTGGGTTGATCTTGATAAAGTATAGATTAGAAAATGGAAAGAAGCAAAGAAAATCTAAACTTGTCTACAGTGTGTGTGTGTTAGTTGACGTCGAATCAGTTCCAATTCCGTGTTTCAGTTTCAAGGACTTTTTCTTTTCTGACCCTTGAATTCGGAACCATATTCTGATATTTTCCATGGACTTTGCACTTGCTTTAACCCTTATTTGGAAATATCTTTCCTGAGATATCTATTACCAGAGAGTTATCTCCTGATTAAATAAATATTTCAGGAAGTAAAGAAAAAAAGGAAAATGAGAAGAAATGTAAAGTGTGTTTTTCACCTATACTATGCTGGGATTTGTGCTATACAACTTGTATAACTAAATTACTTAAATCTCACAAAACCAAGTAAAATAAAGATTACAGGATCACTCTGCAATCTCTTTGGCCACTTGGGAAGACAACAGAGGATAGTAGAAAGAGTTAGAAAAAAGTCTGAATTTGAATCTTGTTTCTGTCCCTTACAATCTGTATGACTCTAGACCATGGATGCATTCTATCAGTTATGTTTTTCTTAACTATAAAAGGGGAATGACTGTTGCCTTGAATGGTTGCTTTCTTTTGCAGTAAGACTGCTGAAGAGTTGCATACATCCATCTCTCCAATTCCTCTCCTCCCAGTTTTTCTCAGACCCTCTGTAATTTTGCCTCCCAGTACCAGTTGCAGTGAAGTCAAGTCTGACCAATGGTGACCCCACATGTGTCTAAGCAGAACTGTGGGCCATCAGGTTTTTACCTCTCCAATATTGTTGCAGGATAACCAGTGACCTCCGCATTGCTAAATCTAAAGATTAATTCACATTCCTCATTTTACTAGACCTATTGATGGCATTTGGCATAGATGCTTACTCCCTTTTCCTTTCCTTGATATACTTCCACTTATCCTCCAAGACACCACTAGCTTCTGCTTTTTCTCCTACTTCTCAGGTGTTCCTTCTTAATTTCCTTGGCTGTTTCATCCTAACATCCTCAGCCTCTAATTGGAAGACTATCTCAAGTTTCAGAGTTTGGCCCTGTATTCATCTTGAACTATTCTTCCTCCCTTAGTGAACTTGTGCAGTTTCATGACTTTAAATACCATCTACGTGCCAATGATTCCTATTTTATATCCTTTAGCCCCTTGTCTTGAACTTCACAGTCTTATATTAGCTCCTTACTCAACATCTTTACTTGGATGTATACTGAAACCCTCAAACTGAATATATGCTACATTGGTCCCTGTTCTTCCTCTCTCAAAACTTCTCAACAACTAAATCCATCCTTTTAATTGCTTAAACCAAAAATACTTGGAGTCTTCCTTGACTCGCATCCTCCTCACCTGCCCCCAAATATTGGCTTTCTCAAAATTCACAGTTTCTCATTATTTTTATGGTACCTCTCTCAAAGTCTCCATCATCTCTTACATGAATTACTGCCAAAGCCACTTAACTGGCCATTATGACTCATTCTTTTTACAGGGGAGCTTTTTCTAAAATTTAAGTCAGATCATGTCAACTCAAACCCTGCAATGACTACTCATTTAATTCAGAGTAAAAGCCACAGCCCTTACCTAGCCTATTTAAAAAAGAAAAAACTCATTGTGGTTGAGTAAATTCCTACTCATAGCAACCCTATATGACAGACTGGAACTGCCCTATAGGATTTCCAAGGAGCAGCTGGTGGATTCAAACGGCAGATCTTTTGGTTAGCAGCTAAACTCTTAACCACTGCACCACCAGGGCTCCACATAGCCCATAAAACCCTATATGGTCTTACCCATCCCACCACATTCTTAACACTTGACTTCATTTACTACTCTTCTACCTCCCATTTCTGCCAAAATACTGCAACCACACTGGCCCCTTTCCTTCCACCATAAAGACTGCATTGGTTATTCATTTCTTTTGGAAGTTTTCTTTTCCAGAAGTCCATATGACTAAATCACTTACCTTCTTAAATATTTGCTCATGTCTTATTTCAGTGAAGATTACCAGATCTCCCTATTTAGTACTGCAATCTGTACCTTCCAACCCTGGCACTCTTGATTTCCTGTATGCTAATACAATGTTTTTTAAATCCCCATGCATCTAAAATATTAGATAATTTATCCATTCATTATATCATTTTTTATTGTCTGTCTCTCCCTGCTAGAATATAGCTCTATGAATACAGGAATCTAATATCTTTTATGCACAGATACATACCAAATACTTAGAAGAATTCCTGGCACCTTGTAACCACTTATTTATATTTATTTATACATATTTATTAAATACATGAAGTTATGTAACAATTATAAGAGCATAGCACAGTTCATGTCTGTATATATACTCTTAGACTTTAGTATCTTTAACAGAGAAAAGTGGGTACTGATTATATTCAAGCAAAATATATGTTAATATTACAACTAGTTCTAAACACTGCTGTGCTGTATGGAAATTTTCACACTGTTGGCACAAATGATTTGACATTAAAGTGCAGTATATGACTTGAGAAGCTACTTGTTTTCTTTTTTTATTCTGATGAGGAGAAAAGCAATCATGGAACCAGGTATGGCTGTTCACAGAAGGTCTTAGTTTACTTGGAGTTATAAGTAACAACACCCAAAAAAAGAAAAAAAAATCAAAATTGCCCCTTGCATTGTCAGGAATATCAGAACATGGTGTGAATGCACTGTTAACTAATAGGTTAGAGTTTAGAATTAGCCAAATACAAGCTTCCTCCCTGAAGGGAGTAGGTTGAAACAGTAGGTATTCACTGTCTTTGAAATACAGAAATGTGCTTAAGGCAGTAGTATTTTAATCAGACTTATTTCAAGAAAAGAATTCCATAACTCCTCCTGCCCATAAGGAGATAGGGCAGCTTAGGTATTTTAAAAACAAAACCCAAGGAATTTTGCTAGAGAAGTCAGGGCAATTTATAACACCAAAGTTTTATAGAGTCATTTCTCATTAACCATGAGAGGACATCAGTGTTTTCAGCATGTTAAAAAAGAATTCATAACTCTGTTTTCAAAAAGTGATTTTTTCTTAATTTTAACATGTAAGTATGCATAATTAGGATTTAATCAATGCTGATATTGTTAATATACAACTTTATCAATCTTTTAAAAAAGAAGTTAAATCAAGTGAGTCAAAGTCTATGGTTTTGAATCAGGTATTCAATTTCCTGCCTGACAAAGTTTTATTGTAAAAGACTTAAATTACTTGTTCATCGATCCCAGGGAAACTATTGCTATGTGGAAAAGAATTTATCTGCCCAAACTCTACCACGAGATATTTGTTAACAATATTCCACACATATTTGTATACTTTGTGTTCCTGAAGGGTGGAGATCATGTTCTAATAATTTTTATACCTCGACATTCTGACAAACAAGTGCTTAAATTTTTTTGTTTATTAAAATAAAGACTGAATACATCTCCTCTACTAGGTAAATACGTTGGTATATTTGAGAGAAAGTTATCAACCTTTATGTGTATTCCATATCCACTTTCTGTATCTGAGGGCTGGCCCAATATCTGATTAGAACAGACACATATATATGGACCAAAGGCCCAAATGGAGCATGCACACATACACACTCATGCACACCCATGCTGGACAGCAGAACAGTTGCCTTCAAGTTATGAAAATAAGTCTTCTTAATTCCCAAGCCCCAAGGCAGTTTCCAAAGGCAACTGCTGTTAACAGATTCCAATATTTTTTCTGTAACCATTAATTTTTTTTTAATTGTCGTAGTTTAAGTGAAAGTTTACATTTTAAGTTAGTCTCTCATACAAAAATTTATACAAACATTGTTATGTGACCTTAATTGTTCTCCCTATACTGTGACAGCACACTCCTCCTTTCCACCCCTGACTTCCCATGTCCATTCAAACAGCTCCTAACCCTCTCTGCCTTCTCATCTCACCTCAGGACAGAAGCTACCCATTTAGTCTCATGTATCTACTTGAGCTAAGAAGCACACTCTTCACAAGTATCATTTTATGTCCCACAGTCCAGTCCAATCTTTGTCTGAAGAGTTGGCCTCAGGAATTGTTTTAGTTCTGGGTTAACAGAGAGTTTGGGGGCCGTGCTTTCTGGGGTTCCTCTAGTCTCAGTCAGACCACTAAGTCTCGTCATTTTACTAGATTTTGAGTTCTGCACCCCACCTTTCTCCTGCTCCATCAGGGACTCTCTGTTGTGTTCCCTGTCAGGGCAGTCATTGGTGGTAGCTAGGCACCATCTAGTTCTCCTGGTCTCAGGCTGATGAAGTCTCTGGTTTATGTGGCCCTTTCTGTCTCTTGGGCTAATCCTTTCCTTGTGTCTTTGATGTTCTCCATTCTCCTTTATTCCAGGTGATTGGGACCGACTGATGCATCTTAGATAGCTGCTTGCTAGCTTTTAATACCCCAGATGCCACTCACCAAAGTAGGATGCAGAACATTTTCTTAATAAACTTTGTTATGCCAGTTGACCTAGATGTCCCCTGAAAGCAAGGTTCCCAGACCCCTGCCCCTACTACTCTGTCCCTTGAAATATTTGACTGTATTCAGGAAACTTCTTAGCTTTGTTTTGGTCCGGTTCTGCTGACTTCCCCTGTAGTGTATGCTGTCCTTCCCTTCACCTAAGATGATTCTTGTCTCCTATCTAGTTAGTGAAGAACCCTCACCCTCCCCACCCTTGTAACCATCAAAGTATGTTTTCTTCTGTGTTTAAACTTTTCTTGAGTTCTTATAATAGTGGTCTTATGTAATATTTGTCCTTTTATTACTGACTAAATTCACTCAGCATCATGCCTGCCAGATTCTTCCATGTTATGTTTCATGGCTTCATCGTTGTTCTTTATCATTGCGTAGTATTCCATTGTGTGAATATACCATAATTTGTTTATCCATTTGTCCATTGATGGGCAGCTAGGTTGTTTCCATCTTTTTGCTGTTGTGTACAGTGCTGCAATGAATATGGGTGTGCATATATCTATTCGTGTGATGGCTCTTATTTCTCTAGGATATATTCCAACAAGTGGAGTTGCTGCATCATATGGTACTTCTATTTCTAGCTTTTTAAGGAAGTGCCAAATTGATTTCCAAAGTGGTTGGACCATTTTACATTCCCACCAACAGTGTATAAGTGTTCCAGTCTCTCCACAATGTCTCCAGCATTTGTTATTTTGTGTTTTTTGGATTAATGCTAGCTTTGTTGGGGTGAGATGATATCTCATTGTAGTTTTGATCTGCATTTCTCTAATGGCTAATGATCGTGAGCATTTCTTCATGTGTCCGTTAGCTGCCTGAATATCTTCTTTGGTGAAGTGCCTATTCATATCCTTTGCCCATTTTTTAATTGGGTTATTTGTCTCTTTTGTTGTTGAGGTGTTGCAATATCTTGTAGATTTTAGAGATTAGATGCTGATTGGACTTGTCATAGCCAAAAATTTTTTCCTAGTCTGTAGGGTGTTTTTTTACTCTTTCGGTGAAGTCTTTTGATGAGCATAAGGGTTGGTTTTTAGGAGCTCCCATTTATCTAGTCTCTCTTCTGGTGCTTGTGCATTGTTACTTATGTTTCATATTGTGTTTATGCCATGTATTAGGGCTCTTAGCATTGTCCCTAATTTTTCTTCCATGATCTTCATCATTTTAAATTTTATATTTAGGTTTTTGATCCATTTTGAGTTAGATTTTGTGCATGGTGTGAGGTATGGGTCTTGTTTCAGTTTTTGCAGATGGATATCCAGTTATGCCAGCACCGTTTGTTAGAAAGATTGTCTTTTCCACAATAAATGGACTTTGGGCCTTTGTCAAATATCAGCTGCTCACAGGTGGTTGAGTTTATGGCTGGATTCTCAATTCTTTTCCATTAATCTATGTATCTGTTGTTGTACCAGGCTGTTTTGACTACTGTGACAGTATAATAGGTTCTAAAATCAGGTAGTGTGAGGCCTCCCACTTTGTTCTTCTTCTTCAGTAATGCTTTACTTATTCAAGACCTCTTTCCTTTCCATATGAATTTGGTGATTTGTTTCTCCATCTCATTAAAAAATGTCGGTGGAATTTGGATAAGGATTGCATTGTATCTGTAGATCATTTTGGGTAGAACTGACATTTTCACAATGTTGAGTCTTCCTATCCATGAGCAATGTATATTTTTCCACTTATGCAGGCCTCTTTTGGTTTGCCATTGTATCTTGTAGTCTTCATTGTATAGGTCTTTTATGTGTCTGGTTAGATTTATTCCTGAGGATTTTATCTTCTTGGGAGCTATTATAAACGGTGTTGATTTGATGATTTCCTCTTGGAAGTTCTCTTTGTTGGTGTAAATGAATCCAACTGATTTTTGTACGCTTATCTCATATCCTGATACTTTGCTGAAATCTTCGATAGTTCCAGTAGTTTTCTTGTGGATTCTTTGGGGTTTTCTGTGTATAAGATCAAATCATCTGCAAATAGAGATATTTTACTTCTTCCCTACCAATTTAGATGCCCTTGATTTCTTTTTCTAGCCTAATTTATCTGGCTAGGATCTCCAGCACAATTGTAACCCTTAATTTTTAGTATACTTTAAACTTTATTTGTTTATAAATGTAGGTAGTATCTATATGCTCAACTATATATATATATATATATATATATATATATATATATATATATATATATATATATGTATATATACACACACAAAACAAAATGAAGTTAGTGCTCTCACACTCTCTTCACAGTTCTAGTCACCCCCAATTTTTTCTCAGTAAATTAACATTTTTCTATTGTCAAAATTTACAATAGCAACAGGGTATTGAATGGGAATTTTCTTGTTGTCTCTGAGCTGTTGGCTGAGTTACCAAACATAAAGATAATTGATGGAGTCAGTCCTCTGCATATTTTCAAGAACAATTTGAAACACAGCCATGCAGGTTATAATGAGAGTGATAGCAACCTGGCAAACAACGCCAATTGCCTGCATACATGACACATTCTGTAGAAGGACTTTGATTGCTTGAAGAGATTTTGTAGGGATTCAGAGTATTATAATGTCTCCCCACTTAAGGATACTTCCTTTACAGCCAAATTGGTAGGAATCAGAGAGAGAAACATTTAAAGACATTTGGATGATTGCTTTGAGTTGGAATGGACTCGACGGCACACAACCACAACAAAGGGAAGTCTGAACTCAGTCCCCAGCAGGACATAAGCTATGGTGTGGAAATGTAGGCCTGATCCATGAGAGCAGAGCGTGAAAGAGTTCTTCTGAGAAACTCACAGAGGTCCCCAGAAGTGTGGAGACACTGCAAAACTAGGCACTTCTCTTTGTGAGAATGGAAACTGGAAGTTTGCTGGCTGGACTAACCCACATAGAGTTGGAAGAAGAGGAAGCAACTGCTAGTCAATTTGGCAGAGTAAATATTTATAATATCAAGTCTTAGTTCTCTAGTGTTTCTGTAATGGAAATACCACAAGTCAGTGGTTTTAAAAAACAGAAATTTATTTTCTCATAGTTAGAAGGGTAGAAGTCTGAATTCAGAACACTGGTTCTAAGGGAGCATTCTCTCTCTGTTGGCCCTGAGGGAAGAGCCTTATCTCCTTCAGCTTCTGTAGCTCCAGTATTCCTCAGTCCTTTGGCAATCTTCATGTGGCATCTATCCTCCTTTCTTTGTGCTTCCTTCTGTGTCTAACCTGCTCTTTTAATAACTCAGAGGTGATTAGGTTTAAGACATATCTTACACTGATATGACCTCATTAACATTGTAAAGAAAGTGATATTCCCAAACAGGATTACATTCACAGGTATAGGGGTTAGGATTCCAACACATATTTTGGGGGGACACAATTCAATCTGTAATAATCAGTGATCAGTCTTTCCTGAGTCAGTTCAGTGCAGAGTGTCTCATGGAAAGGTGGTCTCCCAATGAAACAGCCTTTGTCCTGCCATGACAACCAACAGACAAGAAAAAACCCATGAACAACTCCAGGTGGAAAAAAAAAGTTTTCTTTTTTCTATTATACCTAATTCCCATACCCTGATCATGGAGGAGGAGTCAGAAGCAGCATAATATGTGGGAAAGGCAGAGTGTAAGAAGAAAGTGGAGCCCTGGTGGCACATTGGTTAAGAGCTTGGCTGTTAACCAAAAGGTCGGCAGTTCAAATCCACCAGCTGCTCCTTGGAAACCCTATGGGGCAGTTCCACTCTGTCCTATAAGGTTGCTGTAAGTTGGAATTAACTCGATGGCAACAGGTTTGGTTTCTTTTGGGAGAAGAAAGTGGCAAAAGAATAGAAATAATTAAAACAAAATTAAATCTTCCTTTGTTCATGCCTGGCCCCTGGTCTCAAGCCACAAGTCAAATCTGAACTGTGGGGAAGCAAGATGTGCTGGCCTGGATATGAGAATGTAACAATGCCTTTGGGGTTATGTGGATTTGATATACTCTGCATTTTTCCCTCAATAAAACCATATCTTCTTTCTAATTATTAATAAATTAAAAACATTTGAGTAATATTGAATACTTTATTTAACTAAGAAATCCCAACAATGTAGGTAAAACGATAGACCTCCTTGATTTCCATTTAATACGATTTCCTTTCCAAGACATTGGCTTCATATCTGATTTGATTTGATGTGTATTTTTCTATTTCTTTCCACACTGCATTTATTTACATTTATATGTATACATAGAAATCTACTTCATAAGAATCCCTCAATATTTCTGATTAAAAACAAACAACAACAGCAAATTCTTTTCTTTTGGTTTTCTAGTGCTGTTTGTTTTTCATGAGTTCGCGATCCTTTAAATGGATCTTCAGAACAAATGGAAAGTAAATCCATAGGCACCTTGAATCAGAATTCCTTGAAGTCATTAACAACTTTATACCCACTCTTCAAACTAATGTCTTAAGTTTTAAACTTTTAAATAACTTTTTTTCTAACTTCACTCAGTAGTAAATTTTTAGATTCCAAAACTAAGCACACCAAAATAATAATAATAATTTTGCAAGTTCCACATAAAATATAAAATAAAATAAATAAAAGAGAAGAAAATTCAGGAATGTTTAGGTAGCTCATGTGAGGGAAAGTGAAGCTTGGAGAAGTTGCCTAAAACCCAAACCAAACCCATTGCTGTCCAGTTGATTTCAACTCACAGTGACCTTATAGGACAGAGGAGAACTGCTCCATATGGTTTTCAAGGCTGTAATCTTTACAGAAGCAGACTGCCTCATATTTCTCCTGTGGAGCAGCTGGTGGGTTCAAACCACCGATCTTTTGGTTAGCAGCAAGTACTAAATCACTGAGCCACCAGGGCTCCTTGAGTAGTTGAACAGCCTCCTCAAATTTGCAGAGTTGGTAAAGGGTGGATTCTGGAATCACCCTCAGTTTTGTTTGTTCATTTGTTTTCCCCTCATTCTAAATCCTCTTTCTGTTATGCGTTGTCCTCACTTATCACCTATCTCATTGTCCTAGATATCTAGTGCTGCTATAATGCAAATACCACAAGTGGATGGCTTTAACAAAGAGAAGATTATTTCTTCACAGTAAAGTAGGCTAAAAGTCCAAATTCAGGGCAACAGCTCCAGGAGAAGGCTTTCTCTCTCTCTCTCTCTCTCTCTCTCTCTCTCTCTCTCTCTCTCTCTCTCTCTGTCTCGCTCTCTCCCTTATCGGCCTTCTCATCAACCTTCCCCTAGACTAGGAGCTTCTCTGCACAGGGGCTGTGCACCAGCACTGCTTTTTTGGTGGTATGAGGTCCCCAACTCTCTGCTTGCTTCCCTTTCCTTTTATCTCCTGTAAGATGAAAGATGGTGCAGGCCACACCACAGGGAACTCCCTTTACATTCAGTCAGGGATGTGACTTTAGTAAAGGTGTTACAATCCCACCATAATCTTCTTTAACATAAAATTACAATCACAAAATGGATGACAACCACACAATAACGGGAATCATGGCCCAGCCACACTGATACACACATTTTAAGGGGGACATAATTCAATCCGTAACACTCATTATCTGACATTTAGCATTTACAACAATAGTAAAAATCTATTTTGCGCGTTAACAACATATGACTGGCAGTAACGAATGCAAAGTTGTGAGGCAAGAGCTAGATTTAATGGTTAAGTTATGTGTCAGCTTGGCTGGGCCATGATTGTCACTGGTTTGGCAATTGCATAATGATGTAAATTGGCAGTTATGTAATGATGTAACTTGGCACTTATGTAATGATGTAGTCATCCTCCATTTTGTGAGCTGATGTGGTCATTCTCCATTTTCCCATGACACTGATTTTGCATAACAACCTGGTCTTTGGAACCTAACCATGCCAATAAGTGAGGAGAGACTGTATTGCCTTTTTCCATGTGTTCATCACAAGAATAGGAAAGTCTTCAAGAATAATATCCTAGTGACTGCATTGAACATACTGAGAAGTTTTCTAGGAGTTGATTTTTATGAATGTGATGGAAAGGCACATTAAACTTTCCTGAGTATAGTTTTGGCTCATTAAAAACAATAGCAACAAACCTGTTGCCATCAAGTCAACTCTAACTCATTGTGACCCTATAGGACAGAGCAGGACACTGGGTTTCTAAGGAGCAGCTGGGGGATTTGAACTGCTGACCTTTTGGTTAGCAGCCGAGCTGTTAACTACTGTGTCACCAGGGCCCCTTAAGCATGGAGTAAAGTTCAACTACTTTTCTTTTCTTGGTTTTTATGCTTTTTTAGACAACTTTTTTTTCCGTTTTTCCCCTTAAGTCCTATGTTGTTGAATCCTACACATTTATATACTCTAATATTGGCTTATTGAGTTTCAAATAAAACATATATATGCTGGATACTATTTTATAAAAGTAAAACAAAATTAAGGCAAAATGTATTTTATGTTATATATATTTACATTACAGAATCATATCTATATAAAAAACCAAACCCATCAAGTCAATTCTGACTCATAGCTACCCTATAGGACAGAGCGGAACTGCCCTATAGGGTTTCCAAGGAGCAACTGGTGGACTCGAACTGCCGACCTTTAGGATAGCAGCTGGGCTCTTAACTACTATGACACGGGTAATTAAAAGAAAACTGTAAAAAAAGCCCTGGTGGTGCAATCGTTAAGAGCTTTGCTGCTAACTGAAAGGTTGGCAGTTCGAACTCACCCAGCAGCTCGTCGGGAGAAAGACCTGGCTATCTGCTTCCATAAAGATTGCAGCCTAGGAAACCCTGTGGGACAGGTCTACTCTGTCACATGGGATCAACTGGACGGCACCTAACAACAAAAACAACAACTCAACTATTGGTAAACTCTGTGTGATAACTGAATATAAAAAATGTTCCATAGATTTTTTTTGTCAGATCAAATATTAAATCATTGTTTTGATAGAGAATCAGAAAACTACATGGCAAAATTATATTTTACCAATTGAGAGAATGGTTAACCAAATAACAAAAACTCTTAAAGTTTTAAAAAAGACTTTATTTCTCTAGAAAGAGACTTTATATCATAACATACATCAATGGCATCATTATATAAAAATCATTTTAGATTGACTCTATTGACAGTATATTTTTGGAAAACAAGTTATTTTAGTGTATAATTCATTTTTCTCTCTTTTGATAGTAGCTTTCTCTTCTTTTTTGTTTCTCAGTGCAGCCTTTATTTAGTTCTCCCTTTGTCACTGAGGTAATATAATGTTATCATTATAACAAACGTCATTTGTCTTCCATTGTCCCTGGAATGACAAAGCACGAATCTCTTTTAGGACTGTTGCAACATGAGAGATCTAGTTTCTGCAAATATACTGTCCAGAGAAGGTTTGTTTGAGAAGTTCAATATCATCCAGGATAAAGTACCAGCCCCTTTGTATCTTCCCTGCATTTTATTCTTAAATATGATGAATGTGGTTGTCTAGAAAAGCTAACTTGTGTTTTAAACTGGTAACCTTGGTTTACAAAGCCAAAGATATAGGTGTGTGGACATCAACATATACAGTTTTTCCTTGTGCTAGAAGAAGTCTAAATTGTTTGGCTCCAGTTTTAGAGAGGAATGCTTCAGTTATAGTGTCAGGGGTTCGGAGGAAAATGGAAAAAAGGAGTTAAGACATCACGTCAATTATGCTAATTAACATCAAAGAGGAATTGGGTATCTTCCAAAGAAAGTTCATATCTTGCTGTTTTACTTAAGACCAAAAAAAAAAAAAAAAAAATTTACATAGAAAGAAAAAAAAGCATTATTATGCTCAATTTATAAAAGTTTGAGAACCAGTAAGAATAAACAATTCTTGGCTTCTCTCTTGACTCTTTTACCTAACTGAAGTGTACAGTCAGTGGAGCTATCAGACAGATAGGCACTGTAAAGTGTTTTGTTTGGTCAAACAAATTGCACCTTCCTAGTCAAATAATCAGTTATTCAGTTTACTTATTTCATAAATATCTAAACATAGACAATAAATGATTCTCTTCACTGAGTAGGTAATATATTGGAACTGAAGGAGAACAGGCTGGGCTACATTGTGAACTTGTAATGGTTTTGGGTGACCGTCAATTATCACTTAAGATAGTGCTACTCAAAGTGTGGTGCACAGACTTGCAGGATTAGCATCACTTGGGAGCTAGTTAGAAATGCATATTCTCAGGTGCCACCCAAGACCTACTGAATCAGAATCTCTGGAGATAAAGGCAAAGGCTGAGGAGACAGGGCTTTAAAAAGCTCCCTAAGTTATTCCTGTGTATGCTGAATTTAAGAATAGCTGGCCTAGAGCTAGGTAGAAGGAGTATTTGAGGACAGGGTTTGATTTTTACTTGGGCAGCTGGCATAACTCAGGAAACTACTAGTGAACTAGTTCTAGAGAAAAGCACCGTGATTCACATCAGAAGTGATTATGTGGGCGTGACAGAATGAAATCAGAACTTGGCCATACGCAATGTGGACCCAAAGGGAAGCGTTCCTTCCTATGTTGATGTTTTCAGTTATTCATGCATTTTCTAAGGGACTTCATTTTTTGAAAGTTTACTGGAGCCAACTAGTGTTCAGAAGAAGTTTTTAACTTACATGTCAGCATTCTCTACATAAATTTTCCTGAATCTCTCAAAATATATTTTATTAAGATTTCTTGTGTTTTACTACTATGTCTGTCTTGTATCATCTTACAGCTTACAACATATTTATGTGTACAAAAAGTTTAGTGAGTATATTTTTACATTAGTATTTGGGACACATTGTCATATACACCTTTATGGGAACAGCAGGAGACAATACTTGACAATGAAAATTATTCTGGAAGACTGACAAGAGTTGGCAATGAAGCACTCTGTTAATAGGAACTGCTTAGTTTAATGTAAGAGTAACTGTTATAATAAGCTACTCAATTAGGTATAATAATCTTTAACACATTTCTTTTCTTTAGGTCTGAGATACTAAAATTTAAAAAGTCAATATATCAGCAATTTTAGGGAGAGAGAACTTTTTCAAAAAGTCTTCATTATTGCTTAATTTCAAAAAAAACAACATAAGACTTTAAAGTTGGAAAGATGCTAATTATTTCTACCACGTAATAAATAAATATATATATATGTATGGCCTAGAGCTAGATATGCACCAAACAAAAACCCATTGCCAAGTTGAGTCCATTCTGACTCATAGCAACCCTATAGGACAGAGTAGAACTGCCCCATAGGGTTTCCAAGGAGAGGCTGGTGGATTTGAACTGCCGACCTTTTGGTTAGCAGCCAAGCTCTTAATCACTCCATGGGAGCCCTGGTGATGCCGTGGTTAAAACGATCAACTGCTAACCAAAAAGTGAAATGTTGGTGGTTCGAAATCACCAGGAGCTCTATAGAATTATTTCTTGTGGGTGTAATATATACATATATTACACTCACATGAAATAATATTTTGTATTGTGTATACCTTGGAACCGAAACCCAGACAGATCAAGTGACATGCACATAGCCATGTGCAAATGAGTGGTGAAATCAACTCTAACCTAACTACCAAGAGCCAATGCTCTAACCATTGCACATGCTATTTTTCTTCTTCAAATTTCCAATGATTTCTCAAGTTCCTTTCAAGTCTACCTGTTTCACTAACATGAAAAGGAACCTAAATAAGAGAAGAAAAACTGTAGCTATTTAATCAATCATATCCCTTAGTTAAGATGAAAATCATATGTAGTAAGAAAACTCTGGTAAAACCCTTGATTTGATTCTGTGATTATCAGCAGAGATTCACTGGCTCTGTTATTAAGATTGTCTTTTAATTACTTCTCTTCTACTTCCAAGGTCAGTAGCCTAGGAGATTTGCTATGAGATGTGTGCTGCCATTTGAATGCTTTCATGATTCATGAGTTTCCTTGTCGTGCTGAATATCCTTAAATATATGTCAAAGCCCCCTTACTTAAACTATCAGCAGTGCTATGGCTCATTATATACGTTTTGTGGTTAGAAAAAGACACTTTATATTAATAGTCTGTCCTTGATATTCTCTACAGAAAACATGATAAGTATGTGCTTACTGTATTTCCTTTGAAACTATGACTTGAAAAGCACGGCGGTAATCGTAACCATTATCATTTTTGTAAGGAATATTTCTAAGCTATCATTCTAATAAATTTGAAGGAATCTTAATATGTATATAAATATCACTGGATTAACTAAATGATCAATAACAATCATTCCCAGGGTTTTTTTTTTTTTTTTTTTTTTTAATCATGTAACTAAAATTAGATGGCCCTTTTGTTAATACGGAGCCCTGGTGGCACAGTGGTTAAACGCTATGGCATGTTACAGTTGCTAACAAAAATGTTGGCAGTTTGAATCCACCAGCTGCTCCTTGGAAACTCTATGGAGCAGTTCTACTCAGTCCTATAGGGTCGCTATGAGTTGGAATCAACTCGATGGCAACTTTTAGTTGTTAACACAAAAGCCTTGTTTCTAGTTTAGGAATTATTTTAACATCTTGGGACCAACTGAAAAGTGTACTATTACTAAGTTATTCAGGGCTGATATAAAGTTCATGTAACTTAGACATGAGGGAAAATAATACTTAATAATACTTGTTTTTACTTTAAGCATACTGACAGAAGACTGAGTGCTTATAAAGAATGAGGTTAATAAAAAAAAAAGCTCCACACCCTTGTGATTTGCTTCACTTATTCTGGAATTCCTTAGGTCAAATAAATTTCCATTGGCCTTTATCCCACACAAAGCTCTAACCTTGACTTCATTTATCATTTAAAAAAAAAAAAAAAATTACTTGCTCTCCAATAAATGGCCAGGTGGTGAAAATCCTAGTTCCTGCCTTCAGACTTGTAATTAAGATGAAATAAGGCATTGCAAGTGGATCAGATGAGAGTCGGGGTAATGGAAATAAATTTCTTTCCCTCCCCAAGTTTTTCCCTCAGCTCCATAAATGACATAACATGTTATTTCTTGTCTTAGGTAAAAGTATAAAAATCTCCCTTGATTCTTGGAGTTTATCACCACTGCCACCATTTCCCACATCCAATCCTTCAGCTGTCCTGTTGATTCTATCTCCAATATATAGTTCTAACTTGCTCTTGTTCTCCATTTCTAGCCCAAGACAAGATCATCTATTTCCAGAGACTACGGCAGAATGTTTCCAATGCTTCCTTTCATTTTTACTCTTACTGTATTATAATCCGTGATCTATAAAGATATTATTTTCAACATTAATCAGATTCAGATAATTCTTGCCTAAAATCTTTCAGTGGCTTTCATTTGCAATCAAATTACATACTGTCTAAACTTCTTTTAATGATTTACCAAGCCTGTATACATTGCCAGCCCATCTCCCAAATTTATTCATGCCATTCTACTTTTTCTCTTTGCTACTCACTCTGATTTTGTCTTTTTCTTCCAACATGTTAAATTCTTCCTTCTTTGTGGGCTTTTTTTTTTTTTTTTTTTTTGCAGCATTTCCTGTGAGTCTTCTTCCCCTGATCTTTGTAAGGTTGTCTCTAGGCAGTAAGAATTTAGTCAGTTAATCTCTTGAAAATGTATCACACTTGTTTTCCTGGATGTCTAATAATTCAAAGCATAAACAGGGGAATGAAACTTGAGAGATAAGCAGAGGTGAGCCACAAAGTCAGTCTTGTCACTGCTTGAATGTGAAATATAGTTCCCTTATTAACATTTACAAAAGGCCACATTCCTGTAAGGAACGGTTTGAGTCATGCCTAAAAATTGGTAAGATCATCTTTCTGCAGAGTAAAGGAAATAATTAGCCAGAAAATTGAGGGAGTGCTGGTGAAGAAAGAGAATTAACTATATCTCTCTTGGTCCCAGCATCCAGGAAACCAAGAAAGAGATGTTGCAAGTGGTGTGGTCATATTTGGAGAGATTATGGTTACCACACGGAGGAAGATTAGTTGCTATAAGCGTGGACTTCTATATTATTCTCACATGAATTTAAGTGCCACCTAAGAAATTTGAAGGAGTCCCTGGGTGGTGTGAATGGTTAAACACTCAGCTACAAATCAAAAGGTTGGTTCAAATCCTCCCAGAGGCATCTTGGAAGAAAGGTCTAGTGATCTACTTCTGAAAGATTACAGCCATTGAAAAGCCTATGGTGGACAGTTTTACTCTGAAACATGTGAGGTATCTGAAACATGAATTGGTATCTACTTGAAAACAACTGGTTTTGTTTTTAAGAAATTTGAAGATCAAGACAATAAGGTTAACTTCTGATTATGTTAGCTATATATATATAGCTATATATATATATATATATATACACACGTGTATATATGTATATATGTATCCACATATATATATATCAACATGAAATAATTATTCTGTATTGTGTATTCCTAAGTGTCAGACACTTAAATAATTCTTAGATAATATTTACTTCTGGCAGCATCTCTGTGAAGTAACATGGCAATTTTACAGTTGAGAAAATGGAAGCTCAAGTCTATTGAAAGGTAACAAACATCACATAGCTAGAAAGCATTTAAAGTTGGACCCCATGTCTTCCTAGCAACCTTTTCTCCCATTTGAACATAATAGCATCCAGTGCTTGCTCTTTCTGTATGTAAATTAATCATTTGCCTGAGAGGGTTTGGTTTGGTTTTGTTTTGCTTTAGTGGCATTTTGAAAGTCTACCCATTGTAGTATTTTTACTGGAAAATGATGAATAAAAGAGCAGGTAAATTGATATGTGTTTGATAGATGATGTGCAACATAGACAAATACACGATCACTTTTCCACTTGTCTCCTTTCCTTCTTGCCTTTTTTGTTATCTTCTTACGCTATTTGCCCATGCTGGCTTAGAAATTCAACAACTCTGTTTCAGGTAATATTAAGGTCGTGGGTTATTGGCATTTGGTGCTGAGCTTACATGTTTTTCTATAGATCAATATTTCACTGTGTGTGTTGATTTATCCACACAAGTTTCTTCTCTCTTTATATCCCAGTCAGTCCTCAATTAGATCTCATTTATAGTTACCTCTAGCATAGTCACCTGCTGTAATAACATCTGCACTGAAATAAAAAGAAAAAAAACACCTATATTAGCCAGTTTCTCTGGTTTCCGTGAAGTTGGATGGCAAATATTACTAAATTTATGTATTTTATAAATTAAAGCATAACACACATACAGCAAAGCTTACATAAAATACATTGAAAACTCATTGTAATATCAAAGCTTAACACCTATGCAACCACCACCCAGGTCAAGAAAGAGAATGTTAGCAGCACCCAGAATACGCATCTTGACTCTGGCTAATCATTGCCCCTCCCTTCTACCCAAGACAACAAACCTAACTTCTAAGGCTGAGTCTACATTTTCCTTTAATTGAGAATCATGGATTCTGCTTCTTTGCATGGACTTTTAATCGTAATTGTCCTTGTAAGATCTATCTATGTTGTTATCACTCACTAGTTATATCCATATACAGAGTGTTTAGCACAGGTTTATACTTAATGAATATATAAAAATAAAATAATAATTGCTTTATTTAACTTACATTTTAATGTTTACCAGCTTGAATATCTTAAAGATCGATATTTATTAATATGTTAGTAATAAAAAACATACATTTTTATTATTTATAGTAACTAGAGTATTATAATCATTTTCCTCACTTCTTTCAACCTTTAAATACTAATAACTGCTGTCAAATTTGTCGTACATATAGAAAAGTCCAACTGTCCTGGGTTATATCCAACCACTGTAAATTCTTTTAATGAGACTCTCACAGGTATGAGGACACGCCAACTTACTTCAATCTTATGGTTTAAAAATAAGGTTAAATCATATCTTTCCTAAATTTTTTTGAAAAATATATTTTTTTCCAAAAAAAAAAAGTCCTCATACTCTCCCCAATATACTGGTTTTGATAAATTAAATATCTCCTATAATCAGAATAAATTGAAACATTTTGACTAATTTTATAAATAAGAACAAATTCTACCCTAGCATTGTTATCTAATATTAAAAATATTACTGCATCAATATACAAAAAAGTTAAAACTTTCTCAAAATAAATTTGCCAGATGTGATGGTAAATGGTGTGTGTCAGCTTGGCTAAGCTATGACTCTCATTGGTTTGATAGACACTGGACGGGTTGCTTTTCTATAATGTAATATAATATACTCATCTTCCGTGATATGGTCTGATGTAATCAGCCAATCTGTTGAAAGGGGAGTTTCCTAGGGAGTGTGGCCTGCCTATAGAGTATAAATGGATGTTCTAATCAAGCTTGATCTCTCTCAATCCTGCACTCTTCTCTCAGCCTGACCTCCAGTTCTGGGACGTAAGCCTGCTGAAGTCTCCAGCCCGCCGCTTGACCTGTAGATTTTGGATTTGCCAGCCTCTGCAATCCAGTGAGCCAGCAGAGATCTCCAACCTGCTGCCTAACCTATGGATTTCAGACTCTCTATCCCCTACAATTGTGTGAGGCGTTTACTTGAAGTAAATCTTTCTTTATGTATATTTCTCTCTCTCTCTCTCTCTCTCTCTCTGTGTATATATACATATACACACACACACACAAACACACACACACACATGCACGCACATATATATACACATCTCACTGGTTTTGCTCCTCTAGAGAACTCGGACTAAGACATTAGAGAAGAACAGAGAAGAAGTGTTTTCAGGAAGAAACTTAGAAACTGATTTTTTCTATATGGAGACAAACACCTAGACTTTATACTAGAAAAGAAACATGGCTATAAATTTATCCAAGGATTTTTGTATGCCTGTCAATGTACATATAAACAGCTAAGCACTACATGTAGCTTTACTTTTCACAAGATATCAAGAAATGTGAGAAAAATGGCTATCGTTCACTCTAAGTTTGACAGTGAAGTGACTGCACTGAGATGCAGGTAGTTACAAAACAATGACTCCTTGTTTAAATCTGCAACAAAATTGTTTTAATATTACTACCTCTTATTCACCTAGGAGTATATTTTTACAAATGAGTGATAAAGCCATAATAGGCTCTGCTGATGTTTATTTAATGTTACCCAGTTTTCAGACACAAATATTATCAGAGAAGAGATCTCAATGATATAATAACACATCAGAGGTAGATATTAAGTGGATCTGCTGTAAACACATGGGTCAGCAAACAAGTGGACAGAATAAATAAAGTTGAGCATCCAGATATTGATTATAATCTATCTTTCAGCATCGATTACACTTAACCTGCACTCCACCTTTACCATAAATCTAATAAATGCATATATGTGTAATCTAAATCGCAACCAACATATTAAACATCACCATCACTCCAGTAAGTTCCTTTCTGCCCTTATTCCAGTCAATCCCTATCCCACTTCATTACTAGAGTAATGTATAGTTGTGATATTTTATCAATTATGGATTGAAGTTTCCTGTTTTAGAGATGGACATAAAAGAAATTTTATGTACATATATACTTTTTTCTATATTGAGAAACTGTAAACTATTATTCAAATTTACACACCAGCCACTAAGGCCAAAGGTGAAGAAATTGAAGATTTTTATGAACTTCTGCAGTCTGAGACTGATGAAACATGCAATCAAGATGCACAGATAATTACTGGTGATTGGAATTCAAAAGTTGGAAACAAAGAAAGATTGGTAGTTGGAAAATATGGCCTTGATAATTGAAACCACACCAGTGATCCTATTATAGAATTTTGCAAGACCAATGACTTCTTCATTGCAAATACCTTTCCTTCAACAATGTAAACAATGACTATACACATGGACCTTGCCAGATGGAATACACAGGAATCACATCAACTACATCTGTGGAAAGAGATGATGGTAAAGCTCAATATCATCAGTCAGAACAAGGGGTACTGTGGAAGAGATCATCAATTGCTTATATGCAAATTCAAGTTGAAGCTGAATAAAATTAGAGAAACTCCACGAGAGCCCAAATATGACCTTGAGTATATCCCACCTGAGTTTAGAGACCATCTCAAGAATAGATTGAACACATTAACATCAGTGACCAAGGACCAGACAAGTTGTAGAATGAAATCAAGGACATCATACATGAAGAAAGCAAAAGGTAATTAAAAAGACAGGAAAGAAAGAAAATACCAAAATGGATGCCAGAAGAGACTCTGAAACTTGCTCTTGAATGTCAAGTAGCTAATGTGAAATGAAGCAATGATGAAGTCAAAGAGCTGAACAGAAGATTTCAAAGGGCAGCTCAAGAGGATAAAGTAAGTATTACAGTGCATGTGCAAAGACCTGTAGTTAGAAAACCAAAAGGGAAGAACATGCTCAGCATTTCTCTAGCTGAAAGAACTGAAGAAAAAATTCAAGCCTTGAGTTGCAATATTGAAGGATTCTATGAGCAAAATATTGAACTACACAGGAAGCATCAAAAGAGGATGGAAGGAATACACAGAGTTACTGTACCAAAAAGAATTGGTCGATGTTCAACCATTTCAGGAGGTACCATATGATCAAAAACCAGATGTACTTTTAAGGAAGAAGTCCAAGCTGCACTAAAGGCATTGGCAAAAAACAAGGCTCCAGGAATTGGTGGAATATCAGTTGAGATTTTTCAACAAAGGAATGTAGCTCTGGACATGTTCACTCATCTATGCCAGAACTTTGGAAGAGAGATGCCTGGCCAGCCGACTGGAAGAGATCCATGTTTGTGATCATTCCGAAGAAAGGTGATCCAACAGAGTGCAGAAATTATCAAACAATATAATTAGTATCACACTCAAGTAAAATTATGCTGAAAAGCATTCAGAAGTGGTTGCAGCAGTACATCGACAGGGAACTGCCAGAAATTCAAGCTGGATTCAGAAGAGGACATGGAATGAGGTATATCATTGCTGATGCCAGATGGATCATGGCTAACAAGAAAGAATATCAGAAAGATGTTTACCTGTGTTTTATTGACTATGCAAGGGCATTTGACTCTGTGGACCATAACCACCTGTGGATAACATTGCAAAGAATGGGAATTCCAGGACACTTAATTGTGCTCATGAGAAACACGTACGCAGACCAAGAGGCAGTTGTTCGAACAGAACGAAGGGATATTGTGTGGTTTAAAGTTAGGAAAGGTGTGCCTCAGGTTGTACTCTTTCATCATACTTATTCGATCTGTATGCTGAGCAAATAATCCAAGAAGCTGGAAAATATGAATAATGAGGCGTCAGGACTGGAGGAAGACTCATTACCAATCTACGATATGCAGATGACACAACCTTGTGTACTGAAAGTGAAAAGAACTTGAAGCACTTAGTGATGAAGATCAAAGAATACTGCCTTCTGTATGGATTGCACCTCAACATAAAGAAAACAAAAATTCTCACAACTGAACCAATAAGCAACACCATGATAAATGGAAAAAACTTTGAAGTTGTCAAGGATTTCATTTTACTTGAATCCACAATCAACACCGGTGGAAGCAGGAGTCAAGAAATCAAAGGATGTATTGCATTGGACAAATCTGCTGCAAAAGACTTCCTTAAAGTGTTAAAAAGCAAATGTGTTACTTTGAGAACTAAGGCTTGCCTGAACCAAGCCATAGTATTTTCAATTGACTTTTATGCATGTGAAAGCTGGGCAATGAATAAGAAAGACTGTAGAAGAAAGGACAACTTGGAATTATGGTGTTGGCAAAGAATATTGGATATATCATGGACTGCCAGAAGAACAAACAAATCTGTCTTGGAAGAAGTACAGCCAGAATGCTCCTTGGTAGTGAAGATGGCAAGACTTTGTCTCAAGTGCTTTGGACACATTATCAGGAGAAGGACATCACGATTGGTAAAGTAGAGGGTCAGTGAAAAAGAGGAAGATTCTCAAGGAGATGGATTGACAGTGGCTGCAAGGATGAGCTCAAGCATAACAACACTTGTGAGGATGGCACAAGACTGGACAGTCTTTTGTTCTGTTGCATATAGGGTCACCGTGAGTCAGTACTGACTTGATGGCGCCTAACAACAACAACATATACTTTAAGATTTTTTCATTCAGCATAATATATATGGGATCCATCCATGCTGTTGCATGTATATGTAGATTGCTTCTTTTTAAATCGGAATCAATATATCTTTATATGAATACACTACAGTTTGTTTAGGCATTCTACTGTCAATGGTCTTAGTCTATTTCCATTTTTAGTCTAAAATGAATAATAATAACTATACTTGGAAGAATGAACTGTGGTGAAAACCAAATATTTGGTTCCCGTAACATCATGATTTTCCTTCTGCTTGGGAGAAAGACATCAAAAACATATCATTTGGCATAATTTTTTAAATTATTTGAAAATACTGAAACAAATCATAATGCAAAATATCTAGAGTTGAAAATCTTCATTTATCACTATGTATAACATAGCACAACGCTCATTCTACTTTTCAAACTTTTGTGTCTTTTCTATTCCTAACTTATTTTCTGTCAGAATGCTAAAAGTAGTCTCCAGTAGGGATCATTCCATAATTCTGGGTCTAAAATTAATACGTATATACAGAACTGACTAAAAGAGGAGTAAATATTTAATAGCAATCTGAACTATTTATAATTGTGAATTAAAATTATTTAAATTCAATAGATATAAAATGTAGGAAAAGAAACTGGTTATCTTAAAGCCCAGACTATTTTCCATTGAGCCAAACATAGACTTTTGAAAAATTACACTCAATATTTAATTTTCATTATTAAAATTGTGATGATGTAAAAAATATTGTTAAAGGAGAACACTGCAAATTTTAGAAACTACTGTCTCATGTCCTTGAAGGTTATTTAGTGTGGAAATAAAAAGAAATCAAGTGTATTGATTAATATAATACAAAACAAAATGTTTTATGTAAGTGTCATAAGAAGTACTATTATCACATTCAGCTCAGGAATAATTGACAGGACAACCAAGCTGTTGCTTATCAACCTTCAGGGCTTAAACACTTTGGTGAGTTATCAAGGATAATAATCCAGAATCTCTATGAAAAAACCTGTCTCTCTACCTAGACTTCTTTTATATGATTTTCTTCAAGGTATAGGGTTATGCAACCCTCAAAATCACTAATGCTCAGTGGGAGAACTTCCACAATTCTTTCACTAGCAAATCCATATGCACTGTCTTTCTTCCCATTCTTCCTTTGACAGATCAAATCCAGTCAGTCCATCAGCAAATTTTTCTGTCTTTTTTTTTTTTTCCTACCACATCACTACCCTTGTCTTTGAAATCACCATGTCTCTCACCTGGATTGCTACAAAAACTTCAATCTCATAATTTCCTTCCATTCTTGCCACCCTATGGACTATTAGACATATAGCTGACAATGTGATCTTTTAAAAAATATGTCAGAACACATCACTCTTATACCCGAAGTCTTCCCATTTTAGAAACTTACCTATTTTATTAAAAGAAAAAAAAAAGATGTGAGCCTTAACATGGTCACCTCTGACCTTACGTACACCAATCTCCTTTGGTTCACTTTGTTCCTGTCACACTGGTTATCTTGCTGTCTTCCAAGCAACCAAGCATGTGCTGCCTCAGTTACTTGGCATTTTCTGTTTTCTCTGCCTGAGAGGCACATTGCTCAGAACAGTTACGTCTCCCTCCATAACTTTATTCAGGTCCCTGGTAATATTTTACCTAATCCAAAAGGTCTTTTCTGTTTTGCTGTTAGGTGCCACTGAGTCAGTCACAGCGGCCCTACGTACAACAGAATGTCAGGTCCCGTGCCATCTCCACAATCATTGATATGCTTGAGCCCATTATTGCCGCCACTGTGTCAATTCATCTTGTTGAGGGTCTTCCTCTTTTTCACTGACCCTCTACTTTACCAGGCATGATATTCTTCTTCAGGGGCTGGTCCCTCTTGATAACATGTCCGAAGTACGTGAGACCAAGTCTCCCCATCCTTGCTTCCAAGGAGCATTCTGGCTGTACTTCTTCCAAGACAGATTTGTTCATTCTTCTGGCAGTCCATGATATATTCAATATTCTTTGCCAACACCATAATTCAAAAGCATCAATTCTTCTTTGGTCTTCCTTATTCATTGTCCAGTTTTTGAATGCATATGAGGCAACTGAAAATATCATGGCTTGGGTCAGGTGTACCTTAGTCCCCAAAGTGACGTCTTTGCTTTAAAGGGGTCTTTTGCAGCAGATTTGCCAGTGCAATATATTGTTTGATTTCTTGACTGCTGCTTCCATGGGTGTTGATTGTAGATCCAAGGAAAATGAAATCCTTTACTTTTCTGTCTACCCTATCTAATTTAATGCTCCTTTTCCCATTACTCTGCTTTATTTTTGTTCTTCACTCCCTGACATGTTATAAGTGTGTGTGTTTATTGTCTGTGAGTCTACACTGGATTGTAAGTTTTATGAGAGCAGGGCCTTTATTTTGTTTAATGAAGTATCATAGCACTTACAGTAGAGCAGGCACAGAGCATCCTCTGAGCATGTGTTTGTTCAGTGAAGGGATGAATGAGGCCTTCCGTGCCACAGCCAGCCAGCTGACCAACCAGCCTTGTTCCTTGAGTGTCTTCGTCATTTTCAGACAGAAGGGCTTGGTGTGTTCTGCCTTGCCTAAAACTTCATTTGTGCCTCCCCTTTCTTCCAAAATAGGGCTTTAGCCTTGCCTGTAGATCACAATCTCCAAACTGTTCTGCCTAGGATTTACAGCCACCAAGTCCCAAGTTGGGCCTGATATTTCTGGCCTTGCCCTTGAGTCTATGATTCTCCTATGCACCACATCTTATGAATGAGCAGCTAACCTCCTGGGAGCTAATGTTTGCACATAGTTACTGCAATTGAGTTTAAATTTACTTTTCAGCTACCTGGCTTGGGAGACAAATAAAGTACAAAGTTAGTTTATGACAAAGAAACTCAGGAGTACATATAACAAGTTATATACTATAACTTTTTTTAACTTGTGAAACTTTGAACTACATAAGAAAAAATGCCTTTAGCAGTTTTTTCCTACAGAAAATGAAAAATATTCTTACTGTGATTGCCCTTCGTTAACAACTGACTTGAAAACACTAAAAGATCTGTCTTCAAATTTATTTGTAAGGTGAGAATGAGATACAAATGAGGTAAAATTCATTGAGGTGGTCAGGAAAATTCATGAATGCGATACGTTAATTATGCTGTAAGTCCCCTAAGTAGGGTAACATATACAGTGAAACCTGTGAGAGTGGGAACTTGACAGGAATGCCTTGGTTTTTCCAGATCTTGCCAGTTTTCTGCCTTTGACAGGGTGCTGTCTTATCACTTTTCTGTCATTCTCTATTCATGGAAAATATTTGAGTTTTCTTTCTCTGACAGGTTTCTGCCTTACACAGGTTCCAGCTTTCGCAGGCTTTACTGTATATCCAATTTATATATGTGTGGGATATATGTAATACCCTACCTAGAGCACTTAGGGTGTAATTAACATATTACATTCCTGAGTTTTCCCAACCACTTCAGTGAATATATGTGATGCAGAGGTTAAGAGCTCGGCTGCTAACCAAAAGGTCAGCAGTTTGAATCTAACAGCCCCTCCTTGGAAACCCCATAGGGGGCAGTTCTACTCTGTCCTGTAGGGTTACTGTGAGTCAGTATCAATTCGATGACAGCAGGTTTGGTTTTTGGTTTTGGTATATATATGTGCATATATGTATTTATGTATATTTTCCATTCTAGGTGTAGGGAAGTATTAAAAATGGCAAAGATGTCAGAATGACTGACATTTTTTAGCAAATAGTTTCTAATCTAGTTTTTCTGGCAAGCTGAGTATTGTGAGGCCAGGCAAGGGAAGACAAATGAGGAAAAAGAAAGTATTTCATCTGTATAATGGTGTGAAAGGCCTTGACTATCAACTGCAAATGTAGGTGTGATGGTTAAGATTGTATGTCAACTTGGCTAGGCCATTATTCTCAGTGTTTTAGCAGTTGTATAATGTTGTGATCACTTCCCTGTTGAAATTTGATATGTGATCACCCCCGTGATGGAATCTGCTGAGTGGTACTGGCGGAGGCGGGGCCTGTGACAGCTCACTGTCCCCTCAGTTCATCTCTCTGCCTTCCGCCAGTTACCTTCTGTCTGTTCACCTTGCCAGCGTATTTGGTTTGTTCCAGACTCAGCGACTACCTCTTGTTGTCTCACCTCCGGTTCTTGGAACTTGAGCTAGCAGTTTACTTAATGGTCATGGAATTCGTTGATCTTCACAGCCTGCGAACGAGTCCAGTTCCCTGACCTGCTGATCTTGGGTTTGCCAGCTCCTGCAGCTATGTGAATCAGGAGAAGCCTTGTGGTCTTGTCTGCTGATCTTGGAGTTTGTTGACCTTCATGCCTGTGAGCAGGAGCCCCTCTCCAACCTGCCAACCTTGGGTTCACCAGCTTCTGCAGCTGAGTGAATTGGGAGAGGCCTCTACCCTGATCCACAGACTTGGGATGTTTTAGCCACTACAGTTGCATGAACTGTTTCCTTGATATAAATCTCTCTCTATATATATTTATACGCTTTACTGGTTTTGCTTCTCTAGAGAACACAGCCTAAGACAGTAGATATGTTGTTGTTGTGTGCTGTTGAATAGATTCTGACTCACAGTGGCCCTGCAAGACAGAGTAGAACTGCCCCATATAGTTTCCAAGGCTGCAAATCTTTAAGAAAGCAGACTGCTATATCTTTTTCTTGAGGAGCTGCTGGTGAGTTTGAACTCCAGTCTTTCAGTTAGTAGCCAAGAGCTTAACTACTTTGCCACCCGGGCCCCACAAATTTATTTATAGGGATGTGATATGGCACAATAACCCTCAAGCAAAGAAAGATACAGTGCTTTCCAAGATGAAATCATAATGACAGCTAAATTGTGTGAAATAACATTGAGTGATGGCTTCTTCCAAAATACATATTTCTAAGAAACAGAAGGAGAATGACATAATTTTTAACAGTTGTAAAATAAAAAAATAAAAAAAAACTGTTATTACAGTATAAGTTCTGCTTCTAATCAGATTTACAGTATATATCTTAACAAAACAAATAGCTATAATTGGGCATAAAATATTTCTATTATTTAATAATTTTGCAATTATTATTATTATGTCATTTTGAATTCATGCTCTGTCTTTTTGTCTACCTAATTAATGCTCAAAAGATCTTATCTATCCTCTTCATTATGCTTTAAATAGATGGAGAAGATGAAGCAGGGGTGAAATATGTGTATCAATGTATATATGAGGAATTGATATACTCATGATATCATCATGTAGAACTAACAACAGCACAACAAAACCTTGGAGAATATCATATGTTATGTTGAATAGTTAATACTTATATCCAACTTATTTTATGTTAAATATTAAAATTTTTATTAGAAAACACAGCCAGAGAAAGTCTTTCATTCAGTATAAATACAGCTTTCCATAGATTCTATGGATTACATTGAAAATTTTCCCCAAAGTGGATGAGAGGAAAGTTAAGTAAATTACATTTCAGCAACATGAGGACAACTGCAATTACTCTCTAACACTAAGCCCCTCAAATAAATATTTTGTGAATGTATAAGCAAGTGAATTTATTTTAATAATCTTAAGCTAGTTTTGGGTAGTACTATCGCATCATGCATTCAACAAAATTCAGTTTTGAAGTACAAATTAAAATTGAGATATTACATATGTATTCAACAAAATTGAAATGGTGAGCAGAACTGAAATCTGTTTATTTCACAATATCTCATGATAGCATTTAACTTCAGAATTCACATAGACTGTTTCGGCTACCTAGAATTTCCACACGCAAAATGAACTGTGTTGTTCTTACAACACTAAGTGCTTCATGGAAAGACTGAACGTACCTGTGGGGAACATTTTATGAAAATATGTTTCCAAACTCAGTGATAGAATTGAAAAACATAATTAAAGTGATTGTCAGATGCTGAAATACTTGATCACTTTTATGCCGTGTTTTTAAAAGTGTTATTCCTAATGGAGCTGTGTTTTTGTTACATATCGTATAAATAAGCCATTTCTTGTTTTACTTTATAATCTAAGTATGCTCCTAATTTCAGATGCATTCATTAGACTTAATAAAAACAATTACTTTATTACAATACTGAGAGGACTTGGATATTATACAGGAGGAAAAAAATGGTATGCAAGGAGTGAAAAGGGAAGGTGTTCTCAGTTATGAAAGTGAACAAAAATATGTGTGAATGTGTGCTTATTTATGAAAAGTCATGATTTTCTTTTATCTTCCACAAGCTGTTTATGTAAAGAATGGCCACCTATTATGTTGATATGAATGAGTTTTCTGGAATAAGGTAATCATATCATATATTTGGGCATGTATAGATACTACTCCTTGTTATACTTCTGAATCTATTTGGCCATAAGTTCTGCTTCTATAAAATTATAATATAAACAGCATTAATTCATAGCCTGGTTGTGATGACAAAATGAGATCATTAGGAAAAATCCTTTCGAAATGCAAGAAATTTGGGCAGAACTTCCAGCTTTGGCAGAGGGAAGATATTGGCAAAGTTTCTTGTCAAAATATAAGTACAAAACTGTACAGTACTGTAAGAGACAACCATCTGAGGACTCTAGAAATTAATCAAAGGCAAAAACAAATTGAGAAGCATTTATTTATGAAAAATACGTGGAATGTCAGGTACAAACAACGGGACTTATGGTCTTCCCTGGAGCTGCTCCCATCCCCTCTCCCAGTTCCATCAAGGCAGTAGTTTAATCAGGGTGCAGCTGGCCAAGAAAAGCAACAACTTCACTGACACAGGGGGCTGACGATTTAAAATAGAGAGTGAAAAACCACAACTGGCTGCAAAGTCAGTAAAAACAGCAAACTAGGTAGGAAACTAAAGGTGGAAATATGCAGCTCTGCTAGCCTGAGGTTGCAGGCCTGATTGGGGCCAGCGGCAGTTGAGCTAGATCTTTAAAAGGGAGAGCCTGGAAATGAAAGCATTATGGAAAGGATAGGTAAGCTGTCCACACTTCCTTGCTGACTTTAAAGAAAAATGGGCATGAGCAGGTGAGGCTGAGCGGGCCAGTGGAAAGTAAAAGTTGAAAAAGGCCTAAAAATTGCCCAAATTTTGCACAGATCCATCAACAGAAAGGGAAAGCTTTAGGGACATATGGTATTTGAGCACAGCCTATGCCTAATTATTGGCTGACCAGCAAGCAAACAGACACAGACATCTAGTCTTATGTTAAGAGGAGTGGAGAAATTAAGAGAACAATTTAGTAACACAATAGTTGATTTTATGGCACTGTATAATTTTGTTGATAAATTTTGATTCTACTGCCAGAAATAAGTAATTTGATTTTATTTTGTTATTACCTAACAGGATTCTGAAGGTTTTCTGATGAACTACAAGAGAATTTAGTCAATAGCCTTTGGAATAATTTAACTTACTTATATTCCAAACAAATATACCAAACCAAAACCAAACCTGTCGCAGTTGAGTCAATTCTGACTTGTAGTGACCTTATAGGACAGTGTAGAACTGTCCCATAGGGTTTCCAAGGAGTGGCTGGCGGATTCAAACTGCTGACCTTTTGGTTAGCACCACCAGGACTCCAAACAAATATAAGGGATCAATAATTCAAATTCACAGAATGAGAAGGCAGGGCCAAGATGGCAGAGTAGGTCAGACACTTCCTGTGGACCTTCTTAAAACAAAGACCTGAAAAAACAAGTGATTCGATGATATATGGCAATCTGAGAGCCCTGAACATCAAAGGCAGAGTTGAGGAACCAGACTGAGTGGCAAGAGGAGGGAGAGATGCTTCGGAAGTAGCGAGGAGTTGCCAGACCTGACCCGGAGAGAACCTGAGCCCTTCAGGCCTGATCAGCTGACGGAGTGGTGAGGCAGGCAAGCAGCCATGCTCGGGAGGAACATTTTCTGTCCCAGGAGAGCCCCAGCACCAGATAGTCTACACAGCCACCCAGAACCAGTGAGAAGCAGCCCTCCATGAAAGATAAGTAGTTCCATACAGCTTACCACTCATATCAAAAACACCCCCCTTAGGGAAAAACCTCTCTCTCATTTACCTACCCACTTCCTGCTCTGCACTGGGTCCCAGACCAGCTTCAGCAATTGCCTAGTCCCCTGGGCCAGAAGTAGGATCTGCTGCATGTCCGGAACCTCTCCTTGCCTTGGAGAGTGAACAAATTAACAAAAAGGGGAAAAAAAACAAACTGCTAGCTCCCCTAAGCAAGGAACCCAGGGTAGGCATAGCTCCTTTGCCTAGGCACATGCATAAGGGATCCATGGACTTCGAATGCCATTCCTCTTGCATAGACTTGGATGGGCCCGTCTCAACAGCATAGGCCCTCATTACCGCAGTGCAACAGGGTATATAGCTAAAGTTTAACTTCAACTGTTTCAGATATGAAGTGGCAGGTTCTTAATATTTGACATTGCTCTGCCCATTAAGCAGGGTCTTTACCTACCCAAATCAGGGGCCTGAGAACTGGTGGCTCCACCCACGCCACCTAGCCACCTGCGATAGGGGCCCATGAATAAGAGGTGCCCCCCAAGTCCTTACATCCAACAGCATTAGGTGTTCATAGGCCAGCTGCAAAACCCACCCACCTACGTGCTCTAGAGAACAGGGACACACCTTCCTCCTAGACACTTGGGGGCTGCCATCAGCCCCCTGACTTGCTCAGAGTGTGTTCCCCTGCTGCTGTCAGATGCTTGTGCCTACACCAATCACCCATGCCTGTCTAGGACTGTAAGTGAGAGCCTATACCACACACTTGGTGGCTATCTACCTGGGCACATGAGCTGAATCAATAGAGGAGGAGTGGGCAGACTCCTGAGCTCACATACCTAGTAACAGATCAAACCACCTGGTGACAGGACATAAGAGCTTAGTGCCAGTAATCAAACTAGCTTATAAAAGCAACCTATTTGGGCATACCAAAACAAAACAAGAAGCTAGGACACAGTAAGCAAACATAAAATAAATAAATATAATAACTTGTTGATGGCTCAGAGACAACAGTCAATATCAAACCACATAAACAGGCAATCCATGATGGCTTCAGCAAGCTCCCAAAATAATCTAGAAATTTTCCAGAGGAGGAAAATTTCTTGGAATTACCAGAGGCAGAATACAAAAGATTAATATACAGAACTCTTTAAGAAATTAGGAAGGAAATCAATCAAAACACAGAACATGCAATAGAGGAAATTAAAAAGATTAGAGAAGAGCATAATGACAGATTTAACAGGCTGCAAGAATCCATAGAGAGACAGCAATCAGAAATCTAGAAGATTAACAATAAAATTTCAGAATTAGACAACTCAATAGAACGTCACAGGAGCAGAACTGAGGTAATGGAAGTCAGAATTAGTGAGATTGAAGATAAAGCACTTGACACCAACTCATTTGTGAAAAAATCAGACAAAAAGACTAAAAAAATGAAGAAATCCTAAGAATTATGTGGGACTCTATCAAGAGGAATAACCTACAATGATTGGAGTACCAGAACAGGGGGGGATAACCAAAAATACAGAGAGAATTGTTGAAGATTTGTTGACAAAAAAGTTCCCTGATATGAAATATGAGAAGATATCTATCCAAGATCCTCATTAAACCCCACATAAGGTAGATCCCAAAAGAAGGTCACTAAGACATATTATAATCAAACTTGCCAAAACGAAAGATAAAGAGAATTTTAAGAGCAGCTAGGGTTAAACAAAAAGGCATCTACAAAGGAGAGTCAATAAGAATAAGCTCGGACTACTCAGCAGAAACCATGCAGGCAAGAAGGCAATGGGATGACATATATAAAGCCTTAAAGGAAAAAAACTGCCAGCCAAGAATTATATATCCAGCAAAACTGTCTCTCAAATATGATGGTGAAATTAGGGTAATTCCAGACAAACAGAAGTTTAGGGAATTTGCAAAAACCAAACCAAAATTACAAGAAATACTAAAGTGAGTCCTCTGATTAGAAAATCAGTAACATCAGATAACAACCCAAGACTAGAACACAGGACACGGCAACCAGATATCAACCCAGATAGAAAAGTCGCAAAAGTAAATCAAAGCCAGAACACTGAAACTAGGGAAACAGATGTCAATATGTAAAAGATGGCAACATTAAAACAAAAAAGAGGGACGTAAAAAATGGAGACATAGATTTTGTATATGGAGAGGAAGTCAAGGTGATATAAAGAAATAAAAGACTGATATAAACTTAGAAAAATAGGGGTAAATATTAAGGTAACCACAAAGGAAACTAACAATTCTACAAGTCAAAATAAAAAACTAGAAAAATGTAAAGACTCAACAAACACAAAATCAACAACAATGAAAAAGATGAAAAGACAGTACTTAAAGTAAAATGACTCAGCACAGAAAATCAAGTGGAACAAAGAAACTGTGAACAACACCCAAAACAAGACATCAAAATGACAGCATTAAACTCATACCTATCAATAATTACGCTGAATGTAAATGGACTAAATGCACCAATAATGAGACAGAGAGTGGCAGATTGGATAAAAAAACATGATCTGTTTATATGCTGCCTACAAGAGGCACACCTTAAAGACACAAACAAAACTCAAAGGATGGAAAAAAATATATCAAGCAAACAACACTCAAAAAACAACAGGAGTGGCAATATTAATCTCTGACAAAATAGACTTTAAAGTCAAATTCACAGAAAGAAATTAATCATACTCATTTTTACAATGATTGACTTGAATCCATTTGAATTTGGGTATCATGCAAATTAAGATAGTTAACTATGTAGGAACACTATATAAATGTGTGAATTGTATACTGCTTTGTATGTTGTTAAAGCCTGGTGGTAAAAGTTGAGTAAAACAGGCTGATTAGAGCATCAACGTCATTAGACCCAGGCCATCCACTGTTGTATAAGGGTCAGGTTAGTTTTGCTTTCATGCTCATAGATTTAATCCCAGCCCAGCCATATCCTTTGTTCCAAGGACAATACAGCAGAATGTCAAAAATATCTCAGTATCAAAATTTTCTCAAATTACAGGTCCTGCTGATAAAGGGATAGTACATTATTTCAGAGCCATATTTTCCCAGAAGACCATCATTATCCACATTTATAAATATGCATAAACACATTATACAGAGTCAGTAAGTTTCCATACTCAGTATTTTAAGTTTAATTACATATACAGCCTTACTTTAAACCAGGAATTTATAGCCACTACCTTAATCTGAGAAAAGGGAAGAGAAACTTTGGAACTAGAAGTAATAGGAAACCAGAATCTGCTTTATAGTAGTCAGCTTATGATAAAGGTATCAAAGTTTTAGAGAGAAATGAAAGCTAGCTGATGCTCTAGGCATAGAGTTTCAAAACTTAGCAAAGATTTCTATGCACCATGAATTTCACTGAAATGGCAGAAGGCGACTAGACCTGAAGGAAGCATACATGTAGCATGTTTGGTGACCTATGTAGATAGATAACTAAAGACAAGAGCCAACCCTGCCACTGGACACTGGTAATGTATGGGATTTGGAACCAAAGAAAAATGTTGAAAAGACAATAACAATTACTGAGTTCAAACGTAAGGCCAGCACAAGAGAAGGGGGTCAATACAAGAACTTATTTGAGTTCGAGAAATAAAATATTTCTTTCACAACAGAGCTGTGGGCTGAGATTTATAACTGTTACATGTGCCTTTATTTATTTAAGTTTCAATTTGATCATGGACCACTATATTAAATTACTTTATTAATTTTCAAAATATCAACTTCACAAATTTAATGTGACTGCCTAGTGTTAAGCATATATTTATTCTTCTTTCTACCTGTTACATTGGTTGCTGTTTAAAAATAATAGTTAATAGTATTTATTAAAGCACTAAAATAAAGGCTATGAAGTCCTATATCTTAAATCTTATTGTCATGATGTCTGTCAAAGACAGATTAAAATCTGATAATATGTAGAATGGCCTTTCCTTAGATGAATCCATTTAGCAAAGTAAAAAAAGAAAAGGCCCATTTGGATACCATCAAATATATTCTTGACATTTTGAATATTTGGACAGATGGAGGAAAAATTAACATAAAGAGTAGCTATTTCTAGGACAAAAATGCTTTCAGTTGGGCGTAAATTCATATGTCTCTAAAAATTTGAAGATGAATTCACTTCATTACTCTCAGCAAATAATTAGAAATGGTACAGTGCTCTCTAGGACAGAACAAATAAAAAAAAAAAAGAAGACACTCAGGTATGATGTTTTGGATTCATATAAATTAAGTATTTTATAGGAACAAAATTTTGTACTAAGCCTCCAAAGCTAAGTTCCCATATGGCATTTTTTTAATGTTATGCAGATGTCCTCTGGTAGTAACGATAAAATTCAGAAGCCACACTATAAAACATGATGATTCTTTTTTGTTGTTGTTGTTAAAAAATATTTACATGAAATATACTACGTATCTAAATTACCATCTTCTTTTATTAATTTTTCCAAGTATACACGGGCCTCTCTTATGTATAAATTAAGATTTTTCTTCACTTTAGGAAGCTATTTTATTAAAGGAAAAATTCTCTCAGGTTTTTTTGTTTATTTGAAAATGTCTATTCTAATTCTCAGAGTGTTTTCAAATGACACAAAATACTACATTAGCGGATGTTATTACAAATTAGCAGATATCATATAAATGTTAACATTTTAAAGATATTATTCCATTGAATAACATTGCTCTTTTGAAGGTAATTTGTCACTTTAAAAAAGACTTTCTCTTGCCTTTGTTTTTTGTCAGTTAGCTAGACATGCATGCTTTTTATTTATTCTTCTTGAGGTTTTAGCTGTGGAATGTTTTCACCCATTACCTCTTTAAATATTACTCTTGTTCCATTTTCCTTCTTCTCCTGTTTTGTGCTTCATTTTTAAGAATATCCACCTATGTTTTCTCTCCATTTTTCATTTTAAACCTTTTGTTTGGCTCCATCTTCCAGTTTACTAATTATCTTTTCAACTATATCCAATATCCTGATATATATTTCTGTTAAATTCTTAATTGTGATTCTTAGATATTTAGCTCTAGTTTGTTTATTTGTTTTGTTTTCAGATCCTTGTCAAAATTCTCAATCTTGTCTTAATGTTCTTAAACAAATTAATCTGAGAAATATTAAGGTCTTGTTGATATTTACAACATTTAAAGTACCTTTAATTTGTTTTTACTATCTGTTGTTTCTTCTATGTAATTTTATTTGTGTAGTTTTATCTCTCTGAGTCTACTGGTTGTTTTTGATTACTTGCAGGAAGCAAGAGAATTATTTGTGAAAACAATTTGAGACCTCATATAAATGTTATATTCCTCTAGCGAGAATTATGTGTGATTCTGCCGGATGCTTTTGTCCTCAGCAATATGTGACTACTATAACATTAGGAACTGAGACTAAATGTCAGTTCTTGAATGGGTCTGTATATTTTTGGTTTGCCTTAGTCACTAGTGTGTATATTCTTTGGGTCCCAGCCCAAAGTGAAGGATTTCACTACTGTACCGGCATTCAACAGACACTTAAGGTCAATTATTTAAGCCTTAGCCCTGTAAGACAGTTTCTCAGCCACTGTGATCTAAATCATAAAACACCTTCCAAGAGTAAAAAAATTACAAATCTCATTGTCACCACCCTTCACCTCAGGCTTCCTTCAGATACTAGTCCAGAAATTCTTCTCTTTCTTCTAGTTAATCTAACGTGTTAAAGTATATGAGTTTTATATTTGACTAGCTCCTCTATTTATTCTCAGTTGGAAAGCTCTGTGAATTATTTGGTCTTCATTACCAGGAGTACATGACCAGTGTGACCAGTGCCAATCTTTCAACACCTACATCTTCTTATCAATTTCTTTTTAATGCCATAGGCTTTCCTGCATATATTTTAGATACAAAACTGGATACATACATATTTTTGTATGCTGATGAATATACATATATACATATACATATATACACTCTGATAGGTTCATACAATGTGTATTGTCCAAGCATGTGTGCATTTATTTATTATGGGTTACCTGCTAGAAAGTTGCCAGTAACCATTTACCAATTTCCAGATGAAACTTATGTAAGAGGATATGTTATTTTAGATAATATATAATACACATTCTCAATCACAGTAGCTAATGCAACATAATTATCATCACATCAAAAATAATTTGCATTCCTTAAAGATCTAAAATAAGTATATATTAACTATTTAAATATATAAGAATATTAAGTTCTAGAATTATATTTCTTAAATAAATGACACTGCATTTTCATTTCCAAACCAAGTGTTTGTATTTCTTATTAGTCATAATGTAGAAAATCCTTATCAGAACTGATGAATAAATGAATTAATGAGTGAATTTAAAGCAGAAAATGGTTTTTAAATGTGACTTTGTTAATCACCAAAAGTAATATGTCATTCTACTAACTTTCAAAAATCATATATAGCTTCAAAATTTAATATTTTATTTTAATTCAGCATCTATGAGGATCTCAAAATATTATTAATGTTTATATAACAAAGAAGACACTTGATAAAAATAAAATTTTCAATTACCTAATTATTCTGTCAAAAATCTAAACTCATGCTAGTGAATATTTGATTAAAGCCTAGATTAGTTTTACCAATAACCTCAAGTTATTTGGTAATTGTGTTTAGGTCCTGTGATAGCTTATTTTATGGTTAGGTACTAGTCATAAATTATGTGTAAAATTTTTATAGACTTTTAGTTCCTTTTACTAAGATTATCTTCTTTGTGGTCTGCACATTAGTTTTGATGAGCAAATTTATAATTTAATGCCAAGATTAAAGTCTTCATTCTGGAACAAGTATATTGGTTAGAAAATCACAAATCTGTATTTGAGTTTCGGTAGACTTAAAATCATTAAAATAATCAAATTTCAGGCAGTTAGTATATATCTCTAAGTCACTTAAGCAGAATACCATGAAATTGCATTTCTGCTACTTTGGAACGTAAGAGTCCTTTACATCTGATGTAAACAATATAAGAAGTAAAATGTCTAATTAACTCATTTCTGGCATTAGCTTACTGAGTGTTCAGAGAGATTGCTTATTCTGATGAATGAGAAACTTTGAGTTATATCAAAACATTTCTTATCATAATCACAAATACGTTTCCCAGGGTTTTGCCATTTATAGGCAGGCAATTGCTTTTTGTGTTATGAGTATGATATGAAATATGACTGATGTCCAAATATATTGGTCACATTTTTTTCAGTTGGTATACAATCATAGGTTCTTACAGTTAACCTTGCTTTATAGATCAGGCAATTCCTTCATTTTTCAAATGAGAAAAATAAGATTACAGGCATAGACCCTTTTAGTTGCCTGTTTAATATCAACACTCTTTACTATTAATATTACATCAGTTTTATTTGGATGCCTATATGCCGCACTAAAAATATTTATTTACTCACACTACTTCAATGATAGGAGTCCCTGGGTGGTACAAATGATTAAGTGCTGGACTACTAGCCAAAAGGTTGATGAAACAAACCCACACAGAGGTGCTTGGAAGACAGGCGTGGCAATCTGCTTCCAAAAGGTCACAGCCTTGAAAAGCCTATGGAGCAGTTCTACTCTGCACACATGAGATCACTATGAGTTGGAATCAATTGTACAACTAACAACAACAACCTTGATGATAGAGGTAACTACATGATACAGTTATGGTCAATGATGTATGAACAGACACCGGGCTTCCTGTATTGTTTTTCTCATAAAACACATAGTCTAAACTGATTAGCCTTTTATCTTTGCCCTTCACCTTTTTCTTGCCTAAAGGGCATACGTAATGTCAGGAAATTGAGCAACTGTCTTGCAATCAGGAGGATAAAAGGGAGGATGAAACACATGCCATTGTTGTTGCTGTTAGGTGCCCTCAGGGCTGTTGCTACTCATAGCCACCCTATGTATAACAATAAAACGCTGCCTGGTCCTGAGCCATCTTCACCATCTTTGCTATGTTTGAGACCATTGCTGCGTCCTTGAGGGTCTTCTTCTTTTTTGCTGACCCTCTATTTTACCAAGCATGATGTCCTTCTCCAGGGACTGGTCTTTCCTGATAACATGTCCAAAGTATGTGAGACAGAGTCTCGACATCCTCACTTCTAAGGAGCACTCCGTTTGTACTTCTTCAAAGATTTGTTCGTTCTTGTGGCAGTCCATGGTATATATTCAATATTCTTTGCCAACACCATAATTCAAAGGCATAAATTCTTCTTCGGTTTTCGTTATTCATTGCCCAGCTTTTGCATGAATATGAGGAGACTGAAAATACCATGGCTTAGGTCAGGCACAGCTTAGTCCTCAAAGGGACATCCTTGATTTCCAACACTTTAAAGAGTTTTTTTTGCAGCAGATTTGCCCAATGTAACACATTGTTGATTTCTTTTTTTTTTTTTAATAATGCTTTAAGTGAAAGTTTACAATTCAAGTTAATCTCTCATTCAAAAACTTATACACCTTGTTTTGTGATATTAGTTGCAATCCCCACAATGTGTCAGCATGCTCCCCCTTTCCACCCTGGGTTATCTGTGTCCATTCGACTAGTCCCTGTGTCTTCCTGTCTTCTTTGCCTGCTTTTGGACAGGAGCTGCCCATTTGGTCTCATATATCTGATTGAACTAAGAAGCACATTCCTCAAGTGTGTTATTTTTGTTTTATAGTCCTGTCTTATCTTGTTATGAAGAGTGGACTTCGGGAATGGTTTCAGTTCTGGGTTAACAGTGCATCCAGGGGCAACAGTTTTGCTGGTTCCTCCAGTCTCTATCAGACCATTAAGTCTGGTCTTTTTACATGAATTTGAGTTCTGTTCTACATATTTCTCCTGTTCTGTGCGGGACTTTCTGTTGTGTTCCCTGTCAGGTGATCATTGGTTGTAGCCAGGTACCGTCTAGTTCTTTTCGTCTCAGGCTGGTAGAGTCTCTGGTTCATGTGGTCTTTTAGTCCTTTAGGCTAATATTTCCCTTGTGCCTTTTGTTTTCTTCATTCTCCTTTGCTCCAAGTGGGATGGGACCAATTGATGCATCTTAGATGGCCACTTGTAAGCTTTTAAGACCCCAGATGCCGCTCACCAAAGTGGGATGTACAACATTTTCTAAATAAATTATATTATACCAATTGACCTAGATGTCCCCCAAAACTGTGGTCCCCAGGTCCCATCCCCAGAAACTCTGTCTATCAAAGTGTTTGGATGTGTCCAGTAAACTACTTTGTTTTTGCTTTTGTCCAGTTGTGCTCACTTTCCCTGTACTGTGTGTTGTCCTCCCCTTCAGCGAAGTTGATCCTTGTCTACTATCTAGTTAGTGATTTCCCCTACCCCCATCCACCCTTGTAACCATCAAAGAATGATTTTTTCTGTTTAAATCTTTTCTTAAGTTCTTATAATAGTGGCTTCATACAATATTTGTAATTTTGTAACTGACTTATCTCACTTAGCATAATGTCCTCCAGATTATTCCATGTTGTGAGATGTTTCACAGATTCATCATTGTTCTTTACCATTGCATAGTATTCCATTGTGTGTATGTACCATAATTTGTTTATCCATTTATCTGTTGATAGGTATTTAGGTTGCTTCCATCTTTTTGATATTGTGGATAGTGCTGCAATGAACATGGGTGGGCATATGTCTATCCATGTGACAGTTCTTCCTTTGAGTTTTTGTTTGTGACTTTGTTTCTAAGATGTGTCTCTTGTAGGCAGCATATAGATGGATCATTTTTTTAATCCATTCTGCCACTCTCTGTCCCTTTATTGGTATATTTAGGCCATTTACATTCAGTGTAGTTATTGATAGGTATGGGTTTACTGCTGTCATTTTGACTTTTTTTTGGTGTTGACAGTTTCTTTGTTCCACTTCATTTCCTATGCTGAGTCCATTTTTTTAATGCATTTTCATCTTTTTCATTATTGTTGCTTTTGTGTTTGCTGAGTCTTTATGTTTTTCTTTTTTTTATTTTGATGGGCATGTTTGTTAGCTTCCTTTGTGGTTACCTTAAAATTTACCTTTATTTTTCTAAGTTTAAACTGAGCTTTTATTTCTTGATATCACCTTGACTTCCTCTCCATATGGAAGTTCTATGACTACACTGTTTATTCCCTCTTTTTTGTTTTGACACTGTCATCATTTACATATTCACATCTCTGGTTCCCTATTTTCAGTCTTTTAAGTTTGACTTGTTTTTGTGACTTCCCTATCTGGATAGATAACTAGTTGATCTGTGTTCTAGTCTTGGATTTTTGTCTGATATTGTTGGTTCTTTAACCAGAGAACTCCCTTTAATATTTCTTGTAATTTTGGTTTGGTTTTTACAAATTCCCTTAACTTCTCTTTATCTGGAAATGCTCTAATTTCACCATCATACTTGAGAGACAGTTTTGCTGGATATATAATTCTTGGCTGGCATTTTTTTTTTTTTCCTTCAAGGCTTTATATTTGTCATCCTATTTCCTTCTTGCCTGCTGGTTTCTGCTGAGTAGTCAGCGTTTAGCCTTATTGGTTTTCCTTCATAGGTGATTTTTTTGTTTATCCCTAGCTGCTTTCAAGATTCTATCTTTGTCTTTAGTTTTGGCAAGTTTGATTATGATATGTTTTGACCACTTTCTTTTGGAATCAACCCTGTATGGGTTTCGTCGAGATTCTTGGATAAATATCTTCTCATCTTTCATGGTATTAGGGAAGTTTTCTGCCAGTAAATCTTTAATAATTCTCTCTTTGTTTTCTGTCGTCCTCCCCCTGTTCTGGTACTCCGATCACTCATAGGTTTTTCCTCTTGGTAGAGTCCCTCATAATTCTTAGGCTTTCTTCATTTTTTAAAATTCTTTTTTCTGATTTTTCCTCCAATAAATTGGTGTCAGTGGATTTGTCTTCAATCTTACTAATTCTGACTATCATTGCCTCATTCTGCTCCTACTACCTTCTATTGAGTTGTCCAATCTAATCTTTTGGATTTCTAGTTCCTGTCTCTGTGTGTTTTCTATCAGCCTGCTAATTTTGTTTTGTTCTTGTATTGTTTTCCTGAATTCCTCTATTTCTTTGCCTGTGTGTTCCTAGGCTTGGCCTGAGTTTTGAATGATCTCATTCCTAATCTCTTGGAGAGCTTTGTATATCAGTCTTTTGAATTCTTTTTCAGGTAGTTCCATTACCTTGTCTTCCTACAGAAAGTTTCCTGGTTCTTCAGTTTGGTTGCTTGCTAGAGCTATCTTGACCTGCTTCTTTATGTGTTTGATTTGACTGTTGTCTCCGAGGTATCAATAAGTTATTATATTTGTTTATTGTATATTTGTTTACTGTGTCTTAAGTTTTTGTTTTGTTTTGTTTTGATATGTCCAAGTATGCTGGGTGTGTGAGCTACTTTGGTTGTTGACATATTTGAAGCTCTCAAGTCCTGTCTCCAGGTGATCAGAGCAGCTACTAGGTGTGTGAGCCTGGGAATCTGTTCACTTTTCTCTTATGGGTGTGGCACAGGTGTCCAGGTCATCAGCTACGAAGTGTGTGCTGCAGACTCTTACCTACAGTCCTAGATGTGCAGAGTTGCATAGCAGCGTTCAGAGCAGGCACAAGTATCTGGCAGCAGTAGGGGGCTATGTGTGGAGCAAGGCATGGAGCTGACAGCTGCCCCTGGTTGCCTGGGTGGAGGACTTTTCCCTGTCCCCCAGAGTGTGTAGTGGGGGGTATTGTAGCAGGTCCTTGGGCACCCGGTGCTGTTGGCTGGAGGGACTGGGAGGTACCACTTATTCTCAGACACCTATTATGGGTGGCTAAATGAAGTGGGTGGTACCACCAGCCCTCAGGTCCCTGATATGGGTTGGTGAGGCCCCTTCTTAGGAGGCAGGACAGTGTCAAATGTCACAAATCTGCAGCTCCCTCTTGGCTGCTGCCATTGAAAATGGGCTCAGGTCTATACTGTATTTTTTTATGCTAATGAGGATGTGCAGTGTTGAATCAGCCCACACAGGTCTGGACAGGGGTGGAAGGTACTGCAAGTCAGTGGATCCTTATGCCAGTGGCTGGGCAAAGTGGTCATAAGACTGGTGTTAGAACAGCAGCCCTAAGTTCCCAGCTTAGGGGTATCTTAGTTATCTTGTGTTGCTATAACAGAAATACCACAAGTGGATGGCTTTAACAAAGAGAAATTTATTTTCTCACAGTCTAATAGGCTAGAAGTCCAAATTTGGGTGTCAGCTCCAGGGGAATCCTGTCTGTCTCTACTGGATCTGGAGGAAGGTCCTTCTCATCAGTCTTCCCCTGGACTAGGATCTTCTCTACACAGGAACCCTGTGACCAAAGGATGCGCTCTGCTCCTGGTGCTGCTTTCTTGATGGTATGAGGTCCCCTGTCTCTCATCTCACTTCTCTCTTTTATATCTCAAAAGAGATTGCCTCAAGACAACATCCAATCTTGTAGATTAAGTCTTGCTTCACTAACATGACTGCTGCCCCTATCCCACCTCATTAATATCATAGAGGTAGGATTTACAACACACTGGAAAATCACATCAGATGACAAAATGGTGGACAATCACACAATACTGGGAATCATGGCCTAGCCAAATTGATGCATGTATTTTTGGGGGACACAATTCCATCCATGACAGGGGGCATGACATTTATTAATACTGTGGGACTGGTGTCAGGGCAGAGCTGAGTGGGGGGTGGGTGAGGGGACAGAAACACTTCTCCACTGTGAAACTCTGGCATGAGGAGGAGTTATTTTGCCTCCAAGTGGCAGGTTAGATGCTTGCACTTAACTTTCGCAGGTCCAGTGCTGCTTCCACCCTGCTCTGGAGGTGTGTGCAGAATCACCACCACCCAGCCACACCTGACATGGTGAGACTCATCCCCGAATGCTGCTACTTACATCAGCAGATGTGCACCAGCCAGCAGGGTGCAGGCGACCTTGTGACCAGCTCTTCTCCGCTGCTTTTGAATTGTCTTCTTTCCCCCTCAGCTCAGTCCAATTCTTCTGCTTTGTCTTTGATGATCAGGGCTCCTAGATTGTCATACATAATCAATTCACTTGTTTTTTTGGGTCTTTGTTGTAAGAGAGACAATAGGAAGTATCTTACTATTCCATCATCTTGGCCCCTCCCATCATTTGATTTCTTGACTGCAGCTTCAGTGCGTGTTGATTGTGAAACAAGTAAAATGGAATCCTTGACAACTTCAATCGTTTCTGCATTTATCATGGTTTTGTTTATTGGTCCAATTGCGAGGATTTATGTTTTCTTTATGCTGAGGCATAATCCATGCTGAAGGCTATAGTCTTTGATCTTCATCAGTAAGTATTTCAAGTCCTCTTTGCTTTCTGAAGTAAGGTTGTGTCATCTGCATATTGCAGATTGTTAATGAGTCTTCCTTCAATCTTGACGCCACATTCTTCATCATATGGTCCAGCTTCTATGATTATTTGCTTAGCATACAGATAGAATAAGCACGATATAAGGATACAATCCTGATGCACACATTTTCTGATTTTAAATAACATAATATCCCCTTGTTCTGTTGGAACGACTGCCTTATGGTCTATGTACAGGTTCCTCATGAGTGCAATTAAGTGTTCTGGAATTCCCATTGTTTGCAATGTTATCCATAATTTGTTATGATCCACACAGTCAAATGCCTTTGCATAGTCATTGAAACACATGTAAACATCTTTCTGGTATTCTCTGCTTTTGGCTAAGATCCACCTGACATCAGCCATAATATCTGTTGTTCCACATCTTCTTCTGAATCCAGCTTGAATTTCTGGCAGTTGCCTGTCAAGATACTGCTGCAACCATTTTTTAGTTATCTTCAGCAATACTTTACTTATGTGTGATATTAATGCTATTGTTCGATAATTTCTTCATTCAGTTGGATCACCTTTCTTAGGAATGGGCACAAATATGGATCTCTTCCAGTCAGTTGACCAGGTTAGTGCCCTCCAAATTTCTTAGCATAAGTGAGCACCTCCAGCTATGCATCCATTTGTTGAAACATCTCATTTGGTATTCTGTCAATTCCTGGAGACTTGTTTTTTGCCAGTGCCTTCAATGAAGCTCAGACTTCTTCAATATCATTGGTTGTTGATTATATGCTATCTCCTGAAAGGTTTGAAGGTTGATCAATTCTTTTTGGCACAGTGACTAGATGCATGTCTTCCATCTTCCCTTGGATGTTTTCTTTATCATTCAATATTTTCCCCCATAGAATCCTTCAATATTGTAATTTGAGGCTTGAATTTTTTCTTCAGTTCTTTCAGCTTGGGAAATGCCAAGTCTGTTCTTCCCTTTTGGTTTTCTAACCCCAGGTCTTTGCACATCTCATTATAATACTTTACTTTCTCTTCTCAATCTGCCCTTTGAAATCTTCTGTTCAGCTCTTTTACCTTTACTTCAGCATTTCTTCCATTCACTTTAGCTACTCTACATTCAAGAGGGAGTCTCTTATGACATCCCTTTTGGTCTTTTCTTTCTTTCCTGTCTTTTAAGTTACCTTTTGCTTTCTTCATGTATGATATCCTTGATGTCATACAACAACTCATCCGGTCTTTGGTCATTAGTGTTTAACAAGTCAAATCTGTTCTTGAGATGGTCTCTAAATTCAGGTAGAATATACTTTGGCTCTTGTGGACTTGTTCTAATTTTCTCCAGCTTCAACTTGAACTTGCATATGGCAATTGATGGTCTGTTTTGCATTCAGCCCCATGACTTGTTCTGACTGATGATATTGAGCTTCTCCATGGTCTCTTTCTGCAGATGTAGTTGGTTTGAGTCCACTGTATTCCATCTGGTGATGTTCACTTGTATAGTCACCATTTGTATTGTTGAAAAATTGTATCTACAATGAAGAAGTCATTGATCTTGCAAAATTCTAGCATGTGCTCTCTGGCATGGTTTCTATCACCAAAGTAATATTTTCCAACTACTGATCCTTCTTCTTTGTTTCCAACTTTCACTTTCCTATCACTGTTAATTATCAATGATTCTTGATTTTATGTTTGATCAATTTCAGACTGCAGAAGTTGGTAAAAATCTTCAATTTCTTCATCTTTGGTCTTAGAGTTTGGTGAGTAAATTTGAATTTATTAACTGGTCTTCCTTGTAGGCATATGGTATCATCATATCACTGATAGCACTGTACTTTGATAATGAATGATATGCTGTTCCTCTTCAATTTCTCATTCACAGCATAGTAGATTGTCTGATCCAAATGGCTAATACCAGCCCACTTCATCTCACTAATCCTAAGATATCTATCTTATGTATTCCATTTCTTTTTTTACAACTTCCAATTTTCCTAGATTCATACTTGGTACAGTCCACATTTTGATTATTAATGGATGCTTGCAGCTGTTTCTTTTCGTTTTAAGCCACATCAGCAAATGAAGGTCCTGAAAGCTTTACTCCATCCATGTCATTATGGTCAACTCTACTTTGAGGAGACAGCTCTTCCCCAATTACATTTTGAGTACCTTTCAACCTGAGGGGCTTTGCTTCTGGCACTATATCAGGCAATGTTCTACTGCTATCCATAAGGTTTTCCTAGGCCAATCTTTTTGGGAAATAGACCGCTAGGTCCTTCTTCCTAGTCCATCTAAGCCTGGAAGCTCTGCTGATACCTGTCCACCATGGGTGACCCTGATGGTATTTGAAATACTTGTGTCTTAGCTTCCAGAATCACAGCAAGAAGCAAGCCACCACAGTATCAGAAACTGACAGACGAATGGTGGAAAACACATGCTAAGGATGCTGAATTATAAAGGTACTTAATGACTCCTTCCACAATTAGTTTCGACTGCTTATATTTGGACATCTTTTTTTTTTTAAATAAAAAATACATAACCTTATTTGGAATACCATTGTAGTCAGCTTTCTCTTTAAAGCAACCAAAGTTATTTTTAATTGATATAATCATAACTAGCATAGTGGCATTGGCAGAACTTAAACTCAGGGCTCATGGATCCTAACAGAATATTGTTTTCACTAAACTATACTGCCTATGAGAATTCCTGTGTCAGTGGTGACATTTTTTCATGGCCATTGATGATAAAAGCTAAAATGACTAAGTCAGAATTTTTTATAGAACAAAAATTAATTATAATTATGAAATAATAACTCATATTTCATATACTTTTTGAAGAAGGAAACATAAGAGAAGAGATATTTAAAAATTTTTTTTTTAAGAAAAAGATTTATGCACTTTTACTCCTCTGTGTATTTAAGAAATCATTACTTTCTGAAAAGTATTGTTTTCCCCTTATAGCCAGTCTCCCCTTTCCCTACACTGAGAAAATCAGTCTTCTCTGACCTTTCCTACTCCTTAACTTATTAAACAATTTAACTACTTTTCAACCCTCTTATTTATTTATCTCAGCATTTTTTAAATGTGTACTATCCTCTTCTACCATGCTGCATCAGACCATCATGATTAATAAACTAAATCACTGTTATTATCTTGTTCTTCGTCTGCATGCTTTCTGTAGTTTCCTGATCTAATCTACTCTTCAAGAAGCCCTGGTGATACAATGGTTAAGTTCCGGGCTGCTAACCAAAGGGTTGAGGGTTCAAACCAACACACTTGCTCTGATTACAGCCAAAACCCTATAGGGAAGTTCTGCTCTGTCACATGGGGTCAGTATGAGTCCGAATTGACTTGATGGCACACAACAACGATCTACTCTTCAAAATGTTGCCAACCGAAATCATTTCTGACTGCTAAATCTGATTGGGTCAACATGTCCACTTCATCTCACTCTCAAACACACATACACACACTTCATTTAGAATTAAAATGTAATCTCAGTTTAATTTCATAAGAATTACCATTGGCCACTTCAGAGGTATGTATTTTACTATTTTTTGCAACACATCATTGCTAATTTTCAATTATTTCTTTTCATTTGCTCTACAATTCAAACTCACATATATATCACAGAAGGTATAGAATTGATACCTCCCTCATCCTAATTTGAATTTTCTTCTGACAATGAATAGCATAGTCTTTCAATAAGTCTTATTAGTTTTCCCCATTCTTTATATTATTACTGTTTATTTTATCTACCAATTATAATCATTAATGAAACTAGTCTTTTGAAAATTGTTTTGGAAGTAGTTAAAAATCCATAACACATTTAACACTTTTTAAGAAATTTTAGGAATCTGAGTAATTGTGTTGAACAAATATTCTCCAAACGTTAATAATTTACAAAAGATATATTGGCATCAACAATAAAGGGTACTTACCAGATACTAAGCAATATCTTAGACATAGTTTGGACTATGAAATCTTTAACATAGAGCTGGTCCCACTCTCTATGTTTGAAATTAACTTGCTTTGGATTTTAGGAATATGTCAAAAGGCTAGGGGGGCTTTCTGGATCTGAAGTAACTTGTTCTAGCTCTGCTGTGCAAAAAGAATGAGGCTCTGCCTGGCATTCACTTCTTTCTGCATTGTCTATTTAAAAAAATGGTGTTGCACATAAAGAGAACCTAATAGCTTCAACTTTTACTGGAGTGCAGCTGTCAAGTGTGGAAGAAAGACTCTCTTAGCATACTCTTTTCGTGTCCAGTCATATGATACTGAATGCTTTTTATTCTTTTATCTTTAAAACATGAATAAAAACTATTGAGGAAAAAGTTTCCAGAGTTGGAGGAAGAACCTCCCATTAGTAAGGATTGGCACCAATCTTCTATGCCCCATAATGTTTGTGCTTACCATTGCATTTCTGTGTTGTTCTTTGCTTTATTATGATCATATTTCATCTGATCTTAGCTACATTTTTTCACATTTTAATCCTTCTCTAATTGAGTCATTGAAATATGTGCTAAAGTCGTAATTTAAAAAACAAAACAATACAAAAGTAACTTTTCATCACACCAAGTAAGGGGTACTCTACCATGTAGTTATTTAACTTAGAATGTTTTATTTATTTGATTATCACCTGAGTTGATTTTTTTCATTAATAGCACCTTATGTGGTCTAATGGTAATATAAATTAAAGTTCCTACTTGTAGCTTAAAATATTTTTAAAAAGGTGATTAGGATGCAACATTAATTCGCATTGTATGCATAGAACATAGTCTGGTTGCTAGGAAACACATATGAGGACAAGCAAATCGCCAAATCTCTTTAAATAAATAATAAATGTGAAAAATAAGTGTCTCTTGAGTGAAGATTAAATGTAAGAAAGAACAAAGTGATTTTACTGGAAAACCCTATGGAGCACTGTTCTACTCTGACACACATGGGGTCACCATTAGTCAGAATCGACTTGATGGCAATTTTTTTTTTTTTTTTAAATTGTGGTAGTCCCAAATTCTAATATTTGTCTCCACAGCTCTGGACTACTTCGGAGAACTCTGAGCCCCCATTATCTACTTGGCCTCTTGTCTCGGTGTTGCCGACAAACTGGCAAATGCCTAGAGAGAAGCCAGAGCCAGTGATGGCTTTCTCTTACTATGTTTTTCTTCTCTGGAATTCTGAGCCCTCAAGTCCTGACTGCCTTAGTTGCTTTCCAATATCTTCAAGCAGCAGTTTTTGTTTTTAATCCAGGTTTTTGCTTTATTCTAGGTTAAGGTTTTATCTGCTAGAAGCATACCTGCTACCATAACCAGAAAATGAAATAGTTTTAACTTAGTTTTCAATCCAGTTTAAAAACAATGGGTAGAGATAATCACCAATTGCATTCAATTTTAGGAGTCATGCTTTTAACATTATTCATATATGAACTAACTGAATTGCTGGCTTTAAGAACTTCTGAAAAATAAAAACACAATTCTTTGTGACATATACGGTTTTTATAATTAATAATCATGCTCATGTTTTGCTGTGTAGGTAAAATCATTATAGTGTGTAATGAAGAAAAGATACACATTACCTGAATAAATCAATAGCTTTTAAAATTTCTAAATCTATTTAATAGTTCAGTAGTTTCGGTGACCTAAGTCTATTATTAACCTAATTAGCATTTTGATGTGATCAAATGAAGTATTTTTAAAATGCCATCAAGCTCTGATATTTGCATGTAATCTTCTCTCAATTATGTTATGTCACCTTTTGCTTTTTCTTACTATTTTAGTAGTTCTTTTTATTTCAGGTTCATCCTCCAGCATGCAACACTTATACTTATTTCAATCAAAGTCAGAAACTTTGTGGCATGAATAGTTTCTGTTGACTTACTCGTTCTGAATGAACATAGGTAAGTTTTTGCTTTTGTCTTTCAACCTCTTGTTTGCTTTTTTGCTCATGGCCTGAATTTTACTGCTGGGCAGTAAGTTTTTGGTATTTTTTTTTTTTTCTGCAGAGAGACACATTGTACGGGTGTGGATAAGGTGCAAATGCCAGGTCTAGTTTTGTTGTTCTTAAACTAGAAAAAATCCCTTTTAACTTCTGGGAGAAATGTCAGTTTGGAGGCTATATTATGAGGCTCATTTCATTTTGGTACGGTGTAATTCAAAACAACAATGATTGCTGGATTCCTTTTGCAAATGCAAAATAAGTGCTATATATATATATTTTAATTAATGAAAATAGAATTACACTCTTTGATTTCCATTACTTAGTTTATGTGACCCATGTAAAACAGTTTTCTACAAAAATAATACTTGTTTGACAAGCTTTCATTTATTATGTAAGTTTATCAGTAGGAATTTTTAAAACTATTTAAACTCAAACTAAAAAGAAATTAAAAGAAATATTTAAATCGTGGTATGGTTCAAAATTCAAAATATTCCAAAAGAAGTTTGGAATTGTGGATCTTAATGTCACTTGAAATGAGTAGACCTATAAAAAAGGGAAAACAGAATGAAGATTATCATTTACTATGTCAAAAAAAAAATTAAAGCATATTCATTTGAAAAATAAACATAAAAAGTAGAAGTAAAATGATTATAATGTAACATACATAAGAATTACATGTAACATAAATGACAATTCCATGAGATTGTGAAATGTCTATCAAATATGGGTAATTTTATTCAAATTCCTCTACATTCTTAATTACTCAAAGCAGGAAAGAAAAATAGATTTTCTCTCACTATGACCAACTGGTTAATTGATAGTGGCTAATTGAAAAATTGTGTTGATATCTATATTTATATCTATGTCTGTCTATACCTATACCTATATGTCTCTCTGATTAATGATTTCTGCCATAGAGAGAGAAATGCTATCATTCGTGACAATTATTCACATTCTTATTTAATGTATTGGAAATAATTTACAGTGTGATTTTATATTCTATTGTGGGTTTTTTTTGCCTATAAAATATTAAACACTCAAAAGTCACTAGAGAAATATTTATTCAAAGTAAGATATGCAAAAATTAGAGGCATTAAAGTTAAAGAATGAAAATATAGGAAAGTAAATCCAGAATTATTCAAACTATAATCTTGGAGAGGATTACTTATGTTTAGTCTTCTAATAAATGATGGAATTATATATTTATAATAGAAATTTATTTTAGAACATTTTTAAATTAAAAAAAAATGTACAGGGTACAGAGAATCCCATAAAACCTTAGATTCCCCTAGCTTAACATGTTTTATTTCCAACATTTTATTTTGAGTCTTACTTAGAGTTTCCATCTTTCTGTTTACATTACCCATCTGTTCTTGCATATTATCTACTTTTCCTTTAGAATTCTTACCGTATTAACCACAGTTATTTTAAATTCCTTACATGATAATTTCAACATTTGTGTCATAACTGAGTCTGGTCCTGACGATTGTTTCATTTCTCTCGAATAAGTTTTTCTTGCCTTATGGCATCGCTTATAATTGTTTTTGTTGAAAGTCATGCATGTCATAATAGTTAATAGTAACAGAGAAAGTAGGTCTTATCGTGAGGGTTCATGTTAATCTGGCTAGGAATTAGACTGTGGTTGAATTTTGCTTTAGTACTAGAAGTTTCAAATTCCTCCAGTGCCCTTATTTTTTCTCACCTCTTGACTTTGGGCTTCCCTAAGTACTCCTCTTCAGAGAGAGTGTGTGTCTTGCAGCTCTTTTAGCTGTAATGTACTGTTTATCATACCAAAGCGCTGTTGGTGTGGTCCTAAGGTGTGAGTGTGGGGGGAAAGGGAGTATTCTATTTAGCGCTTTTTTTTTTTTTTTTTGAGCTTAATTCTTGGGGCTATGTCTTTCACAAGTGTCTTTTCATCGGTATACTCCGCCCCCACCCCCCAACTATCTCCTTTAGCTGCAGTATTTCCTATCTATGTTCTTTAATCGCTAATTCCTGTTGACTATGCTTCCCTCTTGGCTTTAGGTGTTTTTCAAAAATGAAGGTGCTAAAGTAGGAGGTATACCCTTTCCCCAGCTGGGATAATATTCTGGCAAATTTCTTTATCCTGGAGTGTAGGCCTTTGTCATGGAGAAGGTGTATTTCACAATGATTATTCGTGCCTTCCTTTAGCAAGAGCAAAAATCCTGCAAGGATTCCTGGAGATTGTTGTTACTGTTGTTAGGTGCCGTTGAGTCAATTCCGACTCATAGCGACCCTATGTAACACATAACAAAACACTGCCAGGTCCTGCACCATGCTCACAATCGTTGCTATGCTTGAGCTCATTGTTGCAGCCACTGTGTCAGTCCAACTCCTTGAGGGTCTTCCTGTTTTTCACTGACCCTCTGCTTTAGCAAGCATGATGTCCTTCTCCAGGGACCTCCTGATAACATGTCCAAAGTACGTGAGACGTAGTCTCACCATCCTTACTTCTAAGTAGCATTCTGGTTGTACGTCTTTCAAGACAGATCTGTTTATTCTTTTGGCAGTTCATGGTATCTTCAATATTCTTCACGAACACCACAGTTCAAAAATGTCAATTCTTCTTCAGTCTTCCTTATTCTTTGTTCAGATTTCGCATGCATATCATGTGATTGAGAACACCAAGCCTTGGGTCAGGAGCACCCTAGTCCTCAAGGTGACATATTTGCTTTTCAACACTTTAAAGAGGTCTTTGGCAGCAGATTTGCCCAATGCAATGCCTCTTTTGATTTCCTGACTGCTGCTTCCATGGGTGTTGATTGTGGATCCAAGTAACATGAAATCCTTGACAAACTCAATCTTTTCTCCATTTATCATGATGTTGCTTATTGGTCCAGCTGTGAGGATTTTTGTTTTCTTTATGTTGAGGTGTAATCCATACTGAAGGCTGTGGTCTTAGACCTTCATCAGTAAGTGCTTAAAGTCCTCTTCACTTTCAGCAAGAAAGGTTTTGTCATCTGCATAATGCAGGTTGTTAATGAGTCTTCCTCCAAACCTGATGCTTAGTTCTTCTGCATATAGTCCAACTTCTAGGATTATTTGCTCATCAGGTGTGTAGAGCCACATAAGACTGCAACCCCCATGAGTTTCTCCCTCTCAGAGTACACACGCTCAGTCTTCATTTCCATTTAATTGTTCTTACCAGTTTATGGCTTCAGTGACTTCCGGTACAGACCAGAAAATTTTACCTCTATCTGAAAGTGCCTATTAGTCCAGATTTTTGGGTGCTGGTTTGCCCATGTCGTCAATTTTCCGGTGGATCCAAGAAAAGTCGTTGAATTTAGTTTGTCCAGCTTTTTCTTTTTCTAAGTGCTGAAATGATGACTTCCAAGACCCTTACATGTCAGAGCTGAAACAGGAAATCTTATATAACATATAACATAAAATTTTGAAAATTGATTTTTTGAGAACTCAGATTTTATGATTTAGAATGCTAGCCTTCACCAACACAAGTGAATTAAGAATACTATCAACGGGTTGTGTTTATTATATAGTGCTTTCTAATTAATAAGAGTTCATTTATCTACACTATTTCATTTTATCCCTATGGCAATTACTTATATTGCCAAAAGTTATATGGGTAATAAAAAGTAGAGTTTAAACTTGAATCTATATTTTTCAACTCCATATTCAGCTTTCTTGTTACAATTCTGAGTTTAAAGCTTCATCACACTTAAAGATAATAGAGAAGAATACTGGGCACCAATGTTTTTGGAACTGATCAATGATCACTCTAAAAAAAAAAATTACCTATGAAGTTATAGAATGGTCATGGATAGTTTTCCCCTGGTTTACTTTCTTGTAGCCTCTTGTGACCTTATTTATTATGTATTTTACTTCATATGGGTAAAGTTGCTTTCAAGTAGAGAGCAGAGTAAGGACTACTAATTTACGGGCTCATTTAGGAGATCAGCATGTGTCCTAGTTCTGCCCCTCCCCACTTTACACGTTAATTCTTTCCTCCACTTGCTTTTCTTTCATTGTTTTGTTAAGATCTTACATATTTTTTTTAATTGTTATACTTTAAGTAAAAGTTTACAATTCAAGTTAGTCTCTCATACAAAAATTTATACATACATTGTTAGGTGACCCTAATTGCTCTCCCTATATTGTGACAGCACACTCCGCCTTTCCACCCCTGATTTTCCGTGTCCATTCAACCAGCTCCTGACCCTCTCTGCCTTTTCATCTCACCTCTGGACAGGAGCTGCCCATTTAGTCTAATGTATCTACTTGAGTTAAGAAGAACATGATTCACGAGTATCATTTTATGTCCCATAGTCCAGTCTAATCTCTGTCTGAAGAGATGGACTTAGGAATGGTTTTAGTTCTGGGTTGACAGAGTCCTGGGGCCATGCTTTCTGGGGTTCCTCCAGTCTCAGTCAGACCATTAAGTCTTGTCTTTTTACTAGAATTTGAGTTCTGCACCCTACTTTTCTCATGCTCCATCAGGGACTCTCTGTTGTGTTCCCTGTCAGGGCAGTCATTGGTGGTAGCTGGGCACCATCTAGTTCTTCTGGTCTCAGGCTGATGAAGTCTCTGGTTTATGTAGCCCTTTCTGTCTCTTGGGCTAATACTTTTCTTGTGACTTTAGTGCCCTTCATTCTCCTTTACTCCAGGTGGGTTGGGACAAATTGATGCGTCTTAGATGGCTGCTTACAAGCTTTTAAGACCCCAGATGCCATTCACCAAAGTAGGATGCAGAACAGTTTCTTACTAAACCTTGTTATGCTAATTGACCTAGATGTCCCCTGAAACCATGGTCCCCAGACCCCTGCTCCTGCTACTCTGTCCCTCTAAGTGTTTGGTTGTATTCAGGAAACTTCTTAGCTTTGGTTTAGTGCAGTTGTGCTGACTTCCTCTGTAGTGTGTGCTGTCCTTCCCTTCTCCTAAGCTAGCCTTGTCTACTTTCTAGTTAATGAGTAACTCTCTCCTTCCCTTCCCACCCTTAACCATCAAAGGTTGTTTTCTTCTGTGTTTAAAACTTTTTCTTGAGTTCTTAGAATAGTGGTCTTATACAATATATTTGCCCTTTTTCGACTGACTAAATTCACTCGCCATAATGCCTTTCAGATTCTTCCGTGTTATAAGATGTTTAATGGATTCATAGTTGTTCTTTATTATTGTGTAGTATTCCATTGTATGAATATACCATAATTTGCTTATCCAGTCATCCGTTGAAGAGCAGCTAGGTTGTTCCCATATTTTTGCTATCGTGAACAATGCTTCAGTGAACATGGGTGTGCATATATCTATTCATGTGACGGCTCTTATTTCTCTAGGATATATTCCAAGGAGTGGGATTGCTGGATTGTATGGTACTTCTGTTTTAGCTTTTTAAGGAAGTCCCAAATCTATTTCCAAAGGGGTTGTACCATTTTACATTCCCACCAACAGTATATAAGTGTTCCAGTCTCTGCACAACCTCTCCAACATTTATTATTTTGTATTTTTTGGATTAATGCTAGCCTTGTTTGGATGAGATGGTATCTCATTGTAGTTTTGAGTTGCCTTTCTCAAATGGCTAATGATTGAGAGCATTTCCTCATGTGTCTGTAGGCTGCCTAAATGTCTTCTAGGTGAAGTGCCTGTTCATATCCTTTGCCCAATTTTTAATTGGGTTATTTGTCTTTTTGTTGTTGAGGTTTTGCAGTATCTTGTAGATTTTAGAGATTAGACCCTGATCAGTTTTGTCATAGCCAAAAATTTTTTCCCAGTCTGCAGGCTGTCTTTTGACTGTTTTGGTGAAGTCTTTTGATGAGCATAAGTGTTTGATTTTTAGGAGCTCCCAGTTATCTAGTTTCTCTTCAAGTGTCTGCGCATTGATACTTATGGTTCATAATCTGTTTATGCCATGTATTAGGGCTCCTAGCATTGCCCCTATTTTTTCTTCCATAATCTATATCGTTTTAGATTTTATATTTAGGTCTTTGATCCATTTTTAGTTAGTCTTTGTGCATGGTGTGAGGTATGGGTCTTTTTTCAGTTTTTTGCAGATGGATATCCAGTTATGCCAGCACCATTTGTTAAAGAGACTGTCTTTTCCCCAATTAATGGACTTTGGGCCTTTGTCAAATATCAGCTGCTCTTAGGTGGATGACTTTGTGTCTGGATTCTCAATTCTGTTCCATTGGTCTATGTATCTGTTATTTGTACCAGGCTGTTTCGACTACCATGGCGGTATAATAGGTTCTAAAATCAAGTAGTGCGAGGCCTCCCACTTTGTTCTTCCTTTTGAGTAATGCTTTACTTACCTGGGGCCTCTTCCCTTTCCATATGAAGTTGGTGATTTGTTTCTCCTTCTCATTAAAAAATGCTATTGGAATTTGGATTGGGATTGCATTGTATCTGTAGATCACTTTGGGTAGAACTGACATTTTCACGATGTTTAGTCTTCCTATCTGTGAGCAAGGTATGTTTTTCCACTTATGCAGGTCTCTTTTGGTTTCTTGTGGTAGTGTCTTGTAATTTTCATTGTATAGGTCTTTTATATCTCTGGTTAGATTGATTCCTAAGTATTTTATCTGCTTGAGGTCTATCGTAAATGATATTGATTTGGTGATTTCCTCTTCGAGGTTCTCTTTGCTGGTGTAGAGGAATCCAACTCATTTTTGAATGTTTATCTTGTATCCTGATACTTTGCTGAAATCTTCTATTAGTTCCAGCAGTTTTCTTGTGGAGTCTTTAGAGCTTTCTATGTATAGTATCACATGATCTGCAAATAGGGACAGTTTAACTTCTTCATTAACAATTTTGATGCCCTTTATTTCTTTTTCTCGCATTATTGCTCGAGCTAGGACTTCCAGCACAATGTTAAATATGAGTGATGACACAGGGCATCCTTGTCTTGTTCCTGTTCTCAAGGGGAATGCTTTCAGCCTCTCTCCATTAAGAATGATGTTGGCCATTGGTTTTGCATAGATGCCCTTTATTATGTTGAGAAATTTCTATACCTATTTTATTGAGAGTCTTTATCAGGAATGGGTGTTGGACTTTGTCGAATGCCTTTTCTGTGTCAGTTGAGATGATCATATGATTCTGTTCTTTCCTTTTATTTATATGGTGGATTATGTCAATTGATTTTCTAATGTTGAACCATCCATGGATACCTTGTATGAATCCTACTTGGTCTTGGTATCTTATTTTTCTGATATGATGCTGAATTCTATTGGCTAGAATTTTGTTGAGAATTTTTGCATCTATATTCATGAGAGATATTGCTCTAATTTTTTTTTTTTTTTTGTGGTGTCTTTGCCTGATTTTGATATCAGTGTTATGCTGGCTTCATAGAATGAATTTGGAAGTGTCGCTTCCTTTTTTGTATTTTGAAATAGTAGTACTGGTGTAAGCTCTTCTCTGAATGTTCGATAGAATTCTCCAGTAAAGCCATCTGGGCCAGGACTTTTTTTTGTTGGGAGTTTTTTTTAATTAACTTTTCAATCTCTTCTCTAGTTATGGGTCTGTTCAGATTTTGAACATCATTTTGTGTTAGTTTGGGTAAGTAGTGTGTTTCTAGAAATTTATCCATTTCCTCTGGGTTTTCAAATATTTTAAGGTATAGTTTTTCATAATACTCTGTTATGATCCTTTTTATTTGAATTGGGTCTGTCGTAATGTCCCTCATTTCATTTCTTATTTGCATCCTCTACTTTTTTTTTTTTCTTTTTGGTCATTTTGGCCAGCGGTTTGTCGATTTTGTTGATCCTTTTAAAGAACCAACTTTTTGTATTGTTGATTCTTTCTATTGTTTTCCTATTCCCTATTTTGTTTATTTCTGCTCTGATCTTTATTATTTGCTTTCTTCCAGTGGCTGTGGGCTTTTTTGCTGTTATTTTTCTATTTGTTCAAGTTCTGTAGTTAATGTTTTGATTTTGTCCCTTTCTTCTTTTTGGGATGTGTTTATCTATTGCTATATATTGTCCCCTGAGGACTGCCTTTGCTGTGTCGCAAATGTTTTGGTACGATGTGTTTTCATTCTTGTTTGATTCTAGGAATTTTTTGATTCCATCTTGGATTTCTTCTATTACCCAGTGGTTTGTAAACAGGGTATTATTCGGCTTCTATGTAATTGATTTTTTTTCCTTCCTTTTCCTGTTGTTAATTTCTACCTTGATGGTATTGTGGTCAGAGTAGATACTTCGTAGTATCTCAATGTTTTGCATTTTGTTGAGGCTAGCTCTGCAGCCTAAGATGTGGTTTATTCTGGAGAATGTTCCATGTGCTTTGGAAAAGAATGTGTACTTTGCAGCTGTTGGATGGAGTGTTCTATTTATGTCTATGTGGTCAAGCTGGCTAATTGTGCCCTTTAGGTCTCTGTATCTTCGGTGAGTTTCTCTTTAGATGTTCTGTCCTTTACTGAGAGTAGTGTGTTGAAGTCTCCTACTATTATTGTGGAACTCTCAATTTCTCTTTTCAGTGCTGTTAGAGTTTGTTTTATGTATTTTGGAGCCCTGTCATTGGGTGCGTAGTTGTTTATTATGGTTATGTCTTCATGATGGATCATCCCTTTAATTACTGTATAGTGTCCTTCTTTGTCTTTTATCGTGGATTTTGTTTTACAGTTCATTTTTTCTCAGATTAGTATTGTCATTACTTTTCTTTTTTGTTACAGTTTGCTTGATATATTTTTTCCATCCTTTTATTTTTAATAAGTTTATGTCTTTGTTTCTAAGGTGTGTTTCTTGTAGATGGCATATTGATAGATCTTGTTTTTGTATCCATTCTGTAACTCTCTCTCTCTTTTTGGTGAATTTAGGCCATTTACCTTCAGTGTAATTATTGATAAGTGTGAATTTATTGCTGGTATTTTTTAGTGCATTTTTTTGTGGTGCTGAGTTTTTCTTTGTTCCTCTTACTATCCTGTGCTGAATTCCTTTTGTTTGTGGATTTTTTTTATTTCTTTTTTTTTAGTAGATTTTTTTTTTGTTGTTGTGACTTTATGTTTTCCTTCTTTATTTTGATGAGTAGGTTTGTTAACTTGCCTTGTGGTTACCTTGAAATTTACCTTTATAATTAAAGTCTGTTATTACTTGGTATCACCTTGCCTTCCTCTCCACTGAAAGGTTCTATACCTACACCATTTATTCCCTCTTTTATTATTCTGATGTTGCTGTCATTTACAGATCAACTTCTCTGGTTCCCTGTTGTAATTCTTTCGGTTTTGAATAGTCCTTGAGTGGTCATTTCCTAGTTTGGTGTCTGGCTGGTATGATCTGCTGTCCTAGATTCAGCCTGTGGTCTGATGTTCATTCTCAGATTGAAGAACTCCCTTTAATAAGTCTTGTACTTTTGGTTTAGTTTTTACATCATCCATTAGTTTCTGTTTGTCTGTAAATGTCCTAATTTCACCCTCATATTTGAATGAGAGTTTTACAGGATATATTATCCTCGGCAGGCAAGTTTTTTCTTTCAAGGTTTTATATAAGTCACCCCTTGCCTTCTTGACTACATGGTTTCTGCCAAATTATCCAAGCTCACAGTGTTATTATTTCTTCTCTGTATGTGACTTTTTTGTTTTTCTCAACCTGCTGTCAGGATTCTTTGTTTGTGTTTGGTTTTAGCAAGTGTGATTATGATATGCTTTGGTGATTTTCCTTTGAGGTCTATCCCATACAGCGTTCATTGAGCTTCTTGGATAGTCAGCTTTTAATCTTTCATGATACTGGGGAAGTTTTCTGTCAGCAGTTCTTCAGTGATCCTCTCTGTGTTTTCTGTTGTCTCCTGTTCTGCAACTCCAATCACTTGAAAATTTTTGTTTTTGATTACATCCCACATAATTCTCAGGGTTTCCTCATTTTTCCTCTTTCTTATTTCCTATTTTTTCTCAGAGTTGTATCCAAGTGTTTGTCTTCAATTTCACTGATCCTGTCTTCCATCATTTCAAACTTGCTCCTCGGCCCTATGACGCTGTCCATTTCTGAAGTCTTGTTGTTTATCTTTCAGATTTCTAATTGTTGTTTCTGTATGATTTCTCATTGTCAATTTATTTTGGTATTTTGTTCCTGTATTATTTTCTTGAATTTTTTCATTTTTTTGTCTGCCTTTCCCATGAATTTGTCTATTTTTCCCTCATTTTTGTCTGCTTTTTGCTTCAACTCTTGGATAGCTCTGAACATTAGAGATTTGAATTCCCTATCAGGTTGGTCTAGTGCCTTTTCTTCTACTGGAAAGTCATCTGGTGTTTTATTTTGGACACCTAATGGAACCATCCTGTCTTATATGTTTTGATATTGTCTGCTGTCCTTGGGACATTCAGTAGTTATTTTCCTCACTTACTGATTGTAGATTTTTTTTTTTTCATCTTGCTTTTTTGTTTTATTTAGTTATGTCTGAGCAGGAGGCTGTGCATTCTTTGTTGTTTGCTCATCTGTAGGCACGATACTTTTCACCTCTTTCTCCAATGGGTAGGGTAAGTAACTCAGGTATGGTACAGCAGGGCAGGTCCAGCTGAAGCGGAGTTGCTGGGATGGGTTTTTTGTGGCAAGTACCATGTCTGTGCAGACCAGGAATCAGTGCAGGGCAGGTTCCAGTAGGCCGTGCCTGTGCTGCTTTGGAGTATGATGTTCAGCGCACAGTGCAGGTAAGCAGGAAGGAGGGGGTAGATTGTGACATGTGGAGCTAAAATGGGTATGGGAAAGATGAGAGAGAGGAGAGAGGAACAGGAGTGAAAAACATACAAACAAAAAAGAGTGCTAAGCGAGCTTGCTGTTGGAATGGAGAGATGAGAGACTGAGAAATGGGGAAAAACAAAAATGAAAAAAAGAAAAAAGGTAAAAGAAGAAAATAAATAAATTGTAAAACTGGAAATGAAGAAAGACAAAAAGGGAATAAGAGAGAGAAGAAAACTAAACAAATAAATTAAAAAAAAAAAAAAAACAAGGAAAAATAAATGTCCTCAGGGATGTTCCTGTGTGTCTGTGCAGAGTAAGGGACTGTCTTCCAAGCTGCATGGTACTGCCCGGCTAGAAGAGGCTCCCAAGCCAAGAAAACAAAAAGAAAATAAACAAACAAATCAAAACAGAACAAATTATAGCAAACAAACAAACAAACAAACAAAAAAGCTCTGGGGGTCCCACCAGCATCACGGCACTGGCCGGGAAGCAGTTTCACAGTCTAGCGATGTTTCGCAGCCTTTCTGGAAGAAACAATGATGGCACATGGAGCCAGGTATTTGAGAGAAAGGTGGGGGAGGTGGTGAAAGGTGAGGAAGAAATCTAAAGAAGTGGAAAAATTCAACAACAGCAGCCAACAAATGACACTCAGGGAGCTGGCCAGTGCGGGCGGGTGGAATCCAAGTGGCACTGGGGGGAAGCTCATGCTTCCTGGATAATAGACTGTGACTGCAGGAAGTAGAGGAGGCTAAGTGGGGATGAAGAACGGTAGGAGGTGGGAAAGCCTATATCATGGGTTACCAGTTGTTCTGTTTCCTGCTGGAAGCTCCGTGAAGCTACTTTCTCATACCTCTTGTTCACTGATCTCAGATAGGAGTCCAAGATGGTGAATCCATGCTGTGGTAGCTGATAGGGGATCTATGCATGTATCTCTCCTCACTGTCCATTCTTAGTCAGTTTCTTATTCCATTCAGTGCTTGGCTGAGTTCTTTGTCTTCATTTGATGCTTACGGTTTCAGGATTGACATGTGACTCTGTTTGACTTAGTTTCTCTGATCTTTGCTGCGGAGGGATGGCGTGGTGCTTCTGACTATAGAGCCATGTTGCCCAGAAGTCCCCCCCGATACTGTTGATAGGGAGAAAAAGTAACTGTTTCACAGATGTTGTTCTTATGTTCCATCGAGTTGGTTGCTACTCATAGTGACCCTATGTACAACAGAACAAAATGCTACCCTGTCCTGCAACATTCTCACAATCGTTATTATGCTTGAGCCCATTGTTGCAGCCACTGTGTCAATCCATCTCCTTGAGGGTCTTCCTTTTTTTTGCTGACCCTCTACTTTACCAAGCATGATGTCCTTCTCTAGGGACTGATCCTTCCTGATAACATGTCCAAAGTATGTGAGATATAATCTCGCTATCCTTGCTTCTAAGGAGGATTCTGTTTGTATTTCATCTAAGACAGACTTGTTTGTTCTTTTGGCAGTCCATGGTATATTCAGTATTCTTTGCCAACACCACAGTTCAAAGGCATCATTTCTCCTTCTGTCTTTCTTATTCATCACCCAGCTTTCACATGAATATGAGGAGATTGAAAATACCATGGCTTGGGTCAGGTACACCTTAGTCTTCAAAGTGACATTTTTGCTTTTCAATACTTTAAAGAGGTCTTTTGCAGCAGATTTGCCCAATGCAATATGTCTTTTGATTTCTTGACTGTTGCTTCCATAGGTGTTGATTGTGGATCCAAGTAAAATGAAATCCTTGATAATCGCAGTCTTTTCTCTGTTTATCATGTTGCTTATTGGTCCAGTTGTGACGATTTTTGTTTTCTTTATGTTGAGGTGTAATCCATACTGAAAGCTGTGGTCTTTGATCTTCATCAGTAAGTGCTTCAAGTCCTCTTCACTTTTAGCAAGCAAGGTTGTGTCATCTACATAACACAGGTTGTTAACGAGTCTTCCTCCAATCCTGATGCCTCGTTCGTATAGTTCAGCTTCTCAGATTATTTTCTCAGTATACAGATGGAATAGGTATGGTGAAAGGATACGACCCTGACACACACCTTCCCTGACTTGAAAGTACACAGTATCCCCTTGTTCTCTCCAAAGGACTGTCTTTTGATCTATGTACAGATTTCTCATGAGCACAATTAAGTGTTCTGGAATTCCAGTACTTTGCAACAGTATCCATAATTAGTAATGATCCACACAGTCAAATGCCTTTGCATAGTAAGTAAAACACAGGTAAACTTCTTTCTGGTATTCTCTGCTTTCAGCCAGGATCCGTCTGACATCAACTATAATATTCCTGATTTCAAGTTTTCTGAATTTGGCTTGAATTTCTGGCAGTTCCCTGTAGATATACTGCTGCAGCTGCTTTTGAATGATCTTCAGCAAAAGTTTACCTGTGTGAGATATTAATGATATTGGTTTATAATTTCTAAATTCTGTTGGATCAGCTTTCTTGGGGATAGGTGTAAATATGGATCTCTTCCAGTTGGTTGACGAGGTAGCTGTCTTCCAAATTTCTTGGCATAGATGAACAAGTACTTCCAGTGCTGCATTCATTTGTTGAAACATCTCAATTGGTATTCCATCAAATCTTGGAGCCTTGTTTTTTGCCAATGCCTTCAGTGCAGCTTAGACGTCTTCCTTCGGTATCATCAGTTCCTGATCATATGCTACCTGCTGCAATGGTTGAATGTCAATCAGTTATTTTTTTCATAGATGAGAACACTCAATTGCAAAAGGTTGGCACAGCAGATTGGATTCTAGTCAAATAACTGCAATATCTAGTACACAGCTCTCCATTCCTTCTATAATCCCTAAAAGGGTAGGGGTATTGTTGATTTTGCTCATTATTTTATATCAATGCCTTTACAATGCTATATATGGAGTAAGTATTCAGTAAGTTGCATTCTTACCACAGTCTGGTTGGTAGATATTTTATTTGGAATTTTTTTGCTACACCTGTCATTAGCATAACCAAAACAACAACAACAACAAAAACCCAAACCCACTGCCATCAGTCTATTCCTACTCATAGTGACTGTGATGGTTAAGGTTTGTGTCAACTTGGCTGGGCCATGATTCTAAGTGTTTACATGTGATCACTCCCATGATTGAATATGCTGTGAGTAGCCAATCAGATGAAAGGGAGTCTCCTTGGGGGTGTGGCCTGCATCTGAATATAAACAGACATTCTGGCTTTTGGCTCTCTCTGGATCCTGGGGCTGCCTCCTGTCACCTCATCTCCAGTTCTTGGGGCTTGAGCTGTCAGCTTATCTGCTGAACTTGGGATTTGTTGATCTGCACAGCCTGTGAGCAGGAGCCCTGCTCTCTGACCTGCTGATCTTGGGTTTGGCAGCTTCTGTGGCTGTGTGACGTGGGAGAGGCCTCTACCCTGATCCATGGACTTGGGATGTTCTAGCCTCTACAATCGCGTGAGCTGTTTCCTTGATATAAATATCTCTCTCTATATATATTTATACACTTTACTGGTTTTGCTTCTCTAGAGAACCCAGCTTAAGACAGAGACCCTATAGGACAGAGTAGAACTGCCCCATAGGGTTTCCAAGTAGCAGCTGGTGGATTCGAACTGCCGACTTTTTGATTAACAGCCACTGCACCACCAGGGCTCTGTCATTAGCATAAGGACCTCTTCTTAGAACTGATAGGAGGTGCAAATGGTTAAACACTCAGCTACTAGCTGAAAGATTGGCTATTCGAATCCATCCAGAAGTATTTCAGGAGACAGGTTTGGGGATCTTCTTCCAAAAAGTCACAGCCTTAAAAATCCTATAAAGCAGTTCTACTCTACAAACATGGGGTCTCCATGAGTTGGAATCAACTTGATGGCAACTATAACAAAATATTTTAGATCAACCTATTTATCTTTACTTAGGTATTTACTATGATATTTTCAATCACCTCATGTTCATGCGAAAAATGGACAATGAATAAGGAAGACTGAAGAACTGATGAACTTGAATTATGGTTTTGGTGAAGAATATTGAACATACCATGGACTGCCAGAAGAAGGAACAAAATTGTCTTGGAAAAAGTATAGCCAGAAAGCTCTTATAAAGCAAGAATGGCCAGACTTGGTCTCACTTTCTTTGGACATGTTATCAGGAAGGACCAGTCCCTGGAGAAGGACACATGCTAGGTAAAGTAGAGAGTCAGTGAAAAAGAGGAAGACTGTCAATGAAGTGGATTGACATACTGGCTGCAACAATGGGCTCAAACATAGCAAGCATTTCAAGGATAGTGCAAGACTAGACAATGTTTAGTTCTGTTATACATAGGGTCACTATGAGTTGGAACAGGCTCAGAGGCACCTAACACCAATTACACGGCTGAACCCAAGATCTCATATATTAATTGTTGCAGGCCCCCATCTCAGGCAGGTAGATATTATTATCATTCCACTTCTACCACGCATGCAACTGAGGACAAGAGGGAGAGGGTGATGGTCCAGCCAGGAAGAGGCAGATGGCAGAAGAAAGCCCATATTTTCTGACTCCCAGTGCAGTGCTTCCTCCATTTCTCAATGCTACTCATGCAAAACAAGATGAAATTGTTTCCTGTGCTTCTTTAGCACACCAAAACACTTAATTAAACTCTGATAAATGTTAAACCAAGTTATTGTTGCCAGCGTACAGGCTGACCAGTTCTTTGCTGAGACAGAGGAATAATGACAATGGTTATCATTCTACTCTATAAAGAGAGAGAGTCCCCCCAGCCCATACCTAGGAATTGTCAAGAAAACATCCTTTTGGCACTATGTAGGTAGTTGACGCCAGCATAGCTAGCAACATTAAGATTCAAAACATAGCCAGATAGTATTGTGCTAACAAGGCTATATGTCTTGGACTAGCATAAAAATGAGACACCAAAAACCTTTGGTAGGTTCTAGATCAGTTTTGGTTGACAGAACAGATCATTAAGGAGTAAAAGGAGGAAACAACTTCTTAGAGTCTGTTTTTGAATATGGAAAATGAAATCTGGCCAATTCTAAAGGACAATCTGTTCACTTACAACCTCTCCATTAAAGCTTTACAGCAGCCCATAGAAGCCTTTCCAATTTCTCAAAGAAAAACTCAGCGCTCAGGCTGTAAGGCATATATCAATCAGCAGTTGGATGAGGGCCACGGCTTCCCCTTCAGCAGGTTAGCTCTCTGCTGAAGATCAGAAGCATTGGAGTGCAGCCAAAGTGGAGAAACAAACACAAGTGGTGTCTGTGGATTTTGTGGTTGTTACTGCTGTAAATATAAAGTGTTTAGGCATATTGAAAGGGATGTAAAATTACAGAATACTTACATGTGTGGTTTGAATTTAGATCATCTTTAAATTTTATTTGGTATAGTATCTTTTCCTCACAACCATGGCACTATAAAAAATTTAATGTGGAAGATTATTGTTATTATTTGCATAAATCAAAGATGAAGAATCCAGCTTTCATGTAAATATTTTGGAAAAAGTACAATTTGGCATCCCAGATTTGCCAAGATAGTCATGCAAAATCTCTACTTGATTTTGTAAGATAGACCAGGACATTTAAAACTACGTCTTTTAAGAGAAAAAAAAATTACCTTTCAATTCTATGAATCTAAAATATATTAGGTAAAGAGTTTTGATTTGGTTTAAGGTGATAAATAAGTTTCATTCATATAGTTTCAATTTAACACTCTTCTTGGGGTTGATATTTATTACTCCTTTTTCTTACAAATAATCATGTTAGTTTATTTTGCATCCTTGCAGAATATATTATGTACAAATATGTTCTTATGTTACACATTTCTATTATAAATAGAACATTTGAATACATTGCTATTTCCTTTTTGTTCAATGAAAATATTGTTTACAATATATAAAATGTGTCCTAAAAATCTTCCTATTTCAGGACATAGAAAGTTTCCTTTGCCTTCTTTACAACTGAATTATATCATTGTGAAGATAAAACTGTAATTAATTTTAACTTTCCCTCTCCCATTAATGGATGCTTGGGTTAATTCTATTATGTTACTATTAAAAAATGCTGCAATGTCATCAATGCACACATATCATTTTAAATATGACATGTCATAAAAATGCAGCTACATCTATAAGATAAGATCTCATTAGTGGGGCCTATGGAAATAATAATTAATGCATTTGTAATTCTGATATACTGTCAAATAGTTGATTGCTATTGCACAATTTCTTTCCTTCTGTCTGCCTCTCTCTTTCCGTCCCATTCTCCCTTCCTCCCTTCCTCCCTGTATCCTTCCCTCCCTCGGGGCCTATTTTCTTTTTTCTTCCTTTTTTCCAACCTATCTTTTTTTCTTCCTTTCTTTTTCTTTTTTTCTTTCTACATATAGGAAGATTGAGGATTAGAATGCTATGACTCTTTCTCTTTATAGAATAGGATGATACTCAGAGTCAGAAGCATATTCAAAATTATTCCAAGTTAATCTTTATATTAAGGTGTTTCAGTTAAGATTTACTTAATTAAAATGCTTGGGCTGTAATCTAATATTAGCCATAAAATTTTGTATGAAATTTAAAGCACCTAATGTAAAAAACCCCCACATGTCTGTCAGTTTGTCATACTGTGGGTTTTTTTTTTTGTTGTTGTTGCTGTGATGCTGGAAGCTATGCCACCAATATTCAAATATCAGCAGGGTCACCCATAGAAGATAAGTTTCAACTGAGTTTCTAGACTAAGACAGAATAGAAAGAAGGACCCAGCTGTCTACTTCTGAAAAGAATTAGCCAGTGAAAACCTTATGAATAACAGCAGAATATTGTCCCATATAGTGCCAGAAGGTGAGCACCTCAGGTTAGAAAGCACTCAAAATACGACTGGGGAAAACTGCCTCCTCAAAGTAGAGTCGACCTTAATGATATGGATAGAGTCAAGCTTTCAGGGCCTTCATTTGCTGATGTGGCATGATTCACAATCAGAAGAAACAGCTGCAAACATCCATTAATAATCAGAACACAGAATGTACAAAATATGAAACTAGGAAAATTGGAAATCATCAAAAATAAAATGGAACTCATGCCAAGAGAGTTCCAGCAAAACGGCGCTCTAGGCAGAAGCAACTCGCTGTCCCTCCACAGCAAAGATCTGAAAAACTAAGCTGAACAGAGAATACAACAATCCTGAAACACTAAAACATCAAATAAAGAGATAAAGAACTCAGCCAAGCACCAAATGGAGTGAGAAAACTGACAGAGAATGAAGAGTGAGGAGAGATCCATGCAGAGGACCCTACCAGCTAACTCAGTGTGGATCCACCATCTTAGACTCCTACCGGAGACCAGCAAACAGGGGGTACGAGAAAGCAGCCTCACGGAGCTTCCAGTGGGAGACAAAACAACCGGTAATTGGCAATATACTCTTTCCCACCCCCCCCACCCTTCATCACTCCGACTCAGCCTCCTCTCCTTCCCGTGGCCACAATCTCTTCACTGGGAAACAGCGGCTGTTTGGATTCCACACACCCAAACGGGTGGCTCTCTGAGTGCCATTTGTTGGCTGCTGGTGTTGCTTTTTTTCCGCTTCTTTTTATTTCTTCCTTGCCTTCCCCCACCTCCCCCTCCTTGCTCGAGTACCTCGCTCCATGCGCCATCTTTGCTTCTTCCTGAGGGGCTGCAGAGCTCCGGTAATTTGTAATATACGCTTTCCCACTCTCTACCCTTCTTCACCCACACTCGGCACCCTCTGCTTCCCACGGACATGGTCTCTTGTCCAGAAACACCAGCCTGCACTAACTGGCTCTCTGAGTGCCATTTATTGGCTGCTACTGTTACTTTTTTTTCTGCTTCTTTTGATTTCTTGCTTGCCTCTCGCCACCTCCCCTCCCTTCACTCAAGTACCTGGCTCTGTGCGTCATCTTTGCTTCTTCCTGAGGGGCTGCGGAGCTCTATTCGAGTGTGGAGTTGCTTCCCAGTTTGGGCTGCTGTGCTGGTGGGATCCCGGGGCTTTCGTTCATTTGTTTCTTTTGAATTGTTTGTTTGTTTTCTTTTCCTTTTTTTGAGTTGGGAGCCCTTTCTGGCCAGGCTGAGCTGCATGGCAGAGAGACTCCCGTTCGGCTTCCACAGAAGTGCAGAGGGATTCTTGAGGACATTTCTTTTTATGTTGGTTTTTTTCCCCCCACCCTGTTTCTTTCGGGGACTTTTTTTTTTTTTTAATTTGTTTTGTTTTCTTTTTCCTCTTTTTCCCTTTTTGACTTTCTTCATTGTTCAGTTTCTCGTCTCCCTATATCTTCCTTCTCTTTCTGTTCCCTGAATACCTGGCGTTGTATACCTCTATGCCTTCTACCCAGGCTGTACTGCAACACCTGAGAGCGACTTCCTCAGACCTCATAGTTGCACTGGTGGGATCCCTGGGAACTTTGCAGTTCTTTAACCTTTCTGATTCTTATTTATTCATTCTTTTTATTTCTTCCTCCTCCCCTTTCTGTTTTTCTCCATTTAATAGTCTCTCATCTCTCCACTCCAACGGCAAGCTCCCCTGGCATTCTTTTTTTTTTTTTTTTGTATGTTTTTGGCTCCTGTTCCTCTCTCCTCTCTCCCATATCCATCTTAACTCCACACATAACAATATCCCTGATATATCCTGCCTACCTGCACCATGCGCTTGACATAACCCCACCAAGCAGCACAGGCACGGCCTACTGGAACCTTCCCTGCATTGATTACCGACCCGCTCTGGTGGCTGTAGTAAGTGCCACAAACAAAGCGTCCCAGTAACTCATCTTCAGCTAGACCTGCCCTCGTGTACCATATCTGAGTGACTGACCCTGCCAGTTGAAGAAGGAGGTGAAAAGTATTGTGCCCACAGACGAGCAAACAACGAAGAACACACAGTCTGCTTGCTCAGACACAGTCCAATTTTTTTAAAAAAGGGACAAAACAAACAAATCTACCATCAATAAACGATAAAAATAACTACTGAACTCCCCGAAGACAGCAGAGAATAACAAAACGTTTACAAAAACAGGACAGGACGGTTCCAGTAGGCATCCAAAATAAAACATCAGATGACTCTCCTCTGGAAGAAAATACACTAGAACTACCTGATATGGAATTCAAATCTCTAATATTCAGAATTTACCAAGAACTGAGGCAAAAAGAAAACAAACATGAGGAAAAAAATAGACAAATTCTTGGAAAATATGGACAAAAAATTGGAAGAATTCAGGAAGATGATGCAGGAACAAAATGCCAAAATAAATTCACAACTAGAAATTATACAAAGACAACAATTGGAATTCCAAAAGATAAACAACAAGCTTTCAGAAATGGATGATGTCATAGTAGGGCTGAGAAGCAGATTTGAAATGGTGGAAGACAAGATCAGTGGAATTGAAGACCAACACTTGGATACAACTCTGTTTGAAGAAAACTCAGAAAAAAGAACAAAGAAAAATGAAGAGACTCTGACAGTTATGTGGGACACAATCAAAAGCAAAAATCTGTGAGTGATTGGAATTCCAGAACGGGGAGAAAACAGAAAACACAGAGAGGATCATTGAAGAACTGCTGACAGAAAATTTCCCCAGTATCATGAAAGATGAAAAGCATGCCATCCAAGAAGCTCAAAGAACCCCATATAGAAGAGACCCCAAAGAAAATCACCAAGGCATATCATATTCACACTTGCCAAAACCAAAGACAAACAAAGAATCCTGAGAGCAGCTCGTGAAAAACAAGAAGTCACGTACAGAGGAGAAACAAGAAGACTAAGCTCAGATTATTCAGCAGAAACCATGCAGGCAAGAAGGCAATGGGATGACATATATAAAATCTTGAAAGAAAAAATTGTCAGCCAAAAATAATATATCCTGCAAAACTCTCGGTCTAATTTGATGGTGAAATTAGGTCATTTCCAGATAAACAGAAATTAAGGGAATATGTAAAACTCAAACCAAACTTAGAAGAATTATTAAGCGAGTTCTTTGATCTGAGGACAAACAGCTTCACCTCACAGGCAGAACCTAGGACGCTGGATCATACCAGCCAGATACCAATCTAGGAAATGAACTTTTGAGGACTATCCAAAACCAAAAGAAATACAACAGGGAATCAGAGCAGTTAATCAGTAAATGACAACAACATCAAAACAATAAAAGAGGAAATAAACGGCATAGGTATAGAATCTTCTAATGCAGAGGAAGGCAGGGCGATTCCAAGTAATGGAAGACTGCATCAAACTTAGAAAGATAAGGGTCAAATTTATGGTAACCACAAAGAAAGTTAACAAACATACTCATTAAAAAAAGAGGAAAAACATAGTCTCAGCAAAAACAAAACCTACAAAAACAAAAGAAATGAAAAAAAAAATCCACCAACAAAAGTAACTCAGCACAAGAGAATAAGAAGAACAAAGAAAACGTCAGCACCACAACAAAAAGCCACTACAAAATGACAGCAACAAACTCACATCTATCAATAATTACACAGAATGTAAATGGACTCAATGCATCCATAAAGAGACGAGAGTGACAGAATGGATAAGAAAATATGATCCATCCATATACTGTCTACAGGAGACACACCTTAGATACAAAGATGTGAATTTATTAAAAGTCAAAGGTTGGAAAAAAATATATCAAGCTAAAAACTACCGAAAAAGAGCAGGAGTGGCAATTCTAATCTCAGATAAAATAGACTTTAAAACGAAATCTACCATAAAAGACAAAGAAGGACACTATATAATGATTAAGGGGACGATCCATCATGAAGACATAACCGTAATAAACATCTACACACCCAATGACAGGGCTCCAAAATACATAAAACAAACTCTAACGACACTGAAAAGAGAAATTGACACTTCCACAATAATAGTGGGAGACTTCCAAAACACCACTCTCAGTAAAGGACAGAACAACTAAGAAGAAACTCAGCAAAGATACAGAAGACCTAAAGGGCACAATCAGCCAACTGGACCTCATAAACATATATAGAACACTCCATCCAACCACTGCAAAGTACACATTCTTTTCCAATGCACATGGAACGTTCTCCAGAATAGACCACATCTTAGGCCACAGAGCAATCCTCAACAAGATCCAAAACACTGAGATAATTCAAAGTATCTTCTCTGACCACAATGCCATCAAGGTAGAAATTAACACTAGAAAGAGCAAGGAAAAAAAATCAACTACATGGGAACTGAATAATACCCTGCTTACACATCACTGGGTAGTAGAAGAAATCAGAGATGGAATCCAAAAATTCCTAGAATCAGATGAGAATGAAAACACATCATACAAAAACCTTTGGGGAAAGGGGGCAAGATAGCGCTCTAGGCAGAAGCACCACGCCATCCCTCCACAGCAAAGATCCGAAAAACTAAGCCTAACAGAGAATCAACAATCCTGAAACCCTAGAACATCAAATGAAGAGATAAAGGACTCAGCCAAACACCAAATGGAGTGAGAATACTGAAAGAGAACAGAGAGCGAGGAGAGACTCATGCAGAGATTCCCTACCAGCTAACGCAGTGTGGATCCGCCATCTTGGACTCCTATCGAAGACCAGCAAATGGGAGAATGGGAGAGCAGCCTCGCGGAGCGTCCAGTGGGAGATGGAACAACTGGTAAATTGCAGTGTGCGCTTTCCCACCCCTCACCCCTCTCTGCCTGGGCGGGGGCTCCCCTGCTTCCCGTGGCCGGGGTCCCTGGGCTGGGGGGCGCCGGTGCTTGGATTCTGTGCGCCCGGGCCGGCGGCTCTCTGAGAGCCATTTGTTGGCTGCTGGCGTAGCTTTTTCTGCCGCCTCCCCTTCCTTTTGCTCGGGTGCCTGGTTCCGAGCGCTGTCTTTGCTCTCTCCTGCGGGGCTGTGGGGCTGCGTTCGGGCGTGTGGCTGCTTCCAGGTCTGGGCTGCCACGCTGGTGAGATCCCGGGGCCTTTGTTCGTTCACCCCTCTGCTTCCCGTGGCCATGGTCTCTTGACCCGAGACTGCCTGCTGCTTGGAATCCACATGCCTGAGCGGGGGCTCACTGGGTGCCGTTTGTTGGCTGCTGGTGTGGCTTTTTCGGCTTCTTCTGGTTTCTCGCTTGCCTGTCGCTACCTCTCCCTCCTTTTGCTCGAGTGTCTGGCTCCGAGCGCTGTCTTTGCTCTTTCCTGCGGGGCTGTGGGGCTGTCTTCAGGCGTGTGGCAGCTTCCAGGTCTGGGCTACCGCGCTGGTGAGATCCCAGGGCCTTTGTTCATTCGCCCCTCTGCTTCCCGTGGCCGCAGTCTCTTCACCAGGGTCCTCTGGCTGCTTGGATTCTGCGTGCACGGGCCGGCAGCTCTCTAGGTGCCGTTTGTTGGCTGCTGGTGTGGCTTTTTCTGCTTCTTTTGGTTCTCGCTTGCCTCTCGCCACCTCCCCCTCCTTTCATTCGGGTGCCTGGCTCCTTGTACCCTCTTAGCTCCTTTCTGAGGGTCCTCAGAGTGCAGGCAATTTGTGATATACGCTTTCCACTCTCCACACTTCTTCACTCACACTCGGCCTCCTTTGTATCCCATTGACACAGTCTCTTGTCCAGAAACACCAGCCCACACTGGCTGGCTCTCTGAGTGCCATTCATTGACTGCTAAGTTGCTTCTTTTTTTTTTTTTTAATTTTATTTTTTTTCTCTTTTGATTAGTTTTGTTTAATTTTCCCTTTTGTCTTTCTTCATGGCTTAATTTCTCGTCTCTCTATCTCTTCCTTCTCTTTCTGATCCCTGAATACCAGGCAATGTAGGCCTCTGCACCTTCTGGCCAGGCTGTGCTGTGAAACCAGAGACCAACTCCCCCAGACCTCATAGCTGCATCGGTGGGATCCCTGGGAACTTTGTAGTTCTTTAACTTTTCTGATTTTTATTTGTTCATTCTTTCCTTTTCTTTCTCTTCCCCCTTCTGGTTTTCTCCATCCCATAGTCTCTCATCTGTCCATTCCAACGATAACCTCCCCTAGCATTCTTTTATTTTTGTATGCTTTTCGCTCCTGCTCCTCTCTCCTCTCTCCCATATCCAGCTTAGCTTCACACATAACCATCTCCTTGCTGCATCCTGCCTACCTGCACCGAGCACTTGACATCACACCACCAAGCTGTGCAGGCACGCCCTATTGGAACCTGCCCAGCACTGACTACCGACCGTCCTGGTGGCTGCAGTGAGTGCCACAAACAACCCGTCCCAGTGGCTCCTCTTCAGCTAGACCTGCCCAGCTGTACCACAAGGACGAAACAAAAAAAAACCTACAATCAATAAACGAGAGAAATATCTACTGAATGCCCCGAAAACAGCAAACAATATCAAAACATTTACAAAAACAAGACAAGATGGCTCTAATAGGCGTCCAATTTAAAACACCAGATAACTCTCCTGTGGAAGAAAATGCACTAGAAGTACCTGATAGGGAACTCAAATCACTAATACTTGGAATTTTCCAAGAACTGAGGCAAAAAGCTGACAAACATGAGGAAAAATTAGACAAATTTATGGAAAATACAGACAAAAAATTGGAAGAATTCAGGAAGATGATGCAGGAACAAAATGCCAAAATAAATTCACAACTTGAAATTATACGAAAACAACAATTAGAAATCCAAAAGATAAACAACAAGATTTAAGAAATGGACTGTGTCATAGAAGGGCTGAGAAATAGATTTGAAACCATGGAAGACAGGATCAGTGGAACTGAAGACAAACACTTGGATACAACTCTGTTTCAGGAAAACTCAGAAAAAAGAACAAAGAAAAATGAAGAGACCCTGAGAGTTATGTGGGACATAATTAAAAGCAAAAACTTATGAGTAATTGGCATCCCAGAACAAGGGGAGAAAACAGAAAACACAGAGAGGATCATTGAGGAACTGCTGACAGAAAACTTTCCCAATATCATGAAAGATGAAAAGCTGGCCATCCAAGAAGCTCAATGAACCCCATATAGAAGAGACCCCAAAAGAAAATCACCAAGACATATCATATTCACACTCGCCAAAACTAAAGACAAACAAAGAATCCTGAGAGCAGCTCATGAAAAACAAGAAGTCACATACAGAGGAGAAACAAGAAGACGAAGCTCGGATTATTCGGCACAAACCATGCAGGCAAGAAGGCAGTGGGATGACATATATAAAATCTTGAAAGAAAAAAACTGTCAGCCAAGAATAATATATCCTGCAAAATTCTCGTTCAAATTTGATGGTGAAATTAAGTCGTTTCCAGATAAACAGAAACTAAGGGAATATGCAAGAGTCAAACCAAACTTACAAGAATTATTAAAGGGAGTTCTTCGATCTGAGGACAAACAGCTTCAGCCCTCAGGCAGGACCTAGGACCTAGGACGCAGGTGCATACGAACCAGATACCATTCTAGGAAATGAACTATTGAGGACTATCCAAAAACAAAAGAAATACAATAGGGAATCAGAGCAATCAATCAAAGGATGACAACAACATCAAAACAATGAAAGAGGGAACAAACGGCATAGGTATAGAACCTTCTAATGGAGAGGAAGGCAAGGCGATACCAAGTAAGGGTAGACTGCTTCAAACTTATAAAGATAAGGGTGAAAATCACGGTAACCACAAAGAAAGTTAACAAACCAACTCATAAAAATAAAGACGAAAAACATAAAGTCTCAGCAAAAACAAAATCTACAAAAACAAAAGAAATGAACACAAAATCCACAAACAAAAGTAACTCAGCACAAGAGAGTAAGAAGAACAAAGAAAACTTCAGCACCACAAAAAAAGCACGACAAAATGACAGCAACAAACTTCCATCTATCAATAATTACACTGAATGTAAATGGACTCAATGCACCCATAAAGAGACGGAGAGTGGCAGAATGGATAAGAAAACAGGATCCATCAATATGCTGTCTACAAGAGACACACCTTAGAAACAAAGATGTGAATTTATTAAAAATCAAAGGTTGGAAAAAAATATATCAAGTTAACAACTACCAAAAAAGAGCAGGAGTGGCAATTCTAATCTCAGATAAAATAGACTTTAAAACAAAATCTACCATAAAAGACAAAGGACACTATATAATGATTAAGGGGACAATCCATCATGAAGACATAACCATAATAAACATCTATGTACCCAAGGACAGGGCTCCAAAATACATAAAAAAACTCTAACAGCACTGAAAAGAGAAATTGACAGTTCCACAATAATAGTAGGAGACTTCAACACACCACTCTCAGTAAAGGACAGAACAACTAAGAAGAAACTCAGCAAAGATACAGAAGACCTAAAGGGCACAATCAGTTTTCCTGACTTCATAGACATATATAGAACTCTCCATCCAACTGCTGCAAAGTACACATTCTTTTCCAATGCACATGGAACGTTCTCCAGAATACACCACATCTTAGGCCACAGAGCAATCCTCAACAAGATCCAAAACGCTGAGATAATTCAAAGTATCTTCTCTGACCACAATGCCATCAAGGTAGAAATTAACACTAGAAAGAGCAAGGAAAAAAAATCAAACACATGGAAACTGAATAATACTCTGCTTACACATCAATGGGTAATAGAAGAAATCAGAGATGGAATTAAAAAATTCCTAGAATCAAATGAGAATGAAAACACATCATACCAAAACCTTTGGGACACAGCAAAGGCAGTCCTCAGAGGACAATTTATAGCAATAGATGCACATATCAAAAAAGAAGAAAGGGACAAAATCAAAACATTAACTACAGAACTCAAACAAATAGAAAGAGAACAGCAAAAAAAAGCCTACAACCACCGGAAGAAAGGAGATAGTAAAGATCAGAGCAGAAATAAATGAAATAGAGAACAGAAAAACAATAGAAAGAATCAACAAAACCAAAAGTTGGTTCTTTGAAAGAATCAACAAAATCGACAAACCACTGGCCAGACTGACAAAAGAAAATCAGGAGAGAACACAAATAACCCAAACAAGAAATGAAATGGGTGACATTATAACAGACCCAACTGAAATAAAAAGTATTGTAACAGAATATTATGAAAAACTATACTCCAATCAATTTGAAAACCTAGAGGAAATGGCTAAATTTCTAGAAACACACTGCCTACCCAAACTGTAAGAAAGTGATGTTGAAAATCTGAACAGACCCATAAAAAGAGAAGAGATTGAAAAGGTAATTAAAAAAACTCCCAACCAAAAAAAGCCCTGGCCCAGATGGCTTCACTGGAGAATTCTAAAAAATATTTACAGAAGAGCTTGTACCAGTACTAATCAAGCTATTTCAGAGCATACAAGAGGAAGCAACACTTCCAAATTCATTCTATGAAGCCAGCATAACGCTGATAACAAAACCAGGAAAAGATGTCACAAAAAAAAAATAAAATTACAGACCAATATCTCTCATGAATACATATGCAAAATTTCTCAACAAAATTCTAGCCAATAGAATTCAGCATCATATCAAAAAAATAATACACCGTGACCAAGTAGGATTCATACCAGGTATGCAAGGATGGTTCAACATTAGAAAATCTACCAACATAATCCACCACATAAATAAAAGGAAAGAAAAGAATCACATGAATACCTCAATTGACGCAGAAAAGGCATTTGACAAAGTCCAACACCCATTCCTGATAAAAACTCTCAATAAAATACGTATAGAAGGGAAATTTTTCAACATAATAAAGGGCATCTATGCAAAACCAATGGCCAGCATCATTCTTAATGGAGAGAGGCTGAAAACATTCCCCTTGAAAACAGGAATAAGACAAAGATGCCCTTTATCACCACTCCTATTTAACATTGTGCTGGAAGTTCTAGCTAGAGCAATAAGGCAAGAAAAAGAAATAAGGGGCATCCAAATTGTTAACGAAGAAGTTAAACTGTCCCTGTTTGCAGATGATATGAACTTGCACACAGCAAACCCTAAAGACTCCACGAGAAATCTCTTGGAACTAATAGAAAGATTCAGCAGAGTAGAAGGATATAAGATAAACATACAAAAATCAGTTGGATGCCTATACACCAATAAGGAGATCGATGAAAAGGAAATCAGGAAAACAATACCATTTTCAATAGCCCCTAAAAAGATAAGATACTTAGGAATAAATCTGACCAGGGATGTAAAAGATGTATACAAAGAAAACTACAAAACACTACCGCAAGAAACCCAAAGGGATCTACACAAATGGAAAAGCATACCATGCTCATGGATAGGCAGACTCAACATTGTGAAAATGATAATTCTACCCAAAGCAATTTACAAATACAATGCAATCCCGGTCCAAATACCAACAACATTCTTCAAAGTGATGGAAAAACAAATCATTAACTTTATATGGAAAGGGAAGAAGCCCCAGATAAGTAAAGCACTAGTGAAGAAGAAGAATAAAGTTGGAGGACTCACACTACCTGACTTCAGAACCTACTATATAGCCACAGTAGTCAAAACAGCCTGGTACTGATACAATGACAGATACATCGACCAGTGGAACTGAATTGAGAACCCAGATGTAAATCCATCCACCTACGGTCATCTGATCTTCGACAAGGACCCAAAGTCCATCAAATGGGGAAAAGACAGTCTTTTGAACAAATGGTGCTGGCAAAACTGGATAGCCATCTGCAAAAAAATGACACAGACCCATAACTCACACCGTATACAAAAACTACTTCAAAATGGATCAAAGACCTGAATATAAAGCCTAAAACTATAAAGTTCATAGAAGAAAAAATAGGACCAACACTTCAGGCCTTAATACATGGCATTAACAGGATACAATCCATAATCATCAATGCACAAAACCCAATAGATAAGCTAGATAACTGGGATATTCTAAAAATCAAACACCTATGCTCTTCAAAAGACTTCACCAAAAGAGTGAAAAGAGAACCTACAGACTGGGAAAAATTTTTTGGACAGGACAAGTCAGACAAAGGTCTAATCTCCATAATCTACAAGAAAGTCCAACACCTCTACAACAAAAAGACAAATAATCATATTAAAAAATGGGCAAAGGAAATGAACAGACACTTCCCCAAAGAAGACATTCAAATGGCCAACAGACACATGAGGAAATGCTCAAGATCACTAGCCATTACAGAAATGCAAATAAAACCACAATGAGATACCATCTCACCCCGTCATTACTGGCACAAATCAAAAACACTGGAAATAACAAATGTTGGAGGGGCTTCGGGGAGATTGGAACACTTATGCACTGCTGGTGGGAATGCAAAATGATACAACCATTTTGGAAAATGATATGGCACTTCCTCAGAAAGCTAGAAATAGACATGCCATTCGATCTAGCAATCCCACTGCTAGGAATATATCCTAGAGAAATAAGAGTCGTCACTCCAATAGACATATGCACACCTATGTTCATGGCAGCATTGTTCACAATAGCAAAACGATGGAAACAACCTAGAAGCCCATCAACAGGTGAATGGATAAACAAACTATGGTACATACACACAATGGAGTACTATGTAAAGAGAAAGAACAACAATGAATCTGTGAACCATCTCATAACATGGATGAAACTGGAGGACATTATGCTGAGTGAAATAAGTCAATCACAAAAGGACAAATATTGTATGAGCCCTCTATTGTAAAAACCCATGAAAAAGTTTACGCACAAAATGTCACATTCTTTGTTGGTTACCAGGGATGGGAGGGGTGGGGGTGGGGGAATAATAAATACACAATAGATAAGTGGTATCTTGGGTGAAGGGTGAGACAGTACACAATACAGGAGAAACTAGCACAGCTTGTACAAGGAAAGGTCATGGAAGCCCCATAGACTCATCCAAACTCCCTGAGGGACTGAATTGCTGGGCAGAGGTCTCTGGGGACCATGGTCTCAGGGAAGATCTAGCTCAACTGACATGACACAGCTTATAAAACAATGCTCTACATTCTACCTTGGTGAGTAGTGTCTGGGGTCTTAAAAGCCTGTGAGAGGCCATCTAAGATACTCCACTGGTCTCATCCTTTTGGGAGCAAGGGAGAATGAAGAGAACAGGATACAAGAAAAAGATCAGTCCGAAGGACTAATGGTCCACAGCTACCAAGGCCTCCACCGGACTGAGTCCAGTACAGCTAGATGGTGCCTGGCTACTACCACTGACTGCTCTGACCAGGATCACAACAGAGGGTTCTGGACAGAGCTATAGAAGGATGTAGAGCATAATTCTAACTCACAAACAAAAGACCAGATTTACTGGCCTAATGGAGACTGGAGAAACCCTGAGAGTATGGCCCCCAGACACCCTTTTATCTCAGTGGTGAAGTTACCTCTGAAGTTCACTGTTCAGCCTGGGAGTGGACAACCCCATAAAACCAAATGAGACTAACGAGGTACAGGAGTCCAGTGACCAGGGCCAGAAAGCAGAAGGGGACAAGGAAGCTGGTGATAGGAATTCAAGGTTGAGTAAGGATATTGTTGATGTGTTGTGAGATTGTTAACAATTGTCATAGGGCAACATTTGTAGTGACTGTTAAATGGGAAACTATTTTGTTCTGTAAGCCTTCGTCTTAAGTGAGAATAACAGCGCAATTCAAAGAGCATAGTCAATGTCACTGAACTGTGCATGTAGAAATTTTTGAAATGGTATATCTTTGGCTATGTGTATTATCACCATAAAAAAAAAAGAGGTTGAGAAGTTAGAGGGTTGATAGGTTGTGGGGTTGTTAAGCATTGTCATAAAATAACATGTGTACTTCTGTTTCATGGGCAACTATTTGTTCTGTAAGCCTTCACCTGAAGTACGATAAAAAAAAAAAGAAAAAAAAAGAACTGCATTCAAGAAACACAGAAGCAACAGAAATAGATCTGGAGCATCAAGGGAAGTTCCATGCATTTCTCACTAGCCATGTGCCTAAAAAAGATGAGGTCTCCAGTTACGGTGTTACCTCACACATGCAGAGGGTTTAAGCTATGAAATATCTCCATTTTATACTTCAGAGAGTTGTACAGGGTACCTCTCTCCTAAATCCATAGATCTTGGAGTTATTTATTGTAGATAATCTTTAGCCAGGGACATCCTAGTGAGGACACTCTGAGGATAAGAATTCCTGCACATATCACTAGTTTGTTTACCTAGAGGTCTAATTAACAAAGATATTTATATCAGGTAACATGTCTTCTCTTCTTTTCCGGCCCCTCCCCCCCCCCCCCCCCATAAAGGGAGTGACTAAGGTGCAGGCTGGCTACTTTGACTCCTTCTTCCTCTGTTGGCTCATTAGATGATTAAATCATCAAGTTTGAAGGGGGCTTATCACAGAATAATACGTTGATTTCTGAAAGGGAATCTGTTAGGGTGAAGGCAAGAAGCAACCAGCTTTAAGTTTACAATAAAGACTAGTTTACTAATAACCCTCGATTTGATCAGGTTTATATTTAGAAAATAAAAAAATAAGTAATTGGGCAACCAAAAAAATAAATTGAAAACAGCTTAAGAATAATAATAATAAAAAGATTTTTTTTAAAAAATGGCTATGATAATCATCAAAGTAATTTCATCAACCAAAACATACAAAAACATAATAATAATGATACGCAAAGGCCTTTGACAGTTTGACTGGTTTGACAGAAATAATAGTTAGCTAGGAACATTTCTTGAAGAGAAATATGATGTGGAAAAAAATTTCTTCTCCCCTTATAGGCAAGGGGGGCTCTGGTGGCACACTGCTTAAGAGCTCAACTGCTAACCAAAAAGGTCAGCAGTTCGAATCCACCAACCACTCCTTGGAAACTCTATGGAGCAGTTCTACTTTGCCCAATAGGGTCTCTACGAGTTGGAATCAACTCGAAGGCAACTGGTTTGGTAGTTTTTGGTATAAGCAAGAACAAATAAGTTGTTTTTCAGTTTTAAATTACAGAAATCTGTGTTTAAGAAGAGTCAATTAAAGAAAAAATCAGTTTGGAATCTTGGTATTATTTCCAAATCAGTATAACGTTTCCCAATTTTATTATTTTCATTTGTATCTGTAGTTGAACTTGAGGTGTTTTCCCCTAGCTAACCAATTAAAAAACATTTAACATTTGTGATTACTGGACTGAGGGCTGGTGACCATGATCTCAGGGGACATCTAGCTCAAATGGTATAGCATAGTTTATAAAGAAAATGTTCTACATCCTACTTTAGTGAGCAGCCTCTGGGGTCTTAAAAGATTGTAAGTGGCCATCTAAGATAGCCCATAGGTTCCACTCCATCTGGAGCAAGGGAGAATGAAGAAAACCAAAGACACAAGGGAAAGAATAGTCCAAAGGACTAATGGACAACAACTACCACAGCCTCCACCAGACTGAGTCAAGCACAGCTAAGTGGTGCCTGACTGCCACCACCAACTACTCTGACAGGGACCACAATGGAGGGTCCCAGAGAGAGCTGGAGAAAAGTGTAGAACAAAATTCTAACTCACAAAAAAGACCAGATTTACTGGTCTGACAGAGACTGGAGAACCCCTGAGAGTATGGCCCTGGACACCCTTTTAACTTAGTACTGAAGTCACTCCTGGGGTTTGCCCTTCAGCTAAAGATGAAACAGGCCCATAAAACAAAAAAATAATACACTTAACTCAACCATGTATACAAGACTAAATGTGCACACCAGCTCAGGGACAAGGATGAGAAGACAGGAAAAGACAGGAAAGCTGGATGAATGGAAATGAGGAACCCAAAGTCAAGAAGGGAAGAGTGTTGACACATCATGGGGTTGACAACAAATGTCACAAAACAATATGTGTAGTAATTGTTTAATGAGAAACAAATTTGCTCTGTAAACCTTCATTTAAAGCATAATAAAAAAATTAACAGTTGTGATTAAAATTTTTTTTTATATCGGTGAAATACAATCTGCCCTAGTGGCATAGTGGTTAAAGCACTCAAGTGGTAGCCTAAAAGTCGTGCTTTGAACTCACCAGCCACTCTGTAGGAGAAAGATAGGACAGTCTGCTTCCATAAAGATTACAGCCTTGTAAACCCTACGGGGCAGTTCCACTCTGTACTATAGGGTCGCCATGAGTCGGAATCCACTCGATAGCAATGAGGTTGGGTTTTTTTTGTTTTCTGGTGTCTTTTATTTGTCTTTTGACCTTAACAACTACAACTGAACAATGAATAGGAAAATATGCAGACATTTCATCAAATAACTTCTTTTATATTTATCTTAAGAGGACATTCTGACACACCTTTTTGACTTAGTTATGAAATAGTTTTGTCTTAGAATCTGATAAAAGTAGTATTTGCACTTGCAGGAAAGCAAAATATGAGTATCATTTTTATGTTGATGAGCATTTTACTTCATAATTTTATCAATTTATGTCTCTGATTTTTGTTTTATTATAAAATTTTCTTTTTATTGTAGATAAGAAATAGTCTGTTCTCTTGGTAGAGAAATACGTTTTTGAAGTAAAATTATGTTTATATTAGAATCTTAATTGATATCTAAAGAGACATGCAGATTTTCCTTCTAATATGGGCCATAATTCATATTAGAAGGGTCTTTCCTTTACTGTAGTATGGAATAAAAATCTTTATGTTCATAAGTTTTTCTCAATTTACCTGTGTCAATTAATAATAATAATTAAAATCATTTGGTTCCACTATATAGGAGTCAGTCATTGCACTAAGTTTATTTTTATTTTTTTTTTTACATTTATGACCTCTTCATACAGTACCAGCATTTCTCTAACTTGAGTACTGCTTGGATCTTTCTTAAAATAAAAAAATCTTGGACACACAGGAGAGATTTAGAATATTTTATGTTACTTCTATGAATAACATAAATGCTGATGTTTGAAGTTATTCTACAGTTATAAATATAAGAAAAATTTACAAATTATTTATAAGTACCAAAAATCAAATTAACATGAATAATAAAAATTGAGTGATCATTTGTTTAGCAAAAATTACTAATTAAGTTCTACATCTATATATACCCTCCCTGTTCTTGTATTTTGAGGTTAGGAATATCAGTGAAGAACATGTATATTAAAGAAAATGGTGTTTAAAATGGTATTAACATCAAAGCCTTGTTATTAGTTGAGGATAATCAAACTACATGTCTAACCAAAGAACATTCACAAATATCAATTTTAATGAGGTGCCACTGACTCTTGTTATTAATAGTCTTGTTAATATGAAGATACATTTAGTAATGAAATATTATGAAAGTATGCCAAGTGCATATTATATCTAATTAGTAGTAGAAACGGGAAAACTAATAAACTTTTAAAAGTTTGAACTTGTAAATATTTTATCGCTGAAACCCATGTACGTAAGACTTTAATATTATACTAGATCCTGTTTTATATGTTCCTTTGAATTAGGAATGTCTTCATACCACATGATATGTGATGAGTCAAATCTTATTTACCTCTATTGGAACTTCTGAATATGTTGCTCATATAGTACATTCTGATGCCATTCGGAAAATACAAAAGAGTACACTGTAGTTAAATATGCTACAGCATACTTTTTTTTTTGCATTGTCATAATAACAATAAATAAGAGAATACCCTGAATATTTTATTTCACAATAGAATATAGACATTTTGATAATTTTATAGATAACAGGTAGATGCTACTTGAAGGAAACTTGCATCTCACCGTTATGCCTCAAGGATACTTAAAAAAAGCTTGGTTAAGTGGAAAAAAGACATAATGTTAGGACAATTTTATGTGCTACTTAAGAATGAAATTGTCTTTATTATTATTATTATTTAAGTATTTATATCTTTTATATCAGCCTGTACAGTGTTCAGCTCTTGATAAGGCTGGAATTTTCCTCTCTGTGTAAATGTCCTATACATTCTACCATGAAGTCTATTCTAAAAGTGACATAGTTAAATAATGCCTTTATTTCCATGGTGGAATAGAAAATAAGAATGCTTGGAGCAGTTCTGGTGGTGGAGAAACAGCATGATATAATATAATTAGGAACTGAATACATACAAATAATAGAGAAATAAGAAAGGACAATGTTGCCTTTGCATTTAGTTAGCATCGTCTTGAAATTGTTGCCTAGTGTTGTATATGGTCAAATTATTTCAATTTGGAATTTCAGCTATGCCACTTATGACCATTGTGACTTTGAGGAACTTCCTTAAGTTTCTACCCATAAAAAGTAATAATACCTATCCTTAAACCAAAATCAAACTTGTTGCTTTCAAGACAATTCCAACTCATAATGACCCTATAGAACAAAGTAAAACTGCCCCAGCATGTTTCCAAGGAGTGGCTGGTGACTAGAACTGCCAATCTTTCAGTTAGCAGCCGAACACTTAACCACTGCACCACTAGGACTCCATAATACTTACATAATTTGATTATTTTGAAAAATAAAGTTGATAACAGCCGTATCATGTTTAACACAGGGTACTGCAAGGCCCCGAGTAGACATTCATTAAATGATTGCTCCTGTTGTTATAGAGCCCTGATGGCACAGTGGTTAAGAGGTACAGCTGCTAACCAAAAACCAAAAGGTCAGTGGTTTGAATCTACCATCCGCTCCTTGGAAACCCTATGGTGCCATTCTACTCTGTCTTATAGGGTCACTATGAGTCAGAATCTATTTTGACAGTAATAGGTTTGGTATTTTTGTTTGTTTGTTTTTGCATTGTTGTTATTAGTAACAGAATTTATGTCTGATCAGCTAGGACAAATAAGCATCCAGTATTTCTTTGATTAACAAGGAGGTGGAGATCAGAGTGGGAAGGAAGGATTTGATTTATGACATTTATAGATTGTGTACAAAAAGTTTTTTTTGCTGTTAGTTGTTCAGACCTGTCTTAGTCATCTAGTGCTGCTATAACAGAAATACCACAAGCAGATGGCTTTAACAAAGAGAAGTTTATTCTCTCACAGTCCAGTAGGCTAGAAGTCAGGATTTAGGGTGTCAGCTCCAGGGGAAGGCTTTCTCTCTCTGTCAGTTCTGGAGGAAGCTTTTTGTGATGCATCAGTCTTCCCTTGGTCTGGGAGCATCTCAGAGCAGGAACCTCAGGCCGAAGGAGGCACTGCTTTCTTGGTGGTATAAGGTCACCATGTCTCTCTACCTAAGACACTATGTAATCTTGTAGATCTCATCAATATAACTGCCACTAATCCATCTTATCACATCATAGTGATAACATTTACAATACATAGGAAAATCACATTAGATGATAAAATGGTAGACAATTATATAATACTGGGAATCATGACCTAGCGAAGTTGACAGATATATTTGGGGGACACAATTCAATCCATGATTTAAGGCCTAAGAAGTCATTTTCAGATAGAAACAGTGGTATATGTGGTAGTAAGATTCTCACACAAGCCCACATAACTCTGTTTAGCCCTTAATGTAGTTGAAATAATGTGTAATTGGAACGGAAAATAGTGGGAAGATAACACTGTTGCAACACTACCAATTAAACAAAGCAAAAAAAAAAAAAAAAGAATATAGTTCTAGACAGTGAATTCTTGGGTGAACTAGAAGACTTAAATAAAAGATAAGAAATGTCTATCCAAGATTTCTGTAGAAATTCTGAGGGTGACTTTATGGTATTTTCAATGACTTAAGATAACAGTTACACTAGTCATTAAAGCCAATGTGAGTTCACTTCTTTTTCTTTTTTCTTCTTTAAATACGATAAAAAGAGAAAGAAGAGAAGAAAAAAAATGTATGTGGAGAGAAATAGTTTCCTGGTGAAATCTGAAGAGAAACAGGGGTCCAGGAGAAGGAGAGGGAGGAAAAGACAGCATAATGAAGACAAGACGTTTATTGAGAAAGGACAGGGGAGGGAGAGAGATGGAGCGAATAGTAGGATGGAGAGTTAGGGAGGGAAAGTGAGGAAAGAAGAGATAGAAGTGGAATTTTTGAAGAATTATGAGCAATGTGAAAAACAACAAAAAATGAAGAGAATTAATCCATAACATAAGACTCTAAGTACATTTTGAAGCAGCCTACTGTGAAATCTCATTAATATCTTAAAATTTCTGAAAATTTACAAAAATTTTCATTCTACTATGCAATATATGTTAATGTTAATATCAACATAATAATGTCAATTATTAATTTAAAAAACATGTAAAGTGAAAAAAAAATTCATCTATTGAGTTCCATTTAGGCTCAGGCATGTAAAAAGCTTGAAATCATTACTCTTGTTATTGTTGTTAGGTGCCATGGAGTCAGTTCCAACACATTGCAACACTATGTACAACAGAATGAAACACTGCCCAGTCCTGCTCCATGCTCACAGTCGTTGCTATGCTTAAGCCCATTATTGCAGTCACTGTGTCAATCCATCTCGTTGAGGGTCTTCCTCTTTTTCACTGACCCTCTACTTTACCAAGCATGATGTCCTTCTCCAGGGACTGATCATTCTTGATAACATGTCCAAAGTACATGAGACATAATCTCGCCTTCCTTCCTTCCAAGGAACATTCTTTTTGAACTTCTTCCAAGATGGATTTGTTAATTCTTTTGGCAGTACATAGTACATTCAATATTCTTCCCCAACTCTTCAAAGGTGTCAATTCTTCTTCCGTCTTCCTTATTCATTGTTCAGCTTTTGCATGCATATGAGGCAATTGAAAACACCATGGCTTGGGTCAGGAGCACCTTAACTTTCAAGGTGACATCTTTGCTTTTTTAAGACTTTAAAGAGGTCTTTTGCAGTACATTTTCCCAATGCAATACATCTTTTAATTTCTTGACAGCTGATTCCGTGGCTGTTGACTGTAGATTCAAGTAAAGTGATATCTTCGACAAATTCAATCTTTTCTCCGTTTATCAGGATGTTGCTTAATGGTCCAGTTGTGAGGATTTTTGTTTTCTTTGTGTTGAGGTGCAATCCATACTGGAGGTTGTGGTCTTTGATTTTCATCATTAAGTGCTTCAAGTCCTCTTCACTTTCAGCAAGTAAGGTTGTATCATCTGCATAACGCAGGTTGTTAATGAGACTTCCTCCAATCCTGATGCCACTTTCTTCTTTGTATAGTCCAGCTTCTTGGATTATTTGCTCAGCGTACAGACTGAGTAGGTATAGTGAAAGAATACAACACTGATGCACACCTTTCCAGACTTTTACACCATGCAGTATCTCCTTGTTCTGTTCGAACGACAACCTCTTGATTCATGTACAGTTTCCTCATGATCACAGTTAAGTGTTCTGGAATTCCTACTCTTCACAATATAATCCATAATTTGTTAAGATCCCCACAGTCAAATGGTATTCTCTGCTTTCATCCAGGATCCATCAGACATCAGCAGTGATGTCCCTGGTTCCAAGTCCTCTTCTGAATCTGGCTTGAATTTCTGGCGGTCCCCTGTTGATATACTGCTACAGCCGCTTTTGAATGATCTTCAGCAAAATATTCCTTGCGTGTAATATTAATGATATTGTTTGATAATTTCTGCATTCGGTTGGATCATCTTTCTTGGGAATAGCTATAAATATGGATCTCTTCCAGTCGATTGGCCAGGTAGCTGTCTTCCAATTTCTTGGCATAGATGAGTGAGAACTTCCAGAGCTGCATCCGATTTTTGAAACATCTCAGTTGGTATGCCATCAATTCTGGAGTCTTGTTTTTCACCAATGCCTTCAGTGCAGCTTGGACTTCTTCCTTCAATACCATTGATTCTTGATCATATACTTCCTCCTGAAATGGTTGAAAGTCGACCAATTCTTGTTGGTATAGTGACTCTGTGTATTCCTTCCATCTTCTTTTGATGCATTCTCCATCATTTAATATTTTCCCCGTAGAATCCTTCACTATTGTAACTCGAGGCTTGAATATTTTCTTCAGTTATTTCAGCTTGAGAAGTGCCTAGCGTGTTCTTCTCTTTTGGTTTTCTATCTCCCGGTCTTTTCACATGTTCTTATAATACTTCACTTTGTCTTCTCGAGCTGCCCTTTGAAATCTTCTGTTTACTTCATCACTGCTTCCATTGGCTTTAGCTATTTGACATTCAAGAACAAGTTTCAGAGTCTCTTCTGACATCTGTTTTGGTCTTTTCTTTCTCTTCTTTTTAATGACTTCTTGCTTTCTTCGTGTGTGATGTCATTACATAACTCATCTAGTCTAAGGTCATTAGTGTTCAATGAGTTACATGTATTCTTGAAATGGTCTCTAAATTCAGGTAGGATATACTCAAGGTCGTACTTTGGCTTTTGTTGACTTGTTCTGATTTTTTTCAACTTCAACTTGAACTTCCTTATGAGCAATTGATGGCTTGTTGTACAGTCAGCCCCCGGCCTTGTTCTGACTGATTATATTGAGCTTTTCCATTGTCTCTACAGTTGTAGTCGATTTGATTCCTATATATACCATCAGGCAAGGTCCAAGCTTGTAGTCTCAGTTTATGTTGTTGAAGAAAGGTATTTGCAGTGAAGAAGTCATTGGTCTTGCAAAATTCTGTCATATGATCCTTGGCATTGTTTCTATCACCAAGGCCATATTTTCCAACTACCAATCCTTTTTAGTTTCCAAATTCCGAATTCCAATCACCAGTAATTATCAATGTGTCTTGATTGCATGTTCAATCTATTTCAGACTGTAGAAGTTGATAAAAATCTTCAATTTCTTCATCTTTGACTTTAGTGCTTGGTAAGTAAATTTGAATAATAGTTGTATTCATTGGTCTTTCATGTAGACGTATGGATATTATCCTATCAATGATAGCATTGTACTTCAGGGTAGATCTTAAAATGTTCTTTTTGACTATGAATGCAACATCATTCCTCTTCAAGTTGCCATTCCCAGCGTAGTAGACCATATGATTGTCTGATGCAAAATGACCAATACCGTCCATTTCAGCTCACTAATGCCTAGGATATCAATGTTTATGAATTCCATTTCATTTTTGACAATTTCCAACTTTCCTAGATTCATGCTTTGTACATTCTACATTCTAATTATTAATGAAAATTTGCAGCTGTTTCTACTCATTTTGAGTCTTGCTGCTTCAGCAGATGAAGGTCCCTAAAGCTTGACTCCATCCACTTCATTCAGGTTGACTCTACTTTGAGGAGGCAGCTCTTCCCCAGTCATATTCTGATTGTCTTCCAAAGTTGGAATTGACTAGATGGCAACGGGTTTTTTTTTTTTTTTTTTTTTTCCCACCTAAGGGGCTCATCTTCTGGAACTATGTATAAGAATGTTCTGCTGCTATTCATAACGTTTTCACTGGCTCATTCGTTTCAGAAGTATACTGCCAGATCCTTCTTCCTAATCTGTCTTAGTATGGAAGCTCAGCTGAAACCTGTCAGCCATGAGTGATCCTCCTGGTATTTGAATAGCATTGGCATAGCTTCCGAGATAAAGGCAACATGTAGGTTCCCACAGTATGACAAACTGACAGATGTGTGGGGATCATTAATTCTAGAACATGCAGAATTGACTCTTTGCAGTAGTATAAAATGAGCAAAATCCTTAAAAGTTGATCAGAACATAACACATTTGAATAAATTTTCACCAGGCTTCCACTTAATTATTTACCAGTGCTAGCATTTTTGCAGGTTCAAGATGGAAGAGTATCTATTTATTTTCAATGTTGTATTAAAATACAGTAAAAAGTATCAATTTAGACAAGTTTGTTGTTGTTCGTTGTTGAGTGAGCTTCAACTCATGGCAACTCCATGTACAATAGAACGAAATGTTGCCCAGTCCTGTGCCATCTTCATGATTACCAAGATGCTCGAGTCCATTTTTAAGTGTCATCCAACCTAGTGGGATCATCTTCCAGCACAATATTGGACAATGATCTGTTGTCATCCATAGAGTTTTTATTGGCTAATATTTGAAAGTAGGCCAGCAGACCTTTCTTCCTATTCTGTCTTAGTCTGTAAGTTCCACTGAAACCTGTCCACCATGGGTGATCCTGCTGATATTTGAAATACTTGTGGCATATCTTCCAGCATCATAGCAACATGCAAGCCACCACAGTATGACAAACTGACAGGTGATAGTTAGGCACTGTAGATGTTACGAAATGTATCTATTTTTAATATACAAGCTCTTATTGATTATTCTTCACAAAAACAGCTATTCTGAATGTTTCAAATAATTACATGATTTACTACTTCACTTTAAAATATATAAATTGATTTGATAAATTCATTGATTATTGGAAATGTTTACTTTATTCTCAGATCACATAGTGCATAGAAAGTAAAATATCCAAATGCTTTCTAAAATTCCAGGCCTTAAATAATTCTCCAAAACAGATTTTTTTATCAGAATGATTACCTTCCCAAGTTTGCAATATTGAAATAATCATAAGTTGCACTATTCATTATTCAAAACTGTCATGGTGATGTTACTTTTGAATATCAATGATGAGGATTATAATGATAGCTATTTTACTTAAAGGATATACTCGAAGAACTTTTTTTCAACAAAAGCTGGATGAGGCTATATCAGTGTCTTAATTATCTCTAGCTCTGATTTTTATTTTCTTTCCTAGTTTGCGTATGCCAATCAATTTAAATAATCTTGACACCTGAGGCTCTTAAAAAAAAGAGGTACAGCAGAAGCCAAGCAGCACACAGCTGCAAATCTGAAATCCATAGCCACAAACCACTCCACATATTATTAAGTTTTCCTTCAGTACAGCCAAGCGGTCTAAGGCACCGTGTTCAGGTTGAAGTTCCCCTAGAGGCATAGGTTCTAATCCCACTCCTGACACAACAAACTTTGAAGTCTTGGTGGCACAGTGGTTAAGAGCTCAGGCTGCTAACCAAAAGGTCGACAGTTTGAATCCAACAGCTGCTCCTTGAAAACCCTATGAAGCAGTTCTACTCTGTTCAACAGTGTCACTATGAGTGGAAATCAACTTGACAGCAATGGGTTTGGGCTATAAAATTTAAATACAACTGACATACGAGGTACTACAGTGCTAGGCTAACTTCATTTTCCTAAGCCTAATGGGAAAAGTCACCAAACGCTAGGCATAAGTGAGAAAGACAGCTCTTAATCAGTCTGATAAAAAAAAATGTGTTGAAGACTAAGGGAGTCAACATGGCTCTATAGACAGAAACACCATGCTGTTCCTCCACAGCAGAGACCAGAAAAACTAAGTAAAACAGAGACAAATATCAATCCTGGAATCCTAAGCATCTAATGAAAAGTTAAAGAACTGAGCCAAGTACCAAACAGAACAAGAAACTGACAGAGAACAGAGAGCGAGGAGAGATATGAACGGAGGTCCCTTACCAGCTAACACAGCACGAATTCACCTTCTTGGACTCCTGTCAGAGATCAGCTGTCAAGGAGTAGAAGAAAGCAGCTTCACAGAGCTCCCAGCAGGAGATAGAGCACCCAGTAACCAGCAATATATGCTTTCCTACCCCCTACCGTTCTTCCCCCATTTGGCTTCCACTACTTCCCAGCAAGCTGAGTGACCTCAGCCAGGGAGGCACAGCTCCCTGCCCCCTGAACACAACCCACCCACACTGGCCAGCTTCTTCAGTGCCATTTCATTGTTTCTAGCTTTGGTTTTTTTTGCTTCTTTGGTTTCTTCCTTGCCTCTCACCTCCTCCCCCTGCTTTCTCTTGAACAACTGGCTCCATGTTCCATCTTTGCTTCTTCTTGACTGGCTTTGAAGTGCCACTTAGCTGGGGAACTGCTTCCCCGGTCCACGCCATTACTTTTGTGGGATCCTTGGGGACTTTTTTTGTTTTGTTTTGTTTGTTTTCTTTTTCTTTTCAAGGTTTAGGAGACTCTTTTAGCCAGGCTGTACTTTGAGGCTTGGAAGCCACTTCCCCAGTCTGCACAGCCATGCTGGTGGGATTCCTGGGAGCATTTCTTTCTTTTTTGTTTTAATTTTTTATTATTATTTTTTTCTTTTTCCCTTTTTGTCTTTCTTCATTTCTTAATTTCTCTTCTGTCTCTACTTACCTTCATTTCCTGTCTCCTGAATATATGGCACTGTGTGCCATCCCCACCTTTCTAGAGGGGCTATGCCCAGAGGCCTTAGAGTCACTACCTGGTAGTGGTGGGATCCCTCAGGGCATTTCTTTTTGTTGTTGTTTTAATTTGTATTTATTTATTTTTTCTCTTTTCCTTTTTTTCTTCATATCTTGGTTTCTCGTCTCTCCACTCCAATGGCAAGCTCCCTCAGCACTACTTTTTGTTTGTTTTTTTGGCTCCTGTTTCTCTCTCCTCTCTCTTCTTTCCCATAACAAACTTAGCTCTATACATCACAACTTACCCTCTCCCTCCTGCCTACCTGCTGAACATCACCTCCCCTAGCAGCACAGGCATGGCCCACTGGAACCTACCTGCAATGACCCCCGGCCAGACCTGTTGGCCCCAGTAAGTGCAACAAACAACTTATCGCAGTCCCTCCCCTTCAGCTGGACCTGCCCTGCATCACTACAGCTGAGCGATTGGCCCTGCCATTGGACAAAGAGGTGAAAATTTTCATGCCACAGACAGGCAAACAACAAAGAACACACAGCCTGCCTGCTCAGACATAACCAAATAAAATAAAAAAGAAAGACAAAACAAACAAATCTACAATCAATAAACAAAGAAAATAGCTACTGAATGTCCTGAAGATGGCAGACAATATAAAACACATATTAAGAAATAGGACAGGATGGTTCCAGTAGGCTTTCAAAATAAAACACTAGATGACATTCCAGTAGAAGAAAAGGCACTAGAACTACCTAATAGGGAATTTAAACCTCTAATATTCAGAATGATCCAAGAGTTGAAACAAAAAGCAGACAAAAATGAGGAAGAAATAAACAAATTCATGGAAAACGCAGACAAAAAATGGAAGAATTAAAGAAAATAATACAGAAACAAAATGTCAAGATAAATTCACAGCTAGAAATCATACAAAAACAATTAAAAATCCAAAAGGTAAACAAGTTTTCAGAGATGGACAGTGTCATAGAAGGTCTGAGAAGATTGAAACAATGGATACAGGATTAGTGAAATTGAAGACAAATACGTAGATGCAACTTTGAGGAAAAATCAGAAAAAAGAATGAAGAAAAATGAAGAAACCCTGAGAATGATGTGGAATACAATCAAAAGCAAAATTTTGCTAGTGATGGGAGTTCCAGAATAGGGAGAGAAAACAGAAAACACAGAGAGGACCATTGAAGAATTACTGACAGAAAACTTCCTTAATATAATAAAAGATGAAAAGCTAACCATCCAAGAAGCTGAATTAGGATAGACCCCAAAAGAAAATCACCAAGTCATATCATAATCACACTCACTAAAACCAAAGACAAAGAAAGAATCATGAGAGCAGCTAAAGAAAAATGAAAAGTCAGATACAGAGGGGAAACAATAAGACTAAGTCTGATTATTTAGCAGAAACCATGCAAGCAAGAAGGCAATGGGATGACATATATAAAACCTTGAAAGAGAAAAATTGCCAACCAAGAATAATATATCCTGCAAAGCTCTCCTTCAAATATGATAGTGAAATTAAGACATTTCAAGACAAACAGAAATTAAAGGAATATGTAAAAACCAAACCAAACTTACAAAAATTACTAAAAGGTATCCTTCTATTTGAGAACAAAAAACATCAGACCACAGCCTGAATCTAGCATGCACCATAGCACCAGCCAGAAATCAACTTAGAAAATGAACTCCAAGGACAATTCAAAACCAAAAGATTTACAAAAGGGAACCAGAGAGGTTAATCTGCAAGTTACAACAAAGTCAAAACAATAAAAAAGGAATAAACAGTGTAGGTATAGAACTTTATAATGGAGAGGAAGGCAAGGCAAATAATAGACTTGTTCAAGCCTAAGAAGATAAGGGTAAATTTCAAGGTAAACAAAAAGAAAGTTAACAAACCTATTCATCAAAATAAAGAAGAAAAACATAAAGTCTCAATAAAAACAAAATCTACAAAAACAAAAGAAATGAATAAAAAACACAAACAAAAGCAATTCAGTACAGGAGAGTAAGAGAAAAAAGAAAACGTCAGCACCACAAAAAAAAAGAAAAGGAAAAAAAGGCACTACAAAACGACAGCAAGAAACTCACACACCTATGAATAATTACACTGAACTTACATGGTCAAAGTGCACTCATAAAGAAACAGAGAGGGACAGAATGGTTAAAAGAAAAAAGTATCTAGCAATATGGAGTCTACAAGAGACTAACCTTAGAAACAAAGACGTAAATTTATTAAAAATCAAAGGATGGAAAAAAAAATATCAAGCAAACAGCTACCAAAAAAGAATAGTAGTAGCAATAGTAATCTTAGATAAGGTAAACTTTAAAGCAAAATCCACCATAAAAGACAAAGAAGGGCACTAAATAATGCTTAAAGGGACAAACCATCATGAAAACATAACCATAATAAATATCTATGCACTTAAATACATAAAAAAAACTCTAACAGGACTGAAAAGAGAAATTGACAGTTCCACAATAGTAGTAGGAGACTTCAAGACACTGCTCTTGGTAAAAGACAGAACATCTATACAAAAACTCAAAAAAGATACAGAAGATTTAAAGGACACAATCAGCCATCTTGACCTCATAGACATATATAGAACACTACACCCAACATCAGCAAAGTACACATTCTTTTCCAAAGCACATAGAATGTTCTCCAGAATAGACCACATCTTAGGAAACAGAGCAACCATCAACGAAGTCCAAAACAATGAGATAATACAAAGTATGTACTCTAAACACACCACGAAAGTAGAAATTAACAAAAGGAAGAGAAAGGAAAGAAATCAATTACATGGAAACTGAATAAAAACCCTGCTGAAAAACCACTGTGCAATAAAAGAAATAAGAGATCAATCAAAAAATTTCTAGAATCAAATGAGAATGAAAAGAAGTCATACTAAAACGTTTGGGACACAGCACAGGCAGTGCTCCGAGGTCAATTTATAACAATAAGTGCACACATCAAAAAAGAACAAAGGGACAAAATGAAAACATTAACTACACAACTGAAACAAACCAAAAGAGAACAGCAAAAAAAGCCCACGGCCACCAGAAGAAAGGAAATAATAAAGATCATAGCAGAAATAAATGAAATAGAGAACAGAAAAACAATAGAAAGAATCAACAAAACCAAAAGTTGGTTCTTTGAAAGAATCAACAAAATCGACAAACCACTGGCCAGACTGACAAAAGAAAAAAGGAGAGGACGCAAATAACCAAAATAAGAAATGAAATGGGTGACATTAAAACAGACCCAACAGAAATAAAAAGGATCATAACAGAATATTATGAAAAACTATACTCCAACAAATTTGAAAACCTACAGGAAATGGATAAATTTCTACAAACACACTACCTACCCAAACTATAACAAAGTGATGTTGAAAATCTGAACAGACCCATAACAAGAGAAGAGATTGAAAAGGTAATAAAAAAAACTTCCAACAAAAAAAAAAGCCCTGGCCCAGATGGCTTCACAAGAGAATTCTACAAAACATTCAGAGAAGAGCTTGTACCAGTACTACTCAAGCTATTTCAGAGCATAGAAAAGGAAGCAACACTTCCAAATTCATTCTATGAATCCAGAAAAACTCTGATACCAAAACCAGGCAAAGATGCTACAAAAAAACAAAATCACAAACCAATATCTCTCATGAATATAGATGCAAAAATTCTGAACAAAATTCTAGCCAATAGAATTCAGCATCATATCAAAAAAATAATACACCACGACCAAGTAGGATTCATACCAGGTATGCATGGATGGTTCAACATTAGAATATCAATCAACATAATCCACCACATAAATAAAAGGAAAGAAAAGAATCACATGATCATCTCAAATGATGCAGAAAAGGCATTTGACAAAGTCCAACACCCATTCCTGATAAAAACTCTCAATCAAATACGTATAGAAGGGAAATTTCTCAACATAAGAAAGGGCATCTATGCAAAACCAGTGGCCAACATCATTCTTAATGGAGAGAGGCTGAAAACATTCCCCTTGAAAATAGGAACAAGACAAGGATGCCCTTTATCACCACTCCTATTTAACATTGTGCTGGAAGTTCTAGCTAGAGCAATAAGGCAAGAAAAAGAAATAAAAGTCATCCAAACTGGTAATGAAGAAGTTAAACTGTCCCCGTTTGCAGATGATATGTTACTATACACAGAAAACCCTGAAGACTCCATGAGAAATCTACTGGAAGTAATAGAAAGATTCAACAGAGTAGCAGGATACAAGACAAACATACAAAAATCAGTTGGATTCATATACACCAATAAGGAGAACAATGAAAAGGAAATCAGGAAAACAATATCATTTACAATAGCCTCAAACAAAAATAAAATACTCAGGAATAAATATAACTAGTGATGTCAAAGACCTACACAAAGAAAACTACAAAACACTACTGCATGAAACCCAAAGTGATCTACATAAATGGAAAAACATACCACGCTCATGGATAGGTAGACTTAACATTGTGAAAATGACAATTCTACTGAAAGCAATCTACAAATGCAACGCAATTCTGATCCAAATACCAACAACATTCTTAAAGAGATGGAAAAACTAATCATTAACTTTAAATGGAAAGGGAAGAAGCCCCGAATAAGTAAAGCACTATTTAAAAGAAGAATAAAGTTGGAGGACTCACACTTCCTGAGCTCAGAACCTACTACACAGCTACAGTAGTCAAAACCTGGTACTGGTGCAACAACAGATACATTGATCAATGGAACAGAATTGAGGAACCAGAAGTAAATCCACTCACCTACAGTCACCTGATCTTCGACAAGGGCCCAAAGTCCATCAAATGGGGAAAAGACAGTCTTTTTAACAAATGGTAAACTGGATATCCATCTGAAAAAAAATGGAACAGGACCCATACCTCACGCCGTACACAAAAACTACTTCAAAATAGATCAAAGACCTGAATATAAAGCCTAAAACTACAAAGTTCATGGAAGAAAAAATAGGACCAACGCTACAGGCCTTAATACATGGCATTAACTGGATACACACCATAACCATCAACACAAACCCCAAAAGATAAGCTAGATAACTGGGATCTTCTAAAAATCAAACACTTAAGCTCTTCAAAAGACTTCACCAAAAGAGTCAAAAGAGAACCTACAGAATGGGAAAAAATTTTTGGACAGTACAAATCAGACAAAGGTCTAATCTCCATAATCTACAAGAAAATCCAACACCTCTACAACAAAAAGACAAATAATCTTATTAAAAAATGGGCAAAGGAAATGAACAGACACTTCCCCAAAGAAGACATTCAAATGGCCAACAGACACATGAGGAAATGCTCAGGATCACTAGCCATTAGAGAAATGCAAATCAAAACCACAGTAATTACTGGCACGAATCAAAAACACTGGAAATAACAAATGTTGGAGGGGCTGTGGGGAGATCGGAACTCTTATGCACTGCTGGTGAGAATGCAAAATGATACAACTATTTTGGAAAATGATATGGTGCTTCCTTAGAAAGCTGGAAATAGGTACACCAAATGATCCAGCAATCCCACTCCTAGGAATTTATCCTAGAGAAATAAGAGTCATCACTCAAATAGACCTATGCACACCTATGTTCATGGCAGCATTGTTCACAATAGCAAAAAGATGGGAACAACTGAGATGTCCATCAACAGATGAATGGATAAATTATGGTACATACACACAATGGAGTACTATGCAATCAGAAAGAACAATGATGAATCTGTGAAGCATCTCATAACATGAATGAAACTGGAGGACATCATGCTGAGTGAAATAAGTCAATCACAAAAGGACAAATACTGTATGAGACCTCTATTTTAAAAACCCATGAAAAAGTTCACACACAAAAAGTAACAATCTTTGTTGCTAACCAAGGATGAAAGGGGTTGGGGGGTAAATACTAAATAGGCAATAGATAAATGGTATCTTTGGTGAAGTGAAAGACAGTACAAAATACTGGGGAAACCAGCACAGTTTGTACAAGGAACAGTCATGGAGGCTCCACAGACACATCCAAACTCCCTGAGGGTCTTAACTGCCTGGTGGAGGGCTGTGGGGACCATGGTCTCTGGGAACATCTAGCTCAACTGGTATAACACAGTTTATGAAGACAATGTTCTACATTCTACCTTGGTGAGTAGTGCCTGGGGTCTTAAAAGCCTGTGAGCAGCCATCTAAGATACTGCACTGGTCTCATACCTTCGGGAGTAGGGAGAATGAAGACAACAGGTTACAAGGAAAAGATTAGTCTGAAGGACTAATGGTCCACAGCTACCAAGGCCTCCACCAGACCAAGTCTAGTACAGCTAGATGGTGGCATCTACTACCACTGACTGCTCTGACTGGGATCACAACAAAGAGTTCTTGACAGAGCTGGAGAAGGATGTAGAACATAATTCTAAACCACAAAAAAAAAAAAAAAAAAAAAAAAAGACCAAATTTACTGGCCTAAAGGAGACTGGAGAAACCCTGAGAGTATGGCCCCCAGACACCCTTTTAGCTCAGTGGTGAAGTCACTTCTGAGGTTCACCGTTCCATAATACCAAATGGGACTAATGAGGCACAGCAGTCCAGGGACAAGGGCTATAAGGCAGAACAGGACAGGAAAGCTAGTGATAGGGATCCCAAGGTTGAGTAAGGATAGTGTTGATGTGTTGTGAGGTTGTTAACCACTGTCATAGGGCAACATGTTTACTAACTGTTTAATGAGAAACTATTTTGTTCTGTAAACCTTCATCTAAAGAGGGAATAGCAGCACAACTGGAAGAGTGTAGTCAATGTCACTGAACTGTGCATGTAGAAATTTTTGAAAAGGTGTATCTTTGGTATGTATATTTTCACCAAAAAAATAAATAAATAAAAGGTCAAGAAGGGAGAGGGTTGACATGTCGTGGGGTTTTTAACCAATGTCATAAAACAATGTGTGTACTACTGTTTAATGAAAAACTATTTGTTCTGTAAACCTTCACCTGAAGTACAATTTAAAAATATATATATATATATAAAGAGAATAGAAAAACAATAGAAAGAATCAACAAAACAAAAAGTTGGTTCTTTGAACAGATCAACAAAATTGACAAGCCACTGGCCAAATTGAAAAAAGAAAAACAGAATACACAAATAACCCATATAAGAAATGAAATGGGGGACATTACAACAGACCCAACTGAAATAAAAAGGACCATAACAGAGTATTATGAAAAACTATACCCTAACAAATTTGAAAACATAGATGAAATGGACAAATTTCCAGAAACACACTACCTACCCAGACTAACACAAAATCATGTTGAAAATCTGGACAGACTCATAACAAGAGAACACACTGAAAAGGTAATAAAAAAAACTCCCAACCAAAAAAGCCCTGGCCCAGATAGTTTCAATGGATAATTCTACCAAACGTTCAGAGAAGAGCTTACATCAGTACTATTCAAACTATTTTGAAACATGGAAAAGAAAGCAATACTTCTAAACTCTTCCTATGAAACCAGCATAACCATGATATCAAAATAAGGCAAAGACACCACAAAAATAGAAAATTACAGACCAATATCTCTTATGAATACAGATGCCAAAATTCTCAAGAAAATTCTAGCCAATAGAATGCAGCATTTTATCAAAAAAAAATCATTCACCACGAACAAGTAGGATTCATAGCAGGTATGCAAGGATGGTTCAACCTTAGAAAATCAATCAACATAATCCACCACATAAATAAAAGTATCACATGATCATCTTAATTGATGCAGAAAAGGCATTCAACAAAGTATAACCCTTATTCCTGATAAAAACTTTCAACAAAATAGGTATAGAAGGGAAATTCCTCAACATAATAAAGGGTATCTATTCAAAACAAACAGCCACCATCATTCTTAATGGAGAAATGCTGAAAACATCCCCCTTGAGAACAGGAACAAGACAAGGATGCCCTTTATCATCACCCATATTTAACACTGTGCTGGAAGTCTTACCTAGAGCAATAAGGCAAGAAAAAGAAACAAAGGGCATCCAAATTGATAAGTGTCTCGTCATCTAGTACTGCTCTAACAGAAATACCACAACTGGATGGCTTTAACAAAGAGTTTATTCTCTCACAGTCCGATAGGCTACTAGTCCAAATTCAGAGCATCAGCTCCAGAACACCCTCTCTCTGTCAGCTGTCAGCCTCTCTCTGATGTGATGCATCAGTCTTCCCTTGGCCTGGGAGCATCTCAGCGCAGGAACGTCAGGACCAAAGGATGCGCTCTGCTCCTGGCACTGCTTTCTTGGTGGTGTGAGGTTCCCAACTCTCTGCTTGCTTCTCTTCCCTTTTATCTCTTCAGAGATAAAAGGTGGTGCAGGCCACACCCCAGGGAAACTCCCTTTACATTTGATCAGTGATGTCACCTGGGTAAGGGTGGGGTTACAATCCCACCCTAATCCTCTTTAACATAAAATTACAATCACAAAATGGAGGCCAACCACACTATTCTGGGAATCATGGCCCAGCCAAATTGATACATTTCTGGGGGGACATCATTCAAACCATGACAGTAAGGGAGAAGTAAAAGTGTCCCTATTAGTGGATGATATGACACAGTACATAGAAAACCCAAAAGACTCCACCAGAAAACTACTGGAACTAATAGAAAGATTCAGGAAAGTAGCAGGATACACTATAAACATAAAAAAATCAGTTAGGTTCCTATACACCAATAAAGAGAACAATGAAAAGGAAATCAGGAAAACAATACCATTTATAATAGCCTGTAAAAAAATAAAATACTTAGGAATAAATCTAACCAGGGATGTAAAAGACCTCTTCAAAACACTACTGCAAGAAACCAGAAGAGATCTCTACAAATAGAAAAACATACCATGCTCATGGATAGGCAGACTCAACATTGTGAAAATAATAATTCTCCCCAGAGCGATTTACAAATACAAAGCAATCCCAGTCCAAATACCAACAACATTCTTTAAAGGGGTGGAAAAACTAATCATTAACTTTATATGGAAAGGGAAGAAGCCCTGTATAAGTAAAGGACTATTGAAGAAAAAGAATAAAGTAGGAGGACTCGCACTAGTTGACCCCAGAACCTACTATTCCGCTACAGTAGTCAAAACAGCCTGGTACTGGTACAAACGACAGATACATTGACCAATGGAACAAAATTGTGAACCCAGATGTAAATCCATCCACCTACAGTCACCTGATCTTCAACAAGGGCCCAAAGTCCTTCTAATGGGGAAAAGACAATCTTTTTAACAAATGGTGCTGGCAAAACCAAATGTCCATTTGCAAAAAAATGAAACAGGACTCATACCACACACCGTACACAAAAACTAATTCAAAATGGATCAAAGACCTAAATATAAAGCCAAAAACTATAAAGATCATATAAGAAAAAATAGGATCAATGCTAGAGGCCCTAACACAGCATTAATGGGATATAAACCATAACAAACAGCACTCAAACTCCAGAAGATAAGCTAGATAACTGGGTTCTTCTAAAAATTAAGCACTTATGCTCATCAAAAGACTTCACCAAAACTGTAAAAAGAAAACCTACTGTCTGGGAAAGAATTTTGGCCTGACAAATCCATCAAATTCCAATCTCTAAAATCTACAGGAAAATCCAACACCTCTACAACAAAAAGATAAATAATTCAATTAAAAAATGGGCAAGGGAAATGAACAAACACTTCAACAAAGAAAATGTTCAAGGGGCTAAGGTGGCTAACAGACACAGGAGGAAATGCTTGCAATCACTAGCCATTAGAGAAATGCAAATCAAAACCACAATTAGATACCATCTCAAGCTGGCATTACTGGTACAAATCAAAAAAATAGGAAGCAACAAATGTTGGAGAGGCTACAAGGAGATCAGAACTTTTATGCACTGTTGGAGGGAATGCAAAATGATACGGTGCTTCCTTAGAAAACTAGAAATAGAAATATCGTATGATCCAGCAATCCCACTCCTAGGAGTACATCCTAGAGAAATAAGAGCCATCACACCAATAGACATATGCACACCCACATTCATTGTAACATTGTTCACAATAGCAAAAAGCTGGAAACAACCTAGATGTCCATCAACAGATGAATGGATAAACAAACTATGGTACATACACACAATGGAGTACTAGTCAATGATAAAGAAGAACAATAATGAATCTGTGAAGCATCTCACAACATGGTTGAATCTGGAGGACATCATGCTGAGAGAAATAAGTCAATCACAAAAGACAAATACTGTATGAAATCGCTATTATAAAAATTCATTTAAAGATTTCCACACAGAAAGAAACAATCTTTGATGTTACGAGGGAGGTGAGCGGTAGGGATGGAAAAACACTAAATAGAAAATAGTTAATTGGTAACTTTGGTGAAGAATAAGACAGTACACAATACTGGGGAAGCCAGCACAACTTGTCAAAGGCAAGGTCATGGAAGCTCCATAGACACATCCAAACTCCCTGAGGGACTGAATTGCTGGGTGGAGGGCTGTGGGGACCATGGTTTTGGGGAACATCTAGTTCAATTGGCATAACATAGTTTACAAAGAAAATGTTCTACATTTTACTTTGGTGGATAGTGTCTAGGGTCTTCAATGCCTGTGAGTGACCATGTAAGATATTCCACTGGTCTCACCCCTACTAGAGCAAGGGAGAATGAAGAAAACAAGATACAAGGGAAAGGACTAATGGACCACAACTACCACTGCCTCCACCAGACTGAGTCCAGCACAACTAGATGGTGCTTGTCTACCACCACTGACTGCTCTGACAGGGATCACAATAGAGAGTCCCCGACAGAGCTGGAGAAAAATATAGAACAAATTTCTAAATTACAAAAAAAAGACCAGACTTACTGGCCTGACAGAGACTGGAGAAACTCCGAGAGTATGGCTCTCAGACACACTTTTAGCTCAGTAATGCAGTCACTCCGGAGGTTCACCCTTCAGTCAAAGATTGGATGGACTTATAAAACAAAACGAGACTAAAAGGACACACTAGCTCAGGGACAAGGACTAGAAGGCAGGAGTGGACAGGAAAGCTGGTAACAGGGAACTTAAGTTCAAGAAGGGAGAGTGGTGACATATCCTGGGCTTGTTAACCAATGTCATAAAACAATATGTGTACTAACTGTTTAATGAGAAGCTAGTGTGTTCTGTAAACTTTCATCTAAGGTATCATTTAAAAAAAAATGTGTTAATGAACTCAGTAGATGAAGCCTGGTTCAGTGGCAACACCTCTGTGAAGAATCATTTAGAAAAGAAAAAGGAAATGGATTGTGCAATGTCAAGAAATTAAGGAAGTAGCTTTCTTTTGTGGCACAAAATTAAGCTTGACATTAAAATCATTTCAGAAACCACTGATGGAAAGTAAGGTTGGTAATATGCTTAACAATTAGCTAAAATATGCCTTTGCTGAAAGTACTTCTCTAAAGGACATAGGAAGTATTTTAACAGAATAGATCTGAAGCAATACCAAAGGTTTCATAATCAATTAATTATAAATATTTTAGGGTATATTAGGAGGAACATTAACCCTGGGGACTGAAGAATGGCTTCCAGGACACTTTCCATCACAAATTAGGTTTTTGATAGTGAGTAACATGGCACTCTGAACCTAGTTTACTCATCTATATAATGTTAGTTCATCTTAATGAGAGGTCATACATGGATCATGTTCTCTCTTTTTTACAGCCTTAAGGCTAATAATGATTTTTATTTTTTTAAAAGGGAAGAAGAAAAATGGAGGAGGAGGAATATACAGCAGAAAGTCTGTGTGGCCTACAAAACTGAAATACTCATAAAAGGCCAAATAGTAAATACATAACTTTGCCATCTCCTGAGCTAGATCATCAACGTCCAATAGAAGTATAAAGTGAATCACCAATGTTTGCCATATATATAATATTAATGTTTCTAGAAGCTAGATTTTAAAAAGAAAAAAAAAACTGTAAAATTAATTTTAATGCAATAAATCCAATAATATCACTTCAATATATGATCAATTAAAAATCTTTATTGAGACACTTTACATTCTAATTTTTTTGTACTAAGTCTGGGAAATCTGACTTTATTTTCTACTTACAGAACATTTCAATTAGGACTGACCACATTTCAAGTGCTCAATAGCCAATGTGACTACTGGCTACTGTATTGTAGAACAAATCTCTAGATGGCCTCTAAGTTTTTTCTATCTCTAAAGATTTGTGATACTATGGATTTACAATTTAATAGCTACAAATCACAGTTAATTAAATATAAGCTATTTCTCTCTAGTTATCTGAGCCAGAGGATTTCAATATTAGCTGTAATTGAAAATTTTTTAGCAACAGTGACTTGTTACTGAGCACTAACAGGTTTCTGAATTCAGCAGAGCGAGGTTACAAGGAATTATGACTTGTCATTGCTAGGCCTCAACGTTTTCCACAGAACTGCTAGGGCCATGCCCCTTTCCTACTAGAAAAAACTGAACTAGTAATCCTGAACAATCTCATAAGAGTTCTTTATACTCAGATTTTCAAGCAATAGGTTTTGGACCTATGCTTCCTTTCCTACTAAAGCCACATCTTGAATTAGGCTTTTTGCCTCTCTCGACCCTATTCCTACCCTATGTCCAGTTGTACTCATTTCTGGTTTGTGACTCTAACCTTGGACTCATTATTTTTCACAGAAGCTGACTCCCTCCTCCTGTTGTTAAACCGAGGGTCCTGTACTCCTTCACTACACCATGGTTGTTAGATGGGACTTACCGGTAGTCTACACTTACAACATCCAGGACTCCTGGACAACATCCAGGACTCCTGGGGTCAGTAACTTTATCATTTTAATTAAAGAAAATAATGTTTGTACTGTCACTGTTAAAACTCTCAGGAATCCATACTTTAAAATACAGCATTTTTTATGGAACTGGTCTGTTTTGTCCATTGCACCTCACTGCATTTTTGCAGAATAAATGCTTGTTCAAAAAATAGGAGATTTTAGAGATTTAAAGATAATATGCATGAATAGCTTATGAATTATGACACAGTGGTTAAGCCCTTGGCTGCTAACTGAAAGGTCAGTGGTTTGAAACTACCAGTTGCTCCATGGGAGAAAGATGTGGCAGTCGGCTTCCATAAAGATTTATAGCCTTGGGGCAGTTCCACTTTGTCCTATAGAGTCACTGTGAATTGGAATTGATTCAATGACAGTGAGTTTTTTATTGCTGCTGTAACAAATCACCACACACTTATTTGCTTAAAACAATATAAATTTATTATCTTACAGGTTCTTTAGGTCAGATGTCCAACATAGGCTTCACGGGGCTAAAATCGAAATGTTGGTAGAACTGTGTTTCTTTCTAGAGGCTCTAGGGCAGAATCCCTTTCCTTAAATATCTAGCTTCTAGAGGCCACCCACTTTCCCTATTTAATGTCCTGCTTCCTACATCTTCAAGTTGGCAACTTTGCGTCTCTCTGACCATTCTTCCACAGTCGTAGATCCCTCTGACTCTGACCTCAGCCTGGGAAAGTGATTAGACTGGGCCTACGTAGATAATCCAGGATAATCTCCACATCTCAAGGTCCTTAATCACATCTAAAAAGTCAATTTTTTCATGTAAGGTAACATATTCACGAATTCTGTGGCTTAGGACTTGCATATCTTAAAAAAAAAAAATCCAAATCCTTTATCATCCAGACAATTCTGACTCATAGCCACCCTGTAAGGCAGAGTAGAACTACACCATAGAGTTTCCAAGGAGTGACTGGTAGATTCAAACCGCCAAACTTTTGGTTAGCAGCTGAGCTCTCAACCGCTGTGTCACCAGATATTCTACCTACCACAGCTTCAGTTAATTACTTAGAAGAGTATTACACAAAAAAGTTACAAAAGTAATTCTCTTTGAATGTTGCAGCTAAAATGCAACAGAAATTCTTGCAGACCAAATTTCACTTGGTAGTTTTTATCTTTTAAACGTAATGGAGTGTAGTGGTTAACAGTCCATGTATAATTTAGACTATCACCTCACAGGTACAATTGTCACAACTGTTGTTGTTGTTAGTGCCACGAAGTCAGTTCTGATTCACACCAACCCTATGCAAAACAGAATGAAACACTTCCCCCTCCTGTGTCATCCTCACAATCATTGCCATGCTAAAGCTCATCGTTGCAGCCACTGTGTTAATCCATCTCATCGAGGGTTTTCTTCTCTTTCACTGACGCTCTATTTGACCAAGCATGATGTCCTTCTCCAGGGACTGGTCCCTCCTAGTAACATGTCTATAGTACAGGAGATGAAGTCTCACCATCCTCACTTCTGGGGAACATTCTGGATGTACTTTTTCCATGACAGATTTGTTCGTTCTCCTGGCTGTCTATGGTATATTCAGTATTATTCACCAACATCGTAATTTGAAGGCATCAATTCTTCTTCTGTCTTCCTTATTCATTGTCCCGCTTTCGCATGCATATGAGGTGAGTGAAAATACCATGACTTGGGTGGGGCATACCTTAGTCCTCAAAGTAATATCTTTGCTTTTTAACATTTTCAAGAGATCTTTTGCAGCACATTTGCCCAACACAATAAGTTGTTTGATACCTTGGCCACTACTTCCATGGGCATTGATTGTGGATCCAAATAAAATGAAATCCTTGACCACTTCAATATTTTCTCCAGCTATCATGATATTGCTTATTGGTCCAGTTGTGAGGATTTTTGTTTTCTTTAGGTTGAGATGTAATCTATACTGAAAGCTGTAGTCTTTGATCTTCATCAGTAAGTACTTCAAGTCTCCTTCAATTTCAGCAAGCAAGGTTATTTCATCTGCATATTGCAGGTTGTTAATGAGTCTTCCTCCAATCCTCTTTGTCTGTCTTTAAAACATATAAATCCAGTCTCTGCCTCCTTTATCACATTGTCTTCTCCTCTCACTCTGACTCCTCCTGAATGTCTCTTATTAGGGTCATTGTGATTACATCAAGCCCACACAGATTACCAGAATAACTTACATCTCAAGATCCTTAATCATACATGAAAAGTCTTTATTACTATGATGGTTAAGATTGTGTGTCAACTTGGCTGGGCCATGATTCTCAGTGTTTTAACGTGATCACTCTCATGACTGAATATACTGTTAGTAGCCAATCAGATGAAAGGGAGTCTCCTTGGGGGTGTGGCCTGCATCTGAATATAAGAAGACGTTCTGGCTTTTTGCTCTCTCTGGATCCTGCGCCTGCCTCCTATTGTCTCATCTCCAGTTCTTGGGACTTAAGCTGTCAGCTTATCTGCTGAACTTGGGATTCGTCGATCTTCACAGCCTGTGAGCGGGACCCTGCTCTCCGACCTGCTGATCTTGAGCTTGCCAGCTCCTGCGGCTGCATGACTTGGGAGAAGCCTCTAACCTGATCCATGGACTTGGGTCGTTTTAGCCTCTATAATCTTGTGAGCTGTTTCCTTGATATAAATGTCTCTCTCTATATATATTTATACACTTTACTAGTTTTACTTCTCTAGAAAACCTAGCCTAAGACAATTGCCATATAAGGTAACATTCATAAATTCCAGGGATTTTACTGGGGAAGCCAGCACAACTTGTACAAGGAAAGGTCATGGAAGCTCCATAGACACATCCAAACTCCTTGAAGGACTGAATTGCTGGGTGAAGGGCTGTGGGAATCATAGTCTTTGGGAAACCTAGCTCAATTGACATAACAGTTTATAAAGACAATGTTCTACATTCTACCTCCCAGCCCGACCTGTCAGCCCTAGTTTGTGCTGCAAACTACCCATCCCTGTCCTTCTACCCTCACTGGACCCACCTGCTGCACCATAGCTGCGTTACTGGCCTTGCCTACCTGGACAAGGTGATGAGAAGTATCATGCCCACAGGTGATCAAGCAACAAAACACACCCAGCTTGCATGCCCAGATGTCACCAAATAAAACAGAAAAGCAGGATGAAACAAACAAATCTACAATCAAAAGCAAAGAAAATAATTCCTGAATGCCCCAGAAACAGCAAACAATATCAAAACATATTAAGAAAAAAAAAAAAAAAAAAAAAAAGGACAGGATGACTCCAGAAAGCAACCAAAATAAAACACCAGATGACCTTCCAGTAGACAAAAATGCACTAGAACTACCTGACAAGGAATTCAAAACTCTAACACTCAGGGTAATCCAAGAGACGAAGGAAAATGCAGACAAAAAATAAGGACAAAATAGATAAAATCATGGAAAATATGGACAAAATCAAGTAAAACACAGACAAAACAATTAAAGAATTCAGGAAAATAATACAAGAACAAAATTTCAAAATAAATAAATAACTAGAAATCATACAAAAAAGAAATTGGAAAGTCAAAAGATAAATGACAAAGTTTCAGAAATGGACAGTGCAATAGAAGGTTTTAGGAGCAAATCTTAAACAATGGAAGACAGGATCAGCAAAATTGAAGACAAACCCTTGGATACCACTTTGAAGAAAAATAAAAGAATGAAGAAAACTTGAGAATGATGTGGGATACAATCAAAAGCAAAAAATTCTGTATGATCAGAGTTCCAGAACAGTGAGAGAAATGGAAAACCTAGAGAGAATCATTGAAGATGTGTTGACAGAAAAATTCCCTAATATCATGAAAGACAAGTAGTTGACCATCCAAGAAGCTCAACAAACCCTATATAGGATTGACCCCAAAAGAAAATCCAAAGAAATGTCATAATCACACTCAATAAAACCAAAGACAAAGAAAGAATCCTGAGAACAGCTCAAGAAAAATGAAAAGTCACATAAAAACAGAAAACAATAAGACTAAGCTCTGATTATTTGGCAGAAACCATGCAGGCAAGAAGACAATGGGATGACATATATGAAACCTTGAAAGACAAAAAATTGCCAACAGTGAATAATATATTCTGCAATACTCTTGCTCAAATATGATGGTAAAATTAGGACATTTCAAGATAAATAGAAATTAAGGGAATATAAAAAACCAAATCAAACTTAAAATAATTATTAAAGGGAGTCCTTCAGTTAGAGAACCAGCAACATCAGACAACAATCTGAATCTAAGACACAAGAGAACATCAGCCATATACCAACTTAGATAATGAACTCTAAAGGACAACTCAAAAATAAAAGATATACAACAGAGTACTAGAGAGGTCAATCTGAAAATGACAACAATGTCAAAACAATAAAAGAGAGAATGAACAGTATAGAGATAGAACTTTCTAATGGAGAGGAAGTCAAGACAATATCGAACAATAAAAGGCTAGTTTAAACTTAGGAATATAGGGGTAAATTTCAAGGTAACCACAAAGAAAGCTAACAAACCTACTTATAAAGAACGAAAACATAAAGTGTCAGTAAACACAAAATGTACAAATATGAAAGAAATGAAAAAGAATCCACAAACAAAAGGAATTCAGCAAAGAAGAGTAAGAGGAAAAAAGAAAATATCATTCCCACAGTAAAAAAGCACTACAAAATGTCAGCAATACACTCACTACTAACAGTAATCACACTGAATGTAAATGGCTTAAATGCACCTGTAAAAAGACAGAGAGTGATAGAATGAATACAAAAGAAGATCCATTGATATGCTATCTACAAGAGACACACCTTAGAAATAAAGACATAAATTTGTTAAAAATCAAAAGATGGAAAAAAATATATCAAGCAAACAGCTACCAAGAAAGAGCAGGAGTGGCAATACTAATCTCAGATAAAATAGACTTTAAAACAGCATCCACCATAAAAGACAAAGAAGGATACTACATAATGATTAATGGGATGATCCGTCATGAAGACATAACCATAATAAACATCTACACAGCCAATGACAGGGCTCCAAAATACATAAAACAAACTGTAACAGCATTGAAAAGAGAAATTTGCAGTTCAACAATAATAGTAGAAGACTTCAACACACCACTCTCAGTAAAGGACAGAAAATCTAGAACGAAACTCAACAAAGATACAGAAGATCTAAAGGACACAATCAACCAACTTGACCTCATAGATATATATAGAACACTCTACTCAACATCTGCAAAGTACACATTCTTTTCCAAATTACATGGAATGTTCTCCAGAATAGACCACTTCTAAGGCCACAAAGCAACCCTCAACAAAATCAAGAACACTGAGATAATACAAAGCATCTTTTCTGATCACAATGCCATAGAAGTAGAAATTAATAACAGGAACAGCAAGGAAAAAAATCAAATACATGGAAACTGAGTAACACCATGCTTTAAAAACACTGAGTAATAAAAGAAATCAAAGATGGAATAAAAAAATTCCTGGAATCAAATGAGAATGAGAATACATCATACCAAAACCTCTGGGACACAGCAATAGCAGGGCTCAGAGGTCAATTTATAAGAATATATGAACACATCAAAAAAGAAGAAAGGGACAAAATCAAAACATTACCTATTCAACTTGAATCAATAGAAAGAGAATAGCAAATGAATCCCACAGGCACCAGAAGATAGGAAATAACAAAGATAAGAGCAGAAATAAGTGAAATAGAGAATAGAAAATGAAGAAAGAATCAACAAGAACAAAAGCTGGTTCTTTGAAAGTATCAACAAAATCAATAAGCCATTGGCCAAACTAGCAAAAGAAAAACAGGAGAGGACACAAATAACCCAAATAAGAAAAGAAATCAGGGACATTAAAACAGATTCAACTGAAATATAAAGGATCATAACAGAGTACTATGAAAAATTACACTCCAACAAATTTGAACATCTAGAAGAAATAGACAAATTCTAGAAACACACTACCTACCTAAACCAACACAAACCGAGGTAAAAAAATCTGAACAGACCCATAACAAGAGAAGAGATCAAAAAGATAATTAAAAACTCCCAACTCCCAAGAAAAAGCCCTTGCTCAGATGGCTCCACTGGAGAATTCTACCAAATATTCAGAGAAGAGATTGCACCAGTACTACACAAACTATTTCAGAACATAGAAAAAGAAGGGATACTTCCTCATTCATTCTATGAAGGCAGCATAACCCTGATACCCAAACCAAGAAAAGACACGACAAAAAAAAAAGATTACAGACCAACATCTCTCATGAATATAGATGAAAAAATTCTCAACAAAATTGTAGCCAATAGACTTAGCGTCATATAAAAAAAATACACCATGACCAAGTGGGATTCATACCAGGTATGCAAAGATGGTTATGGTTACCAGAGAAGGGAGGGGTGGGGAGGGAAAAACCCTAACTAAACAATAGATAAGAGGTAACTTTGGTGAAGGGTAAGACAGTACACAATACGGGGGATGTCATAACACTTAACCAAGGCAAGGTCTTGGAAGCTTAATAGACACATCCAAACTCCCTGAGGGATCAAATTACTGGGCTGAGTGCTGGAAATCATGATCTCAAGGGACATCTAGCTCAACTGGCATAAGATAGTTTATGAAGAAAGTGTTCTACATCCTACTTTAGTGAGTAGTGTCTGGGGTCTTAAAAACTTGTGAGTGGTCTTCTAAGATACTCCATTGGTTCTACCTCATCTGGAGCAAGGGAGAATGAAGAAAACCCAATACACAAAGGAAATATTAGTCCAAATGACTAACGGACCACAACTACCACAGCCTCCACTAGACTGAGTCCAGCACAACTAGATGTTACTCTGATACCACCACCAACTGCTTTGACAGGGATCACAGTAGACAACCCTGGACAGAGCTGGAGAAAATTCTAGAAAAAAATTCTAACATACAAAACAAGACTAGACTTACTGGTCTGAGAGAAACTGGAGAAACTCTGAGAGTATGGCCTGCGGACACCCTTTTAACTCAGTACTGAAGTCACTCCTAAGGTTTACCTTCAGCCAAAGATTAGACAGACCCATAAAACAAAATGAGACTAAATGGGCACACCAGCCTAGGGGCAAGGATGAGAAGGCAGGAAGGGACAGTGTCTTAGGCTGGGTTCTCTAGAGAAGAAAAACCAGTTAAGCATATAAACACATATCTATATATATATAGAGAGAGGGAGATTTATATCAAGGAAACAGCTCACGTGATTGTAGAGGCTAGAATGCCCCAAGTCCATGGATCAGGGTAGAGGCCTCTCCCAAGTCACACAGCCACAGAAGCTGGCGAGCCCAAGATCATCGGGTCCGAGAGCAGGGCTCCTGCTCACGGGCTGTGAAGGTTGACAAATTCCAAAATCAGCAGGCAAGACTTCAAGGTTTCTACTGATTCATGTAGCTGCAGGGGCTGGTGAACCTAAGATCAGCAGGTCACAGAGCAGGGCTCCACTCACAGGCTGTGAAGATCAATGCATCTCACGTTCAGCAGATAAGCTGACAGCTCATGTCCCAAGAACTGGTGGTGAGACGACAGGAGGCAGCTGCCAAATCCAGAGTGAGCAAAAAGCCAGAAAGGCTGCTTATATTCAGATGCAGGCCGCCCCCTCAAGGAAACTCCCTTTCATCTGACTGGCTACTCACAGCATATTCAATCATGAGAGTAATCACATATAAACACTGAGAATCATGGCCCAGCCAAGTTGACAGAACTACAAAAGGAATTTCATAGAATCACTATACTCTAGTGGAGAGATATATTAGTAACTCTGAAACTCCTTTACATGTATACCTTTACAAGATTGAACAAATAAGTAACTATATTGTAGATTAAGATATCCTGATATTTCATTGTTGGAGAAAGAAGTTAAAATAAGCAGAGAAGGAAGCTAGAATGAATCCCATGGCACTGGGTTGGGCTCAGAGCTATGAGTATGAACTCATAGTAGATAAACACTGAAATTAATACAGATACATGTATATCTACAGGTTAGTATCTGTAGGGTGGCTAGCTCTGTCTCTGAGAGGGTCTAACAACTGTGACACTCAACTATCAATTAGTACACTTAGTGACATATCTTGGTTTCAGATATCATTTTTCGGTAAATCATATGAGGACTTAGAAATGTGGTTGATTAGAGAGTTGGGGCAAGGGAAATACAAGATGAGCTTTGAATACCTCGTGGTGCTAGAAAGTAAGAAAATGCAGAAAATGTAACAGAAGCCAACTTGAAAGAGCTCCCAATTGCCAAAACCGGAAAAAATTGAGAAACAAAATAAGTAATGATTATATTGGATGATGCATTGAACACTAATGACCTAAGACTAGACTAGTTGTGGAAGGACATCATACGTGAAGAAAGCAAGAGGTCATTAAAAAGGCAGGACAGGAAGAAAAGACCAAAATGGATGTCATAAGAAACTTTGAAACTTGCTCTTGAATGTAGTGTAGCTAAAGCAAAAGGAAGAGATGAAGTAAAAGAGCTGAACAGAAGATTTCAAAGAGTGGCTCAAGAAGACAAAGAAAAATATTATAATTAAATGTGCAAAGTCTTGGAGTTAGAAAACCAAAAGGGAAGAACTCACTTGGCTGAAAGAACTGAAGAACTGCAGAAAAAATTATTGCCTAGAGTTGCAATATTGAAGGATTCTATGGGCAAAATACTGAACGACACTGAAAGCATGAAAAGACGATAGAAGAAATACAGAGAATCAGTGTAGAAAAAGAATTAGTCAACATTCAATCATTTCAAGAGGTAGCATATGATCAAGAACCAATGGTACCGAAGAAAGAAGTCCAAGCTTCACTGAGGAAATTGGTGAAAAACAAGGTTCCAGGAATTGATGGAATACCAGTTGAGATGTTTCAACAAACAGACACAGGGCTGGAGGTGCTCACTCATATATGCTAAGAAATTTGGAAGACAGCTATCTGGCCAACCGGTTAGAAGAAATCCATATTTATGCCTATTCCCAAGAAAGGTGATCCAACCAAATTTGGAAATTATGGAACAATGTCATTAATATCATATGCAAGTAAAGTTTTGCTGAAGATCATTTAAAAGTGGCTGCAGCAGTATATTAACAGGGAACTGCCAGAAATTCATACTGGATTCAGAAGAGGACGCTGAACCAGGCATATCATTGCTCATGTCAGATGGATCCTGGCTGAAAGTACAGAATACCAGAAAGATGTTTACCTGTGTTTTATTGACTATGCAAAGGCATTTCACTATGTGGATCATAATAAATTATGGATAACATTGCAAAGAGTGGGGATTCCACAACACTTAATTGTGTTCATGAGGAATCTGTACATAGACCAAAAGGCAGTCATTTGGACAAAACAAGAGGATACCGAGTGGTTTAAAGTCAGGAAAAGTGTTCATCAGGGTTATATCTTTTCATCATATTTATTCAATCTGTATGCTGAGCAGATAATCAGAGAAACTGGACTATATCAAGAAGAATGTGGCATCAGGATTGGAGGAAGTCTCATTAACAACCTGTGTTATGCAGATGACACAAACTTGCTTGCTTAGAGTGAAGAGGACTTGAAGCCTTTACTGATGAAGATCAAGGATTACAGTCTTCAGTACTGATTTATACTTCAGCATAAAGAAAACAAAAATCCTCACAACGGGACCAATAAGCAACATCATGATAAACAGAGAAAAGATTGAAGTTGTCAAAAATTTCATTTTGCTTGGATTCACATTTAATGTCCATGGAAGTAGTAGTCAAGAAATCAAACGATATAGTGCATTGGGAAAATCTGCTGCAAAAAGTGTTTAAAGTGTTTAAAGTTTAAAGTGTTAAAAAGCAAAGATGTCCCTTTAAGGACTAGGGTGTGCCTGATCCAAGCTATGGTGTTTTGATCACCTCATATGCATGTGAAAGCTGGACAATAAGTTAACAAGATCAAAGAAGAATTGATGCCTTCGAATTATGGTTTTGCTGAAGAATATTGAATATACAATGGACTTCCAAAAGAAATAACAAATTTGTCTTGGAAGAAGCCCAGCCAGAATGCTCCTTAGAGACAAGAATGTCGAGACTTGGTTTCATGTACTTTGGATACTTTATCAGGAGAGACCAGCCCCTGAAAAAGGGCATCATGCTTGGTAAATTAGAGGGCCAGCGAAAGAGAGAAAGACCCTCAACAAGATGGATTGACAGCGTCTGCAAGAAGGAGCTCAAACATAACCAGAATCCTGAGGATGGCACAAGACCAGCCAGTATTTTGTTCCGTTGTACATAGTGTTGCTATGAGTCTGAACCGACTCGATGGCACCTAACAATAACATATTAGATTAAAACTCAAAGAATAAAATAAATATCCATGAGTTGTGTTGTGATAAATACACGACTCAATAAATAAATGTTTGTGAAGGTACAGCTCTTCCTTCAAAGACTTTAATAAATTTAGAAGAAATTAAGAAACAGAAAATCACCATTAAAATACCACAGTAATTATTTTTGCAAGCAAGATCACCAGCAGATGCTAAAATTAGTGAATGAAAGTTTTGGGAGACCAGGACATTTACATAGTCTAAAAGTATTTCTCCCCAGGAATTTATTAATTACAAAAGAGAAAAGATTAACTTTTCAGCAGAGAGAAACTTTACAGATGGACACCAAATTTTCAAGGATAATATCACTAGTAAAAGTCAAATCTATATCCTGTATACTTAATATGATGCACTGAGAAGTTATGTAATCTCTCTGGGGTTTTTCCCATAATGCATAATTGGAATTTAAAAATGCAAAAGGTCAGATGAACCAAAATTGAGGAACATCCTACAAAATAATTGACCAGTGTTCTTCAAAAGTATCAAAATCAAGAAAGACTAGAAAACGCTATAGAACTCCCATAGACTGGAGAAAACTAAGAAGAAATGATTTCTAAATGGAACGCATGACCCGGATTCGATCATGAAATAGAGAAAGGACATCAGTGAAAAAACTGTTGAAATCCAAAATGAAAGTGTAATTTAGTTAATAATATTGGAAAGCTATTAACATGAGGATAAGCTAGCTGAAGGGTATAAAGGAGCTCTCTGCACTGTTTCTAAAACTTTTCAGTAAGCTTGAAATTATTTCAGAGGAAGACTGTAAAAAAAATCTTTAAAAAGTAGGTAAGTCCATGAAGAGAATAAATAATTTATTTTTCATCAGTGACGACTCATCCTATCTCTGATTTTACTTTTATTTATATCCATATATATTTCTTCATTTACAGTAAATACAGTCTTTGTAATATGGAAATAATAATGACACTATGAGGACTTTAAAAATTAAATAAAGTAACTGATTCTGTGAATTTTTGCTTAATGAAAAGCCCAGTAATATTTTACTTTGAGATTTGAAGTTGCTATATTGTTTTTATTAGTATGAAAATTTGTAGATGAAGTCAGAAACAAGTTTCTTCAAATTTTTGGTGACTAGCAACATACTGCAATCTTGAGTAAATAAAGTATATTCTGTGATCATCGCTCTAATTTTAATGTCTCTGCTGACTTAGGGATTTTTATTTCTGTATAGAATAAGAAAGTTTTATTTTGTGACCATATGCATGAACCTTTTGAACTGTGTGTGTAATCTTATAAGTGTGTTGAATTGTGAATGGAATGGGATTATTAGATTTTAAAAAAGTAGGATTAAGTGGTTTTCAAACTTGTCTGTACATCACAGTAACCTGGGGAGGGTTTTAAAATCTCATATTCCATGACTCTACTCTCAGAGATTTTTGTTCATTGAGACAAACGAATATGTATTTTCTAAAGCTCCCCAGATGATTCTGAAAAGGATCCCAGTCTGAGCAACAGTGTCATAAACCAAACTTCAAAAAGCAGCCCTTTAATGCCTAAAAAAATAGAATAACTTCACGAAGTGTAGAACTTTGGTTGAAGTCAGAAAATCTTAACTCATATTTCTGCAAGTAGTGTCCTTCGGAATTTTCTAGGCTTCCTAAACCCCATTTTCTTATCTCAAAAATCGGGATAATAATATATACCATTTATTGTTATGATTAATATTAGAGTGTAAGAATGCCATACTCCTGACAAGTAGTAGATGCTCTATAAATGGTGGAATCCCAGTGTTTTATACAAACACAGCCACAGAGGAGTCCTTCTAAAAAACTTTCCCAAGACTGTTATGCTTTACCACCCTCCACAAAAGGTAAATACAGGATAGTCCTACACATATGAGATACTTCATGACTCTTTAGTGAGTGACCATATAAGAAGATGGCTTTTCACTGACTGAGAATAGCAGAATACTGTAGTACAGTGATGCTCAGGAAGAAAGAAAAGACATGACCCTGCACATCCTTATCCTCTGTGGGAAGGTATTAGCTTCCCTAAGGCGTAAAGGTGTGTTTTTAAAAACATCAAACATTGTCATGTGTTTTACATTACAAAATGGAATGTACATCTTTCATATTCCAAACAAATTAAGTGATGATGCACAAAATCTTCTAGGCTGTAGGAATGCTGAGAAGATGCAATCTTTTCAAAAAGAAAGTATATCGGGATATCGTGGTGGAAGGAAGGTAACAGAATTTTTAGGGGAAGAATAAGACATTTCTGTTTAATAAAAGGAATTAGGTTTTCAAAAGGTTGGGAAATCCTGGTGAATAAATAAGGAATTGGAAATCTCTGTCCTAAGACCTAGCCTATGTTCTGGGTGCAGTTACTAACTAGTTTTATAATTTTGATCAAAAAGTTAGATCTTCTTTGGGCCTTAGTTTTATCCTCACTAAAATGAGAAGATTAGAGATATACCTCATATTATCTTCCAATCCGTTGCTGTTGAGTCGATTCCGACTCTTAGCAACCCTACAGGACAGAATAGAATTTCCCCATAGGGTTTCCAAGAAGCTGCTGGTGGGTTCGAACTGCTAAATATGTGGTAAAGTCCCTGGTGATGCAAATTGTTAACACACTCGACTGCTAACGGAAATATTGAAAGTTGGAGTCCACCCAGAAGCACTTTGGAAGAAAGGCTTGGCAATCTACTTCCAAAAAATCAACCATTGAAGACCCTGCCCAGATTTCTTCTCTGCCCGACCTGCAAGCAAAAAATAAAATATAAACATAAAAGTTCTACTCTGACACACATGGACTCTCCATAAGTCGAAGTCAGCTCAATGGCAACCGGTTAATGGTTAAATATATGGTGTATACATATATATATATATATAGGCACAAATTGTTAAGTATTCAACTGCTAGCCAAAAAGTTGGCAGTTCAAACCCACCCAGAGATGCCTCAGAAGACAGGCCTAGAGATCTGCTTCTGAAAGCTCACAGCCTTGAAAACCCTATAGAGTATTTCTACTCTGCACACATGGGGTTGCCATGAGTTGAAATCCACTTGACGGCAACTAACACCGGTGGTGTGTATATATGGTTTAAATAGTTTATATATCACATAAATAATTATGCAAAATATTTAAATATATAATACATATAAAAGGATATAAAATAGATGGACCTTCTTGAACCATCTGTCTCCTTTAGCAGTTAATATAACACGTACCAAGCTCAGAAATTTTTGAGGACAGAACTGTCTCCTTCATTTCTTTACCACTATTCCTGCATATAGTTGGATGAATAGATAAATAAACTACATAAACTACACTATCAATCTCATCATGAGTATAGTTACTTATATTTGTACATTACCATTTTAGCTGTTCAAATGTTGCCTCACTCATTTGGTCACTTAATTTGAGTCTATGTTTGATACTTCCTTTGGTAAAAGCACAACTGACAAAACTCTACTGTCCTTTCTCCCAATGCATGTGTAGCAATACCAAGAAATCCCAACAGTAATCACAAAGGGATACTCGTAACTATGTGTGTGGAGATGAGCTGTGTATAGGGTTTTTCTGAGAAGCCCTGAGGTCCTTTAAAACTTGATGAGTTACAAGCATAGAAGGAATAAAACCTTCCTTTTTGAATACCTCAGTATTTCTTTCATGCATGATGACAATTTCCCTTCAGTGACAACTTTCCAGAGGTGATACACCATTTTTTTTTTTTTTAATACTAATAAATGTGTGCTTTTAGCGGAGGGAGAGCAGAAAGCTGGAACTTCCTAAGGATCATGAAAAAAAAAAATGTTAGGGTCTTCTTTTCATATTAACATCTAGAATAAAACTTTAATAATAGAAAAACTTTAAATTATTTACTACAAAAAGATTATTTTTGTTTTTTATCTTTCTTTGTTCAATTCATTACTGTACTAAGACCTGTAGTGATTTATTTTTTAAAAATAGCTTACATATTTCCTGAAAGTGAGGAGTTTATGTGATCAAAAAATACTCTTCTTCTCAGAATAGTAATACAGTATGAATGCACTCTTATCTTTGTATTATTGAAATAGTAAAGGTTAGTGATGGTTTGAAGACTCAGGGAGGTTCCGTTAGATCATGGCAAGTATGCACAGAGAGCTGAACCTCTTAAAATAGATAAATTAGATGTTAAATCTTTAAAATCTCACTTTCTTCTCTGCCCAACCTGTACTCAAAAAATAAAACATAAACCAGTTTGAGTGCATTATACTCTAGACTATAAAAGAAATTTCATGAGACTTATTTGTGTTTCTCTAATTCTTACCTGTGTCTATAAAACAATTTAATTTTTTTTCAGGCTTAGAGAAGGCAAAGCGTTATTTCAAGACTAAATAATTTTGAGCTTGGGCTTTGAAAGACTACTTTTATCCTGTTTCAAATCAACTGCTTTCTTCTGTGAAAAAAATCTCCTTCCTAGAAAAGTGTGAACAGTTTCTTATTTGCATAATCAAAATAGAAGAATGAAGAAAAAATCACTAATTTTACTTAAATGCTGTGACAGTCCCAACGTATTTTTTAAATTATTATACCCCAGTTTATATTTCATGTCAGCTGTTTATGTTAAACACATATCTAATGTTCACATCCACTTAATTTTTGCTTGATGTGTGTCCCCTCTTAGTTAAAGATAATGACTTCATCATGTGTATCCGCGCCACACTAAAAAGAGATAGCTATGTTCTCAAATAGCTGAAATCCAAGGTCTAACTTGCTGACCACAATGAAATTCACCACATTCATAGAGATATGCTGGCATAATAAAAGGGTCTTAGGCATATTAAGGGACCCTCATGGCACAATGGTTAGGAGCTCACCTGCTAACCAAAATGTGGGCAGTTGGAATCCACCAGCCACTCCTTGGAAACCCTATGGGGCAGTTCTACTCTGTCTTGTAGGGTTGCTATGAGTTGGAATCAACTTGACGGCAACAAGTTTAGGCACATTAAAAGATCACTCAGTATTGCCAATGGTGAGTCACTGATTTGTTATTAATTCCTCCCCCAGGGCTGGTATTAGATTTTAAAGTTATCATGGCTCTAGTAAACATTTACTGGGCTGTTTGTATGTTCCAGGCACAGTCTCAACACTGTATCTGTATCATCGCACTCAAGCCTCAAACAACTCTACAATATGGAAAATTTTGTTTCTGTTTTCAAACAGGCTATTTAGTCTGCTCACAGTGTCATAACTAGTAAGTAACAGAGCTAGTTTCCAAACCAGGTCCTTGGATTCCAAAGCTCCTGGGCTTAATAAATCTGTATGGTGAAAACAGCCTGAAAGAGCAGTCATTGGGAAGATGATTGCTTATGATCATTGCAGTTTAAAATGGTTTTAAATGCCCTATCAGTGAGAAACCCTTTGCCCCCTACATACGTACCACAAGGGAAGGAACACTATAAACTTCATTTTGCTTTTTAAATGATCGCCCAGCAAATGGAAAGTCTTTTTAAGAAGTCATGAGGTGGGAAATGAGCTAGCTCAAAATCCCCCATCAGCTTCACATGGAAGGCGAGCTCTTTTGTACAAATGCATTGTGCAGTAAACAGCTCCATTGTTAGCTCACATGCCATCCCACCAGGTAAAACTCTGACACAACAATATATCCCTAATAGCCATGTAATTTCTGATGAAACAATAAATAATAATTTTCAAAAGATAAAAGAACAATTATTTTCTACTTCTTAACTGTTTAGTAGCAACTGGACAGAAATAGTTGACATAGTATCTGTTGTCTGAAGATAAGGAGCAGTAATTTAAATCTCAATAGCAAAGGTTATATTCCTAGAATTTTAGACCTACACAGAACCATAGAGATTATCTTACCTACTTCCCTAAATTTATAGCTGAAGGAAGTCAGGCTCAGGGAAGTTAAGTAGCTTATTCAGGACCACACAGCTAATTACATACAAATCTGCATATCTTGAATATTTTTCTAATACACTTTGTTGTTTATGGAATCTGACTTGAGGTGCTAGTTTAGATATTTAATTAAAATGGAATTATTACTTGTTTCTTCTCTTAATCTCAGCAAAAGTTACATTCTGCATTGCTACAACCAAAATTTTGAGTCATCCTTGATTTATTTTTTGTTTTACTTCTTAAATCATTTATTACTACTTGGAAATATGTGTTTTATTTATTTATTTATATTTTGTTGTCTTAAAAAAAAAGGAACTTCAATGCAAGTTCTTTAAAGGTAGGGACTTTATCTATCTTCCTCATAACTATTTCCTGTAGGAATAATTAACAATCCTGATTTGTTCAGAACTGAGGGGATTTTCTGGATGTGGGATTTTCAGTGCTAAAACCAAGAAAGTAGCAGGCAAACAGATGAGGTGGCTACCTTAGCCATCAGAACCAGCTGCGATTGAGCTGGCTCCAACTTGTGGTGATCTCATGTATGTCAGAATAGAACTGTGCTTTATACAGTTTTCAATAGCTGATTTTCTGGAAGAAGATTTCCAGGCCTTTCTTCTGAGGCACTTCTGAGTGGACTTGAACTTCCAACTTTTAGGTTAGCAGCTGAGCACATTAACTATTTGTACCACCCAGGGGCTCAGTCACCCTAGCAGGGCCTGCATATAGCTTTATAAGCTGTGCAACTCACTCTTTCAAGGAGTATTATTATCATTTAATTATTACGATCATAGTCTGGCAGATGGGAGTAAAGTGTCTTAATTTGGATAAAGTTGTTTGTACTATGGCAGTGCTGGCTGTATTCTCATTTTAAAGAACAGTGTATGTCACATAGTAAACACTCAATTAGAATTTGTTACCTGATGCACCTGTTAAAATTATACCAGTTAACAAAGGGTTAATATTCAATTATGGTTTCTGCTGAGTGGTGGTTCATCTGTGTAGTATTGCAGTGTTTCTTATCCTCAAATATTGGGCAGATGATTCTTTGTTGAGGGGCTGTTATGTACATTGTAAGATGTTTAGCATTAGATGTACATATGTGTAGATAGATACATAGACATATACAACATTCATAATACACATAAATAGTCATCTACTTACACAAAGTAAAACTTGGAATTTATAGCCATAAATATTGCCCTAAAAAAAGCATTGCCCTAAAAATGCTATTATTTTATTTGATTGTTTGGCTCAGTGTTGTCAAGTGATGTCAGTTAGGAAAAGTAGACAGAAAAGAATCAACAAAGATTTTCTTAGTTTCAAGGAAATAGCAAAACTCTTCGCTATAAGAATAGAATCCTTTAAAAATGGCTTTTAGATTAATCTCAACAGAGTGACCGTCACTATAATGAAGGAGGCTTGGCAGAACCATCTTCAACTCCATTCCCCGCTGTGACAAACAACAAACCGTATACTTAGTACCTGCTTTCATTGTTGAGATGAAATTTGTCATGTCGCACTCCGTACAGCCCATGATTGTGTTTGTGGTGCAGTACTGCTCTACAAAGTCTTCATAGAATTACAATTATGATCTATTCACCGCTATCATAAACTACAAAATTACTATTTTTTTTTTTTTGCAATCATCCACTTCCAATAGTTCTTCCCAGACCGTTCAATGACTAGTTTTAGGTGTCTGGTAATTTTCTTAGGACCCTAACATCAACTTTGTCTGTAGCCAGACTTCTTTATTCATTGTTATGAGGATGTCTTTACAAAAGCCCCTTTAGTGTATGTTTTTATGGAGGAAACTTTGTGGTCTTGTTTTCTGTTTCTCTTGATCTCTTGATCAAAATTACCCCCAAGAAACTTGTGATGGCATGTTTTGCTTCAATTTTTCCTGGCTTGAATTTTGCCTTCATGTCTATATGCTCAACCTGTTGAGTTACTGCAGTATTCTTAACCTATCTCAAAAGAAAACATCTAAAATAGTTTTCCTAGCCTTTCACAAAATTCCTTAAAATGCATTTGGTGAAAGTACAAAGTTTTTTGTTTATACAACTATTTTATGTATAATTTAGAATTCTACATAAGCCCTCATTCTTAAAGGGAGACAAATATTTTGTCCAAGGAACAATAGGTCTTCTTGCACAAATAGTGGAATTATTATTATTATTTTGCTTACATGTTTGCTATTTACTTCATATTTTTGATATTTTCTAATTAGATTGATCCTGTGTTGTATTAACACACTCTGCTTCTACACAATCTACCTTTGAGAAGCAAGAGTAAACTCTCACTACAGAAAGATAACATGATCTAAAATGTAGTATTATGTATGTAGTTTTTTAACATATAATTCCAAAAATTGAATTACAAATTAGCTGCCATAAAAGGACTGGAAAGCAACAGAAAATAGACAATGGACACAGACCCTCAGAAAACGTGGATATTATAGTTATCAGATGCAAATTTAAAATAAATGTGACTAATATTTTCAAGTAAATGAAGAGATAAAATGGAGAATTTTAGCAGAGATATTAAATCAATAAAATAAATCAAGTATAAATGCTAGCATTAAAATATAAATTAATAGAAATTAACAATGCAAAAAATGGCTTTAATTGCAGATTAAATGATGCACAAAACAGTGTTAGTTAATTAGAACACAGAAGAAAAAAAAAAAAAATACACCAAAGCTTTGAGAGAAGGAATGAAAAAGCCGACAAAAGATTATAAGAAAAGCTACATTACGTATGTTTAATTAGTATAAGTTGTCATGAAGATAAAAAATGGGGAAGAAACTATTTGAAGATGTACTGATGCAAAATACTAAACATAAAACTGAATACATCCTGCCACAAATTGGACAGTAGATTCTTAGGCATGATCAGTTTAAAGAAAATCTGTCCTATCTCCACAATAAAACTGCTGAAAACCAAAGAAAAAAATCTTTAAAACCCTCAGAGAAAAAATAATATTCCTTATAATTCATTTTCCATAAAAATGAAGGGAATGACATCTTCAAAAAAAATGTCTGTGAAGCTTGAATTCTGTACACAGTAATCGTTTCAGATTCCTATTGCTGCTGTAGTAAACTGTCACAAAATTAGTGACTTACAAAACAAAACAAAAATAGTTATCTTACATTTCTGTGAGGTTAGAAGTCCTAAAATCAAGGTGTCAGTAGAGCTACATTCCTCTGGGAAGTTCTAGGGGAGAATCTGTTTTCTTGCCTTTTCTAGTTTCTAGAGCCTTCATTTCTTGGCTTGTGACTCCTCCCTTTATCTTCAGAGTCCACAGTGCAGCATCTTCAAATCCCTGTCTGACATCTGCTTCTGTCATTACATCTTTTTCTCTCACTCTGAACTCTTGCTTCCTTCGTATAAGAACCCTGTGATTACATTGGGCCTACCTAGATAATCCATGATATACTTCCCACATCAACATTTTTAATGTAATCACATCTAATACAAAGTCCCTTTTGCCATGTAAGGTAACATATTCACAGATCCTGGGTATTAGGATATGGACATCTTTGGTAGATCATCATTCAGCCTACTACAATAATAATATGCTAAAAATGAACATGAAAAATATCTAAACAATTAAAGACCAAGGTAATTGCCTACCAAGGGACCTTTCAGAAAGAAATATTCAGGGTAGTTCTTCAGGCAGAAGAAAAATCATAGGATCACTATGAGTCGGAATTGACTCGATGGCAATGGGTTTTTTGTTTTGGTTCTTAGGAAAAACAGAGTAAGAGAAGAAGGATAGGGCAGGGGAAAGCTAAGGATACTATGGTCTCAGCTGGCCACTAGGTTCAGTTCGATTACATAGGGAACTTCTTGAGTATAAATTTCACTCATAGTTGGTCTCCTTTCAAGATCTCTTTTGTACTTCTGTGTCAATCATTGGCTAAGGGTTGCCCTCAGGGACAATTCAAAGAGAAGGGGATAGCTTACAGCCATTAGCAGTCGACATTTACAGTATGTGTTTGAGTGGTGCAAAGGGTGGACTGTAGTATAGTCTTGTGGTATCCCATTTCCTTTAAGTGAGGTTAAGCATACAACTTAGTCCACTTAGATACACAGGCTTCTAACATTAAGTTAAGACAATTCTGCAGTCACATTTCCTGGGGAAACTTATCAAAGCATTCATTGTCAGTTGAATTGTGTTTCTAAAAAAAGATATATTGAAGACCTAACCCTAAACCCCCAGTACCTATGAATGTGATTGTAGTTGGAAATACAGTTGTTGCATATGTAATCAAGTTAACACTTGGCCATGCTAGCCCCTAATCCAGTGGCTGAGGTCCTTGTAAGAAGAGGAAAATTTTGACACAGGAACATAGAGACACGTAGAGTGAATGCCATAAAATGAAGAAATGGCAAGAATTGCTGGCAGCTACCAGAAGCTAGGGGAGAGACATGGGGCAGATTCTTTTTCAGAGACTCCAGAAGAACATACCTTGCTGACACCTTGATTTCAGACTTCCAGCCTCCAGAATTGAGAGAGAATTCATTTTTGTTGCTTTAAGCTACCCAGTTTTTGGTACTTTGTTACAGCAGACCTAAGAAACTAATACAGCAGGTTTCATAGTTTAAATTCACCAAGGTTGTGATTTATACTTACCATTTCCCATATTTGTCACCCATTCTACATTCACTTTGTCCTTGGATAACATCTCTAATGGTCTAGATGTCTTGACTGATATAGTGACCAATACCTTACACCCGAGGTGTCTTTGTCTCTGGTTACAATGCCCTTAGTAGATCCTGATTGATGTTCCTGCCTATTTACAGTTAAAACCAGGTATGGGAGTATGTATAATAGAATGTGCAAAATGTGCAAAGACCTGGAGTTAGAAAACCGAAAGGAAAGAACACACTCAGTACTTCTCAAGCTGAAAGAACTAAAAAAGAAGAATCAAACCTCGAGTTGCAATATTGAAGGATTCTATGGGCAAAATATTGAATGTAGGAAGCATCAAAAGAAGATGGAAGGAATACACAGAATAACTGTACCAAAAATAATCATTTGGTGTTCAGCTGTTTCAGGAAGGAGCATATGATCAGGAGGCAATGGTACTGAAGGAAGAAGTACAAGCTGCAATGAGGGTATTGGTGAAAAACAAAGCTCCAGGAATTGATGGAATGTAACTGAGATGTTACAACAAACAGATGCAACTCTGGAAGCACTCATTCATCTATGACAAGAAATTTGGAAGACAGGTACCTGACCAACCAACAGGAAGAGGTTCATATTTGTGCCCATTCCAAAGACAGATGATCCAATGGAATGCGGAAATTATCGAACAATATCATTAATATCACACACAAGTAAAATTTTGCTGAAGAGAATTCAAAAACAGTTGGAGCAGTACATCAACAGGGAACTTCCAAAAATTCAAGCCAGACTGAGAAAAAAATATGCAAGAAAGGATATCATTGCTAGTGTCAGATGGCTCTTGACTGAAAGCAGAGAATACCAGAAAGAGTTTACCTGTGTTTTACTGACTATGCAAAGACTTTTAACTGTATAGATCATAACAAATTATGGATAACATTGCAAAGATTGGGAATTCTAGAACACTTAATTGTGTTCATGAGAAACCTGTACATAGACTAAGAGGCAGTTATTAGAACAGAGCAAGGAGATACTTTGGTTTAAAATCAGGAAAGTGTATGTCAGGGCTGTATCCTTTCACTGTACTTATTCAATATGTACGCTAAGCAAATAATCCGAGAAGCTGGACTATATGTACAAGAATGTGTCATCAGGATTGGAGGAAGTCTCATTAACATCCTACAATATGCAGATGACACAACCTTGCTTTGTGAAAATGAAGAGGACTTGAAGCACTTCCTGATGAAGATCAAAGACTTGCCCTCTTCCAGGATAACAGTTTCTGGGTGGTAAGATCTGTGGATTCCATAGTTACAAGTTCAGTATCACACTGTCTCTTCCATAAAGTGGCTCCCTTTGTTGAGGCAAAATTATGTAGAGGAACTTCATGAATCAGGTACTATAGTAGCCTTTGGGCAGTGTACTGGACAATGCCATACATCCAGAAAGGTAGAACCATACTTAAATATGTGCCAGTCTTGGCTGTCTTTACCCCTAGGAACACCATGTTCTGTTAGCCATCTCCAGCAATTTCTACAGATCAGGCCCCCAGGTAACATTTTGATGTTGTGTCCCATTATTGTAATTATGCCCACCTCGTGGTGGTTAAGTGTCACCTAGCCTCTGATATTTTTGGATCCTATCGCCCTCTTTTTAATAGGGAGCCCCGTTCTGTAAACAGTGTCTTCTACCTTTAAACCCAGGTCAGAGAAGGCAGCCGTCACTTAACAATGCCTGAGCCCCCTCATCTGCACATTCCTTATGACCAGTTGACAAAGGAGAAAAAGACCACAGATTTGATTTATAATCTCTCCTTTCCCTCTGCAGGCTCATAACTTTCTCTATCAGTTCATGCTGACATTTGACCTTAATTTTTGGTCAGGTGGACAGGATGCAAGGTGGGAGCAAATCCTGAGAAGGTAAAGTATTTTCTTGTATGGCATCTGCTTCATTTCTTTATAGTCTTCCAACATGTATATTGGCTCAGAGGATTCTGAGAGATTCTGGATATTCAAAATTTTCAAATGAATCCATCCATATACCACTTTGCCTAATCTAATGATCCCACTCCTTCTCTTTGAGGATGCTGAATTTTGCATAAGAAATTTTTTAGCAAAGAACTAACTGAGGGCTAATTATACCTTGGAAAACAGAAAGAAAAATATCTCTATTTGTTTTTCAAATTTCCTAAAATTCTCAGACAATTGAAAGGAATAGGGGAAACGCTAAATATAAGAACTGTGGGATTAGAATGGCTGTTGCTAACAATCATAGATTCACAACTGATATCAAATAATCCTAATTAACTCTGGAGATATATATATATATTTTACTGAGTTATAAACTTAGGATCTGTAGAGTGGTTATCATTAGCCTGACACTTGAATGGAGGAGTAGAAACATCTCTTTGCAAGAGGGGTGAGAAAAGAAAAGAAATTGGTATGTAAAAAGAGTAGAAAAAAAGAGCAAAGATAGCTTCTAATCCTATCCCCTTCCTGAGAGCTTCTGCTTTATATATTAGCCCCTTCTTGGAACCTGAAAAAGCGAAGAACCTACCTAAACCTGCAAATATGAAAACCTGAATTTAGAATATGGGGCCATACATGGTGTTGTGGATATTGGGAGCAGTGGTGAGGAAAGGAGAGAAAATGAAATTTTAAATTTATTAAGCATGTACTCTATCAAGCACTCACTTAGGTACTTTATATCTAAGAGAGAAAATGGCATGAGAAGTACTAGAAAAACAGTAATAAATGCATATTTGAGGCTAAAATCTAGAGATCTCATATGTCTAGATATAAATAAATCACTTTGCCAACACCACCTCTCCTACACTTTATTCTCTCTATTTTCTGTGCACAGACCTCAGTTTATGTTTATTGTGGAAAAATTCTTAGACCAGAAAAATAAACTTTAAAACTTAAATGTGTTATCTTAACAATGCTGGCCCTACAGTATTTAGATCAAAGATTGTGTCTATAAACATTTTATTAAATAATTGTTTAACAGAGGAGTCCTGGTGGCACAAACCTTAAGTACTAGGCCTCTAAAAGAAAGATCAGGGATTGTAATTCAATCATTAGCTCCTTGGGAGAACAGACCTGGCAATCTGCTCTCATAAATATTACAGCCTTAGAAACCCTATGGGCAGTTCTACTCTGTCCTATAGTGTCACTGTGAGTTGAAAATAGACTCTATAGCACTCAACAACAACAAATTATTTAACAAATATGGATTGTCCTTAAGAGGCATATTTACAATTTTATGCCAAGAAGACATTTCATTATGTTGTTATTGTTAGGTGCTGTCGAGTGGGTTTCAACTCATAGTGACCCTATGTAAAACATGATGAAACAGTGCCTGGTCCTGTGCCATCCTCACACTCATTGTTATGTTTGAGCCCATTGTTGCAGCCACTGTGTCAACCCATCTCCTCGAGGGTCTTACTCTTTTTTGCTGACCCTCTACTTTAGCAAGCATGATGTTCTTCTCCAGGAACTTGTCCCTCCTGATAACACGTCCAAAATACATGAGACAAGTCTCACCATTCTCGCTTCTAAGGACCACTCTGGCTGTACTTCATCCAGGATAGACTTGTTGCTTCTTCTAGCAGTCCATGGAATATTCAATATTCTTCACCAGCACCATAATTCAAAGGCATCAGTTCTTCTTTGTCTTCCTTATTTATTGACCAGCTTTCGCATGCATGATCAAAAATATCATGGCTTTGGTCAGGCACACCTTAGTCCTCAAAGTGATACTTTTGCACTTCAACACTAAAAAGAGGTCTTTTGCAGCACATTTGCCCAAGGCAATGCATAGTTTGATTTCTTGACTGTTGTTTTCATGAGTGTTGATTGTGGATCCAAGTAGAATGAAATCCTTGACAACTTCAATATTTTCTCTGTTTATCATGATGTTGCTTATTGGTCCAGGTGTGAGGATTTTTGTTTTCTTTACCTTGAGGTGTAATTCATACTGAATGCTATAGTCTTTGACCCTCTTCAGTAAGTACTTCAAGTCCTCTTCGCTTTCAGCAAGCAAGGTTGTGTTGTCTGCATATGAAATAAATTAAGAAAATATTTTAATAATAAAATATTACTGGAAGTTTTATTAAATTTCATTAATCTACCTCACTGATCATTTTTACATGTATATCAAAAGTTTAATCATTGTAGCTTTATAATATGATTTGATATCTGGAAGTTCATGGTTTTTGCTTTTTAAAATTGTTTTGGCTATTCTGTTTGTTCATCTGTATGGATTTAGCATTATCTGCTAGTTAAAACAATATCTTTTTCTATTTTATTTTTCCATTGTTGAATATATTTAGCTGAAAAGAGAGGGAAAGAAATAATGTTTCCACATTATTGAATTTCCCTATTCAGAAGTATGTATAACTACCTATTTAAGTATTGATTTACCTCTACGTACTTTCATAGTTTGCACCAATAAATCACAAACATTTTTGGTTATATTTATACCTAAATTGTAAATTTATGTGGCTAATGTGAATATTCTTTTGGGCACTGTACTTCGCATTCAACTTTTCTGAAATTGTTGTCAGTATCCCACAGGAGATGATTATCTGAGATAATCCATTCCTTTGTTTCATCTGGATAATGTTTCTATTTCGTTTTTCTATAGAATTTTACAAGCTTTCTTCTTTCTTTGTTCTGTTGTTGTTGTTAGTTACAAAACAAAATGTTTCCCAGTCCTGTGCCATCATAATGATTATTGATGTGTTCGAGTTTATTGTTGTGGCTATGGTATCAATCCATCTTTTTGAAGATTTCCCTTGTTTTCACTGACACTCTACCAAGCATGGTATACTTTTCTTGGCTCAGTTTAATTCAATTTTGCTAAGAGTTGATCTGTAGTTAAAAAATGTGTTGATGTGCTTAGCTCTTTGTATAATTCTCATTTATATCGCATATTCATCTAGTGCTCACTCTTTCACTCAAGTAGGATCTTCTAACTCAAAGCTGGTGTTCAGAGATGGCTACCTACTGTATCGTCTAGAATTTAAGACCCTCATATTGTAACCAGGAGTCAAATCAATTCCTAGCCAACCTATCTTCAATTAATTATGGTAAGGACACTTCTCAGGTTGCCAGGTGTTACCAGCATATTCTCCCTCTCTTCTGTCAGATATTGTTTGTCTCTCAGGCTAAAAATGGAAAACAGTTATTTAGGCGTTTTTAATGATAAAACCAGAGATAACCTCCCAGCTAAGAACATCTAAGTATCTTGGGGAATGGGGGTGTTAGATGAGGTAAGAAAACTCATTTTTTTTTTAAATACTTGAGTGAATTTTCAGGAAATTGAGGGCATTCTCAGAGGAAACATACTATGCTATTAAGGGAATTCAGAGAGGTCAGTGAGCACTAAGGCCAACTTTAACCCTTGGACTAGGTAGGGTCCGTAAGTGAATTAGGAAAAAACTTGCCATGTAGAGGGAGGGTGATGATGAGGATCCACTCCTGTCCCTAGTTCAGCAGGAAGGAAGAATAAAAGGAAAAGCCACCTATAAGAGGCCCTAATCACATGCCCTTAGATGGAGACTGAAATTAATATTACCTACTTAGCCTGTCAGTTTGTCATACTGTGATAGCTGGCATGTTTCTATGATGCTGGAAGTTATGCCACCAGTATTTCAAATACCTGCAGGGTCACCATGGTGGACAGGTTTCAGCTGAGCTTCCAGACTAAGATAGACTAAGAAAAAAGGCTTAGTAATATACTTCCAAAAAATTAGCCTGTGAAAACCCTATGGATTACAGATTATTGTCTGAGGCTTTGATTTACTTTCTTCAAACATGTCATCTGGAAGGACCAATTGCTGGAGAAGGACATCATGTTTGGTAAAGTGGAGGGCCGGTGGAAGCGAGGGTAACCTTCAATGAGATGGACTGATACAATGTCTGCAACAATGGACTCAAACATACCAACAATTATAAAGAATGGTGTAGGACTGGCAACATTTAGTTCTGTTATATTTGGTGTAGCCATGAGTTGGAGCCAATCCCAGTAACAACTTACCATGACAAACCTTCTGCTGAAAATGGATTTTAAAGCCATCTCAGAGTGGCAATGGGCAACAGCTCTAACAGGGAGAGAGGAAAATCCTTTCTGGAATAATGCAAATTACAACTAGAACTCAAAAACTTTTCACAGCTAAAGGTTCTAGAATCATGCACTCAAAACAAAACAAAAGAAGAAAAACAAATGAATGAACCAAAACACCAAAAACACTGATGATATTTCTAGTCTTAGAAACGTTCAAAATCAAAAAGCAAAGGAGATAATTTCATCTTGGATGGTATATTATAAAATACAAAAATATATGAAGTGAGGGGCTAGAATAAATGATATATTTAAGTTTCTTAATTTTATAAATATATAATTTTTAGGACAAACTTCGTGGAAACAGAATATTCAATCATTTTCATTCATTTTTTTCTCAATTCTTTTTCATTACCAAAAAAAATCTATAGAGCTATTTCCCTCATCAACAATTTTCAATCAGCTGTGCTAATTTTGGATAATATTCATGCTTTTATGATGCATGATTTTTTTTATTAATATATACCAAATGATGTACATCTGCCAGTAGAAATAGAATGCTTTGAGAAGGATGAAATACATGATTTCTACAGCACCTGTTACAGCTGGATACCATAAAATAAATTATAAAAACATGTATAAACCATGAAGAATATAAGCTTTAATCTTTTGCAGACAGGATTGCTTATATATATCGTTTTTAAGAAGAACTATGTGGTTGTATATACTTATCTGAAATTTTGTCAGTTAAAACATAATAGAAAAAAACACTTGCAAATGGTGATTACTTAACAGAACTCTAGAAGAAATAAGCAATGACACCTAATCATGAATTATTTCATTATAAAAACCCATGGTATTATTTTCAAACTATGAAGTTTACACATATACCTTTTAAGTGACATAATATATTATCAACTACATCTATAAGATACTCTAATTTTTTCAAAGTTTGAAGAGAAAAATTTGCTATGAAACATTTTATTGCCAATCCCTAATTTTCTCATTGAATTAAGTTGAAAAAAGAAACATGTTTTTCTCTCTCACTTACATTGGATTGCATTTAACATCTCTCTATGGACACCCAGAATATTGATTTTTTTTTCATATCTTTTCTCATAATTAAACAACATTAATATTAACTTTTGACAAAGAACACTGAAGGATCTTTAATTCCTTCTGGAATTTGGATATATACATATCTCTATTCTTTTTTTATTATGCTTAATTTTTGTTTGTGGGTATCTATTATTTTTGTGTTTTTTTCTTCCTTAACACATTTAATAATTTTAAAATTTGACCATTTTGATAGTTCTTAAGATTAAGTGAATCTCCTTGAATGCCTTTTGTGCAAGATTTTTTTTTTTTTGAATTGTGAGGTTAGCTTACTGACTGATTTAGCAGTTTAGTCAAGCAATTGTTACATTTAGTTAAAAAAAGTCAAATAATTTGTTTGATTTTCATGTTTCACTATCAGAATTTGAAACAACATTCATAAAGTCTGCTAACTTTTCTTTTCTCTATTCCTTTGTGGTAAGTCTTTCATCACAAAGTCATTGATCAGCTTAACACATTGATTACAATGGATTTATTAATGACCAAAAGGTAGAAATATTGGTCAAGATTAGTAAAAATAAGAGTTGATTACTTTGAAATAATAATGTTTTCTTCTTAAATGTATTGTTATGCTAATACAATAACATATTTGAAGTTTCTGAGTCGGAATCAAGTTCACAGCAACAAGAATCATACTCCCTGCTGCTTTAATAAATATTTGAATAAAAGAATATATGCAAAACATTATACTTTTATCTGAAACTCTAGGAATTCACATTTATTTAAACGACTAATGAAAATGAAAATGTCTTTTTTATCCTTTGAGTTGCTTGTTTTCTCATCTCTTTCTTGGATTACACATTCTTAAGACCCAGATCTTTCCTTTTATCATGGAAATCTTGGATAAGTCTACTTGTCCGTTTGAAAGCTTCCTCTTCTTTGTTCTTGCTAACCTTTAAAACAACCATCCTTTTATAATTTGCCATGATTCATTGCAGTTGTTTCAGCTTGACTACTTTGTTCCTAGGTTTTAAGGTACTAGACATCATAGCAAGTGATATCAAACACAAGTAAAATTGGGTGACGATAATTCAAAAACAGTTGCAGCAGTACATGACAGAGATGTAGAACAAGCAATATCTTTGTTGACATGATAGATGAATCTTGGCTGAAAGCAGAGAATACCAGAAAGATGTTTACCTGTGTTTATTTACTATGCAAAGGCATTCGACTGTGTGGATCATAACAAATTACGGCTAACCTTATGAAGAACAGGAATTCCAGAACACTTAATTGTGTTCATGCAGAACCTATTCATAGACCAAGAAGAAGTCGTTTGAGCAGAGCAAAGGGATACTGCATGCTTTAAAATCAGGAAAGCTGTGTATCAGAATTTTATACTTTCACCATACTTATTCAATCTGTATGCTGAGAAAATAACCCAAGGAACTGGACGGTATGAAGAACGTGGCACCAGGATTGGAGAAAGACTCATTAAAAACCTGCGATATGCAGATGACACAACTTGATGAAAGTGAAGAGGACTTGAAGAACTTACTGAGGAAGATCAAGGACTACAGCCTTCAGTATGGATTACACTTCAACATAAAGAAAACAAAAATCCTCACAACTGCATCAGTAAGCATCATTATGATAAACGGAGAAAATATTGAAGTTGTAAAGGATTTCATTTTACTTGGATCCACAATCAACACCCATGGAAGCAGTAGTCAAGAAATCGAATGAATTAGGCAAATCTGCTGCAAAAGACTTCTTTAAAGTGTTAAAAAGCAAAGATAACACTTTGAAGAATAAGGTGTGCCTGGCCCAAGCTATGTTTTTTTCAATCTCCTCATAAGCATGAGAAAGCTGGAAAATGAATAAGGAAAACCCAAGAAGAATTGATGCCTTTGAATTATGATGCCAGCAAAGCATACTGAGTATACCATGGACTCTCAGAAAAAAGAACAAATCTGTGCTGGAAGAAGTACAACCAGAATGCTCCTTAGAAGGGAGAATGACGAGACTTCCTCTTACGTACTTCGGACACGTTATCAGGACAGACCAGTCCCTGGATAAGGACATCATGCCTGGTAAAGTAGAGGGTCAGTGAAAAAGAGGAAGACCCTCAATGAGATGTATTGGCACAGTGGCTGCAACAATAGGCTCAAACACAGCAACGATTTTGAGTATAGCTTAGGACTGGGCAGTGTTTCGTTCTGTTGTACATAGGGTTGCTTTGTGTTGGAACCAACTCAAAGGCACCTAACAAAAACAACAAATTATAATTAAATAAATACTTTAAGGAAGAAGTTCTTGATAGTTTCATTTCCTTTTGTTACTAACACCCACTGCCAGTTACCACTGAACTGATTTTGACTTATGTTGACGTGTTGACCCCATGTGTGTCAGAATAGGACTGTGTTCCACAAGGTTTTTTAGTGGCTGTGTTTTCAGAAGTAAATGGATAAGCTTTTCTTCCCAGGTGCCTCTGGGCGGAATCAAACCTCCAATCTTTTGGGTGGACTCAGCTATTCACTCTTTTGGTTAGCAGCTTAGCACATTCTATTGCTTCAATTTTTTTGTTGTTATTATACACTGCACACTAATGAATGCAAATTTTGTCAACACTTGCAATTATTTCTTTAGGCTCCTTGAAAGTGACTTATGTAAAAATACATGAACATTTTAAAATTAAACGCACTAATTTCCAAATGCTTGCCAAAAAATATGTCTATTTATTATGCCACAGTAAAGGATAATAATAATTTTCCTGGAACATTTTTAGTTTTATAAATATTTTTATTTCTTCTCAAGTGGGCCATATGATTGTCAGATTCAAAATGGTCAGTGCAGTCTATTTCAACTCACTAATACCGAGGATATCTAGCTTAAAGAAAACTTAATGTTAAATGTAAAAATAACATATCAAATGCCCAAATATTCACCTTCCAATTTAAGGTATTCTAATTTTTCCCTTGTATATTTATTTTAGAAGATTAAGGAAAATGAAATAATATCTCTAATTTTAATATGACATTTAACATTCTTCAACAAAGCATTCAAGATTTCCATTTTATTAATTTTTCTGTTCATATTTTTAGTTTTGCTAATAATGTATTTTCTTTTTAGCTAAGTATTTTAATATACCGGATATTAGTTGGCTGCTAACCAAAAGGCTGGCAGTTCAAATCCACCAATAGCTCCTTGGAAACCCTATGGGGTAGTTCTACTCTGTTCTAGAGGGTCACTGTAAGTCCGAATTGACTCAATGGCAAGGAGTTTGTTTATTTGTTTTTAATTCTAATTCTATATTCTTTTATGTTTAAAAGCATATCTTCAAGTTATTGTCTTATTATTTTTTTTCCTGTATGGAAAATGTAATTATAATGCAATCAGTGTATTCATCATTGATTATGTGAAGTGCAATTATATATTGTGCTTCTAGATCTTAGTTTAAATACTGCCTATTGTCTTTTTTTTAAATTTGTACATTTTGTCTATGTAATCAAATGATCAGTCACCTGACTTTCAGTTTGTCATAGTGTGGTAGTTTTTATGTTGTTATAATGCTGTAACCATGCCACCGGTATCTCAAATACCACCCATAGTGAACAAGTTTTAGCAGAGCTACCAGACTGACAGATTAGGAAAAACGCTTGGTGGTGTACTTTTGAAAATTAGCCAATGAAAACTTTATGGATACAACAGAAGATTGTTTTATATAATGCTGGAAGATAAGCCCCTAGGTTGGAAGGCACTCAAAATACAGCCAGGAAAGAGCTGCCTCCCCAGGGCAGAGTGAACCTTAACGACATGGATGTAGTTAAGCCTTCTAGACCTTCATTTGCTGATGTAGCATAACTCAAAATGAGAAGCAACAGCTTTAAACACCCATTAATAATTCCAAGGTATAAGGTACAAAGTATGGAAATTTGGAAGTTGTCAAAAATGAAATGGAAGGCTTAAAGATTGATATTCTAAACATTAGTAAGCTGAAAGGGACTGGTATTGGTCACTTTGAATCCAACAATCATATGGTCTACCATGCCAGGAATGACAAATTGAAGAAGATCGACGTTACATTCACTGCAGTAAAAAAAAAAAAAAAAAAAAAAAAAAAATTCAAGATCTATCCTCAAGTACAATGCTGTAAGTGCTAGGTTAATATCCACAGTCCTACAAGGAAAACCAGTTAATGCAACTATTATTCAAATTTACACACCAACCATAAATGCCATAGATGAAGAAATTGATGATTTTTAGGAACTGCCGCAGTCTAAAATTGATCAAACATGCGATCAGGATGCATTGGTAATTATTGGTGATTAGAATGTGAAAGTTGGAGACAAAAAAGAAGGACCAGTAGTTGGAAAATACAGCCTTGGTGATAGGAATAATGCCGTAGAATTGCCTACTCTTTGGTTAGCAGCCAAATGCTTAACCAAATGTACCATCAGAGCCTCAATATGTTGATATGTATGGATAATTTCTCTAAAGCAAACCATCCTTTGATTCCAGGGACAAACACTATTCGTTAATGGTTCACTATTTATAATACACAGCAAAATGTGAATTGCTTAGAATTTTTTTGCATATATACTCACAAACGAGAATCATTTATCATTTTATTTTTGTGCACTGCCCTTGGCAGCTTTACAATTAAGCACTTACTAGCCTCATAAAATTAGGAATTTTTTTTTCTCTCTGAAGATACATAAAAAAATATGTACTATCTCTCTTTGTTATTGTTGTTGTTAGTTGCCATCCAGTCCATTCCAATGCATGGTAACCACATTTGTTACATGTTTTCTTGGCTGTAATCTTAATAAAAGCAGATCACCAGGTCTTTTGTTCTGTGGTATTGCTGGATAGGTTCCAACCTCCAACCTCTAGGTTAGTAGATCAGTGCAAACCATTTGTACCACCTACGGACATTTATCTCTCTTTAAAGGCTGGATAAAACTCATATATCCCTGATTTCTGTTTGTCGGGAAGAAATTTAAACACTTGTTCAGCTGATTTATTCAGTGATTATTGATTTACTCATATTTTTATATTTCTTAGTCAATTCTAGTAAATTGTAATTTTTAAGGAAACTGTCTACTTATTGACTTTTAAATAGTACATATTTTCCTTTTCATTTATCCTTATATATGTTTAAGGTTATGCTCCCATTTATAATCACATCACTGTTGGTAGTGATAATGCTTTGCAACCATAGCGACTAATTCCAAAACTTCTGTGATGCCTAAAGTTTCTTCCATAAAAATCCCCCTACTACTTGCACCCTCTCTCCTTTCTTTTGCTAGTGGATGAAGAGCATTTGTGTTAAAGTTTGGACTGAACAAAACACAAGTGGTAAAGGAGATTATTTTGAATGACAGCCTTATAGTTCTTTTGAAACTCTAAACTATAAGTTATAGTTTGGAAAATGGACACTAACTAAAAGGCCTTAAGATGAAATTTATGAAGTTTAAACACTAACTCAGAGATAACCATATCTCTTTTGATCCTGGTTCTAATATTTCATCTTTTGTGATTAGAGTATATTAATATCCTTTATAACTGTTGTATTTGTCTTTCCACTAGAATTTAAAGCCCATAGCATATATGCTCTAAAGTATATGTCCTAATAATTGTGTATGCTTTAGTTTTCAGGTATTATGGTTTCTTGCAATGTTTTCTTTTGCCTATATTTAACAAACCAAGAGTTTATTTGCAAAGATAGTATGATATATGTTAGGCTTTGTTCTATGCCCTGAAAAGAACAATGATAAATATATAGACACTTTTCTTACTAATCTTACCGTGCATTGTTTGAATAGTATTACCTATTAGATACACCACTCATCTGCCAGTTTTTTGTACTGTAGTGGTTTGCAAGTTACTGTGATGCAATTGCCTCAAATCTGTCTGAAAGCTGGACAATGAATAAGAAAGACCAAAGAAGAATTGATGCATTTGAATTTGGTGTTGGCAAAGAACATTGACTATAACACGGACTGCCAAAAGAATGAACAAATCTGTCTTGGAAGAAGTACAGCCAGAATGCTTCTTAGAAGCAAGGATGGCGAGATTACATCTCAGATACTTTGGACAAGTTGTCAGGAGGGACCAGTCCCTGGAAACAGACATCATTCTTGGTAGAGTAGAGGGTAAGCAAAAAAGAGGAATATAGTTGCTATGAGTCAGAAGCAACTCGACAACACCTAACAACATCTATTAGGTGAAACTGCTTCAGCAATATTCTTACATTAGAACTGTCTAGAACTAACTCTATTTGAATTTTGGAGGTATTGACCTTGGTTGAATTTTCTAGATTGTTATGCCCAAAAGTATTTGTTTTCATGTTCAGAAAGGTATATATATGTTCAGATATATACATATAAATATATGCATATATACAATACTAATATATTATGCTCTTTATAATTTAGTGTTGCTTCGTTAGTGTTAATAAAATTTAAATTTGGTTGTTTGCAATTCAAAAATAGTTTGATACGTTAGAATCCTTCCTCAATATTTCTGTGCCATGAATGATAATATCAGAGATATACTAAACCAGTGCACATGAGCAAAACATTGTTTAAAAGCTTCTAAGTAATGACATTGAATTAGATTTTAATACATTTATATTCGTATGCAATGCATAGCAGAGAAAGCCTGTTTGGTCCAGAAAAAGCATGAAGCACACATACAGAAAGAATTAAAAGATCACAGTCCTGGTTTTATGTTTATGGTTTCAGTGATTCCTGAGACCTAGATGTGTTTCCATGTAGGATTCTATGAGACAACACTGTATTTTTATTATAATTGACCTCTTGCTGAAACGAATTTCAGTTCGTTTCTTTCCCTAATAACCCAAAGACCCCATCTGAAACAATAACTCGTCACCAAGATAAAAGTAGAATTAAGACAATTAGTTATACTAGTTTAGAATATTGGTTATAGAAATTAAGTGATAGTGGTCCTACTTTCCTTAATTCCCTATCTTTGCAAGAAGATATATGAGATTGTAGCTAATGAAGCAAGATGCTAAACTATGAAACATATACTATCACTGACGTATCATCTATTTAAAGTAATTGTAACATTTAAGTAATACATGTGGAAGGCCAGTATGAAACATAGACCTAAAGGCACTGTTGCAGAAATAATGGCTATTTTTTCTTGTGAAATTGATGCAGACCGAAAACTTTCCAGGAGAGAGTTGCTCATGATTCATATTACATAAAGTGTAACCACAGAAAATTCCACATCTCTGAATAAGATTTTGTGGTTTCTCAGGAAAAAGTCTTTAAAAAATTAGAAAAATAGATATTTCTTCATCGAGTATGCCCAAGATGCTTTAACTGCAGACTCATTGGCATCAATAATGTCCTCAGGAATCTACAACTTCCCCATTATGCAGGTGTCATCAGTAGGCTCTGAATGGTGAAATACATGAGTAATTAGAACCCTAACAGCAAAGGACAGAGAGATATATGATTGATACATTATTAAGTGCTCACTTTGTACTAACTGTTCTAAGTGCCTTACTAACATAACAACCATAGGAAAATAAAAAATAAAAATAAACCAGTTGCTGTAGAGTCAATTTCAACTCAGGGAAGCCCCACGTATATCAAAGTAGAACTGTGCTCCATAGTTTTCAATGGCTGATTTTTCAGAAGTAGATCACCAGGTCTTTCTTCCAAGATGCCCCTGAGTGCATTTAAACCCCCAACCTTTCAGTTAGTAGTCAAGTACGTAACTGTTCGTGCCACCCATGGACTCCTATATGAGACAAAGAATTGTTATTATCACCTCTCAGAAACAAGATTGTAATAAATGATGGGCCCATGACCACCTAGTCTGGAGGTGGAGGAGCTGGGATTTGAATTCAGGTAATCTGGATCCAGAGAGTGGTTTCTACATTTGATGGTGCTCTCTTACTGCTATGCAAAGAATACACGCGTGAATAACACAAACACACATTAAAAATATCCTCTGGTGAATGTATAAATTCTCTAATTGTGATTGCATTCATATCTTTCTGTCTTTTACCTCCACAAGGCAGGCTGCCAGGAAAGATAAGGCACTCTAACCTGCAATTGTCTATGCTCAATAATTTGATATATCCCTTTAATAAATATTTGTGAGCACCTCATCAAAAACTAAATACTGTGCATGGCACAATGCAATGAAATATAGACTGTATTTCAGGAGCTTCAAACCAAGGTAGGGTGAGACATTAAACAGTGAATTGTAGAATCAAGCGTCCATCATAGACAGAGACAATGATCGCTAGAGTAAAACAGATGTGAGGGAAGATCACTGAAATAGACTAGTCAGGAAGGGCTTCCAGCAGGAGCTGGGATTTTACCAGACCTATGAGGTATCGAACAATATCATTAATATCACACTCAAGTAAAATTTTGATGAAGATCATTCAAAAGTGGTTGCAGCTGTACATCAACAGGGAAATGCCAGAAATACAAGCTGGATTAAAAAGAGGATGCGGAACCAGGGGTATCATTGTTGATGTCAGATGGATCCTGGCTGAAAGCAGATTAGGTGATCACGGGTCCATCACTTATTACAGTCTTGTTTCTGACAGGTGATAATAACAATTCTTAGTCTCATATAGGAGTCCATGGGTGGCACAGACAATTACATACTTGACTACTAACTGAAGGATGTTTACCTGTGTTTTACTGACTATGTAAAGGCATTCAACTGTGTGGATCATAACGAATTCTTGATAACATTACAAAGAATGGAAATTCCAGAACACTTCATTATAATGTAATGAACATGCCATTTTCATACCACGTGCTGCACAATCACTGGATCGTTCAGGAAATTTGCCAGTCCAGGACCTGAGCCATGTTAATTGACAACTTTTGTATTTTACTGTGTGATTAGAGATGATGTAATCTAGGAAGTATGCATCTGGGCTTTTTTTTTTTTTTTTTTTTTCTGAGATGGTATAGTCTTTGTAGGAACTACCTAGCCTTCTTAGATGAGGTTCTGGAATAAATCAGAATGCCAATCAGATAAATGATTACTATCTCCTGAAATTATGGAGACTTGTAACAAAGAGTTACAATATATGGGGACAGTACTTATATGGCTAAAGTCATCATCAGAGAGTAAATTCTCTGAGTCGGTAGTTCATATTTCTTCCACCTCTGTCTGCTTTAGTTCAGAGCAATGCTAAATGCCATGAAACTTTGATGTTCAACTTTGTGACTACTTGAGTATCCTAGACCTGAAAATGTTAGCAGTGCTACATGTTAACTAAATTTTGCCCCAGTTGTCTTTCTCATTTGAAATCCTCATTTCCATATAATGAATAGTAATATTGCAATCCACATAAGAGCTTGCAGCCTTTGCCTCTTGAGAACCTAGTGAAGGTCAGCATAATTTCCCAATTTCAAGACCTGGGCCATGACCCCTAGCTCCATTTTCCTTCTTACTACTTTCTACCTCTTCTCCCCCTTATTCTCAGATTTCCCTAAAGAACTCTAGATATTTTTCGCAGTGGAGAGACAAATCTTGCTCAGCTCCTATCTCCAAACTTGCATATAAAATCTGTTAAGTGTTTCATCAGAGTAAAAACTATTTAATGTAACTAGAACTATGTCCTTAAATGTCAGTTATGATTAAGAATTCTGCACATCACACTAAAACGCCAGGGAAGTGGGCTGAAGGCTACTTGAGTCACTTCATAAGGTCTTGGTGTGTTGTTTGTTTGTGTCTTTATAAACGTGTATAATGTGAAATACGTATCAGAGGTCATACTTCCAGCAAAAATAAAGTACATACATTTTGGGAAGCCTAGGCGAGCATGAGTTAATTGGTGAGATTGCAATCTCCATGAAGTAGCAGTTCTAAAACCTCTTTTTCTAAGGCCGTTTTTGATAGGATGTATCTCTATGCCAGGTGGTGGATACTTGCAAAGGAACAAAAAAAAAAAAAGCAAGATAGTAGAAATAGTGGATGGCTGAGTTATTGAATACAAGAACATTGGAAGCATTTGAGAGCCATTTGAGAAAGCAGTGTATAATCAATTATACATCAGTCGTCTATTTAATATGAAATAGAAACTTCTTGGATTGGTCATAAGAAAATGTTGGTGCCTTAGAGTAGTAGTCTCCAAAGCACGTTGTCCCATCCCAGGGATATGTGAAAAAATATTAAAACATGTATTTTTCCTTAGTTTATCTCATCAATTTAAATATAATTATGTGTATATTAGTACAGTTGTATGGGCATGTAATTGATGAGTAAAGAACATCCATGTATTAAAGGCATGGCTTATTTTTTTTTTTTTTTTACTTTATTATCATCATTAGGGCAGGATACAAGACTTTTTTAAAAATGGAATTAGAAGTTGCAAACAGTTAATGTAATCAGCTGTTAACCAAAAGATTGGATGGTAGAGTTCACCTAGAGGCACCTCAGAAGAAAGGTCTGGATATCTACTTCCAAAAAAAATCATCTATTAAAAACTCTACGGACCACAGTTCTACTTTGACACACTTGGGGTCTCCAAGAGCTTGAACTGACTGAAGAGCAACTGTTTTTTGGGGAGGTTGAAAGATGTTTTGAGGTGCTAAGCATAAGTGGAGGTTCTTAACTATAACTGAAAACTCCTAAATGGATTTTTCTTAATGTGTCTGTCCACTTGATAAAAACAATGGAATCTCTATTTTGGAAGAAGAAAGCAAAAAGTAATGTTCTATGGCCAGGGAAAGTTCAAAACGTGTATCTTTAGTCATCTCCTTTTAATCTGCCTAGTCTTAAAATAACACTTTTTGCTCACTTTGTGCAAAATGTATGTGTTAATAGGCACACACACACGTAAATGAAATATGGTTTCACAAAAAAGCAATGGCTATGATAGAAATAACCAATAAATATCCTACATTGTAAAATGGCAAGTGTGTTTTTATGTAGAGAATATTTTATGACCTAAACTTTTGTGAAATAAGAATGACTGAGAGAAGGCCGCGGTATATTGTAGTGAAAAATATATAGAGTCTTATTTAATATAGTGTGTTTTTAAAAACTCCTTTGACTTTTCTGAGGCACTTGAAAAAGAAATGACTCTTCATTTTATACAACAAATAACATTACGCCACTCACTTGTACTTCTACCATTAGATTTGTCAATAACATTCAACGTTGCATGCCACTTCTTTTGAAAATTTTTAACTGTAGCTGGAAAATTCACATTTTTTGAATTCTTAACATTTTAAAATTACTTTCTCAAAGCACTATTTTCAACAATTCATTGTCATAAGATAGGCATTATATATGGATCACTTTCAGATCTCAGGAGAGTCTAGGTAAATATATTGGAATAATTATGTCCAGTGTGCATTTCAATAAACCAGTTTATATTAAAAAAAATCTGTAATACAGTTGAAAATCTCACTACTGTGGTACTGTAATATTATTGTATAGATGTCACCACATTTTATAAAGCACAACAAAGTGAGTTATGGTCAATAAATAATTTGGGTAACACTAGAGTTAGATAACCATAGACCTCACATCAAAACCAAGAGTTTGTGTGTATTAATGTCCTGAAGAAATTTCAATTACGTTTAATTTTGTTGCAGAATTACATTTCCTTACCAGTTTTAACTATTGACAATATACTACTAATCAGGTTTCCTGCATTGCTAATAGTTCTGTTAGGATATTTTAGAAATGAATTCCACTTCCGTGACTTTGAAGTCAGGTGTAATCCACTTTTAATAATCGCAAATATGTTAAAATACTTAAAATAAAATCAGGATATTCGAGGCAATTAGATATAACAGATAATGAATAATTGTACTTATCCTTAAAAAGATTATTCAACTAACAAAATCTTTTCATTCTTGTACTTTTTTTTTCAAATAAAAATTTTTAACTTATACAAACTTTTCAGAGATAGAGTTGCTGGGAAATGGAAAGTACACCTGAATCAATAATAAATTAACTTATGTTTTAATGCACCTAATTGTATCCCAAAGGCCTGAAACTACCCAATGCTGTTTTCACAAAAATCTAAGTTATTCTAAAGAGAGTAGTTTCTTCACTATGAGACTCAAATTCATTTTGTATAAGTATCCCACTGATATTTGACAGTTAGTTTTCGGGTGTATTTATATTTGAATGTCTTTCTGTTTTATTTATTATGAACCTTTTGAAGGTATAAAAATTATACTTCCTGTATGTTGTAAAGTATAAGATTGATCTCTATGGTATTATTTAATTGCTGATAATAATGCTAAAAACACCCGCCTACATACCTCTGAGAATACTTTGGTGATTAATGAGGTATATTTAAATCATTTGAGATTCAGAAATGAAAGATTCTATATAAACACAAGACTTCATGCTGTTATTATTAAAATCTAGACATTTCTGATATAACTTCATAACCATTTCACAGAATTTATTGGCCAAGAAAATTATCTGGGTAAAATGAAAAGAGCATTTCAATGTTTCAAATACTGAGTATACTCAAAAACTTTCTTTGAGTCTATGTACATAAAATAGACACTAAGGGATAACAATATTGTAGGTCGTCTTCACTTTAGAGATAAAGAAATTATGGTCAAAATCACAGAAAACAGAACAAAAAGTTGAAGAGTCTTGCTAAGGTAACAAGTTAGTGGCAAATTTGGACTGAAACCTGACTCTCTTTATCAGTTTCCCCTCCCTCCCTAAAATAAGCAAGCAAACTCCCCTGCTTCCACATGTTCTTCAATTGAAAAGGTCTACTCACTCCTGAAAAGCTCTTGTGTTAAAATAAACTTTGCAATTTCTTTTTATTTGCCACTAGATTTATTGCCTTTAATTAACCCACTGCCTTATCAGAAGGATGTGTGAAAATTGTCTCTTTGCTCTTCTCAGCTTCTGGCAGGTTATCAAGCAACACTGTCTGTTTTACTGTGCAATACAGCCTGAACACGCTCATCACTACAACTTCTCTCACTTCCTGACTAAAGCCTCCAGTTGACAGCATTTCCCCTTCATGAGATCTCCCATCTCAGATTTTATTTAACCCTATTGTTGCTTGGTCTTAACTTGTTCTTCTCCAAATTAAAAGTGCTCTTTAAAGAAGGGATTCAAACCCAATGGAAAGCACCAGAAAATTCACAGGTTATTGAAAGATATGCTAGAACTTCTGTCCGTATTTATTAAAATTTAGAAAGAAGGAAAACTTTACTAATATTCAGTAAATGGATTGACTCTGGCACTTTGTCCATGTATGAGATTGTCAGTTTTCTTTTACAATTTAGAAAATATACAGAAGCAAGAATAGAATTTGTACAAGGAGAAGTGATGGAATGTGGTGCTCTTATTCAAGTGTTGCTTTCAGTATATTATGAGTTATTGCATTTTACAGGTAACCATTTAAGTGAATATAGGAATTATCTTACTATAGTCATTAAAACATTTAATAAAAAGACAGGTAGTGACCAAGAAAATTGTGCTTTTTTTTGTTTGTTTGTTTGCTTCTTTAATTTTTTACTTTTTGCCATTCAGAGATTTACTGATTATATTGTGGGAAAGTACTTAAAACAGCTGCCGAACTTCAAAGATGCAGTCTAAACTAAACAGGTATTCCATTTGACTTCAGCTTCCAGCGATATACAGTTCACCCACTTTTTCCTATTTTTCCCACTAAGAACAACTAAAAACCCTTGACGTTGCTGAAGAAGCCAGCAACCCATAAACACAAACGACTGCAGAAAGAAAAAAAATAAAAGCCTCAAAACAAGAAAACGGGTAGCGTAACAAGGCAGAAAACTTTTACACAATAATCGTTCTATTTTAGGCAAACACCATAGAAAAAACTGTGGTCCTACTCCACCCCCAACAGTAAAGGCCAAGTAGGGAGTCTATACGTCTACCTTCATTAGTCTAAAATGTGGGATAAATGTCCATGAGTGCAATTGCTATGTTAAGTGCACATATATGTTTATCGTCTTAAGAAATTGATTTTATCATAGTGGTTGTACTATTTTATATTTCTAACAGCAATGTGTGAAAGATCCTGTATCTTCACATCTATGCCAGCATTTGGTACAGCAATACTTTTTTTTTTAGCCACTCTAATTAGTGACATTTCATCCAGGATTTGTTTTTAAAAATTATAAATCAGAACAAGCTTCCAGTTCTCCAATGTGTCCATGGCATTTAGAATAAAATCCTCACTTTTTATTCTACTTTATCATGCCCTAATATCATAGCATGGTATTAGCCAGTCTCCCTCACCTCTTCTCAAAACCCTTCTCTTTTGGACTATTTCACTAAAGACATGTCAATCCTTTCTTTGTGTCTATCTTAGAAAATGTTTTAGTCAGATTACTGACAGAAAAGATATAGCACATTCGAATTGATACTTGAAAAAGACCTTACAAAAGACATTTGTATAAAGTTTGGGGCTGAATTTAAGAAAACCAGCAAGGAACAGTGTAGTACCTGGGACTTCTTGGGAGGGCAGGCTGAATATCACATATAGTCTAATACAGGGAGAGGTTATAGGAACTCAGAGGAGAGATGTACAGCTAGTGCTTACTGGCATTACCTATGGATTTTTGTAGAAGGAAACAGCCAACTCACCGAGAGCTAGAACTGATAGAAGCAGAGAATAAATACCTTGAATTTACTCTACTGAATTACTGATGGATAGCCAAATCCATTGGGAAGCCTTAGGGCAAAAGAATCCATTAATGCAGTCAATAGAAGACAGCTTTTGGGTGTAGAAATATGGTTCCTTAGGGATGCCGTAACAAAATATCACAAAGGGGATGGGTTTAAAGAGCAGAAATTTATTTTCTTATAGTACTGAAGGCCAGGAATCTGAAATCAGAGTGTTGATTCCTCCTGAAGACTCTGAAAGAGAATCTGTTCCATGCCTCTCCTCTAGCTTGTGGTGAGGCTGGCTGATCCTTGATGTTCCTAGACTTGCAGACACATCTTCACATGGCCAGAGTCTCTCTGTTTCCATGTTTGTTCTTCTCTTATATAAGACACAACTTGGATATGGTTAAGACCTACCTTACTCTGGTATGACCTCATGTTTTCTTATAACATCTTCAAAGATCTAGTTTCCATACAAGATCACTTACAAAAGTACCAGAGTTTAGGACTTCAGCATATCTTTTTTGGAGCCACAATGCAATTGATAACAGTGGATATGAGTAGATCTGAAGGCACAAATGAGAGGTACTCAGAACAGAGCCTTTACATTTATTGTTCACTCTGTCATGATTCATCCTTCAGGTCAATTTAATTTTATATTAAATGTCAAATCATCACAATGTCCTTCTCAGAGCATCCAAAGAAGCCATCCAGTCACTCTCATTTTCATACTTTAAATTACTTCAAAAGCTTATGGGTATATATTTTTTTTATGGTTGGGTTGTTTGTTGATTGTCATTGTAAGATCAGGAACTTTGGTTCATTTCTGGATCACTAGGGCCTACAAAAGTGCGTAGCACATAGCAAGACTTCCATGTCTAGGAAGTTACCCCTCTCTAGTGTGTTTTTGATAAGAGGGATTTGTCTAACATCTACTCCTCTCTCTGAGGACTCCTCCTGTTCCTCCTCTGGTCACTATTTGTCTCACTTGGAAACACTTTTAGGGAGGACCGTAAAACTACTCATTGCTTATTTCCATGTAGAAGAAACCTTATTATAGCGACAGGCATTGCCTCTTACTCATTTTCTCTAGCCCAGGGCTGATGACTTCTCTGATGAATTTGGAAAAGAAACTAAAGATTCATGATTCAGCTGTGCGTCCTCATAGGATCTGCCTGTCTGCAGATCTGTGCTTACATATCTGCAGATCTAAGCAGATAATATGCTTATCTGCTGCTTCATCGTGGCAATTATGTTTTCTAGCTCTGCCAATGACTCGTTTATTTGATGTGTCTTATTAGTGAGACCTGGTTGCACAGTGGTTAAGAGCTCAGCTGCTAACCAAAAGGTAGGTAGTTCAAATCCACCAGCCTCTCCTTGGAAACCCTATGAGGCAGTTCTACTCTGTCCTACAGCATCACTATGAGTTGTAATTGACTAGATGGCAATGATTTTGGGTTTTTCTTGGTTTATTAGGGTGCAGTAACACCATCTTTATTTGCCTTCCCAGACAAGCCTACACTGTCCAAAAGCTTTATCAGTAATAAAGTTAACATTTTCATATATCTATGCCCAATTCCTATGTCTATCTCTCAGTTGGTTCTAGAATCAAGAAAGAAGAAAGATACTATTTATTTGATCCCTTAAAACTCCATAGTCATAACCTAGAACTCGTAAGCAACCATTGCTGTAGATACTGCTTCATTTTTCCAATAAAGAATGAAGATGCGGTAGATTGGGCTTCCCTGTTGGGACCTAGCCTTTGATTTCTTTTAACACGGCACAAAACACAAGGCTTGTATAAGAGAAATTTTAAATTGTATGCACCTTAAGAACATCTTAGCACCATAAGAAAATCACACAATTATAAGCTCATTCATAATTGGGACATCCCTGTGCCACCTCCCACCTCTTCTTTTGGGAGCCTATTTTCTCCAAGAAAATAAAGAAATGAATGAAAAATGCTGCCATTAACAAATTGTCCCCAGCTATGATGGTCTTGTCTATACATTAAACAACAACAGCAACAACAAAAAATCAAACCAGTTGTCATCAAGTGCATTCTGGCTCATGGCCTACCCCATGTGTTTCAGAATAGAACTACACTCATAGGGTTATCAGTGAGTGTAGATCACCAGGCCTTTCTTCCAGAGTACCTCTGGGTGGCTTTGGACTGCAAATCTTTCCGTTAGTAGCCAAGTGCTTACCATTTGCATTACCCAGGGACTCCATCTATACATTAGGTCATGTATTTTCCACTATTACATATACTCTGCTCAAAAATACATGTCAAAAGTATTTAAAGAAAAGTAGTTTGTAGGGGAAGTTATGGTTGTCCCATACCTCTCTTTAGCACATTACTTCCAACAGACAGAAAGGGAGGCGTTTTCTTTCTTTCTTTCTTTTTCCTTTTTTTGTATTGGAGTTTTGATACAATTGTTTTTTGTATCGTATGCAGGATATACAATGATGTCTGCGTTTACCATTTTCAACAGGTTGTTTTTGAAATAACTAGTACTCATGTAAGAAATAATTCAGGTAGGAAAACTCACACTAGAGTGGCAGTGAACATTGGCCATGGTTGGTGGCCTTCTGTAGTGATAAGATGCTTTTGAAATGATCCTGTGACATCACCTCTGGATGCAGGGGTTGGGATGTACATTCTACAAGTTTGCATGTACATTCTAAGGAGAAGATAACTTGAAAACACAGTTTAAAATCATATCACTTACAAAATGAAGGAGTAAAATATTTCAGAAATAAGGGCCCAATAAGTGATACAGTGGCTATTGGCAACTTAAATCATACTATACTGTAACCTTAAAACAAACCAACAGAAGAACAAAAAATAGACATCTATTGTTTTGTTTAACATTTCTTAATCATTAAACACATTGAATATTAACAAATCACAATAAGCTTTATCATTAAAAATACTTTAATCCTCATATTAAAACATTTTTATATCTAATGTGGTTATGTTATTTTAAAAATTTATTTATGACATAAAAAAATTCGTATTCTGTCTGGAAACAAATACAATTAATTCTCCCTGAATGCTTTGTATAATTTTCACAGGAAGTCTTCTGGTGTAGTTTTATGTTCATGTTTTGGTCACTAACATCCTTTTATATTTATTCGTTTTTGCAAAAATGTTTCTTAAATAGTTTTGTGTTACTACCAGTTCATGTTAAAGTGGGCAGACTACAGAATTGCGGCTTCTAAAAAGTTACTTCTAACAAGAAGAACATTTTTCAACTTAACAATTAACTATACACTGAATAAAATTACAAATATGTACTATTAATATTGTAAGCTAATTCTTGAGATTACTTTTCCATTAATAGAAACACTATCATTTTTATATTAATTATAATGAGAATCAATGTATTCATACAATTTTTTACTTGTTAAAAAAATTTGTGAATCAGTTACAGCAGTAGAGTGAGACTTAATATATAGCTTCAAAAAGGCAACAAAATTTCTGAAGTATTCACTTACAGAAACCCATGGATAAGAAAAAGAAAAGAAGGTGGAGGAGTAAGAGAAAGAGAAAATGGAGAAGAAAACTATTTTCAATCTCTAAACGAATTAAGTTTGCATTTATGTATGGGGAAATACATCATTTGAAATGGTTGTTTGTCAATGTGTCTACTGGGTTTTGACCTAAAATTTGTTCCTTTTTAGCTGCAGTGCAGTCTATCATCAAACTTCTCCGATTATGTGAATTTCACCTTCCAGTGTAATTCAAAAAGGGATCTGAATTTTAGTTTTAAGAACACTGCTTGCTTGTTTGATTGTGCTTTTCATTATATTGTTCCCAGCCAAGACGCCTCTCCTTAGTTAACAAAAACATTCTAGTGATTTTCCTTCACAATTTACAGAATTGGTTTTAAAGTGTTGCTTCAAGAGTGATAGTTTCACATAGTTGTTGCTAGGAATTTACTTGCACAAAAGATGCTACTTTCTAGGCTTATTTGCATTTTCACAATAATTAAAACACATTTTAAGCATTTACTTAAATTATTTTTTTTATGCTGAGAGACACTGCTTTCTTCTACTCTACTGGTTATGAATGGGGTAATGTTATTGTATCATTCACTGTCAATTTCATTGTGGCGACATCAACATTATGTCAGTCATAGTCTTTATTCTTTCACATGGTATACAGAATTAAGTTGTTCTCTGCACATTTCACTAGTTTCAACCTACTGCCTCAGGAATCATGTTTTTAACAACCTGTCTATTTTCCTCCTTAAAGAATACTGACATCACAAAAACTTGATATGATAAACTGAAAAGAATACAACCTTATCTTTGCAGCATTCTTGCCCAAAATGCACAACCTCTCTCCAATCATCAGAAAGCATTGGGCAAAACCAAATTGAGAGATATGTTATGAAATAGCTGATCAGTACTCTTCAAAAGCATCAATCAAGGTCAGGAAAGACAGGAAAGACTGAGAAAAACTTACATGTTGGAGGAATCGAAGGAGAAATATTTAAATGCAATGTGGGATCCTAGATAGGATCCTAGAAAATAAGACACTAGTGAGAAAGTAAGTGAAATTTGAATAAGATCTGCAGTTTAGTAAATAATATTGAAGCAATGCTAATTTTCTGTTCTTGATAATTTTCCTTGTTGTTGTTGTTAGGTGCCGTCGAGTTGATTCAACTCATAGCCACCTCATGTGACAGAGCAGAACTATCCCTTAGGGTTTTCTAGGCTGTAATCTTTATGGAAGCAGATCATCAGATCTTTCTCCTACAGAGTGTTGGATGGGTTCGAACTACAGACCTTTTGGTTAACAGTCAAGCATTTAACCGTCGCGCCACCAGGGCTCCTTGGATAATTGTTTTATGGCCATGTAAACTGTTAACTGGAAGGGAAACAGAGTGAGGGACATAAAGGAACTCTTTGTACTATTGTTGCAATAATTTGGAAAGCTTATAATTAGTCCAACATTTTTTAAAGGTTTTAAAGTATATGATTTTTTATTACATGTTTAAAAACTCAGAAAAGAAGGATATGACCACACAGATCAGAATTTTCTTTTATTTTTTTTTTATGCTTTTGGTGCTCTTCATACAGTAGGATAAGATAGTACAGCATATCTATACTTTCCAAAATTTAAAAAAAAAAGAACCAAATTACAAGAGGAAGCTAAACTGATCTCTGGGAGACAATGTGCGTGACTGTCCAGTCTTCCATATGTCAGTTTATCTTCTGCTCTAGAGGACTAACTAAGAGTCAGAATTGACTTCACGGCAATGGGTTTGTTTTTTAAGAGGACTAGCATTACCTATGTAAGCTGGTGATGGCAGTTCCTTTTATTTTGTTGTAGTAGCGAACCCTGTTGACTCTAACACTAGTGGAGTGATTGACTCAAGATGACACTGGCAAAGGATATGAGTTTCTTTAACATGGATGATGTATGCAACTTGTACATATCTATCTCTATAATGAGCAAGTTAGGCAGCAGCAATCTGTTTAAATTGATTATCCATGAACTCCAAGAACTCAAGGAGGATGGGGGAGAGGGTGGTGAGGATCCTACAGATCCTTCGTAAGATTCCTTGCCTTCTCACAGACATTTTTATACCCATCCAGAACTTTTCTGGAGACTTGGGCTTTGAGCACGACTTCCTGGCAGATCAAGTTACTAGCACATGTTTAATCTATCTGCCAGATTGAGTGAAAGAAAGTTCCATTCCTCACAAGTACTTTGCCCTTAGAAGGTCCAAAAGTTAGGCCAAATTAAAGTCTATGCATGCAATCACCCTGACACTAATATTCAGTGTTCTCACAATAAAACCTCAGTAGGCTTATCCGTCTCTCCTTCTCTAAACATTTCTTATATCTTAGGTAGAAAACAAATGCCTCTCAGTATTATCAGTTAAGTCTTTTATCTACCCAAAGGTGACAGGATATTATTTTATCAAATAAAGTAAGTCAAAGTATTTCACCTTCACTTGTTAATTAAATGATTTTTGTCCCTTCATCTCCCCACCAAACCCCTGTCTGTTAAGGTGAAAAATAAAGCACAAATTGGTTTGTTTATTCTCTGACTTAGCAATCCAGGGTTCACTTAATGCAAAGGTTTCCAAATTTTGCTGGATATAGAACTACCAGGGGAGCTTATTAAAACCCTGATACCCAGGTTACATCCCATAACAAAAGAATCAGAATGTAGGGGTGGGAACCAGGCATCAATATTTTAGAGCAACTTTGCAAATAAAATAAGTTAAAAAAACTTTCTGCTGCAAAGCACTTAAAAATTCTGAATGAACCAAAATAAATATACTTTAAAAGTTATTGCTGACTTCCCAGCAACATGGCGCTCTAGGCAGAAGCACAACGCCGTCCCTCCACAGCAAAGATCTGGAAAACTAAGCCAAACAGAGAAAACAGCAATCCTGAAATTCTAAGCACCAAATGAAGAGATAAAGAACCCAGTCAAGCACCATATGGAGTGAGAAACTGACAGAGAACGGAGAGCAAAGAGAGACTCATACAGAGGTCCCCTAACAGCTAACGCAGTGAGGATCTGCCATCTTGGACTCCTATCGGAGACCAGCAAACGGGGGTACGAGAAAGCAGCTTAATAGAGCTTCCAGCAAAAGACAGAACAACCAGTAAACGGTGATATATGCTTTCCCACCCCCCACCCTTCTTTACCCCCACTCAGCCTCCTCTGCTTCCCACAGCCACATTCTCTTGGCCCAGAAGAACTGGCTGCTTGGGTTCCACCCACCCGCACCGGCCAACTCCCTGAGTGCCATTTGTTGGCTGCTGGTATTGCTTTTTTCCACCTCCTTTTGATTTTTTCCTTATCTCTCACCACCTCTCCCTCCTTTCTTTCTAATACCTGGCTCCATGCACCATCTTTGCTTCTTCCTGAAAGGCTGTGAAACTCCGCTTGACTGTGAAACTGCTTACCATCCCATGTTGCCAAGCTGGTGGGATCCCGGGGCTTTTTGTCTGTTTGTTTTGAATTGTTCATTTGTTTTCTTTTTTTTTTTCTCTAATTGGGAGCCAGTTCTAGCCGGGCAGTACCGTGCAGCTTGGGACCGACCCTCTCAGTTTGCACAGATGTGCAGAGGGATCCATGAGGGCATTTCTTTTTCTTTTTTCATGTTTTTTTTTGATGGGTTTTTCTTGTTCTTTTTTTTTTTTTTTTAATACATTTTGTTTCATTTTCCCCTTTTGTCTTTCTTCATTACTCAGTTTCTCATCTCTCTATACTTTCCTTCCCTTCCTGTCCCCTGAATACCTGGCGCTGAGTGACAGCTCTATGCCTTATAGCCAGGCTGTACTTCAACGCCTGGGAGCAACTTCCCCAGACCTCGTAGCTGCACTGGTGGGATCCCTGAGAGCTTTTCTTTTCTTTAATCTTTCTAATGTTTATTTATTCATTTTTTCTTTTTTTTTCTTCTTCTTCTCCTTTTTGTTTTTCTCCATTTCATAGTCTCACATCTTTTCACTCCAAAAAAAGCCCCCAGCACTCTTTTTTGTTTATTAGTATGTTTTTGACTCCTGTTCCCCTCTCCTCTCTCCCATAACCATCTTAGCTCCACACATCACAATCTCCCCCCTCCATCCTGCCTACATTCACCGTACCCTTAACATCACACCACCAAGCAGCACAGGTATAGCTTACCGGAACCTGCCTTGCATTGATTAGCCACCCTCCCTGGTGGCCGTAGTAAGTGCAACAAACAACCCATCCCAGCAACTCCTCATTAGCTAGACCTGTCCCACTCTACCATATCTGAGCTACTGATTCTGCAATTGGAGAAGGAGGTGAAAACTATTGTGCACACAGACAAGCAAACAACAAAGAACACACAGCCAGACTGCTCAGACAAAGCCAAATAAAACAAAAAAGGACAAAACAAACAAATCTATAATCAATAAATGAGAAAAATAATGACTGAATGCCCCAAAGACAGCAGACAATATCAAAACATTTACAAAAACAGGACAAGATGGTTCCAGTATGCATCCAAAATAAAACACCAGGTGACTTTCCAGTAGAAGAAAAGTCACTAGAACTACCTGATAGGGAATTCAAATCTCTAACACCCATAATTATCCAAGAGTTATAACAAAAAGCAGACAAAAATGAGGAAAAAATAGATAAATTCATGGAAAATACAGACAAAAAATTGGAAGAATTCAGGAAAATAATGGAGGAACAAAATGCCAAAATAAATTCACAATTAGAAATCATATAAAAACAACAATTAGAAATCCAAAAGATAAACAACAAGAATTCAGAAATGGACAGTGTCATAGAAGGGCTGAGAAGCAGATTTGAAACAGTGGAAGACAGGATCAGTGGAATTGAAGACAAACACTTGGAAACAACTCTGTTTCAGGAAAACTCAGAAAAAAGAACAAAGAAAAATGAAGAGACCCTGAGAATTATGTGGGATACAATCAAAAGCAAAAATTTGAGAGTGATCAGAGTTCCAGCACAGGGGGAGAAAACAGAAAACACAGAGAGGATCATTGAAGAACTGCTGACAGAAAACTTCCCCAGTATCATGAAAGATGAAAAGCTGGCCACCAAAATCTCAACGAAACCCATATAGGATAGACCCCAAAAGAAAAGCACCAAGGCATATCATAATCACACTCGCCAAAACCAAAGACAAACAAAGAATCCTGAGAGCAGCTCAAGAAAAACAAACAGTCAGGTACAGAGGAGAAACAATAAAGCTAAGCTCAGATTATTTGGCAGAAACCATGCAGGGAAGAAGTCAATGGGATGACATATATAAAACCTTGAAAGAAAAAAATTGCCAGCCAAGGATACTATACCCCGCAAAACTCTCGTTCAAATATGATGGTGAAATTAGATCATTTCCAGATGAACAGAAATGAAGGGACTAAGTAAAAACCAAACCAAAATTACAAGAATTGATCTTAGAACAAACAACTTCAGCTCACAGGCTGAATCTAGAATGCAGGATCATACCAGCCAGATAGCAATCTAGGAAATGAACTCTCAAGGACTATCCAAAACCAAAATAAATACAACAGGGGATCAGAGCAGATAATCTGTAAATAGCAACAACATCAGAACAATAAAAAAGGGAATAAATGGTGTAGCTATAGAATGTTTTAGTAGAGAGTAAGGTAGGCAACCCCAAGTAACAATAGATTGCTTCAAACTTATAAAGACAAGGGTAAATTTCACGGCTACCACAAAGAAAGTTAACAAACCTACTCATAAAAATAAAGAGGAAAAACATAAGGTCTCAGTAAAAACAAAACCTACAAAAACAAAAGAAATGGAAAAAAGTCCACAGGCACAAGGAATTAAGCATAGGAGAGTAAGATGAACAAGGAAAATGTTGGTGCAAGAAAAAACAGCACTACAAAATGACAGCAATAAACTCACATCTATCAATAATTACACTGAATGTAAATGGCCTCAATGCACCCATAAAAAGATGGAGAGTGATAGAACGGATAAAAAAAAGCAGGATCCATAAATATGCTGTCTACAGGAGACACACTTTAGAAACAAAGATTTAAATTTATTAAAAATCAAAGGTTGGAAAAAATATATCAAGCAAACAATTACCAAAAAAGGGTACGAGTGGCAATACTAATCTCAGTAAAATAGACTTTAAAACAAAAGCTGTCATAAAAGACAAAGAAGGACACTATATAATGATTAAGGAGACAATACATCATGAAGACATAACCAAAATAAACATCTGTGCATCCAATGACAGGGCTCTAAAATACATAAAATAAACTCTAACAGCCCTGAAAAGAGAAATTGACAGTTCCACAATAATAGTAGAGACTTCAACACAACTCTTTCAGTAATGGACAGAACATCTAAAAAGAAACTCAGTGAAGATATAGAAGCCAGCTTGACCTCATAGACATATAGAACACTCCATCCAACCGCTGCAAAGTACACATTCTTTTCCAATGCACATGGAACATTCTCCAGAATAGACCACATCTTAGGTCACAGAGCAATCCTCAAAAAGATCCAAAACGCTGAGATAATACAAACTATCTTCTCTGACCACAATGCCATCAAGGTAGGAAATAACAACAGAAAGAGCAAGGAAAAAAATCAATTACATGGAAACTGAATAATACCCTGCTAACAAACCACTGGGTAATAGAAGAAATCAGAGATGGAATTAAAAAATTCCTAGAATCAAACGAGAATGAAAACACATCATAGCAAAACCCTTGAGATACAGCAAAAGCAATCCTCAGAGGACAATTTATAGCAGTGGATGCACACATCAAAAAAGAAGAAAGGGACAAAATCAAAACATTAACTACAGAACTCAAATAAATAGAAAGAGAACAGCAAAGGGAAAAAAAAACTCCACAGCCTCCAGAAGAAAGGAAATAGTAAAGATCAGAGCAGAAATAAATGAAATAGAGAATTAAAAAACAGTAGAAAGAATAAACAAAACCAAAAGTTGATTCTTTGAAAGAATCAACAAAATCAACAAAACACTGGCCAGACTTACAAAAGAAAAACAGGAGGGGATGCAAATAACCCAAATAAGAACAGAAATGGGTGACATTACAACAGCCCCAACTAAAATAAAAAGGATCAAACAGAATATTATGAAAAAATATACTTCAACAAATTTGAAAACCTAGAGGAAATGGATAAATTTCTACAAACACACTACCTACCCAAACAACCACAAAGTGATGTTGAAAATCTGAACAGACCCATAACAAGAGAAGAGATTGAAAAGGTAATAAAAATAACTCCCAAGCAAAAAAAGCCCTGGCCCAGATGGCTTCACTGGAGAATTCTACAAAACATTAAGATAAGATATTGTACCAGTACAACTCAAAGTATTTCAGAGCATAGAAAAGGAAGCAACACTTCTAAATTTATTCTATAAGCCAGCATAACCCTGATATCAAAATCAGTCAAAGACCAACACAGAAAAAGAAAATTACAGACCAATATCTCTCATGAATATAGATGCAAAAATTCTTAACAAAATTCTAGCCAATAGAATTCAGCATCATATCAAAAAAATAATACACCAATACCAAGTAGAATTCATACCAGGTATGCAAGGATGGTTCAGCATTAGAAAATCAATCAACATAATCTACCACATAAACAAAAGGAAAGAAAAGAATCACGTAATCATCTCAATTGACACAGAAAAAGCATTCAACAATGTCCAACACCCATTCCTGGTAAAAACTCTCAATAAATTAGGTACAGAAAGGAAATTTCTCAACATAATAAAGCGTATCTATGCAAAACCAACAACCAACATCATTCTTAATGGAGAGAGGCTGAAAACATTCCCCTTGAGAACAGGAACAAGACAAGGATGCCCTTTATCACCACTCCCATTTAACATTGTGCTGGAAGTTCTAGCTAGAGCAATAAGGCAAGGAAAAGAAAGAAAGGGCATCCAAATTGGTAATGAAGAAGTGAAACTGTCCCTCTCTGTGGATGATATGATACTATACATAGAAAACCCTAAAGACTCCAGGAGAAATCTACTGGAACTAATAGAAAGATTCAACAGAGTAGCAGAATACAAGATAAACATACAAAAATCAGTTGGATTCCTATACACCAATAAAGAGAAGGATGAAAAGGAAATCAGGAGAATAATACCATTTATAATAGCCCCTAAAAAAATTAAATACTTAAGAATAAATCTAACCAGGGATGTAAAAGACTTATACACAGAGAACTGCAAACTGCTACTGCAAGAGACCAAAGGGATCCACATAAATGGAAAAACATACTACGCTCATGGATAGATAGACTCAACATTGTGAAAATGACAATTCTACCCAAAGCAATTTACAAATACAATGCAATCCCGATCCAAATACCAACAATGTTATTCAAAGAGATGGAAAAACTAACCATTAATTTTATATGGAAAGGGAAGATGCCCTGAATAAGTAAAGCACTACTGAAGAAGAAGAATAAAGTAGGAGGACTCACATTACCTGACCTCAGAACCTATTATATAGCTATGCTAGTCAAAACACCTTGGTTCTGGTACAATGACAGATACATTGACCAATGGAACAGAATTGAGAACCCAGATGTAAATCCATCCACCTACGGTCACCTGATCTTTGACAAGGGCCCAAAGTCCATCAAATGGGGAAAAGACAGTCTTTTTAACAAATGGTGTGGGCAAAACTGGATATCCATTTGCAAAAAAATGAAACAGGACCCACACCTCACACCACGAACATAAGCTAATTTAAAATCTATCAAAAACCTAAATATGAAGCCAACAACTATCAAGTTCATAGAAGAAAAAAGAGGACCAATGCTACAGGCCTTAATACACGCATTAACAGGATACAAACCGTAACCATCAACACACAAACTCCAGAAGATAAGCTAGATAACTGGGATCTTCTAAAAATCAAACACCTATGCTCTCCAAAGACTTCACCAAAAGATTAAAAAGAGAACCTACAGATTGGGAAAAAATTTTTGGACAGTACAAGTCAGACAAAGGTCTAATCTCCATAATCTACAAGAAAATTCAACACCTATGCAACAAAAAGACAAATAATCCTATTCAAAAATGGGCAAAGAAATGAACAGACACTTCACCAAAGAAGACATTCAAGCGGCCAACAGACACATGAGGAAATGCTCGTGTTCACTAGCCATTAGAGAAATGCAAACTAAAACCACAATGAGATACCATCCTACCCCGGCATTACTGGTATGAATCAAAAACACTGGAAATAACAAATGTTGGAGAAGCTGCGGGGAGATCGGAACTCTTATGCACTGCTGCTGGGAATGCAAAATGATACAACCATTTTGGAAAATGATATGGCGCTTCCTTAGAAAGCTAGAAATAGAAATACCATACAATCCAGAAATCCCACTCCTAGGAATATATCCTAGAGAAATAAGAGCCATCACACGAATAGACATATGCACACCCATGTTTATTGCAACATTGTTCACAATAGCAAAAAGCTGGAAACAACCTAGAGCCCATCAACAGATGAATGGATAAACAAACTATGGTACGTACACACAATGGATTACTGTGCAAAGAGAAAGAATGATGAATCTGTGAAGCATCTCATAACATGGATGAAACTGGAGGACATTATGTTGAGTGAAATAAGTCAGTCACAAAAGGACAAATATTGTATGAGACCTTTATTGTAAAAACTCATGAAAAAGTTTACACACAAAAAGTAACAATCTTTGTTGGTTATGAGGGTTGGGAGGGGTGGGGTGGAAATACTAAATAGACAATAGATAAGCGGTAACTTTGGTGAAGGGTAAGACAGTACACAACACTGGGGAAGCCAGCACAACTCGTACAAGAAAAGGTCATGGAAGCTCCATAGACACTTCCAAAGTCACTGAGGGTCTGAATTGCTGGGCGGAGGGCTGTGGGGAGTATGGTTTAGGGGAACATCTAGCTCAACTGACATAAGACAGTTCATAAAGACATTGTTCTATGTTCTACTTTGGTGAGTAGCATCTGGGGCCTTAAAAGCCTGTGATCAGCCATCTGAGATACTCCACTGGTCTCACCCCTTCGGGAGCAAGGGAGAATGAAGAGAACAGGGTACAAGGAAAAAATTAGTCCATAAGACTAATAGACCACAGCTACCAAGGCCTCCACCAGACTGAGTCCAGTACAGCTAGATGGTGCCTGGCTACCACCACTGATTGCTCTGACCAGGATCACAACAGAGGGTTTCGGACAGAGATGGAGAAAGATATAGAACAAAATTCTAACACGGAAAAAAAAGCCAGATTTACTGGCCTGACAGAGACTGGAGAAACCCCGAGAGTGTGGCCCCCAGACACCTTTTAGCTCAGTGTTGAAGTCACTCCCGAGGTTGACTGTTCAGCCCGGGATTGGACAGCCCCATAAAACAAAGTGGGACTAAGGAAGCACAGCAGTCCAGGGACAAGGACTAGAAGGCAGAAGGGGACAGGAAAGCTGGTGATAGGGAACCCAAGGTTGAGTAAGGACAGTGTTGACATGTAGTGGGGTTGTTCGCCATTTTCATAAGGCATCATGTGTACTACCTTTTTAATGAAAAACTATTTTGTTCTGTAAACCTTCATCTAAAGTGAGAATAGCAGCACAACCTGAAGAACATAATCAACGTAACTGAATTTTACATGTAGAAATTTTTGAAATGATGTTCTTTGGCTACGTATATTTTCACCAAAAAAAAAAACCCAAAAAAAAAAACGGCCCTCCAAGGCCAAGAAGGGAGCCTGTTGATATGTCATGGGGTTGTTAACCAATGTCATAAAACAATATATGTACTGACTGTTTAGTGAGGAAATATTTGTTCTGTAAGCCTTCACGTAAAGTACAATTAAAAGTAAATCATTGAAAAAGCAAAAAAAAAAAAAAAGTTATTGCTGAGCTCTCAATCAATTAAGGCATACCATAGAAGAGGAGACCCACATGGCCAATAATCAAATGAAAAGTGCTCAAACTCATTAGCAAGTAGGAAAATACAAATTAAAACAATAATTACCTACAGTTTCACACCCATCAAATTGGCAAAAAAAAAATTTAAATAGCAATAACTATTGGCAAGGTGTGGGGCAAAGGGAATACTCATTCACTGCTGGCAGATTTGTAAATTGACACAGTCCCTTTGGAGAGCAATTTCATACTCTCTCGTTAAGTGGAAGATGCACATATATTGTAATTCTGCAATTACATTTCCCCCAGAAATGGCCACATATGCCCAGGGAGACCTGTGCAAGAATGTTCATTATAGCATTGTTTGTAATATTAAAAAATTGAAAACAATCTGAATTTCCATTCACGGGAATAAATCAAGAAAGTTTGTGCTGTTCACAAGGAAGAACGGTATTAAAAAAACCCACTGCGGTGGAGTTGATTCCGACTCATAGCGACCCTAGAACGGTATACAACTACTAAAGTGAAGGAACAAGAGCCTTTTGTATCACCATGGATAATTATAAAGTAAATACTATTGCTAAGTAAGTAAATTCCAGAATGATCATAAAGTATAATACTTTTTATATAATGTAATGTATGCAAAATATACTACATGCTGTTTGGAGACAGCTACATATAGTATAACATGTAAAAATATGCATGAAAAATTGAATGTCAAATTCAGGGTAAAGGCTAAGACTGAGTAAGAACAATGTAGATGAGATCTGGAAGGAATAACTTGAAGCCTTCTATTATGTTTTATTTCTTAAACTTGGTAGTGGATGCACAAGTGTACATTATATTATCAAATATATTTTTACATGCCAGAAATATCGTTTACCACGTAACAAATTGCTTCTTGTATACTTTAATCACCGAACATTTCATATCTCAATTTTGTACTTTTTTCTACTTGGAAGTCATCTAACCTAAACAGAAAATGATTTCTGAACTCCTGTTTGTGACTTCATTTTTGAACTGTAGTTATAATACTCTAAAAGTAGAAAGTTTTAATGCACACATTTTAGATCAGGATTGTTGACAGTATATGCTATAACCTATAATTGTTTTTCAAAGTGAGTAAGTGGAGCCCTGGTGGTGCGGTGGTTATGAGCTACTACTGTTAACCAAAAAGTCAGGAGTTTGAATCCACCAGCCAGTCCTTGGAAACCCTATGGGGGCAGTTCTACTCTGTCCTAGAGTTTCCCTATGAGTCACAATGGACTCGATCGCAATGGGTTTTTTTAAGCAGTAATTTTTTTTAGACTGTTTCCATTCTCATTGCTCCAGCCACATCTAAAAATCTGTATTTCTGTTTCTCTGAGTGCTTCTTAAGCGAAAGATGCTAGCATGAGAATTAAATAAACTCTCAGCTCTAATCACCCACACAAACAATACTTTAGAAATGGTAAAAATTTTGATGGCCACTCCAGCATTCTCAGGCTTTCTGCCAACACCCTTCCCCTCACCAATTTCACCTCAGGTATTGCAATCCAAGGTTTCTATTACAGTTTATCTTATCAGTTGGACATTCCCTCTAATTATTGGCAGTTTTCTGTTTCAGTTAATTTGTTTCCTTTAGTTTTATCTAGAGTTGATAGAATTAACATTGAACTGCAAATGGAGTCTCTTTACACTCTTCCCTGTGGAGTATAGAAGGCATGTGCAACCAGGTTGCTGAAGACCACACACCACTGGGGGGAAAAAAAAAACTAATGTGCCAAGGATCATCTGGAAATAAGCCTGGCAATCTAGCATAGTCTTGCTTCCTTTTGACTTTTTAAAAAAATTGTATTGTGTTTTAGGTGAAAGTTTATAGTGCAAAATAGTTTTTCTTTAAAAAAATTTATACGCAGATTGTGACATTGGTTGCAAACCCTGCAATGTGCCAGTACTCTCCCCCTTTCCTTTTGCACCCCAGGTTCCCAATGTCCATTCTTCCGGTTTTGCTGTCCTTTCCTGCCTTCTCGTCCTTGCTTTTGGGCAGGTGTTGCCCATTTGGTCTCCTATACATGATTGAACTAAGAAGCACTTTCCTCACCTGTGTTATTGTTTGTTTTATAGGTCTAATATTTGGCTGAAAGGTGGACTTTGGGAGTGGCTTCAGTTCTGAGTTACCAGAGTGCCCAGGGATGATATCTCAGGAACTTCTCCAGTTTCTGTTAGACCATTAAGTCTGGTCTTTTTGTGTGAATTTGAATTTTGTTCCACATTTTTTCTCCAGCTATGTCCAGAATCCTCTGTTGTGATTGCTGTCAGAGAAGTTGGTGGTGGTAGCCAGGCACAACCTAGTTCTTTTGGTCTCAGGCTGGGGGAGACTGTGGTTCATGTGGCCTATTAGTTCTTTGGACTAATATTTTCCTTGCGTCTTTGGTTTTCTTCATTTGCCTTTACTACAAATGTTATGGGACCGATAGATGTACCCTTTGACTTTTTAATGTTATCATTTAAATCACCTAAACTATTAGTTAGGACAAGAAGCCCTGCTGGTGCCATGGCTAAGCTGCTCAGTTGCTCATTATTGTTGCTATGTTAGAGCCCTTTGTTGCAGCCACTGTGTCAATCCATCTCGAGGGCCTTCCTCTTTTTCGCTGACCTTCTACCTTACCAAGCATGAAGTTCCTCTCCAGAGGCTGGTCCCTCCTGATAACATGCCCAGAGTACATGAGAAAAAGTCTCACCATTATTGCTTCCAAGGAAAACTCTGACTGTACTTCTTTCAAGCTAGATTTGTTCTTTCTTCTGGCAGTCAATGGTATATTCAATATTCTTCGCCAATATCGTAATTCAAAGGCATCAATACTTCTTCGGTCTTCTTTTGCAGTCCAGCTGTCTCATGCATATGAGGAGACTGAAAATATTATGGCTTGGGTAAGCCACACCTTATTCCTTAAAGTAACATTTTTGCTTATTAACACTTTAAAGAGGTCTTTTGCAGCAAATTTGCTCAATTCAGTATGTCCTTTGATTTCTTGACTGCTGCTTCCATGGGTATTGATTGTGGATCCATGTAAAATGAAATCCTTGACACTCTCAGTCTTTTCTCCATTTACTTGATGTTGCTTACTGGTCCAGTTGTGAGGGTTTTTGTTTTCTTTTTGTTGAGGTACAATCCATACTGAAAGCTGTAGTCTTCGATATTCAGCAGTGAGTGCTTCAAGTCTTCTTCACTTTCAGCAAGCAAGGTTGTGTCATATGCATATAGCTGGTTGTCAATGAGTCTTCCTCCAATCCTGTATTCTTCTTCATATACTACAGTTCCTTGGCTTATTTTCTCAGCATACAGATTGAATAAGTATGGTGAAAGAATACAACCCTGACACAAAACTTTCTTGATTTTAAACTATGTGGTATTCCCTTGTTCTTTTCGAACCACTGCCTCTTGGTTTATGTACAGGTTCCAAAAGAGGACAATCACTTGTTCTGGAATGCCCATTCTTTGGAATGTTATCCATAGTTTATGATCCACACAGTCTAATGCCTTTGCATAGTCAATGAAACACAGATAAACATCTTTCTGGTATTGTCTGCTTTCAGCCAAGATCCATCTGACATCAGCGATGATGCCCCTCATTCCATGTCGTCTTTGGAATTTGGCTTGAATTTCTGGCAGTTCCCTGCCAATGTACTGCCACAATAATTTTCAAATTATCTTTAGCAAAATTTTACTTGCATGTGATATTAATGATATTGTTCAATAATTTCCACAGTCTGTTGGATCACCTTTCTTTGGAATGGCCACAAATATAGATCTCTTCCAGTGGGTTGGCCAGGAAGCTGTCTTCCAAATTTCTTGGCATAGCCTAGTGAGCACCTCCAGCGCTCTATCCGTTTGTTGAAACATTTCAATTGGTATTCTGTCAATTCCTGAAGCTTGTCTTTCAACAATGCCTTCTGTGCAGGGTAGACTTCTTCCTTCAGTACCATTGGCTCTTGATCATATGATGCCTCCTGAAATGGTTGAACGTCGACCAATTCTTTTTGGTACAGTGACTCTGTGTATTCTTTCCATCTTCTTTTGATGCTTCCTGAGTCATTTCAATATTTTGCTCACAGAATTCTTCAAAATTGAAACCCGAGGCTTGAATTTTTTCTTTAGTTCTTTTAGCTTGATAAATGCTGAGCGTGTTCTTCCCTTTTGTTTTTCTAACTCCAGGTATTTGCACATTTCATCCTTATACTTTACTTTGTCTTCTCGAGCCACCCTTTGAAATCATCTGCAAAGTTATTTTACTTCATCATTGTTTGCTCTTGCTTTAGATACTGTACTTTCAAGAGCAAGTTTTGGAATGTGTTCTGACATCAATTTTGGTTTTCCATTTTTTTTCCTGTCTTTTTAATGACCTTTTGCTTTCTTCATGTATGATGTCCTTGATGTCAACCCACAACTCATCTGGTCTTTGGTCCTTAGTGTTCAGTATGTCAAATCTGTTATTGAGATGGTCTCCAAATTCAGATGGGATATACTCAAGGTTGTATTTTGGTTCTCGTGGACTCAGTTTTCTTCAGTTTTAACTTGAACTTGCATATTTGCAATTGATGATCTACTTTCAGTCCCTCTCATTTCAAAAACTATCCTGAAGTACAGCACTGTCAGTGATAGAACAATATCCATACACCTACAAGGAAGACCAGTTAGTATGACTAATATTCAGATTTATGCACTAACCACTTATGTGAAAGATGAGGAAATTGAAGATTTTTACCAACGTCTGCAGTCTCAAGTTGAGGACACATGCAATCAGAATGCATTGATAATTACTGGTGATTGGAATGCAAAAGCTAGAAACAAAGAAGAAGGATCTGTAGTTGGAAAATATGGCCTTGGTGATAGTAACGATGCTGGATATTGCATGATAGAGTTTTGTAAGACCAATGACTCATTCAATGCAAATACCTTCTTTCAACAACATAAAAGGTAACTATACACATGGACCTCACCGTATGGAAAACACAGGAATAAAATCGACTGCATTTGTGGAAACAGACAATGGAAAAGCTCAATATCATTAATAAGAAAAAGATTCCATCTTAGCTTTTGCTTATTTCTGCTACAGCCATCAAACCCTTAGTCAGACTTAAGTACATAACAAAAGATTTCCCCTGCAGCCATCAAACTCTTAGATGTACTTAATTATATAACAAAGGAAATGTTTTACTCTATTGTTAAACTAAAAAATGTTCCTAGAAGGGAGGGTCTTGATACAAGATCTTTATCAGGAATCACCTCAGCAGCTCTCAGAAAGTGTTTTGAGATAATTGTCTTGTGATCACCTCCCTTAGTTATGTATTAAAACTAACCAGTCACAGTAAAAAGCCCACATGCATGTTTCCAACCAATCACTGTAAAGCCTCCACTTTGAGTTGTTCTGCCCCCTGCTTACCTAATCTTGCAATTTCTAATCCAAATGTTGTATTTTACCTCATAAATATGCCTCTGTGACACTACCATTTGGAACACTTTGTTTCACTTTGTGAGATCAGAAGTGTCCCTGGTTTGTACTGTCTTGAACTTCCAATAAATCTCTTTGTTTTTGTTTTTAACAGAGTATATGTTTTTTCTCATTGACATTTTCTGGTGTCAGATAAGTGGGATTTGAAGGCACATTATCTTCAGTGGTTCCTGGGTACCCAGAGTAAACTAATAAACTTTTGCAGGTTTCCTTTACTCTTTGGTCTAAAGTGGAACTCCACACAATTGTAAAAGAATTTCCTAACCCTCATAAAGACCCTCAAAGGTTTGCCCAGGAATTTACCAAGTAATAAATATGCTAGTAGGGTAAGGAGAAGCTTTGGGATGGATGGAAAAGACTATCTAGAAACACCCAGAAAGGTCGTTATCTATAAAAGACAATGCCTCTGGCATAGAATTAACTCATAAATTCTATCCCAAAAGTTTTTCCTAGGAAAATAGATTGGAACAAAGTACAATTATAGGGACTGCTTGAGCAAACATTTTGCTGAACACTTGAGCTTACTTCTAACAGAGCCTGGAGCTGAAGTAGCTTTCAACTCCATATTCCTAAATGGACTTTACCCTGAATTATCTGAACTAATCAAATGCTACAGACTGGACTGGGAATTTGTTCTCAACACTGCTAGAGATTTTATTTGACTCTGGAAGATCAAAGTTCCAATCTATTCTTAACATTTTGATAAATGAGCATGGATTTCCCCCTACCACTATGCTGGTTTGGGGTTCTTGTTAAAAAAAAAAAAAATACAAGCTGAATATACAGAAGTAATTTGGAATTTCAGTTATTATTCTGGGAAAATGAGTTCACATCTGCTCTTTCTTTTTTTTTCCCCCCTTCCACTTTGGCAAAATGAACTCCATTTATGTTGTCTTTTCTTTCCTCTTTTAGGAAATTTCGTTTGATGCACAGTGTTGTTGGAGGTCTGAGACACCTCCGTCTAAGACTCTGACAAGTTAATACATTTTATCTGGAACCTATTTTTCTGTTAAATCCCTTGGGTTGATCTTACCAAAGAATTGCTATATACATTTTAAGGAACTGGGCCATTTATGTTATGTGGTGTTGTATAAGCCTGGTCTTTGAACTGGCCTCACAGAATGGTGAGTTTCTGTTGTTTTCTGTCTCATTTTGTTCTGAGAATTTGCTCTGTTCTAGAGAATAGTGTCTAAGTTTCTGTCTTGTATTAGTTTGAAGCCCATGTCTGGCAGTTACTGTTTTTATGAAAATCCTTTTTTTTCCTCCTAACTGCTTTTTGCATCTGTCTTATGATTTAAACTTTAGTAGCTACTTTATACTATTGAAACGTGCACTGAAGAAGGATAGATTGTTTATTCTGATTGGTATAACATGGCTTTAACTTGGGGCAAATTGTTCTAAATTGCTTCTCTAAAGGATCCTATAAAGCATGCAAAATACAGGGTTATAAAAATATAATAATTTCCTACGTCTGGATGGTATTATTAAGTTAGATTTCTTCTAGAAAACTTACTCTGATTAGTTTAATGATAAATAAGCTCTTACAAAAATTTAATAGTCAAAATATTTCCAGGAATTAATGAAGCTGAATTAGTTCTGACAAAGATTTTTATGTTCTATATTATGTCGTTCTTAAAAGCAAAATATTTCTAAGTAACTTAAGCTAGATATTACAAGAAATGAGATTTATTTAAGAAAAAGGTGTAATTTTGTCTTATTGCAGAGCTAGTGGTTCCAGAATGGAAAAGAAGAAACATAGGACAAGCCTAGAGAGAGGGAAAGAAATGACTAAGCAAGAGTTAATGGGTTCATCTACAAAACTGCTAAAGAGTTTCAGTATTCACTGGGTAAATAAAAGCCTATGATAAACAGAAGGCATAACTGCTTACCAAGACAATAGTGAAAAGGAAAGAATTTGGTTATCTTTTTCTTCCAAAATACCTAGGCCAACTTAAACATATGTAAATGAATTAGGATGACCTATTCTTTTGTCTTTGACCATGAGGCAAAAGACAAGGAGGACAAGTTGGATCAGGCCTCCCTAGACCCCAGCTTCTAAGGCCATGCAGCTTCAAGGAAACTTTTGAAGAACCCTCCCCACTAGGTGAAGACCTTTTAAGATGAAAGAAAATAAGAAAAATGCTGTCTTACTATAGTTACCATAAATTGGATGGATCTCTATTATAAAAGAACTGTAAACAAATTATCTCTATTGTAGAGGAAATCTAAGAAGTCAAAAGAGAGACACACTTGAAATGGCTTGAGGAAATGTTTTAAGATTACATCCATGTCAATGAATTGGTAGGTTGAGCATAGCTCTTGTGATTTCCAAAACTAATTGACAAAATCTTAAAGGTTTAGCTTGGGGAAAATATGGGAAATGGTAAACATTTTGAATTAAAATTGAAAATATTTAAAAGAAACTTTATTTCAACAGTAATTATATTTTATGATATATAGGCTTAAAATAATTTCCAAAGTCTTTATATAATTATTGGCATTAAATTGAATTAATATTCATTATAATTTAAGTTAATATACTTTTGTTTTTGTGCCACAGAGAAAGGATACATATATTTAGGTCCTCTAATGTGTATGTTCTTTATTGCCACTAAAAGGTTGTACTATAAGAAATATGAAACAAAAGGCGAAGTTTGAAAGTTTTATTAAAAAGGGAATTTTTTATATAGTCAAAGTTTTTAGTCTGTCTAACTGAAAGTTTGATGAGTTAATTTATGGAAATTTCTAAAAAGCTTTAAAGTCAAATAGCAAAGAGTTGAGTTTCCTCACTGTTAAAGTAATAAAATTTATTTAATTACTGGGTTGAAGAGTTAATCTATTCTTTGAGTAATCTACCTCAAAAGCAAGGATTCAGTATCTCATTAGAATAAATTCCTGAGCTGAAAGCCAGCAATATGGCTCAGAAAGAAGTTAAAGTATTTTTTTTTTTTACCTTTAAGATCTTTGGCTAGATAAATATTGTTTATCAGTGACCTATGATAAACTCCTGATAACTTTGAAACTTTGTGGAAAGCCACAAAAGATTTCTTTCTGGTAAAGTGCAAAATAGGTTTATGTAATATGTTATAAGTTACATGAAACATGTTGTCAAATCAAGAGAAGTGCCTCATCCCCTTTGGGTTAAAATTTGTGTGTTAATATTTCCTCATATGTTTTTGCCTGAAATTAGAAAACAAGTAATTTTTTAATTGCTAACTTGGTCATAGCTTTGCTTCTTTTGAATCTAGTGTCATCAACACTGATGATTTTGACTGGGAAATTCAAATTGTTTACCCATGGAAGTTTTATTACTCTTCAGATATTTAGAGACTTGATAAACCCTATAGGACAGAGTAAAACTGCCCCATACAGTTTCCAAGGAGCAGCTGATGAATTTGAACTGCTGATCATCTGGTTAGCAACCATAGCTCTTAACAACTCTTAACTACTGTGCCACCAGGGCTCCAAACTTGGCATACTCTCGGTATATGCTAACTATAAGGTACTATGTCTGAAGATTATTATGTGTTATATCTTAAGCTCTTGGAAAATCAGGATAATCATTATGTATAGGCATATTTTGACTGAATTGACTTTATTTGGCTCTGCATTACCTTTTGTAATTAATTCATATCCGGTTTTTCACTTTTGAAGAAGTGTTATTATTATAAGTTAATCATGACCATATTAAATATTGTTGGCTGCAGGTAAGTTTTCAGTTTTCTAAAAAAAAACTGAAATATTGCAACAAAAAGATGGACTATATTAGACTTACGAAAAGGACTATGATATTTTGAATGTGGATACTACTAAACTGAATCAAGATTTCCTGAACTCTTTTGTAGAAGCTGATGAAATTTTCAGACTGCTGTTGATCCAGAATTGCATGGAACCAAAGTTAACTACATAAGACTGAGAAAACTAAAAGAATTACTCTAAGATTTATATATAAATATTGCTGACATACAGTGTTCCATTTTTACATATAAGAAAATATTTTTCCTTTCCCTTTTTTGATATAAGAAGCAGCTATTTCAGTAACTAATAAAATTATATTGGCTACAGAATATCCTATGGATTAGAAGATGTTACGGCACATTTCAAAGTTCTGACTTAATATATTCAAAGTGTTTTAAGTGATTCCATACTTAATTCCAGTTTGAAAGAAAGTTTTTCACAGGTTAAAGAGGCCTCTGAGGACCAGAAGCTAGAATCCCAAAATCTGCTTAACATTGCCCCAGGAGAATATGTCTATTGCAAGAGACATCAATTAAACGATTCATTGGATCCCTGATGGACAGAACCATACTTGGTCCTCCTTATTAATCCATGTGGTGCCAAATTACAAGGAGTTAAAAACCTAGATTAATCTGTCTCAACTAAAGAAAGTCAAGCCATCCCTGCTGCCTTTGTGGACTTATCAACTCTCTGGAGAACTAATAATCACTTTGAAATGCCCAGGGCGGCCAAAAGCACGTGACATCTGAGGTAGACAGCTAATCCTAAAACTATAGAACAGATGTCACACAAATATTGAGAATTCTGCTTTATAACTGTGCTATTCTTATACTATTTGCTTTATTGTATTTCTGTGGTCTGACTTCCTAATAGTTTTTGTTCACTATGAACTTATTTTCTTTCCAACAGTTTCTTCTGACAGTTGGAGAGAAAATGTATTGATTAAATTAGCCTATTCAGTAACTAATGTCAGTAATTATAGCCCTAGATTTTCTTTTAGCTCAACAAGGAGGTGTTTGTGCTATAGCAAACACTTCTTACTACACCTAGGTTATCAATATCCACCAGGCTGAACAAAATATTGTGAAAATTTGTTAAAAATCTACCTGTTTACATATAGAAAACTCAGTATCTTAATCCTCTTAGTGTGACTTTCTTTTTTTTAAGTTGATTTTCTAAAGGTATTGGATCCTGATTAGATCTGTACTGCTAACTGGATTAATGATATTAATTATTGTGGTAATGTCTTAGTTATTCAGTGCTGGTATAACAGAAATACCACAAGTGAATGGCTTTAACAAAGAGAATTTTTTTCTCTCACAGTCTAGTAGGCTACAAGTCCAAATTCAGTGTTTCAGTTCCAGGGGAAGGTTTTCTCTCTCTGTCAGCTCCGCAGGAAGGTGGTCCTTGTCATCAGTCTTCCCCTGATGTAGGATCTTCTCTGAGCAGGAACCCCAGAAATGTGCTATGCTCCCAGTGCTGCTTTCTTGATGGTATGAGGTTCCCTGTCTCTCTGCTCACTTCTATCTTTTATATTTCAAAAGAAATTTGCTCAAGACACAATTTAATTTTGTAGATTGAGTCCTGCCTTATTAACATAACCACCACTAATCCCAAATGTTTAACATCATAGAGATAGGATTTACAACACATAGGAAAATCACATCAGATGACAAAATAGTGGGCAATCACACAATACCAGGAATCATGGCCCAGCCAAATTGATACACATATTTTTGGGGGACACAATTCAATCTATGACAGGTAATAGTTATTGTAAAAATCAAATGTTGCATGAAATGTATAACCAATGTTATGATGCAAAAGACCAATTTAATGCCTGTGAAGAGAATTATGTACATAGGTGAGATCCATTTCCCTAATCGACTCCAGCTCACACCCTGAGCCAGTCTTCTGGATAGTTGAGCTGTTCCTCTAATGTGGCCTTACTCTACATGGACCCTCTGTCTAAGATGACAGAAGCTGAATGCTAAGCCATGGCAGGGTGGAGAGGTCAGACGGTGCCTGACTACTAAACGGTAGTGTCAATGGGTCTTAAAGGCTTACCTAAGTAAGCAACCATCTAAGGAATCATGTGTAATCATTGCAAGGCCCTGCAGAAGAAAGCATTCATATAATAGTTATCAAAGGATATTAATGAAATACTTGATCAAAAGGAGAGAATGTGTGCCAGTTCCAAAATAGAGGCACCTGACTCATACCGGAATGATTGGCCCAGGTCTGAGCCCTAACTCCATGTTAGCTTTTGCTTACTTTCCCTGCAATGTTCAAATATTTAGTCAGACTTATGTACATAACAAAGGACTTCCCTTGCAACCATCAGAACCTTAGATGGACTTAACCCTGTAAAACCCCCTTTAGTCATGTATTTAAACCAATCATTGCAAAGAGCCCACATTCCGTTTCCAACCAATCACTGTAAAGTTCCCACTTAGAGTTGTCCCACTTTCTGCTTACCTAATCTTGCAACTTCCAGTCTGAATATTGTATTTCACCTCGTGAATATGCTTCTGTTACTCCACCATTTTGAAGCATTTGGTTTCATTTTGTGAGATCAGAAGTGTCTCCAGTTTGTACTGTCTTGAACCTTCGATAAATCTCTTTGCTTTTTTTGTTTGTTTTGTTTGATTACCATTTTTTAATTCTTCTTTAGATGAAAGTCTACAGAGCTAATTAGTTTCTCATTAAACTATTAATATGAGTATTGTTTTGTGACATTGGTTGCCAACCCCACAACCTGTCAACACTTTCCCCTTCTAGACCTTGGATTCCCCATTACCAGCTTTCCTGTTCCCTCCTGCGTTCTTGTCCTTACCCCTGGGCTGCTGTGTCCATTTAGTCTCATTTTACTTTATGGGCCTGTCTAATCTTTGGCTGATGGGTGGACCTCAGGAGTGACTACTGAGATAAAAGGGTGTCCAGAGGCAATACTCTCAGGGTTTCTCCAGTCTCTGTGAGATCAGTAAGTCTTTCTTTTTTTGTGAGTTTGAATTTTGTTCTACATTTTTTTCCAGCTCTGTCCAGGGCCTTCTATTATGATCCTTGTCAGAGTAGTTGGTGATGTAGCTGAGCACCATCTAGTTGTGCTGGACTCAGTCTGGTGGAGGCTATGGTAGTTGTTGTCCATTAGTCCTTTGGACTAATCTTTCCCTGTGTCTTTGGTTTTCTTCATTCTCCCTTGCTCCAGATGGGGAGGGGCCAGTGGAGTATCTTAGATGGTCACTCACAAGTTTTTAAGATCCCAGACACTACTCACCAAAGTAGAATACAGAACACTTTCTTTGTAAACTAAGTTATGCCATTTGAGTTAGATGTCTCATGAGACAATGGTCCCCAACCCTCAGCCAAGTAATTTGGTACCTCAGGGAGTTTGGATGTGTCTATGAAGCTTCCATGACCTTGTCTTTGTCAAGTTGTGCTGACTTCCCCAGTATTGTGTACTCTCTTACCCTTCTCCAAAGTTACCACCTATCTACTGTCTAGTTAGTGTTTTTCCCTTCCCGTCTTACCCCTCCCTAGGAACAATCAAAAGATTGTTTCTTTCTGTGTGTAAATCTTCTCATGAGTTTTTATAATAGTGGTCTCATACAATATTTGTCCTCTTATGATTGACTTATTTCACTCAGCATAATGTACTCCAGATTCAGCTATGTTGTGAGATGTTTCACGGTTCATCATTGTTCTTTTCTTTGCATAGTGTTCCTTTGTGTGATGTACCATAGTATGTTTAGCCATTCACCTGTTGATGGGCACTTAGGTTGTTTCCATCTTTTTGGTATTGTGAGTAATGTTGAATGAACATGGTGGTGACAGCTGTTATTTCCCTAGGACATATTCCTAAGAGTGGGGTTGCTGGACTGTATGGTATTTCTATTTCTAGCTTTTTAAGGAAGCATCATATTGTTTTCCAAAATGGTTGTACCATCTTACATTCCCACCAGCAGTGCATAAGAGTTTCAAGCTCCCCACAGGCTCTCCAACACTCGTTATTTTCTGTTTTTTTGATTCATGCCAGTAATGTTGGGGTGAGATGGTATTTCATTGTAGTTTTGATTTACATTTCTCTGATGGCTAGTGATAGCGAGCATTTTTGCATGTGTCTGTTAGCCGCCTGAATGTCTTATTTGCTGAAGTGTCTGTTCATATCCTGTACCCATTTTTTAATTGGGTTTTTGTTTTTTTGTTGTAGAGGTGTTGGATTTTCCTATAGATTTTAGAGATTAGACCTTTGTCAGTTTTGTCATAGCCAAAAATAACAACCTCTTTGCTTTTTTTTAATACAGTACCCATTCTTACTTGTTGACTACAGCAACAGGGTTTATTAGGACACTGTCAAGTCTGCCATAAATTTGGGCAGTGATTACAGTGGTGATAGCATTTGAAAAAATGACACCAAATGACACTAGAAAAAGTATCTAACATCCTTTAATGTAATTAAGGGTAAAATTTGCTGTTTAGTGAAAGCTAAAAGAACAAGAGACAAAAGAAATCCTAACTAAGTACACAAATTTCCCTCTCATTCAAGACACTGCAATTTAATCCTGTCATTAATGATACCCTAAGATGCGGCAAGGATTTTGTTAGTCTTTTAGGAAGCTCCTTTTGCCATGTTCATAAATTTCTAACCTATTTACTCCTAATTGTTCTAGAAAATCTTATTGCATACCTACATGACCATCAAATAGAGGTATGAATTCCAGCATATTCCTGATCTTTACTAACAAAACCCAAAACCCATTGCCTTTGTACTGATTCCAACTTATAAAGACCCTATAGGTCAGGGTAGAAATGCCCCACTGGGTTTCCTAGGCTGTAAATCTTTACAGAAGCAGACTGCCATGTCTTTCTCCTGCTTTTTACTAACAGGTTAAAAAAAAAAATGTAATTTTAATTTTTCCAGGGTAAATTTCCTAGATGATGTTTTTCCTAGCAGATCCACACTTTACGCCTATTTTAAGTATCATGATTTTCAGACTATTAATTTTGCATAAAATTATTCTCTGGAGTCTCTGAAAAATAAAACAAATCTTGGAATTGGTATATATGACTATTACTGGTCAGAATTCCTTGATATATATATATATATATATGTATGGAATTCTTAAAAGTTTGGAGGGTGCACAGAATTTGTGAGTCTGAGAAAACAATCTAAGCTGAGATTCTAGAAACTACCTTCTATACCACACTGTAGAACAGGCAATTTAAAAGAGCTACTGCTTTTGCCATGAGCAGAAAACTACAATCAGAAAGCTGTTCTACTCCTGCCAGTTTGTAAAAATTGGCACCAGACAAGATACTACTATACCTGTGTCCTTTTTCCATTTTTCTAAGCAAAATTTCCCTTAGGTACATAGAAATGGTGGAATATAAATTTCATATTGGAGCCTTAGTGTCAAGCAACAACATTACTATTATTGTGTGTGAGTGTGTGTGTCTGTCTGTGTGTGTGTGTGGAAGGGGTTGGCTAGGGGAGAAATTCTATATCTGGATGGCAGGATTTATACCACGGGGGCTAATAAAATATGGAGAGGGTAACCAAAGCAAGTAGGACACCACAGTTTGCCTAGGTTAGATGGACACCAGATATCCATCACAATTCCTACCCTTTACTGCATAACATCAAACAATAATAACTGTATCCTTGAACATAACATATTACAACTGCCCAACATAGCAATGCATATGATTATCATTCCCCAAAAGGCCCCCAGATGCAACAATTACTGAATAGAATTCCAAGTCTATGATTTCTAATTAATGGACATTCCTATATACTTTATTCACAAACATATCTTGATAATCTGTGAACTGTATATTTAATACTATAATTAACCACCATCAGTACATCCTATATAAATAAAAAGTAGAAGGGAGTGAGTGGAAGAATTGTTGTTAGGTGCTGTCGAGTAGGTTCCGACTCATAAAGAACCTATGTGCAACAGAACCAAAAACTGCCCGGTCCTGCACCATCCTCACAATCTTTGCTATGCTTAAGTCCATTGTTGCAACCTCTATGTCAATCCATCTTGCTGAGGGTCTTCCTCTTTTTCACTCACCCTCTACTTTACCAAGCATGATGTCCTTCTCCAAGAACTGATCCCTCCTGATAACATGTCCAAAGTATGTGAGACGTAGTCTCACCATCCTTGCTTCTAAGGATCATTCTGGTTGTACTACTTCCAAGACAGATTTGTTTGTTCTTTCGGCAGTCCATGGTATATTCAATATTCTTCACCAACACCACAATTCAAAGGCCTCAATTCTTCTTAGATCTTCCTTATTCATTTTCCAGCTTTTGCACACATATGAGGCAACTGAAAACACCACGGCTTGGGTCAGGTGCACCTTTGTCTTCAAGCCCTGCTCCTCAAAGTGACATATTTGCTTTTCAACACTTTAAAGAGGTCTTTTGCAGGAGATTTGTCCAATGCAATGAATCTTTTGATTTCTTGACTGCTGCTTCCATGGGTGTTTATTGTGGGTCCAAGTAAAGTGAAAACCTTGACAGCTTTGATTTCTTCTCCGTTTATCATGATGTTGCTTATTTGTTCAGTTGTGAGGATTTTTGTTTTCTTTATGTTGAGGTGTAATCCATACAGAAGGCTATGGTTTTTGATCTTCATCAGGAAGTGCTTCATGTCCTCTTCATTTTCAGCAGGCAAGGTTTTGTCATCTGCATATCTCAAATTGTTAATGTATCTTCATCTAATCTTGATGTCCCGTTCTTCTTCATAGATTCCAGCTTCTCGGATTATTTGCTCAGTATACAGATTGAAGAGGTATGGTGAAAGGATACAACCCTGACTCACACCTTTCCTGACTTTAAACCATGTGATATCCTCTAGTTCTGTTAGAACGACTGCCTCTTGATCTGTGTACAGGTTCCTCGTGAGCACAATTAAGTGTTCTGGAATTCCCATTCTTCACAATGTCATCCGTAATTTATTATGATCCACACAGTCAAATACCTTTGCATAGTCAATAAAACACAGGTAAATATCTTTCTGGTATTCTCTTCTTTCATCCATGATCCTTCTGACATCAACAATGATATCCCTGGTTCCATGTCCTCTTCTGAACCCAGCTTGAATTTCTGCCAATTCCCTGTGTATATACTGCTGCAGCCGCTTTCGAATGATCTTCAGCAAAGTTTTACTTGCCTGTGATATTAACGATATTGTTCGATAATTTTTGCATTCAGTTGGATCACTTTTCTTGGGAATAGGCATAAATATGGATTTCTTCCAGTCAGTTGGCCAAGTAGCTGTCTTCCAAATATCTTGGCAGAGACAAGTGAGCCCTTCCAGTGCTGCATTCATTTGTTGAAATAGAAGAATTAGTGATACAAATAATCCATGGGTTGCTTCTATTGCCTTCATCTCTTCAGTTCTTCACAAAGCCAAAGTTACTATTTATAAACACATCTCTTGTTTACTGATTTTATATTTCCTTTCCTTTTAGTCAACACTTCAGGTGGTCAGGGTGATTTAATTGGCTAGGTGGCTAAAATTTACTGAGGGACATGAACTTCTGTTAATCTTTATGAAGTTGCTCTTATCTTCTATTAATTTAACCTTTAATGATTATGGGTAGGTGAAGCTACCACTCATAGTTCCCTGCTCTGGAGGTGTATTGGAAGGTATTTCAGCCACTTTAGTATGATCTGGCATTGTGACAGATACTGGTGCAACAGCCTAAAAAATAAGGAAGTTTGTCTGCTCCACATTTGAGTGCTGAGCGCCATTTGTATGAGGGGACTCTTCCTAGAGGAATGATTGTGCGAAACTTTTGTGTTTTTGGCTCCTGTACAGTGAGATAAGGCTTGCAAATATGTTTATTATTTCCTTTGTATTACTGGGAAGGTACAGTTACAGGCTTTCAGAAGTATTTAAGTAAATGAGTTATGTTTGGAGTGAATGCACTTCCTGGGCCGTGGTACAGATATGTACTGTATGTGTGATGGTACCAATAGAGCCCATTCTAAATCAAACTGATAACATTTACGTATAACAAGTGCAATGTTTATTTACTATTTCATGTGTATTTTTGGAAAGTTGAGTAAAATAATTTATTGCTGTGGTGTAACCAGGAAGTGTAATGCACTTCCTGGGCCATGATACCAATATGTACTGTGTTTGTAATGTACTTCATGGAACATTGTACGGTATGGCCCACTTGCAATTGGCACCCTGTTTTTTTCAAATAATAAAAAAATTACCAACAAACAATGATTCGGCATCTATTCAATTAGTGAAAAAACATGGCATCACAAAAAAATTCCAAAAAAAATAATTCTTCCATGAAAAGGTTAAACACTGGGCATGGAATTTCTTGGAGCTTCTTAGATCTTCCATGTTTACATCCTTAAACAGCAATAGTACTGCTCTTTGGTAATTAGAAACAAACCTTCTAGACAACAAGGTAAACCTCTCTTTTGTCTGTTAGTGACATAAGTTAAAAATGGCTATTAAGCAGTCACAGTTCTAAATCTATAGAAACATTTTTTGAATTCCCTGATACATTTATTTTTTCAGTAATATCTCCAGAATAGCAGAGCTTCAAAAATCATGCGTATGAAAATCAATATTTTGTGAATTGGCCAGCGATTGTAATTGGAAGCTGCAACCTTTAAATTCTAACCATTTGTTCCTTGGTCCAATTCTGACTCTGAGAGAAACAGCACTATATATTGGTTACCAGTTCAGTGCCTATATCATATTCCAAAGCTAAATCACTTATAGCACCTTAACTGAGTCTTCAATAGAATATTTCTGCTATCTTTAAGGCTACCTGCCTCTGTGTGATGCAAGGTAAGCTAAAACTAATAAGTTTATAAACTTCGGTTTATTTTCTTTCTTTTCTTGTTAGAAAAATAGTTTCTTGATCAAAGAAATACCACATCAGATAAGGATTCAGTAAGGATGCAAACCACAGCAGTAAGGATGCCAACTGCAGCAGAATGGTGGACAAGGAAGACAAATCCACATCTTTAATAAATCCCTATACTAGTAAGGGAAAATTGCAGCCTGCTTCATGGTGGAAGACATTCAATATAATCATCCTACCATTGGGAGACAGACTGGTCCCCCCAAGGTAAACTACCATGTGAAAGACTCTGGATTGCTGATACCTAGCTCCTAATGAATATCAAGTTGTTGTGGTAGTTAATTCAGCCTTGTCGATGGAAAAAAATGGTATCATGATCTCCCCCTCCCCCATTTTGCAAGCAATGTAGTAGTTGGAGCAAAGGCTGATTAGCAAAGTAGATTATTTTGTCACCTGATTATTGAGAGGCTCCTTGCAGTGGATATCATTTGATGACCATTCACTTGGAACACATATATTATAAGCCTGAGTCTATAGTGAAACATTCTTCATTCACCTCTTATCATCAACCCTGTAATCTTGATTCTTCCAAATTTTTATATACTTGACCAATCTACTAGCTGCTACCCTTCAATCAGTGTAGACCTTTAACTTTGGCAGATCTCTTTGACCAAGCAAAGTAGATTATGAGATGTGCCTCTTAACATTTTACTAACTACAGCAGGATTTTTCTTCCCCAGCATCTTTCAAAGTGCAACTGTAATGCCATATGAGTCCAGATCCAGTTTGTGAGAACATGTAAAGAAAAACTATTTGTAAACCAGCCAGTGAATCATAGGGAACTTCCTGTGAAGCCAGTAGCTATAGGATGAGGAAGAAACGGAATATGGCATAAATGGACCAATTGGGATTATAAGTCACAAATTATGCTAATCATTTTTGTCTACAAGATTAGCTTGAGCCCAATTCTGTATGTAGGCCTCTGTGCACACCAGAATCAATGGTTTAATAAATCAGACAAGAACCATTAATGCTGGGTAGCTTTAATGCTGAGTAGCTCAGGTTCCAAGACCAACTTTTTTTTACCCAATGAGAAACACCCATAACATTTGGTAGACCCAAGATAAAATAAAATAGAGAATGATAATGAAGCTAAATAATTAAAATGTACAAACCAAATTAAAAGAAATACAGCTATCACTTGGAAGAGATGTAAAAGAACATATATCTTTAGGAAGAGCCAGGTTACAGTAAAAGTAATGAGATGAAGAGATATGATATTTTATAAGTTGTAGATATAAAATAAATTAGTAATCATTGAATTTGAGAGAATATGGAAAGGATTAATGCTTTAATTAATTAATTTAATTAATTAAGAACAAGAAAATCAACACAAAGGTAGGATGATATTGCTCAATATAAAGCTTTTTATAATTTCTATTTTTTATTAACAACAATGATTTTTTACCTATTAAAATATAAAAAGAAAGAAATCAAGAAGAAAAAGTAAAATAAAGAGCAAGAAAGGAAGGTGAGAGGGAGGGCAGGAGGAAGGAAAGAAAGCAAGGAGAAACTAAGAAAAGAAATTGCAATACAATTAATTCCAAAGACAGATCAAATATATTGATGTTTATTTGAGTTTTTGTTTATTTGTGTGTCCAGTTGTTTTTAGAATTATCTAATCTGAGATACAGCTTGAAATAAATGGGAGATTATCTGATAATTTATTTTAGTTTGTAAAGACATTTCCTTCAGTAGCATCGTTAGTCATAAAAGGGTTCATCTTATAAATAATTTGTCAGAAAATATGTACTCTTAGCACAAGAGACAGAAAGAGCCACATAAACCAGAAACTTCATCAGCCTGAGACCAAAAGAACTAGATGGTGCCCAGCTACCACCAATGACTGCCCTGACAGGGAAAACAACAGAGAGTACCTGATGGGGCAGCAGAAAAGTGGGGTGCAAAACTCAAATTCTAGTAAAAAGACCAGATTTAATGGTTTGATCGAGACTGGAGGGACCCTGGAAGACATGGCCCCTAGACTGTCTGTTAGCCCAAAACTAAAAACATTCCCGAGGCCAACTCGTCAGAGAAAGATTAGACTGGACTACAGGACATAAGATGATACTCGTGAAGAGTGTGCTTCTTAGCTCAAGTAGACACAAGAGATTAAATGGGTAACTCCTGTCTGGAAGTGAGATGAGAAGGCAGAGAGGGTCAGGAGTTGGTTGAATGGACACAGGAAATCTGGGGTGGAAAGGCGGAGCGTGCTGTCACAGTATAGGGAGAGCAACTAGGGTAACATAATAACGTATGCATAAATTTTTGTATGAGAGACTAACATGAATTGTAAACTTTCACTTAAAGCACAACAATAAAAAATATACTGTACTGAAATGTAGCTTATAATTTAGAACAACAACAAAAAAAAAAAGGACAATGGATTTCAGACCAATATGAGGATGACAGTGGGCACATGACTCTTGGAAGTTTTGCTCCGTGTACTGAACACTGAAAACAGGGATGAGAGTCCAAGTGGATTAACTTCTGACAATTTCTTGAAGGAGAGTGGGTACTGAACTTTATGATTGTATAGATTGACTAATATCAGCATGGGGCATTTGAGCTTCATATTTCCTCTCTCTCTTCCATGTCCTCTATGTTTCAGTTAAGTAGAGTTTCTTAAAGCTTACCAGCATCATACTCTCTCCAGCTTCCGACCCTTTGCATATGCCATTCTATCTATTTGGAGTTGACTTCAACCACATCATTCAAGACCTCCTTCACACATCCACAAGCAACTAACACAAGACTAGACATAGCTTAACTCTATCTTGACACTGTTATTATCTGTTTAACTATTTGTTAAATTGTTAGTATTTGTTTACCCAAATGTCTTAGTTATCTAGTGCTGTTATAACAGATATATCACAAGTGGGTTGCTTTAACAAACAGAAATTTATTTTCTCACAATTTAGGAGGCTCAAAATCTGAATTCAGGGCACTTGCTCTAGGGCAAGACTCTCTTTCTGTCAGCTCTGGGGAAGGTCCTTGTTCATTGGTTCCCTGGTGATCTTCATGTAGTATGGCATCTATATTCTGCCATCTCTTCTTGCTTCTCCATGTCTTAGCTGCTCTTTCTATATCTCAAAGTGATTGGCTTAAAACACACCCTATACTGATATGGTCTCTTGACATAACAAAGAAAATCCATTCCCAAATGGAATTATAACCACTGATACAGAGGCTAGGAATTACAACCCATATTTTTTGGGGACACAACTCCATCCATAACAGTACATGCTTAGCTAGAAAGTGGATTGTACATGGAGTTCTTTTACATTCTTTATATCTCTATCCTTGGTGATTAAATATAATTAGGATAAAATGATTGCCTTATAAATGTTGAATGAATAAGTGAAGGATCAAATGAGTGAATGAATAAACTAATGGAGCAACAAATTCACTCAAATTATACACCAAATAGGGAGAATATGATATTAAATTCAACTTGTGGATTACCCACAACTTACTATTTCACTTTTAACATACCCTTTCATAGTAATTCAGTCACTTTATATTTGATAAAATTATGTAAGATCATCTAGTTTATACAGTTATGATGAAAATTATTTGAAGGCATAAGAGAATATAAAGGTCACACTTTTCTAAATTACATTACCAATAAATAGTGGGCTCACCGACATTGTTGTTACTGTTGGGTGCCGTCGAATCAGTTCCTACTCATAGTGACCCTATGTACAACAGAACAAAACACTGCCCAGTCCTACACCATCCTCACAATCATTGCTATGTACCTTACCAAGCATGATGTCCTTCTCCAGGAAGTGGTCCCTCCTCATAACATATCCAAAACACCTAAGACGAAGTCTCACCATCCTCGCTTCTAAGGAGCATGCTGGCTGTATTTCTTCCGAGACAGATTTGTTTGATCTTCTGGCAGTTCAGGGTATATTCAGTATTCTTCACCAACACCTTAATTCAAAGACATCAATTCTTCATTGGTCTTCCTATTCATTGTCCAGCTTTTGCATGCATATGAGGTGATTGAAAATACCATGGCTTGGGTCAGATTCATCTTAGTCTTCAGAGTGACGTCTTTGCTTTTTAAAATTAGGACATAATTTTAAGGATAAAATTTACAAAGAAAAAACAATTGTTTCTGAGTTACAGTAATAGCCTTAAGAACACAGTATAATTCAGAGTCTATTTCTTCAAATGACATTATCCCTAATATTGTTCATTTACTTGTGTTTTAAACACATTTTGAAAACACTGTTGATTCAATTTAATGTACTGTCTCTGCTAAAAAACGATTTTCCACCTGAAGAGAGTAATTCAGAGAATGCTACACTGTGCCAGAGAAAGATATCATTCGAAGGAGTATTTATGATTAATAGTAATAGTAAGTGCTATTATTATGTTAAAACAAGCCCATACAAAGTACTCATTAATTGTGACTAATACAGTTACCTTTTCATAAATAGTTTCAATGGATCTTTACATCCTTTAGAATATTATAATGCATGTTGCAGCATATATTATTAATCGGATTAGAAAGTAGTTAAAGTGAATGAAATGAAATTGGAAAGAATGACTAACTTTACTGGTCATGATTTTCTTCACGTTCAACATCATCATCATTCACTCCCTTTGTTTGTAGCTCACAGGAGATATTCTATATTTCGTTTTGTTTTGTTCTGTTTTCTGTTGTATGGCTAAACTAGCTATGTCTTTGAAGTGTGTATAACTGGTTAAAATAAGAATAATTTATGTGATTTTTCTGTTAATGTCAGTGATGAATGATAAAGCTCTAGCTATCTTGGTAATTGAACACAAAAAAAGCCAACATAACAAGAAAATATTAGATCAAGTTAATCAATATTGAGTCACAGAAAGAACAGCTTGAGATTATTTTGACTGGCATCTAGGCATTTGTTAGGTAAGTAAAATTTGTGGTAAACAATTTTCTCCCACAAATGGGAAGATTAATTGTAGTGATAACCAAATCTCTTTCATATGCAAGAATAACTCATTGTTTTTCTTTTGTTAAGAGCACATTAATCATTGCAGATGAGGGTTCTGCTAGAGTCTAATTAGTAACTAGATAATGCTTATAATGTGTTTTCTTCAGAGTCATGCTGTTTCATTTTCTACCTTGATCCTACCAAGTGTCTATCTCACTGTAAAATGGTAAATGGGGTAAATGAGATAAAAAGCAGCTGACAGCAAGAGTTAGCTATTAATATCAATGCTCAGCTAATGAAATACCTCAAACCTGTACTCTTCCTATGTATCTCTCTTCATATAAGTCTGCCATTTCCAGATGGAAAGAAATCATCCTTTCAACTAAAAGAGAGGAAGCTTAAGGATAACACTGTGCATTATATATGAAACCTTTTTGTCTGTGTAACTCCAGACCCATTGATTGGAAATGTAAAGACACAATTCTATGTGCTAGTTAATATGAATCTCTCAGGAATTCAGAGTTACAGTTGGACTGGTAAAGAACAAACTCTGCACTATTTTCACGAAAACTATTTCTTATTTTAAGTCTTTTCATGAGCCAGTCTTCTGTTTTGCATTAGTTATATATTCTGCGAGCAGAATCCATGCTTATTTCTGCGTTCATTGTCATCTTGTGCCTAGCACACATTAATAAATAAATGGAGTCATTGCAAATCATGCATGTCATTACTTAAGGGGGTGGCAACATACTAATCACCATAAATCATGAAGTATCAGAACTGCTAGTTGCTTCCTCATTCTGAGTTGAGTATTGTATTAATTACAAACTTAATTAGTTATAAGAGCAGAAAAGGACAAGAGTTCCATTGTAAAGTCTTTCATTCTACTTATTTTTTTCTTTCAGACTGGCAGGGCACTACAATTGAAATCTCTGATACTACTGTATTAGGCATAAGAGTAGCATTGCCTGTAATTCTGGAGAATCATGAGATAGATGTACTGATCTATTTCTTATTTCCTAAGACTCCAAGTCTTGTTCTTCCTATTTTATATTTTCTGAATGAAAATACCAGGGCTACTGTGGATTTCTTCCCTTCCTTTTATGCATGAAAGACTCAGAAAGAACAAGAATACCGTAAAATAATTATATTCTCTTTCAAATAGGTGAAAAATTTAATGACCCATGTTTGTAACGTAACATGTTATGTTTTATAACATAAAACACAGTTTTAAAGACATTATTCCACTTAGTCTTCACAACCCCTTGTTAAATGACAAGTGCAGGTATTACTAACTCAATTTTAATACAGTGTGAGACACTTGGGGCAAAATTAAAGAATTTGTCCTAAATTGCATGACTAATAAGTGTCAGAGTCAGAATTTCCACCCAGTTCTCTAGGTGTCCAGTCTAGTTATCTTCTCTTATAAAATACATACAGACTTCCATTTTACCTTTTTGTTTTTGTTAGATGTTTGATTTACTTTAGGTGGTAGTCACAACATTATTTTATCAAATCATCACTGGCTTCAGATAGGAATCAATTTTTTATCATTTGAAATTAACTAATGTTTAGAATTTGATTCAGTAATGAATTTCTATTATTCATTTGGTTAAACTTTTTTAACCATATAAACATACATGTATAGCCTATTTCCTAACTCTTCTAGTTTATGGGAAATCTGTCAAGTCATAGAATGCTCTAGAACATTAAAAGTTGTTAGTTGTAGGTAGGTGCCCACTAGCTTGTTCTGACTCATAACGGCACTAGGTACAACTGAACAAAACACTGTCTGGTCCTGCACCATCCCCACAATCGTTGCTATGTTTAAGGCCCATTGTTGTAGCCAGTTTCATTCCATCTCATTCAGGGTCTTCCTCTTTCACTGACCCTCTAATTTACCAAGCATGATGCCCTTGTCCAGGGACTGGTCCCTCCTGATAACATTTCCAAAGTATGTGAGACTAGTCTCCCCATCCTTGCTTCTAAGCAGCACTCTGGCTGTACTTCTTCCAGGACAGGCTTGTTCGTTCTTCTGGCAGTCCATAATATATTCAGTATTCTTCCCAGCACCATAATTGAAAGCATCATTTCTTCTTCGGTCTTCCTTATTTGCTGTCAAGCTTTTGCATACACACGAGGAGATTGAAAATATCATGGCTTGAGTCTGGTATACCTTAGTCCTCAAAGTGACATCTTTGCTTTTCTACACTTTAAAGAGGTCTTCTGCAGCAGATACGCCCAGTGCAATATGCCATTTGATCTCTTGACTGCTGCTTCCATGGGTGTTGATTGTGGATCCAAGTAAAATAAAATTCTGACAACTTCAATCTTTTCTCCATTTGTTATGGTGTTGTTCTTTGGTCCAGTTGTGAGGATTTTTGTTTTCTTTATGCTGAGTTGACTCTATACTGAGGGCTGTAGTCTTTGATCTTCAAAAAAACAGCTGTAGCTACTGTGATATTTTGCATATGACTTACAATCCCTGTAGAAAATTTTTAAACTTCTCCACAGTCTAGTGACAAATTATTAATGACCTCTTTTTATAGATGGGACAAACTGAGGATGAGAGATCAAGGAGTTGCTTGAATTTTGCATTTGCAATAAAAGAATTTGCTTAGCACAAAACTTTCTAGAATTGTTCATAGAGATGCTATAAAGTCTTACAGCACCGATTACAAAGATTTGTTTACCTGTTGAAGTTCAGTTTCGGTTTATGAACAAGTAAACCATTTCAGAAATGCCCTAACAGATAATTTTTAAAGACATACAAGCAAACAAACAAAATTCTCCAATAAAAAAATATGTGGGTAAGAAGGAGGAGGGAAAGAACAAGAAGCAAGAATAATAGTGTATTTAAATATTTTTAAGAGAAACAAGTTATAGAATAGGAAACAAGTTTTAAGAGTGCTTCCTATTTGTCAGATTGATGAAGGCACCTCCCGTCCCCTACATAGAGAATGGAGATTAGAGAATATACAGTTATATTTTGCAGGATGTCAAAGTAAGACTTGTTTCAAAGCAAAGCAATTTTAGGTAAGTTTAGCTACAAAGAATTACAAAGTCAAAGCTGGCAGAAGAAAAACAAGTCCTTCAGAGATGAAGTGTCACTGGAGAAATACAATACTCAGTGTCAGAATCATCTTGCCTAGAAATTGTCATTAGAGTATCACTCATTTATTTACATAGACAGGGTGCTAGAGTTCTCAACCTTCGGTCCTTCACTTCAGTCAAAGTTTTTTTGCTCATGCCCTATTCCTCAACTGAGATATCATCTTTCATTTACCCAACCTCCAAATCAAATTCTTAAAAATCACTTCAAGTGCATTATGTGATAAATACATGTTCATCTTACACTAGAAGAATTTCTTCCAATCTCAGATTCTATACTGTGTTGCCTATACTATTCTTTTTAAGGTTTCTTAAATTATTATTTCAGTTGGGATTTGACATTTAAACTGTGCTATTCAGATGAACAAAAATTTGTAGCTTGATTTTCTATAACAGATATTATCTTGATCTAGAATCTATATTCCTGTTCAGTAAAGGGGGAAATAATAACAAACCAAACAACAATAAATAAAGTTACAATTACAAGAAAAATCTGACCTGTTTTCATTTCAAATTGTGTCTTCCAGAGTCTCTTTTTCAATGTGTGTTTTGTTTTTTCTGAGCACTGAACAACTCTTAAAATTATACCACAACTGAATCCAACAAAATGAATATTTCTTGACCAGTAGTATTATAATTAAAATCATTTTATAATAGTTTTTGCCATTTGTCAAATCAAGGACATTTCTAAGGGCAACAAATTTTTATTTTCAGAGCTAGAGTAAGGAGATTCATAGTAGGTTTAAAGGTTTTGGTGTCAGAAAGAATTCTTTCACTTTGTAGATTATTAATATTTTTTTCCTACTTTTATTATGAACCAAAATGTGCCTCTCTCAAAAGTATGTGTGTGTTCTCCTATACTCTGGGTGGTATAATCCCACCAAAGCTCAATTTGTATTTCATCTTTATCATTTTGGTTTTAATATTTTTTAATAACATGGCTTATCATCTAACTTCTCTTTTCCAGTGTCTACAGAAAATATGAGTTGTTGTTCATCATTCACAGATATACACAAAATAACATCTAAATATAAACATATGCATATAAATTAAATTTAAAAAATGCACAGAGTTCTTTAATATACTTACCTTATAAATGTATATACAAGAAACTTACATGTTAAAGTCTTTGACAGGTAAATAAATGAAAAATTATAAATTACTTTTCAAAAATGCACAATTTTAGTATAGTATTTCAAATGCTATAGTTATGAATAGCAATGGTTATGCAGTTTATTTGGAGAAGCAAATTAATTTCTCAGATCACTTTACTCACCCTGCAAAATGCAAAAACATTTTGATCTTGTGGATGTTGGGTGCTGTTGAGTTTAAATAACGTCAGTAAAGCAATTCTATGTTTGCTTAGAAAGTGTTAGATTAATAAAAAAAAATCGGGGGATTGCCACAGTTGAGAAAAAAGAAAAAATGCTTGAGGGGACAGGAAATGGGCTTTTTTTTTGTTTGGACATAGCATCTTCTTCTCCCTTTGTTTCAACTTGTTATGAACTCAAGTCCCATTTTGTTCCACATTTTACCCTCAGCTCCTTCCTGAAAAATCATTCCTGCAGCAGCCTTATTCTGATTGATGCCATGAGTTTGCCTTGTGCATCGGACCCAACTTTAGCCATTCCCTTCTGCCCAATTTCCCACCCCCAGACAGATAACATAAATGCTCTTTTTGGGTTCCATTATCAGACATATGACATACATTCCTTTGACTTGATGTTTGTCTCATGTTTGGACTTGCATGTCATTTCAACTTTGATATCAAATCTCAGTTCTGACTGTTACTAAATGTGTGAGCCTGGGAAATTTCCTTAACACCTATGAGCTTCAGTTTCTTCATCAGTGGAATGGAAGATCACAGGGTGAATCCATGCGACGTAGAACACCTGGCTATTGCAAGTGATAGCTGTTTTCTTATTTCTCCTACCCCCTCCTCATCCTTGTCCTCTTTCTCTGCTTCCTCTATCTCCTCACCATCATCATCATCCCAATCCTAGGTCTAATTTAAGATTTAAGCTCTGGTACTCCCAACAGACTATTTTTAATTTCTTTTGATGGCTTTCATTTCTAGGGGTAATCATCCGGCAAATAACTGATAGTACTCTGTATCTTTAGTAACTCTTGTGTGTAAAAATATAACTGAAGTGTAAGAATGTAAGAAATTTCCTAGCAAAAAATTGAAACAGACACCATTGTGTATCCCCAGCAGTCAGCATATATAAAGCACTCAATATTTGCTTATTCTGTACAATTCAAAACATTTCATCAATATCTATTATGTGAGAAATGTCAGAGACTAGCATGCATTAGACACAGACCAAGCAGTTGGGAAATATTGAATACATAGTTTTGTGTTTAGAATCATCTAAGTAATTTATAATGCATATTCTTAGATATAATGGATTCGAAACTCAGTGAATAAGTCCTGGAAATATACAAGTTTACAGAGTACTCATGGCTATTTGTTTGCTAAAGTTTGAGAACAATTTTCTTAGGAAATCAACTGCTCAAAAGAAAATAAACAGCATAGCCATCACTGATACCAACGACGGTAATACTAACTACTGAACACAAAATAGTGAAGTGTGTTCTAATTCCAAACTTGGACTTCTTCTTTGAGAGAGAAATGGTTAAGAAATGTTCAGAGCATTGAAGATTTAGAAAACAATGCCTTTTTCTTCATATATTACAAATACATACAAATCAAGAGATTGACATAAATATATAGAGACTGAGGAGGACTTGAAATAACAGATAACTATATTTTTATTCATTTTCATGTGTCTTTCAATTTTCCTTCAACTGGTTTCTTTCTTTTTCAGTGTAAAAATTTCAAAAGGTTGAGTGCGTGCGTGTGTGTGCATGTGTCTGTGTTTACGCACATACAGGCACACTAATCTTAAAGGAGTGCAGTGTTCCTGCTATAATTAAATCCTAAAGTCATTTAATGCCCTCATGTGGAAAGTGCACTTAGAGAAAGGATAGTCATTGCTCTCATATGCTCTTTTTAAAAGAAAAAATAAACTTTATTGAGATACAATTTTCATATCACACAATTCACCCATTTAAAGTGTACAATTCAGGCATTCTTAGAATATTTACAGATATGTGCTATCATCACAATTAATTTTAGAACATTTTCATCACCTGTACCCTTTGGTTATCATCTTCCTATCCCCCTCCCCTCCTAGAGTCATCTCTAAGGAACCACTAATTTACTTTTTGTCTCTATAAATTTCCCTCTTCTGGACTTTCATATGAATGGAATCATATAGTACATGCTTTTTTGTCACTGACTTCTGTCACTTTGCATACTGTTTTCAAGGTTCGTCCATGTCATAACGTGTTTCAGCACTTCATTCCTTTTTATGACTGAATGATATTTATTGTATGGACGTACCACTTTTTGTTCATCCGTTTATCTGTTGACAGACATTTGGGTTGTTTCCACCTTTGACTATTATGAATAATGCTTCTATAAATATTCATGTACAAGATTCTATGTAGATACATGTTTTCATTTCTCTTGAATAGATACTTAGGAGTGGAGTTGCTGGATTATATGATAACTCTATAGTTAATAATTTGAGAAACTGCTGGATTGTTTTCAAAAGGGGCTTCACCATTTTACATTCCCACCACTAGTGCGTGAGGGTTCCAATTTCTCCAGAGCCTAGTCAATACTTGCCTGATGTTTTCATTCTAGCCATCCTTATGGATGTAAAGTACTATCTCATTGTGGTTTGGTTTGCATTTACCTGATGACTAATGATGATGAGCAGCTTTTCTTGTGCTTATTGGCCAATTTCATATCGTCTTTGGAGAAATTTCTATTCAGATCATTTGCTCATTGTTTTTAGTTATTTGTCTTTTTATTATAAGTTGTAAGAATTTTTTAAATTTTTTTTAGATACAAGTCCCCTATCATATAGATGATTTGCAAATATTTTATCGCATTCTGTGGGTTGTCTTTTCATTTCCTTGACGGTATCCTTTGAGACACAAATGTTTTAAATTTTGATGAAGTCCAATTTATCTATTTTTCTTTTGTTGTTAGTGCTTTTGGTGTTGTATCTAAGAATCCTTTGCTAAACACAAGGTCAGGAAGATTTTCCCACATGTTTTCTTCTAAGAATTTTATAGTTTTTGCTCTTATAAGTCTTTGATCCTTTGGGAGTTCATTTTTGTATATACTGTAAGGTAAGGATCCAACTTTATTCTTTTGCATTTGGCTATCCAATTGCACCAACATAATTTTTTGAAAAGACTGTTCTTTCTCCATTGGATGATCCTGGCACCCTTGTCAAGAATCAGTTGACCATACATGTATGGGTATATTTCTCAACTTTCAGTTCTATTCCATTGATATGTATGATTATCCTCCTTTCAATACCACACTGTCTTGAGTACTGTTACTTTGTAGAAAGCTTTGAAATTACGAAGTGAGAGTTCTCTTCTTGTTTTATTCTTCCTTTACTATGTTTGTTTTGACTTTCTTGGGTATCTAACAATTCTGCAGAATTTTAGAATCAGTGTGTAAATTTCTACAAAGAAGTCAGCAAGAGGATTCTAACAGGAATTGTGTTGAATTTGTAGATCATTTTGGATAGTATTGCCATCTTAACAATATTTAGTCTTCTGGTCTATAAGCTTGGGATGTTTTTCCATTTGTTTAGGTCTTCTTTAATTTCCTTCGACAATGTTTTCTAGTTCTCAGAGTGTAAGCTTTTGTACTTCTTTTGTTAAATTTATTCCTAAGTATCTTATTATTTTTTATGTTGTTTTGAATGGATTGTATTTCTGATTTAAATTTGGGTTGTTTATTACAAGTGTGTAGCAGTACAATTGATTTTTGTATTTTAATCTTGCGTCCTGTAACCTGGCTAAACTCATTGCTTCTGACAGCTTTTTATGGCTTCCTTACTTTTCTATATACATCTCTGAACAAAGATAGTTTTACTTCTTCCTTTCTAATCTGGATGATGTTTTATTTCTTTTTCTTCCTAATTGCCCTGACTAGAACCTGAACCTCAATGTTAAATAGAAGTGATGAGAGTGGGCATCCTTGTCTTGTTTCTGATCTTGGGGGAAAACCATCCATTCTTTCACCATTAACTATAATGTTAGATTGAGGAAGTCCCCTCCCATTCACAATTTCTTGCTGTTTTTGTCACAAAAAGATGTTGAATTTTTGTCCAATTTTTTTGCAACTATTGGGATGATCATGTGATTTTTACTTTGTATTATATTCATATGATGTGTTAGATTAATTAATACTCAGATGTTAAACCAATCTTTTATTACTGGGATAAATCTCACTTGGTTATGTTATGTAACTCTTTCTGTTTGTTGCTGGATTTGGTTTTCTGGTATATTTTTGAGATCCATATTCATAAGAGATACTAAAATGTACTTTTTTGTGATTTTTTTGTGTAGTTATGATATCAGGATAATACTGGCCTCATAAAATGATTTGGGAAGCTTTGCTCCCATCCACCTCCTTACTGTCAAATATACTGCACATATATTACATTTCTATAAGTTATAGACCCAAGAATACATTGAATATATATTATTTTATACAAATGATTTAAATCAGTTGAGAGAAGATAGGAAAATATATTTATTTTTACCGTCTTTTATAGTTATATAATTATCTTTATTGATGTACTTTATGTGTATGTGTGTGTGTGTGTGTGTGTGTATACCTTTTTTCAACAACATAAATGATGACTATTCACGTGGACCTCACTGAATGGAATACACAGGAATCATATCCACTACATCAGTGGAAAGAGACAATGGAAAAGCTCAGTATCATCAGTCAGAACAAGGCCAGGGGCCACCTGCAGAACAGACCATCAATAGCTCAAATGCAAGTTCAAGTTGAAGCTGAAGAAAATTAAAACAAGTCCATGAGAGCCAAAGTATGACATTGAGTATATCTCACCTGAATTTGGAGACCATCTCAAGAATAGATTTGACACACTGAACACTAATGATTGAAGACCAGACAAGTCATGGAATGAGATCAAGGACATCATACATGAAGAAAAGAAGAGGTCATTAAAAGGTCAAGAACAGACCAAAATGGATGTCAGAAGAGATTCTGAAAGTTGCTCTTGAATGCCAAGTAGCTAAAGCGAACAGAAGAAATGATGAAGTGAAAGAGCAGAACAGAAGTTTTCAAAGGGTGACTTGAGAAGACAAAGTAAAGTATTATAATGACATGTTCAAAGAACTGGAGTTAGAAAACCAAAAGGGAAGAGCACGCTCGGCATTTCTCTAGCTGAAACAACTGAAGAAAAAATTCAAGCCTCAAGTTGCAATAATGAAGGATTCTGTGGGCAAAATACTGAATGACGCAGGAAGCATAAGCAGAAGATGGAAGGAATACAGAGAGTCAATGTACCAAAAAGAATTGGTCGATGTTCAGTCATTTCAGGAGGTAGCAGATGAACAAGAACCGATGGTACAGAAGGAAGAAGTCCAAGCTGCACTGAAGACATTGGAGAACAAACAAGGCTTATAATTAGGAGAACTGAAAGCTAGAGACTCCATTTAAGAATGTGATCTTAGGGAAAACAAAGCCCAACAGGGAAATTAGAGAGAACTAAATCTTCTGATGTCATGGATTGAATTGTGTCCCCCCAAAATATCTGTCAACTTGGCTACGTCATGATTCCGTATTGTATGATTGTGTAATCTGATGTGATTTCCTTATGTGTTGTAAACTCTATCACTATGATGAGGTTATATGTGATCTCTTTATGTGCTGTAAACTCTATCACTATGATGAGGTTATACTGATGACATCTACAAAATTGAATAGTGTCTTAAGCCAATCTCTTTTGAGATATAAAAGAGAGAAGCAAGCAGAGACACATGGGAACCTCATACCACCAAGAAAGCAGTGCTAGGAGCAGAGCACGTCCTTTGGACCTGAGGTTCCTGCGTTGAGATGCTCCCAGACCAAGGGAAGATTGATGACATGGACCGTCCTCCAGAGCCTACACAGAAAGTGTTACCCTGGAGCTGATACCCTGAATTTGGACTTGTAGCCTACTGGACTGTGAGAGAATAAACTAGTCTTTGTTAAAGCCATCTACTTGTGGTATTTCCGTTAGAGCAGCACTAGATGAATAAGACATCTGGCAACCATAGCAACAACAAATATTAACAGCAGCCCGGGTCCTAGCCAGAATAACACAAAAGCTTATGTGAAAAGCCTGATTGCCTTATCTCCTATTACCAGATACATTGTATCCAGCTATCAACAAAAGATTACAAAATATACAAAAACACAGTCTGAAAGTCTGAAGAGATAAAATAAGTGTCAAAACCAGAATCAGATATAAGACAAATGGTGGAAATATCACATGTTGTTGTTAGATGACGTTCAGTTGGTTCCCATTCATAGCAACCCTATGTACAACAGAATGAAATACTTATTGGTCCTATGCCATCCTCATATGAAATTTAAAATAACCATGATTAATATGTTAAGGACTCTAATGGGAAAAGTAGACAGCAGGCAAGAACATATAGACAATGTAAGCAGAGAGATGGAAACTCTAACAAAAATCAAAAGAAAATGCTAGAAATCAAAAACACTATAAGAGAAATGAAGAATTCCTTTGATGGGCTCATCAGTAGATTGGGATGCAACTGGGGAAATAATCAGTAAGCTTGAAGATGAGTCAACAGAAACTTCCCAATCTGAAATGCAAAGAGAAAAATGAATGAAAAACAAAATAGAACAGAATATTCAAGAATTGTGAGACAATCACAAAATAGTAGCACACATGTAATGGGAATACCAGAAAGAGAAGTAAGGGAGAAAAGAGCAGAAGAAATATTTGGAATAATAATGATTGATAACTTTCCAAAATTAATGCCAGACACTAAACCACAAATTGAGGAAGGACAGAGAAACTCAAATAGGATGAATACCAAAGAATCCACACCTGTTTTTGTTAGGTTCTCTCCAGTCAATTTCGACTCATACAGAATCTATATACAACAGAACGAAACACTGCCCAGTCCTGCACCATAGTCACAATTATTTCTATGTTTGAGCCCATTGTTGCAGCCACTGTGTCATTTCATCTCACTGAGGGTCTTCCTCTTTTTTGTTGACCCTCTATTTTACCAAGCACGATGTCCTTCTCCAGGGACTGGTCTCTCCTGATAACATTGCCCAAAGTACGTGAAACCAAGTCTCAACATCCTTGCTTGTAAGGAGCATTCTGCCTTTACTTCTTCCAAGACATATTTGTTCATTCTTCTGGAAGTCCATGGTATGTTCAATATTCTTCTCCAACACCATAATTCAAAGGCATCAAGTCTTCTTCGGTCTTCCTTATTCATTGCCCTGCTTTTATATGGATATGAGGTGATTGACAATACCATGGCTTGGGTCAGGCACACCTTAGTCCTAAAGGTGACACCTTTGTTTTTTAACACTTGAAAGAGGTCTTTTGCAGCAGATTTGCCCAATGCTATGTGTCGTTTGATTTCTTGACTGCTGCTTTCATGGGTATTGATTGTGGGTCCAAGTAAATGAAATCCTTGACAATGTCAATCTTTTTTCCATTTATCAAGAAGTTGCTTATTTATCCAGTTGTATTTTTCTTTATGTTAAGGTGTAATCCATACTGAAGTCTGTAGTATTTGATTTTCATCAGTAAGTGCTTCAAGTTCTCTTCTCTTTCAGCAAGAAAGGTTGTGTCAGCTGCATACTGCAGATTGTTAATAAGTATTATTCCATTCCTGATGCAGTGATCTTCTTCATATAGTCCAGCTTCTCGGATGATTTGCTCACCATACATATTGAATAAGAACAATGAAAGGATATAACCCTAACACACACTTTTCCTGTTTCCTGTTGTAGTATCCCCTCATTCTGTTTGAACAACTGCCTCGTAGTCTACGTACAAGTTCTGTGTGAGTACAATTAAGCGTTCTGGAATTCCCATTTTTTGCAATGATGTCCATAATTTGCCATAATCCAGACATTCAAATACCTTTGCATACCATCAGTCAGAACGAGACCACGGGCCAACTGCATAACAGACCATTAATTGCTCATGTGCAAGTTCAAGTTGAAGCTGAAGAAAATTAAAACACATCCATGAGAACCAAAGAACAGCTTTCAGTGCATCCCACCTGAATGTAGAGACTATCTCAAGAATAGATTTCATGCACTGAACACGAATGACCAAAGACCAGACAAATTGTGGGATGACAACAAGGACATTATACATGAAAAAGCAAGTGGTCATTAAAAAGACAGGAAGGAAAAAGACCAAAATGGATGTCAGAAGAGACTCTGAAAGTTGCTCTTGAACATAGAGTAGCTTAAGGAAAAGGAAGAAATGATGAAGTAAAACAGCTGAAAAGAAGATTTCAAGAGCTGCTCAGCAAGACAAAGTAAAGTATTATACACGTATTATACAATTATACATGTGTATTATAATGAAACGTGCAAAGACCTGCGGTTAGAAAAACAAAGGGGAAGAACACTCTTGACAGTTCTCAAGCTAAAAGCACTGAAGAAAAAACTCAGGCCTCAAGTTGCAATATTGAAGTAAAATATTGAGTGGCACAGGAAATATCAAAAGAAGATGGAAGAATACACTGAGTTTCTGTACCAAAAAGAGTTGGTCGAGGTTCAGCCATTTCAGGAGGTATCATATGATCAAGAATCGATGGTACTGAAGGAAAAATTTTGAGAGGCACTGAAAGCAGTGGTGAAAAAGAAGGCTCTAGGAATTGACAGAATACCAAATGAGATGTTTCAACGAACACATGCAATGCTGGAAGAGCTCACTTGTCTATGCCAAGAAATTTGGAAGACGGCTACCTGGCCAACCAACTGGAAGACATCCATACATGTGCCCATTCCAAAGAAAGGCAAGCCAATGGAATGCAGAAATTATCAAACAATATACTTAATACCACATGCAAATAATATTGTGCTGAAGATAATTCAAAAATTATTGCAGAGGTACATCAACAGGGAACTGCCAGAAATCCAAGTTAGATTCAGAAGAAACATGGAAGTGAGGGATATCATTGTTGATGTCAGATGGATCTTGGCTGAAAGCAGAGAATACCAGAAAGATGTTAACCTGTTTTTTATTGATTATGCTAAGATGTTTATCTGTGTAGATCATAACAAATTATGGATAACTTTGGGAAGAATGGAAATTCCAGAATACTTAATTGTGCTCATGTGGAACCTGTGCATCCATGCCTAGGCATATAATATTCAATCTGCATAAAACCAGAGAAAAAGAGAAAAATCTTGACAGAAGCCAGAGGAAAAAAAACACTTTATTTATAGAGGACCGATGATAAGAATTACTTTGGACTTCTTACTAGAAATCGTGAAAGCAAAAAGGAGTAAAGTTAAATACTTAAAATGTTAAATAACAAAATTCACCACACTAGAATAATGTATCCAGCAAATTATCCTTCAATGTGAAGGAAAAATAAAGACTTTCTCACACTAAAATTGAGTGAATTTTTAGCCTCTAGACTTGTCACGATAAAATGTTAAAGTAAGTTCTTCAGAGGGAAGGAAAATGATATAAATCACAAACTCAGGTATACATAAACAATGGAAGAGTGCCAGAAAAGAAAGAAATAAAGTACTGTTTATTCTTAATTTATATGATAGATAACTGTTCATTCCCTGTAATACTAGCAACAATGTATCAGTGATTATAGCTTATGGGTAAGTGAAATTATAACAGCGACATTTAGGAATGGAAGGGTAGAATTCAGAATACTCATATTAGGGACCTATACTACTCATGAAGCGATATAACGCCTTTGGATGCGAGCTTCGATCAATTTTAAAGGTATATTCCAAACTTAAGGGCACTCACAGAAAAGAATTAAACAGAAGTATAACGGCTATGCTAAGGGAAGAGAGAAATGAACTCAGTAAATGCTCAGTTAAAACTAGAGAAGGCTGGTTCAACACTCAAAGGTCAATATAATCCATCACATCAACAGGATAAGAAAGAAAAATCTTATGATCATATCAATAGATGCAGATAAAAGCATTTGACAAAATCTAATACTCATTCATGATAAAAACTAGGAATAAAGAGAAACTCCCTCAACCTGATAAGGAACAGCTACAGAAAACCTTCAGGTGCTATCATACTTAATTATGAGTAACTGATCTCTTTCCCTCTAAGATCAGAAACAAGGCAAGGACATTACCTCTCAACACTCCTGTTCAGCATCATACCCAAAATGTTAGACAAGTCAATAAGATAAGAAAAGCAAATAAAAGGCAGACAGAGTGTCAAAGAAAAATTACAACTCTCTGCTCACATAGGTCATGACTGTATATGTAGAAAATCCCAAAGAAACAACAAAGAAACTCCTAGAACTCTTAAGTAATTACAGAACGCTTACAGGTTAAATATATTACAAGTTAAATATACAAAAGCCAGTCGCTTTTCTATATACTAGCAATGACCTATTTGAATTTGAAATTAAAAATGCAGTACCATTTACATTAGCATAAAAATGTAAGGCTTAGAAATATTTCTACCAAAATATGAGGTAATCTGTAAAACTCTGATGAAAAAAATCAAGAAAAATCTAAATAAATATATAGATATTCTGTGTTCATGGATAGGAAGACTCAATATTGTTAATACGTCAACTTCAACGTCACTATGCTATCCACATGACTGAGAAATGATATTTTCATCATTTGTACCTAATTAACAGTCAGTGTCTATCCTAGATCCTTTAAGTGTTAATTAAATTTATTTGTTGTATACATTTTAAAACAAATTCACAACTAAATTTATTTCTTTTTCCCTTCTCTTTTTTAAAAGTGTATTCCTTAAGCGTAGAAAGGCAGTAACAGGGTTTTATATTTGTGTCACCTTGTGACAGTATGTTAAATGGATGCAGTAAATAAAAATACTAATTATAATATCCATGTTTTAAGATGGTTCCCAACGAGCTGGCCTCATGGTATTCAGCTACTTTTGTAATCCCTTCTGACTTGAACTTAGTAGCCAGCTTCCAAGGAATAGAATAAAACAGAAGCCAAAATATATGAGTTGGAGACTAGATCATAAAAGGCAGTACGGTATTAGATTCTCTCTCTCGCTCTGGGAGAAGCCACCTGCCAAATTATTAGCAACTCTCTGGAGAAACCTACATGGTGAGGAATTGAAGCCAACTGCCATTTAAGTGAGCTTAAGCTTGGAAATGAATCCTCCAGCCCAGTCAAGCTTTCAGGTGACTGTAGCCCCAGCTAACATCTCGACTGCAACCTCAGGAGAAACTCTAAACCAGGACCAGCAGTTAAGTTGTTTGCATATTCCTGACCCAAAGAAATTATGTGAGATGAATATTTGTCCATTTGTTCGTTTTAATCTGCTTTGTTACTTAGTAATCCAGATATGGTTTCACTGAGTCCATTAAGGTTCAGGCTACCACACGTATGTTAGAGTAGAATTGTGCTCCATAGAGTTTTCAATGACTAATTTTTTTAGAAGTAGGTTGCCAGGTCTTTCTGCCAAGGTACCTCTGGGTGGATTTGAATCTCCAACCTTTTGATTAGCGGTTGAGTATGTTAACCATTTGCACCACTTAGGGACTCCTGTACAATAAGAAATAACTAATATATTACTCTTCTAAAGCATATCACTTTCACATTTATTAACTCATTTAATACACTCAAAACCTGGTGAGTTTATAATTTCTTTTTTTTTTTTCCCTTAGAGCCTGAAACCTATAAAGAGGTTAAGTAATGCCCATTCTAGAAGGCTTTTCACTTTATTGTAGTTGCCTTTCCTACCAACTATTGAAAGCAATCACTACTTTATGAGGGCTCAGGCAGTTCAAGAACAGAAGAACGTGGAGGGGTATGGAGGAATATGGATGATACCACCCTTTTAAAGTATAGATTTGCAAGTTTTTTTTTTAATCAATAAATTAATAACTTATTACAGAAAATCCTAGACGCTGATTTTTAAATTCTGGGGCCGTATACAGAAACATAATATTATGGACTATGTATATTAAAAAAATAAATTACAACAGAACAATTTGATTTATGATAGAACTAAAGGTACATGTAACAAGGGTTGTGCTTACATACAAAATTCACCTTATTTTAATATATATATTTGAAAAAAATCACAGTTATCAATCTCTCTAAATTTGGCAAAATTTAAAACATTCATGTAAATAATAGCTAGCTCAAATCAAGCAAATTCCCTTTTTTTGGATGACCATTCATGAATTGAAAGACTGTCATGTAAATACATATGGAAGGGTTATAAATCAGAGTGAAGTAGGACTTGTAGGAATATGCAAATTGATATAAAAACTTGAAACACATAGTGTTCCACCAATCCAAGTACCAGGAAGCTGATTGCCAGTCTGATTCAAGTATGTCAGGATGACCGCTTCATTAAAGTTAATGGCTCCCTCTGGCTACAAGTAAGTGGGGTTACCAACTCTTAAATTTTGGTAGCCCAATCAAAAATGTGCTAGCAGCAGTCTAAACATAACTATTAGAACTCCAAGTCTGAAGAACAATTCTTCCCTGTAACTAAGATTTTAAGAATGAAATATAAAGGAAAAGAAAACAAGATTCTCCCTATGGAGCAATATGTAGCATTAAAAGATATTTTGGCAAAGCAACATAATAGGTGTAGTGTAAGAAAAGCTTCATTTCTTCCTATTACACAAACCTGAGCAAAATAAAACTGAATGAGAGAGCAGGGGTCCTTTCCTCTATTTTTAGCAGCTAATCTCTAATATTAAGGTTTCTATACTGGTAAGGCAAATATAAAAATACAAAGAAAGGAATAATCACATATCACATGAAATTAGTCATTTTATAAAATCTGTAACCATTGTTTTAAAATTCATCAAGAATCCACTTAAACACCTCAGAAAATATTAACAATCTGAGTATGTCTTATGAAGTGTCATTTAACAAAATAATTGGGCTTGTAGAGAAGCTTCTGGGGTTTGGTGGATTAATACAATCTGTGCCCACTGAACATATTTGAGAAATTGATTCATTTCAGCAGAGTTACTCTTTCCCTTAGTTGACAGTGTCACGTGAAGTGCAGGACTTAGCCATAATTCACGTGATGGAAACTGCATGTTAAAAAAACCTCATGGATGAAAAATTCCTTCTTCTAGTCCCAGGAACTGCTTTAGATTCTCCACTAAGGGCATAAAAAATAGCTGAGAAACACACAGCCTTCCAGAACATCAGCTCTGAGCTTAGTGTCTTCTGTGAGAGGTGCAAAACCAGTACCAATGCTTAAAGTAGCTAAGGGATCTTTCTTCCCTGGAACTGCTTTTAGAGTTTTAACTTCAAAAATTGTAAAATAACCACTGTGGCAGAAGAGGAAGAATCAATTTCAACTGCTTCGATTGTAATGCATTTATTTGAGGCACTTTTATTTTTTATTTTTAAATTAGCATTTGTTGACTTGAACAATCTGGAAGAAAAAAATAATAATTTTATACTCTGGTGAGCAAAGCATTTCGGGGGCCCACTAGTTTCAGTGACAGGAAAGTTGCTATGCCACCGGCAAACATATTACTCGAAAAAGAGTAAAATTAAATTTTACATCGAGACTCAAGTCAACAAACAAGTTTTTATGTTATGCTTTGACTGAGAGATGAGACCATTAAAAATCAGTAATCTGTTTGAAACAGTAAAAGATATGATATTAAAGTGGCATATGGTATAGAAATGAATCCTGAGAATCTTATATATCAAAGAGAAAAAGTTGGTCTATAATTTTTTTTCACTTCTGTCCTTTTCAAATTTGCTTGTAATCATTAAAAACAGGGAATCTCTGAACAATACTAAGGTTTGAAACTTTCTAATTTGAAAGAATTATTTAGAATATGATGGTGAGCAGAATTTCTAACAGGACTTTCCATGCCCACTTATCTTTCTATTCTCCCAAGCAGGAATACAGACTTATTTATTTATATCTTTTAGACTGCTATAAGAATCTTGATAAAATCTGCTGTATTTCTGCTATGATTTCCCCCAAATGAAAATGAAAAACATAAACATTCTATAAGGAAAGGCCATAAGATAAATAGCTTAAATGATAGTAGAATCCTCTCTAGAAGTAAATAAATGTGACACAGAACATTTCAGTTCATTTCTGGTCTTGCTGGGTAAAGTGCTTTTCAATTACTTTGTTTAAAATGAAAGTTTCTGACCCAAACACCTGTGACAGATTGATATTTGAGATCACTAATTTGCTGCGCATGACAACCCTTGGAACAGATGCAGGGGGACAAAAGTGACTGAAATTGCTCTATTCTGATGGCTGATCAGAGGCTGATGGAGCCAAGGAACAGAGGGACAAAGGTTTAACTGAGAACTAGTCACTGCATCAACAGCCCATCATGGACCCAGTCTCAGCAAATGCATTGATCAAGAATTTTATTAGTGTATGAGAGCACTACTTGTCTCTGTATTATGATTATATACGCCACCTTCTCACGTGTAATTGAGTGGTTATCATGTGGCAGTGTTATTTAAACCTACCAAATAATATCAAGAGGTTTTGTTTATGGGATGCCATTTACTATTGATTTTAATCTACAAAATATCAGTGTTAATGACTTGTTTCAATTATCTTAGAATTTAGTTCAGCTAACATTCTGATATGATATACCCTAGTTAAGGTAAAAGCTGACTTACGTTACTAAATGGGCAAAAACTATTGTTAGGTAAGTGGTTTTCAAAGAAGGATGCATGCGATCTATGGATGGTTCATATACCCACTGAAGGATGTGTGAAAGTGATAGAGTACTTTTATTCATATTAGTTTTTGTAACTAAAGACAATAAGAAAATACTTAAGTGTGACAATATTTAATATACAGATTGCAATGCTATTTTACTTATTTGAAACATCCTTTGTGAAGGTTAGTGCATATCCGAGGGTAATTAACAGAAGAGTGGGCGTTTCACAATGGACAGGGTTGACGTTGTACCCTTAAGTTTTATTCATGTCTGGGTAAGTAAATTTGTAGATTTTTTTTAACTGAAATTACTCAGATAATTGCCTAGTAAAAATAATACCAAAACCAAAACTAAACCGATTGCCGTTAACTGCATTTTTATTTCCAATATGTAAATGGAGGTTGCCATTTATTGACAATTACATTTGGATTTATTAATTTTAGCTCAGATTAACAGAGATTTTTTGTTTTATTTTGTTGTAGTCTTAAAAATAATACCAGTAATTTTAAAAACAAATAGAATGTACCTGTATAATTTAAACCTATCAAATAATTCTTATATTCCTTACTTGAGCTAATTTCCAGCTATAGCACATGGTAAAAACAACAAAACAAAGTAAAAAAACACACAAAAAAATGTTAATCAGAGCTACAATTAATAAAAATTAATAAATTAATAAATCCAAATACATAAGTAATTGTCAATAAATGGCAAGCTCCGCTTACATACTGGAAATAAAAATGTAGATCGTGTTTCTTGCCCATTCAGAGAGAGCTGTCCTGGGATATAGTCTCACCATCAAAACAAATAACTAGTCATATTTAGAAATTTTTAAGAAAGCAAAGAGTTTGAAGATTATTGGCTTGCTTATCAAACAGGAGAAGAAGAAGCAGGATTGTCTCAGGAATTGCTTAATTTAAGGAGAAGAACACTGATAATTGCAAGGTGAGTGATGAGTGGCCTGTAGTTGTGGGTTCTTGCACTTGCCTTGCATGGAACTGGTTTTGCAGTACAGGCAGTCCCCAGTTTACAAACAAGATCTGTTCCCAAGTGTTTCTTTAAGGACTTGTAGGTAAGTCAGAACAGGTGCATACGGTTCTCATTTAGCCTTACTTTAGTGCAAGAAAAGGCTTGAAGCTTTTTCAATGGTTTAAAAGCTGCACCTGTAGCAAGTGAAGGTGACTGATGAAGAATTTGTTGCAAGTAGGGTTTGGTGCAGTCATTTCAAAGTGAGAGCAAATTTACATAACATTAAAGGGCAAGTATGAGTTGTCTATAAGTCAGAGGTTTGCAACCCGGGACTTCCTGTAGTTTGTTTACCGTGCTGTCCATAGTCGACTGCTTGGTTTACAATTCCCCTTACCAGCATCGAATACTTTGTTTTCACACCTATCAAGATAATTATATGAAATACGTAAATTTATATTCAGTAATGTAATTGCTGAACTGTTCACCTTAAGTGTAACTGTTTCTTCAACTATAAATTCTTGATATTTTGACTTTATATTATCAATAAGAATTTTAAAAAAGGAAATCCAGGTATGAAGTAAACTTTGTATTAGAGAGCAAAAATATTTTCTTAACATTCATATAAAATAATAACTAAAAATATTTATTAATCTATCCTTATTTCATCTCTTTAAGTTTTATTTAGTTTATGTTTTATAATGGACATAATTCATTCATAGAGTAGTGTGTTATATATTAAATACCTATATTTGGCTTATATGCTCAATAGTTTTTATTGACAGGTATGTGCAATAAAATATTTAGTAGAGTGTGTGTTTCTAAACTACGTGATGGTAGTTTGATGACGGTACGTGATGGCATTCAGAGGTTTTAACCATTAGACTTAACCTAACTTTTGGCCTAAAATAAATAAATAAATAAACAAACCAGTTGCTGTCAAGTTGATTTCATCTCATGACAACCCATGTTTTTCAGGACAGAACTACACCCTGTAGGGTTTTCAAGGTTGTGGCCTTTTGGAAGCAGATCTCCAGTCGTTTCCTTTGAGGTACCTGTGGATGGGTTCGAGCCACCAACCATTCAGTTAGCAGTCAAGTGCTTAACTGTTTGCACCATCCAAGGGACTTCTTTTTTAGCCCTATCAGCTATTTTTTCCTCACCTTTGTCTTAGACTTACAAACATGTGAAGTCCTCCAGCAGACCAGTTTACTTCAACACTCCCAAGCCTTTACTTACTTTTTTTTTTGAACTTAATATTTATTTTCAGCAGTTATTCTATACACATATAGGAGACCATTTTGATTGCAGAAAAGAGAAAATGGCTTGGAAAAGTTAGGTACAATGAGGTTTATAAAGGGAAGAAATATAGAAGATAAACCACTGGCTATTTTTAACATGATTAATTGAACTCTACCTTCTCCCTTTTACTAAGATCAACAGATATCAGTTCACAAGATGGTCTCTGCCCTCCACCCAGCCATAGCTTTTGAAATTCAGATTTAGTAACAGGAACAGGAAGAAAAGATTTGCAACTTTGAGTGAAAGAAAAGTCCTGGCAAATTAATTTTGGTCAAGAATGTCTTTGAAGTGGATATTTGGTTTCATGAGTAAGAAAATTCCAAAATCAAAGCAAAATATCTGCTCTCAGTTTTTGTCTTTGAAATCTCCCCACTCCTAATCATGATTCAGTTAGAATGTTTGATCACTAAGCATTGGCCGGGCACCAATCTAGGTTCTTAAGTGCTCATAGGTTCTGCCTTATGGGGTATTTTTGTGAAACATACGTCATTCTTGTTGATTTTTTAACTTTTTCTTTTCTTCATTGTTCCTCTAGTCAGAATGAGACCATTTGCCATACCTTAGATGGCCGCTCACAGGCTTTTAAGACCTTAGACTCCAAGCAGCTTAGCAGTTTGATAAAAATATAAAAGACCAGAATGAGGAGAATGTATATGCCAATGGTCTGAAAGGCTCGTCTGGCCCATGAAACCAAATTTCTTAACCATGACCACAAATCATCAGAAGTTGTAAGAGGAATATCTGCAGCAAGCACTGCATCTTTAGTTATGCACTTCTGCTAAAACTATTACCCAACAATTTTAATTTACCAGAGTAAAAAGTCTTTTTTGGGAAGGAAGTAAATAACCAAGAGGTAATTTATTTTATACTGTAATTATCTGTATTATTTCAGAGAAAGAGTATAGCATTGTCTACATTATTAACAGAGCCGCATTGTCTAATATCATTTATAGCCTTATATATATATTTACATAGTTTAAACCCATTTCAGTAACTAAGGTATTATGGCTGTTATAAAACAGCCATTTAATGCTCTCTTTGTCAATAGACCATAATTTAATAGTAGTCTAGTCAATTGTTTGATGGCTTTCCACCTTAGTCTCTCTTATGCTTCCAGATTTTCTTTTGGCTAATTGATTATGTAGAGATACATAGAGAACAACATACACCAAGTAACAAAAACAATTCTATCTGCAGGTAGAAAACAAGTTCATTACTTGTCTGTGGTTTCTCAAAGACAGTGAACAAAAACAAGAATTCGATAGCCCATGAGGGCTTGTCATAACTTTCTATTGAAATGTAATATTTCTCTTTACACTCACCCTCCCCTCAATCAAAAGACAATCTCAAGGCAGAGTTTTTCTTGATCTAAAATGTGGCTATTCATTATTATTTATATAGGTATAGCAAGAATGGTAATTTATCATATAGCCTTTTAAATTGCTTTGATGGGAGTTTTCATAAGGAACTTCAGAGTAAATTTATAAAAGCTTCTCAAGGCTAGGAAGCCAAGCCAAGAACTTGTTATCAGAAGCATTGGTTCCGTAAAGTCAATCTTATTTCTCTAAACAATTTCTTGCCATACTTGATTCTCTAAGCACCGTTCTTACATATGACGTTCCAGTGAAAGCTTGGCTATGTAACTGAGATCTCCAATTATGCCCTTTTAAGGGGTACAGACTCTTACTGAACTTATAAAAATAATTTTATATTGCCATAAAAAAAGAATACTCATTAAAGAGAGAGAAATGATATTTCATCTTTGTCTGTGTAAACAGTCTATTAAATTATTGTAAATTTAGATAGTTTAAGAGAAGAGAGAAAATGGTCTCTGATACCTAGAAAACAGAACACTAAAACATCAAGTAATATCCTCCACATAAAACTCATAATAATATTTTCAGTTCATTCAGTCCTGTAAATTAATTTCTGTTTCATTTATCCTGGATCGGCAGTGGTGAACCTGTGACACTCCCCATTACTTTCTGATGATGGGTAATACTGATGCATCAAAATGAATTTCACCATTTTTTACTGAAGCTGAGCTATAGTCTTAAAAGTCAGTTTCATAAGGATTGAAAATTTATGAGACATCTTAGCATCTTTGAAAGACTAGTCTATTACCTTGTTGTCAGAACTTGTACAAGAAATATCCAATTCTTTAGAAACCAAAATTATAGAATGTTTAAATAACAAGCATTTTTAAAGCAATATGCAATAGACATAATGAACATGAAAAAAATAATAAATTTGGTACTCACATACCTTATGAATCAATAAAAGAATAAACAAAAAGTCAGGTTATGTTCAGCATCATAAAAATGTTCATATGTGACATGGATTGTCAAGCGTCCACAAATTTTATTTTTATCATTTTAGAAACTCTTCTGTTTTAACTTGTAAGTAGAACAAGTAAAGATCACATGTCCCAAGCTCTTTTGCTTCTAGTTGTGACCAGATAACTAAATTCTGATTAATGAGAAAGTAATGTGTGCAATGTATGAATAACATCTTTAAGAGAATCTGTTTGATCCTAACTTGCTCTTTCCTCTTTCACATGGGCTGTAATTTGAAGGCTGTGGTATTGTGCACACTTGAACTAGGAGGACAAGGAAGAAATTTTAAGGAATGAATCAGGGTCCCTGGTTGACCTCATATAAGCTTCCTATTCCTTAAACTCTGTTGTGTAAAATTGGAAAAGGTGTGCATCAAGGTTGCATCCTTTCACTTTACTTACTCTATCGTATGCTGACCAAAAATCAGAGAAGCTAGACTATACGAAGAAGGGCTCAGCTTCAGGATTGGAGAAAAATTCATTAGCAACCTGTGATACGCAGATGACACAACCTTGCTTGCCGAAAATAAAGACAACTGAAGCACTTACTGAGGAAAATCAAAGACTACAGCATTCAGTATGGATTACACCTGAACATAAAGAAAATGTAAATCTTCACAACTGGGCCAATAAGCAACATCATGATAGATGGTGAAGAAATTGAAATTTCAAAGATTTTATTCCACTTGGATCAACGATCAATGCCCGTGGAAGCACTAGTCAAGAAATCAAATGATGTGTTACATTGGACAAATCTGCTGTAAAAAAGCCTCTTCAAAATCTTAAAAAGCAAAGATGTCACTCTGATGACTAAGGAGCACCTAACTCAAGCCATGGTCTTTCCAGCTGTCCATGAGCATGTGAAAACTGGACAATGAAAAAAGAAGACTTAAGAATAGTTGACACATTTGAATCGTGGTTGTTGATGAAGAATACTGAGTATAACCTGGACTGCCAGAAGAATGTATAAATCAGCCTTGGAGGAAGCACAGCCAAATTACTGCTCAGGAGGATAGTGAGACTTCATCTTGTTTACTTTGGATATGTCATCGGGAAAGACCAATTGCTAGAAAAGGACACAATGTTTGGTTAAGTAAAGGGTCAGTGAAAACAAAGGAAATGGTAGATTGAGACAGTGTCTACAAAAATGAGCTCAACCATACCAACAATTGTGGGGATGGCAACAGGACTGGACAATGTTTTGTTGTGCTACACATAAGGCCACTAAGAGTCAGAGCCAACTGGATGGCAACTAACAATAAGCGACATTCCCTTAACTACATATTAGCTTGAGTTGAGGAAGAAATAAAACAGTCTATCCTTTTAAAGCCACAGATCTAACTATTGTATCTTATATTCAGATTCTTAATAAGTAGAATATTCAACTAAATAGAATTTAATGAAAACACAAATGTGGATGAATTTTTCATTTTTTTACAAACATTGTGTTGCAGACATTGTATCAATGGTTTGTTTATATCCTAGAAAGAAGATGAGCTTTTGTTCTATTTGTTATAGCTCTTCCCCCTTACTTTCATTTGGAAAATGGAAAAGGATAAAAGAATATGTGTAATTTCATTATACAAAATAACCTACTAAATTCTTTCATATATTTTGAAAATATATAGTACTATAGAAATAGATTATTTTATGTAATCATAATATAAAATAAAATAATAACCTTAAAATTTGTAATCAGATTTTATAGTTCAACATTTTTATATATAGATCCAAACTGGATTCTGAATATTTCTCCTATCCAATTGACTTAATTAAAAAAAATAAAATGACCAGAAGCTAAAGCATGTGAATAATGCGATATAAATTTCAAGGCATCTTACAATGAATTTTTTGTTGTTCCTATACTAAAAGAAAGAGAATCCTTACCTGTTGCTTTCTATTCTTGTGATGTTGGACACAACATATCTCTCTTTTCCAATGTTTAAAATGAATAAAATGGAAAGGTCTCTAAGAATCTATGGTTCTGGTGATTTTCAAAACAATAAATATGCAAAAATTGTATTTATTATTTTGACCAATTATTTCAGTAGACAAATAATTCTTGGAACTTAGAATATTGATTCTCTTAATATGGTAGAGATAGTATAATGACAATGAAACCTGAGTCAATTGATAGTATATATTTTAACATTATCAGCTGAAAATACTATGACTTTCCAATCAGTAAATACAGAAATTTGTGCTTTACTTTTTGGTTTTAATGGAAAAAAATTTAAAGACAGTAAATTATAACTATCTTGATTTTCTTTTAATCTTCCTATCATCCCAAGAGAGATTTTTAACTACTCCCTAAGAAACAAAAACCAAACCTGTTACTGTCGACTTGATTACAACTCATAGTGACCCAATACTCTTTAGATACTGAAAAAGAAGATGTTGGCATTCTACTACTTCGTCAGTACTAAAGAACTGCTTTAAGGCTGACAGAATATCTGTCACTTCTGCAAATTCCTTAGTTTCATCTATTAATTGGAGGGAAATACTGATTTTGTTCTAGTTTTATGTGCTATCTGAAGTAAGTTAACCTTTCTGAGTCACTTAACTGTAGACAGGTGGCAGATTCTACATTAGCTTACTGCTATAATGTGAAGTTGAATAATTGAATGTCCAAGTCCAACTGGCAATATTATATACGAATCTTGAGTAATAGAATAAAGTGTTAAGACAATGCTATTTGAAATAATTTGGGATGATGAGAGCAAATGTTGACCTATAAACACCTGTTTTGCATTTACAGAGACATATACTTCTTTGTATTACATCTCACCTTCTGCATTTCTTTTAAATCAATTTCCACAACACTGTAGTGTATGTGGCATGGTTGTTCATATGTTTTTGTGTGTGTGTGCACCTGCACGTGCACAATATAAACTAGGTTTAGGTGGAATTTTGTAGAAGACAAAGGGAATTTCTTGTTTTCTGTGTGGTTCTTATATGCACTAAAGACACATATAAGAATGTTCAGAGAAACTACTATACATTTGTCTCCAAGCATGCTGGTGTTTTATAAATATGTGTACGTTTTTAACATGTGCTTAAAAATAAAGCATATTTTATAATTGCTGAGAGTAGTGTGTGTGTGTTATCAACTAGAGCTTGATTGTTATTGTATTGCCCAAATATTCTATATCATTACAGATTTTTACCTCCATATTGTATCAGTTACTGACAGAATTGTGTTAAAATTTTCTAGTCAAATTTTGAATTTATCTGTTTTTGCCTGCAATTTCTTCTATTTGGGTTTCATAAATTTTGAGGGATGCCATGTTTTTGTGGACTACCAATTGAGATGTTTCAAGAAACGATTGCAGAACTGGAAGTGCTCACTCATCTATGCCAAGATATTTGGAAGACAGCTACCTGGCCAACTGACTAGACGAGATCCATATTTACACCTATTCCAAAGAAAGGTGATCCAACAGAATACGGAAATTATCAAACAATATCACTGATATCATATGCAAGTAAAATTTTGCTGAAGATCATTCAAAAGCAGTTGCAGCAGTAAATCCAAAGGGAACTGTCAGAAATTCAAGTTGGATTCAGAAGAGGATGTGGTACCAGAGATATCATGGCTAATGTCAGGTGGATCATGGCAGAAAGCAATGAATACCAGAAAGATATTTACCCATGTTTTATTGACTATGCAAAGGCATTCGACTGTGTGGATCATAACAAATTATGGATAACATTACAAAGAATGGGAATTCCAGAACACTTAATTGTGCTCATGATGAATCTGTACATAGATCAAGAGGCAGTCAGTCACACAGAACAAGGGAATACTTCACGGTTTAAAATCAAGGAAGGTGTGCTTCAGGGTTGTATGCTTTCACCATACCTATTCAATCTGTCCTCCACGCGTCAGTCTGTTTGACTGTGATAAGGCATTTCACTCTGTGCATAATAACAAATTATGGATAACATTTTGGGAATGGGAATTCCAGAATACTTCACTGTGCTCATGAGGAATCTGTATGTAGACCAACAGGTAGTCGTTTGAAAAGAACAAGGGGATACTGCATGGTTTAAAGTCTGGAAAGGTGTGCGTCAGGGTTGTATCCTCTTACCATACCTATTCAGTCTGTATGCTGAGCAAATAATCCAAGAAGCTGGACTATATGAAGACGAACGGGGCATCAGAATTGGAGGAAGTCTCATTAACAATTGGCATTATGCAGAGGACACAACCTTGCTTGCTTCAAGTGAAGAGGACTTGAAGCACTTACTGATGAAGATCAAAGACTATAGCCTTCAGTATGGATTACACCTCAACATCAAGAAAACAAAAATCTCACAACTAGACCAGTAAGCAACATCATGACAAATGGAGAAAAGACTGAAGTCATCAAGACTTCTTCTTACTTGGATCCACAATCAACATCTGTGGAAGCAACAGTCAAGAAATCACACGACGCACTGCATTGAGCAAATCTTCTGTAAAAGACCTCTTCAAAGTGTTAAAAAGCAAATATATCACTTTAAGGATTAAGGTGTATCTGATCTAAGCCATCTTGTTTTCAATTGCCTCACAAGCATGCGAAAGATGGACAATGAAAAAGAAAGACCAAAGAATTGATGACTTGAATTATGGTGTTGTGGAAGAACACTGAGTATACCATGGATTACCAAAAGAACAAATAAATCTGTCTTGGAAGAAGTGAAGCCAAAATGCTCCTGAGAAGCAAGTATGGTGAGACTTTGTCTCACGTACTTTGGACATGTTATCTGGAGGGATCAGTCCCTAGAGAAGGACATGCTTGGTAAAGCAGAGGGTCAGCAAAAAAGAGAAGGACCCTCAATGAGATGAATTGACACAGAGGCTGCAACAATGAATTCAAGCACAATGATTATGAGGAAGGTGCAGGACCGGGCAGTGTTTTGTTATGTTGTACATAGAGTCGTTGTGAGTCAAAATTGACTCAAAGGCACCTAACAACAACAACAGCAATGTTTTTGTGAATAAAAACTTAGAAATGTTTTGTCTTCAGGTGAATAGAAGCTTTCTGTTAGAAAATGTCCCTTTTAATCTCTAGTTAGGATTTTTCCATAAGTGTCTAATTTTTCTATTAATATAACTGCATATGCTCTCTTTTGTTAGTTTGTCTCCCATAATATGCCTTTCTGTATATGTATATATAAGAATGACAATCATATATGTCTGTGTTTATAACCCCAAATGTAGTCTATATTGGCAAATGTTTCTTGTGAGCTTCAGAAAAATGTAAATTCTACTGTTGTTGAATGGGTCATTTTATAAATGTTAATTAGATCAAGTCGATTGATAGTGCTGTTCAGGTCAACTGATTTTCTGCCTGCTTGAACTATCAATTACTTAAAAAGGGATGTTGTAGTTGTCAACTATAATGATGGACTTGTCTCTTTCAGATTTTGGTTCACATATTTTGATGCTCTATTGTTAAGGGCATACACATTAAGGATTGCTATGTCTGCTAGGACCATTGACTTCTTTATCATCATGTAATGCTTCTCTTTATTACTAAGATTTTAACTTTTGTCTTGAAATCTGCTTGTTTCTGGAATTAATATAGCTATAACACATTTATTTTGATTATGTTAGCATGTTATATCTTTACTCTTAACCTATCTGAGTATTTATATTTAAAGTGGGTTTCTTGTAGATAACATAGACTTCTATCTTATTTTTTAACTTAACAATCTCTGAGTTTTAAGTGACATATTTTGGCCATTCACATTTAAAGTGATTATTGATATAGTTGAATTAATATCTACCATATGTGTAACTGTTTTGTATTGTTGCACTTGTTCTTTTTTTTTTTTTTTACACATTTTCTATGCCTTCCCTGGTTTTAATTGTGCATTTTATGATCCCATTTCATCTCGTCTCTTAGCACATCGATTATACTTCTTGTTTTAAGATTTTTACTGGTTGTCCAAGAGTTTGCAATATACATGTACAACTAATCTAAGTCCACCTTCAAATAACACTATACAGATTCATAGGTAGTGCAGGTCCCTTAAGGAGCCCTGGTGCTGCAGTGGTTAAAGTGCTTGACTGCTAACTATAAGGTTGGTGGTTCAAAACCACCAGGGACTTGGTGGGAGAAAGATGTGGCAGTCTGCTTTTGTAAATATTTATAGCCTTTGAAGACCCTCAGGGAGATGGATTGACACAGTGGCTGCAACAATGAGCTCAAGGATAACAATGATTGTGAGGATGGCGCAGGACCAGGCAGTGTTTCCTTAAGGTATACATAGGGTCGCCATGTGTTGGAACAGACTCAATGGCACCTAACAACCACAACGTCTATGGCTATGACTTTTACATGACAATATTATCTCTCATTTAGACTACCCTCCAAGTAAATACCTTAGTCTAATACAGTCTACTAACATGCAACAGAATAAGTATTTTAAATGTTAAATCAGATTATAGTCCTATTGTGCTCAAAACCTTGGCACTCTGGTGGCACAATGGTTAAGAGTTCTGCTGTTACTGCTGGTGGGAATGCATAATGATGCAACTATTTTGGGAAATGATATGGCACTTCCTTAGAAAGCTAGAAATAGACATACCATACAATCCAGCAATCCCACTCCTAGGAATATATCCGAGAAATAAGAGCCATTACACAAATAGACATATGCACACTCAGATTCATTGCAACATTTTTCACAATAGCAAAAAGATGGAAACAACCTAGATGCCCATCAACAGATGAATGGATAAACAAGCTATGGTACATACACACAATGGAGTATTACGCAACGAGAAAGAACAATGATGAATCTGTGAAGCATCTCATAACATGGATGATACTGGAGGACATTACGCGGAGTGAAATAAGTCAATCACAAAAGGACAAATACTGTATAAGACCTCTATTGTAAAAACTCAAGAAAAAGTTTACACACAAAAAGAAACAATCTTTGTTGGTTACGAGCGATGGGAGGCGTGAGGGGGGAAACTAAATAGACAATAGATAAATGGTAACTTTGTGAAGGGTAAGACAGCACACAATACTAGGAAAGCCAGCACAATTCTTACAAGGAAAGGTCATGGAAGCTCCATAGACACATCCAGACTCCCTGAGGGACTGAATTGCTGGGCAGGGGGCTGTGAGGACCATGGTCTCAGGAAACATCTTGCTCAACTGGCATAACACAGTTTAGAAAGACAGTGATCTACATTCTACGTTGGTAAATAGCATCCGGGGTCTTAAAAGCCTATGAGCAGCCATCTAAGGTACTCTACTGGTCTCACACCTTCAGGAGCAAGGGAGAATGAAGAGAACAGGATACAAGAAAAAGATCAGTCTGAAAGACTAATGGACCACATCTACCAAGGCCTCCACCAAACTGAGTCCATTACAGTTAGATGGTGCTCGGCTACCACCACTGACTGCTCTGACCAGGATCACAGCAGAGGGTTCTAGACAGAGCTGAAAAAGGATATGGAAGAAAATTCTAACTGACCAAAAAAGACCAGATTTACTGGCCTGACTGACTAGAGAAACCCAGAGAGTATGGCCCGTGGACACCCTTTTAGCTCAGTGGTGAAGCCCCTCCCAAGGGATTGGACAGCCCCATAAAATAAAATGGGACTAATGAGGCACAGCAGTCCAGGGACAAGGACTAGAAGGCAGGAGGGGACTGGAAAGCTGGTGATAGGGAATCCAAGGTTGAGAAAGAACAGTGTTGACATGTGGGGTTGTTAACCATTGTCATAGGGCAACATGTGTACTGTTTACTGAGAAACTATTTTGTTCTGTAAATCTTCATCTAAAGTACAAAAAAAAAAAAAAAAGAATTATCTATGTGAGATAAAATTGACAACAGCAACTCAAAAGGTTTGATGGGAAGCCTAGGGGGCAGTGAGTTGAAGATAATGGTGATGGAATAATTTGGAAAAAGATAGTGAGAATAGCAGCACAACAGGAAAAATGTAATCAATGTCACTAAATTGTACATGTAGAAATTTTTAAAATGGTGTATCTTTGGCTGTGTATATTTTCACCAAAAAAAAAAAAAAAAAGTCCTCCAAGGTCGAGAAGGAAGAGTGTTGACATGCCGTGGGGTTGTTAACCAGTGTCATAAAACAACATGTGTACTGACTGTTTAATGAGAAACTATTTGTTCTGTAAACCGTCACCTAAAGTACAATTAAAAATTTAAAAAAAAAAAACCTCATGGATGACATTAACATAAACTTAATGCCCCCCCAAACAAAAACTTCCCCTCTACCCCTTTCACCCACCCCTTATAACCATTAATAATCTTCAGTTTCTGTATATTTGTTTATTTCATATAAGTAAGATCATACAGTATTTGTCCTTTGGTGACTTACTTACTTCATTTAGCTTAGTGTTTTCAAAGTTCATCCATATTGTGGCATGCATCAGAACTTCATTTCCCTTTATAGCTACATAATATTCTATTGTATCTATATAGAAAATTTTGTTTACCTATATATTTCTTTATTTTTATAGTACTGTAGGTGAAAGTTTACAGAGAAAATTAGTTTCTCATTGAACAGTTAATATACAAATTGCTTTGTGACATTGTTTGCCAACCCTGTGATATATCAGCATGCTCCCCTTCTCCACCCCTTCCTTGTTTCCATTTGTCCAGCTTTCCTGTCCCTTCTTGCCTTCTTGTCTTTGCTTTTGGGCTGGTGTGCCCGTTAGTCTCATATACATGAGTGAGCTACGAAACAAGTTCCTCACATGTGTTATTGACCCTATAGACCTGTCTAATCTTCAGCTGAAGGGTGAACCTCAGGAATGACATCAGTACTGAATTAAAAGGGTGTCTGGGGGCTGTATTCTCAGGGTTACTGTAGTCTCTGTCACACCAGTAAGTCTGGTGTTTTGTTTATGTGTGTGTGAATTTGAATTTTGTTCTACATTTTTCTTCTGCTCTGTCTGAGACCTTCTATTGTGATCCCTGCCAGAGCAGTCAGTGGTGGTAACAAGGCACCATCTAGTTCTTCTTGGCTCAGTCTGGTGGAAGTTGTGGTAGTTGTATTTCATTAGTCCTTTGGACTTATCAGTCTTTCCCTTATGTCTTTCGTTTTCTTCATTTTCCTTTGCTCCAGCTGGGGTGTGACCAGTAGGTAGATCTTAGATGGCCGCTTGCAGGCTTTTAAGGCCCCAGACATTACTCACCACAATCAGAAGTAGACTATTTTCTTTATAGACTATGTTATGCCAGTTGAGCTAGATGTCCCTGGAGACCATGGTCCCCAGCCCTCAACCCAGTAGTTTAGTCCCTCGGGGCATTTGGATGTGTCTTTGAAGCTTCAGTAACTTTGCCCTGGTCAAGTTATGCTGACTTCCCCAATATTGTGTAAGACAGTACACCAAAGCTACCACTTATCTACTATCTAGTTGTGTTTTTCCCTCCCTAGTTCTCCCCTCCCTCATAACCATCAAAGATTATTTCTTTCTGTGTGGAAACATTTTCATGTGTTTCTGTAACAGCGGTTTCATACAGTATTTGTCCTTTTGAGATTGACTTATTTCACTCAGCATAATGCCCTGCAGATTCATCAATGTTGTGAGATGTTTCCCAGAATCATCATTGTTCTTTAACATTGTGTAGTATTCCATCGTGTGTATGTACCATAGTTTATCCATTCATCTGTTGATGGGCTCTTAGGTTGTTTCCATATTTTTCCTATTGTGAATAATGCTGCAATGAACATGGGGGTGCTTATGTCTATTCATGTGACAGCTCTTATTTTTCTAGGATATATTCCTAAGAGTGAGATTGCTGAATCATGTGGTATTTCTATTTCTAGCTTTTTAAGGAAGCACCCAATCATTTTCCAGAGTAGTTGTACCATTTTGCATTCCCACCAGCAATGCATAAGAGTTCCGATCTCCCCACAACCTCTCTAACATTTGTTATTTTCTGTTTTTTTGATTCGTACTAGTAATGTTGGGGTGAGATGGTATCTCATTGTAGTTTTGATTTGCACTTCTCTAATGGCCAGTGGGAGCCCTGGTGGTGCAGTGATTAAGAGCTATGGTTGCTAAACAAAAGGTTGGCAGTTCCAATCCACTAGCCACTCCTCGGAAACCCTATAGGGAAGTTCTACTCTGACATAAGGTCACTATGAGTTGGAATCTACTAGATGGCAATGGGTTTGGTTTTCGGGACTGAACAGCCAGTGATCACGAGCATTTTCTCATGTGTCTGTTAGCCACCTGGATGTGCTCTTTGGTAAAGTGTCTGTTTGTATTGCAACCTGCCGCTACAAATGCCGGTAAATTTCCATTAGTTGGAAAAGACTGCCTTAAACCAGCCCAAGCCAGATTTGGGCCAGCTGTGACTATTAATTGACCTCATCAGAGGACGCAACAACAGGCGGAAGGAAAATCATCACCCAGACCCCATTCCGAAATGAGAGGTCTGACAAGAACTATGTCAACTCCTGTTTCCTGGCCATAATTCCTGCAATGTCTTCCTTATAGAATTTTCCCTCCCCAGTACATGTGCGTGGCTGCCATCTTGCTGCCCAAATCACATATAAGCCCTACTTCCCTATAGGTCGGGGAATTGGATCTGAGGAACTTCCTCCTGTCTCCTTGCTTACTGCATTGTAATAAAGTTCTTTTCTCTTTCTCAAATGCTGAGGTCCAGATTATTGGCAAATCTGAGTGTGCCTGACAAGGACCCACCTTCCTGGGTTTGGCAACAATATCCTTTGCCCATTTTTTAATTGGATTATTGTAGAAGTGTTGGATTTTCCTATGGATTTTGGAGATAAGACCTACATTTCTGTTATTTCTAACTTTGGCTATTGTGAAAAACGCTACAATCAACATTAGTGTACAGGTATCTGTTCACATCCCTGCTTTCATTTTTTCTAGGTATATACTTAGGATCTGGACTGCTGGGTCACATGGTAACTCTATGTTCAACTTTCTAAGGAACCACCAAACTGTTTTTCCAGAGGCTGCACCATTTTTCATTCCTACTAGCAACAGCTGAGGGTTTCGGTTTCTCCAGAACCTTGTCAATACTTACTGTTTTCTTTTTTGGTAACTGTCATTCTAATGGGGGTGAGGTGATTATCAGTTTGTGGTTTGATTTGCAAACGACTAATGGCTAATTAGGTAGACTGAAAATACCAAGCTTGGGTCAGGCACACCTTATTCCTCAAAGTGACATCTTTGCTTTTTGACACTTTAAAGAGGTCTTTTGCAGCAGATTTGCCCAATGCAATACATGGTTTGATTTCTTGACTGCTGTTTTCATAGACTTTAACTGTGGATCCAAGAAAAATGAAATCCTTGACAACTTCAATATTTTCTCCATTTATCACGATGTTGCTTATTGGTCTTGTTGTGAAGATTTTGGTTTTCTTTATGTTGAGGTGTAATCCATATTGAAGGCTGTCGTCTTTGATCTTGATCAGCAAGTGCTTCAAGTCCTCTTCACTTTCAGTAAGCAATATTGTGTCATCTGCATATCGCAGGTTGTCAAGGAGTCTTCCTCCAACCCTGACTCTGCATTCTTCTTCATATAGTCCAGCTTCTCAGATACTTTGCTCAGCGTACAGATTAAATAAGCATGGTTAAAGAATACAACACTTTCCTGGTTTTAAACCATGCAGTATCCTCTTGTTCTATTTGACTGCCTCTTGGTCTATGTACACTTTCCTCATGAGCACAATTAAGTGTTATGGAATTCCCATTCTTTGCAATGTTATCTATAATTTGTTATGATCCACACAGACAATTGCCTTTGCATAGTCAATCAAACTCAAGTAAACGTCTTTCTGGTATTCTCTTCTTTCAGCCAAGATCCATCTAACATCAGCAATGATATCTCTCATTCCACATCCTCTTCTGAATCTGGCTTGAATTTCTGGCAGTTCCCTGCAACTGTTTTAGAAATATCTTCAGCAAATTTTTACTTGTATGTGATATTAATGATATTGTTCGATAATTTCTGCATTCTGTTGGATCACCTTTCTTTGGAATGAGAACAAATGTGGATCTCTTCCAGGTGGTTGGTCAGGTAGCTGTCTTCCAAATTTCCTGGCATAGATGAGTGACTGCTTACAGCATTGCATCTGTTTGTTGAAACATCTCAATTGGTATTCCATCAATTCCTGGAACGTTGTTACCTATAAATGAAAACCCCAAACTCATTGCAGGCGAGTTGATTTCAACTCATAGTGACCCTATAGAACAGAGTTTAACTGCCCCATAGAGTTGCCAAGGAGCAGCTGGTGGATTTGAACTGCCAACCTTTTGGTTAGCAGATGAATTCTTAACCACTGCACCACCAGGGCTCCAATAGAATATTTAAAATAGACAGCATTGTGTATGTAGTTAAAAACTATGAAAGTGATTGAGAGGAAAGTCAAGGTTAGAATTCCAAGAAATATCAGTGTTTAATTAATAAACAAAGAGGAAGTCAAGGAAAAATAGGGAACAGTTATGTCTGAGTGAAAGGAGAAGCCAGATAAGGGGTGTCCCAGAAACAACTGGGCAAATTATTTGAAAAAAAAAAAAAGGTACACTGATGAAGTATAAAATGCCCATTGTGCTTAGAAATACAGAATTTACTGGAGACTGTTTCCAGAGTAATTTTGGTGGAGTCATGGGAAAATAGACAGATGTTAGTGTGTTAAGATATAAATAGAAAATGATGAAGGCACCATTTTAGAACTGAAAGAAATTTAGTTACCCAACTCGAGAGAGAGGGAGAACTGTAACTGGAGAGGAAACACTAGGTAAGGGATATGTGTGGATTGTCGCAGAAAGTCTTCACAAGAAAGATTTTAGCGAATTTATAGTCTCAAGGAAAGAAATGGTTATTATGAATAAGGATTCTGACGCAGAAAAGAGATAATACCCCGGGGTGGAATAGATGGACACTTCTTCACTGAGATTTTGGATAATTGGATGACTCTGTGTGTAGTTATGTGTGTAGGTTGGAGATGGTGTAGAGGGCCGACAGAGAACTGAAGAAATCACACTTATTAATTTTAATATGTATTCTGTTCTAAGTCTAAGATACATTTTCGAGTTAGACATTTGTCTCTGTAAGTATCTAAAAGATTGCATTTAAGTAAATATTTATTGACAATCTTTTCAGAGACTCATGATTTGTTGGTAGCCTACTGTCATGGATTGAATTATGTCCCCCCAAAAAATGTGTATATCAATTTGGCTGGGCCATGATTCCTGGTATTGTGTGATTTTCCCATATGTTGTAAATCCTCCCTCTATGATGTTAATGAGGGAGGATGGGTGGAAGTTGTGTTAGTAAGGCAGGACTCAATCTACAAGACTGGATTGTGTCCTGAAGCAATCTCTTAAAAAAGTGAGAAGCAAGCAGAGAGAGCAGGGGACCTCATACCACCAAGAAAGCAGTGCCAGGAGCAGAGCACGTCTTTGGACCTAGGGTTCCTGTGCAGAGAAGCTCCTAGGGGAACACTGATGAGAAGAAGGCCGACAGAGAGAGAAAGCCTTCCCCTGGAGCTGATGCCCTGAATTTGGACTTTTAGCCTACTTTACTGTGAGGAAATAAACTTCTCTTTGTTAAAGCCATCCACTTGTGGTACTTCTGTTATAGCAGCTCTAGAAGACTAAGACACCTAATTCAAAACCAAGCACGTTTAAAACAATAAACAAACAGTCCTACTGTATAAAAAAAGTACTGAAAATAAATTCTGCACTATATGGAACTTTATGAACCACTTGAAGATTGCATTACCTTAGGTAAAACTATGACACATATGAATCTTTTAATGACTTAATTAATGGGAAATGATAGTGTGTTATTGGTGTAAAATGACAGAAAATCTGACAGACTAGCCATTTCTCTCCCTACATCTCATTTGCTCCTTTTTCTTTTCTGCGTCTTACTAGGCTTAGGTTAAGCACAGAAGCTACAGTGGACGTGCCACACCAGCTTGTGCATGGATGCTTCTTACCCATTGTGAGTGAAATTGACTAGAATCACACAATCTTCATCAATTTCCCACTTGGTAGAAATCAGTTTTCTATGCAAGGGGGCTGCACTACACTTGCTCTGCAGCTGGCATTCCCATGGAGCTAAGTTGGAGGGGAAATATAAGACGGCCTGCTGCTGGACAGTGTGCTCTGGGCAAGTGTGTTCACCTGATTCTGAGGTTGAGATCAGCCTCTAATGAAAGAAGAGCAGTGGAGGATATGGCTGAACTGAAGGAAATGATCAGTTTCTTGTTTTAATCCTCAAAGCTCCATTCTAACTCACAACTAAAGAACTAGCACACCGCACAGCAGTCCCATCTTCCACAGGCAGCAATTATATAAGAATAGCATTCCAAATTTGGTGATTCTGTGACTGGCTGGTATATAGGCTATTAGTGTGGGAAGACGCTTTTCACACAGATGTTAGCTAAAAAATAGATGGATGGAAGTGACTGTAGCTAACTGGGATCACAATAGGAAAGGATCAAGATTTAAATTTAAAATCTTTAAACTAATGTGCAACATGATTCATGCTAAAGATATTTTTTTTCTTGGGTGACTCATGAGGCTTCTAAATGGGCAGATCTCAATTAAAAGCACTAAACAGAATGATCTTAGTAACTAGCCTAATGTGATCTCCCAGTAATCTGGATTGGAATTCCCTGTGTAATTTATTACAGAGCAGAGTCCTGGACCACACTCCAGTGAGCTGTGGGTGAGCCACAAGAATCAGCATATTTAACAGATTTCCCAGGTGATTCTTGTGCACAAGAACGTGTATGATAGTTTAGATGTACCCAACGCCAAAATTTGCTAGTAGATACCTACTAGTAGGTAGTGACGTTGGTTAAGTGACAAAGAGGCAAGAGAGTTATAAAAAGACAATTCAAAGTCATTTCAGTTTAAATTTTACATATATATATTTTAAACTGGGACCAGTTAAGTAACCCTAACGTGAAGGAAAGAAGAGGAAATGAATTTTTTAAACACTAGAAATTGATGTTTTTCATTTTACAGACAGTGATACTGAGCTGAACATTTGAAGACATTCAGTAATGGCTGCATACCCCCTCAAGTATATTCGGGCCAGATAGCAAACATGCCTACTGGAAAAGAAGGCAAGTGGCTTATGGCAACCATGAGCTATCCTGCCTGTTCTGAAACTGAAGTTGTACATCATCATTTCTGCACACAGATGGCAAATATATGGCACAATAAGTGCCCCTTCCCTTTCTTGAATCAATATTATTGCTCATTAATTCCAGCAACCCTGCATCCACCCCTACTGATGTCCTGATTGGACCTCATAATCCATGTTAACATGGCTCTACAGGTAGCCAGACCCTATCAATTCACTATAATTGTTTTACCTCCTCTCTTTTCCCAATCCCACATTTAATACATTACTAAGTATTGTCATAAAATTAGTCTAAATTACCCCAATATTTTACCTAGACAAGATCATGGAAGCTCCATAGACACATCCAAACTCTCTGAGGGACCGAATTACTGGGCTGAGGGCTAAGGACCATGGTCTCAGGGAACATCTAGCTCAATTAGCATAACATAGTTTATAAAGAAAGTGTTCTACATTCTACTTTGGTGAGTAGCGTCAGGGGTCTTAAAAGCTTGTGAGCTGTCATCTAAGATACTCCACTGGTCTCACCCTGTCAGGAGTAAGGGAGAATGAAGAAAATCAAAGACACAAGGGAAAGATTAGTCCAAAGGACTAGTGGACCACAACTACCACAACCTCCACCAGACTGAGTCCATCACAACTAGATGGTGCTTGGCTACTACCACTGACTGCTCTGACAGGGACCACAATAGAAGTTCAGACAGAACTAGAGAAAAATGTAGAACAAAATTCTAACTCACAAGAAAAGACCAGACGTACTGGTCTGACAGAGACTGGTGAAACTCCGAGAGTATGGCCCCCAGACACTCTTTTAGCTAAGTAATAAAGTCACTCATGAGGTTCACCCTTCAGCCAAAGATTAGACAGGCCCATAAAATAAGACTAAGGGGGCACACCAGCCCAGGGACAAGAAGTAGAAGGCAGGAGGGGACAGGAAACCTGGTGACAGGAAACCCAATGTCAAGAGGGGAGAGTGTTGACATGTCGTGGGGTTAGTAACCAATGTCACAAAACAATATGTGAACTAATTGTTTAATGAGAAGCTAGTTTGTTCTGTAAACCTTCATCTAAAGTATAATAATAAAAAATAAATACATAAAAAATTTTCCTAGATCACTGTAGTAGCCTTCTGAATTATTATCATACAAATGCCAAGCTTGCTGTGGTGAAATGAGATCCTTTATGTGGCCTTTTGTCTTGCTTCTTTGGAAAAACAGCTTGAGAGATTTCTCCCCTAAGCCCTGAGGTATCACTTTTGCCCTAGTTCTTTGAAGAAGCAACTTGAGGTGGTGGGGAGCTTCCAGGCTGTTTTCTATCTTAGAACATTTACTACTTAATTTAGGTTGATTGACCTTTCTTAGGTAGTGGTGAAAAACTTGATGGTTTGATAATTTTTGTCTAGCCCTAGACTGCAGTCTACCCCGAAGTTTGCCTGTTTTACAAACTTTGGAGGGATTGTTTGGTTTATTATACAAAATTGAGTGACTTGCAGTCCATTGAGGGGACTGGTCATTTTTGGTTCTGCTGGGTGGGTTAGGCCTTGAAATTGATAAGGAGTTTGCTTATGGAAGCAGTCAACCCCACAGAGGTTTTTATAGGCAAGGAGAGAAGAATAAAAGAGAAGCAAGAAGAGAGAGGAGAGCAGAAGCAGAGAGAGGGGAGGCAAGGAGCTTTGCAAGAAAGGCCTGGCAATCTACTTTTCAAAAATCAGTCATTGAAAACCATTTGGAGCACAGTCCTACTATGACACATGGGGTCACCAAAAATCAGAGGTGACTCAATAGCAAATGGTTTCTTAATGGAGTAGTAAGTCTATAAATTAGAACAAATCCACCAGAGTCAAAGTACAACCTTGAGTATATCCCACCTGAATTTAGAGACCATCTCAAGAATAGATTGGACTTGTTGCACACTAATGACTGAAGACCAGATGAGTTGTGGAATGACATCAAGGACATCATACATGAAGAAAGTAGAAAGTCATTAAAAAGACAAGAAAGAAAGAAAAGACCAAAATGGATGTTGGAAGAGACTCTGAAACTTGCTTTTGAATGTCAAGTAGCTAAAGTGAAAGGAAGAAATGAAGAAATAAAAGAGCTGGACAGAAGATTTCAAAGGGCAGCTCAGGAAGACAAAGAAAAGTATTATAATGACATGCACAAAGACCTGGAGATAGATAACCAAAAGGGAAGAATGTGCTTGGCATTTCTCAAGCTGAAAGAACTCAAGAAAAAATTCCAGCTTTGAGTTGTAATATTGAAGGATTCTACGGGGAAAATATTAAAAGATGCAGGAAGCATCAAAAGAAGATGGAAGGAATACACAGAATCACTATCAAAAACAATTGGCTGACGTTCAACCATTTCAAGAGGTAGCATATGACCAGGAACCAATGGTATTGAAGGAAGAAGTCCAAGCTCCACTGAAAGCATTGGCAAAAAACAAGGCTCCAAGAATTGACAGAATACCAGTTGAGATGTTTCAACAAATGGATGCAGAGCTGGAGGGACTCACTGGCCCATGCAAAGAAATTTGGAAGACAGCTACCTGGCTAACCGACTGGAAGTGAGCCATATTTATGCCTATTCTCAATAAAGGTGATCCAACTGAATGTGGAAATTATTGAAAAATATTGTTAATATCACACACAAGTAGAATTTTGCTGAAGATCATTCAAAAGTGGTTGCAGCAGTATGTCAACAGATAACTTCCAGAAATTCAAGCTGGATTCAGAAGAGGATGTGGAACCAAGGATATCATTGCTGATGTCAGATGGATACTGGCTGAAAGCAGAAAATACCAGAAAGATGTTTACCTGTGTTTTATTGACTATGCAAAGGTTTTCGACTGTGTGGATCATAACAGATTATGGATAACATTGTGAAGAATGAGAATTCCAGAACACTTGATTGTGCTCATGAGGAACCTGTGCGTAGATCAAGAGGCAGTCATTTGAACAGAACAAGGGGATACTGCGTGGTTTAAAGTCAGGAGAGGTGTGCATTAGGGTTGTATCCTTTCACCATACTTATTCAATCCGTATGTTGAGCAAATAATCCAAGGAGCTGGACTATATGAAGAAGAACGGGGCATCAGGATTGGAGGAGTACTCATTAACAACCCACGTTATGCTAATGACACAACCTTGCTTGCTGAAAGAGGACTTGAAGCACTTGCTAATGAAGATCAAAGACCACAGCTTCAGTATGGATTACACCTCAACATCAAGAAAAAAAAATCCTCACAGCTAGACCAATAAGCAACATCATAATAAATAGGGAAAAGACTGAAGTTGTCAAAGATTTCATTTTATCTGGATCCACGATCAAGACCCATGGAAACAGCAGTGAAGAAATCAAAAGACGCATTGCATTGCATAATCTGCTCCAAAAGACCTCTTTCAAGTGTTAAAAGCAAAGACGTCACCTTGAAGACAAAGATGCCCCTGACCCAAGCCATGGTGCTTTCAAGAGCCTCATATACAAGTGAAAGCTGGACAATGAATAAGGAAGACCGAAGAAGAATTGACGACTTTGAATTACGGTGTTGGTGAAGAGTATTGAATATACCAATGACTGCCAAAAGAATGGACAAATCTGTTTTGGAAGATGTACAACCAGAATGCTCCTTAAAAGCAAGGATGGCAAGATTTCATCTCACACACTTTGGACATGTTATCAGGAGGGATCAGTCCCTGGAGAAGGACATCATGCTTGGTAAAGTAGAGGGTCAGCGAAAAAGAGGAAGACCCTCAACCAAATGGATTGACACAGTGGATGCAACAATGGGCTCAAGCATAACAATGATTGTGAGGATAGCACAGGACCCGGCAGTGTTTTGTTCTATTGTACATAGGCTCACTATGAGTCAGAACTGACTCAATGGCACCTAACAACAACAATAAGTCTATGTATACTAACAATAGCAAAGGATTACGATATGTAGTAAAATTAGGTTTTTCAATGAGATCTTTTTATGAAGCTGAAAAACATAAATGTAAACATTTGTTTTTTAATAAGGAATTGTTAACACATGCATGCCTTCTTGAAATATTACGTTATAGCTCTTTACATATTCAGTGCTATTTTATGTTCTTCTTGTACCATCTCAGTTCCATTTAATTCTTTTTTGACAATTTCGCAAGAAAATATATGGGTTTTGTTTCTCCATTATTCCATGTTCAGAAAAAACAAACAGAAAAGGTGCTATGAGACTATAATATGTTTAAAATGGTTGGCAACAATTTGTGAATTAGAATGAATTAATCCATATATACCAGGGATACCCTTAGGAGAACTGCTCTTGTATTAATCCTGTCCCTATGGAGAGGCAAGCAGAACAGCCATCAAGTATTACAAAGTCCTTTGTATCTCCAATAGAACAATGTTGTTGCCAATAACTCAGGATATATCTATCTTTCATCTATCATCTATCTATTATCTACCTACCTACCTACCTATCTATAACTCTGTCTCTATATATCATACCACCCGTGATTTGGATGATCAAAATATTTATACTTGTAAATGTTAGAAGTCATTTTTGTGGAAAAAAATATTTCTATGTTATTTTCCCATGATTGCACCTTTTTCTAATCTTCAAAGTTGAGACTAGAACCTACCAGGTTCTCTATTTGGAACTTTTCCCATAATATAACATGCCTCAAACAGAACTGAAATTTAGGTGTGCAGAAATTGCCTAATATTAATACACGTTTTGGTGTTGGTTGCATCTAAATAAGCTAATTTTTTTTTCTTTTCTTCATTACTTTCTCCCATTCATACCCTCTTTTGATTATATGATACTTAAGATTCTTCATGAAACATACATTTCCTTAAACATCTAAAAGACAAAAAATAGAAAAGAATTAAAATTTTTAACTAAACATTTTATCTTCCTTTCAGCATTAACATTATCTTTGGAAGTATTTACAGAATAATTACTGTGCTCCAAGCAGGTACAAGTCACTGGGGCAGGTATGGCCAGAAGGTAGTACACAGCACAGTGGAGGAAAGCAAATGTAATAAGCAATTAAAGGATTAATGCCTCCTCTAATAGGTCAATTCCAACTAATCTTCAACCCAACACAGCCTCCAATCTGGATCCAACAAGTGTTCATTTCCCCTCTTTCCCTCCTTGTCCTCAGTTATCTTTTTAGATTTAGGGTCACCCCTGTAATCACACTGTCCATGGTTAACAAAGTCGCATTCTTTCCGTCCTCTTGTCCATCCTGCTTTCCTGTCAAAAACCCTAGTTAGAGCCAACAATTGCCTGCAGTAGAGCAGCTAGTTTCCTGGATAGAAGTATATGATTGTGCCGGCAGATTGACTTTATATATTTGACCCAACCTCTTAAATGGACTCTCAACATCACCGGAAAATCCTACCAATTTTTTTCTAGTAAATATGTTTCCCACTCTTAGCGGGAATATTTTTCTATCCCTAACACTCCCTGACTACTCTTTTTCATGAATGCTAATGACTGGACATCATGTTTCAGTGAGAAATATAAGCAAATGGAGAAGAACTATCTACTTCCGATTCATTAGCCCAATTTATTTGCACGTATTTGACTCTTCATTTCTCCCTTTTCCAATAGAACATTTTTCCTTATTTCTAGCCAAAGTTTTTATTGTGCTCTGGATTTCATTTCCTTTCCCCTCACTGTGTTGTTTAGCTGTATGCCATCTAGACAATTTCAACTCATAGCTACTCTTGAAAGAAAAGTAGAACTACGGCATGGATTTCCTAGGCTGTAATCTTTACGGGAGCAGATCACCAGGTCTTTTCTCCCACAGACTTGCTGGTGGGTTTAAACCTCGTATCTTTCAGTTAGCAGTGGAACATTTAACCACTGCACCACCAGGGCTCCTTTTCCCCTTACTAAAGGGGACAAAACATCCTCTTAATCTGCAATCTAATTGATTTTTTGTTGCTGTAACTCAACTCAAATAAAATATAAACATGTTTTAATAACTCCCATCATATTGTTGTGGTTGTTAGTTGCCATTGAGACCCCATGTGTGCAGAGTAGAACTACTCTATAGAGTTTTCAAAGCTACGGCCTTTTGGAAACAGATTTCCAGGCCTGTCTTCTGAGGTGCCTCTGGGTAGGTTCAAATTTGTCTTTCTGGAGGTATATTTTTCAAGGTAGGATGCCACTTTCCCTGGTTTTCCTCCAGTTTTACTGACCATTCCTTCTAAGTTTCAGTTGTGGGTCTTCTCCATTTATATCTCTTGTATCATTTTATCCTGCTGCATGACTTTAAAGACTTTTATCTTCCTGATTCTCAAGTTATAGTTACCTTAAATAATTAAAGACATTATCTTGTGGAAAACAGTTTCCTCTAAGTTTAGGGTAATGTATTAGATACAAGGCAATAGTTAATCGCTAAAAGGGGAATTTTATAAAATATATGGATATATATTAGCTTATATTTACTTAGTTTGAAAAAGTCAGATATAGCCTAATGCCTTACTTTACTTAACAATGGCAATTACACTGGTTTTTATTAAGGTCTTGTAAACAGAATTCATGGCTTTTATATACAAATTACTTATACAAAAATATATGTAATCAAAGAATAAAGATGTTATCCAAAATATCTCCATTGTAATCTCCTCTGCTTCAGTTGGTTCCTAGAAAATTAACTCACTGTCAGCAAAACTGAGCATAAAATGTATAATCTAATCAGTTTAAGAAACAGTCTTTGAGATTTAATTAACCTAGCTGGAACAATGAACAGTATGCATGATTAGAATCTACTTTAAATGCCTGTTAACATATTAATCATACATTGTCCGTTTGGTGGTGAGTGTGTACATCCATCCCCCACCACATACACTCACAAGCAAAGGAAGAGTTTACACATTGAAGGAAACAAACTTTATAATGTTCAATCTGAACTTTCTGTATCAGTGAACAGGAAAAGGAAGTGTAGCAAATCAATTAGTAATCAGCATTTATCTGGCCGTTCAACCATTAACATGCCATATACTGAGTGGTTTCATGTGAAAAAGAAAGGAGTGGATAATTTTTATGCCCTGTTTTGTGTCTTATGTAACTGCTAGCATAATGTGTCTATCGCTAAAGGCATTAGGGGTAGAACACATGAAATCAAATGAAAAGGAATGACAAATGGATTCTCTTAAATCTTTTTTAGCCTAAAATATATAAATTCTCCAAAAATGAAAAGCTCTACCTTATGATATTATGCTACACTCTTTTGTGCCCCCCCCCCCACTCTTACCCCAAATCTTACATTCATAACTTTTCAGTGTTTAGAAAATTACATTGTGATCTCTACTTCTTGTCTCTTAGAACCTTGAGGATATGGGTCAAATTTTTTTTATTTGATATCCTTAGCATCTAGAGTACATTTTGTGTAATCAGGCAGTTAATAAAATTTTGTTGAAGGAATAATGAACATTATTTGAAAAAAAAAAGTCCTGAATATTAATATAACACATGATGTCTTTTGAAAAATATAGATTATCTCCTTACAAATCTTTCCTCTTCAGGCTTTACAAACTAGAAGAGCATTCAGAGATTAGGAATAGAGTTGTGAACGCATACCACTTAGGCTTCAATCAGGAGACAAGTAACCTTTGTTCAAACTATGCTCTATTGGATTGTGTTGAATTTTTTCCAGTCTGAATCAGCTACACTTGACGACAGACTTTTAACAGTTTGCCATGCACTGTTGAACTGGAAGGAATTAAGAAATGAATGTTTTTAATTAAAAGCAAATACTACCTAAGAAACTGTAGTTTATTTACTTCACAGTCATATTTTGAGGCTTAGTATTTGTTTGTCAATTACTAAGAAGAGGAGACAAGAATTATAATAAAATAAGATCATAATTTAGAAAAATATCTTAGGTTCATTATATATTTTTACTATATGTAATATAGTCCACTGGTGTTATTTATGCCCCACAACATAAGAAGGTAATAACCTTGAGTTCTTCGAACTGTAGGCACAGAAAAAAAAAAAAAAGTTTAAATAGCTGGTAACCAGCTTGCATTTTACAGTCTATTCCATGTTTGTAAAACCCATTGCAGCACAATATATCTTCTATTAATGTTAATAGCCAATAACTGCTACACCTAAAATAAACGCTACATAAAATTTTTGAGCCTGCGTTTTTTTATTCCATTTTGTCTTTGTATCATTTAACATTTTCACAATTCTTTTGGCTTTTTGAGATATCTACCTCTCCTTTCAGTCTAGTATTTTCCATTTCTCCAATATCTCCTGACACACATTCAAATTATAGAAAAGAACTGAACCTGTAATGATAAAAGAAATCAGCCATGTACTTCACAGAAATAATCTAGAGCAGAAAAAGAGGAATGCAGTCTGTCTAGAGGAGAATATTATATTTTAAATAATTCTCTTGCAATACAAGACCACTTTCAGATACTCAAGTTTTTCCTCTTTCATAGATTACGATCAGAGACTGAGAAACAAGAATAATTAAGTGTGCATGCATGTATTCTACTGAAACAATAATTCATAAAGAAACGGTTTACCTTCAAAGAGAAAAATGTATCAAAGCCTAAAATGACAATTTCATCATCAGAGAGTGAAAATAAACTATATGGTGAAGTTGTTGAGATGAAGACACGATCCTTTTGTGTTATTAGTATCAACACTTGGGAATATGCATTTATTTTGGGGGGACTATTTTAAACAGTGAGGAGCCCTGTGGCACAGTGGTTAAAGTGTTCAGCTACTAACCAAAAGGTTGGCTATTTGAACCCACCAGCGGCTCTGCAGGAGAAAGATGTGTCAATCTGTTTCTGTAAAGATTTAAAGCCTTAGAAACCCTATGGGGCTGTTCTGCTCTGTTCTACACGGTCATGATGAGTCAGAATTGAATGGATGGCAGTGGGTTTATTTTAAACAGAAACTCACATGAACTTCAGCTGCATTTCTGTAGTAGCTGTAAATGTAAAAGTCAAGGGTGGCTGGTTATGAATTGAGACTGGAGAAAGATTCTACTAAAACTGATTTAGGAAACAATACTGGAGTTATTATTCCCTCTCCTAGAGAATAGAGAATGTGACCCAGCTGTGGCTGGGCTCAGAAGGACTCACAAGGACACATCAACTGGGCCCTGAAGTATAAAGACAATAGCTAAGATCATCTAGGAAAATTTCTTTCAGGGAAACTTCACATAAACCCAATCAAGCAGAACACAAAAGACTTCCCACATTTACCTTTTTATATTAGCATTTAGTGAATAGAGCTTTGTTGGACCAGAGAAGCCCCTCTTGACTGTCATTCCTGAAACCTGTACCAAGGATTGTTAAGAAAGGCCAGTTTCTAGCCAATCTGTGAAAAGGTGAAGCTTTGAACGGCTTTGCCCATTTGTAATGTTAATATATACTGATGACTCTAATATTCTTTGGACTCTGGCAGACGTGGCTGTGGCAGCATGCTTGTCCATTTTCCCATTCTTGCCTATTCTGTAATATTCTTTGGACTTGGACAGACATGGCTCTAGCAACATTGTTGGCCATTTCCCACTTTTGCCTTTTTCAATATATGCCAAATAAAACTTTAGTAAACTTTATGATGGTTTTTCCCCCACAACAAAACAGAAACAAAAAAATTCATTATACTAAATAAATTTTTAATCAACAGTTTACAGGTATAAAATAAATTATAATCAATTATATATTATTATATATGCAGAAAATGAGTCATATGAGAAATTAAATAGAAGTTATTATCTACATTAAATAATGTGGGACTATTAAAAATATAAAACATCTGGTAATAGAGTCAGTACAATATTCAATACTTTAACTAATATTGCATTAGGGACATCTGGGTATTGCAAAACACCAAACATTTAATTTTCTCTTTTTTTGTTTACACTTTTTAAAAAACAACTTACAAAGAATTCTAAATTTTGAAGTTATCAAAGGCATAGGACTATCAAAGTTATCAAGCGCACAACTGGGATTTTATAAGTGTCTTGAGATTTGTGCATTACTGTGTGACTAACATGATTAACAGGCTAGATAAAATGATGTTAGTTACAAATACAGAAGACTTCAATTTTCTGATACTCATAAGAACTGCTTAAAATTTTAAATAGAGGTATATATGGTATATGCATAAAAATGCATAACAATAATGTGTAAGTAGAAGGGAGAAAAAAGCATGTACCTTTTTATTCAAATTATGCTCGCTTTCTATGTTTGTTTGTCAACCACAACTTCCCCCCACAAGGTATTTTTGTAAGTGCATTACGCTAAATTTTTTTTACAGCAACACGTAAAAAGAAAATTGGCATAGTGGGGTTTACAAAAATACCTCACGTAGGGATGGTGCTGTTGGCATACAAATGGGGAAGGCATCTGTTATTTGCATCAAAAAGACGGTAGTAATGGTTGATATGTATATATCAAATTAGTATTCAGTAGTCACACTTTCTGTAGGCTATGCAATCATCCTGCTGATTTGGTGAATTATATCGACTGAAATATAAATTGAAGGACCATAACTCTGACACATCATTGGTTAATACATTTGATTTACTGCTATGAACTTGAAAGCTTTTAAGACTGGCATATAAACCATTCCAAGTCTATTTAGAAATTCATCCCATAGCAAATTAACTAACTAATCTGTGATGACATTCTGAGGCACATCTGTTAAAAGATTATCGCTGTTTATTAGCTGCACATATTTATCTCAGAAATAAAAATAATCATACACCTTGAAGTTAACTACTGCATGCATTTTTTGTCTCCTGCTGTTGCTCTTAACACAGTGCCTCACATGCAATCAATGTAAAGCATGTGTTAGGAGAATAAATGAAAGAACAGCCCACATTTTCTGATTACAACACAGTTAAATTAGAACTGAACAGTAAAAAAGAGTTAAAAAATCTGTTTGAAATATTTTAAAAACTCCAAAATATTATGTAGGTTAATAAAGAAATTATTATGGAAATTAGAAACCATTTAGAACTCAAGTAATAGTAAAATATTTGTGATAATGCTAAATGGTAATTTAAAAATAATTTATATTTATTTTTATTTTATAAAAAACCAAGAAAGTTTGAAAATAATTGAACTAAATCATAAACTCTAGAAGCTAAGTGGGGCAAAGAAGCAGAATAATTACTTTGATTTAAAATGGAAAAAATAACTACATGAAAAAGAGACAAAAGACCTCAATGGGAGCTTCACAAAAGTTGAAAGTGAAATAGCCCCCCAAAATAAAAAGACATCTCATTGGCTTCAGGTAAATGCAAATGAAAATTTGAAGGAGACAGCCTTATACAGCTAACAGATTTGCAAAAACTTTAAAATGGGTTTATTTATTTTACCCATACTGAAACTGAGGCATTGTGACCTTAACTCACAATAGCAAGTGTTTGGGAATGAATGGAGATGGTATGGTTCCTGAACTCTCACTCCTGATCTGTATACTTGACTGCTTCCCAAGAATAGCCAAAAAAAATTCTGAACAGTAAGGAAGCCCATGTCTCTCTCCGGTCTTCCTAGAGTCCCCAGATCTTTCATACTATGTAAGTTATCTTTAAATTAATAATAAACCTCAAAAGCAAAGAAGTTTGCTCTTTATCTTACCTAAGATGAAATCTCAATATCACATGGTTATTGGTTTTATCATGACTTTATAGATTTTACTTATCAAGTATTCCTGGAAATATTAGAAACCCTGGTGGTGTAGTGGTTAAGAGCTAGGCTGCTAACCAAAAGCTTGGCAGTTCGAATCTACCAGGCACTCCTTGGAAACCCTATTGAGCAGTTCTACCCTGTCCTATAGGGTCACTATGAGACAGAATCGACTCGACGGCAACTGGTTTGTTTTTTTTTTTTAATTCCCATCCACTATATTACCTCAAAAATGAGGTTTAATTTACAAGTCCTTAGAGGACCTACCTATCCACCTACCAACTTCCATTCCTCCCTCCCTTACTTTTCTTCCTTCCATTATTTCATCCACAGAGTTTACCTTTTGCTAAATGCTGGAAATACTAAGGTGAAATAAAAATGGCCCCTTTTCTGGAAAAGTACACAATCAAGTATAGAGATTTCATATGAGGCAAAAATTATAGATATATTCATATAGATTAATGTACTATTCCTTCATAAACGGACACCAATCCAGCTTTCTTCATAGGAGGGATTCTTGATATTTGCTCTGGGAGATTTTGATATCTTCAATTGATAGTTTTAATATACTTACTGACCATATATGTATAGATCATTAATCTGAGAAAAATACTAGTAATTAATGAGCTAATCACATTCTTTTAATTGTTTTCTCCTCCTTTGAGATCAGGATAAAGACAATCAATCTATAGTTAGAATCAAATACAGAATTATGAGAGGTTGTCAGATATGATAGTTTTTTTGAAAATTTGAAGTGATAATTGCAATGTTATTTGTAGGCTGATAGGATTCCCAGTAATATATGAATTATACCAATTAGCTCTAATAGGAATAGTAGAGGAAGAAGCATGGAGTAGTTGAGAAATAATTTATATTGGATGAATAAACTGTTGCCTGGCTCACACATACAGGTTCTATGATTATATAACCAGTTGCAAAATGAGTTGAAAATAAGAACTGTCATTTACAGATACTTTCCCTTATGCAAAACTTTTAAAATATTCACAATCTTAAAACTTTTTTTTTTTGCCTGAGAAGTGTATTATCACTTTGAGTTTGACCATGTATAAAAATAGTTATGTAAAATAAATATGGTGATAATTTTTCTTCAGTGATAAAGCTTCTTTTTCCCTTTGGCACATACTCTCTTCCTTGGCTCCAGTTATTGTGTGCCCTGGAGTCGATTTCAACTCATAGTGACCCCATGTGACAGTAGAACTGCCCCATAGGATTTTCTAGGCTGTAATCTTTAAGAGAGCAGATCACCAGGTCTTTCTTCCACAGAGCCACTGGGTAGGTTTGAACTGTGAACTTTTCAGTTAGCAGCCCAGCACTTAACCATTGTACCACCAGGGATCCTGATTTCTAGGGCATTTCTTTAAAGTTCTAAAACCTTGTAAGTATTCCCCAGACTACCTCTTTGGTGAGACAAAAAAGCTGGAAAGGTCTAGAGTGGGAGGAATTTCTTTACCCAGCTAAGATAATACTCTGGCATATCTACCACCCCCCAACCCCCACCCCATCTCCCACCCCTCACCCCCCACTGGCCCAGTAGGCCTTTGTTGTGGAGAAGGCTCTGGGTTTACTTCACAGTGATTACTCTTCCCCTCCCCCTGCCATAGGCAGAGGGGATCTTTCTTAGAGTTTCTTTGTGATAATCAAGTAAATCCGACATGTGTGACAGGTCAGCTTGAAAGTTCAGCCCACAGAAATTTATCACACTCATATTCATCCAGAAACCCTGGTGGCATAGTGGTTAAATGCTACGGCTGCTAACCAAAAAAGGTCAGCAGTTTGAATCCACCAGGCGCTCCTTGGAAACCCTATATGGCAGTTCTACTCTGTTCTATAGGGTCAGTATGAATCGGAATCGACTTGTTGGCAACAGGTTCAACGTGTTCATGTTCATCCACACTCATCTCCAGCAATCATCAAAATTAACATCTTAGAATTCCAGTTCCTACCATTTTATGTCTCTAGGAGCTTCTGTTCCAATTAAGCAAATCTTCCCTGTGACTCTGTCCTCAAGCTCCATCCATATTATAGCATGTATTAAGACTTTCTTTCTTCTACTGCCTGGATAGTATTTTACTCTCTCTAGATTTTGGGGTAGCAGTTTACCCTGCCACATCAAGCTTTTGCTGGGTCCAAGAAAAATTGTTGATTTTTATTTTGTCTTGATTTTTATTGTTGTAAGGATGAAAATGATACCTTCCAAGATTTTTACATTTTGGAGGTACAACCAAATTCTCCTCAAACAACTTTTTATTATTTTTTGTATCTAAGAATGGTTTTCTAACTCCATCATTCCTTCTATATGATTGTTTTGTCCTTTTTTGAGGAAGAGCTGTCCCCTCTTTGCATTTATTTATTTACTTACTTAGTCATTCTTTCATCCATTCATTTATATAAATACAGGTAGTCACCAGCTGATGACATATTCAAGTTATGACAAGCCATGCTTAGAACCGTCAGTACATCTGGAACATTGTGTCTTCCTGGGAGGAAGTTATGGGAAAATGTATGCAGGGGAAATGAAAAAAAAAAAAAAAGAATTCTGAGTTATGGGAACACATTCCAAGCATTTGATCAGGATAATATGATACAATGGAAGAGATCAGTGGAAAAGTCCTCCAGATGGCAAGAACACTGAATTTAGAGCTTGATATTGCCAATGTGGAACAGCTCAGAGATCACAAAGAAGGGGAACTGACAGATCAGGACTTAATGGATTTTGAACTGAAAAGAAATGCTGAAGAAGAAAGAAATAATGAAGAAGAGGAAGAAGAGAAGTCAAAAAATTTTACAGTTAAAGAATTAACTGGAGCTTTTTTCTAAACTAAATCAGGGGCTTCAGTTGCTTGAAAACATGGACCCAAATGCTAACCGCTTTGCTAAAGTCCATAGGCAGATTTGGGAAGCACTGAGATGTTACTGCAAAATATATGAAGAAAAGAAGAAAAGGGCCATACAGACAACGCTCACTAATTTTCTGACTAGAAATGCCATCCTCATTCTCAGGGATAATCCAGATGATTCAGAACCTTTTACAAGTGGAGTATTACCACAACTGACAAAATACTGGTGTCTTCCAACTCTTCTTCATCACTGGAGTAAATTTTTATGGTTTGTGTATTTTTTTATGTGTGTATGTATTAAAATATATCTGTAAGCTTATGTGTAATGTTTCCAACCCCAAAAGACAAATAAAGATTGGATTTATAAAGATACTGATAATAAAAGTCAATTACAATGAAAACTAAAAAAAAAAAAATGAGATTTCAACTTATGTCAAAACCGACTTAAACAGTGTTGTCAGAACAGGGCAGAACCCTGTTTTAAATTGAGGAGTACCTATATGTGTTCACTCATTTTTATTTCATTCAATAAAATGAAATTCAATAGACTTTTATTTTGATGATCAAATTATTTCAGAATTGGCCTGTGTGAACGTCTTCAAGCTGTTTCCTGTGCCCCTTTAACAAATCTCCATGAGTCTTTGATGCTTTCTTTCTTTCTGACACAACATGATGTCCTAGTGCCATTTAGTCATTTCTCCAAGGAAATGCAGATGCGTTTAATGGAAGTCGGTTTTTAGAAATTGGTATCTGGACTCATTTGACTCAAGTCTGGTCTTCTCCTTTTCCGTATTTATAATTTCCTTCATCAATAGTGAAAAATTCTCAATATATTTACTCATTTTTCAATCACACAATACACTGAAAAAATTTTCAGAGATCTTAACTTATATCACTGCAATAAATAAACATACTAATTAGATTTCAACACTTGTTTGCAGGATTTAATATTTTTAGATAACCTTTGCTGTGTTGTTGTTAGGTGCCCTTGAGTCAGTTCTGACTCACAGCGACCCTGTGTACAAATAGAACGAAATACTGCCTGGTCCTGCACCATCCTCACAATCATTGCTATGCTTGAGCCCATTGTTGTAGCCAGTGTGTTAATCCATCTCCTAGAGGGTCTTCCTCTTTTTTGCTGACCCTCTACTTTACCAAGCATGATGTCCTTCTTCAGGGACTGGTCCCTCCTGATAAAGTATGTGAGATGAATTTTTGCCATCTTTGTTTCTAAGGGACATTCTGCCTGTACTTCTTCCAAGACAGATTTGTTTGTTCTTCTGGAAGTCCATGGGATATTCAGTATTCTCCTCCAACACTGTAATTCAAAGGCATTCATTTCTTCTTCGGTCTTCCTTATTCATTGTTCAGCTTTTATAAGGATATGAGGTGATTGAAAATACCATGGCTTGGGTCAGGTGCACCTTAGTTCTCAAAGTGACACCTTTGCTTTTTAGCACTTTAAAGAGGTATTTTGCAGCAGATTTTCCCAATACAATACTTCTTTTGATTTCTTGACTGCTGTTCCATGGGCATTGATTGTGGATCCACGTAATATGAAATCCTTAGCAACTTCAATATTTTTTCTGATTATCATAATGTTGCTTATTGGTCCAGTTGTGAGGATTTTTGCTTTCTTTGTGTTGAGGTGTAATCCCTACTGAAGGCTGTAAACTTTGATTTTCATCAATAAGTGCTTCAAGTCCTCTTCACTTTCAGCAAGCAAGTTTAGGTCATCTGCATATTGCAGGTTGTTAATGAGTCTTCCTCCAATCTTGTTGCCAAGTTCTTCTTCATATAGTCCAGTTTTTTACATACATTTACATATAGCTAAGGACATGAAACTTAAGGATACAGTTCTGTGAGGTTTTATATATTCATATCCCTATACAACCTACATCGCTATCAAAATAGAGGACACTTCTGTCACCCCAGAAAGTTTCTTAAGATCTTACACTTTCAATACCAAGAATCAATATCTGTTCTGACTTTTCCACCATAGATATGTTTTGCATTTTCTAGAAATGTATGGAAATGGAATAATAGAAAATGTACTAATTTATGATTAATTTCTTTTACTCAATATAATAATGTTAAGACTACCTATGTTGTTGAACATATCAACAGTTTGCCCCATTTTGTTGCTGAATAGCATTCCATGGTATAAAATATAATAATTTGTTTATTCATTTTCTTGTTGATGGACATATGGACTGCTTTAAATTCTGGGAACTATGAATAAAGCTGCTGTTAAAAGTCTTTCTTTTTGTTTTGGGTATTATACTTTTATTTCTCTTGAGTAAATAACTAGAAGTGAAATAGATGGATCATAGAATAAATGTACATCTAAGTTTAGGAGGACGTGCCAGATAACTTGTTAGAGGTTCCATCAAGGAGGACCCCACTTGTACCATATCAGAGTTCCTATTCCACATACCCATCAACATTTGGCGTTGTTAGGATTTAAAGATTTAGTCATTCTAGTACTTGTCATATGGGTTTAATTTGCAGTTTCCTTATGACTCATGATATTGAACTTATTTTCACATGCATATTGGCCATAGTTTATCTTCATTTATGAATAATTTATTCAAATCCATTGCTTATTTCTTTATTGGGTGTTTATTCTTTAGTATTAATTTATAAGAGTTCTTTATATATTCTGGATACATAACTTTTTCTTACAAATGTTTTGCTAACATTTTTTCAGACTGCAGTTTACCAATTCTTATTTTTTTAGCAGTGTCTTATGATGAGAATACATTTTTTAATTTAATAAAGTCTAATTACTCATTTTTATGTGCCCTGAGTACGAAGTATGCATCTGTTGTAGACCTCAAAATAATCTGCTATACTTTCATCTGGAAACTTTACAGTTTTATCATTTACATTTAAGTGTACTAGTCATTTCAACCACCACTCTTCTGTCAGTTTGTCATAATGTGTCAACACATTTTTCTGTGTTGCTGGAAGCTATGCCACTAGTATTGCAAATACCAACGGGGTCACCCATGGTGTACAGGTATGAGCAGAGCTTTCAGACTAAGACAGACTAGGAAGAAGGACCTGGTGGTCTACTTCTGAAAAAATTGACCAGTGAAAACATTATGAATAGCAGCAGAACACTCTCTGGTATAGTGCTGGAAGATGAGCCCTTCAGGTGGGAACGCACTCACAACACGACTGGGGAAGAGCTGCCTCCTCAAAGTTGAGTTCACCTAACTGATGTGGATGGAGACAAGCTTTCAGGATCTTCATTAGCTGATGTGGCAGGACTCAAAATGAGAAGAAACAGTTGCAAACAATCATATAGTCTACTATGCCAGGAATGACAAATAAAAGAGGAATGTCGTCACATTCATCATCAACAACAACAATTCAAGATCTATCCTGAAGTACAATGCTGTCAGTGATAGGATAATATCCATATGCCTAAAAGGAAGACAAGTTAAGACCACTATTATTCAAATTAAAGACCAACCACTAATGCCAAAGAAAAGGAAATGGAAGATTTTTACCAATTTCTGCAGTCTAAAATTGATCAAATAAGCAATCAAGGTGCATTGATAATTATTGCTGATTTGAATGAAAAGGTTAGGAATAGAAGGATCAGTAGTTGAAAAATATGGCCTTGGTGGTAGAAAACATGCCAAAGATTACATGATAGAACTTTGCAAGACCAATGACTTCTTCATTGCAAATATCTTTTTTCAACAACATAAACAGTGACTATAAACATGGATCACACCAGCTGGAATACACAGGAGTCAAACTGACCACCTCTGTGGAAACGACACAGGAAGCATTAAAAGGAGTTGGAAGTCATACACAGTCACTGTATCAAAAAGAATTGGTTGACATTCCACCATTTTAGGAGGTAGCAGATGATCAAGAACTGATGGTACTGAAGGAAGAAGTCCAAGCTGCACTGACGGCACTGACGAAAAACAAGGCTCCAGGAATTGACAGAATATGAATTGAGATGTTTCAACAAAAGGAGGCTGTGCTAGAGGTTCTCACTTGTCTATGCCAAGAAATTTGGAAGACAGCTGCCTCGCCAATTCACTGGAAGAGATCCGTATTTGTGCCCATTCCAAAGAACAGTGGTCCAACAGGATGTGGAAATCATAGAGCAATATCATTAATATCACAAACAAGAAAAACTTTACTGAAGATCATTCAAAAGCAATTGCAGCAGTACATGGGCAGGAAACTGCCAGAAATTCAAGCTGGATTCAGAAGAGGACACGGAAGACGGGATATCATTGCTGATGTCAGATGGATCCTGGCTGAAAACAGAGAATACCGGAAAGATGTTTACCTCTGCTTTGTTGATTAAGCGACTGTGTGGATCGTAACAAATTATGGATAACATTGTGAAGAATGGGAATTCCAGAACAATTAAGTAATTGTGCTTGTGACCTTAATACTCCCCAGCATGTTTTTTTCCTTTTCAGAACGTGCAACTGAGGGCTTGACATAACCCCATAATGAACCTATGAGTTTTTGTTTTTTTCCTCTGCTTTCTCCCTTTCTGCATACCTTCATTAATGGCTTTGTTCTGTGCATACCTTTGTTAATGACTCTGTTTTATGACTTAGGATCTCCCACAGGAAGACTAGAGCCAAGATGTCAGAGACATATATCTTCAGCCTGATAAGGAAATGTCCAGTTCCCTATCTCTTTAGTGTGGTAAAGAGTTTCTTGTAATTATCTTGCGGTGAATAACAACACTTCTAACCTTTGTAAAAATCATATATAAGCTCTAATGTAAAAATGCCCTTTCAGACTCCCCAGGAGAGCCTGACTTGCTGCTGGGTCCTCGGTGGTATACACTTCCTGAATTAAAAACTTTCTTACTCTTTCTGACTTGGAGCATGTTTCATTGGCTCAACTGCTCCAGGGCACGGACCTATTCTGGTAACATGCTCATGAGGAACCTGTACATAAATAGACCAAGAGGCAGTTATTCAAACAGAACAAGGGAATACTGCCTGAATTAAAATCAGGAAAGGTGTGCTTCAGGGTTGTATCCTTTTAACATACTTATTCAGTCTATACACTGAGCAAATAATCCGAGAAGCTGAACTATATGAAGAAGAATGGGACATCAGGAATGGAGGAAGACTCATTGACAATCTACATTATGAAGATAAAACCTTGCTTGCTGAAAGTGAAAAGAACTCGAGACACTTACTGATGAAGATCAAAGAATACAGGCTTTAGTATGGATTTCACCTCAACATAAAACAAAATCCTCACAACTGGACCAAGAAGAAACATCATGATAAACATAGAAAAGACTGAAGTTGTCAAGAATTTCATCTTACTTGGATCCACAGTCAACACCCATGGAAGCAACAGTCAAGAAATCATATGATGTATTGCATTGGGCAAATTTGCTGCAAAAGATCGCTTTAAAGTGTTAAAAAGTGAAGATGTCACTTTGAGGACATGCATGTGGAAACTGGACAATGAATAAGGAAGACTGAAGAAGAATTGATGTTTTTGAATTATGGTGTTGGTGAAGATTATTGAATATACCATGAACTACAAAAAGAACAAACAAACCTATCTCGGTACAGGCAGAATGCTCTTCAGAATCATGAACGGCAAGACTTTATCTCTTATACTTTGGACATGTTATCAGGAGGGACTAGTCCTTTACCTGGTAAAGTAGAGGGTCAGTGAAAAAGAGCAAGACCTTCAAAGAGATGGATTGACACAGTGGCTGCAACAATGGGTTCAAACGTAGCAAGAATTGTAAGGGTGACAAAGGACCAGACAGTGTTTAGTCTGTAGTACATAGGATCACTATGATTCAGAATCAACTCAAAGGCACCTAACAACAACAGCATTCATTTAAAATTGTCTGTGTTTGTGTGCATGTTGATGTGAGACATGAATAAAGATCGAATTATATTTATATGCATGTCTACTTTTATATCCCCATTAATTGAGACTATATTCCTGTTTCCATTACTTTTGTGTCTTCAAAAAAAAAAATCAGTTTACCATATAAGTTTGAATCTTTTTCTGGACTATTCAATTGATCTATTTGTTTATCCTATGCCAGTGGCACACTATGTTGTTTACTGTGACTGTATAGGAAAAATTGAATTAAGGAAATGTAAATTTCCAAGCTTTTTCTTTTTTGTCAAAATTTTTTTGATATTCTTTGTACTTCTAATTTTCTCATAAATTTTAGAATCAACTTATATATTTCTAAAAAAAAGCCTGCTGGAATTATAATTAAAGTTTCATTCAATATGAAGTCTGACTTCAAAAGTGGCAGAGTAAGAACCTCCAAATATATAGTCCTCCATAAAAATAATGGGGACAATGCCATAATTGTTCCAAATCAACTATTTCAGAATGTTGTAAATAAACTGAAGGCTTGCAACAATTTGAAAAATTTTTACTCAAGAGTAAAAGCTGAGGCAGAAGCACCATGCTGTCCCTCCACAGCAAAGATCCGAAAAACTAAGCCAAACAGAGAAAACAGCAATCCTGAAACCCTAAACATTAAATGAAGAGATAAAGAACCCAGCCAAGCACCAAATGGAATAAGAAACTGACAGAGAAAAGAAAGCAAGGAGACATACATGGAGAGGTCCCCTATCAGCTAATGCAGCACGGATCCGCCATCTTGGACTCCTATCAGAGACCAGCAAACAGGGGGTATGAGAAAGCAGCTTCACGGAGCTTCCAGAAGGAGACAGAACAACCGGTAACTGGCAATATACACTTTCCCACCCCCCACACTTCTTCACTCCTACTCAGCCTCCTCTGCCTCCCATGGCCACAGTCTCTTGGATTCCACCCGCCTGCACTGGCCAACTCACTGAGTGCAATTTGTTGGCTGCTGGTGTTGCTTTTTTCCACTTCTTTTGATTTCTTCCTTACCTCTCACCGCCTCCCCCTCCTTTTGCTCAAATAACTGGCACTGTGCGCCATCTTTGCTTCTTTCTGAGGGGCTGTGGAGCTCCGTTCGAGTGTGGTACTGCTTCCTGGTTCATGCTGCCATGCTGGTGGGATCCTGGGGCTTTGTTTGTTTGTTTACAATTGTTTGGTTTTTTTTTTTTTCTTTTCTAGAGTTGGGAGCCCGTTCTGGCTGGGCGGTGCTGTGTGGCTTGGGACCTACCCCCTCAGCTTGTGCAGACGTGCAGAGGGATCCCTGATGACATTTCTTTTTTCATGTTTTTTTTTTTCTTTTTTGCGGGGAGTTTTCTTGTTCTTTTATTAAAATTTGTTTTGTTTTCTTTTCCCTCTTGTTCCCTTTTTGTCTTTCTTAATTATTCAGTTTCTCATCTCTCTATCCCTGCCTTCTCTTCCTGTACCTTGGACACCTGGCACTGAATACCTCTACGTCTCCTAGCCAAGCTGTACTTCAACACCTGGGAATAACTTCCCCAGACCTCAGAGCTGCACCGGTGGGATCCCTGGAGCTTTGCTATTCTTTTTTCTTTCTTTCTGCTTTTTCCCCTTTTTGTTTTTTCTCCATTTCATAGTCTCTCATCTCTCCCCTCCACTGGCAAGCTCCCCTAGCACTCTTTTTTGTTTGTATGTTTTTGGCTCCTGTTCCTCTCTCCTGTCTCCCATACCCATCTTAGCTCCACACATCACAATCTCCCCCCTTATCTTGCCTACCTGCACCATGCACTTAACATCACACTGCCAAGCAGCACAGGCATGGCCTACCAGAACCTGCTATGCACTGATTACATACCCGCCCTGGTGGCTGTAGTAAGTGCCAAAAACAACCCATCCCAGCAACTCCTCTTCAGCTAGACCTGCCCTGCTGTACCATATCTGAGCGACTGACCCTGCCAATTGGAGAAGGAGGTGAAAAGTATCATGCCCACCGATGAGCAAACAACAAAGAACACACAGCCAGCCTGCTCAGACATAGCCAAATTAAAAAAAAAAAAAAAAAAAAAAAAGATGAAACAAACAAATTTACAATCAATAAATGAGAAAAATAACTACTGAATGCCCCGAAGACAGCAGACAATATCAAAACATTTACAAAAACAGGACAGGATGTTTCCAGTAGGCATCCAAAATAAAACACCAGATGACTTTCCAGGGGAAGAAAAGGCACTAGAACTACCTGATAGGGAATTCAAATCTCTAATACTCAGAATTATCCAAGAGTTGAAGCAAAAAAGCAGACAAAAATGAGGAAAAAATAGAAAAATTCATGGAAAAGGCAGACAAATTCATGGAAACTACAGATCAAAAAATGAAGAATTCAGGAAAATAATGAAGGAACAAAATGCCAAAATAAATTCACAACTAGAAATTATACAAAAACAACAATTAGAAAACCAAAAGATAAACAACAAGATTTCAGAAATGGACAGTGTCATAGAAGGGCTGAGGAGCAGATTTGAAACAGTGGAAGACAGGATCAGTGGAATTGAAGACAAACACTTGGATACAACTATGAGGGAAAATCAGAAAAAAGAATGAAGAAAAATGAAGACACCCTGAGAATTATGTGGGATACAATCAAAAGCAAAAATCTGCAAATGATTGGAGTTCCAGAACAGGGGGAGGAAACAGAAGACACAGAGAAGATCATTGAAGACTTGCTGACAGAAAACTTCCCCAATACCATGAAAGATGAAAAGCTGACCATTGAAGAAGCTCAACGAACCCCATATAGGAGAGACCCCAAAAGAAAATCACCAAGGCATATCATAATCACACTTGCTAAAACCAAAGACAAAGAACCCTGAGAGCAGCTCGAGAAAAACAAAAAGTCACATACAGAGGAGAAACAATAAGACTAAGCTCGGATTATTCAGCAGAAACCATGCAGGCAAGAAGGCAATGGGATGTCATATATAAAACCTTGAAAGAAAAAAATTACCAGCCAAGAATAATATATCCTGCAAAACTCTTGTTCAAATATGATGGTGAAATTAGGTCATTTCCAGATAAACAGAAATTAAGGGACTATGTAAAAACCAAACCAAACTTACGAGACTTATTAAAGGAAGTCCTTCAATCTGAGAACAAACAATATCAGACCACAGGATGAATATTGGACACAGGATTGTACTAGCCAGATACCAACCTAGAAAATGAACTCTTAAGGACTATGCAAAACCAAAAGAATTACAAAAGGGAACCAGAGAGGTTAATCTGTAAATGACAACAGCATCAGAACAATAAAAGAGAGAATAAACGGTGTAGATACAGAACCTTCTAATAGAGAGGAAGTCAAGAGATACCGAGTAATAATAGAGTGGTTCAAATCTAGGAAGATAATGGTAAATTTCAAGGTAACCACAAAGAAAGTTAACAAACCTACTCATCAGCATAAAGAAGAAAAACATAAAGTCTCAGTAAAAACAAAACCTACAAAAACAAAAGAAATGAAAAAAAATCCACAAACAAAAGGAACTCAGCACAGGAGAGTAAGAGGAACAAAACTGGAGGCTATTATGCTGAGTGAAATAAGTCATTCATAAAAGGACAAATATTGTATGAGAACTCTTCTGTACAACTCATGTCAAAGTTTACACACACAAAAAAACAATCTTTGTTGGTTACGAGGGATGGGAGGAGTTAGGGGGAACTAAATATATAAGTGGTAACTTTGGTGAAGGGTAAGACAGTACACATTACTGGGGAGGCTAGAATAACTTGTACAATGAAAGGTCACGGAAGCTCCATAGACACTTCCAAACTCCCTGAGGGACTGAATTGCTGGGCAGAGGGCTGTGGGGACCATGGTGTCGGGGAACATCTAGCTCAACTGGCATAACACAGTTTATAAAGACAATGTTCTATATTCTACCATGGTTAGTAGCATCTGGGATCTTAAAAGCCTGTGAGCAGCCATCTAAGATGTTCCACTGGTCTCACCCCTTTGGGAGCAAGGGAGAATGAAGAGAACAAGATACAAGGAAAAGATTAGTCCAAAGGACTAATGGACTACTTCTTACCAAGGCCTCCACCAGACTGAGTCCAGTACAGCTAGATAGTGCCCGGCTACCACCACTGACTGCTCTTACTGGGATCACAATAGATGTTCCTGGACAGAGCTGGAAAAGGATTTAAAACAGAATTCTAACTCACAAAAAAAGACCAGATTTACCGGCCTGACAGACTGGAGAAACCCTGAGAGTATGCCCCCGGACACCCTTTTAGCCCAGTGGTAAAGCCCCTCCAGAAATTCACCGTTCAGCAGGGATTGGACAGCCTCATAAAACAAAACAGGACCAATTAGGCACAGCAGTCCAGGGACAAGGACTAGAAGGCAGGAGGGGACAGGAAAGCTGGTGATAGGGAACCCAAGGTTGAGAAGGGACAGTGTTGACATGACATGTTTGTTAACCATTGTCATAGGGCAATATGTGTACTAACTGTTTAATGAGAAACTATTAGTTCTGCAAACCTTCATGTTAGGTACAAAAAAAAAGAATTATCTATGTGAGATCATATTGACAACAGGAGCTCAAAAGGTTTGGTGGGAATCCTAGGGGACAGTGAGTTGAACATAATGGTGATGGAATAATTTGGAAAAGGATAGTGAGAACAGCAGCACAACTGGATGAATGTAACCGATGTCACTGAATTGTACATGTAGAAACTTTCAAAATGGTGTAACTTTGGCTATGTATATTTTCACCAAAAAAAAAGTTCCTCAAGGTTGAGAAGTGAGAGTTTTGAAATGTCGTGGGGTTGTTAACCAATGTCATAAAACAATACGTGTACCGACTGTTTAATGAGAAACTATTTGCTCTGTTAACCTTCATCTAAAGTACAATAAAAAATTTTAAAAATATATAAATAAAAAAAAAGTAAATGCTGAATCTTGGTGTCTTAATCATCTAGTGCTGCTGTAACAGAAATACTGCAAGTGGATGGCTTTAACAAAGAGAAATTTATTTTTTCACAGTCTAGTAGACTAGAAGTCCAAATTCAGGGCGTCAGCTCCAGAGGAAGGCCTTCTCTTTCTGTTGACTCTGGAGGAAGGTCCTTCTCAACAGTTTTCCCCTGGACTAGGAGCTTCTGTGCACAGGAACTGTCTTAGTCATCTAGTGCTGCTCTAACAGAAATACCACAGGTGGATGGCTTTCACAAACAGAAATTTAGTTTCTCACAGTCTAGTAGGCTAGAAGTCCAAATTCAGGGTCTTAGCTCCGGGGAAGGTTTTCTCTCTCTGTCGGCTCTGGAGGAAGGTCCTTGTCATCATCAGTCTTCCCCCTGATTAGGAACTTCTCTGTGCAGGAACCTTGGGTCCAAAGGACACGCTCTGCTCCTGGTGCTTCTTTCTTGGTGGTATGAGGTCCCCCTGTCCCTCTGCTCACTTCTCTCTTTTATATCTCAAGAGATAGCTTCAGGACACAATCCTGTCTTGTAGATTGAGTCCTGCCTTACTAACACAACTGCCACCCATCCTCCCTCATTAACATCATAGAGGCAGGATTTACAACACAAAGGAAAATCACACAATACCACCAAGCATGGCCCAGACAAATAGATACACACATTTTTTGGGGACATAATTCAATCCATGACAGGAACCCTGGGTCCAAAGGACATGCTTTGCTCCTGGCCCTGCTTTCTTAGTGGTATGAGGTTCCCAACTCTCTGCTTGCGTCCTTTTCCTCTTATGTCTTTTAAGATAAAAGATGGTGCAGACCACAACCCAGGGAAACCCCCTTTACATTGGATCAGAGATGTGACCCTTAGTAAGGGTGTTAAAATCCCACCCCAATCCTCTTTAACATAAAATTACAATCACAAAATGGAGAACAGCCACACAATACTGGGAATCATGTCCCAACCAAATTGATACACACATTTTTTGAAGGACATGATTCAATTCATGATGCTTGGTTAAAAAAAAAAATAGTGAAATTTTGGTATTTTAACTGGCCATCTTCACATCTCTTCTCCACCTCTGTGGTAGTCTTGGAAACAAGCAGATTTACAACACAAGGTCTGAGAAAACCTAATAATAATCAATGAAGAGAGGCAGAGCTGGTTTGCAGCTCTTCAAAAAGCTCCATCAGAAGAGAACTGTCATCGTTTGACCAGTCTGGCAGCTCCCTGGAAAATCCCAGTTCACAATGCTTGTCCTTATTTGATCTCTTTCAAAGATTACTGAGTGGGAAAAAATAACCTTATCACCAGAGCTTTAGTAAAAAATAAAATAAAATGAAAGGAGAAAAGAAGCAGCAATTGTTCAACATTACAGCTACTTGAGGCAGTGATACCAGTTGGGATAAACAAAAGGCTGACAAAAACTTACAAAGAAGATCTGTTGAATACAGTGTTAATAGGGAGCTTTGAAGTATTTTGATATTCCTGAGGATCAAGAAAGTCATACAAATGTGCAGGGCTATGTGCACACCCAGGAAAGACCTGTGACTGTCTTAATGTCTCATCTCTGGCTGACCCTACGGCATTGATGGAATGCTCCAACTCAAATACAGAGCCCTTTGGCAATGAGTATAAGATTTAGCAAATCAAAGTATTTAAGAAAATCTCTGTCCAATCATTAACTGACCAGTAAGCCAACAGAACAGAGATTTTAGTGACCCCACATGACTGGGTATACTGACTTTACAGAATTAGTTCAGAAAAGTTATGAAACAGACCAGCAGCAGCAATGACAAAAACAACAAAAGCAACAACAGCAAACAAAACATCAACAATAACAAATCCTGGGGGGGGGGGGGTTCTTATTTCTAGAGATACATTATATTACTTTTTTTAATCATAAGAAAAATATAAAAATACTCAATGATGAATGAAAACAAAATTATACTCAAATGTTTGGGGTGCATTCAAAACAATGCTTAGAAGAAATTTATAACTGGAAATGCCTAACTGTAAATACATATATTAAAAAAAAAAGAAGGAATCTTAATCAATAACCTAAACTTTTATGTTAAGAACATAGAAAAAGATGAGAAAATTAATTGAAATCAAGCAGTAGGGAGAAAATAATAGATTAGAGCAGAATCAATGAAATAGGGTAGGAAAACAATAGAGAAAATCAAGAAAGCCAAAAGCTGGTTCTTTAAAAAGGTGAACAGATTTGACAAAATTTTAGTTAGACTGTTGTTAGTTGTCATCGAGTCCTTGCCACCCATAGCCACACCATGTACAACAGGAGAAAACACTGCCCGATCCTGCGCCATCCTCACAATGATCATCATGCTTGAGCTCATTGTTGCAGCCACTGTGTCAGTTCATCCCATTGAGGGTCTTCCTCTTCTTTGCTGACTCTCTACCCTACCAAGCGTGATGTCCTTCTCCAGGGACTGATCCCTCCTGATAACATGTCTAAAGTATGTGAGACATAGTCTCACCATACTTCCCTCTTAGGAACATTTTGGTTCTACTTCTTCCAAGACAGATTTTGTTCTTTTGACAGTCCATGGTATATTCAATATTCTTCACCAACACCATAATTCAAAGACATCAATTCTTCTTCAGTCTTCCTTATTCATTGTCCAGCTTTCCCATGCATATGAGGTGATAGAAAACACCATGGCTTGGGTCAGGCATACCTTAATCTTCAACGTGACATCTTTGTTTTTTAGCACCTTAAAGAGGTCTTCTGCAGCAGATTTGCCCAATGCAATGCATCATTTGATTTCTTGACTTCTGTTTCATGAGCGTTGATTGTGGATCCAAGTAAAATGAAATCCTTGACAACTTCAATTTTTTCAGTTAGACTGAACAGAGGAAAAAGAAAGAAGACCGAAATTAGTAAAATCAGGAATGAAAGAGAGGACATCACTACCTACCTTAGAGAAATAAAACTGATAATGAATATTACAAACAAATGTATACAAACAAATTATTTTCCTAGACACAATGAATACATCCCAAGAAAGATAAAAACTACTTAAAATGACTCAAAATAAATAAAAAATCAGGATAGACCTTTACAAATGGAGAGATTAAATTAGTAGTTTAAAAATAATCCACAAAGAAAATCAATTTCATATGCAATGTTATGTTATAATGCTAATGTTCTGGATTAAACACAATTTAACCCATACCTGGGTTTTATAGATTTTGTAGGATTTTCCACATAAAAGATTATATCTGAAAATAGAGGCAGTTGTGCTGCTCATTTTCCAGTCTGTATCCTTTTGTATTTCTTCTTCTTGCTTTAATGCACAGGCTAGGGCATTCATTCCAATGATCAGTAGAAATACTGAGACAGACATCCTTGCTTTGTTCCAAAGTTTAGGAGGGAAACATTTGATATTTCATATCAAATCCAGCAGTATATAAAATATACATCATAACCAAGTGTTATGATGTGTAATCATAATGTAATTGCTTTGTGTTCTCTCCAGCCGATCCCAAATCATACTGACCCCATGTGACCAAGTAGAACTGCTCCATAAGTTTTTTTTTTTTTTTTTTTTTTTTGGTCTGTGGTGCATGGTTGAATGCTCAGTTGCTAACCAAAAGGTCAGCAGTTTGAACCCACCAGCAGCTCCTCGGAGAAAAAAACCTGATAATCTGCTCTGATTGCAGCCTATTGAATCCTATGGGGCAGTTCTACTCTGTCACTTAGGGTCACAATGAGTGGAAATTGACTGACTCTACAGCGCATAACAGCTACTGGGTGTGTTTGAAATGTTAACCTTTTTGTTAGCAGCTGAATGCTTAACAGTTGTGCTGTAGGTTTTTTGTTGTTGTTTTGTAGATTCTTTTTATCAGTTAGAGAACATTACTTTCCTTTGTTTGTTGATAATTTGTATCATGGATTAATTAGAAAATTAAAATATTTTCTAATTAAACTATTTGAATTTTGTCAAATATTTTTCCAAATCTGTTGAAATGATCATACGTTTCCTCTTTTATTTTGGTGAATTGCAATGTTTGATTTTCCAATATTAAAACTACCTCAAATTATTTTTGGGGAAAACACTTGGTTATGATGTATAATTTACTTTATATATTGCTGGATTCAATACGTTAATTTTCTGTTAAGGAGTTTTGTATTTATATTCATGTGGGTGTATTTCTTTTATGCTCTTTAGTTTAGCTATCAGTGTTTTGATGCCTCGTAAAGGAATTGGAAAGTGTTTCCTCCTATATTTTCTGAAAGAATTTTTTGTAAGATTTTATTTATCCATAAACATTTTAAAATGTTAAGAATTAATCCACCTGGATCTGGAGTTTCTTGGAAAACTTGCAATTAAAACATCTATATCTTTAATAAATAGAGCTTTTTAAAAGATATTTATTTTATTTTTTAAATAGTTTTATTTTAATCATTAATACGGTTGAATTTATGTCTTCCATTTTTTAAAATTATCTTTCTTGTCATCTAATTATTCATCTTTTCCACTTTTACTGTTTTTTCTTAGATTTTTTTTAGTGGATTATCTAGAGATGATAATACGCTTTTTAAGTTATTGCTGAGTATTAGAACTTATATTTTACTACTCTACATAAAATGAAGAGTTTGCAAACATTTGGTTTCATTTATCCCCATTCCATTGTCATATTTTTGTTACATATAACATGTATATTCACTGTTAGAACTTTCAGTTTAAAAAGTAATATATATCTAATACATATAAAAGAAATTGAGAAAAATAGAAAGTAATACATATTTATCCACATTTTTACCATTTTCCTTATTTTTATTCCTTCTTTCAGTTCAATCCCTTCAATCTAAATAACTTCTTTCAATATTTTATGTATTATGTATCTGCTTATGTTATTTTTAGAGTATTTAAAGGGAAAAAAAACCCCTGTAAAATGAGTATTCTATATTCAGTGAAAATATCCTTCAAATATGAAGTCAATGGAATGATCTTTCACATAAATAAAAATTATAGTTTAACCTTGGGAAGGCTAGTTCAGTACTAGTTATATCATCATGGCCAAAAGCAGGAAGATGACTTTACCTGTATTTCTTTTCCCTTCATATATAGCAATAAAAATCCCTGGCTCTAAAGAGCTTTCTTCAGAGCAGGAAAAAAGCCTATTAAAATGGAAAATGAATGTTGTAATGCAGATTAAAAAATAAGGAACCAAAAATAAGTTTTGTTATTCCTTCATTATGCTGATTTTATTATATTTTATTTCTAAACAATTCAGCATTTAAAAACTTGCTTATTTTATCTAAAAATCTAGACTCTGACTCTGACTGAAAAATCTGTAGATCTTACATTAAACCTTTATGTATAGAACTAACACTCAGATGGATCTTGAAATCTACAGATCTCCACAGTCATCCCCTCTTTATCTCACCTGTTAATGCAATTCAACTTTATATTAACAGTATGTCTCTGAAGCCATTTGAGTTTGATACATCCAATAGGAAATGCTAAATTCATGCTGGTATATCTAGAAGAAGAGAAAGGGAGTGACTAAAAGGATGACTGGAAAATTGTTTATAAAGCTATATGTATTCCCAGGTATTTATATCACTAGGAAGTCATAGCTTCCAATTCGTCTTCATTCCGTCACCTGTTTGAACCAACCAGATACGTCTCAGCACATTTCTTCCCCTCCATACTCCTCTTTGCCTAAAATCTAAGCCCGAGTTCATGTGTAATGAATTCATCAACACAATGCAGGCAATATGCAGGTGATAAAAATTACAATCTGCAATATTCTTATGTAAAGTATGTTCTATACAAGATGAGATTTTAGAGGAATAGTATAACAATATTTTGCATCTGGTATGTTATAGGCCAAGATAGCTTTGAGGTGACACAATTAAACATAATCTAACTCTTAAAAATTCGTTTAAAATTAAAAGAAAAAAAAAATCTTGCACACAGTCTGTTTAGAAATTTTTAAAGTTTGAGGACATGGTATACTATATATAAAGCTGAAAAAAAACCAAGAAAACGAAAACCCAAACATTTGCCATCGACTGGATTCCAACTCATAACAACCCTGTAGGACAGAGTAGAACTGTCCCATATGCTTTCAAAGGAGCAGCTGGTAGGTTCAAACTGCTAACCTCTTAGTTAGCAGCAGAGCTCTTAATCACTATACCACCAGGGCTCCAGATACAAAGGTAAGTAAATATAAACAGATAGACGATAGATAGATAGATAGATAGACAGACAGACAGACAGATAGATAGATAGATAGATGATAGACAGGTAAACTTTGTTTATTCCTTAAACTATTTTCTCTTAGAAGAAGTTAATAATTAATTTGCTTTACTTTTCATGTTATTAGACCAAATGTTATCTCATGTCTTTCGGATATCTTGATTTATGAGATTTTGGTTTCTGTTGTCATCTACTAAATAACTACAAAAATGCACCAATGATACATGAAATTAAGAAACTAAACCTCATCTGTCTCATAAGACGTATAATTGATTGTCTCCTCATTTTCTCTAATCTGATATAATGTCATTATCAAAGAATTCTACTAAAATTTTCCTTGAACTCCTGCTTCACTTTGACTATGAAGAGGGAGATTGCAGAGTATCCATACTGGAATATGTAACTGTAAAACTTCATGAATACCTTCCCTTAGAGTGTGTCACTGCAATTCATTTTCTGGTCAAATCCATAAATAATATAATCCACTTCTTTCAAAATAAAAATATTTCAACTGGTGATGATATTGTCATAGCTATAACTCAGTTGCTCATGGATTCAGCAAATAGATTGTCATATAATATTTCAAATAATCAAAAATTTGAGCATGGAACCCACCCACCACAATATGTTCAAATACCTCAATATCTGACATTGTATAGAAAAATTAGTAAGATAAATTTTATACTATTGCAGGTATTTTGGTTCATTAGAAACATACTCAACAATGAGAGGAAAATTTTAAAATTCATCTGTGATTAGTTAAAATAAACATACAACTTTACTCATACTGAATTTATCAGTTTGTTCTGACACTGAGTTGACACAGCCTTAGGTTGTTTTCTTATTTTTTCTTATAAAATAGACAACGCTGCAATAGAGGAATATAGTTGGTGTTTTAGTTTTTTATGTACAAAGATAAATTACTTTACATACTTGGATGATTTTTCCCTCCTCCCCAACACATACACTCCTATCTACACCATGGTAACTGTATTGTAAATTGAGAGGTTAAAACGTAATTGAGAGCTGGGCCCTTGTATGAAATGCCAGCAGAGGCCTTCATGAAAATTTCATTTGTTAAAGAAGGATGACTTACTCAGACACTTAGTAATCTGAGACAAAGATATTTGGAACCTACATCTTCTAATATCACTCCATGTTTCAGCAATTATTTATTTCTAGAAAAAGACCACAACCACTGTAAAATATAAGAAGTTACTTAACCTAGCATATCTACTCTATTCTCTTCATTTCATTTTTCAGAATCTTTATTTAATTTCATAGTTAGTCATTTTGTTCACTAACATAATCCCACATTAATACCTTTAGTGTTGACCAATAACTTGCTACTCGTATATATAAAAGGCTTTATCATTTAGAGGCTTTGTTGTTTCTTCAAACTCACCATATGCAAAATTTAACTCCTCCACATCATCTTCCAAAATGCATTTGCTTTTCAGCTAACCCAATTCTGTCAATGAGATTTTCCAGTTGACTTTCTATATTCCCTGTGTAGAAAACTTGGAATCATATTTGATACATTCTTTTTTTTTAATGTCTTTTGTTCTCTAGGTCACTGAATCCTGCTAATTCTTTCTCTAAAATAAACATGTATTTGATCCTTCTCTATGTCTATGAGAGGTTCCAGGGACAGCCACTATTGCCTTCTACCTAGATAATTGCAACAACCTAAAATTTACCTCCTTTCTTATATTTTAATCACACACATAAAAATGCCAAAAATATTAGAAGGAAGAATTTCTTACTTTATTTTTTTTTTGCATCTTACTGCCTGACTTTCTGTAAATCTAACCTAATTTCTAAAACTCAAAGTATATATGTATACAGAAAGCTACCCAGTTTAACTCTGAAACCAACATAATCAAATCATTATTGCAAATATATTATTCAGGACACATGAGCTAGAGGTTAAGGCAAGTGTTACTGCTCAGAAAAACCTTCAAGAGTCAAGTACATTTCTTTATTTAAATTATGTAATCTCCAAGAATCTTTTCATGCATGCTAATCTAAAGTTTGTGATTGCTTTCAACGACAGCTCATATTCTGTTATTCGTTGTTTTTAAACTTATACCCAGATTACTGACACAACTAAATCTAATAATAAACTAGGTTTTCATATCTGGAAGTTTATATTGAGTGTAATGGCATCACTTCCAGTATATAACCCTCTTCTAGACATAAAGTTATATTTATCTCTTACAATCAATTTACTTACACTGCTTTTTTAATTTAACTTGTCTTTTTTAGTGTGCATTTATAACACTACAACATACTTACACATATACCAAACCAAAACCCATCAAGTCGATTCCAACTCATAGCCACCCTATAAGACAGAGTAGAACTGCCCCATAGGGTTTCCAAAGAGCTGCTGGTGGATTCAAACTGCCGACATTTTGATTAGCAGCCACAGCTCCTAACCACTGTGCCACTTACACATAGAAGAGCTGTTAAATTCATTGTAAAGAAATATCTGATTGCTTAAAATAATATTGTCCAACCCAAACACTTATTGGTTAATAGTGTGACTTTTGCAAGCTTGGACTCTTGCCAATCTATATTCTATTAGCAAAAGAGAGGCAAGAGCAATCTTTTTAAAACTGTGAGTCAAAACATGTCACTCTTGCTCAAAACCAGTCAGTAGTTCCCCATTTCATGCAGAGTAAAAGTAAAAGCCTAAGCCCCCTCTTTGGCCCAAATCATATTGAAAGATTCAATTTCCCTTCACATTTCAGATCTCATCTCCTACTTCACTCTCTCCCCCAGCCACGCTGGCCAACAGGGCTGTCATAGGCGTTCAACCCATACAGCTAGCTGAACACTGCCCTGTGTTCAAAAGGCCTCATGCTTCATTTAATTCTCCATCGTTATCATCTTTAATTCTTAAAAATTTTCTATCAGGGGACCCTACATTTTTATTTTATGCAATTTATCTAACCAGTCCTTCTGGTCACTTTGCTATTTCCCAAATATGCCAGCCATTCCCCAACTTCCGGTCTTTGTATCAATGGTTTCCGTTTCCTGGAATGCTTTTCACTCAGAAAATTGAATGATTATCTTTTTCATATCTTTACAATTTTTGCTCAAATGTCTGACCTAAACTGAATACTCTGTTAAAACCTGAAACAATTCCACCATTGCCAGCCACCTGGAATTTCAGATACTTTATTACCATGCTTTACTTTTTTTTTTTTTCCTGTAATTCTTAACTGCCTTGTGTGGTGGTTAAAGTTGCACGTCAACTTAAATTATAATTCTCAGTAGTGAGGGGCGTGTAGAGATATTCCTGCTAAAGTCAAGGATAAGTTGTTACATCTGGCCCCTCTTACAACTAAAAATGAGACAAAAGCCTGGTGGGCCTCCTTGGATTTCGGAGGAAGCATGTCCCTCATTTGAGTGTGCTGCTGCAGCCTATTTATCAAGTGACTTGAAAAGCTACTATTTTTGACAGGGGCCCAGAATAAGAGAAGGCTCTGCAACAAGAGAAGTTTCAGGCTGCCATGCAAGTTACTGTGCCACTTGGTCCATATGATCCAGCTGATCCAATGATGCTTGAAGTGGCAGTGGCAAATAGAGATGCTGTTTGGAGTCTTCGGCAGGCCCTTATTAGTGAATCACAGCACAGACCCTTAGGATTTTGGAGCAAAGCCCTGCCATCCTCTGCAGATAATTACTCTCCTTTTGAGAAACAGCTTTTGGCTTGTTACTTGACCTTAGTAGAAACTGAATGCTTAACTATAGGCCACCAAGTCACAATGCAGCCTGAGTTGCTCAGCATGAACAGGGTGTTGTCTGACCCACAGAGTCATAAAGTTAGACATGCACAGCAGCACTCCATCATTAAATGGAAGTGGCATACATGAGATTGGTCTAGAGCAGGACCTGAAGGTATAAGTTGCATGAGGAAGTGACCAAAATGCTCAGTGTCTCCACTCCTGTCACGTTACCATCCCTCTCCCAGTCTACACTTATGGCCTCATTGGGTGTTCCTTATGATCAGTTAACTGAGGAAGAGAAAATCCATGCCTGGTTCTGCGCAATATGCAATCATCACTTGAAAGTGGATAGCGACAGCATTGCAGCCCCTTTCTGGAACCTCCCTGATGGACAGTAGTGAAGTGAAATCCTCTCAGTGGGCAGAACTTTGAGCAGTGCACCTGGTTGTTCACTTTACTTGGAAGGAGAAAAGTACAGATGTGAGTTTGTAATACTGATTCATGGGCTGTGGCCAATGGTTTGGCTTGGTGGTCAGGGTCTTGGAAGTAACATGATTGGAATATTGGTGACAAGGAAATATGGGGAAGAGGTATGTGGATAGACCTCTGAACGGCCCAAAGAAGTGAAGATATTTGTGTTTCATGTGAATTGTCACTGTCTTGGTTATCTAGTGCTGCTATAACAGAAATACCACAAGTGGATGGCTTTAACAAAGAGAAATTTATTCTCTCACAGTCCAGTAGGCATCAAGTCCAAATTCAGGGCATCAGCTCCAAGGGAACACTTTCTCAGTCAGCTCTGGAGGAAGGTCTGTGTCATCATTCTTCTCTTGCTCTAGGAGCTTCTCAGAGGAGGGATCCTGGATCCAAAGGACACATGCTCTTGGCTCTACTTTCTCTCCTAGCTTCTCTCTTTTATATCTCCCAAGAGATTAACTTAACACACAGTCTAATCTTGTAGGTTGAGTCCTGCCTCATTAACATAACTGTCTCTAATCCTGTCTCATTAACATCATAGAGGTAGGATTTACAACACATAGGAAAATCACTTCAGATGACAAAATGGTAGATAATCGTACAATACTGGGAATCATTGCCTAGCCAAGTTGGCACATAACTTTTGGGGATACAATTTAATCCATGATGCTCACCAAAGGGTGACCTCAGCAGAGGAGGATTTTAGCAATCAAATGTATAGGATGATGCGTTCTGTGGAAACCAGTCATCCTCTTTCCCCAGTCACTCCCATCATTGCCCAATGGGCTCATGAACAACATGGTCATGGTGGCAGGGATGGAGGTTAGGCATGGGGTCTGCAAAATGGACTTCCACTCACCGAGACCAACTTGGATACAGTCACTGAGGCCTGCTCAATCTGCCAGCAGCAGAGACTAACACTGAGTCCCCAGTATGGCACCATCTCTAGGGGTGATCAGCCAGCAGTCTGTGTCAGGCTGATTACATTGGACTGCTTCCATCATGGAAAGGGTGATGTTTAGTTCCTATTGGGACAGACTCTTACTCTGGGTACAGATTTGCCTTCTCTGCATGCAATGCTTCTGCCAAAACTACCATCCAAGGACTCACAGAATGTCTTATCCACTTTCATAGTATCCCACACATCATTGCCTCACATCAAGGGACTCACTTCACAGAAAATGAAGTGTGGCAATAGGTCCGTGCTCATGAAATTCACTAGTCTTACCATGTTCCCTAGTATGACATCACTTTAAGGACTAAGGTGCGCCTGACCCAAGCCATGATATTTTCAATTGCCTCATATGCATGGGATAGCTGGACAGTGAATAAGAAAGACTGAAGAAGAATTGGTGCCACTGAATGATGGTGTTGGCAAAGAATATTGAACATACTCTAAACTGCCAGAAGAACAAACAAATCTGTCTTGGAAGAAGTACAGCCAGAATAGTCCTTAGAAGCAAGGATGGCCAGACTTCATTTCCCATACTTTGGACATGTTATCAGGGGCGACCAGTCACTGAAGAAAGACATCAGGCTTGCTAAAGTAGACAGTCAGTGAAAAACAGGAAGACCCTCAATGAGATGGATTGACACATTGGCTGCAACAATGGGCTCGAGCATAACAGTGATGGCGAGGATGGCACAAGACCTAGCCGTGTTTCGTTCTGTCTTACATGGGGTTGCCATGAGTTGGAACTGACTTGATGGCACCTAGCAACAACAACAACAACCATGTTCCCCATCATCCTGAAGCAGCTGGATGGATAGGACAATGGAATGGCCTTCTAAAAATACGTTTATGGATCTGCTAGATGGTAATACTTTGCAGGGTTGTGACAATGTTATCTAGAAGGCTGTATATGCTCTAAGCCAGAGTCCAATATATGATGCTCTTTCCCCTGTAGCAAGGATTCATGGGTCCAGGAATCAAAAGGTGAAAATAGGAGTGGCACCACTCCCTATTACCCCTAGTGACCCACTAGAAAAATTTTTCTTTCTATCCCTGCTACCCTATGCTCTGAGAGTCTAGAGTTCTTAGTTCCAAAGGGAGGAACGCACCCACCAGGAGACACAACTCTGATTCCACTGAATTGGAAGTCAAGAATAACACCCAGCCACTTTGGGCTCCTCATGCCTCTGGATCAACAGGCAAAGAAGGGCGTTACTATATTGGTTACTGTTATTGATCCTATTGCAAAGAGGAAATCAGATCGATATTACACAATGGAGGTAAAGAAGAGTAAATCTGCAATACAGAAGATCCTTACAATATCTCTTTGTACAACCATGCCCTGCGATTAAAGTCAATGGAAAACTACAATCCAATTCCAACATGGCTATTAATGATCCAGACCCTCCCGGAATGCAGATTTGGGTCACCTCACCAGGCCAAGAACCGCAATCAGCTGAGGTACTTGCTGGGTGCAACGGGAATACAGTATGAGTGGTGTAAGAAGGTAGTTCTAAATTCCAGCTATGACCACATAATAAGTTGCAGAAATAAAGGCCTGTAATTGTTATGAGTATTTCTTCCTTGTTTTATTATATGTATATATGTGTGTGTGTGTGTGTGTGTGTGTGTGTGTGTATAAATGTGATTGGCATATTCATTATACAGGTAGTCCCCAATCTACAATGCGACTGTCTGTTTTTGTTTGTTCTTCTTTTATACATCTTACTGTTAGAAATAGGTACTACATACAATGTTGCAGCTAATAATTTGCAGATGTCATCATATCTGTAAATTTATTTTTAATTTTTCCAACCCCCAGAGACAAATAAAGATAAGATTTATAAAAATACTGATAATAAGAGGCAATAATAATGAAAACTAAACATAAAATGAAATATTCGACTTACGTCAGAACCGACTAACAGAGTCAAACAAATGGAACCCCGTCATAAGTTTGGTACTACTGTAGTTTCGTTTTCTTTTGCTGTTTGTGTCTCTCCATTTGCTTGTCTGTAGGCCAAGTAAATGCAGTGATCTTTTGTTCACTGACGTAGCTCATCTACCTAAGAGAACACCGGTACCAGTAGGAGCTTAGTAAATCTTTGTTAGATACACGAATCTACTGAATCCTCTTAAATAGGATTTAGCATTTGGAGTCTTACTTATACACATCATATATCCAAACATGTATACTCTACCTTTGCAAAAATGTGCTGACATTTGGGTCTTAATTTCCTGATTGACATTTTCTAGTTCAAAAGAATGATACCAGCCTAGAAATTTAGATTTTTAGCATTTCAATGGATTTGAAAAAAACACTGATCTAATTAATGCTTTTTATTCAGAACTTGGCAATATGCTTATTAATCTTTGTAATCTCTCATATGTTAGAATCAGAAGACAAGAGCTTTAGACCAGATTGATGATATTAATGCTCATGTAACATTGTGGAAAAAAAGATCATTTTTGAGTTCCTAAATTCCTCTTTTGTGATGAGAGTAGCAGTACCATATAAAGGTTGCAATGGATAGCTGCAAAGCCAAATTGTCTGGCTGGCTTGTATTCTGGTTCTATCATTCTGGCTGTGAGAAATTGAAAATATACTTCATTTATATGCCTCTATTTTCTTATAAAATGTAAAACAAGAATAATAATAGTGCTTCCTAATAGAGTTTTTTGAAGACTAGAGGAATTCATCAATTATTTGACACTTCTAACAGGTATATACTAAACACATATTTAAACAGACACAGACTAAACACTTCGTGTATACTTGCTAACATCACATGTAAAATGGGTATATCATTGTTTGCCTATATAATTCTTGGGTGTTTGTGAGACTTAAAGATAATATGGTAAGAAAAGTCAAGTGGAAAAATATAAGGAAATATGCAAACGTATTATCTTTGATTCAGCTGAATAACTATATTGTAATAAATGTCTTAATGCAAAAATAATTTGGGGCATAAAAGTTAAGTATTTGCTATATTTTATCTCCACTCTCTATGCCCATCATATGTATCTCTAAGATGACAGATGGACCTTGTGGGCTTCTCTCTGGGCATGAAAAAAAAATAAAAAATGATTCATGTAAAATGTATAGTAATGGAGGTGTTCTGAGAATCATGAGCAGCCAAAGGGAGGCTATTGTTTGGGGACTGAGATTTGGAAATGAGCACAGTTTACAGGTAGCAAATGGCTCCATGTTTATTGAGCAATGTCCTTTCCTAGATTAAACAAGGCTAGCAAATAGAAGGTGCAGAAGACTATTTTTTAGAAGTTAATGAAAGCCATTCTATTTTAAAATTATTTTTATACAATGATGTTTATTAATACAGACAATTTAATTTCAAAAAGTATTGCACTTTAATCTCTCAGTTTTTTCCCCCCAGTGCTTTCCTAGTGTATGTCATCAAGCATTTAATTGCTATTCAGTCATATGCTTTCTTTGGACTCTAGAGATTCTTTTTTTTTTTTTCCTCTTAGCTGAGAGTGCTCTGAAAACATTTACTGATAAAAGATCTCACAATTAAAAGAAACAGTTTTCCATGTATCCTATTCAACAAAGGCACCTTATGTTACGCTGTAAAACTGAAATCTGAGAGTTTAAGTGATAGAACAATGAGACAAAGTAAAATTTTATCAAGAGCTCACATTTCTGAACTCAGGTTGCTGACAGCTGGAAACATTCTTCCATTTCCCAGGGACCAAGAAATGCCCCAGTTTGCTAAACAACCATCTGGCATGCATGGAAGTACTAAGGAAATCTGGTTCCAAACACCGAGGTCAGATTCATTTACAACTGTTTCGTTCTGTTATACGTAGGGTCGCTGAGTCGGAATCAACTAGACGGTCCTAACAACAACAAACAGTTGATATCTGATTGGTCCCGAGCAGCAAGCTGCTGGGACACTGAGATATGAAAATTTTCTGATGCATATGATTGGCTCCAGATCTACAGTTGAAGAACAAATTAAGCTGAGATTCAAACAGCAAACAAAACCAGAATAAATGATACAGATTTTTTTTTGGGTGATATCAGATTTGAGACCACGGGACTTCCATTTGCTTTAAACATGTTGCCATTCATTTTTTTTTTTTTTTTTTTAGCTAATATACAGATTAGTTTTAACATAATTTTGTCTTTGCCATTAATTAGATATATGTCATTGGAAAACTTAATTTATTTTTCCCCCATATTTAAATTTCTTCGTCTTTAAAATAATGTGATACATAATTTTCTTCTATTTCAAGTTCACCAGAGATTTCATCCTAAATCTATCATAAGGGAATTTTTATTTTTTAAAAAATTAATCATCAGTTGAGCAAAAATAGTGGAAAGGAAGAAAAATAATATTCTAGTGACTTTTCAGAAATGTAACTAAGAATTATATAATTAGATTTTTTAATAGAAATGTAATGTATACTGACAAGTAAAAAACAGTGAAATTTCCTGGGAAAACCCATCAGCAAACCAATGAGACTAGTGAATCCCCTCAAAAAAAAAAGATTTTTGAGGAAGTAGGTTGGAGAGAAATCTTAGAAGATTTATATAGTAGTTGAGGTAGAGAAACAGAACAAGTGGTGATTGTCATTACTTTAGTTAATAAGCGCCAACAAAAGGAATCATCTGACTCAAAAATCATTCCACCCAACTCACCACGGCTATGTGTGATTTGAGGCTGAAGCCTTATACTAATTACCCATACTGTACCCTCTGTGTATCTACCACATGGACCTTGGCTAGGGCAGAAAGCTGGTTGAGGGTTCATGATCCTACTAGGTCTCTGGTGATACATGTAAAATACAGCATAATATGATTTAACATGATTTATAATCCTGGAAGTTTAGAGAGGAAAGTATCATGGTGAAGTGCTGTGTTTTAGCTAAAATAATTAACCTACTTATAGGAAGTTTTTTCATACCAGAACAATCTGATTTATTATAAATACTGAATCTTAGGAATGTCACTTATTACTTCTAGGATGGGTAGTTTGGAGTATCAGGCTGGATATTTAAACAAATCATTTCAGGATTATTATCCATTATGATTTACTAGTGACTTTTTGTACTATGAAAGGAAGCTAACTGAAAACATAATCATTGAATTAATAATCCAATATTCAGTAAAAGGGATAGAAAGCTATTTATGGAAGAGGTTCCATTTATCATTAACTATAGTGAAGTTGCATGGCACTCTTAATCTCTTTTGTGATTTTTTTTTTTTTTTGAATGTTTTATATATTTTTTAAACTCAAGAACCTAAATGCCAGTATGTGGGTTATGGCAGTTTAGAGCTTTATGAATTCCCTGAATAGCTGATATGGCTACCCAGAAGGCCTTTGAGGCCAAGATGTACTTGAGGTTGACATTCTATGTAGTCATTTATATTATAATGAAATGAGTCTACTAAGTACCTAGCAGACCAGAAGAAATTTTTTTAAACTTATTTTTAGAATAATATCCTTTTATCTCTCTTTACGTCCTTACCGTCGTCTCAGGTTATGCAGCTTGTCCCAGCAATAAATAGCTTCTATGTCCTGCTATGTAATGCTCAGTGAGTGCTTAGTAAGGTCAGAAAACTAAACAAAAAAACAAGAGATAGAACAGAGAACATTTTTATAAAAAGGCAGAGATATTACGAAGGGATGGAAATTGGTCTATAATGTTTTTCAAAGCCTGCTTCATGTAGCATTAGTTCTATGAAATACTTTTATCTTGGACAATCCATGAAAAAAAGCACCATGTTCAAATAAAGGTTGAAACAGGCATATGCTAATGTATCTAAGCCATATTTGCATATCCAATGTTCTAACTCATGATGAGAAGAAACTTATTTCACTTTGCTTAACTATGTGATTTCCAAATGTGTTTGATTGTAGAAGTCTTTCTATTATTTCATCCTATTAAGCAGCTTCTCAAATGAGGATTCTGTAAATCACACCTTGGGAAAAGTGGTTTGGGTTAGACAGTCAAGTGTTGATTGTTCTCTTCCAAAATGAAAATTAACAAGGCTGAATATATTCAAAAGATAGACATTTATTTGATTCTCTAACACATATATTCATTCATTAAAAAAAAAAAAAAACAAAAACCCTAAAAAACAAAACAACTCTTTGTAAGTTAATGTCAATGAACTCCTTCTACTCTTAGGGTTCCTTCTATACTTAAGCTCACATAGAACATTCATCTATTCATTCAAAATTTACAAAAATAATTGCAAAACACCAAAAGAGACTATTTCTATTTTTTTCATTACCAAGTATACTGCCAATAGGGCACAGCTATTACCCACTGCTCCCATCTTTTTCAAGTATCACTCTAGTCTTGTGTCCCAGAAAAGGAACAGTGGTTCACTTAGAGAATAAGGCAGACAGAGTCTTCCACTGGTAAAGCAAAATAACTGTGAATTTAACTGGCCAAACTTACCAACAGTGGGAGCAAGTGTTTTAACACCCTTATTACTCTTTCATAGCAAAAATTGTGGACCTGTAGTCACAAATGTTTGATCTCATTTGGAACAATAAGAGAAGGGTTTCTCTCTATTCTTTTTATAGAAATAAAAAAGCAAGCTAGCATGATTCCTAAACAAAGAAAGCCTCAAGTTTTATAGACGTTGTGTGTTCTTCTCTCTTAATTCAGGTTTATAACCTGTCTTGAGAAAAGGGTACGTTGTTCTTGGTGTGCAATGCATAGTAGTGAAGTCTGTTAATGCTATCTTCTTCACCAAAGAAGGCTTGATGTTTGGGGTAGTCTTGATGGTAAAGAGTCTGGAAATAAAACGTTGTGTACTGTTGGTTGCATTTATAGTCTAGTACAAAGACAGTAAAATTAAATACACAATTACAAGATATAAACATCTTGTGTGTGTATATATATATATATATATATATATATATATAGCCATACCAGCATACCTCATTTTATTGCACTTCCCAGATATTGCATTTTTTACAGATTGAATGTTTGTGTCAATCCTGGGTCCAGCAAGCTTATCAGCGCAAATTTTTCCAACAGCATGTGCTCACTTCATGTTTGTGTCACATTTTAGTAAACCTTGCAATATTTTAAACTTAGTCATTATTATTATATCTGTTGTGGTGATCTGTGACCTCTGATCTTTGACATTACTATTGTAATTGTTTTGGGGCTTCAAAAACTGTGCCCATATTAACTGATAAATGCTGTGTGTGTTCTAACTGCTCTACCGACCGGCTGTTCCCCCAACTCTCTCCCTTTCTTTTGTCCTCCCAATTACCTGAGATATGACAATATCAAATTAGACCAATTAATAACACTACAATGGCCTCTAAGTGTTAAATGAAAGTAGGAGTCTCACGTCTCTCACTTTAAATCAAAAGCTAGAAATGATTAAGCTTAGTGAGGAAGGCACGTCGAAAGCTGAGACGGGCCGAAAGCTAGGCCTCTTGCACCAGTAGCCAAGTTGTGAATGCAAAGGAAAAGTTCTTGAAGGAAATTAAAAGTGTTACTCCAGTGAACATACAAGTGATAAGAAATTGAAACAGGCTTATTGCTGATATGACGAAAGTTTTAGCGGTCTGGATAGATCAAACCAGCCACAATATTCCCTTACGCCAAAGCCTAATCCAGAGCAACGCCCTAACTCTCTTCAATTCTATGAAGGTTGAGAAAGTTAAGTAAGCTGCAGAAGAAAAGTTTGAAGCTAGCAGAGTTGGTTCATGAAGTTTAAGGAAAGAACCCGTCTCTATAACATAAAAGTACAAGGTGAAGCAGCAAGTGTTGATGTAGAAGCTGCAGCAAGTTATTTGGATGATCTAGCTAAGATAATTAATGAAAGTGGCTACACTAAGCAACAGATTTTCAATGTAGAGGAAACAACCTTATACTGGAAGAAATGTCATCTAGGACTTTCATAGCTAGAGAGGAGAAGTCAATGCCTGGCTTCGTAGCTTCAAAGGACAGGATGACTGTCTTGTTAGGGGCTAATGCAGCTGGTGACTTTCAGTTGAAGCCAATACTCATTTACCATTCCAAAAATCCTAGGGTCTTTAAAAATTATGCTAAATCTACTCTGCCTGTGTTCTATAAATGGAACAACAAAGGCTAGATGACAGCACATCTGTTTACAACATGGCTTACTGAATATTTTAAGTGCAATGTTAAGACCTACTGCTCAGGAAAAAAGATTCCTTTCAAAATATTACTGCTCCTTTACAATGCACCTGTTCACCCAAGAGCTTTGATGGAGATATACAAGAAGATTAATATTGTTTTCATGCCTGCCCTCATGGAGTAGTGGTTAAGAGCTTGACTGCTAACCAAAGGTCAGTGGTTTGAATATACCAGCCGCTCCTTGGAAACTCTATGGGGCAGATCTACTCTGTCTTATAGGGTTGCGATGAGTCAGAATTGACTCGACGGCAAAGAGTTTGTTTTTTTGTTTGTTTGTTTATTTGTTTGGAACACAATATCCATTCTACAGCCCATGGATCAAGTAGTAATTTCGACTTGCAAGTCTTATTTTTTTAAGAAATACATTTTGTAAGGCTATAGTTGCCATAGATTGAGATTCCTCTGAGGGACCTGGGCAAAGTAAATTGAAAACCTTCTGGGAAGTATTCACTATTATAGATTCCATTAAAAAATCCATGATTCATGGGAGATCAAAATATCAACATAAACAGGCTTTTGGAAGAAGTAGATTCCAACCCTCATGGATGACTTTGAGGGCTCAAGATTTCAGTGGAGGAAGTAACTGCAGATGTGATGGAAATGGCAAAATAACTCGAATTTTAGGTGAAGTTTGAAGATGTGACTGAATTGCTGCAATCTCATGATAAAACTTTAACGGAGGAGTTGCTTCTTATGGATGAGCAAAGACAGCGGTTTCTTGAGGTGGAGTCTACTCCTGGTGAAGATGCTGTGGACATTATTGAAATGACAACAACAGGTTTACAATATTATGTAAACTTAGTTGATAAAGCAGCGGCAGGGTTTGAGAGGATTAACTCCAATTTTGAATGAAGTTCTACTCTGGGTTGAGTGCTATCAAACAGCATCACATGCTACAGAGAAATCTTTCATGAAAGGAAGAGTCAGTTGATGTGACAAATGTCATTGTTGTCTTCTTTTAAAAAATTTGCCACAGTCACCTCAACCTTCAGCAACCACCATCCTGATCTGTCAGTCAGACATCAGCACTGGAGCAAGATCCTCCACCAGCTAAAAGATTATGACTTGCTGAAGGCTCAGATGATGGTTAGTGTTTTTTAGTAATTATTTTTTTAATTAAAGTATGTGCATTGCTTTTAGACATAATGCTATTGCACACTTAATAGACTACAGTATATTTCAAACATAACTCTTATATGCACTGGGGAACCAAAAAATTTGTTTGACTTGCTTTTTTGCAATATTTGCTTAGTGCAGTGGTCTGGAATCAAACAACCTGCAATATCTCCAATGTATGCGTATATATATGGAGAGAGAGAGTAGAAGAATGGGTGTGGAGAGTAGAGGCATTTGAGATATTTCTTTAAAATGGTTAGAAAATAAGACTAATCAGAAAGACAAGAAACAGCAGCATGTGTTCTGCAGAACTATAAGCTATAATTAAAGATAGAAAGTGACTGGAAGTGGGCAATTATAAGACTAAGGAGCTCAAATATGACACAATGTATGCAGTTGGGTAGCTAGCTCAACTGTGGTACTGCCATGTAATGCTAAGAATATAGAATTAGGTTTAGAAGAGAAAATGATGAACTCATTGTAGGACATTTTGTTTTGTAAGCATCGTTAAATATTAGGGCATTAAAGGACAGGAGGAGGTCTGGCCTAAAGATACAAAACTGAGCATTTTCAGCATCTAGGAGACAACTGAAAATATGAGAGCAGATTAGATGATCAAGATAAGCAATGGGCTGGGAAAAACTTAGTAAAACCACCTGAAGTTGGAAAACTCCATAGGATATATTACATCAGTGCAATATTATTTTAATGTCTTATTTACCTCTGGGATACTCATCTTTTTAAGTATGTTAGACTTAAAAGCATAGTCTTTTAGTATTTCCCAAATAATTTAAATATTTACAGTAAATATAAACACTTACTTTTTTGAGTAGTTTATCTGTGTTATTAATGAGGTCCCAAACTATGACAGAAGTCCTAGTCTTTTACTTTCTTTTCAGTATGAACAAGGGCATTCCAATTTTTGAATAATAAATGGTCTTCCATTTGAGGTAAATTTTTATCCAGAATTTTTTAAGAATTATATTGAATGGATGCCTCTGTATTTGTATGATTTCTTCAGTATGCTTAATTGGGATAAATTCTCTTACACTTCTTAGGACTACTGAAGTGTAGAATTAGATCTAGATGGTACTATTTGTTTTGAGGACAATATGACATAATGGAGATTGCCATGGACTTTTAAATTTGAAAAATCCAAGCTCAAGTAATAAATGACTTTGAGAGTTATCAAAGATATTTGCCAGTTGTCCTTAACTCTATTTGTGCACAAAATTTAAATGTAGAGCTCAAAGATACTTTACATATGTACCAATGTAACTATGACCCTCAACCAAATACGGAATATTTTCATGACCTCAGAATTTTCCCTCATATGCCTTTCTGGTGACTATCCACTCTTAAAAGCTCTTAACTATCCTGAGTTTTTTAACCATCAGTTAGCATTATTGGTTCTTTGATATCATTTAAATGGATGTATACCGTATATCCTCTTTTATATCTTGCTTCTTTTGATCAAAAAAAAGTGAGATTAATTTGTAGTATTCTGCATAGAAGGATTTCATTCCTTTTTTATCATGTGTAGTATTCCATTGTTTGAATATTCCATCATTCATTCATTTTAGATTTTTGGGCTGTTTCCAGTTTGTTAATATTATGAACAAATACATTATGAATATTCTTGTACATGTGATTTTAAGACCTATGCACTCATGTCTTTTGCACATACAGTAGCAGTGGATTTGCTGGGTAATGGTGCAGGCATTGTTTTGCTTCAGTAGAAAGTAATAAACAGTTTTCCAAAGTTTTTTAACCAATTTATACTCCCACCAACAGGGAATAAGAGTTTCAGTTGCTCCATATCCTTGCCAATAATTAATATTATAAGTTTATTTAGTATTAGATATACTACTGGATGTACATTGAAATATCATGAAACATTTAATTTGCATTTCCTGATGACAGACAATGTTGAACACATTCCATATGATTATTGGAAATTTGGATATTTTCTTTTAGCAAGTTTCTTTTTTTATTGTACTTTAGGTGATGGTTTACAGAACAAGGAGTTTCTCATTAAACAGCAAGTACACATATTGTTTTATGACATTGGTTAACAACCCCACAACATGTCAACAGTCTCCCTTCTTGACCTTGGGTTCCCTATTACCAGCTTTCCGGTCTCCTCCCACCTTCTAGTCCTTGTCCCTGGGCTGTTGTGCCCAATTAGTCTTGTTTTGTTTTACGGGGCTGTCTAATGTTTGGCTGAAGGGTGAATCTCGGGACTGAATTCATTACTGAGCCAAAAGGGTTTTTGGGGGCCATACTCTGAGGGTTTTGCCAGTCTCTGTCAGGCCAGTAAGTCTGGTCTTTTTTTGTGAGTTATAATTTTGTTCTACATATTTCTCCAGCTCTGTCGGGTACCCTCTGTTGTGATCCCTGAAAGAACAGTCAATGGTGGTAGCCGGGCACCATCTAGTTGTACGAGACTCAGTCTGGTGGAGGTCATAGTAGGTGTAGTCCATTAGACCTCTGGACTAATCTTTCCCTTGTATCTTGTTTTCTTCATTCTCCCTTGCTCCCAAAGGGGTGAGATCAGTAGAGTATCTTAGATGACTGCTCACAGGCTTTTAAGACCTCAGATGCTACTCACCAAGGTAGAATGTAGAACATTTTCTTTATAGACTATGTTATGCCAATTGAGCTGGATGTTCCCTGAGACCATGGTGCCCTCAGCCCTCTGCCCAGGAATTCAGTCCATCAGGGAGTTTTTATGTCTCTGGAGTTTCCATGACATTTCCTTGTACAAGTTGTGGTAGCTTCCCCTATATTGTATACTGTCTTGCCCTTCACCAAAGTTATCACTTATCTACTGTCTATTTAGTATTCCCCCTACCCCTGCCATCTCTCGTAACCATCGGATTGTTTCTTTTCTGTGTAAAAGTTTTTCTTGATGTTTTACGGTAATGGTCTCATACAATATTTGTCCTTTTGTGATTGACTTATTTCACTCAGCATAATGTCCTCCAATTTCATCCATGTTATGAGATGCTTTGCAGATTTATCATTGTTCTTAATCGTTGTGTAATACTCCATTGTGTGTACATACCATAGTTTATCCATTCATCTGTCGATGGGCATCTCAGTTGTTTCCATCTTTTTACTGTTGTGAACAATGCTGCAATGAATATGGGTGTGCATATGTCTATTCTTGTGACGGCTCTTATTTCTCTAGGACATATTTCTAGGAGTGGGATTGCTGGATCGTATGGTATTTCTATTTCTAGCTTTCTAAGGAAGCGCCATATCATTTTCCACAATGGTTATATCATTTTGCATTCCCACCAGCAGTGCATAAGAGTTCCAATCTCCCTGCAGCCTCTTCAACATTTGTTATTTCCAGTTTTTTTGTTTCATGCCAGTAATGCTGGGGTGAGATGGTATCTCATTGTGGTTTTGATTTGCATTTCTCTAATGGCCAGTGATTGTGAGCATGTCCTCATGTGTTCATTGGCCACTTGAATGTCTTCTTTGGGGAACTGTCTGTTCCTTCCTTTGCCCATTTTTTAATTGGATTATTTGTCTTTTTGTTGTAGAGGTGTTGGATGTTCCTGTAGATTTTAGAGATTAGACCTTTGTCTGACTTGCAAGGCCCAAAATTTTTTTCCCCATCTGTAGGTTCTCTTTTTACTCTTTTGGGGATGTCTTTTGATGAGCATAAGTGTTTAACTTTTAGAAGATCCCAGACATCTAGCTTATCTTCTGGAGTTTGTGTGTTGTTAGTTATGGTTTCTATCCTGTTAATGTCATGTACTGGGGCCTCTAGCGTTGATCCTATTTTTTCTTCTATGAACATCATAGTTTTGGGCTTTATATTTAGGTCTTTGATCCATTTTGAAGTAGTTTTTGTATATGGTGTGAGTTATGAGTCCTGTTCCATTTTTTTACAGACGGACATCCAGTTTTGCCAGCAACATTTGTTCAAAAGACTGTCTGTTCCTCATTTGATGGACTTTGGTCTCTTGATGAAGATCAGGTGACCGTAGGTGGATGGATTTACGTCTGGGTTCTCAATTCTGTTCCATTGGTCAATGTTTCTGTTGTTGTGCCAGTACAAAGCTGTTTTGTCTACCGTAGCTCTACAGTAGATTCTAAGGTCAGGTAGTGTGAGTCCTCCTACTTTATTCTTCTCCTTCAATAATGCTTTACTTATCTTTATATTCCATATAAAGTTAATGATTAGTTTTTCCATCTCTTTAAAGAATGTTGCTGGTATTTGGATCAGGATTGCCTTGTATTTGTAAATTATTTTGGGTAGAATTGTCATTTTCACAATGTTGAGTCTACCTATCTATGAGTATGGTACATTTTTCCATTTGTGTAGATCTCTTTTGGTATCTTGCAGTAGTGTTTTGTAGTTTTCTTTATATAGGTTTTTTTTTTATGTCCCTGGTTAGATTTATTCATATTTTTTTTTAGGGGCTATTATAAATGGTATTGTTTTCCTGATTTACTTTTCATTTTTCTCTTAATTGGTATATAGGAATCCAACTGATTTTTATGTGTTCATCTTGTATCCTGCTACTCTGCTGAATCTTTCTATTAGTTCTAATAGATTTCTCCTGGAGTCTTTTGGGTTTTCTATGTATAGTAGTACATCATCTGCAAAAGGGACAGTTTAACTTCTTCATTACCTATTTGAATGCCCTTTATTTCTTTTTCTTGCCTTATTGCTCTAGCTAGGACTTCCAGCACAATGTTAAATAGGAGTGGTGATAAAGAACATCCTTGTCTTGTTCCTGTTCTCAAGGGGAATGTTTTCAGCCTCTCTCCATTAAGAATGATGTTGGCCATCGGTTTTGCATAGATGCCCTTTATTATGTTGAGAAATTCCCCTTCTATACCTATTTTATTGAGAGATTTTTATCAGGAATGGGTGTTGGACTTTGTTGAATGCCTTTTGTGTGTCATTTGAGGTGATCATGTGATTCTTTTCTTTCCTTGTATTTATGTGGTGGATTACGTTGATTGATTTTCTAATATTGAACCACCCTTGAATAGCTGGTATGAATCCTACTTGGTCGTGGTATATTATTGTTTTGATATAATGCTGAATTCTATTGGCTAGAATTTTGTTAAGAATTTTTGCATCTCTATTCATGAGCGATATAGGTCTGTAATTTTCTTTTCTTATGGTATATTTTTCTGGTTTTTATCAGAGTTATGCTGGCTTCATAGAATGAATTTGGAAGTGTACCTTCCTTTTCTATGTTCTGAAATAATTTGAGTAGTACTGGTATAAGCTCTTCTCTGATTGTCTGGTGTAATTCTCCAGTGAAGCCATCTGGGCTGGAGCTTTTTTTTTGTAGGGAGTTTCTTTATTACCTTTTCAGTGTCTTCTCTTGTTATGGGTCTCTTCATATTTTTAACATCACTTTGTGTTAGTTTGAGTAGATAGTGTTTTTCTTGAAATTTAGCCATTTCCTCTAGATTTTCTAATATGTCGGAGTATAGTTTTTCATAATACTTTGTTATGACCCTTTTTATTTCAGTTGGGTCTGTTGTAAAGTCTCCCATTGCATTTCTTCTTTGGGTAATTTCGTCCTCTCCTATTTATCTTTGGTCAGTCTGTCCAGTGGTTTGTCAATTTTGTGATCCTTTCAAAGAACCAAATTTTGGTTTTGTTGATTCTTTCTGTTGTTTTTCTATTCTCCATTTATTTCTGCTCTGATCTTTATCATTTCCTTTCTTCTGGTTGCTGTGGGCTTTTTTTGCTGTTCTCTTTCTATTTGTTCATGTTGTGTAGCTCATGTTTGATTTTGTCCCTTTCTTTTTATTTGATGTGTGCATCTATTGCTATAAATTGTCCTCTGAGGACTGCCTTTGCTGTGTCCCAGAGGTTTTGGTATGATGCTTTTGTTTGATTCTAGGAATTGTTTGATTCCATCTGATTTCTTCTATTACCCAGTGGTTTGTAAACAGGGTGTTATTCAGTTTCCATGTAATTGATTTTCTTTCTTTGCTCTTCTTGTTAATTTCTACCTTGATGGCTTTGCAGTTCAAGAAGATACTTTGTATTATCTGAATGTTTTTGGATATTGTTTAGGGTTGCTCTGTGGCCTAAGATTTGGTCAGTTCTGGAGAACATTCCACGTGCATTAGAAAAGAAAGTGTACTTTATAGCTGTTGGTTGGAGAGTTCTATATATGTCTATGAGGTCAAGTTGGCTGATTGTGCTCTTTAGGTCTTCTGTATCTTTGCTGAGTTTCTTTCTATATGTTCTGTCCCTTACCAAGAGTGATGTGTTGAAGTCTCCTACTATTATTGTCAAACTATCAGTTTATGTTTTCAGTGCTGTTAGAGTTTATTTTATGTATTTTGGAGCCCTGTTATTGGGTGTGTAGATGTTTATTATGGTTATGTCTTCATGATGGATCATCCCCTTAATCATTATATAATGTTCTTCTTTGTCTTTTATGGTGGATTTTCTTTTAATGTCTATTTTATCTGAGATTAGTATTGTCACTCCTGCTCTTTTTTGGTAGCTGTTTACTTGATATATTTTTTCCATCCTTTGATTTTTAATAAATTCACTTCTTTGTTTCTAAGGTGTGTCTCTTGTAGACAGCATATTGATGGATCCTGGTTTTTTAATCCATTTGGTCACTCTCTGTCTCTTTATGGGTGCATTTAAGCCATTTACATTCAGAGTGATTATTGATATGTGTGAGTTTATTGCCGTCATTTTGTAGTGATTCTTTTGTGGGTGCTGCTTTCTTTGTTCCTCTTACTCTCTTGTGCTGAATTACTTTTTTTGTGTGGATTTTTTTCATTTAATTTGTTTTTGTAGATTTTTTTTACTGAGATTTTATGCTTTTCTACTTTATTTTGGTAAGTAGGTTTGTTAACTTTCTTTGTGGTTATGTTGAAATTTACTCTTATCTTCCTAGGTTTGAATCAGTCTATTATTACTCAGTTTCACCTTGCTTACCTCTTCGTTATAAGGTTCTATACCTACCCAATTTGTTTCTTCTTTTATTGTTCTGATGTTGTTGTCATTTACAGATTAACCTGTCTGGTTCCCTGTTGTAATTCTTTTGGTTTTGGATAGTCTTTGAGAGTTCACTTCCTAGGTTGCTATCTGGCTGGTATGATCCTGTGTCCTAGATTCTGCCTGTGGTCTGATGTTGTTTGTTCTCAAATTGAAGGACTCCCTATAATAATTCTTGAAAGTTTGGTTTGGTTTTTACATAGTCCCTTAATTTCTGTTTATCTGGAAATGTCTTAATTTCACCATCATATTTGAATGAAAGTTTTGCAGGATATATTATTCTTGGCTGGCAATTTTTTTCTTTCAAGGTTTTATATATGTCATCCCATTGCCTTCTTGCCTGCATGGTTTCTGCTGAATAATCCAAGCTTAGTGTTACTGTTTCTCCTCTGTATGTGACTTATTGTTTTATTTGAGCTGCTGTCAGGATTCTTTGTCTTTGGTTTTAGCGAGTGTGATTATGATATGCCTTAGTGATTTTCTTTTGTGGCCTATCCTGTATGGGGTTTGTTGAGCCTCTTGGATGGTCAGCTTTTCATTTTTCATGATATTGGGGAAGTTTTCTGTCAGCAGTTCTTCAATGATCCTATGAATGATATTGTGGTGTGTGGAGCTAAGATGGGTATGGGAAAGAGGAGAGGGAGGAGAGAGAAATAGGAGCCAGAAACAAACAAACAAAAAAGAGTGCTAAGGGAGCTTGTCATTGGAGTGGAGAGATGAGAGCCCAAGAAATTGAGAAAAACAAAAAGAAAAAGGGTAAAAAAATAAATAAATAAAAATTAGAAAAGCTCCCAGGGATCCCACCAGTGTGGTTACAAAGACTGGGGAAGTGGCTCCCATGCAGCAAAGTACAGCCTGGCTCGAAGGGTAGAGGTGTCACACTGTGCCAGGAATTCAGGAGACAGGAAGAGTAGATAAGGATAGAGAGAAAAAAACTGTGAAATGAAGGAAGACAAAAAGGGGAAAAGAAGAAAAGAAAACAATAAAAAACAAAACAAATGAAACAAAAAAGAATAAATAAATTCTCCCAGGGATCCCACTTTGCAGCTGCACAGACTGTGGAAGTAACTCCCAAGCCATGCAGTATAGCCCATCTAGAAGTGGCTCCCAAGTCAAGAAAAGAAAAAGAAAACAAACAAATCAAAACAAACAAACAAAAAAACCTGAGCCATTCCACCCACGTGGCTTGACGGGCCGGGAAGCAGTTCCACATTCGAGCAGCCTTTCACAGCATTTCAGGAAAAAGCAAAGATGCTCGCAGAGCCAGTTATTTGAGAGAAAGGAGGGGGAGAGGTTGAGAGGTATGGAAGAAACCAAAAGAAACAGAAAAAAGCAACACCAGAAACAAACAAATGGCTCTCAAGGAGCTGGCCAGTGCAGGTGGGTGGAATCCAAATAGCAAAGAGTTGAAGCTGCTGCCTCCCAGCCAAGAGACTGTGGCCACAGGACGCCGAGGAGGCCGAGTGGGGGTGAAGAAGGGTGGGGGGTGGGAAAGCGTATGTCACTTGTTACTGGTTGTTCTGTCTCCTGCTGGGAGCTCCATGAAGCTGCTTTCCCATTCTCCTTGCTTGCTGATCTCCAACAGGAGTCCAAGATGGCGAATCCATGCTGTGTTAGCTGATAGGGGACCTCTGCACATATCTCTCCTCACTTCTGTTCTCTGTCAGTTTCTTATTCCATTTGGTGCTTGGCTGAGTTCTTTATCTTTTCATTTGATGTTTGGGGTTTCAAGATTGATGTTTGTCTCTGTTTGACTTAGTTTTTGAGTCTTTGCTGTGGAGGGATGGTGTGTCACTTCTGTGCATAGTGCCATGTTGGCCGCAAGTCTCATTTCTCAAGTTTTGGTTCAACTTTTTGCCCATTTTGAATAGGAGCTTTTTGATTTGTAAGGTTTTTTCTTTGTTTTTTTTTACATATCCTAGATACAAGTACTATGTCAGATAAATGCATTGTTAATGACTTCTCTGAGTACAATATAAGATACTATAAATAGATTTAAAATAAAAATGACAGATTGGAAGATAATATTTGCATCTTAAAATTCTGCTATTCAGTAAGAAAACACATGCGAAAATAGAAAAATCAAGCTAGTAATAGAGATACGTTTTTCAGAAAATCAGACATAAAGTGCCAGGAAATATCAGAGACAATGTAGAAATTCATACAGTTTCAAGGAAACGTGAATAAAAATGAAAATGTGTTATCATTTTTCATATTTGAGATAAGCAAATATTGTTTGATAGCAACAAATTTGGCAAGGATATGGGAAAGCAGGAATACTCATACTAACTTTTTGTAAATATACATTTTTACTACCATTCTGCAGAACTAGTTGAAAATATCTACAAAAATTAACATTTCACATAGTCTATAAGCAAACATTTCTCCTTCAGTGTATTCACTTGAGAAAGTCTCACACATTTGCACAAGTAGGAATGTACAAGAATACCTTACTGTATTAGAATAAGGGAGAAAGTAGAGATAATATCTAGTATTCACCATAAAAAAGTATAAATTAAATATAATATATTTATGTGATGGAATATGATATGGCAGTTAATATGATAATGAAAACAATATGCACCAACATGGATTGCTCTACAAAAAGTTGTATAAAACTATAAGTTGCATAATAAATGTATAATATGACTCCATTGATGTGAATGAAAATACATACACACAATGAACAACAGCAATAATTTATCCATGTGTATTTGTGTGTGTATATAAACACACACACACATAAATGTACATACGTGTGTGTATATAAAAATCAAGACCAAACCTGTTGCTGTAGAGTTGACTCTGACCCTATATGTATATATATATCAGGAAAGATAGAAAGAGGCAGGCAGGCAGCCAGGCAGCCAGGGAGGAAATGGATAGATAGATAGATAGGACAAATAGACAGACAGACAGACAGGCAGGCAGACAGACAGACAGATAGAGAGAGAGAGAGATGATAGACAGATAGACATATATAAATTAAACATTTTATTTTGAGATAATGGAGGATTTGCAGTTTTAAGATAGCAGATCCCATGTACCCATTAGCCAGTTCCCCACAGTATTAACATCACAAAAAACTATACCATAATAACATAACCAGGATATTGACATTGATACAGATAAGATACAGAATATTTTCATCATCACAGTGATTACTCACATTGACCTTCTATAGACACTCCTACATCCCTCCTGCCTCCACCTCCTCCTAACTCCTGGAAATCACTAATCTGTTCTCCATTTCTATACTTTTGTCATTTCCAGAATATTATACAGCATGTAACCTTTAGAGATTGGCTTTTTTTAGCTGAACATAATTCTCTGGAGAGTCATCTAGTTTATTACATATCTTGATAATTAATTCATTTTTATTGCTGAGTAACATTCCCTGATGTGGATGTACCACAGTTTGTTTAACCATTCACCCACTGAAAAACATTTTGATTGTTTCCAGTTTTTAGCTATTACAATAAAGCTGCTATAAATATTTGGACACAGGTTTTTGTGTAAACATAAATTTAGTTTGTCAGTGACAAATGCCCAGGAGTGCAATGCTAGGTGTTTAGTCTTTTTTTTTTAAGAAACCACCAAAATATTTTCCAGAGCAGTTGTACTTTACTTTCCATCAACAATGTATGAACGATCCAGCTTCTCTGAATCATGACCAGCATTTGGGGTTATCACTATTTTTCATTTTATCCTTTCTGATAGGTATGTAGAGATATATCATTGTGGTTTTAATTTGTGTTTCCCTAATGGCTAATTATATTGAACATCTCTTCATGGGCTTATGTGCCATTTGTATATCCTCTTTGGTGAAATGCCCGCTCATGTTTTTTGAAGAAGAACCCTTTGTCAAGTAAATTCCAACTCATAGTGACCTTATAGAACAGAATAGAACTGCCCCATAGGCTTTCTAAGGAACAGCTGGTGGATTCGAAATGTCTACATTTTTGATTAGCAACCATAGCTGTTAACCCCTCTGACACCAGGGCTCCTCATGTCTTTTACGCATGTTCTAATTGAACTGTTTGATTTTTTTACTCTTGAAATCTGAGACTTTTTTATAGCCTTTTTCAGAAATGTACTTTGAAAGTATTTTTCCCAGTCTGTAGCTTGTCTTTTCATCTTCTTAGTAGACCCTTCCACGGAACTTAAGTGTTAATTTTATAAGAAGTCCAATATATCAGTCTTTACTTTTATGGACCATAGTTTTGATGCCAAAGATTCTTTGGGATATTCTACATAGACCATAATGTCATCTGTAAATAGGGCAGTTTTATTTCTTCCTTCCCAATCTGTGTGCTGTTTATTTCATTTTCTTCCCTTATTGCTATGTATAGAACTTTTGGTACTATGTTGAATAGCAGGGCTAAATGTGAGAACTTTGCATTGACCCCAATCTAGGAGGAAAGCACATAGTCTCTCACTATTAATTATAATTCTAGTAAGGTTTTTGTAGATATTCTTTACCAGTTTAGAAAGGCTCTCTTCCATGCCTTTTTCTGAGTGATTTAATCATGAATGGACCTTAAATTTTGTCAAATGCTTTTCCTGCATCAATTGATATGATCATGTGAATTTTTCTTCTTAATTCTATTAACAGGGTGGATTACACTGATTGATTTTAGAATATTCTCATTTATATCTACCAAAAAAATTCTAGGATTTTGATAGGAAGTGTGCTAAATTTTCCAGTCTATGACTACAGATTATATATCTATGTTTATTTAGATCTACTTTGATTTATTTAATCAGTGTTTTGCACATTTCAGCATATAAACTCTGTACAAGTTTTGTTAGATTTGCATCTAAATATTTTATTTTTTGAGTGCTTGTAAAAGGTATTGTATTTATAATTTTTGTGTCCACGTGTTCATTTCTAGTCTATAGAAATACAATTAACTTTTGTATGCTTATCTTCTATCCTGTAATCTTGCTGAACTCATTTATTAGATCCAGGAGATTTTTGTAGATTCCTAGAGATTTTATACATCAATCATCATGTCATCTACAAACAAGTCCAGTTTTATTTCTTCCTTTCTGATATGAATGTCTTTTATTTCCTTTGCTTGCCTATTGCGCTGGCTAGAATTTCCTGCAGTATGCTGAACACGAGAAGTAAAGGAGGACATTCTTACCTTGTTCTCTATCTTAGGGTGAAAGCATTCAGCCTTTTTCCATTAAGTATAATATTATCTGCAGGTTTTTTCGTGGATACTCTTTTACAAGCTGAGGAAGTACCCCTTTATTTTTTTCTAAGAGATTTTTGTCATGAAGGAGTGGTGAATTTTCTTAAATTCTTTTCCTGTATCAACTGTTATGATCACATGAATTTTATTCTTTAGTTCGTTAATATGGTGGCTTACACTGATCGATGTTTTATAATATTGAACCAGCCTTCAATCCCTGGAATAAACCCAATTTGATGAAGGTGTGTAATTTTTTTTAATGTACTGCTGAATCATATTTGCAAATTTTTAAAAGGATTTTTATGCCTATTTTCATGAGGGATATTGGTCTGTAGCTTTCTTTTTGGTACTTTCTTGGCTTTTCCTAATATCAGGGAAATACTAGGGTCATAAAATTTATTGAAAAATGATCCCTTCTCTTTTATTTCATGGAAGAGATTATATAGAATTGGTGTTATTTTTCCTTTAAATGTTTGGCTGAATTCTTCAGTGAAACCATCTGGTCCTGGAGATTTCTTTACTGAGAGTTTGTAATTATGAATTCACTATCCTTAATAGTTAAAGTACTATTCAAATTATCTATATAGTATTGCATATGTTGTATCTTTTGGTCATATTTATGGAGGTAGATTTGCTTATTCTGTTCCCCTACTCTCTTGTTGATCTTTGCAGGGCCTGTGATGGTGTTCCCTTTTTCATTGTTGTTATTGATAATTTGTGTCTTCTCTCTGGGTTTTTTTTTCAGTTCTGTTAGAGGTTTGTCTGTTTTATTGATCTTTTCAAGGAACCAGCTCTTTCTTTCATTGATTTTTCTCTATTGTTTTTCTGTCTTCAATTTAATTGCATTCTCCTCTTAATTATTTCTTTCCTTCAGATTTCTTCGAGTTTACTTTCATCTTCTTTTTCTAGGTTCTTTAAGTGAGAGCTTAGATTATTGAATTGAGACTTTTTCACTTTTCTAATATGTCCATTTAAGGAGTCCTGGTGGCACATCGGTTAAGTGCTCAGCTGCTAACTGAAAGGTTGGTGGTTCAAACCCACCCAGCAACTCCTCAGGAAAAATACCTGGCAATCTGCTACCATACAAAATTACAACCTAGAAAACTCTTTCGGGCATTTCTACTCTGTCACATGGAGTCACTATGAGTCAAAATCTACTGGATAGCACCTAATAACAACAACAAATGTGTGCATTTAGTGCTATAAATTTTCACACAACGTTGCTTTAGCTGGTCCCAAAAAATTTGATATATTTTTATTTTTATTCAGTTAAAGTGTATTTTTGATTGCCCTTGAGATTTTTTCTTTCTCTTATGGATTATTTAGAAGAGTTTGTTTAGTGTTCAAGGGCTTGAAGATTCTCCTGTTATCTATTTGTTGTTGCTTTCTAGCTTGAATCCATGATGATTAGAGAACATACTCTTTGTGATTTCAATTCTTTTACATTTGTCGAGATTGCTTTATGGTCCAGGATATGGTCCATCTTGGTATATGTGCCATAAGCACTTGAAATGAATGTGCATTCTGACAGTGTTCTATAAATGTTGATTATGCTGTGTTAGTTTATGATGTTGCTGAATTTTTCTGAGGTGAGTGTTCCTCATTACTGCTGTGAGGTGAGATTTCAGGCTCTGAACTAGTCCTCTACTAACATATTCCGGTTGGTTAGTGAGAGAAGTGCCTTATACTGCACCTCCCATGGACTCCATTTAAATCAAGGTGGGTGGCATGGTCTCACTGATGCTGGGCATTGGTGAAAGTCTCTACTCTCTAGTAGGCCTAGCCTGATTCTGTTCAAGCATGGAGTGAGAGCAGCACCTCATTAGTGTGAGTTGGAGATGGAGGTAGAAATACTGAATGAACACTGAAAGAAATTCACTAATTATGTTTTTACCTTTCCTGATTTTATAGTTCATATTATTTATTATTATTCGATGTGCACATACATACATGTGCTCATACACATACAAACACAGACAGTTGCATTTCTTCTAAATGCAGTTCAAAAGTATACACATTCTGCCATTATTCCTTTTTTGGCAAGTAGTCAGCTATAGCCAAGGAAGTGACTCTGGTTTCTAACCTAGAGGGAGAATAGTTATATCTGATGAGAAGATAATTATTGGATTCTAACTTGATCATGTTGGCTGGAACATATGATTAACTCTTCAGTACCTTCCTGGTGTGTTCCTCTCACTACTGGAGGAATTTTCCAGATTCTAGACACTAATCCCTGATTCTCCATTTTTCCTGAAATATCCAACTTTATGGTCATCTCCAACTTTACTTTCTAACTATTTAAGATATATTTGTATGATATGTTAAAATAAACCAAAGACTACATGGCCAGAACATTTCAAGAACATCTCTCTATTTCTGCAAATTCTGTAAAACAGAAACTAAGAATAAAACTTATGGAGCCCCCAGGTAAGAAAAGATATCTGTATGTCAGTTTCTTTTATCAGCCTCTGATACCCTTCCTTGGTGACATCCCAGATGATCAAAGTTCAACCTAGGATTATAATTCACAGGTGAGCAGAGAGATACTTGCCTGATATGTATAAAAAAACTCTACTCCACAAAGTTTATTTTTGGTGAAGTGTAATAAGTCTTCTTTTTGGAAGAAGACAGATGACTGTAATAGTCTTTTTTTTTTTTCATTTTGGAAAATTCCATCCCCATGGTCTCTGATTAAAAGGCCTCTCAAACAGACTCAGGTCAAAACCACTAATTTAGTTATAATCTGTCCTTCAACATGAGCTGAAATTTTCCTAATTCTCATTTAGTAACTGAGCTTCTGCTGACAGACTATTCTGGGTATTCATAACTGTTTTCAGCAACTCTGTAAGTAGAAGGTCAGGCTCTTTTGCCTCTAAGGGATTTGGATGCTGTCACTGAGATATCCTACCAGAGAGCTACTTGTGACTGGCAGAAATCCATGCTAAAGGCTAACTTTAAGGGTGCTGGTGCTGGCTGTCACACCATTTTTCTTAATAAGTGGTAAACAGTGTCCTGCCCCTGTTAAGTATTGCAGAGCTCAGTTTCCCATCCTTTTTTCTACTTTCTTTTGCAGCGTGAACATGACTTCTATGACTCCTAGCTTTTGACCAACAAAGAAGCTGCTTGTAAAAAGGGTTCCTCACCTATCTCTCATGTTTGGTTTGCCTGATCAAGATAGGTTGATCTTTCTTCCTAGCAACTGCTCTATATATTTGTAGTTATAAGAGATAGCTGTCTTGACCTAAAGTCACATAAAATCAGTATACAGTTGATCTCTTATCTCTGTTCCCCAAATTATTTTTAGAAGAAAATTCAACTTATTTCACTTCACTGATTGAATTAAATTTTAAAAGCCACATGTATTTAACACCATGATTGCTTTCTCAAAACAAATTGACTAGAGCATAACAGTAGTTTTTAGACAGAGGATAACAATGATATTTTTCTTAGAATGTTAAGCTTTTCTTAGCATACACTGAATAACCAAGTGTCACAATATAGTTGCTCTGATTGAAAAATTGTAACAATTTCCTGTAATACCTGTATGGATAAGACTTTCTGGGCTTCTAATAGTTATGTTGCCTCACCTTTCCCTTCTTTCAGGAACATTTTACGGAAGGACAGGGAAATCTCTGCAGTTTGGTTACTAGTTATCTGAATAAATCCACAAAGTAAGCTAGATTTTTTTTTTTTGTTCTCCCTTGACATTTTTGTATTGAAATTTAGTTGAAAACTTAAATGTAAAGGGACTGCAAATGGTATTTAATATTCCATGAGGGAATAAGAAATTGAGGGCAGACCCCTGAGAGTAGTCTTTGGCGACATATGAATACAATTATGGCCTCAAACTGACCACTGAAAATCCATGAACCAAGGTGTTGTCTGGAAAAAGAGTCGGTGCCTTTTTTCTGAGAGGATCTTGGTTTCTCTTCTAAATTCCATAGACAGCACAAATAGACAAAACAGAGGCATGCACCCCAATGTGTAAACAGTCTGGAGGAAGAAAGGTTAATTAATAGCAGAGACTTCACTGAAATCCGAGAAAAATGGCATTCTTAAGAACAGCACTGAAAAAGAGCATGAAAGGATCATAAAGGGCAATGGGCACACATAGTAGGGAAAATGTTAGATTTTGTTATGTCATTGAGTCTAAATTTTTAAAAAGCTACTCAAGTGTAACTGCAAAAATGTATTCAGATATTTTGAACCACAGAATTCATATCTTCCCTTCCAGGATTGTATTGATGAATTAAAATGAAAATTTTTTGTTAAAATTTTAATTTTATCAACATCTTCATGCTCATATGGGTTTTGAGTATTTGTGCCTAAAGAAATCATAATTTTTAGCATGTCAAAATGATACATGCAGTTTACAGAGGACTTAAAAAAAAATAATAAAATTGAAGCTTAAAAAATAAATTGCCTAAAATTTCATCACTTTAAGTTTTCCATTTTATTTTAGTGGTTTTATATCAGTGTGTTTTTCTTTGCAAGACTGGCAAATTTAGAGTTATTTTCTTAAAATCTTCCCCTAAATTCAGGGGTACTGGAATGTTACAGGGCAGTAAAAAATGTCTCCTTTTCTTAGTGAATTTAGAAGTGATTGATAAATAAGACACAGGAGTCAGAAAGATGATAGTCAAAACGTTGGCTGTATCTTTCAAAACATTTAAGTAGAGGATGTTGGTTGCATCTGCAAAGAGAATATTTTTCCACTGCACTGAATTTACCAACATTCCAACATCAGGCCTCCCTTTCTGTACTAAGGAAGGGACAAGCCCTATAAGCTTAACATGGAAGAGCAGAGTATAGTGTCTTTGGAAGATAGAATACCATGAGAGAGAAAGAAAAAAAGAAAGAGAGAGAGAAAGACTGAATTGTAGAAGTTCTAACCCCAGCTCCCGTACCTGTATATGTGACTTTGTTTGGGAATAATATTTTTCTTTAGTTATGTTAATGAGGTTATGCAAGAGTAAGTGAGTCCTAAACCAAATCTTTTCTGAGTGGTGTCTTAGCCAAAAGGAAAACAGATGGGGAGAGACAGACACACAGGAAGAAGAGGCCACCTGAGGATCCATCTACAAGCCAAGAAACACCAAGAAACGCCTGGGGATGCCGGAAGCTGAGAGAGACAAAGAATGATTGACTACAGTGGACAGAGCACTGAAATCTGATTCCTTTCCTGTTCTTTAAAGACACCTACTTGTTGTATTTTTATGACAGCAGCACTAGGTAACAGAGAGAGAGAGAGACAGCAAGAGAATGAGAGACTAGAAGAGGATTTGTGTCATATGCTGAGTTCATTTTCTCTATCTTGCCCATCTGACAAATCACTCTTCCTTTCATACAGATGATTAAGAGAGAGCATATGGAGAAGAGAAGAAGTTATCTTCTCGATATGGTTGGAGCATCTACTTTATTGGGTAAAGTAATAATTTAGAGAGAAGAAAATGGTTATTTCTTAAATGAATCTCATTCAACATATTGATAAATTAATTTCCAAAGGCTTGATAAGCATTTACCTTGATTCATGCATGTGGCTGTCATTCCATGTCAACTTTACTAGCACTAAGTAACTTATTTTAAAAATACTGTTTTGATAGGTGAAAAGCCATTTTACTTTACTTCATATTTTATTGAAAACTAATGAAGTAGAATAATTCCTCATATTTGCTGGTTTGTTCTCTTTTTTTTATAGTCAATTCACAGTGTGCTCATTTATCTATTATCATTATTATCTATTACCATTTCTCTGAGACATTAACTTTAATGATATTAAATCCATTGCCATCGAGTCAATTCTGACTCATAGAGACCCTGTAGGACAGAGTAGAACTGCTTCATAGAGTTTCCAAGGAGTAGCTAGTGGGTTTGAACCTCTGACCCTTTGGTTAGCAGCCGAGCTCTTAACCACTGCATCACCAGGGCTCCAAATGATATTAACCACTTCAGTGTAATATTTTGATAATGTCAGGGAACTGAGTGAGAGAGAACTGAGTTGTGCTGCCTGGTGTTGGAGCAGTTGATTAAGACAAGTCAGAATGAAAGTAACAGTCAAGACTTGAATCACTTCTTGTTGTTGTTAGTCCAATCTGACTCATGGCTACCCCACCTGTGCAGAACAGAACTGCTCTATAAAATTTTCAAGGCTGTGACCTTTCAGAAGCAGATCACCAGGCCTTACTTTAGAGGAGTCTCTGGGTATGTTCAAACTGACAACCTTTTCATTAGGAGTTGACTGCTTAACCATTTGTTCCACCCAGGGACTCGAATCATTTACTGCTACAATATGAGCAAGAAACCTGGAGAAAGCACTGACTCCCTCGTGTTCCGTATTTCCCCAGGAACAGGAACAGGTGAGGTCAAATGGATCAATTCAGATATGGGGATTCTCTCACTGCCAAGGCAGCCCTGAACAAAAGGTGTCTGTAGTTTTATGGGCTCCAGGGCTGGGAGGAAGGTGAGGAGAAGGGCTAGGAGTTAAAAAAGCACCTAGTCATGAGTCAGAGTGCGGAAAAAGTCTTGAGGAAGCCCTCTGCTGAAGGGCCCTGATAAACAGGCCTCTGTATTGACGTACCTGGTCTAGGAAAGCAGATCTGTGAAAGAGCATGGCTACGGTTGAGAGAAGAGGCCTGAGTCCTAGGCTGACTCCCTTTAGAGACTGCAATGCATTAGCTGTACACCAACTCTGGCTGGGAAGGGGTTAAGTCTTTGTAATTGCCTATGGTCAAGTCTGAAAAATCACAAATAGGTTTTTAGCCACAAGCAGGGCTCCTCAGATTCATAGCTATTTTTCTTTCATTTGTTTTCTTATCTATAATAGTAGTAATATTCTATATCGAAAAACTATTGATGATCTTCTTTGGTATTTCTTCTGTTGCTTTTAAATTCACAGATGCTCCTTGCCTCAAATATTTTATTTCACATATCATTGTAACATATAACACAGTATTATTTAAAACCTTATTATGTTATCATTTGGTTATCATCTTTACAATATTTATTTGTGTTTATTTATTTTTGCTTTAATTTGAAAATAAATTTTCTTTATAAAATAATTATTTACTGCTTAAGATTTATGATCAAACAAAAGCAAAGAGATGGAGGAAAATTGTAGATAAAACGATATTGCCTATTTTAGCAAAAATGTGTGAAAAATACCTGTTGAGTAACATATTAATATGGTAGAATTCTTTTTTTCTTTTCAGGCAAAATTTTTTTTGTTATTGTACTTCAGGTGAAGGTTCACAGAACAAATAGTTTCTCATGAAACAGTAGTACACATATTGTTTTATGACATTGGTTAACAACCCCACAACATGTCAACCCTCTCTGTTCTCGACTTTTTTTTCTTTTTTTTTGGTGAAAATATGCATAGTCAAAGATACACCATTTCAAAAATTTCTACATGCACAGTTCAGTGACACTGGCTACGCTCTTCCAATTGTGCTACTATTCTCACTTTAGATGAAGGTTTACAGAACAAAATAGTTTCTCATTAAACAGTTAGTACACATGTTACCCTATGACAATGGTTAACAACCTCACTACACATCAACACTGTCCTTACTCAAACTTGGGTTCCCTATCGCCAGCTTTCCTGTCCCCTTCTGCCTTCTAGCCCTTGTCCCTGGACTGCTGTGCCTCATTAGTCCCATTTTGTTTTATGGGGCTGTCCAATCCATGGCTGAACGGTGAACCTTGGAAGTGACTTCACCACTGAGCTAAAAGTGTCTGGGGGCCATACTGTCAGGGTTTCTCCAGTCTTCTTTAGGCCAGTAAATCTGGTATTTTGTGTGTGTGTTAGAATTTTGTTCTACATCCTTCTCCAGCTCTGTCCAGAACTCTGTTGTGATCCTGGTCAGAGCAGTGAGTGGTGGTAGCCAGGCACCATCTAGCTGTACTGGACTCAGTCTGGTAGAGGCCTTGGTAGCTGTGGTCCATTAGTCCTTTGAACTAATCTTTTCCTTGTATCCTGGTCTCTTCATTCTCCCTTGCTCCCGAAGGGATGAGACCAGTGGAGTATCTTAGATGGCTCCTCACAGGCTTTTAAGACCCCACACGCTACTCACCAAGGTAGAAGGTAGAACATTGTCTTTATAAACTGTGTTATGACAATGGAGCTAGATGTTTCCTGAGACCATGGTCCCCACAGCCCGCTGCCCAGCAATTCAGTCCCTCAGGGAGTTTGGATGTGTCTGTGGAGCTTCCACGACCTTTCCTTGTACAAGTTGTGCTGGTTTCCCCAGTACTGTGTACTGTCTCACCCTTCACCCAAGATACCACTTATCTATTGCCTATTTAGTATTTCACCCCCACCCCGCCCATCCCTGGTAACCAACAAAGATTGTTACTTTTTGTGTGTAAACTTTTCCATGGGTTTTTACAATAGAGGTCTCATACAATATTTGTCCTTTTGTGATTGACTTATTTCACTCAGCATAATGTCTTCCAGTTTCATCCATGTTATGAGATGCTTCACAGATTCATCATTGTTCTTTCTCGTTGCATAGTACTTCATTGTGTGTACATACCATAGTTTGATTATCCATTCGTCTGTTGATGGGCATCTAGGTTGTTTCCAGCTTTTTGCTATTGTGAACAATGTTGCAATAACCATGGGTGTGCATATGTCTATTCGTGTGATGGCTCTTATTTCTCTAGGATATATTCCTAGGAGTGGGATTTCTGGATTGTATGGTATTTCTATTTCTAGCTTTCTAAGGAAGCTCCATATCATTTTCCAAAATGGTCGTATCATTTTGCATTCCCACCAGCAGTGCATAAGAGTTCCGATCTCCCTGCAGCCTCTCCAACATTTGTTATTTCCAGTGTTTTTGATTCGTGCCAGTAATGCCAGGGTGAGATGGTATCTCATTGTGGCTTTAATTTGCATTTCTCTAATGGCTAGTGATCGTAAGCATTTCCTCATGTGTCTGTTGGCCGCTTGAATGTCTTCTTTGGTGAAGTGTCTGTTCATTTCTTTGCCCATTTTTGAATAGGATTATTTGTCTTTTTGTTGTAGAGGTGTTGGATTTTCTTGTAGACTATGGAGATTAAACCTTTGTCTGACTTGTACTGTCCAAAAATTTTTTCCCAGTCTGTAGGTTCTCTTTTTACTCTTTTGGTGAAGTCTTTTGAAGAGCTTAAGTGTTTGATTTTTTAGAAGTTCCCAGTTATCTAGCTTATCTTCTCGGGTTTGTGTGTTGATGGTTATGGTTTGTATCCTGTTAATGCTGTGCATTAGGGCCTGTAGCTTAGGTCCTATTTTTTCTTCTATGATCTTTATAGTTTTTGGCTTTATATTTAGGTCTTTGATCCATTTTGAATTAGTTTTTGTATATGGTGTGAGTTATGGGTCCTGTTTCAATTTTTTGCAGATGGATATCCAGTATTGCCAGCACCATTTGTTCAAAAGACTGTCTTTTCCCCATTTGATGGACTTTGGGCCCTTGTTGAAGATCAGGTGACTGTAGGTGGATGGATTTACATCTGGGTTCTCAATTCTGTTCCATTGGTCAATGTATCTGTCGTTGTACCAGTACCAGGCTGTTTTGAATACCGTAGCTGTATAGTAGGTTCTGAGGTCAGGTAGTGTGAGTCCTCCAATATGGTAGAATTCTTGAAGGTAATAATTTCTTCACAAACATTACAAGCACTGTATCTGTTAAAATTGTATCTGTGACAAGCAGAACAGAAGAAATTATGTGTCTGCTGCAAAACAATAAGCTGAGAACAGAAAATGGTCAAAATCACATCATTTTATTTTCTAGATAACATATATGGTAAAATACTACAGCAGCACAGAATACCAAAGGAGATCTAAAAGTTTATTTAGCATTATTATGTGTCAATTAATTGATTATGTAATTAAAACTACATGTTTGTGTATATATAGACATGTATATATTTATTATATATATAAACAAGTATATATGTATATACACACACACATATATGTACATCAAGTATAGCTAAAATCTTCTAAAATGTCTTAATTTTTAAACACTGAATAATATTTCTGAAATTTTAAGAAAATAAGGGACTTTACTTCACTTTCCTCAAAAAGGAAAGTGGTGATGAGGAGGTTGGAAGAGGTTATAAATCACTGAAAGTTACAAAAGGTCATGAAAGAGCCAGCGTGACATTTTCACTTTATATAGACAGTAAGGTAGGTTGTGTTATATTTGAACAGGAATAGTGTCTGTTGTCACGATTGTTCAATGGATACTGTTTACGTTGACTTCTCACAAGAGCATGGGGCTATTAACTATAAAATTTGATATAAAGTTATGTGCTTCATAGTTCTCTCCTTAATAATCATTAAGGAAACACTTGAATTAAAATAGCAACATGTATAACAGCAATATATATATATATAATCTGAAAACTAGTCCAACATTTTGAATTGAGCCATACTGGGCTGACCAACCAGTTATTAATCATAATATGTTACCAATATATACACGTAGTATGTTACACACATACAGCAATGTATGATAATAATAATATCTAGCATACACTAACCAATGCATTAAGTTTTTCAGATGCATTATCTCGTTTGTCTTCACAAAAACTCTATAAAGTAGGCATTGCCATTATCCCCACCCTTTTTAATTTAGACATTTTAAAGTGCAGACTCAAATATCCAAAGACACAGAGCTAATATGTGGCAAAACCAGGATACGAATTCGAACCTGTTTGATTTTATTGCACTATACTTGTAGTTATCATTTCTAAAAAATATTTCAAATTTTATTTTTCATCCTATTTAGTGAAACTACTTTATTAAAAGCAAGATAATAATCTCAAAATTCAGGGTAATGCATACTTGTGGTTGGAAGGAAGACAGAATAGAATAAGAATGAGTATAAAGACTCAATGTTATTTGTAAAGCTGTTCTTAAATTTAGTGATATATTCATGGGTGTTTGCCCTGTATTTATCAGCTATATGTGATATTTATTTTTCAGATGTGTGAAACAATAAATAAAAAATTATAAAATTTCTTCAAAATTTTCTGAATTTAAAAATCCATTTATACAATATAAAGGATGCATGTAGACTGAATGAGTCCATCCATAACTTGCCTACAGAGGGAAAATTATATAAAAAGGGTTCGTTCCAGAAAGTTTGCTTGGTCAAACTTGCTTCTGACATTACTGGCATATCTTATATCATGATGAACAAACCCGATGGAGACTAACGATTTTACATGGGATTTATTTCTTTTCTTATCATACATAACACACATACACACACAAATACTTTGCCTACGACCCTTTCTCCATACTCAGTTTTGAAATTTAAAAAATTTGTTTTTGACACTAGGGAAGGTCAACTAATATTCCTTTCATTGGCCCCCAAATGGATTTTTTTTTTTCACACAGGTACACACACTTACATGCACAAACACATAGACACACACACAGATTGTAGCATTGTCCAAACAGGAATGAAGAAGATGTTGGCATATCAGAGGAAAGTAACTGATGTATTACAGTACGGTGGGTTTATTCCATAACTCTTGCTAACTAGTTCTGGAGATAAATATGGTACGGAGTGAAAGGTACACAGCACTGATCTAGAGAAAAACATTTTTGAAATAGAAAACTTACATAAACATTCAAGTGTGATAAAATATATAGCCTTTCATCTTAAACATCTTTTAGTAAAATTTCAAAGCTCATGACAAGAGATTTTATTGACATATTTAATATGAATGAATAACATTAGAGGGTAATTTCTAGAAGAACAAAAAAGCATCATTAGATTTCACTATTAACTAGATTCATCTCAAATATTTATGTCAGTAATTCTAAACATAAAACATACTCTGATTTTTTATTTTTTTTTTTTAAGATTCTGAAACAAACTCATAGGTAATTATTTAGTGTGAAATGATGCAAAAACAAATTGCAAATACAATTTTATATTTAAAACAAAAAAAGCATGTTGCTGTCGAATTGATTCTGACCCTTAGTGACCCTACAGGACAGAGTAAACTGCCCCATAGGGTTTCCAAGAAGTGGCTGGTGGATTTGAACTGACAACCTTTTGGTTAGCGGTCGAGCTCTTAACCACTGTGCTGCCAGGATTCCCCACTTTGTATTAAAGAATTTTAAATTGTCTGCTTGACACAGAGAAATTTTTCAAGTTTTTTCTATAAGCATATTAGCATAATTAAGAAATATATGTGTTCATGTCAACTTCTTTTTTTAAAAAGTTCTCAAGAAAACAAAATCATTTAACTGGTGTATTGTTATTTTACTTTTATTACCATAAACACTTTCCAGAATTTATGATGTAGCAGCAAAACAAAACTATAGTCTCAGTAAAAGTATTGAACCTTGAATATTAGCCTCAGATTTATATGCTAATTGAAAAACAGTATTGCCCTTTCTATGACTTGCACTTTCTATCCAACTTGTATAACAAGAAATGTTTTCATAAACTCAAAAAGAGAGCATTCTGCCTCCTATTCTACAAGAAATTCAGAATGTCACATTTCATGTACTTGTATCTTGTGAATTTTCAAATTCCTATATATAAACACCTTCATGTTTTATAACATCTGTAAAAATACTGATAGTGTAGAATCATTAATCATCTACATGTTATGAAATCTATTGCCTTTATTTATTCTCCTTGCTTCAGAATACTTTGTGACCCACCGTTTCTGATTTTCTCTGTTATCAATATGTTTTAGCATTTAATTTTTTTCATTAACCACTATCATCTTTCTATTTTTAATTCGTTCTTACTAGCTTATGAAACAAAGGAGAGGTTTTCCACATTTCTTTAACTACCTTGAAAATGTTTGTCTTTTTTCTGTCTATAAGATTTTTCTTCCTAGTAACATTTCATAAAATAAAACTGATTTTTTTTTTCAATATAATTGCACTGTCCAGTATGGTGGCCACGAGACACAGTGATTGTCTAAATTTATATTAAGTTAATTAAAATTTAAGTTAAAATTTAGTTCTTCAGTTGCACTAAGCAAATTATAGGTGCTCAGTAGCCTCATGAGGTATATGACTTCAGGATTGGACCTTGCAGAAACATTTCCATAACTAGTTTACAGCAAAATAAATACACTTTTTATATATAAAATTTGCAATTGCTTTCTTCTAAGAGAATTGGTATTCAATGTATGTCCTGAAATTTTCAGGATATGCCAACAAGAGTAAAGTCATATGAAGATCTAGAAAGGTTGGAATTGTCATAATCAACCAAAGCTCTAGGGATATTAGAGAGTCAAGAAAGTCCTTAGAGAACCAGAGTCCTTCCAACGCCAGAGCAGGAAGGTGCTGAAGCAGGAAGGTGATAAAGGTCCCCATTATCCTGTAAAAATACTGATACAAGTGATTTAATACAAGTGAATTAAAGCATATTAAAAAAATTGGAATGGGAGGGAAGAGTGGGGAGACACAGGGGATGTCACTTTTTAATACTATTTTTATATTCTGCTTGAAAATTTCTCTTTTATTGTCCACAAACACCCAAAAAGTTTGTTCAAATCCCTCCCCATCCCTTTCTCGATAATAAAGAAAGGCCAAGACTCAAGGACACAAAATCAGAGCTACCCTGCTACAAACGGAGAATGAGAGGGAGTACTTTTTTATCCATTTTATGGTGCTATGACAGAAGAAAACCTAGACAGTTAATTTCTTAATACATTATTCTGCCACATTAAAATCTTAATAAGTCACCCTGCCACATCGTGTAATAGTTTTGTCTTTAAACCTCCACTGAAGGCAAAAAAAGTGTGTGCTTGGTAGAAGTCAGTGAAAATGGCCGGCAAACAGTCTGTTGTTCAGTGAAATATGTATTAATAGATATTCCCAGGTGCACCATAGAATAAGTGAGTGAAGTGTTCATAAAAGGCTATTTCTTAGACTTTTAAAACAGTAAGATTTTGTTGAAAGCTAATATAATGTCCATCAAAGCCTAGTGTTTATGCACACAGTCACACAAAATTGATCCCCAGTTATATACTGGTATCAACACATCACTTTTTGGTTATAGGTTACTAGATTCATAGATTAGACTTTTTAAATATAATCAGAGTAATGGTTTCTTTTGTAATTTTCATAGTGTTTATTCTCCACAACCTCCACCTCCTGCCACTCATGTATTAGAGGAAAGTTAGAGTTATCTGAGTAGATTAGCTGGGATTTATTACCAGTTGCCATTGAGTCAAAGCTAACTTGTGATGAACATGTGCGCCAAAGTAGAACTGTGCTCCATAGGGTTTTCAATGGCTAATTTTCCAGAAGTCGATCACCAGGTCTTTCTTCTGAGCTGTGTCTGGGTGGACTCTAACCTCCAACCTTTTGGTTAATACGGGGGCATGTTAACCATTTGTACAACCCAGGAATTGCTGGGTATGTAAAATGGGGCTATTTCAATTTTGGGAGAAGTTTTAGGAACAGTAGACAATAAATCAATCTGCATTATAAAACAATCATGTTTTATTGTGTTTTTCATGTATTTGGTGTAGAGGAGTTTGAACAAGTTTTTTAAATGAGTTTGATAATAAAATAATTGTTGACTGCATCTTTGTAAGACCATGAAAGGCACCAAATCAGCTGTTTTAAAGAATATTATTTCATAGACATCTTTTTTTGTCTGTTTTCTTATTGATTTTAAGGCTATGCCTGCACATATTTAGTGGAAAATGAAGCAATTGCCCAATAATCAGTCAAAAATATTCTCACTCAAAATGCTTAAAAATTTGGAAGGAAGCATGAAGGTTTATTTTTCATTAATAGTTACAAAGATTATGTCTATATCTTCCAATTCACCTTTTAATGTTTAAAGCCTAACTTTTAATTATAAGATTAAATATTACATTGTATAGTAAAACCTGTGAGAGCTGGAACTTTACAGGACTGCCTTGTTTTTCTAGGTCTCACAAGTTTTCCGCCTTGGACAGGTACAGTCTTACCACTTTTCTATCGCTCTCTGTTACTGGAAAATATTTGAGGTTTCCTTCTCTGACAGATTTCCACCTTACACAGGTTATGGCTTTTGTAGGTTTTATATATATATTTTATTTATATATATATAAATATTATATATAAATATAAATATATAAATATATATATATATATATATATATAATATATATATATTTTGTAGGTTTATATATATATATTTTTCCTGATTAGCAATTCTGACAGATGTGTAAATTTAAGCTGTTTCTTAACATTTATGTTAATATTCTTAGAGTTTTTCATGTTAGTACATTTTTCATTGCCATCAAATTAGATACCTTATTTTACAATATAAGTAATTTAAATTTTTTAGTGAGTAATTAGAATCTGGGCATGTTTTAACAATCTTCAAAAATATGGAGATAGTTATTTCTAAATTATTAAGTACATACATAGTTTAGTGCCCTGTTTTAATGTGTAATACATAAACTAAAATTTAAACAGAATTTACAGTGGCTGTTAAGAATATTATAATTAGAGGATATTCATACAGCACAGAAAGAAGTTAGCCATACACCCAGAGAGTATTAGCTTCTTGAAATCTGAAGTTATTTAGGAAGCGGAAATGTCAATCCAACTTCAAATATCTTTACAAGTCTCTATGGATTCTATAGAGCAATGCAGATTTTGTCTGTGGCATTTCAGAATATTTCCAGGTTCAGTGGTAACACATTTTGACAAGGCTTCCTGGTGTTACTAATAATACAATGGCTGTGGTGGGTCCCTGGCAACTGTAGGGAATCATTCCTCCATTCAGATTTGCTATAAGTCCTGCTGAATTCCAAACTGTTACTTAGGAATGACTCAATGTATATCTGCTATTACTTGAAATTTTATATTTAGAGTTTATTGAGGTAAACCACAGGAGGGAAATGAGATGAGATTTCCTAGCAGAAAATCTTAGATTTGGCACCAATATTGAATAAATTGTTTAAATTAAATGTTATTCTTGAATAGCAATAAAAAGGCTGAAGTATTATTCAAATCAAAAGAGTTATAAAATTGTTTTTCTATCTGGGGTCTTTTGCTTAGGTATTTAGGAAAGTCATATAAAAGCTGGCCATTAAATCTTTACACCCCAGGTGGGGAAAATCCCTTTATGACATATGACATGAGAAAAATTTTGCTAATAAAATTGAAAGAAAGATGTTAGACATATGTGGAATTTTTATCAAAAAACTTAAAAATCTTTCTTATTGACATGCCTCCCAAACATAATAGATGTTATACAAACTGTTTTGGAGATATTGTTTAAGAATAATCTCATTTAGAATAAAAGTGGAAACCTATATCTTTAAATTACTTTCTATAGAAACTGGACAAATCATATCACTTTTAGACTTATGCCTACCCTTTCTCTCCTTTTAAGTTTCATAGTTTTAGATCTTTCATTCCTTTGGTTACTTTTTCCCTTTACATTTTGCCTTCAGTCTTATTCTATTTATTTGATTGGGAAATACTATTTTTGTAAGCTATTCTTTCCAACTATGTAGTTGGTACATGTTAGCATATAAAAAATGAATAAAACCCATTTGCCTCAAGTCAATTCCGACTCGTGGTAATCCCATATGTTACAGAGTAGAACTGCGCCATAGATATTTTGGTTCTAATCTTTACAAAAGCTGATTCCCAGGTCTTTCTTCCATGGAGCCACTGGGTGGGTTCAAACTGCCAATGTTTAGGTTAGTAGTCAAGTACGTACTATATATGGGACCCATATAGTCCTGATTGTATAAGTGAGGATAATAAACACTAGGGATGACTTAGCCCCAGAATCTATTTTAATACTGTGCCTTTGCCTGAAATTCTGTGAAACATTTTTATATTTCATTAATTAATTAATACATATTTAAGCAACAACAACAAAAAAACTTTTATAGAAAAATACTTTTTAGATCAACTCAATAACTCATGAATGTGTGCTGGGAAGAGCTGACCAGGTGTTGTCTGTGGACAGTGTTGAGCTTGAGAGACAGAATATTAAGCTAAGCATTTTGGTTAAGAACAATTATGTATGGATTGCAAGGGCTATAGTTAAGTAAACAGAATGTATTTAAGAAGACTACCTGTGATGGTTAAGATTGTGTGTCAACTTGGCTATGAGTCTCAGTGTTTTAATGTAATCACTCCCATGATTGAATATACATACTGTGAGTAGCCAATCAGATGAAAGGGACTCTCCTTGGGGGTGTGGCCCGCATCTGAATATAAGCAGACATTCTGGCTTTTTGCTCTTCTGGATCCTTCAGCTTCCTCCTGTCGTCTTATCTCTAGTTCTTTTGACTTGAGCTGTCAGCATATCTGCCGAACCTGGGATTTGTCGATCTTCACAGACTGTGAGCAGAAGGCTTGCTCTCCAACCTGCCGATCTTGGGCTTGCCAGCTTCTGCGGCTGCATGACATGGGAGAGGCCTCTACCTTGATCCACAGACTTGGGACGTTCTAGCCTCTACAATCATGTGAGCTGTTTCCTTGATATAAATCTCTCTCTATATAGATATATATTTATACACTTTACTGGTTTTGCTTCTCTAGAGAACCCAGCCTAAGACACTACCCCAGTGGGATTTTTCATAAATAACATTATAAACAAAAATAAACAGGGTAGAAATCACAGAAGTCTATTGTTGTTGTTGTTGTTAGGTGCCTTAGAGTTGGTTCTAACTCATAGGGATCCTATGCACAACAGAACGAAACACTGCCTGGTCCTGCATCATCCTCATAATCATTGCTTTGTTTGAGCCCATTGTTTTAGGCACTGTGTCAGTCCACCTCGTTGAGGATTTTCCTCTTTTTCTCTGATCCTCTACTTTACCAAGCGTGATGTTTTTCTCCAGTGATTGGTCACTCCTGATAACATGTCCAAAGTATGTGAGACAAAATCTAGCCATTCTCACTTTTAAGGTGCATTCTTGCTGTACTTCTCCCAAGATATATCTGTTCTTCCTTCTGGCAGTCCATGGTATATTCAATATTCTTTACCAATTCAAAGGCGTCCATTCTTATTTAGTTTTCCTTATTCATTGTCCAGCTTTCACATGTGTATGAGGGGATTGGAAATACTTTGGCTTGGCTTAGTCCTCAAAGTGACATCTTTGCTTTTTAACACTTTAAAGGGATCTTTTGCAGCAGATTAGCCCAATGCAATACGTTGTTTGATTTCTTAACTGCTGCTTCCATGGGCCTTGATTGTAGATCCAAGTAAAATGAAATCCTTGACAAAGTCGATATTTTCTCCTTTTATCATGATTTTCCTTATTGTCCAGTTGTGAGGATTTTTGTTTCCTTTATGTTGAGATGTAATCCATACTGAAGGCTTGTAGTCTTTGATCTTAATCAATAGGTGCTTCAAGTCCTCTTCATTTTCAGCAAGCAAGGCTGTGTCATTGGCATATCACAGGTTGTTGCTGTGTCTACCCCCAACCCTTATGCCACATTCTTCAGAAGCCTAGGGGGGAAAAGATTATAACATTTTTGATTGTGTAAATAAAGCGAATCCTTTTTGTAGATGTAGGAAAAATCAGTACTGTATACATATCAAATAAAGATTAGACTGAAATTGCGGGGATATTTTAACCAATATCAAAACATAGTAATTTTTATTATGTTCATTATTAAATCTTACTGGAATTAGCAATTAGATTCCTATTTAGTTGTGATGCAAGTATAAATCCAGGCTTTCACCTTATATTTTCAAAATATTTCTAAAACATTTATATAATATTAAAAAGCAATGATGCTCATGTGTTTTTATTAAGAAAACATGACCAATTAATTTAAAATTGCTCTATATGTTTATGACAAAATAGCAAATGCTCTGTAATTTTTAGGTGGATTTTTCAAATTTGACAACATACACCATCTAATCTTTAACTAAACAAATAAATATTTTTTATGTTTATGTTTATTGTGTTACAGACAGAAACGTGGACAACATTGATTACTATATCCAAAAGTTCACAGTCTAAATGGCAAGGTTGATATCGAAAGAAGGCATCAAATTCTATTTATTCAATTCAATTCAACCAATCCAATCCAATTCGTCAAATATTTATTGTGTGCCCACTTTATCCTAAAAATTGTTCTGGATTCTGAGGCTAGTCTAGCTGAGTGGGGGAGCAGACAAAAATCACTGCACTCACAGTTACTACATTCTAATATGGCAAGACAGAGTAAAAGTAAAATAAATTATGTGTCCTATGGGAAAAGCTAAAAAGGGAAAGGAGATAGAGAATGCCACAAGACAAAATAGGGGAGCCAGGAGGAATTCTCCTTATTGAGAAAGTTATATTTCAGCAAAAGCTTTAAGTGGATGAGGGACCTAGACTGTGGATATGTGGAAGAGTAACACCTTGGGCAAAGACAAGAGCAAGTGCAAAGCACCTGGGTTAGGAGACTAATTAGTAAGCTCAAAAATCAGTAAGGAAGCCGACGTGGCTAAAGTGATATGTAAGAAAGGAAGTTAGTAGGGTTGTATGTCAGAAGTAAGCTACATATTTTGTAAGGAATTTCATGACATTATGAATACATTCATTTTTACTCTGAGTGAGATGGGGAAGAATTGGAAACATTTTGAGAAAAAAAGCAACGTGATCTAAGTCTGTTTTGCAAAGGATAATTCTGGTTTCTGTATTAAGAACATAGCCCAGGGTAACAGATATGGAATTAAGGAGATCTTGTAGGAGGCTTTTGCTGTGCTCCAGGCTTTGACCAGAAAGGGAGTTGTGGATAGATGAGAAAATGTTTGATTCTATAAATATTTTGTAAGTATAACCAAGAGATGGACTGGATGTGTGATATGAAAGAAAGAAAAATGGAAAAGAAGACACCTGGGTTTAAGCCTATGCAACTAGAAGGACAGAAGTGCCACCAGTTGAGGTATGGAAGACAATGACCAAAGCAGGATGGGGTAGGGGGAATTGATGTCAAAGAGATCCAATTTGAGATGTCTATTAGATATGCAAATGGAATGTTAAGTAAGCTATTGGATATACAGGTATTACATTCATTATACATATAAAAATGAGAGTCTTCAGCATATAGACTGCATGAGATTGCCAGGGAAGTGAGTATAGACAGAGGGGAAAGGCCCATGGGTCGCTCTATCTTTAAGAGGTTGAGGATATGAGGAGGAACCAAAGGGGCTAAGGAGTGGCCAGTGATTAAAGAGGAAACACAGCAGTGGTAGGGAGTGGCCCTGGAAGCCAGACATTAAAAATGTTCTCATGTGGAGGGAGTGATCAATTTTATCAAATACTGAAGCAATTTCATAAGATAAGAACTGAGTGTTGAACATTAGATTTAGTAACACTTGGTCATTGGTGGCCTTGCAAAAAGATTGTTGAGTGGTTTGGATGGGGGAAAAATCTTACTGGAGTAGATTTAAGGAAAAAATTATAGCACAGGGACTGGAGAGCAGAAGCACTAATGGGACAACGTTTATTGTTATTGTTAGATGCCATTGAGTTGGTTCCAACTCATAGCGACCTTATGTACAACAGAATGAAACACTCCCTGGTCCTGCACCATCCTTGCAGTGGTTGTTATGCTTGAGTGAATTGTTGTAGCCATTGTGTCAATCCATCTCCTTGAGGGTCTTCCTCTTTCTCACTGATCCTCTATTTTACTAAGCATAACATCCTACTCCAGTGACTGGTCCATCCTGATAACACGTCTAAAATATGTGAGACCAGGTCCTGCCATCTTTGCTTGTAAGAACATTTTGGTTGAACAGATTTGTTCATTCTTCTGGCAGTCCATGCTGTATTCAATATTCTTCAACAACACCATAATTCAAAGGCATCAATTCTTCTTCAGTCTTCCTTATTCATTGTCCAGTTTTCACATGCATATAAGGCGATTGAAAACACCATGGCTTGGATCAGGTGCACCTTAGTCCTTAAAGTGAGATCTTTGCTTTTGAACACTTGAAAGAGGTCTTTTGCAACAGATTTTTCCAATGCAATATGTTGTTTGATTTCTTAACTGCTGCTTCCATGGGCATTGATTGTGGATCCAAGTAAAATGAAATCCTTTACAATTTCAATCTTTTCTCCATTTATCATGATGTTGCTTATTGGTACAGTTGTGAGGATTTTTGTTTCATGTTAAAACGTAATCCATACTGAAGGCTGTAGTCTTTGATTTTAATCAGTAAGTGTTTCAATTCCTTTTTACTTTCAGCAAGCAAGCTTGTGTCATCTGTGTATTGCAGATTCTTAATGAAACTTCCTCCAATCCTGATGCCACATTCTTCTTCATATAGTCCAGCTTCTCGGGTTATTTACTCTGCATACAGAATGAGTAAGTATGGTGAAAGGATACAACCCTGACACACACATTTCCTAATTTTAAACCATGCAGTATGACCTTATTCTGTTTGAATGACTGCCTCTTGATCTCTGTACGGGTTCCTCATGAGCACAATTAAGTGTTCTGGAATTCCCATTATTCACAATGTTATCCATAATTTGTTGTGATCCATACAGTCAAATGCCTTTGCATAGTCAATAAAACACTGGTAAACATCTTTCTGTATTCTCTGCTTTCAGCCAAGATCCATCTGACATCAGCAATGATATCCCTTCTTCTATGTCCTCTTCTGAATCTGGCCTGAATTTCTGGCAGTTCCCTGCAAATGTACTGCTTTCAGCTGCTTTTGAATGATCTTCAGCCAAATTTTACTTGTGTGTAATATTAATGTTAATGTTTGGTAATTTCCACATTCTGTTGGATCACCTTTCTTTGGAATTGGGCACAAATATGGATCTCTTCCAGTTGGTTGGCCAGGTAGCTGTCTTCTATATTTCTTGGCATAAATGAATGAGAGCTTCTAGTGCCGCATCTGTTTGTTAAAAGATTTCAGTTGGTCTTCTGTCAATTCCTGGAGCTTTGTTTTTCTCCAATGCCTTCATTGCAGCTTAGATATCTTCCTTCAGTACCACTGGTTCTTAATCATATGCTACCTCCTGAAATGGTTGTACATCAACTAATTCTTTTTGTAAAGGATTTTGTGCATTCCTTCCATCTTCTTTTGATGCTTTCTGCATCATTCAATATTTTCCCCGTAGAATCCTTCAATATTGCAACTCGAGTTAGATTTTTTCTCCATAATCGAACAACATAAGAATATCATAATAGAAGAGGTAGTAATTCTCAGGCACTTCGTTAGACTCTTTGCATATATCAGCTCATTAAATCTCCTTAGAAATATATGAAGCAGGGACAGGTACACTTATTTCTTTCCCCTTAGGATAGGATAGCGACATAAAAACAAATTAAAAAAACCCAAACCTACTGCCATCGAGTAGATTCCTACTCATAGAGACCCTATAGGATGGAGTGGAACTGTCCCATAGGGTTTCCATGGAGCAATCGGTGGATTCAAACTGCTGACTTTTTGGTTAGCAGCCATATCTCTTAACCCCAGTGCCACCAGGGCTCCAGATAATGACTTAGGCAGATAAAACATCGTGCCTAAGTTTCAGGTGTGGATGTGGAATGTAAATGAGTCTGTCTTATGCCACATTTCATGTACATAATCTGACTTTGTTTCACATTCTGGGAGAAGGAAGAGAAATTATTAAGAAAAACTTTTTGAGTACAGTTTTAAATCGTGAAAGACAAGAGAAAAATATGCCAAGTATAGACAGTGATAAGACAGAAAACAGCAATGAAAAAGGTTCTTTACATGTGTTGCTTTGTTACAGTTTTACTTCTTTACTTTGTTGTTTGTTTGTTTTTTAGTTCTATTTAAACTTTCTGTACATTTTTGACTATGCGTTTGATGGTCAAGTTTACGTGTCAACTTGGCTGAGCCATGATTCTCAGTATTTATATGTGATAACTCACTTAACTGAATATGCTGTGAGTAGCCAATCAGTTGAAAGGGAGTTTCCCTGGAGGCGTGGCTTGCATCTGAATAGAAGCAGGCGTTCTGTCTTTTTCCTCTCTCTGGATCGTGCAGCTGCCTCTTGTTCATCTGACCTCCTGTTCTTGGGACTTGAGCTAGCAGCTTATCTTTCGATCCTGGGATTCATCGATCTTCACAGCCTGTGAGCAGAGTCCTGCTTTCCAACCTGCCAATCTTGGGTTCGCCAGCCCCTGTGGCTATGTGAATCAGGAGAAGCCTCTATCCTAATCCACTGACTTGGGACATTCTAGCCTCTATAATCGCATGAGCTGTTTCCTTGATATAAATCTCTCTCTGTATATATTTATACACTTTACTGGTTTTGCTTCTCTAGAGAACCCAGCCTAAGACAATGGGCTTACAACAGTTTACATAGTCTATCCTACCATTTTAAGAGATGTCAAGGAAAAGGAAAAAGCCACAGAGGAAATATATATATTTTTTATCTTTCTTTTTTATTTTTTGTAATTAAATGAGGTTTACATTTCAAGTTAGTCTCCCAAACAGAATTTTTTTTTTTAACATACATTGTTATGAGACCCCAGCTGCTCACCCCATTCTGTGACAGCACACTCCTCCCCTCTGCCCCTGATTCCCCATCAACATTCAACCAGCTCCTAACTTTCTCTGCCTTCCCCTCTCACCTCTGGATAGAAGCCGCCCCTTTGGTCTCTTGTATCTACTTGTCTAAGAGGGACATTCTTCACAAGTATCACTTTATGTCCCACAGTCCAGCCCAATCCCTGTCTGAAGAGGTGGCCTCGGAAATTGTTTTAGTTCTGGGGTGATGGAGAGACCGGGGGCCATGCTTTCTGGGGAGCCTCCAGTCTTAGTTAGACCATTAAGTCTGGTCTTCTTACTAGAATTTGAGTTCTGCATCCCATAGTTCTACTGCTTCATCAGGGACCCTCTGTCGTGTTCCCTGACAGGATGTTCCTTGGTGATAGCCAAGCACCATCTAGTTCTTCTGGTCTAAGGCTGATGAAGTCTCTGGTTTATGTGGCCCATTCTGTCTCTTGGGCCAATCCTTTCCTTGTGTTTTTGGTGTTCTTCTTTCACCTTTACTACAAGTGGTTGGGACAAATTGATGCATCTTAGATGGCCGCTTGCAAGCTTTTAAGACCCCAGATGCCACTCACCAAAGTAGGATGCAGAACATTTTCTTAATAAGCTTTGTTATACCAATTGACATAGATGTCTCCTGAAACCATGGTCCCCAGACACCGCATCCCTGCTACTTTGTCTCTCAAAGTATTTGATTGTATTCAGGAAACTTCTTAGCTTTGGTTTAGTCCAGTTGTGCTGGCTTCCCCTATAAAGTGTGCTGTCCTTCCCTTCACCTAAGATGATTCTTGTCTAGTATCTAATTAGGGAATAACCCTCACCCTCCCTCCCCACCCCCATAACCATCAAATAATGTTTTCTTCTGTGTTTAAACCTTTCCTTGAGTTCTTATAATAGTGGTCTTATACAATATTTGTCCTTCTGTGACTGACTAAATTCACTCAGCATAATAAGCTCTAGCGTCCACCAAGTTATATGATGTTTCACAGCTTCATCATTGTTCTTTATTGTTGCATAATATTCTATTGTGTGGATATACCATAGTTTGTTTATCCATTCCTCCATCGATGAGCACTTAGGTTGCTTCCATCTTTTTGCTATTGTGAACAGTGCTGCGATGAACATGGCTGTGCATATATCTATTCATATGATGGTTCTTGTTTCTCTAGGATATATTCCAAGGAGTGGGATAGCTGGATCGTATGGTACTTCCATTTCTAGCCTTTTAAGGAAGTGCCAAATTGATTTCCAAAGCGCTTGTACCATTTTACATTCCCACCAGCAGTGTATAAGTGTTCCAGTCTCTCCACAACCTCTCCAGCATTTGTTACTTTTGTTTTTTGGATTAATGCTAGCCTTGTTGGGGTGAGATGATATCTCATTGTAGTTTTGATCTGCATTTCTCTAATGGCTAATGATGTGAGCATTTCTTCATGTGTCTGTTAGCTGCCTAAATATCTTCTTTGATGAAGTGCCTGTTCATATCCTTTGCCCATTTTTTAATTGGGTTATTTGTCCTTTTGCTGTTGAGGATTTGGATTATCTTGTAGATATTAGAGATTAAACGCTGATGGGATTTGTGGTAGCCAAAAATTTTTTCCCAGTCTGTAGGTTGTCTTTTTACTCTTTTGGTGAAGTCTTTGGATGAGCATAAGTGTTTGATTTTTAGGAGCTCCCATTTATCTAGTCTGTCTTCTGGTGCTTGTGCATTGTTACTTATGGTTCATATTGTGTTTATGCCATGTATTAGGCTCCTAGCATTGTCCCTATTTTTTCTTCCATGATCTTTATCGTTTTTGATTTTATATTTAAGTTTTTGATCCATTTTGAGTTAGTTTTTGTACACGGTGTGAGATATGGGTCTTGTTTCAGTTTTTTGCATAGAGGTGTCTAATTATGCCAGCACCATTTGTTAAATAGTCTGTCTTTTCCCCAATTAATGGACTTTGGACCTTTGTCAAATACTAGCTGCTCATAGGTGGATGAGCTTATATCTGGATTCTCAACTCTGTTCCATTGGTCTATATATCTGTTGTTGTATCAGTACCAGGATGTCTTGACTACCATGGCAGTATAATAGGTCCTAAAATCAGGTAGTGTAAGGCCTCCCTGTTTGTTCTTCTTCTTGAGTAGTGCTTTATTTATCCGGGGCCTCTTCCCTTTCCATATGAAGTTGGTGATTTGATTCTCCATCTCATTAAAAAACGCCGCTGGAATTTGGATCGGGTTGCATTGTATCTGTAGATTGCTTTGGGTAGAATTGACAGTTTCACTATGTTGAGTCTACCTATCTATGAGAAAGGTATATTTTTCCACTTATGCAGGTCTCTTTTAGTTTCTTGCAGTAGTGTCTTGTAGTTTTCATTGTATAGGTCTTTTACATCTCTGGTTAGATTTATTCCTAAGTATTTATTCTTTTTGGGGGCTATTGTAAATGGTATTGATTTGGTGATTTCCTCTTCAAGGTTCTCTTTGTTGGTGTAAAGGAATCCAATTGATTTTTGTATGTCTATCTTGTATCCTGAAACTTTGCTGAAATCTTCTATTAGTTCCAGTAGTTTTCTTGTGGGATCTTTGGGGTTTTTTGTGTATAAGATCATATCATCTGCAAATAGAGATACTTTGACTTCTTCCCTACTGTTTGGATGTCCTTTATTTCTTTTTCTAGCCTAACTGCTGTCTAGGACCTCCAGCACAATGTTGAGTAAGAGTGGTGATAAAGGGCATCCTTGTCTGGTTCCTGTTCTCAAGGGGAATGCTTTCAAAGTCTCTCCATTCAGGATGATGTTTGCTATTGGTTTTGTATAAATGCCCTTAATTATATTGAGGAATTTCCCTTCTATTCCTATTTAGTTGAGAGTTTTTATCATGAATTGGTGTTGGACTTTGTTGAATGCCTTTTCTGCATCAATTGATAAGATCATGTGGTTCTTGTCTTTTGTTGTATTTATGTGATGGATGACATTGATTGTTTTTCTAATGTTGAACCATCCCTGAATACCTGGTATAAATCCCACTTGGTCATGGTGAATTATTTGTTTTGATATGTTGCTGAATTCTATTGGCTAAAATTTTGTTGAGGATTTTTGCGTCAATGTTCATGAGGGATATCGGTCTGTAATTTTCTTTTCTTGTGGTGTCTTTACCTGGTTTTGGTATCAGGGTTATGCTGGCTTCATAGAATGAGTTTGGGAGTATTCCATCCTTTTCTATGCTCTGAAATACCTTTAGTAGAAGTGGTGTTATCTCTTCTCTGAAAGTTTGTAGAATTCTCCAGTGAAGCCATCTGGGCCAGGGATTTTTTTGCTGGCAGTTTTTTAATAACCTTTTCAATCTCTTCTTTTGTTATGGGTTTATTTAGTTGTTCTACCTCTGTTTGTGTTAATTTAGGTGGGTAGTGAGTTTCTAGAAATTTGTCCATTTCTTCTAGGTTTTCAAATTTGTCAGAGTACAATTTTTCATAGTAATCTGTTATGATTCTTTTAATTTCAGTTGGGTCTGTTGTGATATCACCCACCTCTTTTCTTATACGGGTTATCTGCTTCCTCACCAGTTTTTCTTTTGTCAGTTTGGCCAATGGTTTATCAATTCTGTTAATCTTTCAAAGAACCAGCTTTTGGACTTGTTAACTCTTTCAATTGTTTTTCTGTTCTCGATTTCATTTAATTCTGCTCTAATTCTTATTATTTCCTTCATTTTGGCAACTGTAGACTTCTTTTGCTGCTCTCTATTTGTTGCAGTTGTAGGGTTAATTCTTTGATTATGAGCCTTTATTCTTTTTGGATGTGTGCATTTATTGCTATAAACTGACCTCTGAGCACTGCTTTTGCTGTGTCCCAAAGGTTCTGGTAGGATGTGTTTTCATTCTCATTTGATTCTATGAATTTCTTTATTCTATCATTGATTTCTTCTATAACCCAGTAGTTTTTGAGCAAGGTGTTGTTCAGTTTCCTTATGTTTGATTTTTTTTCCTTGCTTTTTGTGTTGTTGATTTCCACTTTTATGGCTTTATGGTCAGAAAAGATGCTTTGTGGTCTTTTGATGTTTTGGATTTTGTTAAGGCTTGCTGTATGGCCTAATATGTGGTCTATTCTGGAGAATGTTTCAAGTGCGTTGGAAAAGAAAGTATATTTGGCTGCTGTTTGGTGCAGAGTTTGGTATACATCTATAAAATCAAGTTGGCTGATTGTAGCATTTAACTCTTCTGTGTCTTTGTTGAGCTTCTTTCTGAGTGTTCTGTCCTTCACCGAAAGTGGTGTGTTGAAGTCTCCTATGACTATTGTGGAGATGTCTACATCTTTCTTCAGAGCTGTTAGAGTTTGTTTTATGTATTTTGGAGCCCTGTTGTTGGGTGTGTAAATATTTATTATAGTTATGTCCTCCTGGTGTATTGACCCTTTAATCATTATATAGTGCCCTTCCTTATCTTTTGTGGTGGATTTTACTTTAAAGTCTGTTTTGTCAGAGGTTAATATTGCCACTGTTGCTCTTTTTTGAGTGTTGTTTGCTTGATATATTTTTTTCCATCCTTTGAGTTTTAGCCTGTTTGTGACTTTAAGTCTAAGGTGCGTCTCTTGTAGGCAACATATAGATGGATCATACTTTTTTATCCAATCTGCCACTCTCTGTCTCTTTATTGGTGCATTAAGTCCGTTTACATTCATTGTAATTGTTGACAGGTATGGGTTTAGTGCTATCATCCTGATATCTCTTTTTGTGTGTTGTTCACAGTTTCTTTGTTTTCCTCAATTTGCTGTGCTGAGTCGTTTTTATTTATGTATCTTTTTTTCGTCATTTTCTTTGTTGTAGATTTTATGTTTGCTAGGTCTTTATGTTTTTCTACTTTTTTATTTTGATTTGTAAGATTGTTAGATTCCTTTGTGGTTACCTTAATATTTACCCCTAATTTTCTAAGTTTATACCCATCTTTTATTACTTTACATCCATTATTACTTCCCCTCCATATAGAAAATCAATGTTTCTAATTTTTAAGTCCCTCTTTTTCTTGTTTGAATATTATCCTTTTTTTTTTTTAACATATTCATCTCTGTTTCCTTATTTTCAATGTTTTAGCTTTGATGTAATTTCTATTTCTGTATCTGAGTCAATATCTGGTTCCTCTGTCCTGTGTTCTAGTCTTGCATTTTTAGCTGGTGTTATTGATTATCTACCGTAGGACACCCTTTAGTATTTCTTGTAATTTTGGTTTCATTTTTGCAAATTCCCAGAACTTCTGTTTATCTGGAAATGCCCTAATTTCACCATCATATTTGAGAGACAATTTTGCTGGATATATAACTCTTGGCTGACAGTTATTTTCCTTCATGGCTTTAAATATGACATCCCATTGCCTTCTAGCCTGTATGGTTTCTGCTGAGTAGTCTGAGCTTATTCTAATTGACTCTCCTTTGTAGATGACTTTTCTTTTACCCCTAGCTGCTCTTAAAATTCTCTCTTTATCTTTGGTTTTGGTAAGTTTGATTATAATATGTCTTGGTGACTTTCTTTTGGGATGTTCCTTATGTGGAGTTAGTTCTGTAACTAAGTATGTGCACACCAGAGTCCATTAAATTTTCCTCTATGGGATCAGCTCGGGTGTGCAGGTAGTCGGTCACCAAGTATGTGATGCAGGCTCTCACCCCCAGTCCTAGAGAGGCATGGGTGATTGCTGCAGGCACTGGACTCTGGCTGTGGTAAAGGATCATGTGCTGAGCCAGGCAGGGGGCTGATGGCTGCCCCTGAAAGTCTGAAAGAAAAGTGTGTCCCTATTCTCTAGGGTGAATAGGTAGGTGAGTTTTGCAGCTGGGCTAAGAACACCCCACTCTGTTGGCTGCAAAGACTCGAGGGCACCACTTTTTTTTGAACTCCAGTAGCAGGTGACTAGGTCCTCAAGACCCTGCTGTAGATTGATAAAAGTGCGTATTTGAGGGGCAGAGCTGTTTCGAGGGTCACAAATCTGCCCATTCACAGCTGAAGCAGTTGAAGTTCAACTTCAGATGTTTGCCCTGTTGTACTGTGGCAGTGAGGGATAATGCTGTTGAGATGGGTCCCCACAAGTCTATACAGGGGTGTAAGGCACTCAGAGTCTGAGGACCCCTGATTTCTGTGGCCAGCAAAGGAGCTGTGCCAACATTGTGTTCCTGGCCTAGGGGAGCCAGCAGCTTATTTGTTCCTTGTCCAAGGCCAGGAGAATGGGTCATGGCACCTTTTGGGATCTACTTCCGGCCCAGTGGGCTCCAGGTGCAGAGCAGGGAGGGAGGAGGTAAAAGGAAGAGAGGTTTTTCCCAAATCTGGTGCAGAGAGCAGAGGTAGGAGGTAAAAGGGAGAGAGGTTTTTCCCAAATTTTTTTTTTTTTTTTTTTAATAGCTGTGAAAGGGTGTGTGCATGTACTTATCCTAGCCTCTTGGGAGCTGCTCTTCACTGGTTCGGAGTGTCCCAGCAGAATCTCTGCTACCAGGTCTTTCTCAATGTGGAAATTGCTTCTCGAGCACACACACAGCACAGCTGTTTGCCTGCTTCACCGTGGACAGGCATGGCTATGTCTCTGCGGTTTCGCCGCCACAGCTCTAGTGTTCCTCACCTCTTCCAAACGGTCTTCCACTCCTGTATGACTCAGATGGATTTCTTAATCTTGCCTTGTTCAGGGCTGCCAGATGTTCACATAGAATCAAATCACTTGTTTTTCCAGGTCTTCGTTGTAAGAGGGATATAGGAAGTGTCTAACTCCTCGTCCATGTTCACAGAGGAAATATTTGATTACATTTATATTGAGAAATAAAACTTTTATGAAAACCATACCAAAACAAGTTAAAACATAATTTTTCTGTTTCTTTACATTAAGTGTTTAGTAACTTATTTTTATTTGTTTTGTGTGTCTAGGAATTCAAGATTAGCTTTAGCACAATATTATTACTCATTGTTTTGTTAATGTCCCCACTTGACTGCATCTTTCCTTATATCACATAATTATCAAATCTAGCACTTAAGGAATTCTTAAAATTTACAATTTATTTTAAATATAAGACAGCTACAATTGAATTCTTAAAGATAAGCTTTGAAGCAAGATTTCATTTATTTCTATTATGATAATTCAAAATCATCAGATTCGATTTGTAATGAATGATTATCCATTTGATGGAGGAGAGTGACAAAACATAAATTTGAAGGCCCATTCAGTCTGGTCTAATCTACCAGTCCTGCCGAATCACCCACTACTTCCTTTCATATACCTATTCCTCTCACAGGGAACCATGGGCTGATGCCTCATGTTGTCTAGCTTATGTACTTGCTCTCCTCGATCCTTCTTTTCCAAACCATCTAATTACGTCTCTCTCATTCTCCCTTGTTCAAATGCTAATAACTCCATAAACCTGTACTATTGACACTTCCTTAGGCAACCCTGACCTTTTGAGATGGGAGAAATTTCCAATTCCCTAAACCCAATTGAACTTTACCTATGCATCATCTCTTATTGGGACACATTGCTTCCTACATTTTATTTTAGCTATTTGTGTACATCCCTTATGCCTTTTGGCTTCATGTTTTACTGATTTCATTTGTCACTGTCAATTCTATTATACCAGGGCTTCCAAATCTGTATATATTTTGACTCATCTCCTGGACACTTAAAGTATACCTTGATTAAATTTTCATTTGGGGCCATGGATATTATTCTTTCAAAGTCCTTGAATATCTGAAAACATCTTTATGTTGGCATCACATATGACAGAGAGGACCATGTAAGAGCTAATGATATCTAGTTCTTTGCACTTTCATTAAGTGAAAGATTCACAACAAATTAATCATTGTATCCTGAGGAACAACTAATATAGTGATGATGTCTTTTACCTTGTACGTACTGTCATCTTTGAAAATGATCATTTCATGAGTGCATGGCATAATTTATATTTCTCAGCCTGGGTTACATTTCTAAGCTCCAAACTTTTATATCCAAAGGCCCATTTGACACATTTCCATGTGATACCTGTCAAAGAAAATTTTTGCCAATACTGCTACTTCCACAGTCTTTCCTTCTTGGTTAATGACACCATTTCCATGCAGTATCTCTAGAAGTCATTTTTGTGACTCCTCTGCCTCTATCACAGATCAAAAATATATTTTAAATATAACCACTTTATCACCACCATTGTGGTGATAGACATCATTATCTCTTGCTGGTTTACCATAAAAACCTGCTAACAAGCCTCATTAATTATATCCTTATAATTCTTTTTATGGAGTCCCTGAGTGGTGCAAATAGTTAATGTGATTGGATGCTAACCGAAAGGTTGGAGGTTAGAGTCCACCCAGAGGTACCTTGGAAGAAAGACATGGCAATCGACTTCTGAAAAATCAGCTACTGAAAACTCTATGGAGCACAATTCTACTCTGACACACATGGGATCACCATGAGTCAGAATCCGCTTGTCAGCAACTAACTTTATTGGCCTGATAGCCAAGAGAGGGGAAACTCCTCAGGGGATACCATTTGCTTGCTAGTGAAGTGTTAGCTCTTACTAGGGAAGAGTGGGCTACATCTACAAACTCCAAAGGCTCAAAAGGGTCAGTGGGGCCTCCACATTGAGAGAAGATCATTGTCAACTTCTAACTCTTCTTGCTTTCACTGTCAGTTCCCCTAGTTCTCTCCCAGACAAGTGTCAAAATATACACCATTCTCATGGGGTGGGTTTATCATTGGAGATGACTACATAAAGAGACTTGAACATTATTGTTACATGTTCTCTGATTTTTTAATTTATTTTCATCTCTGCCTTACTTTTAATTTTGCAATTTATTTTCTCCACTTATCAGGGATCATGGCATTAAGAAGCATTATGCACACAGACTTGTTTTGAACCTAATTTAGAAAAGGGGCAATCTAGATCTAGTTTGAGTTAGAAAAAAATAGGAGAGTGTTTAGTAATATGCCTGGATTAGGTCACTTGTTCAATGCTACATCATGTTCTCGTTAACAGCTAATAGAAGGTTCTGCAAGTCTTATCTCTGACTATCCAACACAAACATGTATAATTACAATGCTATTAAAATGTGCAATATTCATACGCATATAGTGGAATTAAGTACTTATGCAAAAACCTGATCATTTGAAATATCTCTTTGTATGGTTATGTAGGTAACGGACACAATGAAGCATTCCTCATTAAACCCCAGAGAATGAGTAGTAAGATTCTGAGATATATTGTATCATTACTGAAATGCAAATTTCATTCACCCTAAGGTTCAATATTTAAACAAAACCTAAATTTAGACAAAACAAGAAGAGATATGTTTCTAACTAAATACCAGGCAGAGTAAAGGTTGAATTGTATCCATTATCTCATTTAATTTTCATAATGATCTCATAAATTTAGTATTATTATCATTCCTATTTTTCAGAGAAGGAAGCTGAGGTGCATATAGGACAAATAATTCGTCAAGATCGAGTACCTGGTACATTGCAAAAGTAGAATGAGGACTTAGGTCTGTCAGCCCCAAAGCTCTTGTGTTGCATTTTGCTGTATATAGTCTCAACTCCATTATGTTCAAATAATCAAATTCAGTAGATAATAATGTACTTTTGCACATGAGCAAAAAATGATAAAATTGGAATCTTAGTTATTCTAATCAGAATTTCCCAGATAGCATAGCAAAGCCCCAAACAGAAACATTTTTTTACCCTCCTTAAGTATTTGCAATGGGCTTTAAAGTTGAAACTTTCAAACTAGAGGATTAAGAATAGAATACTTTGTTACCACTATTTTATAAATGAGCTAATTTTATCCTAGCATATTTACTCCAACTAATCTTTGTTGGAATTGACTGTCTGACAATTTATTTTTTAATCATTGTCATAAAATAGTAGTTCATACAAAGTTATATATAGGTTAGTCTTCTTATGCAATAGTCCGGTACTGAATAAGTGTAACCATACAGTCCAAGATAACATGATTTTATAGACACTGGAGTAAATTCCTGAAAAATACACCATATATCTTAGGTGAAGGGAAGGACAACACACACTACAGGTGAAGTCAGCACCACTGGACTAAACCAAATGCTAAGAAGTTTCCTGAACACAATTAAACACTTTGAGGGACAGTGTAGCAGGGGGAGGGGTCTGGGGACCATGGTTTCAGGGGATATCTAGGTCAATTTACATAACAAAGCTTATTAAGAAAATGTTCTGTGTCTCACTTTGGTGAGCGGCATCTGGGGTCTTAAAAGCTAGCGAGTAGCCAGCTAAGATGCATCAATTGGTCCCGACCCACCTGGAGTAAAGGAGAAGGAAGAACCAAAGACACAAGGAAAATATTAGCCCAAGAGACAAAAGGGACTACAGAAGCCAGAGACTCCTTCAGCCTGAGGCCAGAAGAACTAGATGGTGCCCAGCTACCACCAATGACCACCCTGACAGGGAACACAACAGAGAGTCCCTGAAGGCACAGGAGAAAAGTGGTGTGCAGAACTCAAATTCTAGTAAAAATACCAGACTTAATGGTCTGACTGAGACTGCAGGGACCCCAGAAGACATGGCCCCCAAACTCTCTGTTAACCCAAAACTAAAACCATTCCTGAAGCCAACTCTTCAGACAAAGAATAGAGTGGACTATAAGACATAAAATGATACTCGTGAAGAGTGTGCTTCTTAGTACAAGTAGATACACGAGACTAAATGAGCAGCTCCTGTCGGAGGGTGAGATGAGAAGGCAGAAAGGAATAGGAACTAGGTGAATGGACACCGGAAATATGGGGTGGAAAGGAGGAATGTGCTGTTATAGGGAGAGCAACTGGGGTCACATAATGTGTGTATAAAGTTTTGTATGAGAAATTAACTTGAGCTGTAAATTTTCACCTAAAGCACAATTATTATATATATTTATACATATATATATATTTATACATATATATATATTTATACATATATATATATTTTTATTCCCAAAGGCAAAACTCTCTGATAGAAGTGCTGAGGCCAAGGGTGTGGATGGCAGGGATAATGGCAGAGTGATTTCTCAGCTAACATTTAATAACTTTAAAAAATAATGGATACAAAACTATATTAAACAAGAATGATTTCACTCTTTCAATTAATTTGGTTGCTTAAGAGAAATCACAATTGAAGAGCTTTAGCTTTAGCTCTTCAATTGAAGTTAAACAGACCAAAGTTGAAAAACTGTCAGTCTAGTTTATTGCAATTTGTCTACAGTGCAGATTTTGGTGGACAGAGCTAAAATACTTGCCTAGTGTTAACACAATTTCTGATGTACTATATTTGGCTCTGGATTATGCTTTTCCTTTAATTTAATTGGTGGTATAGATTCTGCCAAAGTGTGTTATATTTTATATTCAAATGCTGTGAAAAGATTTACAATAGAAATAAGAACATTGAAAAGGAAGAAAAAAATTCAAATCTGTGCTGTTGAGTCGATTCTGACTCATGGGGACACCATATATTACAGATTAGCACTGCTCCATGGGGTTTTCTTGGCTACCATCTCTATAGAAGTGGATCATCAGGCTTTTTTCTGCATTGACCTTTAGGTTAGCAGATGAGCTCATACCATTTGTGTCACCCAGACGCCTTGAAAGGGAAGGGAGGCTATTTTTATTTAATGAACTATTCGTCCATCATGAAAAATTGGTTGTAATAAAATAGCAGAGGGAACATGAAAGTGGTAGCATAATAGTTAATTTCCTCAAATCCCCTTATAAAAACAGAAAGAGCAATCAAATAGTAAACCAAAATCCATGGATCACATTTACATCACAATTAGTTTATAAGTTTTTCTCATAAACCCTAAATATAAGTGGCAGGGAGAAAATATGGCAGCTACAAGCCGTATTATTGTGTCAACTTTTGTACAGAAGGAAATTGAGGAAAACAACCTTACATCTTGGGGTCTGAGAACAGGATATTCATGAGGAGCCAATCTGAAAACAATAGCTGAAACTAGGAGGAGTTTTGTTTAATCCAAAACTGTTGAGTGCAATGGTCTATGGTAAATTCTGAAAGGACCGGAGCATTTTAGCCCCTGTAAACTCTTGAAACTGATCAGGTTTTCCATAACAGGTTTCCACAGTGAGAAAAACAAGCAAACAAACAAATAAAAAATACTGAGAACTAAATTAAAATTTATGAGTACAAGGCCAATAAAATGACCAAAAAAAAAAAGGTCTAGATAAAAGTGGGGAATGGGAATGATCCAGAAAAAAATCTCATATTTTTTAATATTCACAACAATGAAAAAAAAAAAAAGATGAGTGTGAGAGGGTCCTGTGAAGTGAAAAGCAATTCTGAAACAAATTTTTTTTTAAAATCTGGGAAATGTAATTTCATATGAAAATCAGCATATGAAAATGAGCCTTGGATATATAGCTAACTGTGGAACTAAGGTTAAATGAGAGACTATAGAAAGTGCTGGCTATATACTCAGACAAAATAGATACAGTAACTATAGAAATAATATAATTGAGGTCAAAAAGCATGCATATACAAAATATTTTAACTGTTCAATACTTATTTAATTTTGGAAGTATATGTACTATTATTTTGCTACTAATGTGAATGTGATGTAGGATAAGGCAAATGAGTAGCTATTGTGTTATCTAATTCTATCATCTTCTTCTCTACCTGAGAAAAAGACTTCTGAGGGCGAAAGGAAGGAGGTACAAATGCAAAGTTGAAGAGTATGAGTAGTTCTGAAATCCTGATTTGAATTGGCAATAAGAATGAACTCATTACACATTTTATCTATTTATATATTGATTAATAAATTTATCTATCAGTCTATCAATTTATATTTTCTTCCCAGATCCATCTACAAAATCTCTAGAATAAATCCAGTAAAAATGAGCATTCCTAGCATGCAGATTGTAGTCTTAAAGCCCTTTCCCACTAAAGAAAATGAGACTTTTTGGAGAAACGGCTTATTCTAGACCTGAGACTACCAGCTTCTTATGATCTTTAATTGTTTTATAAATGTTATAAATCTGTATATATTTACATATTTAATATGGCCTATTGCTAAAAAATGTAAACAAAGAAAAGCTTAAAAATAAATTTTAGAAATAGATATTTGAGATGGGTTACTGTGAGACTTGCTTAACACTCGTTATCATTGAATATTATCACTCATATCACCCTTTGGTGATCTGATGTGTTAAAATGATGCCTTGATGTTGTTATTTATTAAAATTAATTTTTGTTTTACAGATATATCCAATTTTGTTAAGTTTTTTCAATGTTTTACCCATTTTTCTCTTGAATATTTCATCTTCATCTTATTCATTTCTAAGAATTCCTTGTACACTTAGTACATAGATTCTTTACCTCTTTTGTCAAACTTCCAAATTGCTGCCCTTTCACTTTTGATTATTTTTTCTTCATGTAGTTAGTGTTGCTTCTCAACATAGTTCCATGTTGCTTTCATTAGCAAATCTGTTTATCTCTTATATTTCCTACTGGGAATTTTATTTTTTATACTGATATGTTAAAGCTCTTGGGAATTGTTTTCATGCATGATGTGAAATGAGGAAAATTATAAAAGTAAAACATTAACATTATCTTAAATTTCAAGTTTTTTTTATATATAAAGTTAGAATCAAGATTGAAAAGTATTTAGAAATTAATAGCAAAATAAAAAATACTTAGAAATATATTGATTTTAGGGTAAGCCAAGCTCTCTGTGAGAAAAATTTTGAGGACATAGAAGTTTTTTACTTTTTTTAAGACAATAGTATGGTCAGTAACTTATCCCTTGTCAGTTAACTGATGATATGGAAATTTGAATACATTTTTTTGTGTTAATGGACACATTAGTTTTTTTTTTAATTTTGAAATATAATCTTAATATATGTGTAAGCAGCTTGAATTTCCCACACAAGTCTGTCCGTTTGTCATACTGTGGTGGCTTGTGTATTGCTGTGAAGTTGGAAGCTATGCTACAGGTATTTCGAATACCAGCAGAGTCCCCGTGATGGACAGGTTTCAACTGTGCTTCCAGGCTAAGGCAAACTAGGAAGGAGGACTTAGCGTCTACTTCTGAAAAAATTAGCCAGTGAAAACCTTATGAATAGCAGCAGAGCATTGTCTGATACAGTGCCAGAAAATGAACACCTCAGGTTGGTTGGAAGGCACTCAAAATATGACTGTGGAAGAGCTGCCTCCTCAAAGAAGAGTCAGCTTTAATGATGTGGATGGAGTCAAGGTTTTCAAACCTTCATTTGCTGATGTGGCATGACTCAAAAAGAGAAGAAACAGCTGCAAACATCCATTAATATTTGGAACATGGAATATACAAATATGTATCTAGGAAAATTGGAAATCATTAAAAATGAAATGGAATGCATAAACATCCATATCCAGGGCATTAGTGAGCTGAAATGGACTGGTATTGACCATTTTGAATCAGACAATCATATGTTCTACCATGGAGGGAATTACAAATAGAAGAGAAATGGCATTGTATTCATCATCAAAAAGAGCATTTCAAGATCTATCCTGAAGTACAACACTGTAATGTTGTCAGTGATAGGATAATATACATATGCCTATAAGGAAGATCAGTTAACATGATTATTATCCAAATTTATGTACCAACCACTAAGGCCACAGATGAGGAAATTGAAGATATTTACCAACTTCAGCAAATTGAAATCAATGAAACATGCAATCAAGGTGCATTGATAATTACTGGTGATTGGAATTCGAAAGTTGGAAACAAAGAAGAAGGATTCATAGTTGGAAAATATGGTCTTGGTGACAGAAATGACATCGGAGATCCCATGATAGAATTTTGTAAGACAAATGGCTTCTTCATTGCAAATACCCTTTCTTCAACAACGTAAATAGTAACTATACACATGGACAAATGAATAAAGAAGACTGAAGAAAAACTGATGCTTTTGAATTATGGTGTTGGTGATGAATATTGAATATACCTTGGACTGCCGTAAGAACAAACAAATCTGTCTTGGAAGAAGTACAGCCAGAATGCACCTTAGAAACAAGGATGGCAAGACTTTGTCTCACATATTTTGGACATGTTATAAGCAGGAATCAGTCCCTGATGAAGGACATCATGCTTAGTTAAGGGAAAAAGAAGAAGATCCTCATGAGATGGGTTGACACAGTGGCTGCAACTATGGACTCAAGCATAAAAAACAGTTGTCAGGATGGCTCAGGACCAGGCAGTGTTTTGTTCTGCTGCATATAGGGTCACTATGTGTTGGAACTGACTCAATGGCACCAAACAACAATAACTTGATTTTGTTAATTCTATCCATTAGTTTCTCCAATAATCTGACAAATGGACACAATTTATTTTTGTATAGATGCAATCTGTGCATATGCTCATATCAACCGTATCAAAAATATAACTTTGTAGAAAACATAATATTTGAATTAATAAACAAATATTTCTGGGAGGCAGAGCCAACATGGCACTATAGACAGAAGCACCACACTATCCCTCCACAGCAAAGACTTAAAAAAACTAAGTAAAACAGAGATGAACATCAATCTTGGAACCTTAAGTGTCCAATGAAGAGGTAAAGAACTCAACCAAGCACCAAATGGAATAAGATACTGGCAGAGAACAGAGGGCTGGGAGAGATATGAGTGGAAGTCCCCTATCAGCTAATGCTGCACAGATTCACCATCTTGGACTCTTGTCGGAGATTGGCGGACAGGAAATAGAGGAAAGCAGCTTCATGGAGCTCCCATCAGGAGATAGAGCACCCAGTAACCAGCAATACACACTTTCCCACCCCCAACCCTTCTTCCCCCTGCTCAGCCTCCACCATTGTCCAGCAGGCTGAGCAAACTGAGACCCGAGAGGCACTGGCTCCATGCAGTGTGGATTCGACCTGCCCACACCAGCCAGCTCCTTCGGTGTCATTTCTTTGTTGCTGGTGTTGTTTTTTTCAGCTTCTTTTGGTTTCTTCCCTGCCTCTCACCTCCTTCCCCTCCTTTCTCTTGAACACCTGTCTCCATGTTCCATCTTTGCTTCTTCTTGGTGGGCTGTGAAGCACCACTCAGCTGCAAAACTACTTCCCTGGTCCTCACTGCCACGCTGGTGGGATCCCTGGGGACTTTTCTTTCTTTTTTATTTTTTATTATTTATTTGTCCTTCTTGTTTTTCTTCATTTCTCAGTTTCTCGTCTCTCTCTCTACTTACTTTCTTTTCTAGTCTCCTGAATAATTGGCACTGTGTGCCATCTCCACCTCTTCTAGCCAGGCTGTACGGCACAGTTTGGGAGCTACTTCTTCTGTCTGTGCAGTCACGCCAGTGGGATCCCTGGGGGCCTTTCTTTCTTTATTTTTTCTTTTCTCTTTCCCTTTATTTCTCAGTTTATAATATCTCTGCTTTCTTTCTTTTCCTGTCTCCTGAATACCTGCTGCTGTGTGCCATCTCCACCCCTTCTAGACGTACTGTGCCCCAAGACCTTGAAGCCACTTCTCCAGTTACAGGTGGGATACCTGGGGGCATTTCTTTTTATTTTTTTATTTTTATTTATTTATTTTCCCCCTTTCTCTATTTTCCTTTTTGTTTTTCTTCATTTCTCAGTTTCTTGTCTCTCCATTCCAACAGAAAGATCTCTCAGCAGTTTTTTGTTTTGTTTTCATTTTTTGGCTCCTGTTTCTCTCTCCTCTTTTCTTTCCCATACCCATCTTAGTGGCACACATCATAACCTCCTCCCTCCCTCCTGCCTGCCTGCACCTTGTGCTGAACATCACACCCAGAGCAGCACAGGCAAAAACTACCAGAACCTGCCCCACACTGACCCCCAGCCCACCCTGATGGCCCCAGTACATGCCACAAACAACGCATATTAGCCCCTCCCCTTCAGCTATGGTGCCCTGCTGCACCATAGCAGAGCAACTGGCCCCGACTATTGGACAAGGAGGTGAGAGATATCGTGCCCACACATGAGCAAACAACAAAGGACATGCAGACTGCCTGCTCAGACATAACCAAATAAAACAAAGAAACAGGATGAAAAAAACAAATCTACAATCAAAAAAATGAAGAAAATAACTGCTAACTGACCCAAAGACAGCAGACAATATCAAAACATATAAAAAAAGGACAGGATGGCTCCAGTAGGCATCCAAAATAAAACACCAGATGATTTTCCAGTAGAAGAAAAAGCACTAAAACTACCTGATAGAGAATTCAAATCTGTAATATTCAGAGCTTTCGAAGAGTTGAAGCAAACAGCGGACAAAAATGAGGAAAAATATAAACAAATTCATGGAAAATACAGGTAAAAAAAAGAAGAATTCAGGAAAATAATACAGGAACAAAATGCCAAAATAAATTCACTACTAGAAATCATACAAAAACAACAATTAGAAATCCAAAAGATAAACAAGATTTCAGAAAAGGATAGTGTCATAGAAGGTCTGAGGAGCAGGTTTGAAAAAATGGAAGACAGGATCAGTGAAATGGAAGACAAATACTTGGATACCAATTTGAGGAAAAAATCAGAAAAAAGAACAAAGAAAAAGAAGAAACTGATAATTATGTGGGATACAATCAAAAGCAAGAATTTGTGAGTGATTGGAGTTCCAGAACAGGGGGAGAAAACAGAAAACACAGAGAGGATCATTTAAGAATTGCTGATAGAAAACTTTCCTAATATCATGAAAAGTGTAAAGCTGACCAACCAAGAAACTCAATGAACCCCATATAGGATAGACCTAAAAAAAAAAAAAAAAAAAAAAAGTCACCAAGGCATATCATAATCACACTAGCTAAAACTAAAGACAAAGGAAGAATCCTGAGAGCAGCTCGAGATAAATGGAAAGTCACATACAGAAGGGAAACAATAATAATAAGCTCTGATTACTCGGCAGAAACCATGCAGGCAAGAAGGCAATGGGATGACATATATAAAACCTTGAAAGCAAAAATGGCCAACCAGCAATAATATACCCTGCTGTCTTAGTTATCTAGTGCTGTTGTAACAGAAATATAACAAGTGGATGGCTTTAATTAAGAGAAGTTTACTCTGTCACAGTCCAGTAGGCTAGAAGTCCAAATTTAGCGTTCCAGCTCCAGGGGAAGTGTTTTTGTCTCTGTTGGCTCTGGAGGAAGGTCCTTGTCGTCAGTCTTCCCTTGGTCTGGGAGCATCTCAACACAGGAACCTCAGGTCCAAAGGATGCACTCTGCTCCCAGCACTGCTTTCTTGGTGGTATGAGGTCCCCATGTCTCTCTGCTTGATTCTCTCTTTTATATCTTAAAAGAGATTGGCTTAAGACACTATCTAATCTTGTAGATCTCATCAATATAACTGCTGCTAATCCATCTTATTACATCATAGTGTTAGGATTTACAACACATAGGGAAATCACATCAAATTACAAAATGGTAGACAATCATACAATACTGGGAATCATTACCTAGCCAAGTTGACAGATATATTGGGGGGACACAATTCAGTCCATGACACCTGCAAAACTCACATTCAGATATGATGGTGAAATTAGGACATTTCCAGATAAACAGAAATGAAAGGAATATGTAAAGACCAAACCAAATTTACAAGAATTATTAATCGGAGTCCTTCTGTTTGAGAACAAACAACATCAGACCGCAGCCTGAATCTAGGATGCAGGATCACACCAGCCAGATACCAACCTAGGAAATGAACTCTCAAGGACTATTGAAAACCAAAAGATATACAGCGTGGAATCAGAATGGTTAATCTGTAAAAGACAACAACATCAGGACAATAAAATGGAATAAATGGTGTAGGTATGAAAGTTTCCAATGGAGAGGAAGGCAAGATGATACCAAGTAATAATAGACTGGTTCAAACCTAGGACGATAAGGGTAAATTTCAAGGTAACCACAAAGAAAGTCAACAAACCTACTCATCAACATAAAGAAGAAACACAATGTCTTAGTAAAAACAAAATCTACAAAAAAAAAATAAATGAAAAAAAATCCACAAACAAAAGGAATTCAGCACAGGAGAGTAAGAGGAACAAAGAAAATGTTGGCACCACAAAAAAATAAAGCCACAAAATGACAGCAATAAACTCACACCTATCAATAATTACACTGAATGTAAATGGCCTAAATGCACCCATGTAGGGACAGTATGTGACAGAATGGATAAAAAAACAGGATCCATCAATATGTTGTCTACAAGAGACACACCTTAGAAACAAAGATGTAAATTTATTAAAAATCAAAGGATAGGAGAAAATATATCAAGCAAACACCTACCAAAAAAGGGTAGGAGTGGCAATACTAATCTCAGATAAAATAGACCTTAAAACAAAATCCACCATAAAAGACAAAGAAGGGCACTATATAGTGATTAAATGGACAAGCCATCATGAAGACATAACCATAATAAACATCAACGCACCCAATGACAGGGCTCCAAAATACATCAAACAAACTCCATCAGCACTGAAAAGAGAAATTGACAGTTCCACAATAGTAGTAGACTTCAACACACCACTCTCGGTAAAGGACAGAACATCTATAAAGAAACTCAGCAAAGATGCAGAAGACTTAAAGGGCACAATCCACCAACTTGACCTCATAGACATATATAGAACACTCCACCCAACAGCTGAAAAGTAAGCATTCTTTTCCAACGCACATGGGACGCTGTCCAGAATAGACCACATCTTAGACCGCAAAGCAACCCTCAACAAGATCCAAAACGTTGAGATAATACAAAGTATCTTCTCTGATCACAATGCCATCAAAGTAGAAATTAACAACAGGAATAGCAAGGAAAAAAAGTAAATTACATGAAAACTGAATACCACCCTGCTTAAAGACAAATATTTCTGTATTATGTAAAACAAAACATTTGAATTAGGTATCATTACAGCAACTTTCCCTCTTTTATACATTAAGTATTCATAACAATAAATGTGAAAGCTTATTTTTTTAAGTTACATTGTTATAAGTTATTTTTTAAGTACATTGACATGACATAAATTGTTCTGTTACAGAATGTGATGGTTAAGGTTGTATGTCAACTTGACTAGGCTATGATTCTCAGTGTTTTAGCAGTTACATAGTTTGACAGTCATATAATGATGTAATCACTTCCATGATGAAATCTGATATAAGGTGATCACCTCCATGATGAAATCTACTGTGAGTACCCAATGAGTGGAAAAGGAGCTTCCCTGGGCTTGAGGCCTGCATCCAATGTAAGTGGATTTTCCGGTAGAGCTCTCTGGCTTTTGCTTGCTCTGGATCCTGCAGCTGGCTCCTGTTTATCTGACCTCTGGTTCTTGAGACTTGAGCTAGAAGCTTGCCTGCTGATCTTGGGATTTGTTAGCCTCTGTGTCTGGATCTTGGTTTCACCAACCCCTGCAGCTACATGAGTCAGGAGGTGCCTCCAAACTGACCCATGGATTTGAGACTTTCCAGCCTCTACAACCACGTGAGCCATTTCCTTGATCTCTCTCTCTCTCTCTATATATATATATATATATAGATAGATAGATACATATAGATGCTTCACTGATTTTGCTTCTCTAGAGAACTGAGACTAAGACACAGAACTTGTAACAATATGACAATGTATTCTAGCAAACTACACATGCTTCACAGTACACAGAGGGACAACCAGATTAAGTCTAACAGTTGTAGAATTGAAATTAAAGAGTTGCTTCATTCAGCATTCTTAATGAAGTCCATCTTTGTCACATCGTATTATGTTTATGAGACTTTCATTTTTCTATTTCCCATTGTTTATATAAAATGAGGAAAAATTTAATAAAATATAAACTTAATTGCACAGATCACAAACACCACTGTATAGAGAAACACTATGACACTGCAATGACTGGACTCTTGGCTGTCTGACAGCATGCATAGCAATGACGTCCCTGGTTCCAAGTCCTCTTCTGAATCTGGCTTGAATTCCTGGCAGTTCCCTGTCAATATACTGCTGCGGCCTCTTTTGAATGATCTTCAGCAAAATTTTACTTGTGTGTGATATTAATGATATTGTTTGATAATTTCCACAATTCGGTGGGATCACCTTTCTTGGGAATAGGCATAAATATGGATCTCTTCCAGTCCATTGGCTGGGTAGCTGTCTTCCAACCTCTGGGTAGGTTCAACCCTCCAAGCTTTCAGTTAATACCATATTTTTATACAAATAACACACACCTTCTGTGTTTGTTTGCCAACTACTCCCTCCTCATGCAAGGTCTTTTTGTAAGCACAGCTATGCCATTTTTTTTTAAAACATGTTGCTCTAAAAAAAAAAAAAAAAAAAGAACAAAGCGCCTTTACAAAAATATCTTGCAGAAGGAGAAAGTGATTGACAAACAAACATAGAAGGTGGGCATTATTTGAGTAAAAATAAGGTAGTTGAGCTTTCAGCTTCATAATAAGTCTTGAAAAACAGAAAATGTTAGCCCTCCAGCTTTGTTGTTATTTTTCAACGTTGTTTTAGCTATTTTTAGGCCTTTGGATTTTCATATACATTTTAGAAACCGTTCTTCAATTTCTCCAAATATCCTTCCAGAATTTTGATACAGATTTCATTGAATTTATAGATTAATTTGAAAGATAATTTATATTCTAGCAACACTGAGTCTTCTGATCTACGAACAAGGTATATCTCTTCATTTTGAGGATTTTAGTTTATCTCATCAATGTTTATAGTTCTAAGTGAACAGTTCTTGCATTTCTATAGTCAGATTTATTCATAAATATTTAATATTTTGATTACACTGTAATTTTATTTTTAATTTGGTTTTAATTGTTGCTTGTATATAGAAATACAATTGTCTTTTTATGTTGCTCTTGTCATCTGTAACTTTATCAAGGTTATAGTTTTTGTAGATTGCATTAGATATTTTAGACAACCATGTTATCTGCAAATTAAGACAGTTTTACATATTTCATCCCAACTTAGATGTACTTTATGTCTTTTCTTAGCCTTGTTTCACTGCCTGAACATCTAGTACAATGTTGAATAGAATTGATGAGAGCTGGCATTCCTCTTGTTCCTAACCTTCAGGGAAAAGCATTCAGTTATTCACCATTGAGTATGATGCTAGCTGTAGGTATTTCATAAATTTTTTTTATCAGTTTGAGGAGGTATACATCTATTCTAAGTTTGAGAGATCATATTATGGATGTACTGTGAGTTTTGTAAAAGATTTTTTTTAGTTTAATATGATCAAGTTTTCATTTTTAGTTTGTTAATATGGTGAATTACATTGATTGATTTTTACATGTTACATCGACCTTGTATTTCTGAGATTAAACCCATTTGATAACAATTAATTATCTTTTCTATTGCTATATTACATTTGCTAAAATTGTGTATATAATTTTTTGCATCTATGTTCACATGGGATACTGTTATGTAAATTTCTTTTCTTGTAATATATTTGACTGGTATTGATATCAGAATAATTCTGGCCTCATAACATGACTTGAGAACTAATATCCTCTCATCAATTATCTAGAAGGATTTTTGTAAAATTGCTATTAATTTTTCCTTAAGTGTTTGATTAAATTTAGCAGTGAAACAAGGTAGGCCTCGGGTTTTCTTTGGGGGATAATTGTCTAACTGAGAATTCAATATCCTTAATAAATATAAGACTACTCAAAATTTCTATAACTTCTAAAGTGAGCTGTGGAAGTTGTGTCTTTTAAGAAATTTGTCCATTTCATCTAAGTTGCCACATTAACTGGCCAAAGTTGTTCACATTATCTGTTTAACATCTTTTCAATAACTGTAGAATCTGGAGTGAAGTGACATTTCTCTTGCTAATTTGTGTCTTCTCTCTTTGTCTCTCTCTTTTTTTTTTTTTCCTGGTCACCCTGGCTAGATCTTCTCAAAGAGTCACATTTTGATTTCACTGACTGCCTCTATTGTTTTTCATTTTACATTTAATTGATTTCTATTCTGACTTTATTATCTTACTTTTTCAGATTACTATGACTTTAATATGATCTTTTCTTTCTTGTTTTTTAAGGTGGAAGTTCAAGTCTTTTTTTTATTCTTTTCTTTTCTAATATAGATACTTATTGCTGTAAATTACTAAGTACTGCTTTACCTGCAGGTATGGTTTTGGATATGTGTATTTTCATTTTCTTTCAGTTCAAAATGTTTTATAGTTTCATCTTTGATTGCTTCTTTGGCACAGAGGTTGTTTAGAATTGTCTTATTTAGGTTCCAAATATTCCAAGTGTTTGGGAAATTTCCCGATATCACACACTTTTTGATATGTTGTTTTTATTTTCCTTTGTTCATTGAAATATATTCTAAATTCCCTTGGGATTTTTCTTTTTGCCTATGCATTATTTAGAAATAATTTCAATCCTCTGAAATATGTTGAGACTCATTTTATGAAGCAATATATGGTTATTTTGGTCAACGCGCTATGTATATTTGAAAAGAAACTTTATGCTGCAGTTACAGTATGAAGTGTCTATATCAATGTGTTGATAGTATTCAAAGTGTTGATAGTATTTTTCAGATCACTAATATCTTAACCATTTTTTAAAATCTATTTTTCTATTAATTGCTGAGAATAGTGTCAATGTGCATAATCCTCTAATTTTGTCACATTTCATTTCATGTACAAGTTTATACACACACATTTGAGATTGTTAGGTCTTCCTGATGAGCTAACCCTTTAATTATTACCGTTTTTGATGTTCTTTGGTCTTTCATGGATATCCAGGCTTCCTCTGGTGTCGTCCCCTTCAGCATTAAGAACTTACTTTAATGTTTCTAATAGCACAAATTTGTTAGTGACAAATTCTGTTAGCTTTATTTTGTACGAAAATTTCTTTATTTGCCTTTACTCTTAATGAATGTTTTCAGAGGATATAGGATAACTGTTTGGCTGTTTTTCCAGTATTTTGGAGTTTTTTTTTTGGTCTCCATATATTTTTATTGTGTTTTACATGAAGGTTTACAGAGCAAATTAGTTTCTTATTAAACAATTAATACACATATTGTTTCATGACATTGGTTGCCAACTCCAAGACATGTAAACACTCTCCCCTTTTTGACTTTGGGTTCCCAGTTACCCCATGCCCTGTCCCCTGCTGCCTTCTAGTCATTTCCCCAGGGTTGGTGTGCCCACTTAGTCTTGTTTTGTTTTATAGGTCTGTCTAAATTTTGGCTGAAAGGTGAACCTCAGAAGTGACTTCATTACTGAGCTAAAAGGTTGTCCGGGGGCCATACTCTCAGGGTTTCTCCAGTCTCTGTCAGACCAGTAAGTCTGGTCTTTTCTTGTGAGTTAGAATGTTTTTCTACATTTTTCTCCAGCTCTGTCTAAGACCTTCTATTGTGACCCCTGTGAGAGTAGTAAGTGGTGGTATCCAGACACCATCTAGTTGTGCTAGACTCAACCTGGTGGAGGTTATGGTAGTTGTGGTCCATTAGTCCTTTGGACTAATCTCTTTCACTTGTGTCTTTGGTTTTCTTCATTCTCCCTTGCTAAGATGAGGTGGGACCAGTGGAATATCTCAGATGACTGCTCACAAGCTTTTAAGACCTACACTACTCACCAAAGTAGGATGTAGAACATTTTCTTTATAAACTATGTTATGCCAAATGAACTAGATTTCCCCCAAGACCATAGTCCCCAGCCTGCAGTCCAGTAATTTGGTCCCTTAGGGAGTTTGGATGTGTCTATGAAGCTTCCATGACCTTGCCTTGGTCAAGTTGTGCTGGCTTCCCCAGTATTTTGTACTGTCTTACCCTTCATCAAAGTTACCACTTATCTATTGTCTAGTTAGTGTTTTTCCCTCTTCATTTCTCCCCTCCATTGTAACCATCAAAGATTGTTTCTCGTTGTATGTAAACCTTTTCATAAGTTTTTATAGTTGTGGTCTCATACAATATTTGTTCTTTTGTGATTGACTTATTTCACTCCGCATAATACCCTCCAGATTCATCCATGTTGTGAGAAGTTTCGCAGATTCATCATTGTTCTTTATAGTTGTGTAGTATTGCATTGTGTGTATGTACCATAGTTTGTTTATCCATTCATCTGTTGATGGGCATCTAGGTTGTTTCCATCATTTTGCTATTGTGATAATGCTGCAATGAATACAGCTGTATATATGTCTATTCATGTGACAGCTCTTATTTCTCTAGGATATATTCCTAGGAGTGCGATTACAGGATGGTATGATATTTTTATTTCTAGCTTTTTAAGGAAGGGCCATATCATTTTCCAAAATGATTGTACCATTTTCCTTTCCCATCAGCAGTGCATAAGCGTTCCAATCTACCCACAGCTGATCTCACATTTTCTGATAAGAAATTAACAGTCATTCAATTATTTGTTTTATTGTATGCAATTGGGTGTTTTGTCTGGTTACTTTTAATATTTTACTGTAATCTTTGATTTTTATCACTTTTACTATTTTGTGTATAATCATATTTTTCATATATATCCTGCTCAAGGTGCACCAACCTTCTTCAAGCAACAAATTTATGGGTTTCTGTAGCTTGAAAAAAATTGGCTTTTACATACTCAAATATATTTTATGCATATCTCTCCCTCCCCACCTTCTACTACTCCATTTAAATATATGTTATGATTTGTAATATATTTCCACAAGTTTCTTGAGGGTTAGAATTTTTAAAGATTCATATACTTTATTAGAGCAGTTTTAACTTTACAGAAAAATTGAGAAGAAAGTAAAGATACATTCCATATACCCCCTTTCCTCCTGCACACTTTCCTCTATTATTAACATTTTGCATTAGCGTGGTCCATTTACTACAATTGATGAAACAATATTGATACATTATTGTTTTAAAAAGTCCATAGTTTACTTTAGGATTCACTCTTTGTGTTGTACAGTTCTGTGGGTTTTGACAAATGTATAAAGTCATATGTATATATATATATATATATATATATATATGTATGTATATACCAAAACCTGTTGCCATTGAGTCCATTCTGACTCATTGCGACCCTACAGGATGGAGTAGAACTGCCCCATAGGTTTTTCCAAGGAGCACTTGGTGGATTCGAATTACCAACCTTTTGGTTAACAGGTGAACTCTTAACTACTATACCACCAGGGTTCCCACATGTGTATATAGATACATATATATATACGTATGTATGTATGTATGTAGAGAGAGAGACAGAGATAGTTCCTGGTGGTTTGAATCCACCTAGTAGCACTGCAGAAGAAAGGCCAAGTGATCTGGTTCCTTAAAGGTTACAGCAAAGAAAACCCTATGGATCAGTTCTACTATGTAGCACATGGGGTCACCATGAGTCGAAATTGATTCGATGACAACATTTTTTTTGGGGGGGGGTATATATATACATACAGTGGTTAAGAGCTCATCTGCTAACCCAAAGGTTAGCAGTTCAAATCCACCAGCAGCTCCTTGGACTACCTATGGGGCAGTACTACTCCATTCTATAGGGTCACTATGAGTTGGAGTTGACTCGACAGCAACGGGTTACCATTATATATACATACATACATATATATATATACATATATACGTACATATACATATACACGTATATATGTACATGTAACATATATATATATGTATACATATATATACACCCCCACGTGCCTGTCAGTTTGTCATACTGTGGGGGCTTGTGTGTTGCTGTGATGGTGAAGCTATGCCACCAGTATTCAAATACCAGCAGGGTCACCCATGGCAGACAGGTTTCAGTTGAGATTCCAGACTAAGACAGACTAGGAAGAAGGACCTGGTGGTCTACTTCTGAAAAAAGCTAGCCAGTGAAAGCCTTATGAATAGCAGTGGAATGTTGTCTGGTATAGTGTTGGAAGATGAGCCCCTCAGGTTGGAAGGCACTCAAAATATAACTGGGGCAAAGCTGCCTTCTCAAACTAGAGTCAACCTTAATGAAGTGGCTGGAGTCAAGCTTTCAGGATCTTCATTTGCTAATGTGGTACAACTCAAAATGAGAAAAAGACAACTGCAAACATCCATTAATAATCAGAACATGGATGAACAAAGTATAAATCTAGGAAAATTGGAGAGCATCAAAAATGAAATGGAACACATAAACATAAATATCCTAGGTATTAGTGAGCTGAAATGGACTGGTATTGGCCATTTTGAATCAGACAATCATATGGTCTAATATGCTGGGAATGACAAACTGAAGAGGAATGGAATCACGTTCATCGTCAAAAAGAACATTTGAAGATCTATCCTGAAGTACAATGCGGTGAGTGATAGAATAATATCCACACCCTTACAAGGAAGACCAGTTAATATGACTATTATTCAAATTTACACACCAACCACTAAGGCCAAAAATGAAGATATTGAAGATTTTTACCAACTTCTGCAGTCTGAAATTAATCAAACATGCAATCAAGATGCATTGATAATTATTGGTGGTTGGAATGTGAAAGTTGGAAACAAAGAAAAAGGATTGGTAGTTGGGAAATATGGTCTTGATGATAGAAACGATGCTGGAGATTGCATGATAAAATTTTCCAAATCCAACAACATTTTCATTGCAAATACCTTTTTCACCAACATAAACAGAGACTATACACGTGGACCTTGCTAGATGGAATACACAGGAAGTAAATAGACTACATCTGTGGAAAGATTCATAGAAAAGGTCAAAATCATCACTCAGAACAAGGAAAGGCCCTACTGTGAAACAGATTAACAATTGTTCATATGCAATTTCAAGTTGAAGTTGAAGAAAATTAGATCAAGTCTATAACAGCCAAAGTATGACCTTGAATATATCCCACCTGAATTTAGAGACCATCTCAAGAATAGATTTGACTCATTGAACACTAATGACCAAAGACCAGGGGAGTTGTGGAATGACATCAAGGACATCATACATGAAGAAAGCAAGAGGTCATTAAAAAGAGAGTAAAGAAAGAAAAGACCATAAAGGATGTCAGAAGAGACTCTGAAAGTTGCTCTCAAACTTAGAGTAGCTAAAGCAAATTAAGGAAATGATAAAGTAAAAGAGCTGAACAGAAGATTTCAAAGGGCGACACAAAGAAGACAAAATAAAGTATTATAATGAAATGTGCAAAGATCTGGAAATAGAAAACCAAACGGGAAGAACATGCCAAGCATTTCTCAAGCTGAAAGAACTGAAGAAAAAATTCAAGACTTGAGTTTCAATGTTGAAGGATTCTACAGATAAAATACGAAACCATGAAGGAAGCATCAAACGAAGATGGAAGGAATATACAGTCACAGTACCAAAAAGAATTGGTCAACATTCAACCATTTCAGATCAAAAACAGATGGCACTGAAGGAAGAGGTCTAAGCTGCACTTAAAGCATTGGCAGAAAAACAAGACTCCAGGAATTGAGGGGATACCAACTGAGATGTTTCAACAAACGAATTCAAAGCTAGAAGTGCTCACTCGCCTGTGCCAAGAAATTTGACAGCTACCTGCCCAACCAGCTGGAAGAGATCCATATTTGTACCCATTCCAAAGAAAGGTAATCCAACAGAATGCAGAAATTATAGAATATCATTAATATCACATACAAGTAAAATTTGGCTAAAGATTATTCAAAATACGTTGCAGAAGTATATCCACTGCGAACTGCCAGAAATTCAAGCTGGATTTAGAAGATGGTGTGGAACAAGGTATATCATTGCTGATATCAGATGAATCACGGCTGAAAACAGAGAATACCAGAAAGATGTTTACCTGTGTTTTATTGGCTATGCAAAGGCATTCGACTGTATGGATCATAACAAATTATGCATAATATTGTGAAGAATGGGTCTTCCAGAACACTTAATTGTGCTTATGAGGAACTTGTACTTAGATCAAGAGGCAGTTGTTAGAACAGAATAAGAGGATACTGCACGGTTTAAAATCAGGAAAGGGGTGTGTCAGGGTTGTATACTTTTACCATACCTATTCAGTCTGTATGCTGAGCAAATAGTCCAAGAAGCTGGACTATATAAAGAATAATGTGGCATCAGGATTGGAGGAAGTTTCATTAACAATCTGCAATACACAGATGACACAGGCTTGCTTGCTGAAAGTGAAGAGGACATGAAGCACTTACTGACGAAGATCAAAGATCACAGCCTTCAGTACAGGTTACACATCAACATAATAAAGCAAGAATCTTCTCAGCTGGACCAATAAGCAACATCATGAAAAAAGGAAAAAATACTGAAGTTGTCAAGGATTTCATTTTACATGGATTCACTATCAACATCCATGGAAGCAACAGTCAAGAAATAAAACGACGCATTGCACTGGGAAAATCTGCTGAAAAGATCTCTTTAAAGCGTTAAAAAGCAAAGATATCACTTTAAGGACTAAGGTATGCCTGACACAAGCCATGGTATTTTCAATCACCTTATATGCATGTGAAAGCTGGACAATGAATAAGGAAGATCAAAGAAGAATCGATGCCATTGAATTATGGTGTTGGCAAAGAATATTGGATATACCATGGACTGCCAGAAGTACAAATCTGTCTTGGAAGAAGCATAGCCAGAATGCTCCTTAGACAGAAGGATGGTGAGACTTCGTCTCACATACTTTGGGCATGTTATCAGGAGGGACCATTCCATGGAGAAGGACTTAATGCTTGGCAGAATAGAGGGTCAGCGAAAAAGAGGGAGACCCTCAATGAGATGGATTGACATAGTGGCTATAATAACAATGGGCTCGAATATGGCAATGATTGTGAGAATGGCACAGGTCCCGGCAGTGTTTCGTTCTGTACTACGTAGGGTCGCTATGAGTCAGAAGCGACTGGACTGCACCTAACAACAACAACACATATATACACAATGTTAGAATCTACAGATTAGTTTTACTGCATTAAAATTCCCTATATTTCACCTATTCACCACTCCCAGGACTCAATAACCACTAATAGTTTTACTATCTATATTGTTTTACCTTTTCCAGAATGTCATCTAGTTGGAATAATACAGTATGTATCCTATATACCTTTTCAGATTTTGAGACTGGTGTTTGTTACTTAGAAATATGCATTTAAGTTTTCTCCTTTTTTTTTTTTTTTTAATGGCTCTTTAGCTCATTTCTTTTTATCTCTGAGTAACATTCCATTTTATGGATGTACCACAGTTGGTTTATCCATTCACCTATTGAAATATATCTGGTTGCTTCTAAGATTTGGCAATTATGAATAAAGTTGTTATAAGAATTTGTTTTCAACTAATTTGGGTAAGTATCAAGGAGTGTAAATGCTGGATTGTGTAAGACTATGTTTAGCTTTGTAAAATGCTACCAGAATCTTTTCCAAAGTTGCTATACCATTTTTTATTTTTACCAGCAAACTATTCCTGTTGCTCCACATCCCCACCAACTTTTGGTGGTTTAGTGAAATACATAAGCTTTTTTTTATCTAATGAAGTGAACAGAGACTATAAAGTTAGAACGCACAACTCTGCTAACTTATCTATTTTTAATGCCTTTGAAGTTTCATTATTATCTTTTCTAATTTTGACATTTGCCTCTAAAGTTATTTATGCCATGTTTGGATAAAGAACTATGCTTGAATATTGGAGAACAAGAGCTCTGTCACTTATTAGTTATAAAATGATCTTGGGTGAATAAATTAGAGTTTGTAAATCTTAGTTTAATCATCTGTGAAATGAGGAGCTACATCTGAGTACGTATTTGGGGCTTCAGTTAAGAGTGTAACTAAATGAGTCCACATTTCTCTAGTTCTCCAGTTTTACATATTGTGATTAAAGATCAAGTTAGACTTATATTTTACATATACACCCACACATACTTATAATACATACAGATAATTTATATTGAATTTTATTTTGATTTGAATATTATATATAAAATATGAGAAAATTATTTTTTATTTTGACCATTTACATAGCTAGTGAAATGAAGCGTTCATTCCACTAAAGCACAAGTTGTATTTTATGTATTCTGGTGATTTATTTATTTTTGTTTATGAATTTTAAGGTGTATATTGTTAAATATGAAATGAAAAAACCAATCTATTAATAACCTACAATAATTATAAAAACAAGTTTTTAAAATATAGTTTATTGAATTTTTATCATTAGTATAATCATTACAATACCTACTAATATAAATTTCCTCGTGTTCTATACAAAAATGACACGAAGTAGAAGTTTGAATAATAAGTCACTAGTTAATTTTTTAAAAGAGCCCTGGACATGCAGTGGTTAAGCACTCAGCTGCTAACCAAAAGACTGAGGTTCAAACCCACCAGCTGCTCTGAGGGAGAAATATGTAGCAGTACGCTTCTGTAAAGATTTACAGCCTTGGAAATCCTATGGGGCAGTTCTATTCTGTCGTATAGGATCATTATGAGTCGGAATCAACTTGTTAACAATGGAAAAAAAAAGTTAAGTTTTTTATTTCTAGCATAACAGATATATTCCCAGTACATTTTTTATTTTTTTCCACACAAAAAGAAATAATTTTTTTATTGTTGTAATTAAATGAAGTTTACATTTCAATTTAGTCTCCCATACAGAATTTTTTTTTTTTTTACATACATTGTTATGAGACCCCGACCGCTCACCCCATTCTGAGATAGCACACTCCTCCCTTCCGCCCCTGATTCCCCATGAACATTCTACCAGCTCCTAACTTTCTCTGCCTTCCCATCTCACCTCTGGACAGAAGCTGCCCCTTTGGTCTCTTGTATCTACTTGTCTAAGAGGCACATTCTTCACAAGTATCACTTTATGTCCCACAGTCCAGTCTAATCCCTGTCTGAAGAGGTGGCCGCAGAAATTGTTTTAGTTCTGGGTAGATAGAGAGTCCAGGGGCCATGCTTTCTGGGGCACCTCCAGTCTCAGTCAGACCATTAAGTCTGGTCTTCTTACTAGAATTTAAATTCTGCATCTCATCGTTCTACTGCTCCATCAGGTACCGTCTGCTGTGTTCCCTGTCAGGACATTCATTGGTTGTAGCCAAGCACCATCTAGTTCTTCTGGTCTGAGGCTGATGAAGTCTCTGGTTTATGTGGCTCATTCTGTCTCTTGGGCTAATACTTTCCTTGTGTCTTTCGCGTTCTCCATTCTCCTTTACTCCAAGTGGTTGGGACAAATTGATGCATCTTAGACGGCCGCTTGCAAGCTTTTAAGACCCCAGACGCCACTCACCAAAGTAGGATGCAGAACATTTTCTTAATAAGCTTTGTTATGCCAATTGACATAGATGTCCCCTGAAAGCATGGTCCCCAGACCCCGCATCCCTGCTACTCTGTCTTTCAAAGTATTTGACTGTATTGAAGAAACTTCTTAGCTTTGGTTTAGTCCAGTTGTGCTGGCTTCCCCTGTATTGTGTGCTGTTCTTCCCTTCACCTAAGATGATTCTTATCTACTATCTAGTTAGTGAATAGCCCTCACCCTCCCTCCCCACCCCCGTAACCATCAAAGAATGTTTTCTTCTGTGTTTAAACGTTTTCTTGAGTTCTTATAATAGTGGTCTTACACAGTATTTGTCCTTCTGTGACTGACTAAATTCACTCAGCATAATAAGTTCCAGCTTCCACCATGTTATACAATGTTTCACAGCTTCATCATCGTTCTTTATCATTGTGTAATATTCCACTGTGTGGATATACCATAGTTTGTTTATCCATTCGTCCACTGGTGGACACTTAGGTTGCTACCATCTTTTTGCTATTGTGAACAGTGCTGCAATGAATGCGATGAACATGGGTGTGCATATATCTATTCGTATGATGGCTCTTGTTTCTCTAGGATATATTCCAAGGAGAAGGATAGCTGGATCATATGGTACTTCTATTTCTATCTTTTTAAGGAAGCACCAAATTGACTTCCAAAGTGGTTGTACCATTTTACATTCCCACCAACAGTGTATAAGTGTTCCAGTCTCTCCACATCCTCTCCAGCATTTCTTATTTTGTGTTTTTTGGATTAATGCTAGCCTTGTTGGGGTGAGATGATATCTCATTGTAGTTTTGATCTGCATTTCTCTAATGGCTAATGATGTGAGCATTTCTTCATGTGTCTGTTAGCTGCCTAAATATCTTCTTTGATGAAGTGCCTGTTCATATCCTTTGCCCATTTTTTAATTGGGTTATTTGTCCTTTTGCTGCTGAGGATTTGGATTATCTTGTAGATATTAGAGATTAAACACTGATCAGATTTGTGGTAGCCAAAAATTTTTTCCCAGTCTGTGGGTTGTCTTTTTACTCTTTTGGTGAAGTCTTTGGATGAGCATAAGTGTTTGATTTTTAGGAGCTCCCGTTTATCTAGTCTGTCTTCTGGTGCTTGTGCATTGTTACTTATGGTTCGTATTTGTTTATGTCATGTATTAGGGCTCCTAGCGTTGTCCCTATTTTTTATTCCATGATCTTTATTGTTTTTGATTTTGTATTTAAGTCTTTGATCCATTTTGAGTTAGTTTTTGTACATGGTGTGAGATATGGGTCTTGTTTCAGTTTTTTGCATATAGATACCCAATTACGCCAGTAACATTTGTTAAAAAGACTGTCTTTTCCCCAGTTAATGGACTTGGGCCTTTGTCAAATATTAGCTGCTCATAGGTGGATGAGTTTATATCTGAATTCTCAACTCTGTTCCATTGGTCTATGTATCTGTTGATGTACAAGTACCAGGCTGTCTTGACTACCTTGGCAGTATAATAGGTCCTAAAATCAGGTAGTGTAAGGCCTCCCACTTTGTTCTTCTTCTAGAGTAGTGCTTTATTTATTCAAGGCCTCTTCCCTTTCCATATGAAGTTGGTGATTTGTTTCTCCATCTCATTAAAAAACGCTGCTGGAAATTGGATCGGGATTGCATTGTATCTGTAGATTGCTTTGGGTAGAATTGACAGTTTCACTATGTTGAGTCTACCTATCTATGAGAAAGGTATATTTTTCCACTTATGCAGGTCTCTTTTAGTTTCTTGCAGTAGTGTCTTGTAGTTTTCATTGTATAGGTCTTTTACATCTCTGGTTAGATTTATTCCTAAGTATTTTATCTTCTTGGGGGCTATTGTAAATGGTATTGATTTGGTGATTTCCTTTTCAAGGTTCTCTTTGTTGGTGTGAAGGAATCCAGTTGATTTTTGTATGTTTGTCTTGTATCCTGAAACTTTGCTGAAATCTTCTATTAGTTTCAGTAATTTTCTTGTGGAATCTTTGGGGTTTTCTGTGTATAAGATCATATCATCTGCAAATAGAGATACTTTGACTTCTTCCCTACTGTTTGGATGTCCTTTATTTCTTTTTCTAGCCTAACTGCTCTGTCTAGGACCTCCAGCACAATGTTGAGTAAGAGTGGTGATAAAGGGCATCCTTGTCTGGTTCCTGTTCTCAAGGGGAATGCTTTCAAAGTCTCTCCATTCAGGATGATGTTTGCTATTGGTTTTGTATAAATGCCCTTAATTATATTGAGGAATTTCCCTTCTATTCCTATTTAGTTGAGAGTTTTTATCATGAATTGGTGTTGGACTTTGTTGAATGCCTTTTCTGCATCAATTGATAAGATCATGTGGTTCTTGTCTTTTGTTGTATTTATGTGATGGATGACATTGATTGTTTTTCTAATGTTGAACCATCCCTGAATACCTGGTATAAATCCCACTTGGTCATGGTGAACTGTTTTTTTGATATGTTGCTGAATTCTATTGGCTAAAATTTTGTTGAGGATTTTTCCATCAATGTTCATGAGGGATATCGGTCTGTAAGTTTCTTTTCTTGTGGTGTCTTTACCTGGTTTTGGTATCAGGGTTATGCTGGCTTCATAGAATGAGTTTGGGGGTATTCCATCCTTTTCTATGCTCTGAAATACCTTTAGTAGCAGTGGTGTTATCTCTTCTCTGAAAGTTTGTAGAATTCTCCAGTGAAGCCATCTGGGCCGGGGCTTTTTTTGTTGGCAGTTTTTTAATAACCTTTTCAATCTCTTCCTTTGTTATGGGTTTATTTAGTTGTTCTACCTCTGTTTGTGTTAATTTAGGTGGGTAGTGAGTTTCTAGAAATTTGTCCATTTCCTCTAGGTTTTCAAATTTGTCAGAGTACAATTTTTCATAGTAATCTGTTATGATTCTTTTAATTTCAGTTGGGTCTGTTGTGATATCACCCATCTCATTTCTTATATGGGTTATCTGCTTCCTCACCAGTTTTTCTTTTGTCAGTTTGGCCAATGGTTTATCAATTTTGTTGATCTTTTCAAAGAACAAGCTTTTGGACTTGTTAACTCTTTCAATTGTTTTTCTATTCTCTATTTCATTAAATTCTGCTCTAATTTTTATTATTTCCTTCCTTCTGGCACCTGTAGGCTTCTTTTGCTGCTCTCTTTCTACTTGTTCCAGTTGTAGGGTTAATGTTTTGATTATGAGCCTTTATTCTTTTTGAATGTGTGCATTTATTGCTATAAACTCACCTCTGAGCACTGCTTTTGCTGTGTCCCAAAGATTCTGGTAGGATGTGTTTTCATTCTCATTTGATTCTATGAATTTCTTTATTCTATCATTAATTTCTTCTATAACCCAGTAGTTGTTGAGCAAGGTGTTGCTCAGTTTCCATGTGTTTGATTTTTTTTCCTTACTTTTTGTGTTGTTGATTTCCACTTTTTGGCTTTATGGTCATAAAAGATGCTTTGTAATATTTCGATGTTTTGGATTTTGTTAAGGCTTACTTTATGGCCTAATATGTGGCCTATTCTGGAAAATGTTTCATGTGCGTTGGAAAAGAAAGTATACTTGGCTGCTATTGGGTGCAGTGTTCAGTATATGTCTATGAGATCAAGTTGGTTGATTGTAGCATTTAGCTCTTCCGTGTTTTTGTTGAGCTACTTTCTGGATGTTCTGTCCTTCACCGAAAGTGACATGTTGAAGTCTCCTACTACTATTGTGGAGCTGTCTATCTCTCTCTTCAGAGCTGTTAGAGTTTGTTTTATGTATTTTGGAGCCCTTTCGTTGGGTGCGTAAATATAGTTATGTCTGCTTGGTTTATTGACCCTTTAATCATTATATAGTGCCCTTCCTTATCTTTTGTTGTGGATATGACTTTAAAGACTATTTTGTCAGAGATTAATATTGCCACTCCTTCTCTTTTTTGAGTGTTGTTTGCTTGATATATTTTTTTGCATCCTTTGAGTTTTAGCCTGTTTGCGTCTTTAAGTCCAAGGTGCATCTCTTGTGGGTAGCATATAGATGGATCATGCTTTTTTATCCAGTCTGCCACTCTCTGTCTTTTTATCGGTGCATTAAGTCTGTTTACATTCAGTGTAATTATTGGTAGATGAGTTTAGCGCTGTCATCCTGATCTCTCTTTTTGTGTGTTGTTCACAGTTTCTTTGTTCTCCTCAATTTGCTGTGCTGAGTCATTTTTTTTGTTTTTTTTTTCATCATTTTCTTTGTTGTAGATTTTGTATTTGCTGGGTCTTTATGTGTTTCTACTTTTTTATTTTGATTTGTAAGATTGTTAGATTCCTTTGTGATTATCTTAATATTTACCCCTAATTTTCTGAATTTATACTGGTCTTTTATTACTTTACATGGCCTTAACTTCCCCTCCATATAGAAAATCAATGTCTCTATTTTTTAAGTCCTTTTTTTTTTTTTAATATTATCCTTTTTTTTTTGACATATTGATATCTGTTTCCCTATTTTCAATGTTTAGCTTTGATGTATTTTCAGTTTCCGTATCTGAGTCAATATCTTGTTGCTCTGTCATGTGTTCTAGTCTTGCGTTTTTAGCTGGTGTTATTGATTATCTAACCATAGGACTCCCTTTAGTATTTTTTGTAATTTTGGTTTCATTTTTGCAAATTCCCTAAACTTCTGTTTATCTGGAAATGCCCTAATTTCACCATCATATTTAAGAGAGAGTTTTACTGGATATATAATTCTTGGCTGACAGTTATTTTCCTTCATGGCTTTAAACATGTCATCCCTTTGCCTTCTAACCTGCTTGGTTTCTGCTGAGTAGTCCGAACTTATTTTAATTAACTCTCCTTTGTAGATGACTTTTCTTTTATCCCTAGCTGCTCTTAAAATTCTCTCTTTATCTTTGGTTTTGGTAAGTATGATTATAATTTGTCTTGGTGACTTTCTTTTGGGATCTACCTTATGTGGGGTTTGATGCGCATCTTGGACAGATCTTCTCATCTTTCATGATATCAGGGAAGTTTTCTGTCAACAAATCTTCCACAATTTTCTCTGTATTTTCTGTTATCCCCCCTGTTTTGGTACTCCAATCACTCATAGGTCATTTCTCTTGATAGAGTCCCACTTGACTCTTAGAGTGTCTTCATTCTTTTTAATTCTTTTATCTTATTTTTCCTCAAATAAGTTGGCGTCAAGAGCTTTATCTTCAGTGTCACTAATTCTAACTTCTGTTGCCTCAGTTCTGCTCCTGTGACTTTCTATTGAGTTGTCTAATTCTGAAATTTTATTGTTAATCTTCTGGATTTCTGATTGCAGTCTCTCTAAGGATTCTTGCAGCCTATTAAATTTGTCATTATGTTCTTGAATAACTTTTTTACGTTCCTCTACTACTGTGTCTGTATGTTGTCTGGCTGTTTCTGCATTCTGTAGAATTTCCTTTCTAATTTCTAGAAGAGTTATGTATATTAATCCTTTGTATTCTGCCTCTGGTAATTCTAAGAAGTTCTCTTCCTCCAGAGAATTTACTGATTCTTTATTTTGGGAGCTTGTTGAAGCCATCATGGACTGCCTCTTTATGTGACTTGATACTGACTGTTTTCTCCAAGCCATCAATAATTTATTATAATTTTATTTTGTATTTGCTTAGTGAGACCTAGCTTCTTATTTTGTTTTGTTTTGTTATGCCCAGATATGCTGCTCGTGTGCAGTAGTTTGATTTTCGACTCCTTTGGATCTCTAACGTCCTGTCACCAGGTAGTTCTGTAACTAAGTATGTGCACACAGGAGTCTGTTAAATTTTCCTGTATGGGTTCAGCTTGGCTGTTCAGGCAGTCGGTCACCAAGTGTGTGATGAAGGCTCTCACCCCCAGTCCTAGAGAGGCATGGGTGATTGGTGCAGGCACTGGACTCTGTCTGTGGTAGGGGATCATGTGCTGAGCCAGGCAGGGGGCTGACGGCTGCCCCTGAGAATCTGAAAGGAAAGTGTGTCCCTATTCTCTAGGGTGAGTATGTAGGTGAGTTTTGCAACTAGACTACGAGCACCCCACTCTGTTGGCTGTAAAGACTCGAGGGCACCACTTTTTCGTGGACTCCTGTAGCAGGTGACTAGGCACTTTAGGTACTACCACCAGTCCTCAAGCCCCTTCTGCAGATGGATAAAAGTGCCTACTTAAGGGTCAAGGCTTTTTCGAGGGTCACAAATCTACCAGTTCACAGCTGAAGCAGTTGAAGTTAAACTTCAGATGTTTGCCCTGTTCTACGTGGCAGTGAGGACTAATGCTGCTGAGATGGGTCCCCACAAGTCTATACAGGGATGTAAGGCACTCAGAGTCCGCAGACCCCTGATACCTGTGCCTAGCAAAGGAGTTGTGCTGACCCTGTGTTCCTGGCTTAGGGGAGCCAGTAGTTTATTTGTTCCCTCTCTAAGGCCAGGAGAATGGGTCAAGGCTCCTTTTGGGTTCTACTTCCGTCCCAGCAGACTCCAGGTGCAGAGAGCAGAGTGAGGAGGTAAAAACCAGAGAGGTTTTTCCCAAATGGTTTTTTTTTTTTTTTAATCCCCGTGAAAGGGTGCATGCATGTACTTATCTTAGCCTCTTGGGAGCTGCTTTTCACTGGTTAGGAGTATCCCATCAGAATCTCTGCTACTGGGTCTGTCTTGATGTGGAAACTGCTACCACAGCACATGCACAGCGCAGCTGTTTGCCTGCTTTACGGCAGACCAGCGTGGCTGCAGTGCTGCAGTTTCACTGCCGCGGCTCTGGCCCTCTTCACTTCTTCCAAACGGTCTCCCTCTCCTGTATCACTCAAATGGATTTCTCAACTTTGCCTTGTTCAGGGCTCCTAGATATTCATATAGAATCAAATCACTTGTTTTTCCAGGTCTTTGTTGTAAGCGGGATATAGGAAGCGTCTAACTACTCCGCCATGTTGACCACACCTCCTCCCTAATACATTTTTTAATGATGTAGTTTTTAGCTTTCTATCGTCAAGTCACTGGTAAATAAAGCTGACAATTGGCAAAGGCAGCTGTCAAAACCAACAGCTTTTTTTGTGGGTTTTCTTCAGAGTGAGTTATATTAGTTTTAGGTGTGATTTTGTGAACTCATCACTTTTTGTGGATTTTTTATCTATTCTACAGGCAAGGAAGAAAAAATGGAATTGAAGGCTCCAAAGGTCTCCAAAATCACTGTTACCTTTCAAGAAAAGTACGAGAAGCTGAACTATTTGGTGTTTATAAAACTATAAGTTAGCAGAGCTTGAACATCAATATCTCAAAATTTCCGTTCAAAGTCAAACTGAATGATTTTACGTCATATTAGTCAACATTGTTGCAAGTCCTCTAAAATATATAGGGCCATAAAGGATGTCAAATGAGATACAGGAGAAAAACATATAGTCTGAAAAAGAAAAAAATTCTTAGAAGACACAGAGCCAACACACAGCCTCACATTAATATATATCCCACTTTTCCTCTATTTCTAGGGTTTCTTTTTTTTTGCTTTATCTAGTGGTAATTCATGTAGCCCCTGTTGTAAATTAAAACTTTTTTGATATGAAAGATGAAATTGACTCATGATAAATAGCCATTAATGTGCCATGTTTCTCAGATGATTTACTAATACAGTTCTTGCAAACTGCTGATAAGAATAGTCATGCATTTTATATATGAATATAAAATTTTCATGTTACACAAAAGTCACCTAGGAGAGTTCTGAGGAATTTCAAAAAACTAAAGAAATTTCACAACATTAGGACCATAATTTTCATGAAGATTTGTGTGTAACAAGCTTTTGCCTTAATAGTTATGAATTGAATTTTAATCTCAGACTGCCTGAGTTTAAATTTTGGCTTCAACTCCTTGACCTTATAAAAGACTCATAACCATTTTAAGCCTCAGTAAATAAAATTAAAAATTAGGCCATATCTTGTAACTTTGTTGTGAAGTAAAAGAGAATAATACAGTGTTGGTATAATACCTGGCATAATTTAAGGGTTAAAAATGTTAATTTTTCCTGCTATTTTTACTCTTACTTTGTTATGTTGTTGTAATGTGCAACATATTATTCAGCAATTATATCAGTAATTATAGATATTTTTTACATCGCCTCTATTATTAAGTAAATTATGGTTGTAATTTTTAAAGAAGAATGAACCTTACATTTGACCTATTTTGATCTACTGAGATCACAAGTGAAAACTAGAAGGAAAATGTTTCCAAAATGTTCAGGAAATAACTTGATTAAAACAATTTCCCAGTAAGTTTGTGATTTAATGCTCTATTGAAACATTCTTAAATTGATATATTTATGATGTGTCAATAATATTAAAAAATCCACAAAGGGATATTTTAAGGGTGATAGAATTACTTCTACTAATTTGATTGAAAAATCTTGAACTATTGAATTAAATCTCAAGTATGTTTACTAATGAGATACAGCAGTAGCTGTTAGGAAGGGAAGAATTGTGGTTCTAATCTTAACAGGAAGAAAGCTAATTGAACACAGGCTAGAATGATGTCCCCAAAGCCAGCTGGTGTAAGGAATACTTATGGGCAGTTTAGTCATGATGTAGTCTACTGATTGTGAAGCCAGCAGAGCTCAGGAAAGCATTTTGAAATCCATTGGGATAACTTCAGGTGTGCAAAGTCATTCTGGTTCAGTTCTTTAAACATAAGTGTAAGGTGGGGGGGAAGAACAAGAATTGTTCTTTCTAATTTTGTGTAAAAATTTAAATGTTCATAGCACAGCACCCAAAGAAGATTAACTGTAAGTTTACATGCCATATTTACTGTATATTTTATTACACTTTGTTTATGTTTATTGAGGCAGTTTTATGTATTCACTCTAAGCACTGCAGTGGGTCTATAATGAGTGTCAACCTTCTTTTTCAAAGGTGCTCAAGATGGTCTATCCAGGTAAATTGAAAATCCTTTAAAACTAGAAGACAGCACAGAGCAGAGATGCCATGGTGAATTATAAAACATGAACTTCAAAGGGAGGTAGAAGAGTGATCCTTACATCTGGCCTATTTTCATCTACTGAGATCACAAATGAAACCCAAAGGGAATGTATGCTTTGCAACATATAAAGGTAGGGCTTTGGTGTACCATAGGCCCCAGCCCCCTGACGGAACAAGTTATATCTTAAATTGTCCTTTACTTTGACATTGCAAAGTGAAAGGTATGGGGATATTAAACATTGATTGTAGTGGATGCACTTGATTGGATCTATCATAGGATAGATTGCTATTTTAGAATCTCTGATTAGATTGTCCAGGAGAATTGTTTTCTAGCTTTGGCATTGCAATGGAAAAAACAGACAAAAAGTTTTCATGAACTTTTATTCTCCTTTACAGGATTTTGTTTGTGTGTTTGCTGGTTTTCCAACTATGTATGATTATCTTTGTATTGGATTCCCCTGGAAATTTATATGTGTTTTCAATATACTTAATTAGCTATTATTTTAGTCTAAGAAGTATTTCCAATTTTTGCTTCTGTTCTAGTCACTGTGCCCCTTCCACCCCCTTGCTGGAGTGCCACATCTATGTATTTTTACTTTCTTGCTAATTGAATTCCTCCTCTCAGTATATAATAGGAAGGCAGGATGATGTGCATGATTACTTTTACATCCTTTTCACTATGATTCAACCCCCCTACATCCTTCTTTGACACATTATCCAGTTACATTATTAGAGCAAATAAAATTCTAGAGTTAATCAATATAATATTTCCTTTGCATACTCTCTCAACTCCCTCCCTCTTTCTGCATGAGTTTTACTCTTCAAATCTTTACCTACTCAATTAATACACTAGGCTATTCTGACACTTTTCATTTTAAATTTGTAACTATTAATTTAAATGAGACCTGAAAACTCCAAGATTCAGATGATTGCAAGCAAAATGATACAAATTATAATAACAGTAATTATGACATTATTAGTGTGCATTCTAACATACCACCAACTCATCTATCAGTTTATCATACTGTTGTGGCTTGGGTGTTGCTGTGATGTTGGAAGCTATGTCACTGGTATTTCACATACTAGCAGAGTCATCCATGGTAGGCAGGTTTCAGTGGAGCTTCCAGATTTAGACACACTAGGAAGAAAGGCCTGGCAATCTACTTTCAAAAAATAGCCTATGAAAACCTTATGGATCACAACAGAACATCGTCTGACTAGCTTGCTTTCGGCACATCATCAAGAAGGATCAATTACTGGATGACGACATCCTATTTGGTGAAGTGTAGGGCCAGTGAAGGAAAGAGAGTCCCTCTATGAGATGGATTGGCATAATCACCACAATGATCAACTCCAGCATGTCGGTGATTATGAGGTTGATGCAGGACTGGGCAAGATATCATTCTGTTCTTCTCAAGATATTCAAGAGTCAAAGCTGACTCAAGGGAATCTCCATGTCTATCAATCTATCTATATCTATCTATTGTTAATAGGGGAGAATTATTTCTTCTCTTGTACTGGCATCTATTGTTTCACTTTTTTTGAAATGTAATTTTTAAAAAAAATAAGCAAACATTTTTGTGTCATCTCCATATCACAGGTTGTTAATAAGTCTTCCTGCAATCCTAATGCCACATTCTTCATATAGTCCAGCTTTTTCGATTACTTGCTAAGTATACAGGTTGAATAAGTGTGGTGAAAGGATACAACCCTGATGCACACCTTTCCTGACTTTAAACCACGCAGTAGCCCCTTGTTCTGTTCGAATGACTGCCTCTTGTTCTGTGTACAGGTTCCTCATCAGCACAATCAAGTGTTCTGGAATTTCCATTCTTCACAATATTATCTATAATTTGTTATGATCCACACGGTAGAATGCCTTTGCATAGTTCGTAAAACTCAGATAAACATCTTTCTGGTATTATCTGCTTTCAGCCAGGATCCATCTGACATCAGCAATGATATACCTCATTCCATGTCCTCTTCTTAATCCAGCTTGACTTTGTGGCAGTTCCCTGTTGATGTACTGCTACAACCCAGCAGATAACACAAACTTGCTTGCTGAAAACAAAGAGGACTTGGTGCACTTACTAATAAAGATCAAAGACTACATCCTTCAGCATGGATTACACCTCAGCATAAAGAAAACAAAAATCTTCACTACTGAACCAATACGCAACATCATGATAAATGGAGAAAATATTGAGGTCAAGGATTTCATTTTACTGGATTCACAGTCAATGTCCGTGGAAGCAGCAGTGAAGAAATCAAACAATATATTGTATTGGGAAAATCTTCCGCAAAAGACATGTTTAAAATGTTGAAAAGCAAATACGTTACTTTGAGGACCAATGTGTGCCTGATCCAAGCCATGGTATTTTCATTTGCCTCAAGCACATGCATAAGCTGGACAATGAATAAAGAAGACTGAAGAAGAATTAATGCCTTTGAATTATGATGTTGGTGAAGAATATTGAATATACCACGGACTGCCAGAAGAATGAACAAATCTATCTTGGAAGAAGTACAGCCAGAATGCTCCTTTGAAGCAAGGATGGCGAGACTTCATCTCACATACTTTGGACATGTTATCTGGTGGGACTAGTCCCTGGAGAAGGACATCATGCTTGGTAAAGTAGATGGTCATCAAAAAAAAAGGAAGACCCTCAACAAGATGGATTGATACAGTGGCTGCAACAATAGGCTGAAACATAGCAACAATTGTGAGGATGGCACAGGACCAGGCAGTGTTTCATTCTGTTGTACATGAGGTCACTATGATTCAGAATGACTGGATGGCAGCTAACAACAACAGCAACAAACATTCATGAATTGTAGATATTCACCTTGAAAGTGTTTTAGGATATTTCTCATAACTGTATAATATTAAATTATGATTTACAATCAAATAAAGACAGAGTTACAGTTGTTAACAGCAAATGGTTTCTGCCACCCAAGGATCTATACCAACAGTAGGTGAACCATATTTGAGATCAACTTTGGTCAAGTTAGTAACACAATGAAGATTCTTACATTTCTAGAGACAGGTGATGATACCCTCTGGCAAGTTTGTCACCAGTTATTATGATAGCAAACGGAATTGCTTCCCAAAGAAATTATTCATATGTTTTAACTGCGAAGTGTAACAAGTGACACACTCAAAATGGTAACTGACCATCAGTGAAGTGCAGAGGAAACTATTCATATTATCTCACTTTATTGTGTGTTTAAGTTTCATGATAAAAAAATCTATAATTATTAACATCAGACACAAAAGAGTATATAGGAAGAGAATCTGAAAAAAAATTGTAATTACTACAATTTAAATGTCTAAGGAAAGCATTTTTCTATGGTAAAGTTCAACGTACATTTTAACATGGATGCAACAGAAAAAAGCCATAGTTTTCTAGTAGTTAACAGTTTGGCATGGATTTTGAAATAAATAATGGACATACACATTGCTAAAATTATTACTTTTAATACACTTTAATGATGTCTACCAAATTTACACACCAACCACGAATGCCAAAGATTAAAACACTGAAGATTTTTACAACTAGATACAGTCTGAAATTGATCGAATGTGCAGTCAATAAGCATGGATGATTACTGGTGATTGGAATGAGAAACTGAAAACAAAGAAGAAGGATTATTAGTTGGAAAATATAGTCTTCGCTGTAGACATGATGCCTGAGATTGCATGATAGAATTCTGCAAGACTAATGGATTATTTTTCTGATGTACTTTTTTTTCATCAACTTAGTCTATGATTATACACAAGAACCTCACCTGGTGGATTACACAGGAATCAAATCAACTACATCTGTGGAAAGAGATGATGATGAAGCTCAATATTATCAGTCAAGACAAAGCCAAGGGTTGACTATAGAACAAACCATCAATTGCTTATGTGCAAGTTCAAGTTGAAGGTGAAGAAAATCAAAGCAAGTCCATGAGAGCCAAAGTAAAACATTGAATACATCCCACCAGAATTTAGATACCATCTCAAGAATAGATCTGATGTGCTGAACACTAATGACCAAAGACCAGAAAATATGGAGGAAGAGATCCAGGATATCATACGTGAATAAAGTGAAAGATCATGAAAAAGACAGGGAGAAAGGAAAAGACTAAAATGGATGTCAGAAGAGATTCTGAATATTACTCTTAAGCACAAATTAGCAAAGGTGAATGGAAGGCATAATGAAGTAAAATAGCTGAACATAAGATTTCAAAGTGTGGCTTAAAAAGACAAAGTAAGGTATTACGATCAAATGTGCAAAGACATGGAGTTACACAACCAAAATGAAAAAATACATTCAGCATTTCTCAACTGAAAGAACTTAAAAGAAAACTGGATCCTCGTGTTGCATTACTGGAGGATTCTATGGGCAAAAAAATTGAATGATGCATGAAACATCAAAAGAAGGCAGAAGGAATACCCAGAGTTACTGTACAGAAAAGTATTGGATAATGTTCAACCATTTCAGAATGTATCATATGATCAAGAACCAGTGGTACTGAAAGAAGAAGTTAAAACTGTATTGAAGGCATTGGCAAAAAAAAAAAAAAAAAAAAAATTCCAGAAATTGACAGAATACCAATTGAGATGCTTCAAAAAATGAATGCTACAGTGGAAATGCTTACTTGTCTATGTAAAGAAGTTTGGAAGACAGTTAACTGGTCAATTGACTGGAAAATATCCCTATTCATGCCTATTCCAAAGGAAGATGATAAAATTAAATGTGAATATTATCAAATAGTATCATTAATATCAAACAAAATCACTAACTGAAATGTTGGTAGTTCAAGTCCACCCAGAGACACCTCCAAAGACAGGCCTGATAAACTGGTTCCAAAATGTAACAGCCCTGAAAACTTTAGTGAGAAGTACTACTCTGCACATATTGGGTCACCATGAGTTGGAATAGACTCAACTGCAAATAACAGCAGCAAAATTTTGTGGAAGATAATTAAAAAATGACTGCAGCCATACATCAACAGGGAATTGCCAGAATTAAAGCTGAATTCATAAGGGGATACAGAACAAGGAATATCATTGTTGATGTCAGATACATTTTGGCTAAAAGTAAAGAATACCAGAAAAATATTTACCTATATTTTATCAACTCCATGAAAGCATTTGACTATGTGAAGCATAACAAATTATGGAAAAAATTATGAAGAATAAGAATTCTAGAACACTTAATTGTGCTCAGGGATCAAAAAGCAGTCATTCAAAGAGAACAAGGAGATACTGCATGGTTTTATAACTGGAAAAGGTGTGTGACTGGGTAGTATCCTTCCACTTATTCAATTAGTCTACTGAACAAATAATCTGAAAAGATGGAGTATATGAAGAACATGGCATTAGGATTGGAAGAAGACTGTGAAAGTTAAGATTGTGTGTCAACTTGGCTGGGCCATGATTCTCAGTGTTTATATGTGATCACTCCCATGATAGAATCTGCTGTGAGTAGCTAATCAGCTGAAAGAGAATTTCCTTGGGGGTGTGGTCTGCATCCGAATGCAAGCAGACATTCTGACTTTTTGCTTGCTCTGGGTCCTGCGGCTGCCTCCTGTTCATCTGACCTCTGGTTCTTGGGACTTGAGCTATCAACTTATCTGCTGATCTTGGGATTCGTCAGTCTTCACAGACTTTGAGCAGGAGCCCTGCTGTCTGACCCGCCAATCTTGAGTTCACCAGCCACCGAAGCTACATGAATCGAGAGAAGCCTCTATCCTGATACACGGTCTTGGAATGTTCCAGCCTCTACAATCATTTGAGCCATTTCCTTGATATAAATCTCTCTCTATATATATTTATACACTTTACTGGTTTTGCTTTTCTAGACAACCCACCCTAAGACATTTGGTACTGAGGGTGGTTCTAGAGAAACAAAATTGTAAGGATGAGTTTTCGAAATTGGTTCTCAAATCTAGTTAGTCTTAAAGATGTTGCTGATTCTGCTTCCAGCAGTAAAGAGGGCACTGCTAATGCATGATGTGAGGTGGTGATGCAAATATGCAAAATATCACCACCAGTAGATCAATTATTGGTGAAAGGCGAGGTTCAGGGTGAACACATGTGTGACATCTTTTTACAGTTCTGTCAGAATGAGAAGTATAAGGACGCTGGTTGGTTGGTCCTACTTTCACTGGACAAACTGGTGAAAGAAAGAGACACACTCAGGGCTTCAGAGTCAAAGTTCAAGTGCTTCATAAATGACCCCAAGACTTCCACTTGTGCTTTCAAAGACAGCCTTATCTCTTGTAGGAATAGAGCTGAAATTGCTGAAAACCAAATTCAGGGTCTTATTGTAAGAATGGCTGAATTATGCCAACTCAATTGCCAACCTTGAGAGGGCAGTGATTGAGAAGAAATGTGATCCTGAAACTTGGGATGGGACATATAGGCAGATAATCAGGAAGCTGGGTACACTGAGCCCCTAAATTCCATTGAATCACTTCTGCCAGCAGAACCAGTCCCATCTGAAGAGATTACTTTGTCTGCTAAACCACCCTGCCCAGAAAAACCATTAGCTCCTCCACTCCCATCTAATGAGATTAGCTCTAGCCCAGCTGCCTCTAAAGAGCCCTTGCCTGAGTCATTGCCTGAGGCAGATGCTTTACTAGGTAATGCTGAATGTTCTCAAAACAATTCTACACTACCCATTCTGGCTTCTAGACCTATAACTAGGCTTAAGTCCCAGCAATCCCCGAAAGGTGAAGTACAAAGTGTGACCCTCCTCCTGAAGGTATGCTATATTCCAAAAGAACTGCTTGACTTTTCTAATATGTACAAACAGAAACCTGGGGAATATGTGTGTGAATGGCTTTAAGGGTGTGAGATAATGGTGCAAGGAACATAAAGATGGATCAGTCTGAGTTTATTGATATGGGTCCACTAAGCACAGATTGTTCATTCAATGTTTCAGCTCGAGAAGTCAGGAAAGGATCTAATAGTTTATTTGGTTCAGTTGCTGAAGCATTGATTGCAAGGTGGCCTACGCTAAGTCAAGTTGAAGTACCAGACCTGCCTTGGTATACTGTAGTAGAAGGTACCCAAAGGGTTAGGGAAATTGGCATGCTAGAGTGGATTTATCAGGTTAGACCCACAGACCCACACATGGAGTGCCCAGAGGACACACCTTTTACCACAACTCTGAGGAACAAATTTGTGAAGAGAGCTCCAGCATCCTTGAAGACTGCTGTGATTGCTATCTTATGTAAATCAGATTGGACAATGGGAACTGGCCTAACTGAATTAAGACACCTAACTACAATGGAGCTGATTGGACCTCGTGGTAGTAGGAGCCAAGTGATTGCACCCAATCAACAAAGACAAAGTGGGCGTGGTTACAGTAATGGACAGTGGAGTCAAAGCAGTAATCAGAATAGCCTGATTTGCATGGATTTATGGCATTGGCTACTTAGTCACGGTGACCCTAGGAGTGAAATAGATAGGAAATCTACTAAATATGTACTTGATCTGTACAAATGGTTGAATTCTAGGTCAGGTGAACAGCAGTATAACTTGAATCATCAGAATAGAGAGTCGCGGTCTCTTAATCAATTCCCAGATTTGAGTTAAAGACCCACAACCCCTTGAATGAACGGGTGGCTAGTTCCCCTTGAGGAAGGACTCCAATACACTGCCAAAAAGGTTTACTGCTAATGTTTCTCCCAGCCTTTCCCAAAGGGATCTACAGCCTTTTACAAGAGTGATTGTTTATTGGAGAAAAGGAAATAATCAGACTTTTCAGAGATTACTGGATTACATTGGATCCCTGACAAATAGAGTAAGGGCTATTATAGAAAAAAACAAGTAGAAGCCATTAGAACTGCCCCTACCTGGGAAAATAGTAAACCAAAAGCAATACTGCATTCCTGGAGGGATTGCAAAGATTACTGCCACCATCAAGTACTTGAAGGCTGCAGGAGTGGTGATTCCTACCACATCCCCATTCAACTCGCCTATTTGGCCTGTGCAAAAAAGAGATGGATCTTGGATAATGACACTGGATTATTGAAAACTTAAGCAGGTGGTGACTCCAATTGCAGCTGCTGTTCCAGATGTAGTTTCATTGCTTCAGCAAATTAATTCATCTCCTGGTACCTGGTATGCAGCTATTGATCTGGCTAATGCCTTTTTCTTCCTACCTGCTTTTTATTTGTTTTTTATTGTTGTGCTTTAAGTGAAAGTTTACAGTTCAAGTTGTCTCTCATACAAAAATGTATACATACATTGTTATGTGACCCTAGTTGCTATCCCTATACTGTGACAGCACACTCCTCTTTTCCACCCTGGATTTCCCATGTCCACTCAACCAGCTCCTGACCCTCTCTGCCTTCTCATCTCACCTCTGGACAGGAGCTGCCCATTTAGTCTCATATATCTACTTGAGCTAAGAAGCACACTCCTCACAAGTATCATTTTATGTCCCATTGTCCAGTCTAATCTTTGTCTGAAGAGTTGGCCTCGGGAATGGTTTTAGTTTTGGGCTAACCGAGAGTCTGGGAGCCAAGTCTTCCAGGGTCCCTCCAGTATTAGCCAAACCATTAAGTCTGGTCTTTTTACTATAATTTGAGCTCTGCACCCCACTTTTGTCCTGCTCCTTCAGGGACTCTCTATTGTGTTCCCTGTCAGGGCAGTTATTGGTGGTATCCAGGCACCATCTAGTTCTGGTCTCAGGCTGATGAGGTCTCTGGTTTATGTGGCCCTTTCTGTCTCTTGGGCTAACACTTCCCTTGTGTCTTTGGTGTTATTCATTCTCCGTTGCTCCAGGTGGGTTGGGACGAATTGATGCATCTTAGATGGCAGTTCCCTAGCTTTTAAGATTCCAGATGCCACTCACCAAAGTGGGATGCAGAACGTTTCCTTAATAAACTTTGTTATGCCAAATGACCTAGATGTCCTCTGAAATCATGGTCCCCAGACCCTTGCCCCTGCTACTCTGTCCCTCCAAGTGTTTGGTTGTATTCAGGAAACTTCTTAGCTTTGATTTAGTCCAGATGTGCTGATTTCCTCTGTAGTGTTTGCTGTCTTTCCCTTCACCTAATATAATTCTTGTCTACCATCTAGTTAGTGAATACCTCTCCCCTTCCCTCCCCAGCCTAGTAATAATAAAAGAATGTTTTCTTCTGTGTTTAAACCTGTTCTTGAGTTCTTATAATAGTGGTCTTATACAGTATTTGTCCTTTTGTGAATGACTGAATTAGGTCAGCATAATGCCTTCCAGATTTCTCCATGTTATAGGATGTTTCACTGATTCGTCATTGTTCTTTATTGTTGCGTAGTATTCCATTGTGAGACTATACCTTAATTTGTTAATCCATTTGTCTGTTGATGGGTACCTCGGTTGTTTCCATCTTTTTGCTATCATGCACAGTGCTGCAATGAACATGAGTGTGCATATATCTATTCATGTGATGGCTCTTATTTCTCTAGGATATATTCCAAAGAGTAGGATTTCTGGATCATATGGTACTTCTGTTTCTAGCTTTTAAGGAAGTGCCAAATCAATTTCCAAACTGGTCGTATCATTTTACATTCCCACCGACGTTGTACAAGTGTTCCAGTCTCTTCACAACCTCTCCAGTATTTATTATTTTGTGTTTTTTGGATTAATACTAGCCTTGCTGCAGTGAGATGGTATCTTATTGTAGTTTTGATTTGCATTTCTCTAATGGCTAATGATCCTGAGAATTTCTTATTGTGTCTGTTAGCTACCTGAATGTCTTCCTTGGCGAAGTGCCTGTTCATATCCTTTTCCCATTTTAAAATTGGGTTATATGTCTTTTTGTTGTTGGGGTTTTGCAGTATCTTTTAGATTTTAGAAATTAAACGCTGATTGGATTTGTCGCAGCCAAAACTTTTTTCCCAGTCTGTAGGTTGTCTTTTTACTCTTTCAGTGAAGTCTTTTGATGAGCATAAGTGTTTGATTTTTAGGAGCTCCAAGTTATCTAGTTTCTCTTCTGGCGTTTGTGCACTGTTGTTAATATTTTCTATTCTGTTTATGCCATGTATTAGGGGTCCTAGCATTGTCCCTAATTTTTCTTCCATGATCTTTATCGTTTTAAATTTTATATTTAGGTCTTTGATCCATTCTGAGTTAGTTTTAGTGTATGGTGTGAGGTATGAGTCTTGCTTCAGTTTCTTGCAGATGGATATCCAGTTATGCCAGCACCATTTGTTAAAGAGGCTGTCTTTTCCCCAGTTAATGGACTTTAGGCCTTTGTCAAACATCAGCTGCTCATAGGTGGATGAATTTACAACTGGATTGTCAATTTTGTTCCATTGGTCTATGTATCTGTTGTTGTTCCAGTATCAGGCTATTTTGACTACCATGGAAGTATAATAGGTTCTAAAATCAGGTAGCGTGAGGCCTCCCACTTTGTTTTTCTTCTTTAGTAATGCATTAGTTATCCAAGGCCTCTTCCCTTCCATATGAAGTAGGTGATTTGTTTCTCTGTCTCCTTAAAAAAAATGCTGTTGGGATTTGGATCAGGATTGCTTTGTATGTGTAGATTGCTTTTGGTAGAATAGACATTTTCACAATGATGAGTCTTCCTATCCATAAACAAGGTATATTTTTCCACTTATGCAGGTCTCTTTTGGTTTCTTGCAGTAGTGTCTTATAGTTTTCATTGTATAGATCTTTTACATCTCTGGTTAGATTTATTCCTAAGTATTTTATCTTCTTGGGGGCTATTGTAAATGGTATTGTTTTGGTGATTTCCCCTTCAAAGTTCTCTTTGTTGATGTAGAGCAATCCAACTGAATTTTGTATGTTTATCTAGTATCCTGATACTTTGCTGAAATCTTCTATTAGTCCCAGTGGTTTATTATGGATTCTTTGGGATTTTCTGTGTATAAGATCATATCATCTGCAAGTAGAGATATTTTTACTTCTTCCTTACCAATATGGATGCCCTTTATTTCTTTTTCTGGGCTAATTGCTCTGGCTAGGACCTCCAGCACAATGTTGAATAAGAGTGGTAATAAAAGGCATCCTGGTCAGTTTCCCATTCTCAAGGGGAATGCTTTCAGACTCTCTCCATTTAGCATGATGTTGGCTGTTGGCTTTGTATAAATGCCTTTAATTATAATTTCCTTTTGACTAATATTTTGCTGAGAGTTTTTATCAAGAAAGGATGTTGGACTTTGTCAAATGCCTTTTCTGCATGAATTGATGAGATCGCATGGTTCTAGTCTTTATTTATGTGATGGATTACCTTTTTCTTTTTTTTTTTTAATATATTTTATTGTACATCAGGTGAAAGTTTACAGAGCAAATAGTTTCTCATGAAATAGTAGTACACATGTTGTTCTATGACATTGGTTAACAACAGATTACCTTTTTCTAATATGAACCATCCCTGCATACCTGGTATAAATCCCACTTGATCACGGTGAATTATTTTTTTGATATGTTGCTGAGTTTGGGAGTATTCCATTCTTTTCTAGCTCTGAAATACCTTTAGTAGTTGTGGCATTAACTCTTCTCTGAAAATTTGGTAGAATTCTCCAGTGAAACCATCCAGGCCAGGGCTTTTTTTTTGTTGTTGTTGAAATTTTTTTAATTACCTTTTCAATCTCTTCTTTTGTTATAGGTTTATTTAGTTATTCTAACTCTAATTATGTTAATTTAGTTAGGTAGTGAGTTTCTAGAAATTTGTCCATTTCCTTTAGGTTTTCAAATTTGTTAGAGTATAATTTTTCATAGTATTCTATTATGATTCTTTTAATTTCAGTTGGGTCTATTGTGATATCACCCATCTCATTTCTTATACAGGTTATTTGCTTCCTCTCCTGTTTTTCTTTTGTCAGTTTAGCCAATAGTTTATCAATTTTGTTGATCTTTTTAAAGATCCAGGTTTGGGTCTTGTTAAGTCTTTCCATTGTTTTTCTATTCTGTATTTCATTAAATTCTGCTCTAATTCTTATCATTTCCTTTCTTTTGTCACCTGAGGGTTTCTTTTGCTGCTCTCTTTGTACTTGTTCCAGTTGTTGGGTTAATGTTTTTATTTTGGTCCTCTCTTCTTTTTGGAGGTGTGCATTTATTGCTATAAAGTGACCTCTGAGCACTGCCTTTGCTGTGTCCCAAAAGTTCTGGTAGGGTGTGTTTCCATTCTTGTCTGATTCTATGAATTTCTTTTTTCTATGTTTAATTTCTTCTATAACCCAGTAGTTTTGGAGCAAGGTGTTGTTCAGTTTCCATATGTTTGATTTTTTTTCCTTGCATTTTCTGTTATTTATTTCTACTTTTATAGCTTTACGGTCAGAAAAGACGCTTTTAATATTTCAGTGTTTGGATTCTGTTAAGGCTTACTCTATGGTCTAATATGTGGTCTCTTCTGGAGAATATTCTATGTGTACTGGAAAAGAAAGTATACTTGGCTGCTGTTGACTGGAGTTTTTGGTATATGCCTATGAGATCAAGTTAGTTGATTGTAGCATTTAGACCTTTCTTGTCTTTTTTTAGCTTCTTTCTGGATGTTCTGTCCTTCCCCAAAAGTGGTGTGTTGAAGTCTTCTACTATTATTGTGGAGCTGTCTCTCTTCTCAGTGCTGTTAGAGTTTGTTTTATGTATTTTGGAGTTCTGTTATTGGGTGTGTAATATTTATTATAGTTATGTCCTCCTGGTGTATTGAACCTTTGATCATTATATAATGTCCTTCCTTATGTTTTATGGTGGATTTTACTTTAAAGTCTATTTTATGAGAGATTAATATTGCCACTCCTGCTCTTTTTTTAATGCTGTTTACTTGATATATTTTTTTCCCACCCTTTGAGTTTTAGTTTGTTTGTGTCTTTAAGTCTAAGGTATGTCCCTTGTAGGCAGCATATAGATGGATCATGTTTTTTTAATCCATTCTGCCTCTCTCTTTCTCTTTATTGGTGCATTTAGTCCCTTTACATTCAGCATAATTATTGTTAGGTATGAGTTTAGTGCTGTCATTTTGATATCTTTTTTGTGTGTCGTTGACAGTTTCTTTGTTCTACTTAATTTTCTGTGCTGAGTCATTTTTGTTTATGTATTCTCTTTTCATCTTTTTCATTGTTGTTGATTTTGTATTTGCTAAGTCTTTATATTTTTCTTGTTTTTTGTTTTGTTGTATAGAATTTTTAGTTTCCTTAATATTTATCCCTACTTTTCTGAATTTAAACAAGTTTTTTATTTCTTTATATTGCCTTGACTTCCTCTCCATATGAAAAATCTATATCTACATTTTTTAGTCTCTCTTTTTTGTTTTAATATTGTCATCTTGTACATATTGTCATCTCTGATTCTCTATTTTCAGTGTTTTAGCTTTGATTTATTTTTGTGACATTCGCATCTAGACTGATAGCTAGTTGCTCTGTCCTGTGTTCTAGTCTTTAGTAGTTATCTGATGTTATTGATTTTCTAACCGGAGGAATCCCTTCAGTATATCTTGTAATTTTAGTTTGGTTTTTGTGAACTGCCTAAACTTCTGTTTATCTGGAAATGTCTTAATTTTACTATCATATTTGAGGGACAGTTTTCTGGATATGTAATTCTTGGCTTGTAATTTTTTTCCTTCAAGGCTTTGTGTATGTCATCCCATTGCCTTCTTGCCTGCATGATTTTTGCTGAGTAGTCTGAGTTTAGTCTTATTGACTCTCCTTTGTAGATGACTTTTCATTTATCCCTAGTCACTCTTAAAATTCTCTGTCTTTTATTTTGGCAAGGTTGATTAAAATATGTCTTGTTGACTTTCTTTTGGAATCTACCTTATGTGGGGTTCGCTGAGCATTTTGGATAAATATCTTCTTATCTTTCAGGATATCAGGGAAGTTTTCTGTCAAAAAATCTTGAACAATTCTCTTTGTATTTTCTGTTACTCCCCCTGTTCTTGTAATCGTAGGTTATTCCTCTTGATAGATTGCCACATAAATTCTTAGAGTTTCTTCGTTTTTTAAAATTCTTTTATCTGATTTTTCCTCAAGTAAGTTGGCATCAAGTACTTTATCTTCAATCTCACTAATTCTGAGTTCCATTACCTCAGTTCTGCTCCTATGACTTTCTATTGAGTTGTCTAATTCTGAAATTATATTGTTAATCTTCTGGATTTCTGATTTTTGTCTCTCTATGGATTCTTGCAGCCTGTTAAATTTGTCATTATGCTCTTCTCTAATATTCTTAAGTTTGTCTATTGCTAGGTCTGTATTTTGCAGGATCTCCTTCCTGATATCTTGAAGACTTTTTTGTATTAATTTTTTGTATTCTGCTTCCAGTAATTCCAAAAATTCTCTTCCTTTGGAAAATTTCTAGATGCTTTATTTTGAGATCTTGCTGAAGCCATCATTGTCTGCCCCTTTATGTGATTTGACTGTTTTCTCCAGGCTGTCAATAAGTTATTATATATATTTATTTTATGTTTGCTTACTGTGTCCTAGCTTCTTGTTTTGCTATGCCCAAATAGGTTGCTCCTGTGAGTTAGCTCGATCACTGGCACCCCTGACGTTCCCATCTCCTGCCATCAGGTGACCAGAACTGCCACTGAGCATGTGTGCCCAGGAGTCCACCCACTCCTCCTGTATGGATTCAGCTCAGGTGTCCAGGTAGTCGGTCACCAATTGTGTGGTGCAGGCTCTCACCTACAGTTTTAGACAGGCATGGGTGATTGGTGTAGGCACAGGCATCCAGCTGCAGCAAGGGGGTCACATACTGAGAAAGGAAGGGGGCTAATGGCTGCCCCTGAGTGTCTGGGAAGAAAGCGTGTCCCTGTTCCCTAGAGTACATGGTTGGGTGGGTTTTGCAGCTGGACTATGAGCATCGAGTGCTGTTTGTTATAAGGACTGGGGGAGACCACTTATTCTTGGGCCCCTGTTGCAGGTGGCTAGATGATGTGGGTGGAGCCACCAGTCCTCAGACCCCTGATGTGGATAGGTGAAGATCCAGCTTAATGGGCAGAGCAGTGTCAAATGTCACAAACCTGCCACTTGACAGTTGAAACAGTTGAAGTTAGACTTCGGGTATATACCATGTTGTACTGTGGTAATGGGTGCCCACACTGTTGAAATGGGCCCACACAATTCTATGCAGGGGTGAAAGGCACTCAAAGTCCATGGACCGCTTATGCTTGTGCCTAGGCAAAAGAGGTGTGCCTACCCTGAGTTCCTGGCTTAGAGGAGCTGGCAGATTATTTTTTCACTGTCTGTTAATTTGTTCCCTCTCTAAGGCCAGGAGAATAGCTCAGGGCATGTGATGGGTCCTACTTTTGGCCCAGGGGACTTGGCAATCGCTGAAGGTATCCCAAGACCCAGTGCAGAGAGGGGAGCAGGGAGGTAAATGAGAGAGAGATTTTTCCCAAAGGGGGGTATTTTTTGATCTTCATGGTAGGTCAGACACAAGCACTTATCTTTTACCAATTGAGCACTGCTTTTCACTGGTTCTGGATGCCCGAGTAGACTCGCTGCTGCTGGGTCTCTCTTGATGTAGGAAACACCTCCCGAGCACCACTGCTTGCCTCACCATGCATGCGAGCTGATTTGGCCTGAAGGGTGCCAGCTCCACTGGGTCTGGTCTGGCAACTTGTCGTGGCTTCCGAACCATCTCTCCCTCTCTCTGCCACTCAGTCTGATTCTTCATCTTTGCCTTTGATGTTCAGGACTCCTAGATTGTCATATATAATCAATTCACTTGTTTTTCAGGTCTTTGTTGTAAGACGGACCACAGGAAATGTCTGATTACTCCACCATCTTGGCCCCGTCTCTCCATACCTGTTTTGAAGGACCATCAGAAGCAGTTTGTATTCAGCTGATAAGGCCAGCAATACACCTCCACTTGACTACCTTAAAGCTATGTCAACTCTCCAGCCCTATATCATAATTTAGTCCACAGGGAACTTGATTGCCTTTCCCTTCCACAAGATGTCACACTGGTACATTACATTGATGACATTATTCTGATTGGATTTAGTAAGGAAAAGTGTCAATGACTCTGGACTTATTGGTAAGACATTTGCATGCTAGAGAGTGGGAAATTTATCCCACAAAAATTCAGGCATCTTCCACTTCTGTGAAATTTCTGGGTGTTCAGTGGTGTGGGGCATGTTGAGAAAGTCCTTCTAAAGTGAAGGATAAGTTATTTCATCTGGCAGCTCCCACAATTAAAAAGGAGGCACTATGCCTAGTAGCCCTGTTTGGATTTTGGAAGCAACATATTCCTCATTTGGGTGTGCCACTCTGGCCTATTTATCAAGTGACTCAAGAAGCTGTTAGTTTTGAGTAGGGTCCAGAACAAGAGAAGTCTCTGCAACAGGTTCAGGCTGCTGTACAAGCTGCTCTGCCACTTTGGCCATATGATCCAGCTGATCCAATGGTGCTTGAAGTGTCAGTGGCAGATAGAGATGCTGTTTGGAGTCTCTGGTAGGCCCCTACTGGTGAACCACAGCACAGTCCCTTAGGATTTTGGAGCAAAGCCCTGCCATCCTCTGCAGATAACTACTCTCCTTTTGAGAAACAGCTTTTGGCTTGTTACTGGGCCTTACTGGGCCTTAGTAGAGACTGAACACTTAGCCATGGGACAGCAAGTCACTATGCAGCCTGAACTGCCCATCATGAACTGGGTGTTGTCTGATCCACAGAGTCATAAAGTTGTATGTACACAGTAGCACTCCATCATTAAATGGAAGTGGTATATATGAGATCAGGCAGGAGCAGGACCTGAAAGCACAAGTAAGTTGCATAAGGAACTGGCCAAATGCCCATGGTTTCCACTCCTGTCACATTACCTTCCATCTCCCAGTCTGTACCTATGGACTCATGGAGAGTTCCTTATGATCATTTGACTGATGGTTGTGCACGATATGCTGACACCACTTGAAACAGGACAGCAGCAACACTACAGCCCCTTTCTGGGACATCACTAAAGGACAGGGTGAAGGGAAATCCTCTCAATAGGCAGAACTTTGAGCAGTGCACCTGGTTGTTCACTTTTCTTGGAAGGAGAAGTTGGCCAAATGTGCGATTATATACTGATTCATGGACTGTCGCCAATGGTTTGGCTGAATGGTCAGTGACTTGGAAGGAATGTGATTGGAAAACTGGAGTCAAGGATTTATGAGGAAGAGGTATGTGGACAGACCTCTCTGAATGGGCCAAAGAAGTGAAGATATTCGTGTCTCATGTGAGTGCTTACTAAAGGGTGACCTCAGCAGAGGATGATTTTAACAATCAAGTAGATAGGATGACTCATTCTGTGAAAACCAGTCATCTGCTTTCCCCAGCTTCTCCTGTCATTGCTCAATGGGCTCATGAACAAAGTGGCCATGGTGGCAGGGAGAGAGGTTATGCATGGGCTCAGCAACACGGATTTCCGCTCATCAAGGCTGACTTGGCTACAGTCACTGCTGAGTGACCAATCTGCCAGCAGCAGAGATCAACACTGAGTCTCCGATATGGCACCATCACTCAAGGTGGTCAGCCAACAACCCAGTGGCAAGTTGATTACATTGTGGTCCATCATGGAAAGGACAGCGTTTTGTCCTTACTGGAATAGACACTTACTCTGGATATGGATTTGCCTTCCCTGCATGCTATGTTTCTACCAATGCTACCATCTGTGGACTTACAGAATGCATTATCCATTGTCATGGTATCCCACACTGCATTGCCTCTGATCAAGGGGCTCACTTCACAGCAAATTAAGTGCAGCAGTGGGCCCATGCTTATGGATTTCACTGGTTTTACCATGTTCCCCAACATCCTGAAGCAGCTGACTTGATAGAATGATGGAATGGCCTACTAAGGACACAATTACAGCACCAGCTAGGTGGAAATACCTTGCAGGGTTGGGGCAATGTTCTCTAGGAAGCTGTATACGCTCTAAACCAACATCCAACATATGGTGTTGCTTCTTCCATAGCGTGGTTTCATGGGTAAGGAATCAATGAGTAGAAGTGGGAATGGCACCACTCACTATTACACATACTGAGCCACTCACAAGATTTTTGCTTCCTGTCCCTGTGACCTTATGCTCTGCAGGTCTAGAGGTCTTAGTTCCAAAGGCAGGAATGCTTCCACCTGGAGACACATCATTGATTCCATTAAACTGGAACCTAAGAATGCCACCTGACCACTTTGGGCTCCTTATGCCTCTGGATCAACAGGAAAAGAAGGGAGTTACCATCCTGGCTGGTGTGATTGATCCTGATTACCAAGAGAAAATCGGATTGATATTACATAATGGAGGTAAAGAAGAGTATGCTAGAATGAAGGAAATTCCCTAGGGCATCTCTTAGTGCTATCATGCCCTGTGATTGAAGTCAATGGAAAACTACAGCGATGCAATTCTGACATGACTACTAATGACCCAGACCCTTCAGGAATGAAAGTTTGGGTCACCCCATCAGGCAAAGAACCATGACCAGCTGCAGTACTTGCTGAGGGAAAAGGGAATATGGAATGGGTGGTGGAAGAAGATAGTTCTAAATACCAGTTATGGCCACATGACTAGTTGCAGAAATGAGGACTGTAATTTTATGATTATTTCTGCTTTGTAGGTGTGCATAAAATATTTTTGTTTTCTTCACTTATAAAGTGTAAGATCTATACAGGGCTACTGCATTTTCGGTTGTATGCATGTTAGTGGTACCATGTTAGGTGTAAGTATGACTTTGTTATTATCTTTATTCAGAGATTGTGTATGGTTTAAAGAGATGTGCACATGCACCAAATTGACAAGGGGTGGACTATGATGGTTAAGACTGTATGTCAACTTGGCTGGGCCATGATTCTCAGTGTTTATATGTGATCAGTCTCATGATGGAATCTGCTATGAGTAGCCAATCAGTCAAAAGGGAGTTTCCTTGGGGGCATGGCCTGTATTCTAATATAAGCAGATATTCTGCCTTTTTGCTTGCTCTGGGTCTTGCGGCTTCCTCCTGTTTATCTGACATCTGTTTGTTGGGACTTAAGCCATCAGTTTATCTGCTGATCTTGGGATTCACTGATATTCCCAGCCTGTGAGCTGGAGCCCTGATCTCCAACCTACTGATCTAGGGTTTGCCAGCCCTTGAAGCTATGTGAATGGAGAGAAGCCTCTATCCTGATTCACGGACTTGGGACATTTCAGTGTCTACAACCATGTGAGCTGTTTCCTTGATATAAATCTCTCTATATGTGTATTTATATGCTTTGCTGGTTTTGCTTCTCTAGAGAACCCAGGCTAAGACAAAGACTCATTAACAACCTGTGATATTTAGACAACACAACCTTGCTTGCCAAAAATGAAAACAACTTGAAGTGTTTACTGATGAGGGTTGAAGACAAAAATTCTCATGACTGGGCCCATAAACAACATAGTGATAAATGGTGAAGAAATTGAAGTTGTCAAGGATTTCATTCTACTTGGATCAACAATCAACACCCATGAAAGCAGCAGTCAAGATATCGAATGCTGTATTACACTGGGCAAATCTGTGGCAACAGACTTCTTTAAAATCTTAAAAAGCAAAGATGTCACGTTGATGACTAAGGTGCTTCTGACCCAAGCCAGGATATATTCAATCACCTCATATGCATATGAATGCTGTGCAATGAAAAAGGAAAACAGAAGAATTGATGCAATTGAATTGTGTTGGTGAAGAATATTGAAAACGTTGTGGACTGCTGTCTTAGTCATGTAGTGGTGCTATAACAGAAATACCACAAGTGGATGGCTTTAACAGAGAAATTTATTTCTTCACAGTGAAGTAGGCTAAAAGCCCAAATTCAGGGCGTCAGTTCCAGGGGAAGGCTTTCTCTCTCTGTCAGCCTTCTCATCAATCTTTCCCCGTACTGGGAGCTTCTCCGCGCAGGGATCCCAGGTCCAAAGGACACGCTCTGCTCCTGGCACTGCTTTCTTGGTGGTATAAGGTCCCCCTTTCTGTCTGCTCACTTCTCTCTTTTGTATCTCAAGAGATTGCCTCAGGACAGAATCCAATCTTGTAGACTGAGTCCTGCATTACTAATACAACTGCCACCCATCCTCCCTCATTAACATCATAGAAGCAGGATTTACAACATATAAGAAAATCACACAATACTAGGAATCGTGGCCCAGCCAAACCGACACACACATTCTTGGGGGGACACAATTCAATCCATGACAATTGCAAAAGGAATGAACAAATCAGTCTTACAAAAAATATAACCAAAATACTCCTTAGAAGCGGGGATGATGAGACTTCAGCTCACTTACTTTGTGCACATCATCAGGAAAGACCAGTTACTAAAAAGGACATCATGTTCGGTAGAGGGAAAATCCTCAGTGAGATGATCGATAAAATAATCACAACAATGGACTCAAACATGTCAACCATCATGAAGGTGGCACAGGACTGGGCAACATTTGTTCTGTCATACAGAAGGTTACCATAAGTTGTAGCCAACTCAATAGTAACTAATGACAACAGTATGTACATCTAAAAGCTCAAAGAATCAATAAGAAAGCTACTAGAGCTAATAAACCAATTCAGCATAATTGCAAGATACAAGATCAACACACACAAATGTGTTGTGTTTCTATACATGGGAATGACGAACCTGAAAATAAAATTAAGAAAAAAAATGCATTTGCAATATCATCCAAAAGATAAAATACTTAGAAATAAATTCATCTAAGGTGAAGTCTTGTACACTGAAAACTGTAAAACATTGCTGCAAGAAATTAAATGAAAGGAATGACATCCTGTGTTCATGGATCGGAAGACTTAATATTTTTAAGATGTCAATAATAACTATAGTGATCTACATATTCAATACAATCTCTACCAAAATGCTAGCAGCCCTTTAGACAACGGAAATGGAAAAGCCATCCCTCAAGTTCATATGGAATCACAAGTGTTCCTGAATAGCCAAAATAATCTTTAAAAAGAAGAACAAAGTTGGAGGCCTCACACTTTCCATTATTAAAACTTACTATAAAGCCACAGTAATCAAAATAGTGTAGAACTTGTGTAAGAATGCATATAAGATCAATGGAATAGAATTGAAAGTCCAGAAATTGGCTTATAAATCAATGACCAATTGATTTTGACAAGAGTGCTAAGCCCATTCAATGGAGAAAGAATAGTCCCTTCAATAAATGGTGCTGGGACAACTGGATATCCTTATTCAGCAAATGAAGTTGGGCTGCTACCTTACACCATACACAAAAATTAATTCAAAATGGATCAGTGACTTAAGTATAAGAGCTAAAAACACTAAACTCTTCAAATTAAAATTAGGGGTATGTCTTAGTCATCTAGTACTGCTATAACAGAAATACCACAAGTGGATGGCTTTAACAAACAAATTTATTTCTTCACAGAAAGTAGGCTAAAAGTCCAAATTCAGGGCATCAGCTCCAGGGGAAGGCTATCTCTCTTTGTCGGCCTTCTTATCAATCTCCCCCCCAGACTAGGAGCTTCTTCAAGCAGGGACCCCTGCTGCAAAGGATGCACTCTGCTCTGGGTGCTACGTTCTTGGTGATATGAGTCCCCAACTCTCTGCTTATTCTTATTCATTTCATCTCTTGTAAGATAAAAGGTGGTGCAGGCCACACCCCAGGGAAACTCCCTTTACATTGAATCAGGGATGTGACCTTAGTAAGGGTGTTACAATCCCACCCTAATCCTCTTTAACATAAAATTACAATCACAAAATGGAGGACAACCACACAATACTGGGAATCATGGCCCAGACCAATTGATACATACTTTTTTTGGGGGACATAATTCAATCCATGACAGGGTATATCTTCATGACCTTGGATATGACAATGGATTTTTAAACACAAGAAACACAATGAACAATGGAAGCAAATTGATAATTTGACTTCATCAAATTAAAAACTTTTGTGCATCCAAGGACATTACCACTAAGATGAAAAGACAACCTGCAAAAATGCAGAAACTATTTGTAAATTATATGTTTTATAACAGTCTAGTATCCACAATATGTAAAAACTATTGCAATTCAACAACAACAAAAGACAAATTAAAAAGACCCAATCAAAATGGGCAAAGACTTAAATATACATTTATTCAAAGAAGATATACAAAAATCAAAAACCTACTGCCATTGAGTCGATTCCAACTCATAGTGACCCTATAGGACAGAATAGAACTGCCCTGTAGGGTTTCAAAGGCTATAAATCTTTATGGAAGCAGACTGCCACATCTTTCTTCTGCAGAGCAGCTGTTGGGTTGGAATTGACCACCTTTTATTAGCAGCTGAGCACTTTAACCACTGTGCCACCAGGTATCCTTTAAGGAGATATACATATGGCCAAAAGTTTCATAAAAATTGTTCAACATAATAACTTATTAAGGGAATGCAGATCAAAACCACAATGAGGTACCACTTTATACTCACTTTGTCATTGCTGTTAGTTGTCATTGAGTTGTCTCTGACTTGTGGCAACTTTATACATAACAAAACAAAACGTTTCCTAGCCTTGTGCCATCTTCACCATTCTTGATATATTTGAGTCCATTGTTGTGGCTACTGTGTCAATCCATCTCATTGAGTGTTTCCCTCTTTTTCACTGACCCTCTATTTTACCAAACGTGTACACCCAGGATGGCTATAATATAAATGGGAATTTAAAATGGTGCAGCTGCTGTGGAAAACAGGTTGATAGTTTCTCATAAAGTAAATGTAGACTTACCATATAACCCAGCAATCCCACTTCTAGATTTATATCCAAAATAATTGAAAACAAGAACATGTATATGCATATATATAGTAGCACTACTCACAATAGCCAAAAGGATTAAACAAACCAAATGTGCATCAAAGGATAAATGGATAAAAAAATTTGGATATACCAAAACCAGAAAATTCTGTTGCTGTTGAGTTGATTCTGACTCATAGCAATCCTACAGGACAGAATAGAACTGTCCCTTAGGGTTTCTAAGGATCGGCTGGTGGATTCCAGCAGCCGACCTTTTGGTTAGCAGCCAAGCTCTTAACCACTTCACCCCCAGGGCTCCATACAATGGAATATTATTCAGCCATAAAAAAAGGAATGAAGCACTGATACGTGGCACAACATAGATAAAGCTCAAAATCATTATGCTAAGTGAAAGAAACCAGACACAAAAGGCTACATATTGTATGATTCTCTTTGTAATTGAAGTATTCTAAATAGTTAAATCCACCGAGACAGAATACAGATTGGTGGCTGCTGGAGGCTGGGAGGAGTGGGAAATGGGGAGAAATTGCATAATGGGTAAAGGGTTTTACTTTGGAATAATGGATTTATTTAGGAACTAGTTAGAGGTCTTGGTTGCACAGAAAAGTGAATGTAGTAAACGTCACAAAATTGTTTATTTTAAAATAGTTTTATGTCACATAAATTTTACTTCAACCAATTTTTAAAAACCAAAACAAAACTTCCAGCCATGTATATAGACCAGCTTTTTCAGTTCCTTTTCTAGTTGCAAGTTTTTAGACAAGGGCATATCCAGCCCACGGATACATTTTTTTAGTTAAAGTATTATTTTATTTATCAAACTACTGAATTTGTGTACATGTAAGTGGTGAATACACTTTTCCATGCTCTTACATCTATCTGATCTCTTCTATCATTTATATAATCTATCCAGTATCATTTGAGCTTGTGATCCCTGTAAAATATTCTAATTTTCTGTCTCTGATTTATTACGTGATTGAAACCAAATAAGTTAGGAGTGAACAATTATCTGTAAAATAAGTAGTTTTGTTGTGGACTTCAAAAATACAAGAGATATAGCGCCTGCTTTGGATGGTAACTGTTTTTCCTTCTAAGAATTCTTTTTTTTTTTTTTTTGACCTTCTACAGTGTATTTTGTAGATAGCTATGACCCAGATAGTTAAGACCACTTTGTATGAAAAAGTAACTCTTGGCATGAGAGTGGAAGTTCTACAATTTTTTTTTCCATGTCACATAATTTTCTGAATTTAATTCACTAACGTGAAATATCGAGACACTTTTTTTGGTGGAGTTATCTATACAAATTATTTTAATCTTTAGAATCACTGAATTTAAACAAATTCTATCGTTTTATTACAGTGTCTCTAATATAGAGAAAGGAAGAACACAACAAGGACACCGTGTCAGATTTATAAAGAAATAACGTAATTCACCAGTTCAATAAACTGGATTACATTTTAGTAGGACAAAAGATCAACGAAAGCCAATTTATATTCATTGACTGAAGGCTGAAACAGCAACCAGGTAATGCTTTCCCCATCTTTAGGCTCATTAGCGGTGGCTATTATATTTGTTGGGTACCATAACATCCAGATGTTTCTGGACAGCTCAGCTAATTTCTCCCCTATGTACAAGTAAATGGTAACGCATAGAAGGTTAAAAAAAATGCAGTCACTAGTCAAGTTTTGAGGCTTATGTTTATGTCGCTCTTTTGCCTCTCTATATTTTTCTAAATGTTGATATATCCTCATAAAACCCTGAGGACGCAGGCCACTTATCTAAAGAATGACTATGGTATAAGGATTAGGAATGCCATATATTTATTATTTGCATACTATCTTCATCCATTCACTCTATATATTTGAATGACGTAGTATTTTGCTCCCTCCCTGTGATTATTCCTTAAGCAAATTAAATAGTAATGTCTCTAATACCTTATTTTATTCATTAACTTGTACTTTCTTTGTTCTACAATAAGCAGTATCAATTTCCTGAAGAGACTATTGTGGGTGTCCTACACAGAATGTAAGTAATATTTATCTTGTAGAAGATTGAGATCTAATACATCAACACATCCCATATTTCATCTATTTGAATAATACATTCATATAATTTTATTTTTAATAAAATATTATATATACACACACGTATATATATCTATATATACGTGTGTGTATATATATCCAGAGAGAGATAGACATTTTCTGGAAATATATACACAATATCCAAAATTACAAAGAAATAAAAACTACTTTTTGTTGGTGCTGGTATTTTTAATATTACATCCTCCCCTTCCCCCCCTTTTTGTTTTTCAATTTTTTAGATCTTAATTGTGGTCATGATAGATCTTTGACCTCTGAACTAAGGTAAAATGTATTATTGAAGACCGTACTTATTGCATATGTGTATGTATGTTTGTGTGTATGCATGTGTGTACATTTTAAACGATAATAGTAAGTCTATCTTTTCTATATGTAATATACTCATTCTTCAACCAAAATACAGACTTGTCATCATCATCCTCATCATGATACTAAGCATCAATTAACTCCCTGCTTGTTAAGGCCACTCTGGCGGCTACTGAACAATGAAAATTGAGTGTAAATAGCTTCCCTTCTAGGAGGTTACAGGCTATGGCAGACACCTCTCTCTGGATACATATATCACAGAAACATAGGGATTTAGAGTAAAAACATCATGCCATGAACACCTTATGAAGTATTTCCAGAATAGAGCAGTCAAAGGCACATGCATGTCAGTACCTTTTATAGTCAGGGATCAAGACAAGTACATAATTAAGGTGAAGATCAAGGAGAGTAGCTGTGGGAGCCTGATGTCCTGACCACGTGATGATTTACTGACTTAATTATTTCAGATTCTTACGAGGAAAACAGGAGCACCTGCTGTTTAATAGATGTTGCTCTCAGATGTGCCGTTGGGTATTTGCTGACATGCACAAATAATTATATCTAATTTAGTTTAAAAATATGTCAGAATATTAGATGGAGCGTTCAAGTGAATGCCATTAGATTTCCTTTGCTTAATTAGAAAATTTGCATGAATTGTCATTTTTGTATGTTTCTCAGCTCTGTCAGCCAGGGAGCCAAGCTTGCTGGACTGAGGAATGTTGACTTTCTCTAAGACATTTAATGTCAGAAGCAAACAAAAATCTATGAGATGACAAAAGAAGCTTTGATATTTTTCATCCACTTGTATCCGGATTTAGGAACAAACTGTATCATGAACTTGATAAAAAAATCATTAAATAATTTTACCTCTGAGTGGAAAAGGAAATAATGAAATAAATACACACACACACATAGACAGATGATGACGATGATGAAAATAGATAGACAGTAAATAGCAACAATCATGAAAATGGCACCGGATCAAGCAACTTTCCATTCTGTTCTACATAAGGTGGGTATAAATCCAAGCCTACTCAATGGTAACTAACAACAATATATGTGTGTGTGTATATATATATATATGTAATATACATATGCATGATTTAAATACATGAATTTTTCAAACTGTAGCACATTGAAGATTGCTGCTAATCATCTCAAAATTAGCAAAACTATTGAGGTGCACCAGCCATTCATATTTTTCTTATAAAAATTGTTGAACAGGAAACATGACAGATTTAAAGGTTTCTCGCCAATAATTATAATTTCCCCTAAGAGAGATTAATAATATCCTACAATCTTCATTTCACCTTCTAATTAAACTTTTACTTCACTTTAGGTCACGTGACACTATAATATCCTTTCTCACTCTCTTTTTTAGCACATATTTCAAAATGAAAGGAGATTTCATTTCAAACAAGTCATTATGAAAACAAAACAAAAAAAAAGATTAAGGCCCATGTTCTGTTAAAGGAGCCTATGACTGTCCAGAGGACATGGCTATTTCCCATTGGATTGTTATTTTAATCCCTGGTTGACTCTGCTTGGGCTATTTCAGTGAGCACTTCACTAGTGCTTCAAAAAAAAAATTCCTTCAAAAATGCCTTCCCCTTTAAAATAGGAAACGTCTTCCCCTTTTCCAAATCTTTTTGCTTTTTTAAAATTGTATGAGGCATCAATAGCTTCAGGATAAATGGATAGAGGGAGACTGAAATTAAATTGTTTTATTAATTTAAACTCTTTCATATTAATTACTTTGTTCATAGTAAAGAACACAATCTTTAGCATCAGGATAACTGAGAAATACTGATGAATGCAGTGACTTTATGAATCCAGTTGGCTTAGTTTCTTACTCCTTTCATAGTCCTGAGCTATCTCCATAAATGCACCCCTTCTGGTAACCATAGAAACAGCATCCACAGTGATTTCTTAAAGTGGGAGAACAGCTAGCGCCTAAAGACATCTATGAAAAAATATATGAATATAATTACATCCTAATTACTATATATGATATCTCACATAGTATATTAGATGTTAATGTCCCCTGTGCCTGAATGAAGAATTAGATCTGTGACCTTTCCTCCACAGATGATTCTGACAGATGATATTGAAAGCAAATTCCTGGGATCTGGGGGAAGAAAACTAAGGAATCCTATAAAGCCTATTAATTTCATTCATGATGAAGCTTGTGAGTTAAAAATTTTGTATAATCTTGTCTAGCTTTAGCAGTTTCAAATACATCTGTTGGTGGGTGAAAACTCATCTAGTGTTTTCTGCTGTTATAAGCTGGCTCTCCATTCTGGAACCATTTTTTAAATATCCCCTGCACCATTACAAGGAATATCAAATAGCTAGTTTATAAATGTTTTCTCTCTTATTATGTAGTTTGACTCTTAATATTTAAAGTTAATAACTCACTACAGTTTTCTCTTATGGATACTTATTCCATTATTGAAATGTCATGTTTTCTTTAAAAAAAAAAAAAAATGATGTGGTAATGTTCTACCTTTAAAGAAAACTTAAATTTATTAGCGTTTGTAGTAGCAAATTCTTAATTATTTTACTAATTTAGTCAAATTTTGTGAATTAATACAGACCATTAAGACATCTATCTTCAGGATCTAGAAGTAATTTTTCTTATTATGTAATTTCCAGAACATTATATAATGAATATGGCATAAATTAATCATTCATAAGTTAATTTTTTTACAAACTTGATGAGCATTAAATGATTAATCTCTTATGGTATTCATCTTTATAGATTAGTCCAATAATGTAAGAATCGTAATCTTTATAAATGCTCAAATATTATTTTATTTAAAAATACAAAAAAAGTTTCTTTTTAATATGAAACTATTGTTATTATGAATCAAATTAGTATACCTCATTGTCCAGAATTTTATAAATCCTTTGAAGTGGAGATTCCTGTATTTGGGGGACCATAGTGTTCTACTTCTAGTATTCTAACTCAGGTCCACACAGGACGAGATTATCAGACAGTACAGCCTTCAAACTTATGCATTCTCAGAATGCAAACCTGCCTGGTCAAGACAGGTTCCAGTGCACTCTACCCAGCTAAAATTTTTTTATTTCAAAATTAACAAGATTATTTAGGTGCAATAACCTAGAAAAATATGGAAACAGAGCCTAGGGCCAGCTTATTTTTACCCACTTCTTTCTAGTTGAAGGTTGTGTATATTCCTTCTTTATGTCTAGGCCTTGATTAGAATCTTCCTGATCATTACAAAAGTTTTGAATGTCTGGTGCAAAAGGTTGAGGTATAGTTCTCATAATATATGAGATAATATAGAAGGAAAAAAAAGACAGTTTCATACCAAAAGAGTGTAGTGAGAGAATTATTGAGTATGCATGTCAGCTTACATGCATGCAGGCAGTCCATGAGAAACTACAAAGTCTGCTCAGAAATTCACATTAATTTATATAGTAAAGTAGACAAAAAAAATTAAAACATTTTTGTTACCTTCTTGACAACCAAAAGTTGTATCTTGTATTAGTCTCCTGTACACCTCATAAGAAACTCATGAGTTAATTTTAGATGTTTGTGTTAACAGTTCCAAAGGTCTAAGGCCCTCAACCTTTCATTGTAAAATCAAAAGTTTGGGCCTATTATCAGGTTATGTTTTCAGGGAGACATTCTAATAAAAGCAGTGGAAGAAGCAGCTGCCTCCCCCCCTTAATTAAACAAAGAAAATGTCAACATTTTCACTTTATAATCCATTCCCTAAGAGAAGATATTGAACCTCACATATGCTGATGTGTTTTTCTTTCTCCAGAAATCTTTAATGCATATCAACATATATATAAAAATAAAAATAAATAATGCAATAAAAAAGTTTCAACCCACTAGATTCTATAATAAAATAATATTAGTAAAAGTTATATTGAGAAATTTGGGAACTGAATTGTTGGGCCTTGTCTTCAGCTGGGTTCTCTAGGGGAGCAAAACCAGTGAGGTGTATATATATACAGAGAGAGAAAGAGAGATTTATTTCAAGGAAATGGCTTACAGTTGTGGAGCCCAGCAAGTTCCAAATCCATGGGTCAGAAGTCAGGCTGGAGGCTTCTCCTGACTCCTGTAGCTGCGAGGGCTGACAATCCCTAAATCTACAAGTCAGATGGCAGGCTGCTGGCTCATGTCTCAAGAACCTGAGGTCCGAAGATGATGAGTCAGGTGCAGGATCCAGAGAGAGCTTTGGATCTCTCTGGATGCAGGCCATGCTGCCAAGGAAACTGATTGGCTTTCAAGTGATTGGCTTCCAAATGATTGACTGCTCATATCAGATCACAAAATGGATGATGATGACATATTATCTGCCAAACTACTGAGAATCATGCCCTAGCCAAGTTGACACATAACCTGAACCATCACAGTCTACCCTTTGTCAACTTGCCACCTGTACACATCTTCTTAAACCATACGTAATCTCTAAATAAAGACAAATATAAAGTCATACTTGCACCTAACATGACACAACCAACACGGATACAACCAAAAATGCACTAGCCCCATTTACATCTTATACTTTATAATAAATAATAAAATAAGGGAAGGAAGAAAACAAAGATATTATATATATATATATTGTCTTAGTCATCTAGTGCTGCTATAACAGAAATATCACAAGTGGTTTTAACAAAGAGAAGTTTATTTCCTCACAGTCAAAGTAGGCTAAAAGTCCAAATTCAGGGCGTTAGCTCCAGGGGAAGGCTTTCTCTCTCTGTCGGCCTTCTTTTCATCAGTGTTCCCCCAAACTAGGAGCTTCTCTGCGCGGGGACCCCAGGTCCAAAGGCCGTGCTCTGCTCCTGGCACTGCTTTTCCTGGTGGTATGAGGTCCTCAATTCTCTGCTTGCTTCTCATTCCTTTTATCTCTTGTAAGGTAAAAGGTGGTGCAGGCCACACCCTAGGGAAACTTCCTTTACATTGGATCAGGGATGTGACCTGGGTAAGGGTGGTGTTACAATCCCACCCTAATCCTCTTTAACATAAAATTACAATCACAAAATGGAGGCCAACCACACAATTCTGAGAATCATGGCCCAGCCAAATTGTCACACATTTTTTGGGGGACATAATTCAAACCATAACGTGTGTGTGTGTGTGTGTGTGTGTGTGTATATATACGTGTATATATAAATATATGCATACATACACATATCAGGAAGAAATACTAAAAACAATTACAGTCCTCATTTCTGCAACTGATCACATGGTTGTAGCAGACATTTAGAACTACTTTCTTCCACGGCGCATTCCATACTCCCTTTGCCTTCAGCAAACACCTCAGCTGGTCATACTTCTTTGCCTGGTGGGGTCACCAAAGCTTTCATTCCTGAAAGATCTGGGCCATTAGTAGTCATGCCAGAATTTAGTTGCTATAGTTTTCAACTGACTTTAATCATAGGGTATGGTAGTACTAAGAGACACCCTAAGGGGTCTCTTTTATCCCAGACATAGTCTTCTTTACCTCTATTATGTAATATCGGTTCAGTTTTCCCTTGGTAATCAGGATCAATCACACCAGCCAATATGGTAACTGGCTTCTTTGCCAGTTGATACACATGCATAAGGAGCCCGAAGTGGCCAGATGGCGTTCTTCCAGTCCAATGGAATCAGTGTTGTGTATCCTGGTGGGAGTATTTCTACCTTTGGAACATAAGACCTCTGAACCCACAGAGTATAGGGTCATGGGGACAGAAAGCAAAAATTTTGTGAGAGGATCACTAGGGATAATAGTGAATGGTTCCACTCCCATTTCTGCCCCTTGATTCCTGGACTCATGAATCATGGCTATGGGAGAAAGAGCACCACATATTGGATGCTGGTTGAGAGCCTATACAGCCTCCTAGAGAACATTGCCCCAATCCTGCAAATTATTGCCACCTAGATGGTGCCATGATTGTCTTTAGAAGGCCATTCCATGTTCTGTCAAGCCAGCTACTTCAGGATAATGGGGAACATGATAAGACCAGTGAACTCCATGAGCATGTGCTCATTGCCACACTTCATCTTCTGTGAAGTGAGTCCCTTGATCTGAAGCAATGCTGTGTGGGATAACATAATGGTTGATAAGGCATTCTGTGAGTCCATGGGAGGTAGTTTTGACAGAAGAATTGTGTGCAGGGAAGGCACATCCATAACCAGAGTAAATGTCTATCCCAGTAAGAACAAAACACTGCCTTTTACATAATGGAAATGGTCCAGTGTAATCAACTTGCCACCAGGTTGCTGACTAATCACCTCGAGGAATGGTACCATATCAGGGATTCAGTATTGATCTCCACTGCTGGTAGACTGGGCACTCAGCAAGGGCCGTAGCCAACTCATCCTTCATGAGTGGAAGTTCATGTTGCTGAGCCCATGAATAATCTCCATTCCTGCCACCATGACCACTTTGTTCATGAGCTTATTGAGCAATAACAGGAGTGGCTGCAGAAAGAACGACTGATTTCCACAGAACATGTCATTCTATTCTTTTGATTGTTAAATTCTTCCTCTGCAGAAGTCACCCTTTGGTGAACATTCACATGAGACACTAATATGTTCACTTCTTTGACACATGCAGAAAAGTCTGTTCACATATTTCTTTCCCATTCTGCCTTGCCACCACTTTTGCATTCATGTTCCTTCCAAATCCCTGACCGTCCAGCCAAACCTTTGGCCATAGCACACGAATCAGTACACAAACTCACATCTTTCCATTTCTCCTTATAAACAAAGTGAACAACCAGGTTCACTGCTCAAAGTTCTGCCTGTTGGGAGGATTTCCCTTCACCACTGTCCTTCAGGGAGGTCCCAGAAAGGGGCTGTAGTACTGCCACTGTTCATTTTCAAGTGGTGCCTGTGTATGATGCAGCACCATCTGTAAACCAAGCATGAGTTTTCTCTTCCTTAGTCAACTGATTATAAGGAACTCCCCATGAGGCCATAGGTACAGACTGGGAGTGGGAATGTAATGTGACAGGAGTGGAGACCATGGGCATTTTGTCACTTCCTCATGCAACTTGTGCCTTCAGGTTCTGCTTACACTCAGTCTTGTACATACCATTTCCATTTAATGATGAAGTGCTACTGTGCATGTCCAACTTTATGAGTCTGTGGATCAGACAACACCTGGTTCATGATGGGCAGCTCAGGCCACATGGTGACTTGGTGTCCCATGGTTAAGCATTCAGTCTCTACTAAGACCCAGTAACAAGCCAAAAGCTGTTTCTGAAAAGGAGAATATTTGTCTGCAGAGGATGGCATGGCTTTGTTCCAAAATCCTAAAGGTCTGTACTGTAATCCACCAAGAGCAGCTCTATCTGCCATTGACACTTCAAGTACCATTGGATTAGCCAATTCATATGACTGATCTGGCTTGCACTGCAGCCTGAACTTGTAGCATAGCCTTATCTTGCTCTGAGCCCCGTTCAAAACTACCAGCTTTTTGAGTCACTTGATAAATAGGGCAGAGAATCACACCTAAATGAGGGATACTTTGCCTCCAAAATCCAAAGAGGCCCACTAGTTGTTGTGCCTACTTTTTAGTTGTAGGGGGGTCCAGATGCAACAGCTTATCCATAACTTTAGAAGGAATATATTGACATGCCCCCATCACTGGTCCCCTAAAAATTTCACTGAAGTCTAAGGTGCCTGAAATTTTGGTGAGTCAATTTCCCGTCTGCCATGCAAATGTCTTACCAGTAAGTCTAGAGTCACTGATACTTCTTCCTTACTAGGTCCAATCAGCATAATGTTATCAATGTAATGGGACAGTGTGAAGTCTTTTGGAAGGGAAAGGCAGTCAAGTTCCCTGTGGACTAAATTATGACATAGGGTTGGAAAATTTACATACTTGAGGTAGGAAAGTGAAGGTGTATTGCCAGCCTTGCCAGCTGAAGGCAAACTGCTTCTGCCATCCTTCAAAACAGGTATGGAAAAAAGTAATTAGCCAGATCAACAGCTGCATGTCAGGTACCAGGAGATGTATTAATTTGTTCAAGCAATGAAACCACATCTGGAACAGCATCTGCAATTGGAGTCACCACCTGGTTAAGTTTACAATAATCCACTTTCATTCCCTAAGATCCATCTGTTTTTTGCATAGGCCAAATAGGTGAGTTGAATGGGGTTGTGGTGGAAATCACCACCCTTGCATTCTTCAAGTCCTTAATGGTGGCGGTAATCTTTGCAGTCCCTTCAGGAATGCAATATTGCTTTTGGTTACTAGGTAGGGGCAGTTCTAATGGCTTCCACTTGGCTTTTCCTACCAGAAGCCCCTTAACTTTACATGTCAGGGATCCATTGTGGGGATTCTGCCAATTGCAAGTATGTCTATTCCAGTTATGCATTCTGGAACTGGGAAAATCATTACAATGTGGGTTTGAGGACTCACTGAACCCACTGTGAAATGGACCTGAGCTAAGGCTCCATTAATAACCTGACCTCCATACATCCCTACTTTGATGGTAGGTCACAATGATGTTTTGGGTTTCCCAGAATTACTGTCAGTTCAGAGCCAGTGTCCAGTAATCCCCCAAAAGTCTGATTATTTCCTCTTCCCCAACGAACAGTCAGTCTTGTAAAGGGCCACAGATCCCTTTAGGAAAGGCTGGGAGAAAGATTAACATTATAAATTTTTGGCCGTGTGGTGGGGTCCTTCTTCAAGGGGACCCAGCCTCCCTTTCATTCAAGGGGTTGTGGTTCTTTATACTTGCTCAAGTCTAGGAATTTAAGGGTCTGTGACTCTCTATTCCAGCTATTCAAGTTAGACTGCCATTCACTTGACCTAGAAGCCTTCTGCTTGTACAAATCAGGTAAATATTTAGTAGATTTCCCATCTATTTCACTCCTAGGGACATCACCACTAAGTAACAAATACCATAAGTCCATATGAGTCAGATTATTCTGATTACTGCTTTGATTCTGCTGTCCATTACCGTAGGTATGCCCACCGTGTCACTGTCAATTTAGTGCTGCTACTTGGCTCCTACCATCAGGAGGTCCAATCAGCCCCATTGTAGTTAGATGTCTTAATTCAGTTAGGACAGTTACCACTATTAAATCTGACTTATATAAAATAGCAGTCACAGCTGTCTTCAAGAATGCTGGGCTCCCTTCACAAATTTGTTTCTCATTGTGATAAAAGGTGTGTCCTCTGGGCACTCTATGGGTGGGTCAGGGTCTGTGGGTCCAACCTTATAAATCCACTCATACATGCCAATTTCCCTAAGCCTTTGGATACCTTCTTCTACAGTATACCAAGGCAAGTTTTTCAACTTGCTATAGTGTAGGCCACCGCTTAATCAGTGCTTTATTGAACCAACCAAATAAACTATTGGATTCTTTTCTAACCTCTCTAGCTGAAATATTGAATGAAGAATCTGTGTTTAGTGGCCCTATATCAATAAACTCAGATTGATCAAACTTTATGTTCCTTGCCCCATTATCCCACACCCTTAATAGCCATTCCCACACATATTCCATATGTTTTTGTATACAGTAGAAAAATCAAGCAGTTCTTCTGGAGTATAGTGTACCTCTTTCTCACTCATATTTTGTACTTCACCTCTTGGGACTTGCTGGGACTTAAGTCTAGTTAAGGGTCTAGAGGCAGAAATCCATGATGGAGTTGGGAGCTGGGGATATTTAGCAATGTCTTGTAAGGCATCCGCCTCAGAGGATGCCCCAGGAACTGCCCCAGGTAATGTCTCAAAGACTCTTCAGGCAGAGTTGAGTTAATCTCATCAGGTTAGGGTAGATGGGATAATGGTTTTACTGGGGAGGGTGGCTTAGCAAAGATGGAGTAATATCATCAGATGGGAGTAAGAGGGCTAGTTCTGTTGGCAAGAGTGATTCAAAGGAATTTAGAGTACCAGTGTCCCCAGCTTCCAGATTACCTGCCCATGTGTCCCTTTCTCAATGTCTATGATTCTATTTCTTCCCAATCAATGACCTCACTTTAATTTCAGGCACCATTCTACGTTGGGAATTCAGTTGGCATTGTAGTTCAGCCACTCTTATGATAAGACTTCGGGTTTGGTTTTCAGCAATATCAACTCTGTTACTACAGGAAACAAGGCTTCCTTTCAGGGCACAAGGGACAACTTTCAGGTCTTTTATGCAGCACTTGAGCTGTGATTTTGAAGCCCTGAGCTCATCTTTTTTTTCCACAACTTTTTCTAATGAAATCAGGACCAACCAACCAGGCTCCTTATACTTCTTATTCTGACAAAATTGTAGTAAAGTATCAACATGCAATCACCCACAGCCTTGTTTCTCACAAATATTTGATCCATTGGCAGCTATATTTTGCATATTTTTATTGCCGCCTCATGCCATGGGTTAGCAATGTCCTCTATACTGCTGGAGGCAGAGTCATCAGCACCTTTAAAACTAGCCAGATTGGAGAACCAATTCAGAAATCTCATCCTTACTATTTTGTTCCTCAAGAACCACTCTTGCTACCAAATGTCTTAGGCTGGGTTCTCTAGAGGAGCAAAACTAGTGAAGTGTGTGTGTATATATATATATATATATATATACACTCATTACCGTCGAGTTGATTCCGACTCATAGTGACCCTATAGGACAGAGTAGAACTGCCCCATAGAGTTTCCAAGGAGTGCCTGGTGGGTTTGATCTGCTGACCCTTTGGTTAGCAGCCATAGTGCTTAACCACTAAGCCACCAGGGTTTCCATACATATATATATACATATATATATATATATATATATATATATATATATATTTCAAGGAAATGGATCACACACTTGTAGAGGCTGGCAAGTCCCAAATCCATGGGTCAGACATCAGGATGGAGGCTTCTCCTGACTCTTGTGGTTGGAGGGACTGACAAAGCCAAAATTGGCAGGTCAGGTGTCAGGCTGCTGGCTCATCGGGCTGCAGGAGAAGGCAAATACCAGAATCTGCAGGTCAGAAGGCAGACTGCTGGCTCTTGTACCAAGAACCAGAGGTCAGAGAATGACGAGTAGGATGAAGGATCTAGAGAGAGCTTTGCCTTTGCCAGAACATCCGTATATATTGGATGCAGGCCACACTGCCAAGGAAATTGATTGGCTTTCAACTGATTGACCTTTCAACTCCCTATATCAGATCACAAAATAGAGGATGATTACATAATAACTTCCAAACTGCTGAGAATCATGGCCCAGCCGAGTTGACATTTAATCTTTACCATCACAAGCATGAAGGCAAGATTCTTACAAGTGTAAGAATTAGGTCATACTTATGCCGAGCTACAGGTGGCATCCTCGTTTTGAATCTCCTGTTGAGTGTGAGAGGGGCTGAGTTAAATACAAATACATACAGTTTTTATAGATTGTTTAAACTTTATGAAATAGAGTATAATAGCAAAATGGTATGATGCAAGACGTAAACATCGTATGGATTCAGAGAAGTAGGAAATTCTATATTTTGGAATGGTCTTGTCAAGGTTGATGGAAGTGGAAATTACACTGGACCTTGGAAACTTGTTAAGAAATTGAAAAATATGGGAGAGTCAGACATTTTAATTGTGTGTCACCTATTTCCTGGAGAGTAAAGACGTCAGTTCACGTGACTTAATTATCCAAAATATTCTAGGTGAGGGACCCATGCCAAGTAAAATATAAAACTCCAAAAAAAAAAAAGTAACTTGAACGCTTATGGAACTGCTAAGCTGACACGAAGTTTATGTAATTTGCTAATAAATATATTACATAAAAATCAAAACAATGATCAGTTATTAATAAGGTCTTTTTTTCTTTTTAATTACTAACAGAGGTTCAACAGATTTTCCCAAGGCCATATATAATTTTTAAAGCCTTGTCTTGTCTAACTCAGACCATAAGTACCTTCTATTCTCCTATTCATACCTCATTTGTTCTCCACTTACAAATCAAAGAGGACCAAAATGCTTCTCAAAAAGGTTACTCATAAGAAATGTCGTGTTAAAAGTATCAAGTGGAGGGTCTTACAGACCAAAATGTTGAGCATAGAGATGAGTAAGTAAAAATAGCCCATAATGATATTAGCAGCACTGAGGGTGATGATTTTTTTCCCCGTTTGCATCAGAAGTTTTAGCTGTTCACATTGTATATCTTCAAATGATTTAAATTCTGAGCCTGTTAGCCTGTACATATTGGCATAGCTGAATTAATCCCACAGGGTTTAAATACTTCTCCAATTTTAATCTGCCATTAGAGAGCAATGATTAAGTCAAAATATCTGAATTATATGTGTAAACTATTTAAAATAACATATCTTTGCTTTTCTTTTTGAGAATTTACTTTCAGTTGAAACCAATGTCAACATTACAAATTAAATAATGAAATTTATAAATTTATTTACAGACTAAAAAGTAAATAAACATTTAAGTCAAATTTTAGCTATTCAACTAACCTATAATGAGAAATATTTATGGTATAGAATTGTATTTTTACCTTTAGGGCATCTGACTAACAGAGCACCACCAACTGAGGCAAACTCTGAAAGAATTTAGTCCTAAATGAATCAGAAAATTAACAATCTGATCAAGTTTCCTCGAAGAAGGACCTGGAAGACATGTGATGTGAGCATGATTTTGAACACGAGGCAAGGGGCTCGTCTAATTGAAGGAGAGGGTGTAAAATGTCAGAGCAGGCAGCCTAAGACATAGATATTAAGGAAAATGATATTTATTGAACATTACAAATATAACAGGGGCTCTTTTAAATGATTTACATAACCTGATTGAATTAAACAAATGGAGCTAAGGCACAGAGAAAGTTCAAGCTTTGTCTTGCCATTGCTATGACAACATATCAAAAAAATCATGGTATATTCAGCCATAAATACAGAGATCTGCCAGAAGTATCCCTGTATTTATAGGGATGTACCGGAAGTATCTCTTTATTTATGGCTGAGCTGGATTAAGACAAAAATATTTAGTGTTGTGACAATAAGGTACAACAGAGTGAATCCATATTTCTGGGTATATTGTTTATAGGTAAAACTAGCTACTCTAACAAATAAAATATTAATCTTTCAGTAGATGGACTTTGCTAATATATCTTTCTAGTTAGTGAAGAACGTGATGCATTTCATGACTAACACTGTAAAACAACAATTTTGTAAAAGTCAGAAATCTGAATAAATCACGTTTTTTTTTTGTTTTTTTTTTTGATATGTTGTCAGCAACGGCAAGACAAGTCTTGGGCTTTCCCTGTGCCTTAGCTCAATTTGTTTAATTCAATCAGGTATGTAAATCAATGAACAGAGCTCTCTTACCAGAAGTATGAGGAGCCTGCTGGTGCAGTGGTGAAGTGCTTGGCTGCTAAGTGGAAGTTTGGTGGTTCGAACTCACCAGCAACTCCTCTCTGCGGAAGAAAGATGTGGTGGGAGAAGATGTGGCAGTCTGCTTCTGTAAAGATTTCCAGTCTTGGAAACCCTATGAAGCAGTTCTACTATGTCGTTATGAGTCAGAATCAACTTCAAGGCAATGGGTTTTGGGGTTTACCAGAAGTATATGAGAAATACGGAATGATTTAAGAATATATCAAATTTTTTTTCTTTTTTTGAAGTTTTTTCTTAATTATGTTTCTCTTAATTTTCAGGAGCCAACGAAAAAGAACTACATGTCACCATTTTATAATTTTATGGAGTTAATAAATGTAATATAGATAAACAAGCTAAGGAAAGAGCATTATTGATGATATTATTATCAAAGAAATGAAATGATCAGTAAGTAGTATTCAGAACAATCAATTACATTTATGGAAATTTTCCTGCATTTTATTTTAGGGGCAGTTTGCAGATAGGAAAAATAAGCTAGTATCAGGAATTTATTTTAAAAATCCTGAGAATAACCTGGGTTTAGTACAGGTTTAATTGACATAATTTAAGTAAACACATGTATTAATTCCTACTGCATTTCATGTGAAGAGTTTGTATTGAGATTGATAAACATGTGGTATTACAAATATTGAATAATCAACAAAAAAAGAAAACAACTAGATTTATCAAACTAGAACTGGAACATGACACTCTTTAAACTTTCTTTGTTCTCTACAAGTCTAGCAACACTATATTCACTCTAATAAACTCAAAGTTTTTCAGAATGAAAAAGGAGGCTATTCTTTTAACTAGCTTGTTAATGCTTATATTGGCAGACAGATAATGCTAAATTATAGATATCATAATTATTCACTTCACTTTTAGAACACAACTTGACCTCTGACATTATAGTAATAATAATATCTTACGCCATTTGCTAGATATGAACTTTATACTTGGCAGCATACTACATGTCTCATCTATTTTCACATTTCATTCCCAGAGCTGGTGGGTTTGAGAAAATTGTCCAAGGTCACATACTGTTAAAATGGTCAACTTTGATTTGTCTGTCCAAACCAAGTATCTGGCCACTGCAGTATTTATTTAAAATCCATTTGCGAACACCCTGTGTTATGAGGTTCAACTAATTCTTTATTCTGAATTTAACTGTTTACTAGTCAAAAATTCACTGAATTTTGAAATTGTTCTTCATCTTCCCCGTCTCCTCACACCTGCATGCCAGCTCCTTTTCCCCTGTTGAATCTGAGAAGATAAGGATGCATCCACATTTACAGGTGTTTCTGGCAGCCACATCCATTACAATATCTGAGACAAAGTTTAACATTCCACAGCCCTGAGAAATGACAGGATCAAAGAGAGGGTAGGTGAAGAGAGAATGTCTTGCTGCTTTTTGTACTAAGTGTGTGCTACACTCTAGGAATGACCCATAGGCACAATTATATACACGTATATATTCTTGAGTCTGAAATTTGACACAGATTTGTTCTAAATTTTGTGTGGTTGCTTCGACGTTTTTGTTGTCATATCTCAGAATTACTTATAATTGACCTGTTTTTTAATTTTATATGACAAAAAAGTCACACTTTTTAATGATAATTATTATATTAATAAGAGTAATGATATTTCCATTGCATAAAGATTTATAATGTTAAATATTTTCACTTGAATTATTTTGTAATTTTCTGATTTTCAGACAATTTTATGAGGTAGAAACAAATAATTATCTATATATTATACATGGAAAAAATTGGAAAAGGCCAATATATATATATTTTTAATTTTTCCCCATCTCTAGGGGTTTGTTGTCCATTGGTGAAACATCAACAGACTTTATAAATAACACATAGGTACAAAATAAATGAAACTGTATTGAACATTGATGCATAAATAACCCACACAAAACCAATGCTCTCAAGGACAAATGGATCACAATTCTTGCAACATTTATTTTTGTAAACACTTTAACTGTATCAATTATTGTGATATCACAATTTTAATAAATAACGTGACATTCTTAGGGAAAAGCAACACATATAAAAATCAGTGCAGAACAAAGGTTTAGCCACAAGTGTTCTAATATCAAGCTTTGTGTTTTTTTTTTTCCCTCTGTGAGACTTTTCTGATATGTAGATTTTTCAGAAGCTCTAAGAATAAAGCTTTGCGTGTATTATCATATTGTCATTTCTTCCCTTCTGATTACCTTTGCTCATAAACCTCAAATATCATTGAATTTGTTTATTTTTGCTATGCGGTTAGATTACTTTTAACTAAGAACAAGGGATTTCTAATCTTCTTAAACCAAATTACTTTCCTTTTCAGCTATGCACTAAAGCACTCATGATTTCTTGTTGATAATACAATGTGTTTTCTAATCGGCACGGTCGCTAATAGAGTAGAGTTTATCTGGTTTCAGACTTCTGCTGCCTTGTTTGTGCTTTCCCCCAGGTATGAACTTTGAGGGCCATCAACATGTAGCACGGACCGGAAAAATAGACCAGCTCATGTTATCTTACTTCAAATTCTTACTTTTTTCTTGTGCTGAACAGTAAGTTTCTCCTTACATATATAATAGAACTCACTAATGGCATATTTGCGTCAGTATTAGAGATACTTATAGCATAAGAGCTTCTTCTCAGTCTATTTCAAACCTATATTCACTCACTGTTTATATCAAATATATGCTTAAAGGTTGGTTTTACATGAAAATGGGGTAAGATAATGATGACTGACAAATTTTTATCTGGATTCATAAAACAATAATTTTTAATAAATGCTTTTTTAAATATTTGAGCTAGAATAGACTAAATAAATTTTACATGTTACACATATATATTTCTATAGTTTCATGAATTTGGTTTTATTATGTATTGGCATTTGATCAACAGTAAGTTGCATGGTATTTTATTGCATATATAATACACACATACATATACATATGTACATATATATCTGAATTTGAATCTAAACTTCAAAGAAAGACATGACTAAAAAATGTATCAAGAAAAGGATTAAATTAATTTTGATTATTTAATATGAAGAAAATGAAGGCAAAACTAGAAATATAGTAGTCTTCAAGTTTGAGAGATTATAAAAATGGGACACAGGATATAAATGCATTTTTTTTTTAAATTCCTCTATAGATACACTCTATAATATATAATTTATTTTTTTATTTCAAATGCTATTACTAACAGCTTAATAATATAACTGATCATATTAATCGTACTTTGTTCTAAAAGACTTTTGGATATTTCCTAACATCTCATTCATTCTAAGAGGGGGAAAACGCTATCATCCACACTGTTTAAAATAGAAGTCAGTCTTAGTTCTTCCCCCTTCAGGTAAATTTTGCTCTTTTACTAAGGTAATTTTTTTTTTTTTTTTTTTATATATTTTATTGTACTTCAGGTGAAAGCTTACAGAGCAAATAGTTTCTCATGAAACAGTAGTACACATGTTGTTCTATGACATTGGTACTAAGGTAATTTTTAAAAAATTGTATCTCAGAGATTTCCACACACATGCTTATCATCTTCTTATGGCTTTGATTACCAATCTGATGATATCTTAGCTCACTCAGTATCTGGCTCCATCTTAAATTTTCATACTCATTTGGTGACCCCCTAAAGTCCGGTCATAATAACTTACTGTTTGCATGCATATCCTCAAGCATCCCCTTATTTATTCAGGCTATGTTGTGAATTGGTTGTTCAGTGGTAGAATTCTCGCCTTCCATGCAGGAAACCAGGGTTCGATTCCTGGCTGATGTACCTCATGCACAGCCAACCACCAGTCTGTCAGTGGAGGCTTGCGTGTTGCTATGAGGCTGAACAGGTTTCAGCAGAGCTTCCAGACTAAGACAGACTTCTAGAAAAGCCAGGAGATCTGTTTTAGAAAAAGCAGCCAATGAAAATCCCGGGGATTCTGACAGTCCAATCCGCAACCGTTCATGGGGATGGTGTAGAACCTTGCAGCATTTTGTTCCATTCTGCACTGGAGCTCCATGAGTTGGGGACTGACTCAATGTCAGCTAACAACCACCACCACAAGCTGGTCATGGTATTTCCTCAATCTGGAATGTTGTTTACTTAAAAATTTTAGCCTGAATGATAAATACTAACGTTTTTTTTGGAAACAGCTGTGTATTCATCTCCTTTATAAAGTCTTCCTTGAAATTCTTAGATACACTTGGTGATAATCTTTTTTCTGTCACTTCTTTCACTGTCTTTCTATCTCTCTGTTTCTGTCTCTCTCACCCTCTTCTATCCTCTCCCCCCTTCTTTTTACTCTCTTCGTCTTTTTCTTTTTTTTAAACAGATTCATAACTTATAGATTCCAGGAGAAAAAAATGCTCAAGAAAAATGTATCTATTTTCTTTTTGTGAGGCAATCCACAATTCCTTTAACCACATGCATATAGTCAAGGCAGTGTTGACTTTCCTGGGACTGTTTTGTTGAGCCTTTTTACGGTGCAATTGTCTTACCAAAGGACAAGTCACCCACATGTAGGGGGTCAATATGCATTGGTGAAGGTACGTTCTTTGATGCTCTAGACTTAAAATATTTGGAAGAACTAGACTGAATTCCATCTAATAGCCCTTACATAATTATCTTCTATCAAAATTTTCATAAATATTTGGTGGATGTGAGCTCAAATTAATATTAATTGATAGGTGCTCAGGAGGCAATTATCCTATGGCATCAATTGAATACACACATACAAGTCTCAATAGAGAGGTGTGTTTTAGTAGAGATTACAACATTTTAGGAAAACTGAGAAGACTAACACAGACCTGTATAAAAAACTCAGATATTAAGCAAAACGTGAGCTAAGGAGAACCTGAAAAATGTGTGAGAAGTTGAATAGTGTTTTAAATTAAAACTTTCATTTAAAAATTAAGTCAACAAAGCTCTACCCTACGTAAATAATTGTAATTATTTTTATCCAGTAATATCAGTAATTTTTTTTTTTTACAGCCAATATCAACATACAGTGACATTGGCCGTAAAAAGAGATATGCCTTTTCACGTTTTAAGATAAAAGAAAAGGCATGACTACTGCTTGAAACTTCTTCATTATTTAATACATCAGTAGTAATTTAGAGACATCTTGGAATTTAGTTAGGTACAGAGTCCCTAATATTAGGATTAGAAGATTGGAGAAGCAAAGCCAAATGAATCAGAGTATGTGTGTCAGGGGTGAAGCAGACATATAGTTTAAGGAAGATACAATGGGTAAAGTTTCAAGACATAGAAACAGTGAAACAGGATATTGAAATGTTGTGTATAGTACTCTATATTTTAATATCTTTACCCCAAAGAAGTTTACATCATTTGTTGTGTAGCAAATCAAGAAATCATATTTCTGGCAGCAAAATGAGTATTGCAGTGTGTTTATGATATGGATCCTTTGACTCTCTGGGAAATATCCTTTGTACTTGTCTGTTCTTTAAAGAACCACTGAATTTTACCCTTATTGATGAATTGAAAATACATGGAAAAAAATCAGCATTTCTTTAGCACCTTTTTTTCCCATATCCTTACAAGGCATGTGTATGGGAAATGCATTCTCAACTAATAAGCATATAAAGTTTTACAGAAAATTTAATCTGAGAAATATTGTTTTATAAGGAGCAATGGACCAAAGAAAAATTAATTAGAATAGAATTTAAGAATATCTAAGCATGTTGAGTATCTGGAGGACAATAATCCCCTGACACAGGCAAGGCTGGGGGGACTCCAGGATGGTTTCTAGCTGCTCAGCATGCTGAGATTTGGTGACTCCATTGTTGTAGTGAATATCCTTATCAAACCAACAGGAACTAGGTCACAGCATGCCAGTTTTGAACTATCCTGTTTGCAGGGTTATTAGAGAAAGAGAACTTTTATTCTTACTGCTAATAAAAGACACACTCTAGTTTCACCCCTAACTTCAAACAGGGGCCCAAAGCAATTCAGCTATTTTTCAGGCAGTACAGCAATGAGTATAAGAAGGAAGGAAAGGCCATTAAAAAAGAAAACAAAAAAAACTGTTTGCCACATAATGAAAGCTGCTTTTTCAATGGCTCTTCTTTGTCATTTACCAGCTTATAATCCTTTTCCTATGTTGAGAAGAATAGAAGCAGGGACACAAAACGAGAGTCTGGGTCAGTCGCTATAGTGTTCATGCTAGACACTTATCCTGTTATCTGACTCTAAGAAAATATCGAGCAACCGCAAAAACTCCAAATATGGTCAGAGTCCCTTTCTCACAGACCCTTTTCATTTCTTAATGGTAGTGCAAAGTCAAAATAGACATAGCAAGGAGCATAACATTTTCTTAGAATATGTATACCCAAATATTTAAATATCATGAACTTTTTAATGATAATAAAAATTTTAATTGAGGCATTTGTATACATCCCTGTGGGTTAAATTTTCATTATATTTTTATGCATAAGGGAAAATGATAATAAAGTCAATTTACGTTTATTAATTTAGTGGCCATGTTTTTCTGGACACTGCTTCACCTCTCTCCAACTGATATTCATATGGATATAGCAGGTGGAAACTTAGGGTTTCAAAGCCAACATGAAAAGAGCTTGGAAGTCATCATTCTCATTCTTAAAACAAGAAAAAAGGCTGAACAAACAGAAAATCAAAGGATTTTCTTGTACCCAGCGGAGAAGTGAGGTCACATGGCAAACCGCCACACTAAAATCTGGACAGATAGGCAAATACAGAGAATCACAGCCAAGACCTGCTGACAGGGAGCAGGAGCCATTTGCAGGAACACTCAAATGGTAATTTTGAAAAATTACTAGAGGACGAGTACAGATTACAGTGAGAGTGAGAACTCCTGGGAGCTGCAGTTTTAGGAGAATCCTCAGACTTTTGTGGGCTTTACCTCCAGGAACTCCACCATGGCCTCATAGTGAAGAGACAACAAAGATCCGCTTTTGTCCCTGGCAGAGAGAGCGGGGAAGAGCACCTTTTGAAAATAAGCATGAGGCATTTTCCAGAACTACTTGACCTACTTTCCAAGAGAAAATTACTTTACCAGACAGCACACAACAACTATATATGTATATCTGGGCGTGTGTATAGTATGGATCTTTCTATAGTTTCTATAATTTCTGGAATGACAATTGATAGACTGAAAAATAGGGATAGATAGATAGATGTATTATGTAGATTATTAGCATCTTTCTTTGCAGAGCCCAAATAATTGTCTGAAGAAGTATAAAATATTTCCAACAACCATATTTATACAACAGCATATAAACTTTTGACCGCCAAACCCTAACCTGGGAGTACTTTCTCAAGTCATAATGAAGTAATAGTGTGTCCCTTCCATTACTACCTCCAGCCCATTCCCATGAATTCTCACTCTTCTCCACTTCTCACACTCACACAGTTTGGACAAGGAAGTCTACAACCTCAGTTTTAAAGAAGTCAGTGAATAAAACGTAATCTGGAGGTCACCAAATTCCATAGAGTTGCTGTTGTATGGAAATGACAGTCATTGCCTCCGTCACATCCATTTTGAAATTCAAGTTCATGTTGAGAGCCTTTAACCAGCTCATTGATACATGAATACTCCTACCCAAAACATTAATGAGACACTGAAGATGAGAATAGACCATCAGGGTTAACACTTACAAAGGAATTTAATTTGCTTGTCCTATGGGTGAAAACCTTGATATGGCATGGCAGCTCTAGGCTACATCACATTGATTTAGAAGGCTTAAAGAAGTCCATGCTCATTATCAGATCACCAACGAAATAACTGAATGAGAAAATCTTGTAGCATTCGTAGAGTCAGATACATCTCCCTTGTACTTTTGTTTTGTTTTGCTTTAACATATGTTTGTCACGCATAATTTCTTCTCTGTTCTCACAAAATAATACTTTTAAAATAATATTTACAAGGAGGAATATAATTAAAATAGATGAAATGGATTCAAAATATTTAACTTAACTCAGCAAAAATGCTGACTTTGTGTGGAATAAATTAAGTGGAGGGGCAGAGACATATTGATACATTTAAACTCTCTTTTCACAGCTGATTACTAGCTCAGAGAGTCTGTTCTCAAGGCTTTAGATTACAAATGGTAAGAGTCTACCAATGACTATGTGTGAAAACAAGCTCAGAGCAGTTACAACCATCGGCATTCTAAGAGTTTCTTCCAGAGAGTGCTAATCCTAGCAAATGTAAGTGAAATATGTATTTCTAAATGTACAGTGCCCAGCCATGTCTGTAACATTATTATTAAGCCTTCACAAAGAACATTTGTTTTGAAATTTTCTTATCCAGAGACTACACTAATCATAAAAGAATCATTTTTTTTAAATTAAATAGTGGTCTATTGATTTAGGAAATCAAGCTTAAGACCTCCAACAATCAAGCATTTCTAGTGACAACATATGAGGTTAAATCATACAACTTAAAATTCCAGATGACAGTGTGAATTTCGAGTATCTATTGAATGTTCATCTGACTAGGAAATAACATGAAATTGTTTACATGGGAATTCTTAAAAACATAAATGAGTTATCTCTGATCATGACTTACTGACAATCTCTTTCAGGGGCAAGAAATATATGCAAACTATTAAAATATCTAAGCATAAGATTCTATCTTTAGCGGATTCAATCTGTATTAAGAGAACTCCAGTTTACAAGACTAGAGTAAGACTACAGTTTCACTGTACTCTGCTGATCAGACTGTTTGCAACTTTAGGAACCATATTTAAGACTGACATTAATACATGTGAGTTCTTGGAAGTGTTCTTGGAATAATACAATGTGGAGATATAATGAAAATCTTAGTGTTGTTTAGTCCGAAAGATAATTCTTAGAGGAGGTATGACAAATTTTTTTCAAATATGTGAAAATTTCTCACATGAAAATGAGATAAGACACCCTGAGAGTCAATCTGTAGAGCAAAAACAGGTGAGTAAATATTACAGGGAGGATGATTTTGCTGAATATACAAAATTGCAGTTAGACCTGTTAACCACACATGCATCTCCATAGCAGGAAATGAAGTTCTTTGCTTTACTTTTTACTCACAATTTTTATTAATAGAAACCAGATCACCATAAATAGAAACCAGATCATTGGATCATCATTCATCAATTCTGCATACAGTAGCAGAGAATTTTATACTATTATTTTCACTTGAAAGTAAATGGACTTACAAAGGGCTTTCTAGAAACTAACTCGTTTGCAAGGAGAGACAATTGAGTAGTTATTTCCCTATGATTAGAAATATGAAAACAAGATATCAACTGAAGTGAACGGATAGAGGAGCTTTTTATATTTAATGGTATGTTGAGCTATATCCTCCTAGGAATCCATTTGTAATGCAAAGATTTTACATCCTTAATAAACCAAACCCATTGCCATCGAGTTGCTTCCGACTTATAGTGACTCCATAGAACAGAGGGTCCTCCATAGAACCCATAGGGTTTCCAAGGAGTGGCTGGTGGATTCGAACTGTTGACCTTTTGGTTAGCAAGCTGAGCTCTTAACCAATGAGCCACCAGGACTCCACATCCTTAGTAAACATCAGTGAAGTAAGAATAAAGAGAGCTGAGCTTTACTATTGCCCTTTACCCTACTTGGTTGCGGAAAATTATTTAACCTTTCTGGTCTTCATGCTTTCAGAATGAGGGAATCACATCACATGATAGCTACGGTTCCTTTAATTCTTAAAAAATAAAATAAAAAGGCAGGAGGAGGGATTTTAAGTACAAGAAAAAGAGTGAGCACTATTATAAGTCAGCAAGAGAAAAGATTGTTAATAGACAAAATATGATAGTCTAAGACTACATCTTGTTTGCTGGAGCTCTCAGATTTGAAGAATGGCTACATTTTAAATATGAACAGGATTTCATACTTAAAGGAAAGTAAGGACAAAGTAAGAATATTGAGAATCAGTGCATCTGGAAATAGTGATAAAACCTCCAATGATGTATTTTCAACAAATGGAAGGTATGATGAAGCTACTTGATATGCCAGGGATCAGCAAACTAGAATCTGTGGGCTGATTCTGGCCTGTTTTGTAAGTAAATTTTTATTGGAACACAGCCACACTATTCACTTACACACTGTCTATGGTTGCTTTCATGCTGCAATGGGAGAGTTGAGTGGTTCTGACAAAGATCTATAGCCTGCAAAATCTTAGAATATTCACTATCTAATCCATTAAGGAAGAGTTTACTGACCCCTGCTATAAGAAATAATTCTGTGGCCTTAGAGAGGGAAAAAAAAGAAATACCTTGCCTGTGAGAACGCCCCAAAAGATTTTCTCTGCAGCAGTGAGTCCCTGTTCTTTATTATTCTGGAGAGGATTCACATGACAGTTATTAGAATATAAAAGGCAATCATGGTTCTGAGGAAAAGCAGGAGAAGCCCAGTGATATACAGCAGCTAAATGTATGCCTCAGGAACCAGAAGAAGGTTGATTTAAAATTTATTTAAATGACAATAATTATGATACCTGCAATATATGATATTTTATGCAACTTCAAGTATTATTTCATCTTTGGTAGGGAACAATAAATCTTGATGTGGCTATTAGGATTAGGAGAACAGTTAACTACATAAGTAACTATGCTGTACCTGATAGATGGAAGATATATTAGAAAATCTTCATTCTTCTCCAATATCTCATTTTTCATTTATTCATCTGCTCATTTATTTGTTCTTGGCCAAAAAGGAAATTCACCTGAAAAAGCTATATAGCTGGAACGTACGGTGGAAGGCATAACTCACCCAAATTAGACAAATTCAAAGATAAGGCTGTTTCTAACTCATCCCCAATTTGCCTTTGATTTGTGCCTTTTTTCCTTTTTACATAGCAGAAATCTGGATGGTTTTTGTTATAAGTTAGGTTAACTTAAAACCTGATGATTGGTTCCATGTGATTGGTGAAAAGTATTGCTAGCCATAAAACATATCTAGTTTCGGACCCTATCAGCCTGTAAACATAATGATGTCATTATTATATCAATGTGATTTTAAAATTGCCTTTTAGGACTTCTGTTATTTTGTGCTGAGATACAAATTTTTGAACCAGTTGGGCTTTCATTGAAACTGCATGGGAATCGTGAGTAAATCTTTTCATTAAAATACTAAGAAGAAGTAGAGAAAGCTTTGGCTTTATTGCCCAGAGATGTGAAGAAGGTACTATTATTTCTCTCTCTCCCTGCTCATTTGAAAGGCTTTAAGTCTTCCCATCGCCCTGGGGTTGGACCTGGAATCAGATAGACAGGAATTTAATTCCTGGACCTTCTTTGAAAACCAACAATTTTCTCAACCTCTCACCCTCAGTTTTCCCACGTGTGAAATGAGGCTAATAATCTCCCTAAAACAGTGGATAAGTGTTTTAAATAATAGCCCCAGAAAACACATAGTAGGTACTCTATCTCATACACATGAACATTTTCCATCTTGACATGATATAATCTAACTATTCTTTATCTCACAACAATCTGCTTAGAATAAGATTTCTATATTTAATTTAAAAAACATTTTAATTGAATAGAAAAAAATTATCACACAATTTTTTTTACTATGACCAAATTGTTCCATAATTACAATTTATCTTTTTAATAATAGTTTGTCTAAATATTGTTATTTTAGGATAAATAGCATAAATTAGAGGTTATCAGTGATACTTCTTTCTGATAATGTCTAATGCTTTACAGAGGAGGTGATTATATATATTAAAACCCCTCTGTTTACACATAGCTGTTATAGTTTCTTAGAGAGTAGCACCATCATCTTCCTAAATGTTAAGTATCCCAGAGCTGTGAAGGGAGTAGCAACAATTGCCACTGCTTGGTTGGTGGCTAAACCAAAAACAAAAAAAATAACGAAACCCATTGCCTTTCAGTCGATTCTGACTCATAACAATCCTATAGGACAGAGTAGAACTGCCCCACAGTGTTTCCACGGAGCAGCTGGTGGGTTCGAACCGCTGAACCTTTGGTTAGCAGCCAAGCTCTTAACCACTGCACCACCAGGGCTTCATAGTGGTTATATACTATTAAACAGCTACTCTTGTTCTAGACAGGTCACTGGCCAGGTTGAGATGACACAACACATTTTACAGAGGAGGCAAGTGGCTGACTGAGAAGGGAATCCCCTAATATTGGTATCTTACTCATTTATTGAAATCAGTTCTAAAGATAAGCATACCAAATCAATATTTTTCCAGCGGACAAAAGTTAAATTCAAACTGGCCCTGAATATAAGAAGGACGGAATGTTTTCTGAAAACATGTGACTGAGCTAGCTTTCTTATTTCTTATTCCTTTACTTTCCTTCTATCTGTTAAAAATATATAAAATTTGTTTATCTATGTATATAGGAATCCCTGGGTGGTGCAAATGGTTAATATGCTCGGCTACTCACTGAAAGGTTTGACTCCCAGAGGTGCCTGGGAAGAAAAGCCTGGTGAACTAATTCCAAAAAAACCAGCCATTGAAATCCCTTTGGAGCACAGTTCTACTCTAACACATAGGATTACCCTGAGTTGGAATCAACTTGACAGTGACTAGTTTTGGTTTATGTATGTGTGTGTGTGTGGGTGTATATGTATGACAGATAGATAGATAGATCACATATAATTTTCTCCTCTTGTCATGTAATCACTAACGGTTTTTTGGGGAGAAAGACTCCTTCCTGAAATTGTACAATTGGTCTAAATTGTACAATTGGAGGAAGATCTATAAAAGAGAAAAGAGTGGAGTAAACTTCCATTAAGTCCCTTTCCAAAATATTTCAGGGATTCTAATAGTGAGTCATGCTGGGGTTCTGTGGTTCTTGACTTCCTCAGGGAAATTTCTTGGGATGTTTCTGGGCCTTTTAAATGTCTTAAACAAAATAGGAGTTGTGATTGGAAACAATGGTTCTGAAATAGATCACAATTTGGTTTTTAATTAATTGGCCGAACAATATTTTGCTGTAACAGACCTACATCTAGCACTTCTGAGGAAGGCTGAAAACAACTCAGTATGCATAAAAAGAAATTTAAAGGAAAACATCATGTTTGGCTACTTCTGAAAGTTTATCCACTTCAGAGTTCTTATTACAGCTGATTAATATAATTGATGTCAACAAGTTGTATACTTATAAAAAGTTGAACTGGCAAAGGTCGTGTGATATATATATTTACAACAACAATAAAAAAAAAATGAGCAGCTGCTGAGCCTGCTTATATATAACCAAATACCTCATGGGATTTATTTTCTTGGTTTGGAAGTTTAGGGTCATGGTTTGATAAGATATCCCAATTAATTTGCCTAATATCAAGTTTAGTGCTTATGTTCTACCTCCTAGTTGGTTGTGTAGTGCCTGGAGTCTTAAAAGCTTGCAAGAGGCCCCCAAGTTACAACAATTTGTCTGTATTTGCCTGGAACAACAGAGGAAGAAGGAGAGTGAAGAATAGAAGGGAATGGAATTCATGGCTAATTGCCTCCATGAACAACTACCTCCTTTGCCATGAGACCAGAACCGGATGGTACTCGGCTACCATTACTGAAAGTTTTACTGAAAGATTCTAGAAAAGAATCCTGGTCAAAAAAGGGGAAAATACAGGACAGATTTTCAAATTCTCATGGAATTAACTTTCTGGAGCCATTGAGGCTGGATGAACTCATGAAACTATTTTCCTGAGATAATTTTTAAACTTTAAACCAAAAATATCCCATGAAGCCTTCTTTAAACCAAACAATAGTTTAGCTTAATTAGTAAAAACTGTCTGCCTTGAGCATTGTGCTCTTTTAACAAACTATCTCTTTGGGATCAGACTGACAACTGCAACTCAAAAGGTTAGATAGGAAGTTTAGGGGGCAGTGGGTTTATGTTAATGAGGAAGGAACAATTCAGAAAAGAAGGATGAGAACGGTTGCACAACTTGAAGAATGCAATAAATGGCAATAAGATGGATTGACACAATAGCCACAACAATGAATTCTAATATACCAAAGATTATGAAGACGGCACAGTATTAGGCAACATTTCCTACTGTTATACATAAGGTGATCATGAGTAGGAGACAACTCAGTGGCAAATAACAACAAGTTTCTATTGATAAGTTATCTAATAAGACCTCTGTTATATCAATTACCTAATCTCTTTCTGGGCAATTAAAAATGTCTTCTATTTTGGCCTCCGAAAATAGGTACAAAATAGAAAACAGGAAAAAAATAATTTACCATTTCTTAAAACACAAAATATTCTTTTAAAAAGGCCTTCAATTAGAAAATAACAACTATGTGTTTGTATTAAAGTAAACAAAAGTAAAATTGTAGAATGTTTTTAACTTTTAGATTAAATATAGTCCACAATATCAATATTTTACCATATATGAGAAAATGTAAGTCGCGTTATCAGTAGCAAGTAATAACGTTAAGAATGCTTTCTTTTTTCTGTGAATTGGAACCCAAACATTTCTTTGTGTAGGTTTTTATCTATCATTAATTTCAAAATAAAGACAATTTTAGTAGTTGAGGATTGTCTGTCATAAGAAGGAGATCATTGCCTATCATTTGTAAATTTCAGGAAATTTAGAAAAACTTTTTTTTTTTAAGAAAAATATGTATCCATATTGGAAGAAAAGTTACTAGTTAAGAGTTGGATATCTTATAAGTAAAATGTTCTATCTTATTACAGTTGCCGCTGAATACTGCAGTGTGCTATTTATCTGTTCCTTGTGCTGCATTCCTTCCACTTGCTTTCCTGCCTTCACCCTTACAATGTATTTGCATTAATAATATTAAAACAAGACCCATATTAGTAGAAGTTAAATCCAATTTATAGTACCTAAATGTGTGATAGGTGACCAAATACATAACAATTAGTTTTGCATTTTTTTTAAACTTAGGTGACATATTAGCAGGAAGCAGAATTAAGAAATCCCAAACTTTTCAAAGACTTTGTAGTGAAATTCTGCGTGTGGTCGAGAGTGTCAGTAAAATAGAGAAAGATCAAGTCTGTGCATTTTAGAGCCCTTGTGGCACAATGGTTAAGAGTTTGGCTGCTAACCAAAATGTTGGCGGTTCGAATCCACCAGCTGCTCCTTGGAAATCCTATGAGGCAGTTGTACTCTATCCTATAGGGTCACTATGAGGCAGGATCAACTCGATGGCAGCTGGTTTTTTTTTTGGAGCCTTTAATCTGCTCTGGAGTAATCAACTACATAAGGGTCAGATCAAGGTAAGAATAAAATGACCCTATATAAAATGCTAAAAAAAGTTGATGTAAGATTTTGTGACTTTCATCTGGAGATGGAACCAAATAAACCATAAATATCCTGAAATCAAGTCAAGTGCTGCTACTAGCATCCTAATCTACTGTCCAGATATGTAACTACATCAAATTCTTGTGCTTTTGTTTTCACGAAAGGTATCATTTCTAGGGCTTAAATGCACTTCACAAATGCAAAGAATGGTCAGTATTCTGAAACACCAAACAATAAGTTTCTTTCTTTGGTTTAGTGACATATTGTAATTCTCTATTTTCCCTAAAATGTCCCCCTTCATTATTAAGCTTTATTTTAACCACTATTAGAATTAGTTTGCATTATTTAAGCAGGGTGTAAAGTATCTGTAAAATTAAAACTGTCAATGATTGGTAAATTCCAGCTGCCTCCTTTCCAAGACATTTTCACAGAAAGCAACAAACAAGGCAGTTCTATTACCCACCTCATAGAAAGAAAAGTATCTGGGATGCCAATGCTTTGGGGATCTTCATGTGAAACAGTAGTTTATCTATAATGTCAAACTCTCTTTCACCTCTGAAATGTCCTGTGTTCTAGGAACACAGGTGTTCTACTCAGGGTAGTTGGATACCAGGCTTACCGATAGATGTTGCTGTCACTTTTCATCCATATTACCCTGATACCACCTTGGTTCATGGTAATAGAGGAATCATGAAGAAGAAAGGGTTGTTTGCCAGCAACATCACTTCCAATGACCTTTAGTTTCCAGGTATATGAATTTCCCATAGAGTGATATGCCAGTCATGTCTAGATCTCCACGTTTATTCCTGCCCTGGAAAGGAGGAATGAATCACAGGATTGAGTTAGGAAAGAGGAGCTAGGTATACATAGTTCAGCCCTTCTTCCCTGTCTTTGTATTTTGTATTTCCCTGCATTCAGATAATGTGTCTTAAATGTATCTCCTAATTATTTAGTTTTCTCCAATTGCTCTGAAAAAGATTGAAATCGTTACATCACCTAGCTTTCTTACTAAAGTTTTCTCCATACAAAGTTTCTGTAAAAGGATCTTTAAAACAAACAAACAAAAATGCAACTCTGATTAAAATGCTTCCCTCTTAACCACACCTCTGTTACAGACTTACTGTTTCAAGGATAGACCCATCTTCTTAATATGGTACAAGACGATCTCCACTTTCTGGTCCTTACATTTCTCTCTATCCTGATCTCTTTCCTCAACCGCATCTTGTACTCTCTGTGGATACCTACAAACTCCACCCTACATGTTATTCTTTTGCATGCAATGTTCTCCTACCTTGCCTCCAAATTTTGACTGCCTTTACCTGGCTAATTGCCGTTCTAAGGTAAAAACTTAGCTTAAAATCCCTTCTAAGAAGTTTTACTCACTGCCTCCCTTCCCCACTGATTATTATGCCATACTCTCCAGTCTTTATTTATACTTTATTACTTATCCTTGCATTCTTTACTTATCCTTTATTAACTGTGGGGTGATTACTTGTGTACTTGTCTGTATTCCCTAATAAACTGTACACGGATGACACAATTGGCTTGTGTCTTAATGCATCTCCATAAGTAACAAAATTCCTCACAAAACATATGCTATCAATAAATTTATGGGAACAGAAATAAAATGAACAGATGAATGAATGGATGAATATATAAACAAATGATTAAATAAAAGAACTCTAGCTCTGAATTCTATTTAAGTTTTCTGCTATCAGATGGTACTATTTTCTGTATGGTGAAATGCTACAGGGTCCTGGAGAGCTAGCTTTTATCCTTGGATCCTTAATGGATTTACTAATTCAACAAATATTTCTCATATAATTACTTTGTGCCAAACACTATCAATTACTTTATGACTTTGGACACCTCAGTTAAATACTCTGGATCTTAGTTTCAGCTTCTGCAATGTCTGACTATAACATCTCACTAAATTCAAAGGTTTAACATACTGTTAAAATCAAATACGTTTTCAACATGATTAATACTTCTTTACCATTAATTGTTGTTGTTGTTGTTCTGTGTCATTGAGTTGATTCCGACTCATAGCCACCCTGTACAATGGAGTAGAACTGCCCCATAGGCTTTCCAAGCAGTGAGTGGTAAATTCGAACTGTCAACATTTTGGTTAGCAGCCTGAGGTCTTAACCACTTCGACACTAGGGCTCCTACTATTAATTAGTACTGCTAAATAATTAAGCTTCTTGTCTAGATGGTGTTTATATTATTACCAGTGGTTTAGAGAAGTTATTTCCTATTAAGAGATACATACAAGACTTATGTTACCGTATTCTAAGACCAGAATATATTGAGACTAAAAAATAATTTAGACTAAAATCTAACTTAATAAAATACTCTCTGTATCATTTATTCAATTTATGGGGTCTGTCCCAGAGGTTTAAGGTACAATCCCATTTTATACTTCTCTTAGGTTTTGGACTGCAACTCCAAAGCTGCATTTCTCTTTCATCAACACTGCATTAATTCTCCCCTACCATCCAACCCTGGCGGTGTAGTGGTTAAGAGCTATGGCTGCTAACCAAAAGGTTGGCAGTTCAGATCCACCAGGTGCTCCTTGGAAACTCTATGGGGCAGTTCTACTCTGTCCTATAGGGTCGCTATGAATTGGAATCGACTGGACGGCAATAGGTTTATTTGGTTATATAAACCATGTGTATTTTAACTTCAGTACCGTATTTGTGTAATCTAGCTCATAAATGGTAGTTCAATCCAGGTTAGAAGTGAAACTCTTCTCTTTTCCTAGTCTTTTTCTGACACCAGTTGAACAGAAAACAGAAGCAAGTGGAAATGATCAGGCGGAAGAAGGGTGTTTGTGTGGACATCATGTCAAACTCTTGTTCTCAGTTTTTGTATTTGTATCTCTCCCAAGTTTAGACCTTGGGCTTCAAAGAGGTGTCATTGTGAATTCAACTAATCTGTCAGTCAAAATTTCCATTATTGGCACAATTTGCATCTTAATTAATACTTCCATTGTTATAAAATGTCAAACATGTTTTCATGGCTTAAACTCTATGTAGATAGCCTTATTATTTCTTCTACACAACCTGATAAAGACCTTTATAAGTTTTTTATTATCTGATGTTTCATCTGTATCATAAATTTAGTATCAAACACATTCTTTTATTCTCACATACAGTGCTCTTTTCTGTCAAAAAGAAAAAAGAAAAACAAAAAACTTTCTCATGTTTTTTCTTTTGCCTTTATGGTCTTCCCTCACATTTTCTCTAGATATTTTCTAGATATTTTCTCTTCCTCCTTCAGTTTACTAAATATTTCTCTGGCCTCAACTTCTTAACCTTTTCATGTTACAAGTTGTACTCCTTGTCCATGGTGTTTATCAGAGTTGTAATGCAACTTCATTTTGTATGTAGAGTTCATTAATTTCTGTTTCACAGACTAGATTATGCAAACCCATAATCTTGTCTCTTTGTGTTCACAATCATCGTTCCAGCACCTGGCATATTAATTTGCACGTAAGAGGCTTTCAATACATAGTTCTGAATGATTGAATGATCCCCTAATCCCCAGAGTATGAAACTGGATGAATTTATAAGTCAACCCAACACATAGTGAGTCATTATTACATAAAATATAGGAACAGAAATATAAAAAAGAAAAAAGGTTGAGAAAGGAAACTGTCATTCACTGCTGCCCCCTACCTTGCGGTATTCCACTATAATTTTCACTATAAAGCCACACAGTTTCTATTATTTTCATTTTACAACGGAGAGATATGTGATGCCAATACTTTAACTGTTTCAATGCCTTATACCTAGCAAGCAGTGAAGCTGATATGTGTAACCAGATGTGATCATCTCCAAAGCCCACTCTCTTTCCACTATTCCATATTTGACTATTTGTATATTCATAGCCTCTGATTCCCTGTCAGACCCTCTTCAGTCTAAGTTTTGGTCTTTTGCATCTGATGAATACGTTATGTGGAAATTGTGAGTTCAAACCTATCATATACTCATATCTTCATAATTACATTTTCTTTCTCATTCCCTAAAGTGAAGCCACAATTTAAATGCTTCTGCAGTTGGTGATTACTACACTTAAAATACGCCAGATGTTATCTCATTTAAATTGTACCCACACACTGCAGGTGCAAAATGGTGGCCACAATTTGGAAAATTTGTACTTAAGTTTTACTTTTTTTTCCCCTAGCATTTAATCTATATGCTTCACCATGTAACTCATTTACTTTATATTTTTCCCTGTTTTCATTTGTCAAAACAGACATTTTATATAACTTCAAAAGTTCTGTAAAGTGAGAATGGCATACATCTTTGCTTTTAGAAAAAAAAAAAAATCCTCCTGTCTTAGGTAGAATATTTATATCCCTGGATTACAGACAATGACAGTGTACACATTAATTTTCACAATAGATCATAGCTAAACCAGCCATGCTTTCCAGAGAACAGAACACTTCATAGGATGTGGTCATAAAATATGAAAAGTTTATATGTAAAGGGCTGTATTATAATCTCATAATTTTTTTGTTATTTGCTTTAAGGGTTCAGCCCTTTTACGTTTATCTAGATTTTTCTTAAATGTGTTCTTTGTTCACTTTCTTATGCTGTCATGTTCAAAAATGTAGAACTTTTAACTGTGTGACACCCACAGTGGTATTTCTATCGGCTGGTATATCCGAACTACTAAGAAAAGACAAGAGAAAGCTCTGAAATGTCCATAGAATGTTCTTCTTAGTACTAAAGAATTTGAGATATATCAGATGGCATATATTTGCTGTTGAGTCGGATCCAACTCATAGCGATGCTATGTAGAACAGAATGAAACATTGCACGGTCCTGCACCATCCTCACAATCGTTGCTATGTTTCAGCCCATTGTTGCAGCCACTATCAATCCATCTCATTGAAGATTTTCCTCTTTTCCACTGACCTTGTACCTTACCAAGCATAATGCCCTCCTCCAGGCACTGGTCACTCCTGGTAACTTGTCCAAAAGAGATGAAACGAAGTCTTACCATCCTTGCTTCTGAGGAGCATTCTGGCCGTACTTCTTCCCAAGACAGATTTGCTTGTTCTTCTGGCATTCCATGGTATATTAAATATTCTTCTCCAACACCATAACTCAAGGGCATCAATTCTTCTTTGTTCTTTCTTATTCATTGTCCATCTTTCGCATACATATGAGGTGATTGAAAATACCATGGCTTGGGTCAAGCGCACCTTAGTTCTCAAAGTGACATTGTTGATTTCTAATGATTTAAAGAAGTCTTTTGCATCAGATTTGCCCAGTGCAATGCGTCACTTGATTCCTTGACTGCTGCTTCCATGGGCATTACTGTGAGTCCAAGTAAAATGAAATCCTTGAAATATCAATCTTTTCATCCTTTTATTATGATGTTGCTTATTGGTCCAATTGTGAGGATTTGTGTTTTCTTTATATTGAGGTGTAACCCATAATGAAGGCTGTGGTCTTGGATCTTCATCAGTAAGTGCTTCAAGTCCTCTTCACTTTCAGCAAGTATAACGCAAGTTGTTAACGAGTCTTTCTCCAATCCTGTTGCCCTGTTCTTCTTCATATAGTCCAGCTTTTGGATTATTTGCTCATAACACAGATTGAACAAGGATATGACACTGACGAACACCTTTCTTAATTTTAATTCAAACAGTATCCTCTTGTTCTGTTCGAACGACTGCCTCTTGGTCTATCTATTACAGGTTCCTCATGAGCACACTTAAGTGTTCTGGAACGTCCATTCTTCACAATGCTATCTATAAAACTTGTTATGATCTGCACAGTCAAATGTCTTTGCATAGTCAATAAAACATAAGTAAACATCTTTCTGGTATTCTCTACTTTCAGCCAGGATCCATTTTGATATCAGCAATGATATCCCTTGTTCCGTGTTCTCTTCTGAATCTGTCTTGAATTTCTGGAAGCTGTCTATCGATATACTGCTGCAATTGCTTTTGAATGATCTTCAGTAAAATTTTACTTGTGTGTGATATTAATGATATTTTCTACATTAACGATAATTTCTACCTTCTGTTGGATCACTTTTCTTTGGAATGGGTGCAGATATGGGTCTCTTCCAGTTGGTTGGCCAGGTTGCTGTCTTCCGAATTTCTTGGCATAGACTAGTGAGCACTCCCAGCACTGCATCCGTTTGTTGAAACATTTCAATTGGTATTCTGTCAATTCCTGGAGCCTTAATTTTGCCAATGCCTTCAGTGCAGCTTGGACTTATTCCTTCAGTACCATCAGTTCTTGATCATATGCTACCTACTGAAATGTTTGAATGTCTACCAATTCTTTTTGGTACAGTGACTCTGTGTATTGCTTTCACCTTCTTTTGATGCTTCCTGCATTGTTCAATATATTGCCCATAGAACCCTTTAATATTGCAACTTGAGGCTTGAATTTTTTCTTCAGTTTTTTCAGCTTGTGAAATTCTGGAGTGTGTTCTTACCTTTTGGTTTTCTAACTCTAGGTCGTCACACATTTCATTATGATATTTTACTTTGTCTTCTCAAGCCACCCTTTGAAATCTGTTCAGTTTTTTTGCTTCATCGTTTCTTCCATTTACTTTAGCTACTCTATGTTTAACATAAATTTTCAGTGTCTTTTGACATACGATTTGTTTTTTTCTTTCTTTTCTGTCTTTTTAATGACTTTTTACTTTCTTCCTGCATGATGTCTTTGATGTCATCCCACAACTTGTCTAGTCTTTGGTCATTAGTGTTCAATGAGTTAAATCTATTCTTGAGATGGTCTCTGAATGCACGTGCAATGTGTCATAGTTTGACTTTTGTAGATGTATGTTAATTTTATTCAGCTTCAACTTGAATTTTCATATTAGTAGTTGATCTGTTCTGCAGTCAGTTGCTGGTCTTGTTCTGAATTTCTGAGTTGTCAGAAGTATATATAGGTACGTGTAAATACAAATATGTGGGTGCAGACACATATATTCATTGAAGACACAAATACAGATACTCCTCAGACATAACAGAACACCTTCCAAGATTGGTTTTCTGGGTTGAAAACTTAGGACTATAGTCTCATGGGACAACTCAGTCAATTGGCATAATATAGTTCACAAAAATCATGTTCTACATCCTAGAAAAGTTAGTAGTGTATGGGGTTTTAAAAGCTTGGGAGTGGCCATCTGAGATACAAGTACTGGTCTCTACAGCCAGGAGCAAAAGAGTAAGAAGGTTGCCAAAAGCACAGAGAAGAAACAAGTCTACTTCAGCCACGACTTCATCTACCCTGAGACCAGAAGAACTAGATGATGCCCAGCTACCACACTGACCGTTCTGACCAAGATCACAAAAATGGTCCCAGATTGAATGGGAGAAAAACGTGGAACAGAACTCAAATCCTTAAAAAAAAAAAAAAGGCAAACAAACTGAAACAGTAGGGAACAGTGGACTCTCTGAAATTATAGCCCTGAGACACTTTTTAAACCTAGAACTGAGCCTCCCCTGAGATCACCTTTTAGCAAAATAGCAGAGTGGCACACAAATTAAATGATATTACCCATCAGATCAGTGTTCTACTTAAAAAATCATTTGTATAAGTGCAAAAGGTCAACAATTACTCAAAGCAAAGATAAGAAGATAAGGGGGCAGGGAAACTAGAATACTGGAAATAAACAGAACACAATTGAAGAGAATATTGACACATTGTGATAACTGTAACTCATGTCACTGAACAATTTATATGAAAATTTTTCAAATGGGACCCTGACTTGCTTGTAAACTTTCACCAACAACTCAATAAAATATTAATAAAAAAAAAAGTTCCTCTTAGGATACATACTAAGTCCCCATTTTACAGCTCTGAGCAACCACTGTATTTCATTAAATCCAAAATACAGTCAATTTTATATAACACACTACTATTTTACTTACCATTAAAACTTATCTCAGAATTTTTTCCTATTTTATACTGATGGAAAGACATCTTTTAGACTCAACACAGATTGTTTTTAATATACCACTCTTGTATATACATTAAAAACAAAATAGAAGTGAAATAACTTAGTTAAGATATTCCTAAAACCTTTGTAACAATCTGGCTTTTCTTAATTCAGAATTGTCAATTTCTTTATTTTACCTCAGCATAACATTCCCTATATCAATAATATTTGTAATGCAATGATAATAGAATTTCTCAAAAGACTCCTCTACTTGTGTCTCCAAGATATTTTCCATGTCACTTACCCCATTTGGCAGAGCTGATTTGGTTTCATAGCTCTCTTGAGCTTTCCAGAGGATTTCATACAATGCTTTTAGGTAATAACCAGAAACCATAATTTTTCTCAAGTGGTACTTATACACCTTATTGATTTAAAAATTTAAAGTTAAAAAGCAAAGTTTCCCCAAGCCCAGGCAACCACTGCAACTGCTTTGTCTACAGCAACTTTAAGAGGCATCAACATTTCAAAAAAGTTAAATAAATAAGTAAATAAATACATTCATACATAAATACAGCTGCTTCTTAAAAATAGAAAATTAGTGCTGGAAGTTCTAGCTATAGCAATAAGTCAAGAAAAAGAAATAAAGGGCATCCAAACTAGTAACGAAGAAGTTAAACTATCCCTGTTTGTGGATGATATGATACTATACATAGAAAACCCTAAAAACTCCATGAGAAATCTACTGGAACTAATAGAAAGATTCAGCAGAGTAGCAGGATACAAGATAAACATTCAAAAATCAGTTGGATTCCTATACACCAGTAAGGAGAACAATGAAAAGGAAGTCAGGAAAACAATACCATTTTCAATAGCCCCTAAAAAGATAAAATACTTAGGAATAAATCTAACCAGGGATGTAAAAGACCTATACAAAGAAAACTACAAAACACTACCGCAAAAAACCCAAAGGGATCTACATAAATGGAAAAACCTACCATGCTCATGGATAGGTAAAGTCAACATTGTGAAAATGTCAATTCTACCCAAAGCAATTTACAAATACAATGCAATCCCAATCCAAATACCAACGACAGTCTTCAAAGAGATGAAAAAACTAATCATTAACTTTATATGGAAAGGGAAGAAGCCCTGAATAAGTAAAGCACTACTAAAGAAGAAGAATAAAGTTGGAGGACTCACACTACCTGACCTCAGAACCTACTACACAGCTACAGTAGTCAAAACAGGCTGGTACTGGTACAATGACAGATATATTGACCAATGGAACACAATTGAGAACTCAGATGTAAATCCATCCACCTACAGTCACCTGATCTTCGACAAGGGCCCAAAGTCCATCATGGGGAAAAGACAGTCTTCTAAACAAATGGTGCTGGCAAAACTGGATATCCATCTGCAAAAAAATGAAACAGGACCCATACCTCACACTATATACAAAAACTAATTCAAAAAGTATCAAAGACCTAAATATAAAGCCGAAAACTATAAAGTTCATAGAAGAAAAAATAGGACCAACACTACAGGCCCTAAAACAAGGCATTAACAGGATACAAACCATAACCATCAACACACAAACCCCAGAAGATAAGCTAGATAACTGGGATCTTCTAAAAATCAAACAGCTATGCTCTTCAAAAGACTTCACCAAAAGAGTCAAAAGAGAACCTACAGACTGGGAAAAAATTTTTGGACAGTACAAGTCTGACAAAGGTCTAATCTCCACAATCTACAAGAAAATCCATCACCTCTACAACAAAAAGACAAATAATCCAATTAAAAATGGGCAAAGGAAATGAACAGACACTTCACCAAAGAAGACATTCAAGCAGCCAACAGACACATAAGGAAATGCTCACGATCACTAGCCATTAGAGAAATCCTAATTAAAACCACAGTGAGATACCATCTCACCATTACTGGCAAGAATCAAAAACACTGGAAATAACAAATGTTGGAGAGGCTGTGGGGAGATGGGAACTCTTATGCACTGCTGGTGGGAATGCAAAATGATACAACCATTTTTGAAAATGATATGGCGCTTCCTTAGAAAGCTAGAAATAGAAAGACCATACGATCCAGCAATCCCACTCCTAGGAATATATCCTAAAGAAATAAGAGTCATCACTGGAATAGACATATGCACACCCACGTTCATGGCAGCATTGTTCACAATAGCAAAACGATGGAAACAACCGAGATGCCCATCACCAGATGAATGGATAAACAAACTATGGTACATACACAAAATAGCGTAGTATGCAATGATAAAGAACAATAATGAATCTGTGAAGCATCTCATAACATGGATGAAACTATAGTACATTATGCTGAGTGAAATAAGTCAATCACAAAAGGACAAATATTGTATGAGACCTCTATTGTAAAAACGCATGAAAAAGTTTACACACAAAAAGTAACAATCTTTGTTGGTTACCAGAGATGGGAGGGGTGGAGGAGAAATACTAAATAGGCAATAGATAAGTGGTATCTTGGGTGAAGGGTGAGACAGTACACAATACTGGGGAAAGCAACACAACTTGTACAAGGAAAGGTTACAGAAGCTCCATAGACACATCCAAACTCCCTGAGGGACTGAATTGCTGGGTGGAGGGCTGTGGGGACCATGATCTCAGGGAACATCTAGCTCAATTGTCATAACACAGTTTATAAAGACAATGTTCTACATTCCTCCTTCGTGAGTAGCATCTGGGGTCTTAAAAGCCGGTGAGCAGCCATCTAAGATACTCCACTGGTCTCACCGCTTCGGGAGCAAGGAAGAATGAAGAGAACAAGATACAAGGAAAAGATTAGTCCAAAGGACTAATGGACCACAGCTACCAAGGCCTCCACCAGACTGAGTCCAGTACAGCTAGATGGTGCCTGGCTACCACCACTGACTGCTCTGATCGGGATCACAACAGAGGGTTCTGAACAGAGCTGGAGAAGGATGTAGAACAAAATTCTAACACACACAAAAAAGATTTACTGGTCTGAAAGAGACTGGAGAAACCCCAAGAGTATGGCCCCCAGACACCGTTTTGGCTCAGTGGTGAAGTAACTTCCGAGGTTCACTGTTCAGCTGGGGATTGGACAGCCCCATAAAATAAAATGGAGCTAATGAGGCACAGCAGTCCAGGGACAAGGACTAGAAGGCAGAATGGGACAGGAAAGCTGGTGATAGGGAAGCAAAGGTTGAGTAAGGACAGTGTTGACATGTAGTGGGGTTGTTAACCATAGTCATAGGGCAACGTGTGTACTATTTAACGAGAAACTATTTTGTTCTGTAAACCTTCATCTGAAGTGAGAATAGCTGCACAACTGGAAGAACGTAATCGTTGTCACTGAACTGTGCATGTAGAAATTTTTGAAATGGTGTATCTTTGGCTATGTATATTTTCACCAAAAAAAATAAAGGTCAAGAATGGAGAGGGTTGACATGTCTTGGGGTTGTTAACCAATGTCATAAAACAATATGTGTACTGACTGTTTATTGAGAAACTATTTGTTCTGTAAACTTTCACCTGAAGTAGAATTAAAAAAAAATATTGAAAAAAATATATAAAATTAAAGTCATCCAATAGCCAGGTAGGATTGGCTAGTGTTTTGTCATGCCTAGAGAAATGGCTCTTTTGGACCTCTCTTACCATGTTCCTACCACATTAATTTGAGGTCTACTGATCCAATGAATTACCATGCTATGTATTTCCTTTCTGAGATGTTAGATCTAACCATTGTGTTCCTAGTTCTTTGGAATCTTTGTTATTTTGTCTCTTCATCATACTTCCTTCATATTATATTTTAATTTATCCACCAAAATGGCTGGAGAAATCGCAACTAAGCACTGCCCTGGGAAGAGAAGGTGAGTAGCTAATGTTTTGTGGGCTCTTATGTATTATGAACAAGCCAATTTGCTAGGGGCTTTACATCTACATTTTCATTTAAACCTCAGAATAATTCAGTGTTTATAATTGCCCTTTTAAAAGAAAGTGATGTAACAGGGGATTGGTTTGGTTATATAATTTAACCAAGGTAATGTGAAGTGGAGTTTGTAGGTTGTAATAAAGATTTTAATTATTCTTTTAACTTCTCCCTTTAATTCTGACTTAATTCTATATGAGTTAGCCAACATGAATTAGTTTTCTTCCACTTTTATTTGTTCATGCAATTTTCTACAGGAGCCCTGGTGGTGCAGTGGCTAAGAGCTCAGTCTGCTAACCAAAAGGTGGGCAGTTTGAATCCACCAACTACTCCTTGAAAACCCTATGGGACAGTTCTCCTCTGTCCTATAGAGTTGCCATGAGTCAGAATCAACTTGACAGCAATAGGTATGGGTATTTTCTACATTTAGAAAATGCGTCCTTTATCACTGTTCTCCCTTACTTATGCTTATTAAGATATAAATTATATTTGATGTTTTATTTTGAGGTTTTGATATTGTCTTGACCTGGATGAATTATCGGTTCATGCTAAAACAAGTCCTGATTGGTAAAATTCCTTGTGAATTTGATTGATCAAGTTTCCTGATCTTAGCTAGGATATAAACTTATATGAGGATAGGCAATAAAGAAGAAGGGCCAAAAACAAAAATGCAAATTTTGGCATTGTTTGAACATTTGCTTAGGGAAGTAAAGTACTGTATAGGAAAAAGCTACCACTATAGTGGAGATAGAAAAGGGAGTGTTCACATTCAAGGGCAGACCCCACTATAATGCTGATGGTCTTGGTAAAATCAAAGAACTACTTTTAGCTGCTAAGTTCTCTCTTCTGAAGAAAATCAGCTTTAGAGGACATACAACGGCACTGCCATGGAGTTGATTGCAGTAGAACCTTTCTTAAATGTAAGATGTGTGCCTAGTGTTTTATGCATCAGCAGAAATGCACAGAAGAATTTCCAGTCAAAATCTGCATATGAACCAGAGATTAGATGGCCTGTTTGAAGTTAAGCAAGCAAGCTCACCTCATATGATCACGAAGAGAGGGGTATCTAAAACAAAAAACCCAAACCTGTTGCTGTTGAGTCAATTCCAGCTCACGGCAATGCCTTGTGTTACAGAGTAGAACTGCTCCATAGGGTTTTCTTGGCTGTAATCTTTTTGGAAGCAGATTGCCAGGCAGTTCTGGATGGGTTCAAAACACTTAGGTTAATGGTCATGTGCAAACTGTTTGCGCCTCCCAAGGGCATAATTCTTTGAATATCTAAGAGATTTACTAGATACATTGTGTGTATGCCTGGAGGTGGGGAATGGGACATTACCTGAGGCAGTGGCTTCCACGTGAAGCCAGCTGGCTCAATTCTTTGCAGTTCACTGTAGGGTCTGTGGTATATTTTCCTAATAGAGTGCCTAAGGATATTGGTGTACCCAAGTCTTATCATTTAAAATATTAATTTTCTGTGTAGTCATGAAAGATAGAGGAGACAGGCTAAAACAAAATTAAGCCAGGCACTCTGCAAAGTAGTACTTTCTAAACTCAATATCTTCTAGTTGCTGTTTTGTCTGTATTTTAAACTTTTTTTCTAAAAGTTGAGTGTTGCCAAATAAATAAATGAAATAATCTAATTAATTGAGGGTTTCATTACTTAAGGTTTTATTGCATACAAATAATTGTACAATAAGAATATACAGAAAATAGAAAACTACAATTATTTCATGCCTCATTGGAAGATAGACATATCAAGGATGGTCCCTGGGGATCAGAATGTGGATTGGTATTATTCAACTTACTCATTAAGCAGTCAGTGGAACATGTAAATGAGTGCACATTCAAATCTGTAATAATACAATGCTAGAAGCTAGAGATGATAAATCAGCTTGATCAAAAATACAGATGGATATGGACAGGTGGGGAAATTATTCACATGAGAAAGAGATTAGTTTTAATAGAATAGTAAGATAATGCATTTGAAGAAGAATAATGCATAGCAGAAACTATATAAACTAATAAGAAGTTAAGATGCATAGGAAGTAATTGTAGAACACTATTTGAGTGTATTTGTTGATAAACTGAAAAGGAATTCTAAGTTCAGTGTCATGAAATGAAGAATAATTACTTTCTAAGTTTCGTAAGCTAAACAATTGGAAAAGAACAGAAAAATTATAATACAGCTTAGCTAGACAATAATATTCTGTTTATAATCTTAAGGAGACATTGTAAAGTTAGCCAATTCCAGGGCAAAGTAGCAATTGTAGTAAAATTTGGCAATTTTAACTAGCATAGATATAGATGTTTGGATAGTTTTGTGCTTAAAATATTGAATTTCCTGACATATTCCCAATCTTGTAGATCGATCTCAACTCTGTCCATCTCAAAGTTTTCCACTTGCTCACACACCTGTGACATTTCTTCTAAGTGTCTTAACCACAGAACAACACAGTATACTCTTGCTTTACACTCAAGATACAGTGAAACTTATCAGACTTCATACCCACAACTGACTGTTTTGACTGAATTAAACTGAATTCTAATCTCCCAGAAATATCATGCACTCTTACCATAAATTTAGCCATGACATTTCCAATTTTATAAATTTTTACATTGCTAAAAACAGTAACAAGCTAGTATTAGAACACATTCAGTATCAGCCCATTCCAAAGGAAATAAGTATTAACCAACATAATTACAGTTGGTTTCAGTGGAAAATACTCTGAGTTTTGGAAACTGATGGAACAATATGTAACAATGAGATGTACTGAGATAGTAGTCTCCGTGTCAAAGTTTATGAAATGGTGAAAATACCATTCAGGAGAGTGTAATTGTAAGACAATAGGAGCTTTGAGTGAGCATTTAGAAAATATAAATTCTTGTGCTAATTCTGCCCCATTTATTTTGGGGCCTTGAAAAACCTGTTACCTTTTCTGTGACTGACTAAAATTATGGTAAACAAACAAAAAAAAACAGTTGCAGTCTAAGTCACTTCTGACTCATGGTGACCCTATGTGTGTCAGAGTAGAACTGTGATCCTTAGAGTTTTCAATGGCTGATTTTTCAGAAGTAGATCCCCAGGCATTTCTGCCAAGGTGCCTCACGGAAGACTTGAACATCTACCTTTTGGGTTAGCAGCTAAGCTTGTTAACTATTTGCATCACCGAGGGAATTTAAAATTAGGGTTATGAGAGTTTAACAGAAATTTAGAAGAAGCCTTATATATAAAGGAAAACCATCACTATTAACATTGTTAATATTAGTATCAGTATTATTTATTCATAAACAAACACACCCAACTGTGTTCCAAACAAAATGGAAACATTTGCTCTAGTAGGAGTACTTATATATGTTTTTTTGAAATTTTAACTTTTATCCCAAAACTCCTGAATGCTAAAACTTTAACCTCTTATCTCACCCAGGTTTTGTCAATTTTTCTCTGATCTTCTCTTTTTCTTTGTTTTAAAAAGAGAATCCTATTGTCTTGGTTCTCTTTCTTTTATGTTCTTGTGGAGTTTTTTTTTTGTGTTATTATTCGCCCTGTCCTGGATAACTGTTAGTCTATCATCATCACCAATGGTAATGATTTTAAATACCTCCAGTAAGTCACAATTACTATCATTTCTGGTGTCGTATGACTTCAGTTAGATAAGTCGGTGCTTGCCTGTTCTTTCGTTTTCCCAGAAAAGAGAAAAAATTTGGTATTCACTGTAGCTTCTTCACTTTTATAAATGGTGTTTCCTGCACTGCTCCCTGCTGCAGTCCCAGAAGCACTTACTAATTCTGAAACCCTCTCTTGGGTGATTCTCTGAATTGGAAATTGTGACTTTGAGATTGTACTGATAGATCACTTCTATGTGCTCTGATTCCATGACTATGTCGAATTTCAGAAAAGAGCATCTTTCCTTTGCTCTAGGAGATTCATTCGTCTCAAGGGTCTTTGTGTCTCTTCCCTTGGTGGATCCATTTCATGTATGTGCACTCTCTGGGCACTGAATACAAGTAGAGACATAGGGCCATCATGCTTATGATGTATTCACATAGGAAAAGGAGTGGAGGAGGTCAGGTAGAACACATAAATAGGGTGGTAATCTCAGCCAAGTAATTTCATGATATAGCATATATGAGTCAGAGAATAATTTTTTAATGAATCACACATCTTAGTAAGTATTATTACTAAGCAAATCTGTGCCTGAAAATTGAACTCATTTTACAAAATTATTTTTTTATTTGACTATAATACACTCATAGGGCAAACTTGCTGCAAAAGACCTCTTTAAAATGTTAAAAAGCAAAGTTATCACTTTAAGGACCAAGGTGCACCTGACCCAAGCCATGTGTTTTCAATTGCCTCATATGCATTCTAAAGCTGGGCAATGAATAAGGAAGACTGAAGAAGAAATGACACCTTTGAATTATGGTGTTGGCTAAGAATATTGAATATACCATGGACTTCCAAAATTATGAACTGTCGTGGGTTGAACTGTGTTCCCCAAAAATATCTGTCAACTTGGCTGGGTCATAATTCCCACTATTGTATGACTGCATTCAATTTTGTAAATCTGATGTGATTTCCTTATGTGCTGTAAACTCTGTCACTATGATGAGGTTATACTGACGAGGTTTAGATAGTGTCTTAATCCAATCTCTTTTGAGATATAAAAGAGAGAAGTGAGCAGAGACACATGGGAACCTCATACCACCTAAAAAGCAGTGCAGGGAGCAAAGCGCATCCTTTGGACTTGAGGTTCCTGCGCAGAGAAGCTCCCAGACCAAGGAAAGACTGATGCATCACAAGGACCTTTCTCCAGAGCTGACAGAGACAGACAGAGCCTTCTCCTGGAGCTGACGTCCTGAAGTTGGACTTGTAGCCTACTGGACTGTCAAAGCCGTCCAGTTGTGGTATTTCTGTTGGAGCAGCACTAGATGACTAAGACACGAACAACTCTATCTTAGAAAAAGTACAGCCAGAACGCTCCTCAGAAGCGAGGATGATGAAGACTCTCTCTCACATACTTTGGACAAGTTATCAGGAGGGACCAGTCCCTGGAGAAGGACATCATGCTTGGTAGAGTAGAGGATCAGTGAAAAAGAGGAAGACCCTCAACAAGATGGACTGACACAGTGGCTGCAACAATGCGTGCAAGCATAACAACGATCATGAGGATGGTGCAGGACTGGCAGTGTTTTGTTCTGTTGTACATAGGATCACTATGAGTCGGAAATGACTCAACAGTACCTAACAACAACAACAGCATATTATGCTAATACAGAGAAGTCACATTGTTGAGCACTCATAAGGATTATCTCATTTAATAATAACTAAAACCAAAACAAAAAACAAAAACAAATGAGTTGTCCTCCAGTCAACTCTGACTCATAGACACTAGCACCCTATAAAATAGCCTATTAAGATTATCCCAGTTTAAAAGGGAGGAATCTAAGTACCAAGTCCTACCAGCTAGTAAGTAGGAGAATCAGGCTTATAATATGTCTTTCAGAATCCGGAGTTTGGGATATTAAAAACTGTCTCCAATATTGGGAAAATCTTCCAATAAGCAAAAAAATCATTCCTGGAATGCACTCAGGAAGCCAAAGGCATGGACGTAAAAATGACTTTTTCCAGACCTGATATTCCACTCTCATCAGTTATAAAACAAAAAACATCGAGAGTTTGGAGAGTATGGGAAACTCTTCTGTTTCTGAGTTTTACAGGTGTACACTGAAGACCTTGATAAAGTTATTTGGGAATGTCGCTATACTGCTGACTCTGCCCTCAAAGCACACATTCAAGAAGACATGAAATAAATTATGGATTGTTTAAAGGCTCAGTGTAATACAATGAAATGGCAATCATACTGAGAACCAAGGTCTTGCTGGCCAAATCCTATACTCAGCAGCTCTTTTCTGACCTACTGAGCTCAGAGGTGTCACTGTATTCTGTTACTTCCATAGCTCATCATAAATCTCCACTAGATGTACTATATTTATACAGAAGCTTCCTGCTAAACAGGATTGGTTTAATAAAAGAGGAAATATTACTAAATATTATAAAACCAAAGTAGCCTCAGGATACTTGGGTAAAGACAAAGCTAACCCAGAGGAAGACCAAAAAGGAAATGAAAGATAAAGAACAAGAGGCTCTCAAATTTGAACACACACACGTATCACACCAAAAGGTTTCTTAGTAGCCCTGTGGGTGAAAATGTTAGGTGGTAATGCCAGTAAAAGAGTGTTTACTAATTTCACACGGTCAATCATTATCTTTGTCCTAGAATTTATTGTTTTATGATGTTTTTGTTATTTTTTTTAAATTGATGGCTGTGTAAGAAACCATGGATGCTATATTAGTCAATGCACTTTATAATACAATTTAGTTGTGGGTGGCAGAAACACAATTCAAACTGATATAAGCAAATTTGTCTCATATAACAGAGAAGGCCAGGAGAATAAATAGCTTCAGAAATGGCTTATTACAGGTGCTCAAATAAGATATTCAAGAATAGGTCTCTGTAATGCTTTATCTCTCCTTGGCTTTTATCTTTGCTGACTCTATTTTTAGATAGGCTACCCTCAATCCTTGGGTGACACAAACAGTTAAGCACTCAACTACTGGCCTAAAGATTGGAGGTTCAAACCCACCCAAAGGTACCTCAGAAGACAGGTCTAGGCATAGTTATCAGCTTCTGAAAGGTCGCAGCCTTGAAAACTCTATAAAGCAGTTCAACTCTGCACACAAGGGGTCACCATGAGTCAGAATTAACTCCACAGCACTACCAACAACCAACAACAGTCCTCAACCACTAGTAGTGACAAATGATAACCAGTGGCATCAGGTATATACTGTACCAGTTTAAACATTTTTTTTTTTTTTTTTTTTTTTTGAGGGAGAGGCTTCCTTTTTGTAGTGAGTTCCTCTAAAATTCACATGTAAGGATATCACTGGTCCTGCTGGGGTGATGAAGTGAGGAGGAGATTTAGTGAGGAGATTGAAGTGCCCTAAATGGCCCCCATCATATGTATTACTAAAGCTCAAGGTGAAATCAGCCTCTCTCCAAATCACAGGGATTAAGATTAAGAATTGTCTCCAAAAAGAAAGTCAAGGTGCTCTTGGGAGATGATTTTTTTTTTTTTAACCAAAAATAAAGGGAAATGTTTGCTGGGTAGGTAAAATATTAGGTCTCCAGTATAAATTCCACTGATGGGAGCTGATGAATTTTAACAGAAAGTCTAAGAATAATAATGCTTCTCACAGTTTAGAGAGCCCTTAAACATCATCAGCCCCTTTATTCAGTATTTGGACAGAATTTATTGTCAAGCACTGTGTTAATGTTGTCTTCAATTAGCAAAATGGAGTTGAAATTATCAAGATCCTGGACCAAAATGCATCAATTGATATTATAGCCGTGCTTACTAGAGCTGCTCTCAAATGAAGCCAACACATTTTCCAGCCAAAAGAAAGACTGAGCCATGGAAACTCAGCTTGTAGAAATGTAAAAGAGTTGTTGATTACTGGGAACGAACAGAAATATCAACAGACAGCTGGTGGGGAGGAATCAGAGATGGGATACCTTTTGGAAAAAAAAAAAATATGTTTATGAAGATCTACATTACAAAGTCAAATACGCAAAACAGAGCTTCTCACACAAAGGCATGACTTGAAAGTAGCCACCTCACCTCTAAGCGGAGGGTAGCTTTCATAATTATCTGTCTTTCCACTCACATAGTAAGATTCAAATATTTAGATATGTTAATTATGTTTGAATACCATGTAGGTGTACATGGCATGCAAAAACCCAGGGCCATTACATATCTAGAGTCACACCAATGTAAAAAGAGAACCCCATGGATTTATGTAATATACTGAGCCAACTAACCAAACAAAACAACAAAAAATTAGCCACCAAAGTGTCAAAATCAAATCTCCAAAATCAAAACAGATATCTTATAAGTGAGTCCCAGTTAAATTTAAGACTACTTAAAAGAAGATGATTAAAAATGTAGAACAAATACATTGTCTAGTCTGCTTGAAGCCAAGAAAATTGAAAGTTTGAGTGATATATTGTTTTATTCATAAAAATTATATTAGCAAGCTCTTGTGTATAGGTGCTGTGTCTGGTTCAGCTTCATCACAGTTTACTAAAATATGTGAGTATATGTATATATGTGTGTGTATGCATTTATGTATAATATTGTGCTCAATAGCCAAGGTGTTCATTTAGACTCTTAGCAACATGATATAAAAGAGTAATTCTTATGTCTAATTTAAACGCAGTAAGATGAAAAGGATTAAGTACGTACACTTTCATTCAGCAGGTTCAGCCAGCTTATTTGAGCATCTAACATAATCTCTTAAAAATTACCATAAGCAAGATATAACAGATTGTAAATGGTTGCTCATATTAACTTAGCTAAGTACTTGTAATCTGCCTAAGCATTATTTAACAGAAGATAACTGCAAAACAGTATGATACCTCCAGAGTTTGGAAGACTGCTATGTGACTAAATCATATTTAGCTACTGGAAGGCTAAAATAGCCAATACTTAAACAGTAGATACTTCTCAGATGCATGCGTATTTAAATTTCTTTTTTTCAAAATGAAAAGTACATTTGAAATTTGAAAAAATAGTTCTTCCTCCTGGTATTTCATGTCATTAATCTTAGTTTAAAGAAGATACAGAAATTAGTAAGGAAAAAAGAGAAAACCACTGGTCTATAAGACAAAGCACTTTTAATTTATAAAAACTGTGCTTTGGTGATAGAAAAAGACTTGCTAGAATTCCAAAAGTTAGAATTTAAATGTTAAGAGCCAGTTTTGAAGGACTGAAGAAATAGTTTTAAACTATAAATGTAAAGAAAGGAAAATGTAGCAAGATGAACTTCCAATTCCAAAGGAAGTAAGTATTCGTCCACACCATTGGTTCCGCTAATATAGTCCCTAGGGAAGCCGCATCAGGATTACCAGGAAACTTGTTTTAAATCCAGATTTTCAGGCTCCACCTCAAACTTAAGGATTCTATGATTTAAAAAGGTCTCCAGGTGATTCTGATGCATGTTAACACTTGAGAACCACTGGACTAGGTTAAAAGAGATTTGCTAGGAATGACTTGCAGGTGATTGTTTGAAAAGCATCACTACACCTATCCATTTTTAATCAGATGATCATATGGTCTACTGTGACAAATTGAAGAGGACTGGCATCATGTTCATCATCAACAGGTACATTTCAAGAGCTATCCTGAAGTACAACGCTTTCAGTGATAGGATAATATCCATATGCCCATGAGGAAGACCAGTTAATACTATTACTCAGATTTATGCACTGACCACTAAGGCCAAAGATGAGGAAACTGAAGATGTTTATGAACTTCTGCAGTCTGAAACTGATCAAACGTGCAATCAAGACACACTGATATGGTTAGAAAATCAATAACAACACAAGACTAGAACACAGGACAGAGCAACTACATATTGACTCAGATAGGGAAGTCACAAAAATAAATCAAAGCTAAAACACTGAAAATAGGGAAACAGAGATATCCATACGTAAAAGATGACAACATTAAAACAAAAAAGAGGGACTAATATATGTAGACATAAATTTTTCATATGGAGAGGAAGTCAAGGCAATATAAAGAAATAAAAGACTGGTTAAAACTTAGAAAAATAAGGATAAATATTAAGGTGACCACAAAGGAAACTGACAATACTAAACATCCAAATAAAAACCAAGAAAAATATAAAGGTTCAGCAAATACAAAATCAACAACAATAAAAAAGATGAAAAGAAAATACATACAGAAAAACGACTTAGCATAGAAAATTAAATGGAACAAAGAAACTGTCAGCAACACACAAAAAGAGACATAAAAATTACAGCATCAAACTCATACCTATCAATAATTACACTGAATGTAAATGGACTAAATGCAGTAATAAAGAGACAGACAGTGGCAGATTGGATAGAAAAACATGATCCGTCTATATGCTGCCTACAAGAGACACACCTTAGACTTAAAGACACAAACAAACTAAAACTCAAACAATGGAAAAAATATATGAAGCAAACAACATTCAAAAAAGAGCAGGAGTGCCAATACTAATCTCTGACAAAATAAACTTTAAAGTAAAATTCACCACAAAGGATAAGGAAGGACACTATATAATGATTAAAGGATCAGTACATCAGGGCTACATAACTATAAAAAATACTTACGCACCCAACGAAAGGGCTCCAATATATGTAAAACAAACTCTAACAGCATTAGAAAGAGAGATAGACAGCTCCACAATAATAGTAGGAGACTTCAACACTCCACTATAGGTGAAGGACAGAACATCCAGAAAGAAGCTCAGTAAAGACATGGAAGATTTAAATGCTATAATCAACCAACTTGATCTCATGGACATGTATCGAACGCTACACCCAAGAGCAGCTAAGTATACTTTCTTTTCTAATGCACATGAAACATTCTCCATAATGTTAAGGCCATAAAGCAAGCCTTAATAGAATCCAAAGCACTGAAATAATACAAAGCATCTTAACTGACCATGAAGCCATAAGTAGAAGTCAATAACAGAAAAAGCAAGGAAAAAAATCAAACACATGGAAACTGAACAACACCTTGCTCAAAAACTACTGGGTTATAGAAGAAATTAAAGATAGAATAAAGAAATTCATAAAATGAAATGAGAATGAAAACACATCCTACCAGAACCTTTGGGACATAGCAAAAGCAGCGCTCAGAGGTCAGTTTATAGCAATAAATGCACACATCCAAAAAGAAGAAAGGACCAAAATAAAAACATTAACCCAACAAATGGAACAAGTAGAAAGACAGCAGCAAAAGAAACCTTTGGGCATCAAAAGAAAGGAAATAATAAGAATTAGAGCAGAATTAAATAAAATAGAGAACAGAAAAAACAATTGAAAGAGTTAACAAGACCAAAAGCTGGTTCTTCGAAAAGATCAACAAAATCGATAAACCATTGACAAGCTGACAAAAGAAAAACAGGAGAGGAAGCAAATAACCCGTATAAGGAATGAGATGAGTGATATCCCCACAGACCCAACTGAAGTTAAAAGAATCATAACAGAATAATATGAAAAATTCTACTCTAACAAATTTGAAAACCTAGAGGAAATGGACAAATTTCTAGAAACTCCCTACCTACGTAAACTAACATAATCAGAGTTAGAACAACTAAATAAACCCATAACAAAAGAAGAGATTGAAAAGGTAATTTAAAAACTCCCAACAAAAAAAAGGCCTGGCCAGGATGGTTTCACTGGAGAATTCTACCAAACTTTCAGAGAAGAGTTAACACCACTACTACTCAAGGTATTTCAGAGAATAGAAAAGGATGGAATAATCCCAAATTCATTCTATGAAGCCAGCATAACCTTGATACCAAAACCAGACAAAGACACCACAAAAAAAGTAAATTACAGACCAGTATACCGCATGAACATCGACACAAAAGTCCTCAACAAAATTCTAGCCAGTAGAATTCAGCAACATATCAAAAAAATAATTCACCATGATCAAGTGGGACTTATACCACATATGCAGAGATAGTTCAACACTAGAAAAACAATCAATGTAATCCCTCACATAAATAAAAGACAGAAATCGTATGATCTTGTCGATTGATGCAGAAAAGGCATTTGATGAAGTCTAACACAATTTCATGATAAAAACTCTCAGCAAAACAGGAACAGAAGGGAAATTCCTCAAAATAATAAAGGGCATTTATACAAAACCAACAGCCAACATCATCCAAAATTGAGAGAGTTTGAAAGCATTCCCCTTGAGAACAAGAACCAGACAAGGATGCCTTTTATCACCACTCTTATTCAACATTGTGCTGGAGGTCCTAGCCAGAGCAATTAGGCTAGAAAAAGAAATAAAGGGCATCCAAATTGTTAAGGAAGAAGTAAGTATCTCTATTTGCAGATGATATGATCTAATACACAGAAAATCCCAAAGAATCCACAAGAAAACTACTGGAACTAATAGACAATTTCAACAAAGTATCAGGATACAAGATAAACATACAAAAATCAGTTGCATTCCTCTACACCAACAGAGAGAACCTCCAAGAGGAAATCATCAAATCAATACCATATACAATAGCCCCTAAGAAGATAAAATACTTAGGAATAAATCTAAGCAGAGACATAAAAGACCTGTACAATGAAAACTATAAGACACTACTGCAAGAAACCAAAAGAGACCTGTGTAAGTGGAAAAACATACCTTGCTCATGGATAGGAAGACTCAACATTGTGAAAATTCCAATTCTACACAAAGTAATCTACAGATACAATGCAATCCTGATCCAAATTCCTACCGCATTTTTTAATGAGATGGAAAAACAAATCACCACTTCATATGGAAAGGGAAGAGGCCTGGATAAGTAAAACGTTACTAAGGAAAAAGAACAAAGCGGGAGGCCTCAACTACCTGATTTTAGAGCCTATTATACTGCCATGGTAGTCAAAACAGCCTGGTACTGGCACAACAACAGATACATAGACCAATGGAGCAGAATTGAGAATCCAGATGTAAATTCATCCATATATGAGCAGCTGATATTTAACAAAGTCTCAAAGTCTATTAATTGGGGAAAAGACAGTCTCTTTAACAAACGGTGCTGGCATTACTGGATATCCATCTGCAAAAACTGGAATAAGACCCAGACCTCACACCATGCACAAAAAGTAACTCAAAATGGATCAAAGACCTAAATATAAAATTGAAAATGATAAGGATCATGGAAGGAAAAACAGGAACAACTCTAGGAGACTTAATACGTGGCATAAATAGAATACAGACCATAAGTAACAATGCACAAACACCAGTAGAGAAACTAGATAACTGGGAGCTCCTAAAAATGAAACAGTTACGCTCATCAAAAGACTTCAGCAAAAGAATAAAAAGACAACCAACAGACTGGGAAAAAATTTTGGCTACAACAAATCCTATCAGTGTCTAATCTCTAAAATCTACAAGATCTGCAAAACCTCAACAAAAAAAGGACAAACAATCCAATTAAAAAATGGGCAAAGGATATGAATAGGCACTTTGCCAAAGAAGACGTTCAAGTGGCTAACAGACACATGAGGAAATGCTCACGATCATTAGCTATTAGATAAATACAAATCAAAACTACAATGAGATACCATCTCACCCCAACAAGGCTAGCATTAATCCAAAAAATACAAAATAATAAATGTTGGAGAGGTTGTGGAGAGACTGGAACACTTATACTCTGTTGGTGGGAATGTAAAATGGTACAACCACTATGGAAATCAGTTTGGCATTTCCTTAAAAAGCTAGAAATAGAAGTACCATACAATCCAGCAATCTCGCGCCTTGGAATATATCTTAGAGAATTAACAGCCATCACACAAATAGATATATGCCCACCCATGTTCATTGCAGCATTGTTCACGATAGCTAAAAGATGGAGAAAACCTAGGTGCCCATCAACTGACAAATGGATAAACAAATTGTGGTATATTCACACAATGGAATACCACGCAACCATAAAGAACAACAGTGAATCTGTGGAACGTCTTATAACATGTAGGAATGTGGAAGGTATTATGCTGAGTGAACTCAGTTGCAAAAGGACAAATATTGTATAAGACCACTTTTATAAAAACCCAAGAAAAGGTTTAAATATAGAAGAAAACATTTTTTGATGGTTACGACGGTAGGGAGGGAAGGGAGAGGGGTATTCACTAACTAGATAGTAGACAAGAATTATCTTACGTGAAGGGAAGGACAGCACACACTACAGGGGAAGTTAGCACAACTAGACTAAACCAAAGTTAAGAAATTTCCTGAATACAGTCAAACACTTCAAGGGACAGACTAGCAGGGGCAGGGGTCTGGGGACCATGCTTTCAAGGGACATCTAGGTCAATTGGCTTAACAAATTTTTTTAAGATAATGTTCTTTATCCCACTTTGGTGAGTGGCATGTGGGGTCTAAAAGCTGGCGAGTGGCCACCTAAGATACATCAGTTGGTCCCAACACACCTGGAATAAGGGAGAATGAAGAACACCATGGACACAAAGAAAGTATTAGCCCAAGAGACAGAAAGGGCCATGTAAACCAGACTGCATCAGCCTGAGCCCAGAAGAACTAGATGGCGCCCAGCTACCACAATGACTGCCCTGACAGGGAACACAACAGAGAGTCCCTGATGGAGCAGGAGAAATTAGGGTGCAGAACTCAAATTCTAGTAAAATATCAGACTCAATGGTTTAATTGAGACTGTAGGGACCCTGGAAGATGTGGCTCCCAGGCTCTCTGCTAGCCCAAAAATAAAACCATTCCCGAGGCCAACTCTTCAGACAAAGATTAGACTGGACTATGGGACATAAAATGATACTCGTGAAGACTGTGCTTCTTAGCCCAAGTAGATACGTGAGATTAAATGAGCAGCTCTCATCCGGAGGTGAGATGAGAAGGCAGAGAGGGTCATGAGCTGGTTGAATGGACACAGGAAATCCCGGTGGAAAGGAAGAGTGTGCTGTCACAGTATAGGGGGTGCAAGTAATGTCACAAAACAATGCATGTATAAATTTTGTATGAGAGACTAACTTGAATTGTAAACTTTCACTTAGGCACAACAATAAAAAAAATTAAATGATAAAAAAGAAGACGCATTGATAATTACTGGTGATGAAAGCAAAAGTTGAAAACAAAGAAGATCAGTAGTAGGAAAATACGGCCTTGGCAATAGAAATGATGCTGGAGATCACTTGTTAGAGTTGTGCAAGACCAAAGACTTATTTACTGCAAACATCTTTTTACAACAACGTAAACGGCGACTAGACACCTGGACCTCAACAGATGGAAAAGCCACAAATCAAAATGACTACATTTGTGGAATGAGATGATGAAAAATCTCAATATTATCAGTGAGACCAAGGCCAGGGGTTGACTGTGGAACAGACCATCAATTGCTCATATCCAAATCAAAGTTGAAGCTGAAGAAAATTAAAACAATTCCACAAAGTCAAAATACAACCTTGAGTATTTCCCACCTGAATTTGGAGACCATCTCAAGAGTAGATCTGATTCATTAAATACTAATGACTGAATACCAGACCAGTTGTGGGAAGACATCAAGGACATCACACATGAAGAAAGAAAGATGTCATTAAAAAGACAGGAAAGAAAGAAAAGACCAAGATGGATGTCAGAAGAGACTCTGGAAGTTGCTTTTGAATGTAGGGTAGCTAAAGCAAAAGGAAGAAATGATGAAGTAAGAGTTGAACAGAAGATTTCCAAGAACAGCTAAAGAAGACAAAGTAGAAATGTGCAAAGAGTTAGAAAACCAAAAAGAAGAGCACACACAGCATTTCTCAAGCTGGAAGAACTGAAGAAAAATTTCAAGCCTCGAATTGTAATTTTGAAGGTTCGATGGGCAAAATATTGAATGATGCAAGAAGCATCAAAGAAAACAGGGAAGGAATACACAGAATCTCTGTGCTGAAAAGAATTGGTTGACATTAAACCATTTCAGGAGGTAGCATATGATCAAGAACCAATGGTACTAAAGGAAGACATCCAAGCTGCACTGGAGGCATTGGTGAAAAACAAGGCTCTAGGAATTGACAGAATACCAATTGAGATGTTTCAACAACAGGATACAGAGCTGGAGGTGCTCTCTCCTCTATGCTAAGAAATTTGGAAGACAGCTGCCTGGCCACAACTGGAAGAGAGCCATATTTTTGCCTGTTCCAAAGAAAGATGATCCAACAGGAAGTGGAAATTATTGAACAATATCTTGAGTATCACATGCAAGTAAAATTTTGCTGAAGATCATTCAAAAGTGGTTGCAGCAGTATGTCAACAGATAACTGCCAGAAATTCAAGCTGGATTCAGAAGAGGACGTGGAATGAGAGGTATCATTGTTTATGTCAGATGAATCTTGGCTTAAAGCAGAGAGTACCAGAAAGATGTTTATGTGTTTCATTGACTATGCAAAGGCATTTGACTGTGTAGATCATAACAAATTTGGGGTAACATTGCAAAGAATGGAAGTTCCAGAACAGTTAATTGTTCTCATGTGGAACCTATACATAGACCAAGAAGCAGTCGTTTGAACAGAGCAAGGGAATACTACATGATTTACAATTGAGAAGAGTGTGCATCAGCATTGTATCCTTTCACCAGAGTTATTCAATCTGTATGCTGAACATATAATCCAAGAATCTGGACTATATGAAGAAGAACGAGGCATCAGGATTGGAGGAAGACTCATTAACAACCTGCTATATGCAGATGACACAACTTTGCTTGCTGAAAGTGAAGAGGACTTGAAGCACTTACTGATGAAGATCAAATTCTACAAACTTCAACATGGATTATACTTCAATGTAAAAAAAGCAAAAATCCTCACAACTGGACCAATAAGCAACATTATGATAAACAGAGAAAAGACTGAAGTTGTCAAAGATTTCATTTTACTTGGATCTATAATCAATGCTCATGGAAGATGGAAACAGCAGTCAGGAAATCAAATGATGCATTGCATTGGGAAAATCTGCTGCAAAAGACCTCTTTAAAGTGTTAAAAATCAATGATGTCACTTTGAGGACTATGGTGTGCATGACCCAAGCCATGATTATTTCAATGGCCTCATATGCATGGGAAAGCTGGACAATGAATATGGAAGATTGGAGAAGAATTTATGCTTTTGAATTATGGTTATGGTGAAGAATAGTGAATATACCATAGACTGCAAGAAGAACTAACAAGTCTGTCTTGGAATACGGAAATACAGTCAGAGTGCTCCTTGGAAGTGAGGATGATGAGACTTTATCTCACGTACTTTGGACATGTAATCAGGAGGGACCAGTCCCTGGAGAAGGATATCATGCTTGGTAAAGTAGAGGGTCAGCACAAAATAGGAAGACCCTCGACCAGATGGATTGGCTCAGTGGCTGTAACAATGGGCTCAAGCATAACAATGATTATGACGATGGGGCTGGGATGGTCAGTGTTTCGTTCTGTTGCACTTAGGGTCTCTACAAGTCGGAAGAGATTGACACCACCTACCAAGAACAACACCTATCGCAAGAGGTCAAAACACTGGGTAGGGCTGGGGGTGCTCCATACAAACAAACACCCAGAGAGTTTAGGAGGCATCTCTGGGATTGAGCTTCTGCCTCCCTTCTGAGCACTTAGCAAAGAGAAAATATAAACCTTTTATGAATGTCCTGTTGAGCATGAAGTTAAGGCAAAATATCTTCTGGCTGGTTTATGTGCAACAGCGGAGGGAAAGAACCAGGCCTGACAGTAGTTTTAGAGTCCTGGATAGTGCAGAGAAAGCAGAAGAGAGTGTCTGTGTACCTAAACACGAGGACAGAAATGTTGAGAGGACCTGAGGTTGGGACAAGGAGAACTCATACCTGAGGGCCTTGGTGATCTAAGACTGAGGCAGAATGCATACATATTTCAGCAAGAAATATAGTGAGATCAAATCCTAATTACCAAGGAACAAGCAGAACAATTCAACCCAGCAGAGGCTAGCAGATAAATAGGGTGACACGTGACCAATGACCACACTTCCTTTACTTACGGAAAAAAAAAAAAGTTATCATCAACTAGATTCTGACTCATGGAGACCCCACATGTGTCAAAGTAGAACCGTGCTCCATAGGAATTTCAATGACTGATTGTTCAGAAGTAGATTGCCAGGCCTTTCTTCCAAGGTGCTTCTGGGTGGACTTGAGCCACCAACCTTTCAGTTAGCAGCTGAGTGAGTCAACTGTACCACCCAGAGTTTTGCAAGGATGATCTATGACACTCTGCTCCCACTGCTAAAGACAGATCACCTGGAGAGAAGGGTATGGCAAGAGAATCCTGAAAATGATTGAGTAACCGTGAACAACAGTGAAACCTATGAGAGTCAGAACTCGATGGGGCTGCCTTGTTTTTCTGGGTCTTGCCAATTTTCTGCCTTTGACACAGTTCAGTCTTCCCACTTTTTTTTTTTTTTTATTACTCTTTTTTAGTGGAAAATATTTTAGTTTTCCTTCGACAGGTTTCTGCCTTACACGGGTTCCAGCATTCACAGATTTCACTGTAATATCTTGGAAATGGGAACTTATAAGTTAACTTGTTTTCATTTACAGAAAAGCAATGGCAGCTATATATATTTTTTTCATAAACTAGTCTGTAACTATTCATTTTGAACATGTTACTATTATGTAGGAATATTTGCTGAAGGTGATTATCACCTGGGGATCTTGTTAAAATATAGATTCTGATTCAGTACATCTGGGGTGGAAATGCAAATTCTCAGTATTTGTTTGAACTAGAATGAACAGGTTTGAAGACCTGCTTATGCCAGAATGGCACCTAATTGGTGCCTAAATGGTATAAATAGTGTAGATTAAATGCTAAATAAAACATGTGGTCATTATTTATACAGTCAATAAATATATGTTGAATTATGGATAAATACCATTCAATTTACAAGTACTTATACCTATATCTGATTCCGAAAGGTTTTATCTAACCACCTAGATAAATATTATCACTCCTTTTGCTACCTGTTTCTTTAATGCCATAAAGTGTTCTTTAACAGTTAGCACCACCTGACATATATACCTACTTGTAAATTCACTTGGTGTTTATCTTTCTCACTCAGAGGCAAGCTCCATGAAAGCAGGGCTTTGTCTCTCTAGTTCACTGTTGTATCCTTAGTGCTGATTTAGAAATAATATTGGAGTTATTATTCCCTGCCCTTGAGCATAGAGAATGTGACCCAGCTGGAGCTGGGCTCACAACTGCTCACAAGGACTCACAAGGACACATCAACTGGGCCCTGAGGTATAAAGACAATAGCTGAAATAATCCCTCTTGGAAAATATCTTTTAGGGAAACTTTCACATAAAGCTGATGAAACACAACACAAAAGACTTTCCACTCTTATCTTTCTCTATTAGCATTTAGTGAATAGAAATTTGCTGGACCAATGAAGACCCTCCTGACTCTCCTTATGGAAATCTGTACCAATGATTGTTAAGAAAGACAATTCAAAATGTCAGATCACAGTTTCTAGCCAATCTGAAAAGGCTAAGCTTTCAACGATTTTGCCCATTTGTAATGTTAATATATACTGATGACTCTGTAGTGGTCTCAGGGCTTGGGCAGACATGGCTGTGGCAGCATGCTTGTCTGTTTTCCCACTTTTGTCTGTTTTGTGATATTTCCTTGAACTTGGACAGACATGGCTCTAGCAGCATGCTTGTCTGCTTCCCACTTCTGCCCTTTTGGATATAGGACGAATAAAACTTACTTTTTGCTTTACTCAACTTTGTGATGTTCTCCCCCCACAACCGTGGTAAGCATATGTTGTTAGGTGCTGTCGAGTCAGTTCCAGCTCATAACAACCCTATGTACAACAGAACGAAACGCTGCCCAGCCCTGCACCATCCTTACAATCGTTGCTATGTTTGAGCCCATTGTTGCAGCCACTGTGTCAATCCATTTTGTTGAAGGTCTTCCTCTTTTTCGCTGACCCTCTACCAAGGATGACGTCCTTCTCCAGGGACTGGTCCCTCCTGATAACATGTCCAAAGTAAGTGAGATGAAGTCTTTTCATACAGTCTTGCTTGGAATACAGTAGAGATAAAACACAAATCTCCTCAATGAAGTATTTGTAAATGAATGAACAGTATTCGTGCAATTTTCAATAAAATATATATTTGTGAATAAATATAGCTTAAGTGAATCCCTTTTCTTTCTGTTACATAGATAGTAAATGCTAATAAATCATTCATAGTCTTACCTGTCATGTTTAAGGACAAAAAACAGTTTCTAAATTTTATCAGTATATCAATGTAGATATTAACTCTGTTGAATACCCCTCTAGATGGCCACACTAATTGTTATTTGACAGTTTTGAAGCTGATAAAGCATCATTGAAGTGTATGTTTTCAGAATGGTAGCTGGATGATTTTCTAAAGAAAATGGAGGTTCAAGACAAAAAAAAAGAGACCAATTTAAAAGGGGGATGAGGGAGTGGGAGTAGAAATAAAAGCAATACTTCTGCCATTCAAAGACCTGTACCACCCTCTTGTGGTAGAGCTCCACTGGGGCTACTGTCAAATCAACCAGTAGTCCCTTAAACCAGCTGTCATCATGGTTAACCCAACAGGGCACAGCCAGTTCCTAGGCAGGGAGCCAATTACAACAAACACACGACTCAGAACAAGAGCACAAAATGAAATTTTAGGACAGCAATCTAACACTCAGAAGTTGCTAGGAACCTTTTATCTCAGCAGGCTGGGGAAATTTTTGGTTCTTGTTTTCACCTAGCAAAGACATCTTGTTGGAACTAGGAGCACCAGAGAGCATCTGCCAAGTCCATGTCAGTCTTGGCCAGTTTTCAGGGATGTGCTATATGGTGCAGTCAGCATTATGCTAGAAGAAAGCAACCTGCGACCATCTAGACCCCTGTGCGAATGGCCCAGCTAACATGTAAAGATTTCCTGATTGGGTGACAGATTGTTTTGGGATGATTTAGTGCTTCCGTCCTAAGAGTGAAAGCAATAGCTGCAAGATACTGCAGTTTTGCTCACTCAGCTGCAGAAAACGCGTATTAATTTTAGGCACACTTTTGCTGTTGTTTTTTGGTGGTTGTAGTTTTTATTGTATTGGCTGTTACCAAATAGGATGCTGCTTTTGTTCATTTTTTAATTCATTTGTTTTAAAGTAAGAATTTATTTTGAGGACTTTTTAATTTTTTTCTAAATCAGTTTAGCCTTATTTTCTGGGTGCTCTTGAATAAGCCAGAAAAGGGAAAGGATAAGAAAAAAGATACAACACTTTATTTCATGTGTTCATCTCTTAGAAACAGAAATACTAAAAACCTAACAGCCTCTAAACATAGATCTGGAGGTAAGACTTCTGCGGATGCCAAGGAGCAGTCATTCACTCTCATTTCTGATGATGGGTACAACAGGAGATTCCCAAGCTTTCTGTCCATCAATCACGAATACAGTTAGCTATGAGAAAGAGTGAACATCAGAGAGGGAAAGACATGGGAAACCAAAGGGTATGCCCAAAACAGTCTACGAAACGAGCAGAGCTTCAGAGGAAAACAGCTAAAGGTTTAAGACTTGCCAGTTTTTCACTAGCCTGTTTGTCATATTGGAGAAAAACAAAACATTTTTTCATAATAAGAATGTTGCCCTTTGGTGCTAAATAAATAAGCTATTAGTCTAAATGAATTTCACATGTCCTCACTCTGCCTTCTTGAATTGAATATTCCTTTCAGAGTGTAGCAAGGACATTTCTATGATTATGGAGCATTAAAATTGAATTCTGGAACACAGTCATAACCTGAGATAAACAAAAAGAGAAGTGGACTGTTTAAAATGATGACCATAGAATTCTTAAAATGCGGTTCCAAGTTAAAGACAAATATTCCCTCTAAAGAAATAAATAAAGCCAAGTTATCCTATCTAGTACACTATCACCTTCCTATGGTCATTTTATTTTTATTTTTGCTTTGTATATATTAAATCAGAAAAATAACATCTTTTCAGATCCATTATGTAATAAAAATAACAGCGGCAAATGGACACAATCTACATTGTATGCAAAGCAGCGCAGCTTTAATGAATGATTTTATGCAAATGAGTAGATAGTCTATTATTTCATAAAATGTAATCAATGGATTGGAGTGTTGCTTTGTTGATGAGCTTGGCTGGCCAGGATATTCCAGTGTAAGGAAATATTTCATGATGAGCAAAGGTAGAGAGTTCATCATTCCTGGGAATGGCTAAATTCCCCAATTACTGTATCTGAGGACTGTCAGAAAGAGAAGAGCTCATTAGTTCAGTATAACTACCTGATTATCCCCATCCAGTACAATCTTATTTTTTATGGAAAAATGGGTTGCATTCTGGAAAAGCAGTGTTGCATGGAAAATGTATTAACAGAGCTCCATGATATGTGCCTAATGTTTTTGTATTGTTGAGGAGTTTGGAAGACAGTATTACCCATACAGATGTGCTACAGATCATTAAAGATCAAGAGCTTTCAGATTGCAAAGTCAACAGGCTGATACAAAAACTGAAAGAGAACAGAAGCACCTTATTCAGAATAGGAGCTTTGAGGAGTAGAAGTAAAAGTGATTGCTACCCTACCCCACGCAACATTCTGATTTATAGACCACAAAAATTTAATAGACACTTTAAGATTAATATATATGAGTTTATGGAAATTTTCAGCAAGTGTTGTGTCGTTTAAAAAAGGATTGACAACCACATTTGTACAAATTTGAGAATAGTGAGAATAAGTAAAAAGTATGCTTTGGCAGACTGATTTAATAATACGTTCTCTGTAAAAGAACGAGAAATTTTGGCATCAATTGAAAATATCATTTAGCAAATTTTGACAGGTTTTTTTTTTTTTCCCTTTGAAAGGAATATTTTAAATTTGAAGTTTAGGTAACAGGCCAATATTTCAAGTTTAAAGATATTCTGTATTTTATTTTATTTAGTGTGTTCCACAATTGAAATGGCAGGGAAAATATTTTAATAGGCAATTCCCTCTGATTTAGACATCATAATCTCTGAGAAATCAAAATTGTCTTACATTTAGTTCATTGCTATTAATGCTTAGTAAGAAACAAATAGTATTTTGCCCTGGTGGTGAAGGATTGAGTTCAGGCTGCTAATCAAAAGGGGCAGCAGTTTGAATCCACCAGCCGCTCCTTGGAAACCCTACGGGGCAGTTCTCCTCTGTCCTATAGGGTAGCTATGAGTCGAAATTGACTCAACGGCACACAACAACAGCAACAACAACATTCGTTTTAATAGTAAGGGAAGGATCCATTACTAGAAAGCTATAATGTTTCTAATTAAAGCTACATAATTAAAGACTACTCCACAGAAACCGAGGACAAGCACCCACAGCATCAGAATCTGACTACCTCCCTCCCTTTTGCCAGACTTCTTGCGATTAAGCTCAGACCTGCTCCAGCTTCTAGACCCAAAATTCACCTTTGCCAGTGAGGATTTAATTCACTGCCAGATGGTCAGCAACATATTGTCATTGCTACCAATCTGGCTCTGACCATACAGGCCAAATTAAAGAAAAATTATGCTTCTGCTCTATTTCTGGGAGTAGGTCTGTAACTGGAGATCTTTCCAGATCCGCTATGCCTCAATTCCTATGTAAATTGCCTATGCTATGCCTATTTCTCTAGTCCCTCAAGCCTGACCCCCTGCTTTTCTTTTTTGCCAATCCTTCCATTCCTCCAGTTCTGGAGATTGGCAGTTAATCTTTTTATGCCCATCACCCTGCTAATTTATGCAGTTTTTTAGCTTACCTGTATGGATGTCTGAGCAATGGCAGCTCATAAATCGTTCATTGCCATGCTCCACTAGTCTGATATACTGGTATCCCTCTTGGAAAGTCCCTGACACCAACCACTTGTCTGCATCTGTCTTTTGTCATATATTCTCTGCATACCATATTCTGCCTGCTAACCTAAACTGCCTTTTGTTCGGAAAAAATGCATAGGTTTTGTTTTAAAGTGGAATTTGGACAACAGTTAAAAGGCAGGCTCTTTCAACTATGGAAAATTAAAAAAAAAAAATCCTGAAAATCTAGAGAAGACAGCTTAGAATAAAATGAAAAAGAAAGAAAGAAGGCTAGGAGGCAGTTGAAGCTCAAAATCCTGAAGAAATTTCTTCTGACTACAAAATATGGAACTGGACTGAGTGAGTTAAGCCTTTCCCAAATTCAGCACATTATTTTGAGTTGCTGAGTCTTGAAACAGAGAAAGATTTGCCCTGACTTCTCCTGTCTGTTTCTCCTGTTTTCTGACACAGATCTGGGATGAAAACAGATCAGAAAGCATTCATTTATATTAAGCTACTACTGCCCACATTCTCTCTCTTATTAAGTTTTCAGAATTCTGTAACTTTCTTTTTTTTTTTCAGTTTGTGATCTTTCTACATTTTTTCAATGGAAACACTTCACCCAAAACAAATAGAAAACTAGGTGTAAATTGTGTGGATACAACATATATGAACCAATAATGAAAAACCTGCTATCTTAGGGAGGATTTGCTGATGTATATGTTATAAAAATTACAAAATGACTGGAATTTGTGGATATCAACCTATTCTAGAACTTTAGATTAGGGAAGGAGGGCCATAAAATGCCAAAGTGAATAGATAGTGGGTCCAAGCAATATTGACAAACATATTCTGGATAAATCTTGCTTATTTGCAGATCAATAGAGAGAGAAGAAAAAAAAAACCCACTAAAATATAAACCTAACTTATAGCTTTTAGAAATACTTCTCAAAATAATGGAAATAAAATAGCAGAAAGTTCAAGATCAGGGTGGTCTTTAAAAAAAAATTCAGTATGGAATCCAAAAGAAATTTTGAAGAAATCTTTTGGATTCTAAAGAAAAGAAAGCAGGCAGGGCCAAGATGGCAGAATAGTTAGATGCTTCCTATGGTCCCTCTTACAATAAAGACTTTAAAAAACAAGTGAATCAATTATATATGACAATCTAGAAACCCTGAACATCAAAGAAAAAACTGAGGAGTCAGACTGAGCGGCAGGGAGAGAGAGAGACGGTTCAGAAGCAGTGAAAAAGTGCCAGACCTGACCTAGCTGGCACTCCACAGGCTGGATCTTTTGGTGCATGTGGGTGAGCAAGCAGTAGTGCTCGGGATGCATTTCACCATGTGAGGAGAAACCCAGCAGTAGAGAGTCTGCACAAACCTTCAGAGCCAAGGGGAAGTGGTGCTGGATCCGCAAAAGTTAAGTGCAAGTGTCTAACCTACAGCAGGTATCAAAATAACCCTTCCCCCTCTGTGAAGTGCCTCTCTTTCCCTCACCTGCCCCCTCCCCACTCTGCTTTGGTTCCAGTCCAGCAGTTTTCAACAGTTCCCATGCCCCTGAAGCCACAAGTGGGACACATCAAGCCCAAACCAGTCTCCCAGCTCTGGGGAGGAGACAAATAAACAAATGAATAAAAATAAAAAACAAAAAGAAAGAAACTGCCAGTTCCCCCAGGATGGATACTCAGGAATAACCATGCCCAAACCAGTCTCCTGGCTTTAAAAAATCACCACACCTCTTAAGCCAGCTACTCAGGGCAGGCACTGCTCCTTTGCCTAGGCACAAGCATAAGGGGTCCATGGACTCTGAACGCTTTTCCACCCTGTGTGGGTCCATTCAACAGCAGAGGCCCTCATTAGTATAGTACAACAGGGTATATACCTGAAACTTATTTTCAACTGCAATAGCTAAGGGGGGATAGCAGATTTGTGACATTTGACACTGCCCTGCCCATTAAGCAGGGTCTTAACCCACCCACATCAGGGGTCTGAGGACTGGCTGCTTCACTCACTCCACCTAGCCACCCACAACAGGGATCTGAGAATAAGTGGTGCCTCCTAGGCCTTACAGCCAATAGCATTGGGTACCTAAAATTCAGCTGCAAAATCCACCCACCTTGCTCTTCATAAGACTTCACCAAAAGAGTAAAAAGAAAACCTACAGACTGGGAAAAAATTTTTGGACAGTACAAGTCAGACAAAGGTTAATCTCCATAATCTACAAGACAATCCAACACCTCTACAACAAAAAGACAAATAATCCTATTAAAAAATGGGCAAAGGAAATGAACAGACACTTCACCAAAGAAGACATTCAAATGGCCAACAGACACATGAGGAAATGCTCCCGATCACTAGCCATTAGAGAAATGCAAATTAAAACCACAGTGAGATACCATCTCACCCCAGCATTACTGGCATGAATCAAAAACACTGGAAATAACAAATGTTGGAGGGGCTGTGGGGAGATGGGAACTCTTATGCACTGCTGGTGGGAATGCAAAATGATACAACCATTTTGGAAAATGACATGGCGCTTCCTCAGAAAGCTAGAAATAGACATACCATTCGATCCAGGAATCCCACTCCTAGGAATATATCCTAGAGAAATAAGAGTCGTCACTTGAATAGACATATGCACACCTATGTTCATGGCAGCATTGTTCACAATAGCAAAATGATGGAAACAACCCAGAAGCCCATCAACAGATGAATGGATAAACAAACTATGGTACATACACACAATGGAGTACTATGCAACGAGAAAGAACAACAATGAATCTGTGAAGCATCTCATAACATGGATGAAACTGGAGGACATTACGCTGAGTGAAATAAGTCAATCACAAAAGGACAAATATTGTATGAGCCCTCTATTGTAAAAACCCATGAAAAAGTTCACACGTAAAATGTAACAATCTTTGTTGGTTACCAGGGATGGGAGGGGTGGGGGGGGGGATACTAAATAGGCAATAGATAAGTGGTATCTTGGGTGAAGGTAAGACAGTACACCATACAGGGGAAACTAGCACAACCTGTACAAGGAAAGGTCATGGTAGCCCCATAGACACACCCAAACTCCCTGAGGGACTGAGTTGCTGAGCGGAGGGCTCTGGGGACCATGGTCTTAGGGAACATCTCACTCAATTGGCATGACACAGCTTATAAAGACAATGCTCTACATTCTACCTTGGTGAGTAGTGTCTGGGGTCTTAAAAGCCTGTGAGCAGCCATCTAAGATACTCCATTGGTCTCATCCCTTCGGGAGCAAGGGAGAAAGAAGAGAACAGGATACAAGGAAAAGTTTAGTCCAAAGGACTAATTGTCCACAGCTACCAAGGCCTCCACTGGACTGAGTCCAGTACAGCTAGATGGTGCCCGGCTACCACCACTGACTGCTCTGACCAGGATCACAACAGAGTGTTCTGGACAGAGCTGGAGAAGGATGTAGAGCATAATTCGAACTCACACACACACAAAAAAAACCAGATTTACTGGCCTAAAGGATACTGGAGAAACCCCAAGAGTATGGCCCCCAGACACCCTTTTAGCTCAGTGGTGAAGTTACCTCCGAGGTTCACTGTTCAGCCTGGGAGTGGACAGCCCCGTAAAACCAAATGAGAATAATGAGGTACAGGAGTCCAGTGACAACAGCCAGAAGGCAGAAGGGGACAAGGAAGGTGGTGATAGGAAACCCAAGGTTGAGTAAGGATATTGTGGATGTGTTGTGAGATTTAACCATTCTCATAGGGCAACATACGTAGTAACTGTTAAATGAGAAACTATTTTGTTCTGTAAGCCTTCATCTTAACTGAGAATAACAGCACAATTGGAAGAGCGTAGTCAATGTCACTGAACTGTGTACGCAGAAATTTTTGAAATGTTGTATCTTTGGCTATGTGTATTTTCACCAAAAAAAAAAAAGGTTGAGAAGTTAGAGGGTTAATATATTGTGGGGTTGTTAACCAATGTCATAAAACAACATGTGTACTACTGTTTCATGAGAAACTATTTGTTCTGTAAGCCTTCACCTGAAGTACAATAAAATATAAAAAAATAAAAATATTACAAAGCATCTTTTCTGACCGTAAAGCAATAAAAGCAGAAATCAATAACAGGAAAAGCAAGGAAAAAAAATGAAACACATAGAAACTAAACAACATCTAGCTCAAAAACTATTGGGTTATAGAAGAAATCAAGGATGGAATAAAGAAATTCATAGAATGAAATGAGAATGAAAGCACATCCTACCAGAACCTTTGGGATACAGCAAAAGCAGTGCTCAGAGGTCACTTTATAGCAATAAATACACACATCCAAAAAGAAGAAACAACCAAAATCAAAACATTAATCGTACAACTCAAAACAAATAGAAAAAGAGCAGCAAAGGAAGCCCTCGGGCACCAAAAGAAGACATAAATAAAAGTTAGAGCAGAAATAAATGAAATAGAGAATAGGAAAACAATTGAAAGAGTCAACAAGACCAAAAGCTGGTTCTTTGAAAAGATTAACAAAATCAATAAACCACTGGCCAAACTGACAAAAGAAAAACAGGAGAGGAAGTAAATAACCAAATAAGAAATAAGATGGGTGATATCACAACCGACCCAACTGAAATTAAAAGAATCATAGCAATACAATGAAAAATTGTATTCTAACAAATTTGAAAACCTAGAGGAAATGTAGAAATTTCTAGAAAAACATTACCTAGCTAAACTAACACAAACTGATGTAGAAAAACTAAATGAACATATAGCACAAAAAGAAATTGAAGAGGTAATTAAAAACTCCCAACAACCAAAAAGAAGCCCTGGCTCTGATGGCTTCACTGGAGAATTCTACCAAATTTTTAGAGAAGAGTTAATGCCAGTACTACTAAAGGTATTTCAAAACATAGAAAAGGATGGAATACTCTCAAACTCATTCTATGAAGCCAGTATAACCCTGACACCAAAACCAGGCAAAGAACCACACAAAAAGAAAATTACAGACCAATATCCCTCATGAATATTGATGCAAAAATCCTCAACAAAACTCTAGCCAATAGAATTCAACAACATATCAAAAAAATAATCCATCTTGACCAAGTAGGATTCATGCCAAGTATGCAGGAATGGTTCAACATTAGAAAAACAATCAATATAATCTATCACATAAATAAAACAAAAGGCAATAACCACATGATCTTATCAATTGATGCAGAAAAGGCATTTGAAAAAGTCCAACACCCATTCATGATAAAAACTCTCGCAAAATAGGAATAGAAGGGAAATGCCTCAACATAATAAAGGGCATTTATACAATGCCAACATCCAACACCATCCTAAACCAAGAGAGTCTGAAAGCATTTCCCTTGAGAAGGGGAACCAGATGAGGATGCCCTTTATCACCACTCTTGTTCAACATTGCGCTGGAGGTCCTAGCCACAGCTATAAGACACAAGAAAAAGAAATAAAGAGCATTAAAATTGGTAAGGAAGAAGTAAAACTATCTCTATCTGCAGAAGATATGATATTATGCATAGAAAAACCCAAAGAATCCACAAGAAAATTACTGGAACTAATAGAAGATTTCATCAAAGTATCAGAGTACAAGATAAACACACAAAAATCAGTTAGATTCCCTTACGCTAGAAAAGAGAGCTTCGAAAAGTAAATAACCAGTGCCATTTACAATAGCTTCCAAGAAGATAAAATACTTAGGAATAAATCTAACCAGAGATGTAAAAGACCTATACAAAGAAAACCACAAGACATTACAGCAAGAAACCAAAGCAGACCAACATAAGTTGAAAAACATAAGTTGCTCATGGGTAAGAAGACTCAACATTGTGAAAATTGCAATTCTACCCAAAGCGATCTACAGATAGAATGCAATGATCCAAATTCCAATGGCATTTTTTAAGGAGATGGATAACCAAATCACCAACTTCATATGGAAAGGGAAGAGGTCCCGGATAAGTAAAGCATTACTGAAGAGGAAGAACAAAGTGGGAGGCCTCACACTACCTGATTGTAGAAACTAGTATACTGCCATGGTAGTCAAAACTGCCTGGTACTGGCACAACAACAGATAGATAGACCAATAGAATGGAACTGAGAATCCAGATGTAAATCCATCCACCTATGAGCACCTAATGTTTTACAAATGCCCAAATTCCATTAAATGGGGAAAAGACAGTCTCTTTAACAAATGGTACTGGCATAACTGTATATCCATCTGCAAAAAAATGAAACAAAACCCATAACTCACACCATGTATAAAAACTAACTCAAAATGGATCAAAGACCTAAATATGAAATCTAAAACTATAAAGATTATGGAAGAAAATTAGAGACAACACTAGGAGCCTTAATGCATTACATAAACAGAATACTAACCATAACTAAACAGAATAACTAAACCATAACTAACAATGCACAAACTCCAGAAGAAAAACTAGATAACTGGGAGCTCCTAATAATCAAGCACTTAATGCTCACCAAAAGACTTCAAAAGAGTAAAAAGAGAACCTACAGACTAGGAAAAAATTTTTGGCTGCAACTTATCTGATAATGGTCTAATCTCTAAAATCTTCAAGATACTGCAACCCCTCAACAACAAAAAGACAAATAACCCAATTAAAAAATTGTCAAAGGATATGAACAGACACTTCAACAAAGAAGAGATTCATGTGAATAACAGATAGATAAGGAAATGCTCAAGATCATTAGCCATTAGAGAATGCAAATCAAAACTACAATGAGACACCATCTCACCCCAACAAGGCTAGCACTAATCCAAAAAACACAAAATAGTAAATGTTGAAGAGGTTGTGGAGAGACTGGAACATTTATGCACTGCTGGTGGGAATGTAAAGTGGTACGGCCACTTTGGAAATCAATTTGGCATTCTTTAAACAGGTAGTAACAGAAGTCCCATACAATCCAGCCATCCCGCTCCTTGGAATATATCCTAGAGAAATAAGAGCCATCACACAAATAGATATATGCACACCCATGTTCATTGCAGCACTGTCCACAATAGCAAAAAGATGGAAACAATCTAGGTGCCCATCATTGGACAAATGGATAAACAAATTATGGTACATAGACACAATGGAATACTATGCAACCATAAAAAAACAATGATGAATCCTAGAATCACCTCACAACATGGATGAATCTGGAGGGCATTATGCTGAGTGAAGTTACTCAGTTGCAAAAGGACAAATATTGTATGAAATCACTATTATAAGAACTCAAGACAAGGTTTAAAACCAGAAGAAAACATTTTTTGATGGTTACAAGGGTGGGGAGGGAGGGAGAGGGGAATTCACTAAGTAGATAATAGACAAGAATCATCTTAGGTGAAGGGAAGGACAACACATCAATACAGGGGAAGTCAGCACAACTGGACTAAGCCAGATGCTAAGAAGTTTCCTGAATACACCAAACACTTTGAGGGACAGAGTAACAGGGGCTGGGGTCTGGGAACCATAATTTTGGGGGACATCTAGGTCAATCTGCATAACAAAGTTTGTTAAGGAAAAGTTCTGTGTCCCACTTTGGTGAGTGGCATCTGGGGTCTTAAAAGCTTTTGAGCAGCCATCTAAGGTACATCAATTGGTCTCAACTCACCTGGAGTAAAGGAGAATGAAGAACACCAAAAACAGAAGGCAAATGTTATCCCAAGAGACAGAAGGGCCAGATAAACCAGAGACTCCATCAGCCTAATATCAGAAGAACTAGGGTGCCTGGCTACTACCAATGACTGCCCTGACAGGGAATGCAACAGACAGTCCTTTATGGAGCAGGAGAAAAGTTGGAGTAGATCTGAAATTCACATAAAAAGACCAGACTTAGTGGTCTGACTTAGACTGGAAGAACCCCTGAAGCCACGGCCCCTGGAGACTCTGTTAACCCGGAACAAAAACAATTCCCAAAGCCCACTCTTCAGACAAAGATTAGACTGGACTATAAAACATAAAATAATACTAGCGAACAGTGTGCCTGTTAGTTCAAGCAGATACCCAAGATCAAATGGACAGCTCCTGTCCAGAGGCACGATGGGAAGGCAGAAAGGGGCAGGAGTTGACTGGATGGAAACCTGGGTGGAAAGGGGGAGTGTGCTGTCACATTATAGGGATTGCAACTAGTGTCAATAACAATATGTGTATAAATTTTTGTATGAGAAATAAACTTAAACTGTAAACTTCCACCTAAAGCACAATTTAAAAAAGGATAATAAAAAGATATTTTCTCTACGATTGGAAATCCATAAAAAATGAACAGATCGAGGAGTTTAGGGCAACATGGCGCTCTAGGCAAAAGCACCACACCGTCCCTCCACAGCAAAGAGCCAAAAAACTAAGTGAAATAGAGAAAACAGCAATCCTGAAAACTAAACATCAAATGGAGAGATAAAGAACTCAGCCAAGCACCAAATGGAATAAGAAGCTGACAGAGAACAGAAAGCGAGGAGACATACATACAGAGGGCCCCTATCAGCTGACGCAACTAGGATCCGCCATCTTGGACTCTTATCAGAGACCACCGAAAAGGGGGTAAGAGAAAGCAGCTTAACAGAGCTTCCAGCAGGAGACAGAACAGTGGTAAACAGCGATATATGCTTTCCCAATCAGCGTCCTCTGCTTCCCACGGTCACAGTCTCTTGGCTGAGAAGCACCGGCTGCTTGGATTCCACTCACCTGCACTGGCCGACTCCCTGAGTGCCATTTCTTGGCTGCTGGTGTTGCTGTTTTATGCTTCTTTTGATTTCTTCCTTACGTCTCAGCACCTCCCCCTCCTTCCACTCAAATACCTGGCTCCATGCCATCTTTGCTTCTTCCTGAGGGGCTGTGGAGCTCTGCTTGAGTGTGGATCTGCTTCCTAGTCTGTGCTGCCTTGCTGGTGGCATGCTGGGGCTTTTTGTTTGTTTGTTTTGAATTGTTTCTTTGGTTTCTTTTTCTTTTCTCAAGTTGGGAGCCCATTCTGGACAGACGGTGCTGCGTAGCTTGGGACTTACCCCCTCAGCTTGTGCAGACAAGCAGAGGGATCCCTGAGTGCATTTCTTTTTTTGTGTTTTGTTTTGTTTTGTTTTGTTTCTGTTTTTTTTTCAGGGGGTTTCTTGTCCTATTTTTTTAAATTTGTTTTGTTTTCTTTTCCCTCTTTTTAACTTTCTGTCTTACTTCATTACTCAGTTTCTCGTCTCTCATAATGTCCTTCTCTTCCTGTCCCCAGAATACCTGGTTCTGTATGACATCACTGTGCCTTCTAGCCAGGCAGTACTTCAACACCTGGGAACAACTTCCCCAGACCTCATAACTACACTGGTGTGATCCCTGGGAGCTTTGCTGTTCTTTTTTTTTTCTTTTCTATTTTTTATTTATTCATTCTTTTCTTTTCTTCTTCTTCACCTTTTTGTTTTTCTCCGTTTCCTAGTCTCTCAACTCTCCACTCCAATGGCAAGCTCCCCTAGCACTCTTTTTTGTTTGTTTGTATGTTTTTGGTTTCTGTTCCTCTCTCCTCTCTACCATGCCCATCTTAGCTCCACACATCACAATCTCCCCACTCCATCCTGCCTACCTACACTGTGTGCTTAACATACCACCAAGCAGCACAGGCACAGCCTACCAGAACCTGCCCTGCATGGATTACCAACCCAACCTGGTGGCTGTAGTAAGTGCCACAAGCAGTCCATCCCAGCAAACCCTCTTCAGCTAGACCTGCCCTGCGGTACCATATCTGAGCGACTGACCCTGCCAATTGGAGGAGGAGGAGAAAATATCATGCCCACAGATGAGCAAACAAGAAAGAACACAGAGCCTGCCTGCTCAGCCAAATTAAAAAAAAAGGACAAAATAAATCTAAAATCAATAAACAAGAAAAGTAACTACTGAATGCTCTGAAAACAGCAGACAATATCAAAACATTTATAAAAACAGGACAGGATGGTTCCAGTAGGCATAAAAAATAAAACACCAGATGAATTTCCAGTAGAAGAAAAGGCACTAGAACTACATGATAGGGAATTCAAATCTCTAACACTCAGAATTATCCAAGAGTTGAAACAAAAAGCTGACAAAAATGAGGAAAGAATAGACAAATTCCTGGAAAATACAGATAAAAAAATGGAATAATTCAGGAAAATAATGCAGGAACAAAATGCCAAAACAAATTCACAACTAGAAATTACACAAAAACAACAATTAGAAATCCAAAAGAAAAACAACAAGATCTCAGAACTGGACAGTGTCAGAGAAGGGCTGAAGAAGAGATTTGAAACGGTGGAAAGCAGAATCAGAGGAATTGAAGACAAACACTTGGATACAACTCTGTTTGAGGAAAACTCAGAAAAAAGAAGAAAGAAAAATAAAGAGACCCTGAGAAGTATGTGGGATACAGTCAAAAGCAAAAATTTTCGAGTGATTGGAGTTCCAGAACAGGGGGAGAAAATAGAAAACACAGAGAAGATCTTTGAAGAACAGCTGACAGAAAACTTCCCCAATATCATGAAAGACGAAAATCTGGCCATCCAAGAAGCTCAACAAACCCCATATAGGAAAGACCCCAAAAGAAAATCACCATGGCAGATCATAATCACATTCGCCAAAACCAAAGACAAAGATTTCTTAGAGCAGCTCATGAAAAACAAGTCACCTGCAGAGGAGAAACAATAAGACTAAGCTCTCAAGGACTATCCAAAACCAAAAGGAATGCAGCAGAGAATGAGAGCAGTTAATCTATAAATGACAACAACATCAGAACAATAAAAGAGGGAAAAATGGTGTAGGTATAGAAACTTTTAATGGAGAGGAAGGCAAGGTGATACCAAGTAAAAATAGACTGCTTCAAACTTAGAAAGATAAGGGTTAATTTCACGGTAACCACAAAGAAAGTTAACAAATGTACTCACCAAAATAAAGAACAAAAACATAAAGTCTCAGTAAAAACAAAACCTACAAAAACAAAAGAAATGAAAAAAAAATCCACAAAGGAATTCTGCACAGAAGAGTAAGAGGAAAAAAGAAAATGTCAGCACCACAGAAAAAAGCACTACAAAATGACAGCAATAAACTCACATCTATCAATAATTACACTGAATGTAAATGGACTCAATGCACCCATAAAGAGATGGAGAGTGACAGAATGGATAAAATAAAACAGGATCCATCAATATGCTGCCTACAAGAGACACACCTTAGAAACAAAGACATGAATTTATTAAAAATCAAAGGTTGGAAAAAAATATATCAAGCTAACAACTACCAAAAAAGAGCAGGAGTGGCAATACTAATCTCAGATAAAATAGACTTTAAAACAAAATCCACCATGAAAAACAAAGGTCACTATATAATGATTACGGGGACGATCCATCATGAAGACATAACCATAATAAACATCTATGCACCCAGTGACAGGGCTCCACAATACATAAAACAAACTCTAACAGTACTGAAAAGACAAATTGACAGTTCCACAATAATAGCAGGAGACTTCAACACACCACTCTCAGTAAAGGACAGGACATCTATAAAGAAACTCAGCAAAGATACAGAAGACCTAAAGGCACAATCAGCCAACTTGACCTCATAGACAACTATAGAACACTCCATCCAACCACTGAAAAGTACACATTCTTTTCCAATGCACGTGGAACATTCTCCAGAATAGACCACATCTTAGACCACAGAGCAATCCTCAACAATATCTAAAATGTTGAGATAATATAAAGTATCTTCTCTGACCACAATGCCACCAAGGTAGAAATTAACAACAGAAACAGCAAGGCAAAAAAATATCAATTACATGGAAATTGAATAACACCCTGCTTACAAACCACTGGGTAATAGTAGAAATTGGAGATGGAATAAAAAAATTCCTAGACTCAAACAAGAATGAAAACACATCATACCAAAACCTTTGGGACACAGCAAAGGCAGTCCTCAGAGGACAATTTATAGCAATAGATGCACACATCAAAAAAGAAGAAAGGGGCAAAATCAAAACATTAACCACACAACTCAAACAAATACAAAGAGAACAGCAAAAACTAAAGCCCACAGTCACTGGAAGAAAGGAAATAATAAAGATCAGAGCAGAAATAAATAAAACACAGAATAGAAAAACAAAGGAAAGAATCAACAAAATCGACAAAGCACTGGCCAGACTGACAAAAGAAAAACAGGAGAGGATGCAAATAACCCAAATAAGAAATGAAATGGGTGACATTACAACAGACCCAACTGAAATAAAAAGGATCATAACAGAATATCATGAAAAACTGTACTCCAACAAATTCGAAAATCTAGAGGAAATGGATAAATTTCTAGAAACACACTACCTACCCAAACTACAACAAAGTCATGTTGAAAATCTGAACAGACCTATAACAAGAGAAGAGATTGAAAAGGTAATTAAAAAAACTCCCAACAAAAAAAAGCCCTGGCTCAGATGGCTTCACTAGAGAATTTTACAAAACATTCAGAGAAGGGCTTGTACCAGTACTACTGAAAATATTTCAGAATACAGAAAAGGAAGCAACACTTCCAAATTCATTCTATGAAGCCAGCATAACCTTGATACCAAAACCAAGCAAAGACACCACAAAAACAGAAAATTACAGAGCAATACCTCTTATGAATATAGATGCCAAAATTCTCAGCAACATTCTAGCCAATAGAATTCAGCATCATATCAAAAAAATAATAGAGCACAACCAAGTATGATTCATACCAGGTATGCAAAGATGGTTACGCATTAGAAAATCAATCAACATACACCACATAAATAAAAGGAAAGCAAAGAATCACATGATCATCTCAATTGATGCAGAAAAGGCATTCAACAAAGTCCAACACTCATTCCTGAATGATAAAAATTTTCAATAAATAGGTATAGAAGGGAAATTTCTAAACATAATAAAGGACATCTGTGCAAAACCAACAGCCAACATCATTCTTAATGGAGAGAGGCTGAAAACATTCCCCAAGAGAAAGAGAAAAAGACAAGGATGGCCTTTATCACCACTCTTATTTAACATTGTGCTGGAAGTTCTAACTAGAGCAATAAGGCAAGAAAAAGAAATACAGGGCATCCAAATTGGTAATGAAGAAGTTAAACTGTCCCTGTTTGCGGGTGATGTGATACTATACATAGAAAACCCCAAAGACTCCACAAGATATCTACTGGAGCTAATAGAAAGATTCAGCAGAGTTGCAGGATACAAGATGAACATACAAAAATCAGTTGGATGCCTATCCATCAATAAAGAAAACGATGAAAAGGAAATCAGGAAAACAATACCATTTATAATACCCCCTAGAAAAATAAAATACTTAGGAATAAATGTATCCAGGGTTATCAAAGACCTCTACAAAGGCAACTACAAAACACTACTGCAAGAAACCCAAAGGGAACTATATAAATGCAAAAACATACCATACTCATGGATAGGTAGACTCAACATTGTGAAAATGACAATTCTACTCAAAGCAATTTACAAATACAATGCAATCCTGATCCAAATACCAACAACAGTCTTCAAAGAGATGGAAAAACTAATCATTAACTTTACATGGAAAGGGAAGAAGCCCCAAATAAGTAAAGCACTACTTAAGAAGAATAAAGTGGGAGAACTCACACTACCTGACCTCAGAACCTACTGTATAGCTACGGTAGTCAAAACAGCCTGGTACTGATACAACGACAGATACATTGACCAATGGAACAGAATTGAGAACCCAGGTGTAAATCCATCCACCTACAGTCACCTGATCTTCGACAAGGGCCCAAAGTCCATCAAATGGGGAAAAGACAGTCTTTTAAACAAATGGTGCTGGCAAACATGGATATCCATCTGCAAGAAAATGAAACAGGACCTATACCTCACACCATATACAAAAACTACTTCAAAATGGATCAAAGACCTAAATATAAAGCCAAAAACTATAAAGTTCATAGAAGAAAAAATAGGACAAATGCTACAGGCCCTAACACATGGCATTAATAGGATACAAACCATAACCATCAACACACAAACCCCAGAAGATAAGCTAGATAACTGGGATCTTATAAAAATCAAACACCTATGCTCTTTAAAAGACTTCACCAAAAGAGTAAAAAGAGAACCTACAGACTGGGAAAAAATTTTTGGACAGTACAAGTCAGACAAAGGTCTAGTCTCCATAATCTACCAGAAAAATCCAACACCTCTACAACAAAAAGACAAATAATCCTATTTAAAAATGGGCAAAGGAAATGAGCAGACACTATACCAAAGAAGACATTCAAGCAGCCAACATACACATGAGGAAATGCTCGTGATCACTAGCCATTAGAGAAATGCAAATTAAAACCACAATGAGATACCATCTCACCCCGGCATTACCGGCATGAATCAAAAACACTGGAAATAACAAATGTTGGAGGGGCTGCGGGGAGATGGGAACTCTTATGCACTGCTGGTGGGAATGCAAAATGATACAACCATTTTCGAAAATGACATGGCGCTTCCTCAGAAAGCTAGAAATAGACATACCATTCGATCCAGCAATCCCACTTCTAGGAATATATCCTAGAGAAATAAGAGCCATCACTCGAATAGACATATGCACACCTATGTTCATGGCAGCATTGTTCACAATAGCAAAACGATGGAAACAACCCAGAAGCCCATCAACAGATGAATGGATAAACAAACTAAGGTACATACACACAATGGAGTACTATGCAACAATAAAGAACAATGATGAATCTGTGAAGCATCTCATAACATGGATGAAACTGGAGGACATTATGCTGAGTGAAATAAGTCAGTCACAAAAGGACAAATATTGTATGAGACCTCTATTGTAAAAACTCATGAAAAAGTTTACACACAAAAAGTAACAATCTTTGTTGGTTGTGAGGGATGGGAGAGGTGGGGGGGATACTAAATAGACAATAGAAAAGTGGTATCTTTGGTGAAGGGTGAGACAATACATAATACTGGGGAAGCCAGCACAACTTGTACAAGGAAAGATCATGGAAACTCCATAGACACATCCAAACTCCCTAAGGGACTGAATTGCTGGGTGGAGGGCTAGGGGGACCATAGTCTCAGGAAACATCTATCTCAATTGGTATAACACAGTTTTTAACCACCCTGTTCTACATTCTACCTTGCTGAGTAGCGTCTGGGGTCTTAGAAGCCTGTGAACAGACATCTAAGATACTTCACTGGTCTCACCCTTTCAGGAGCAAGGGAGAATGAAGAGAACAGGATACAAGGAAACAATTAGTCCAAAGGACTAACAGACCACAGCTACCAAGGCCTCCACCAGACTTAATCCAGTACAGCTAGATGGTGCCTGGCTACTACCACTGACTGCGCTGACTGGGATCACAACAGAGGTTTCTGGACAGAGCTGGAGAAGGATGTAGAACAAAATTCTAACACACAAAAAAAAGACCAGATTTACTGGCCTGAAGGAGACTGGAGAAACCCTGAGAGTATGGCTCCCAGACACCCTTTTAGCTCAGTGGTGAAGTCACTTCCGAAGTTCACCATTCAGCTGGGGATTGGAGAGCCCCATAAAACAAAAAGAGACTAAAGGGGCATACCAGCCCAGGGGCAAGGACTAGAAGGCAGGAGGGGACAGGAAGTTTGATAATAAGGAACCCAAGTTTGAGAAGGGACAGGGTTGATATGTCGTGGGGTTGTTAACCAATGTCATGAAACAATGTGTGTACTGACTGTTTAATGAGAAACTATTTGTTCTGTAAACCTTCACCTAAAGTACAATAAAAGAAAAAAATGAATGGATTGAAACTAAAAAACAACATAATGATATGAAAAGACAAAAACACGAGGATATGATAGAGAAAAGAAAGCTTTGCAAGGAGACCAAAACGCAATGGTTGAATAAATCCAAATTGAATAAAATAGAAACTATAATCACTTGTGAAAAATCAAATCAACAATGAAAAGACAAGTTTGAGAAGTTCTTTCAAAATGCAGAAGGAAAAGAGATGAAAATGACAAGAGGAAACAATAGAGACGGCGGGGAAAGACTGGAATGTCAGCATGTGTTTCTTTGGAAAGGTGAGGTTAAATGAAAAAGAATCGGTAGGCAAAAATGACATTAGAATGGAGTTTTCCAACTGATCCACATTTAGTTACCTTCTCAACGTAAAGAAAAAGTCTCAATATTCTCCAAACAAATGAGAATTACAAAAATTAAGATAGTTTGTCTTCTTTTTAGAAATCTTATTGGCAACAAGTTACAGAGGAAGATACAGGTTTTCAAGGGGGACTAGGTTAGCGTTCCAAGGATTTCAGGACATCCTCATGGGACCATGAAGTATGAAGTCAGAATAGTCTAATATATCCAGCAGTTAGAAACATTAACCATGTAACTATATTAAAATATTTATAAAAAATCATGATAGACATGAAGAACAATTGGAGCCACAAGTTGGTGGAGTAATAATACCAGAAGACTAGTTTGATGCCATGACACTAATTAACATAGTATTTCAAAATGGATATTGGATATCATAATTTTATTCTTGAAATCAAAGATACATAATGTGAAAAACATGTATTTTTTTTTTCAATTTTAGATTTTATTAATGAGACCCAAAACAAAAGTATTAGAGAGGCTGCAGAGAATTAAATGTGAGGACAATTCTCTACTCACATACAGGGATTGTTAAGATTATACCTGTTTGTCTCAGCCACTAAAGAAATAAAACTTGAAGAGATATTAAGATGTAAATAAAATTTCAAATTCTAACAGGCAAAAATACACTGGATGCATTATCTAACAAAAATATAATAAACTGGTAATTAATACCAATTCGTTAATCATAAAACTTTCAAGTACTCAAAAAATAAAAAATCACTTCTAAAACTCATAAGCAAAAAAATGTGTAAAATGAGAACAGTAATGATAATAATTGTATTACTAATAATGGACGATGATGCTAGAGCCTGTTGTGAAAATAAAGGTAATAAAGCAGTAATGTAAAATTGCATGGGATGGTGCTGCTCAAGGATGATGGCTCTATTCCACATGGTCACCTCTTCACCCAGCCATTAAAATTATTTAAATGATAGAAAATATTAAAACAAAATAATAAAGAAATAATAGTGGTGGAAATTTTGGCAATTTCTGGAAGAGAATCAAATAAAGCAGCAAAAAGAACGTGATTAAAACAAAACACGGGCAGAAGATAGCTGCTGCACAAAAGAGTGCAATTCAACATATTGGTATCTGAGAAAAACTTGAAGCTTAGGCCTTAAGTCTTAATGATTGGGCTGGTGATTACCTAGATCTCTAGGAAACCAACCAATTTTGGGGGGGAAAATTTGCATGAAAGAAGATTCAAATGAAACTGAGGAGAACAGAAAATGAAAAAAAAAAAAAAGATTGCTTTTAATGCAATGTCTCCAGTAATATTGGAAAGTATGGAAACCATAATACAAAACTATATCCAAAAAGGGTGCAATTACCCCTTTGGCGGCAAGGGAGAATGAAGAAAACAAGATACGAGGGGAAGATTAGTCCAAAGGACTAATGGACCATAACTACCACAGCCTCTACCAAACTGAGTCTGGTACAACTAGATGGTGCCCGGCTACCACCACAGACTACTCTGACTGGTATCACAATAGAGGGTCCTGGACAGAGCTGGAGAAAAGTGTAGAACAAAACTCTAACTTGCAAAAAAAGAACAGACTTACTGGCCTGACGGAGACTGGAGAAACCCTGAGAGTATGGCCCCCAGCCACCCTTTTAGCTTAGTAACGACGTCACTCCCGAGGTTCACCGTTCAGCCAAAGATTAGACAGCCCCATAAAACAAAACAAGACTAATGGGGCACAACAGTCCAGGGACAAGGACTAGAAGGCAGGAGGGGACAGGAAAGCTGGTCATAGGGAACCCAAGGTTGAGAAGGGACAGTGTTGACATGCCGTGGGGTTGTTAACCAATGTCATAAAACAATATGTTTACTAACTGGTTAATGAGAAACTATTTGTTCTGCAAACCTTCATCTAAAGTACAATCAAAAAAATTTTTAAAAAGGGTGCAATTAAAAATATATTAAACAAAAATTGGAATTTTGACATCTTTGCTCTCTCACAATATATAAAATGATAGATAAAAATTGTAAGAGATAAGCACCGAACTCTTAAACATGTTCATTTCTGGGAAAAAAGCAAGGATTAGAAGTGGGAAGAGGAAAAAGAACACTTTTTAATATATGTACCACAGAATTGTTACAATATTTCACAAGTGGGTTTAAGTTCCATATTAAAAAATACTGTTTTAAAAGAATGAAATAAGGCCAATGTTGGACAGAGAGTAATAGATTGAAATTATTTTTCTGTAACTCCACTCAAAATTTCTGCCAAAACATAAGGGAAAAAAGAAAACAAAAATGTATTCATAAAGTTTAAAACAGAAATTCATGAAAACACAATAATCATGGGACTGATAGTACTAAGTTATGTTTATTTGAAAAGACATATATTGTAAAATCTCTGGCATACTTAGTTAATAAAAATGAGAAGCAAAATACAAAGTATATTTTCACACATACACAATAACATTCCAATCGTTTTCCTATATATCAATAATAACTAATCAGAATAATAATTAATACTAACTAGTATAAAAAAGGAAAAAAATTTCCAACCACAGCAGTAAAAGTAACTGGAAAATGAAATGCATAGGACCTATTAGAAGAAAGAAAGAAAAAAACAAACTTATGAATCGTTACTGAGGCTCCTGCAAGAAGACTTGAGTAAATAGACAATGTGAAATGTTCCTATATAGAAAGACATAATATAGCAAAATGTCAATTCTCCCAAAGGAATTGAAATCATATTCAAAGCAATCAGTATCGAAACCCCAAAGTGATGATTTATGGTTGTTGGAAAGATAATTCAAAATTCACCTTGAAGAGTAAATGCACAATAAATCAAGAAACTTTCAGATGATTAAAGATGGACCTATATGTTGTTGTTGTTAGTTGCTGTTGAGTTGCTCCAACTCATAGCAATCATATGTATAATAGAATGAAATGTTGCCTGGTTCTATGCCGTCTTCATTACCGTTGGTACGTTTAAGTCCATTGTTGTGACTATTGTATAGTGCGTTCCAAACTAAGGGGCTCATTTTCTTCACTGTGCTGGAAAATATTCTGTTGTAATCCATAAGGTTTTCAATGGCTAATTTTCAGAAGTAGATCACCAGGCGTTTCTTCTTAGTCTGTGTTAGTCCTAAAGTTCCACTGAGACCTGCTCACCATGGGCAACGGTCCAGGTAATTAAATACTGGTATAGTTTTCAGCATCATAGCAACAGCAAACCACCACAGAAAGACAGACAGTCATGTTGTGGAAGGCCTATATAAGACAGACAAAACTCAAATGACTACTTAGAGGAAAAAACAAATTTGTCCTTATGTCTTTTTAGGGAGCCCTAGTGATGCAGTGGTTAAGAGTTCCACTGCTAACTAAAGGGTCAGCAGTTCGAATCCACCAGCCACTCCTTGGAAACACTATGGAGCAGCTCTACTCTGTCCTATAGGGTCACTATGAGTCAGAATCCACCTGATGCCAACAGGTTTGGTTTGGTTAAGTGCTGGAATTAATCAGAACTATCTCAATGCACAGTCTATCAGAAATGAAATTTAATATTTCTTTTATTTTTGGTATATGCTATTTGTAATCTAGATATTCCTGGGATTTTTACAAAACTTTGTGGATAAGTATAAAATTGAAAATTCCCTCAGCCCCAAGTGTGTTGTCAAATAGTGGCATGCTCTTTCCTTTTGTTTTGTTTTGATTTCTGCATGCCAGTTTTTGCATGCATAGAATGGCAAACAAGGAAATATTTTTTTCTCTGTATTTTGCCTTTTGTGTGTACTATCTCAAATTTCTGGTTTGGATAGCTGTCAAATTTGCCTAAGTAAATAACTAAGTGAAGGGCAGATGTTGCCCAGGGAAACAAAATGTATGTTCCTCTCTGCTCAATACACTTCATGTTTGAAATGTAAAATAATTTGAGTTATTTCTACTATCTGTTTCTTTAACTTACAATGACGAGAAATATTTTCAAGAGTTCATTCTGCTGAACTTCATGCAAAAGTGCCCTGTTTAAAACAAAACACATGACAATTAGAAGTGAAAAATTATTCTACCAAAGTACATGATACTAAGTTGCTAATGACTATATTTATATATGGAGCCCTGGTAGTGCAGTGGTTAAGAGCTTGGCCGCTAAACAAAAGGTCAGCAGTAGGAATCTACCAGTAGCTCCTTGGAAACCCTATGGGGCATTTCTACTCTGTTCTATAGGGTTGCTAATAATGACCCCTAGTGGTGCACTGGTTAATTACTTGGCTGCTAACCCAAAGGTCAGAGGTTCAAACCCAACGTCTGCTTGGGGCATAAAAGACCTGAAGATCTGTTCCTCCTAAATATTAAAAAAAAAAAAAAACCCATTGCCATCAAGTTGATTCTGACTCATACAGATTCTATGGGACAGAGTAAAACTGCCTCATAGGGTTTCCACAGCTTTAAATCTTTATGGAATCAGACTGCCACATGTTCCTCCCTCGGAGTGACTGGTAGGTTCCAACCACCGATCTTTCAGTTAGCGACCCAGTGGTTAACCATTGCACCACCAGGGCTACTTCCCCATAAAAGACGACAGCCTAAGAAACACTATGGGGAAGTTCTACCCTGTCATATAGGGTTGCTATAAGTTGGAATCAACTCCAAGGCACACAAGAACAACAACATGTTTATATATGACTAATATTTCAGATAGCTCTCAAAGGTGAAATATGGAAGCAGTTTCTCAAAAAAAAAGTTTTTTTTATTGTACTTTAGATGAAGGTTTAAAGAACAAATAGTTTCTCATTAAACAGTTAGTACGCATATTGTTTTACAACATTGGTTAACAACCCCATGACGTATCAACACTGTCCCTTCTCAACGTTGGGTTCCCTATTATCAACTTTCCTGTCCCCTCCTGCCTTCTAGTGGAGTCTTTCGGGTTTTCTATGTATAGTATCATATCATCCACAAACAGGGACATTTTAACTTCTGCATTATCATTTTGGATGCCCTTTATTTCTTTTTCTTACCTTATTGCTCTAGCTAGGACTTCCAGCACAATGTTAAATAGGAGTGGTGATAAAGGGCATCCTTGTCACATTCCTGTTCTCAAGAAGAACGTTTTCAGCCTCTCTCCAGTAAGAATGATGTTGGCCATTGGTTTTGCATAGATGCCCTTTATTATGTTGAGAAATTTCCCTTCTATACCTATTCTACTGAGAGTTTTTATCAGAAATGGGTGTTGGGCTTTGTCAAATGCCTTTTCTGCATCAGTTGAGATGGTCGTGTGATTCTATTCTTTCCTTTTGTTTATGTGGTGGATTACATTGATTGATTTTCTAATGTTGAACCATCCTTGCATAACTAGTAGAATCTTACTTGGTCGTGGTGTATTATTTTTTTGATATGTTGCTGAATTCTATTGGCTAGAATTTTGTTGAGAATTTTGGCATCTATATTCATAAGAGATATTGGTTGGTAATTTCCTTTTTTTGTGGCATCTTTGCCTGGTTTTGGTATCAGGGTTATGCTGGCTTCATAGAATGAATTTGGAAGTATCACTTCCTTTTCTATGTTCTGAAATATTTTGAGTAGTACTGGTGCAAGCTCTTCTCTGAATGTTTGGTAGAATTCTCCAGTGAAGCCAACTGGGCCAGGGCTTTTTTTTGTTGGGAGTTTTTTAATTACCTTTTCAATCTCTTCTCTTGTTATGAGTCTGTTCAGATTTTCAACATCTCTTTGTATTAGTTTGAGTAGGTAGTGTGTTTCTAGAGGTTTATCCATTTCCTCTAGGTTTTCAAATTTGTTGGAGTATAGTTTTTCATAATACTCTGTTTTGATGTTTTTTATTTCAGTTGGGTCTGTTGTAATTCTCCCATTTCATTTCTTGTTTGGGTTATTTACATCCTCTCCTGTTTCTTTCTTTCTTTTCTTTTTTTTTTTTTTTTTGTCACTTTGGCCAGTGGTCTGTTGATTTTTTTGATCCTTGCAAAGAACCAACTTCTGGTTTTGTTGATTCTTTCTATTGTTTTTCTATTCTCTATTTCATTTATTTCTGCTCTGATCTTTATTATTTCCTTTCTTCTGGTGGCTGTGGGCTTTTTTTTTTTTTTTTGCTGTTCTCTATTTGTTTGAGTTGTGTAGTTAATGTTTTGATTTTGTCCCTTTCTTCTTTTTTGATTTGTGTATCTATTGCTATAAATTGTCCTCTGAGGACTGCCTTCGCTGTGTCCCAAAGGTTTTGGTATGATGTGTTTTCATTTTAACTTGATTCTAGGAATTTTTTGATTCCATCTCTGATTTCTTCTTTTACCCAGTGGTTTGTAAGCAGGGTGTTATTCAGTTTCTATATAATTGATTTTCTTTCCTTGCTCTTCCTGTTGTTAATTTCTACCTTGATGGGTTTGTAGTTAGCAAAGATGTTTACTATTATCTCAATGTTTTGGATTTTGTTGAGGATTGTTCTGTGGCCTAACATGTGCTTTATTCCAGAGAATGTTCCATGTGCATTGGAAAAAAATGTGTACTTTGGAGCTGTAGTTGGAGCATTCTATATATGTCTATGAGGTTAAGTTGGCTGATTGTGCCCTTTAGGTCTTCTGTATCTTTGCTGAGTTTCTTTTTAGATGTGCTGTCCTTTCCTGAGAGCGGTGTGTTGAAGTCTTCTACTATTATTGTGGAACTGTCAATTTCTCTTTTCAGTACTGTTAGAGTTTGTTTTATGTATTTTGGAGCCGTGTCATTGGGTTTGTAGATATTTATTATGGTTATGTCTGCATGACGGATCATCCCCTTAATCATTATATAGTGTCCTTCTTTGTCTTTTATGGTGGATTTTGTTTTAAAATCTATTTTATCTGTGTTTAATATTGCCACTCCTGCTCTTTTTTGGTAGCTGTTTGCTTGATATATATTTTTTCCATCCTTTGATTTTTAATAACTTTATGTCTTTGTTCCTAAGGTGTGTCTCTTGTAGACAGCATTTTGACAGATCCTGTTTTTTTATCCATTTTTGTCACTCTCTGTCGCTTTATGGGTTCATTTAGGCCATTTGCATTCAGTGTAATTATTGATAGGTGTGAGTTTATTGCTGTCATTTTGTAGTGCTTTGTTTTCTGGTGCTAACGTTTTCTTTGTTCCTCTTACTCTCCTTGCTGAATTCCTTTTGTTTGTGGATTCTTTTTTCATTTCTTTTATTTTTGTAAGTTTTGTTTTTACTGAGACTTTGTATTTTTATTCTTTATTTTGATGAGTAGGTTTGTTAACTTTCTTTGTGGTTTCCTTGAAATTTACCCTTATCTTCCTAGGTTTGAACCAATCTATTATTACTTGGTATCAGGCCTTGCCTTCCTCTCCATTAGAAGGTTCTTTACATACACCATCTATTCCCTTTTCCTGTTCTGATGTTGTTGTCGTTTACAGATTAAGCTCACTGGTTCCCTGTTGTAATTATTTTGGTTTTGGATAGTCCTTGAGAGTTCATTTCCTAGGTTGGTATCTGGCTGGTACACTCTTGCATCCTGGATTCAGCCTGTGTTCTAATGTTGTATGTTCTCAGATTGAAGGACCCCCTTTAATAATTCTTGTAATTTTAGTTTGGTTTTTACATAGTCCCTTAATTTCTGTTTACCTGGAAATGTCCTAATTTCACCACCATATTTAAATGACTTTTGCAGGATATATTATTTTTGTCTGGAAATTTTTTTCTTTCAAGGTTTTATGTATGTCATCCCATTGCCTTCTTGCCTGCATGGTTTCTGCCAAACAATTTGAATTTAGTCTTATTGTTTCTCCTCTGTATGTTACTTTTTGTTTTTCTTGAGATGCTCTCAGGATTCTTTCTTTGTCTTTGGTTTTAGGGAGTGTGATTATGATATGCCTGGGTGATTTTGTTTTGGGGTCTACCCTATATGGTGTTCTTTGTGCTTCCTTCGTGATCAGCTTTTCATCTTTCATGATATTGGGGAAGTTTTCTGTCAGAAGTACTTCAATGATAGTCTCTGCGTTTTCTGTTTTCTCCCCCTGCTCTGGAACTCCGATCATTAACAAATTTTTCCTTTTGATTGTATTCCACAACATTTTCAGGGTTTCTTCATTTTTCTTCTTTTTCCTGAAACAGAGTTATATCCAAGTGTTTCAATTTCACCAGTCCTGTCTTCCATAGTTTCAAATCTGCTCCTCAGCCCTTCTTTGACACTGTTCATTCTTGAAATCTTGTTGTTTATCTTTTGGACTTCTAATTGTTGTTTTTGTATGATTTCTAGTTGTGAATTTATTTTTGCATTTTGTTTCTGTATTATTTTCCTGAATTCTTCCATTTTTTTTGGTCTTTGTTTTCCATGAATTTTCTGCCATTTCCATGAATTTGTCTATTTTTTCCTCATTTTTGCCTTTTTCTTTTTCTTCAACTTTTGGATAGCTCTGAATACTAGAGATTTGAATTCCCTATCAGGTAGTTTTAGTGCCTTTTCTTCTACTGGAGAATCATCTGTTGTTTTATGTTGGATGCCTTCTGGAACAATTCTGCCCTTTATATATATATATATATATATATATATATATATATATGTTTTGATATTGTCTGCTGTCTTCAGGACATTCAGTAGTTATTCTCCTTGTTTATTGATCATAGTTTTGTTTGTTTTGTCCTGCCTTCTTGTTTTATTTGATTAGGTCTGAGCAGGCAGGCTGTACATTCTTTTTTGTTTGCTCATCTGTGGGAAGAATACTTTTCAACTCCTTCTCCAATTGGCAGGGTCAGTTGCTCAGATATGGTACAGCCGGGAAGGTCCAGCTGACGTGGAGTTGCTGGGGTGGGTTGTTTGTGGCATGTACTAGGGCCTACAGGGTGGGTGGGAATCAGTGAAGGGCAGGTTCTGGTAGGCCATGCCTCTGCTGCTCAGGGGTGTGATGGTCAGTGCATGGTGCAGGTAAGCATGAAGGAGGAGGGAGATTGAGATATTTGGAGCTAAGATGGTTATGGGAAAGAGGAGAGTGAGGAAAGAGAAATAGAAGCAAAAAACAAACAGACTAACAAACAAACAAACAAAAAAAAACAGTGGTAAGGGAGCTTGCCATTGGAGTGGAGAGATGAGAGACCAAGAAATCGAGAAAAACAAAAAGAAGGAAAAAAATAAAAATGGTAAAATAAATAAATAACTAGAAAAAAGAAAAGCCCCCAGGGATCCCACCAGTGTGGCTGTGAAGACTGGGGAAGTGGCTTCCAGGCCGCCAAGTACAGCCTTGCTAGAAGGGGTAGAGATGTCACACAGCACCAGGTGTTAAGGAGACAGGAAGAGAAGGTAAGTATAGAGAGACGAGAAGCTAAGAAATGAAGATAGACAAAAAGGGAAAAAGAGATAAAACAAACCAAAAAAAAAGAAAGAAAGAAAAAAGAAATGTCCCCAGGGATCCCACTACCCAGCTGTACAGACTGAGGAAGTAGCTCCTAAGCCATGTAGTACAGTCTGGCTAGAAGGGGCTCCCAAGCCAAAAAAAGAAAAAGAAAACAAACAAACAAATAAATCAAAACAGGATAAATCAAAACAAACCAAAAAAAAAAGCCCCTGGGATCCCACCAGCGTGGATGCGCCAGCTGGGAAGCAGTTCTACAGTCGAGTGGCACGTCACAGCCTTTCAGGAAGAAGAAAGATGGCGCTTTAAGGAAGATATCTGAGAGAAAGGAATATATCTGAGAGAAAGGAAGGGGAGGTGGTGAGAGGTATGGAAAAAAACAAAAGAAGCAGAAAAAAGCAACACAAGCAACAAACAAATGGCACTCAGGGAGCTGGCCAGTGTGGGCAGGTAGAATCCAAGCAGCACAAGGCTGAAGCCTGTGCCTCTCCTCCAAGAGACTATGGCTGCAGGAAGCAGAGGAGGTCAAGTAGAGGTAAAGAAGGGTGGAGGATGGGAAAGCATATATCACTGGTTATCGATTGTACAGGTTCTTGCTGGGAGCTCTGTGAAGCTGCTTTCCTGTACTCCCCATTTTCCAATCTCCGACAGTAGTCCAAGATGGCCAGTCTGTGCTGCATTAGCTGATAGAGGACCTCTGCACATATCTCTCCTTGCTCTCTGTTCTCTCTCACTTTCTTATTCCATTCAGTGCTTGGCTGAGTTCTTTATCTCTTTATTTGATGCTTAGGGTTTCAGGATTCACATTTGTTTCTGTTTGACTTAGTTTTTCGGGTCTTTTGCTGTGGAGGGACGGCATGGTTCTTCTGTCTATAGTGCCCTGTTGCCCAGAAACAAACAAACAAAAAAAAATTGATAAAAAAATCTTTATTATGTGATTTGCATTATTAGTGTCAGTGTACCTTCACATTTACAGTTTTGTTGGTTTCTCCCTCCCCTTCATTTGAGAACTGTTCTTCCCTATAACAAGTGGAATTTGGTCAGAAAAAACAGCAGACACTTGTAGCAGTTTTCAAGTATGTCCCAAAATTCTTTGACAGTCCTTTCATCCAAAGACAGGATCTGTGTCCCTTCCCTTGAATCTAGGCTCTGTGATCACCTGACTGATAGGATAAAGTGGGGTGATCCTGCATCAGCTTCTTTTTCCAGGCATTGAGAAACTGGGATCTAATTTAAATTCCTCCTAACAGTCTCATAGTAATTGATTTTGCTATAAGATAATATGTAGATATTTAATAAACAATTATTTAGAATAAATAATTGTTGCAGCACCATTCATTTACAGTCTATCCTTCCCCTACTGATTTATAATCTTCTTTTTCTCTGTTGGCTGGAAGTCACAACCACAGTGACTTCAAAAGAGGTTACCTGTTTAATATGACAGACCCTGGGTCCTTGAATGATGGCTTGGTGCGAAATACACAATCTGCCACCCCTACCACTACCTTTATGTGAGTTCAAAAAATGTATCTCTATTGTGTTAAACCACTTAGATTTTATCTATTAAATAGCTAGTGTCACATTGACTTTTGAATTCTATGTAGGACTCTTTCGTTTCAATATTTAAACTCTTTCATTTTAGATATTGAATCAAAAAAATTGTCTATAATTATACATATTTTTACTGTCTTTAACTGACTATGATAACAAGTTTAAACTGGCACCCTAAATGAGTTGGATATATGTTCTTCTTTTTTAAGTTCTTTGAAAGCAAATTGTATAGGGTATAGATTACCTATTTCCTTGAAATAGTGGCAAAACTCACATGAGCCTGATACCTTTCGGGAGAGGAGAGAATTTTGAAGTTGTCAAAAATGTCATTTTACTGGGATCCATAATCAGTGCCAATGGAAGTAGCAATCAACAAATCCACTGAAGCATTGCACTGGGCAAATCTGCTGCAAAAGACTTCTTTAAAGTGTTAAAAAGCAAAAGATGTCACTTTAAGGACTAAGGAGTGCCTGACCCAAGCGATCCTGTTTTCACTCACCTCATATGCATAAAAAAGCTGGACAATGAATAAGGAAGTCCAAAGAATTGACTCCTCTGAATTATGGTGTTGGCAAAGAATATTGAATATACCATGGAACTTTGTCTCACGTACTTTGGACACGTTATCAAGGATCAGTCCCTGGAGAAGGACATCATGCTTGGTAAAGTAAACGGTCATTGAAAGAAAGGAAGACCCTCTATGAGATGGATTGTCACAGTGGCTGCAACAGTGGGCTCAAGCATAAATGATCATAAGGATCACACAGGACTGGGTAGTGTTTCATTCTGTTGTACATACGGTCACTATGAGTCTAAACTACCTTGGTGGCACCTAACAACAACAGCAACAGAGGATTTTGACTACTTTTGATAATGGATCCACTTGAGATTGTTTTAATAATGTTATGAGAGCTATATATTCTTTCTTCAGGAAAAATACCCAAAAACATATTTACGCAAAATTTTGCACTGAACTTCAAATAGTCTTGAAGGGTTAATTCAATCAAGGCGATGAACCACTGGTTTCAGTGGAATGTTTGCCATAGGTCAGAATGCTTTCATGCCTTCAAAATTTTCCTTTTATTCTTTTGTTCTTTTTTCTGTTATTGCTTTTGTATTGTTTATAGTTGTAATAAAGCTACATTTAAAGGTTGATATTTCTTATTTTGTTCCATCAACCTTGTTTTAATGTGGAAAAGTGCCACCAAGAGATATATTAAACAATTGAAAATGCATCACCTTTGCAAGGAAAATTGCATCACATACAAAGTTACTGACACTGTGAATTTAAAATAGGAAAGTATAATAAGCAAAACAGCAACTCTACTAAAAATTAGCAAAGCAAAAATCAACAAAACAAGTAGTTCTTTTATTAGGATTTTGTTTATCTTATTCATATGAGTTGGAGTCAACAATTTAGAAAATTTTTTTATCTGCATTTAGACAAGGTGAATCACTCTCATGTTTATAAAAAAAAACAAAAAAACAAAAAACGAACAAACAAACATTGCTATCAAGTCGATTCTGACTCATAGTGACCCTACAGTATAGAGTAGAACTGCCCCAAGAACTGGCCAAATACAAAGGGCATTTATGGTCATCTATTTCCCACATTAAATTTTGCCCCTTCTTTCTTGCTGCATACACATGTACCACAACGGTACATCTCATCATGAGTAGCTAATCAGAGGGCCCATCAACAGACTGTTTTTTGGTGAGCAGAATCATTGATGAGCAACATTTCATACTCCCTGGCCTCCAGTTTTTTTTTCACGCAATCTCTCCTACACATTGTATGCCAAATAGCCTGAAGAGATAACAGCTGACACTGGAACTGAACTCACATCTCTCTTCTGGCATTAAACCATGTTACTAATGAGCTACTGTTTTTGGCTCTTAAACAAGAACTGAATTCGTAAGACTCTCCAAATACCTCTATTAGAATTCCTTACATGCCCAGGCTACACTCCAGTCACTTGATACATCCCTGTCATATCTGTCTTTTCTGAAACGCTCCCTAGATGTGTGTCCACCTCTTTAAGCAAACTGAAGAAGTAATAAGAAAACGTGCTTCTGAGCCACATTTCCAAATGGAATTCAGGATGAAAGATTCTTCTCTTATTTTTATCTCCATTTGGAAATGATCCCTGCAATATTACCTTTTAGCCCAAGTGTGTGAATGTGCCTGGGGACTGCTATAGTGCAAGTTACTTGAAGCTTGGATGTTTTTACATGATACTTCCAATTTTTTTCATATTCAAGTCAGAAATGAAACTGAGAGAACCAAAATCATTTGTACACAGCTTCGAATTCCCTACACTCATTTTCTTTTTTACAATAAAAGGCAGTTCTACCTAATAAGAAGCACTAAAGAGAATGAAATTTACTGCTAAATCAGCTATTTGTGGGATGTATGTAATGGTGACTTCAGGGGACAGGTGCCCAATTTTTATTCCCCTTTACTGCTGCCTTACTGTACAACCTTCATCCACACAATTAACCTCTTTATTCTTGATTCACCTAATTTAATGGCCATTATGAAAATCCCAAAAACATGTATTTATTTTCTTCTCACTTAGCACTGTGTGTTTCTTGCAGATACAATAGAATTCTTTAGGGCACGTGACAATATTAGATAATATCTCTTCTTTCCAAATACCTTCTGTTCAGTTTTTCCCTCCGTCTTTGGGATTATTCAAACAAATGCTCTCCAAAGCTATGAAGGAGAGAGACATCACCATTTAACTTTCTCTTGATATAGAGTAAATTAGACCACTTTATTTAAACTGCAAGTAAAGGGATATTAGTGTATTGTGAAATCAATGTAATGAGCTATGAGCACTTTTTAAAAGAAAATAAACTACCTGTTTTTGTTGTTGGTTTGTTTTTTCAGTTTTACACATGTATGTATTTACTGGGACATAATGTAAACTATATGTATTATTATGGATTGAGATTACAAAAAATTTGAAAGCCTACCCTTTAGGCTCTATATTTTGATACGATAAATATTTTTAAACTTCCAACTTATTTTTCTACAAATTTGTCTGTTTCCTGACTTGTAATTATTTTTGAGTGATTTTAAATCTTTCTTCTCTTCTATGATATTAAGTTATATATTACCCCAGGGAAAGAACACTGGTGGCACAATGGTTTAGCACTAAGCTGCTAACTTAACTGAAAAGTTGGTTGTTAGAACTCATCCAGCGGCTCCTTGGGAGAAAGACCTGGCAGTCTTGTCCCATAAAGATTGACGTGTGGCCGCTGAGTTGATTCCGACTCATAGCAACTTTATAGGACAGAGTAGAACTGCCCCATAGGGTTCCCAAGGAGCAGCTGGTGGATTTGAACTGCCAACCTTTTTGTTAGCAGCCAAGCTCTTAACCACTGCACCATCAGGACTCCCCACAAAGATTATAGCCTAGAAATCTCTATGTGACAGTTCTACTCTGTCACATGGGATCATTATGAGTTCAAATCAATTCAACAGCACCTAACAACAACAACCCGAGTCTAACCATGGTAAAAATGTCAGACAAATCCCAGCTGAGGGACATTTTACCTGACCAACAATCTTTAAAAATTATCAAGATCATTGAACACAAGAAAAGTCTTAAAAACTGTCATAACCTAGAGGAGCCTAAGGAGATATGACTAGTAAATGTAATGTAGTGTCCTGGACGGGATCCTGGACCAGAAAATGGATGTTAAAAAGGACTGCAGAAATTTGGATACAGTACAGACTTCAGTTAATAATAATATGTCAGTATTTGTTCTTTGTGACAAATGTAGCTTGTGAACATATGTTATTAATATTAAGGGGAACAGAGTTTGGGGTATATGGGAACTTCCCATACTATCTTCACAACTCTTCTTTAAACCTAAACCTATCCTACCCTATTGGGCAGTTATATTCTGTCCTATAGAGTTGCTATGAGTTGGAATCGACTCAACAGCAATGGGTTTCGTTTTTGGTTTTATCCTAAAATAAAATATTCAAGTGTAGATATTTCTAATTTTAATTAAATACACTCTAAGCCTCCTAATCCTCTACTTGAATATTAACAGAAATCACCAGTATTTACATGCAAATATTCGAGACATTAAAAAATAAGGCTCTCTTTACAAAAATAAAGCATTTAATATACTCACATCAAGTACTAACATAATTCCATAAAATAAGGAGGCCCATGTTTGGTTAAAATGATAATATAAAAATAGTCATTAAATTATAAATGTTATTAGTTTAAATGTCAAGGAACACAACAAGTTGTCTGACATGGTAAAGATAAAATAGACAAATACTATGTATCTGCTTTGGTAATAGTTTGCAAATAAAGATACCCAAAGTAACACATAAAAAGATCTCTGGGGTAGAACTGCAAAAATAAGACTTATCCTCCCCCTCCCTCTCCCCCTCTTCCTCTCCTTCTCCTCCTCCTTTCTCTTCTTTTCCTCCTCCTCCTCTTCCTCTTTACTCCCCTTCTCTTTTTTGATTTTCCGTTACTCAAAGGTATCAAATTATTTTTACTTTACTAGGAATATGATTTCATTCATTTTCAAGGCTTAAGATTCTTCACTTACCTTCGATTCAAATGAAACCATATTCATATTTGCTCCATATTCATCGTTTATCTGAACAGAGTTCATAGGCACCACAGCCTAGTAATAATTGCTCTTTCTTTTCCTCAAACCTATTGTCTCACATCCTCCAATTCTTTTTATATCGCAATTATGTTAAAGACAAGTACTACATTAATGAAGACAATTTGAATCTCCAAGTTCTACGGTTTCCTATTTCTCAAACTATGATTCACTTCCCACATTCATGCTTCTCTCACTTTAATTTTGGTTAAAGTCACATGCATTTATTTCAGTAGCTACTAGAAATGAGTCTAGATAGATAGACAGACATCAATTCTACTCTGAAACACATTGGGGTTCCCAGAGTCAGAATTTAGTCAACGCAACTGATTTGGTTTTGATTTTTCAGTTTGTTTTCTAAAAAATAATAAGTAGAATGATATAAAGTGATATACAAAATAGAAGAAAAACGTATTTCTAAAGAATATTCCAAATAAGATTTAAAAAAAAAAAAAAACCTGTTGCCGTCGGGACGATTCCGACTCCTAGCGACTTTATAGGACAGAGTAGAACTGCACTGTAGGGTTTCCAAGGAGTGGCTGGTGGATTTGAACTGTCTACTTTTTGGTTAGCAGCCAAGCGCTTAACCACTGCACCACCAGGGCTCCAATAAGATGAACTGTATCAAATTATAAAAAATATTTTTTTAAATTACAGCGAAGAACACATTATTTTCATGTAATTCTTATATATTTTCCAAATATATAGTTGTCTTCAAATTTTAAGACTAACTGGTCTAATATTTGTGCCCCAAAACTTTATAAATAAGCACTATGTTCATAAGTATTTATTTATATTAATGATTATTAGGTGATTTGGAGGTACAGTGGGGAGGGGGTTTAGTGTAGGAGCGCTTAACTAATCCTCAGGTATGAGCAGAGAGTGTTAAGAATGACTGGATGAAAGTGAGATTCATTACTTACATAGAAGCTGATCAGGCAGATCAACTTTCCTTCAGAGTATGAGGGGAATTTCTGTTATTAAGACTGATTTAAATTCTAACTCCAACCAAATACTTTACCAGTTATGTCTGTCGGCCAAAAGGGGTCAGTATGTTCTAAAGATCCAGGAAAACATTTCTACTTTGATTCAGTGTGTGTGTGGTTATTGTGTGAGTGTGGTGCATTTCAGTGTTTAGCTTACATTATTGGACTTTCTGGAAAAAAACAATGACCTGTTGGAGTTCAAAGTCTTTGAATGATCACTTAAGTGAATCTCAGGCTTTTACGTCTACGGTGGATTGTTAGCAGTCAACTTGGAATCACCATTACTTCCCCCTAAAGCAAAGAAATACTCTTCCTGGAATCCCTTTTCCAGTACTACTCCAAGTTAGAGTTTGCCATGAAGGGGGATTTTTGTAATATTAGGAAAAGTGTAAGTGAGGTGGTAGCCATTTAGGGAGTGATAGATGTGGTTTAGCAACTTCTCTGCTTTGCGTCCTGGGGACAAGAGGAGACAATTCATCAAACCTCTCCATGGTCTGCAGATTTTTTCTCATCTGGCTCAGCCTATGCTTCCAGCTGACATCATTAGTAACTCTTTTCCCAGTCCTCCATCTGTAGTTTAACCTATTTTGTGTTTCTCCAGTTCCTGCCATGCACGGATAGGCTCACGATCCTACACTAAAACCCTTATTCCTACAATACTGTTTTCCTGACAAGCTCAGATTGAAATAGCTCTGGAAAATAGCAAAGGGATAAAATAATACCAGACGAGAATAAATGAATGACTATCCATACCACCTCACAAAAAAACGAACAAAACCCATTGTCATTGAGTGGATTCCAACTCATAGCGACAATTCCAAACCCAGGAAATTAAAATATCAGAAACATTATAAATGAAAAAGAAAGTTGATTTATATTAATTTTATTAAATGCTTTCTTTTTGTGATATGAAGTAATTCTCGGTACTTTGAACCATCTGAAAATACTGCTTTGGTAGATCAAAATGGTTGAATGTCGATAATTTATGTGGCTTAGTTTAATACCTTATACATATCAGGAAGGAATAATTAATTTTGAAAAGTAGAGATAGACTAGCATTTCCTTCTATTTAGCACTCCAGTGGGAAATTAGCACATAATGAATGGTGTGCAAAAACTATGAAGAGTGTAGCTGAGTGGAACATTAGTGACCTCAGAATGTAAAAGGGAAATAAGAACTGAGGGGAAAGTCTGAAAACTAAAGGCTTTTCCAATTTAAAAGTGTTTTCTTCCTGTTGAGCCTGAATGATTTCCTAGAAAGCAGGAGTATCATATGATTTTGGAAGAAATCACATTTAATGCTGATTTTTTTTTTCTCAGAATATATGTGTTGGTGTGAGACTTCCCCTTTCCTTTCACTAAGGGAGTAACACTATGATGTGTTCTGAATTTAATTAATGTTTCCCTAGTGTATGTACATTTTTAGGGAATGATGAAGGGTTTGGCTTCCAACTGGCATGTTCTAGTGGACTTTTTATCATCTAAAGAAGGAATTAAGGACACATGTTAGAACACTTGGTTACTGTTGTATTAAAATATTTTAAAAAACAAATTTAGCTTTAGGTTCACTTTTCCTTTTTTCTAATTAAACTTGAGAATAAGAGATGTTTAAAGGGACAATTTCAGAAGGGTTGCTTCAGGTCCAATCAGCGTGAGAAGTCTGGCAGGTGTTTATTTTCAACAGTAGTGAGATTAATGTACTCTGAGTAGAATGTAATCAGGTATGCTAAGAAGAATGTCTATCAGTTAAGAGAGAAAAAAAGTAAAATGCAGTTAGGAGAATGTAAACCCTCTCCTACAATTTGTAAGCCATTTATAATCCAGGGTTGTTGTAATGATTTAAACCAATAAAATCAGACCAAATGCTTTATTCAGTGAACGTCTACTGGAGAGTAATGCTAAAAATAGGACAGATACAAATGTATGTCTCTTACCACATCATCAGGAATATTTTCTGAATTTTTTAAACTCTAACTTGTAAGACTATTTCAACTCCACCATTTCATAATCTATATACACCATAAATACTACTTTAAGTTAAATGATACTCCTACTTCCTAGGAAATCATTCAGGCTCAACAGGAAGAAAACACTATTAAATTGGAAAAGCCTTTAGTTTTCAAACTTTCCCCTCAGTTCTTATTTCCCTTTTACATTCTGAGGTCACTAATGTTCCACTCAGCTACACTCTTCATAGCTTTTGCACACCATTCATTATGTGCTAATTTCCCACTTGAGTGCTAAATAGAAGGAAATGCTAGTCTATCTCTACTTTTCAAAATTAATTATTCCTTCCTGATATGTATAAAGTATTAAATTGAGCCACATAAAATTATCGACATTTAACCATTTTGATCTACCAACTTGTACAATTGATTTTTTCAGATGCATTGAAGTCCACAGATCCAAAAATCCTGGTAACTCCTTTGAAATTTTCAGTTTTAGAGAAGCCATAATTTCCAGATAAAGTGATTACATAAATAATTATGATTAAATGTAAACGAAATGAACATACATTAATCCAATTATCATTAAACACAACCTCTTTATTCCTAATTCCTTTTATTTATTTTTGCCTCTTACTTTTTATAATGAGTGTCTGAAGAATGTTTATTTTCAGATACTTGTTCTATATTAGCTTGGAATATTTCAGCTGCAAATAATGAAAACCTCAACTTAAATCATTAAAAATAAGAAAATATGTCAACTCACAAAATAGGCCATCCAGATTTGGCCAGCCTAATGGAATGTTATGATTTGATTTCTCAAGGATGTTATGAAGAACTAAAGTTATTGCTGTGTCTCTGCTCTGCCACCACAAATTAGCTTCTTCTTGAGGTGGGCTCTCTTCATGAACATGAGATGTCTGCCAGTAGAAACTGGGATAACAAGCATTGTTTACATTCCCCAGGCAAGACAGAATTAACTTCCTTAGAAGTCCAAAGCAAACACTTGCATTTCTTTGGCCCAAATTTGTTAAACTTGCCAGCTCCCAAAACTAAGCACTGGCACCATTGAAGAAATTATTGTGATTGATTAGACTAATTATTTCAGGGGCGTAGTCCCTGGGTGGTGGTTTAAAACCAATCAGAGGTGCTTCATAAGTAAGGCCTGATAATTGCTTCTGAAAGGTCACAGCCATTGAAAACCCTTTGGAGCAGTTACACTCTGCACAAATGAAGTCAACCATGAGTTAGAATCAATTAGACAACAACTAACAACCACAAAATAATGGTTAAAACCATAAACTATACCTGTTGCCGTCGAGTTGATTCTGACTCACAGAGCTCGTATAGGACAGAGTAGAACTGCCCCTAGGGTTTCCAAGGGGTGGCTGGTGGATTTGAACTGCCAGTCTTTGGGTTAGCAGCAGAAGCTCTTAACCACTACGCTACCAGGGCTCCACATGATGGTTAGCCAATCATAATGTCTACTGCACACTTAAAACTGGTTCTAATAATAAGAAAACAGCATTTAGTAAAATAATTTTGTCATCTTTATTTTTATTGAAATTGCCAAAGGAATATTACTTTCCTTAACGTTTAGACAAAATTATGGTATACAACTTTAGCTGGCTTCTAATTAGCGTTTGGCTATCCTCTTATGTGGTTCTATTTAGGATCTTTTTCGTTTCTCAACAGCTGTATCAGATCTTTACTAACATCAACCCTCCAATCCTTATGTTCCCAGGTTATCATTCAGCAAATAATTTTACCTACTGAAAAACAGTAATAGAAATAGCCCAAATCATTTAATTCCATTCACTTTCCTAACTCCTAACATTAGTCATTAGCTCACCACCTACAAATGTACCTGAATCAATTTTAATCATTATTCAGGTCTTATCTCAGGTATAAGATGTATTTGTCTATCTTACAAATATTAATCCCATCCATTTTTTATATCTGATCTCTCATATTTTTATCCATTTTATCATTTTTCTTTTGTATCTTCAATTTTGACATATGACTGGCTCTTTATCTCAGCATATATAATGGTAGCTAACACTTATATGCTTACTGTGTAATAACACTACTCTAAGCACATGTAGACCTATTAAGGAAAGAAAGTTATAACAAATCAGTGAGTTAGATACTCTTAATTTCTGTACTTATAGAAGAGGAAACTGAGACACAAGTTATAAGCTAGCTAACAACAGAATTTGGAATTAAATTCAGGAATTCAGGGTCAAGAAAGAGTCTGTGTTTTTAACACCTACACAACACTGCCTCTCCTAAACTGAAGTTTAAATAAGAAACCAAGATACAATAAATGTGAAACTGCAAAGCAAGAACACCATAGAATGATTTTATAAAGGAATGAAATGAAAATATATTCCACCACTTTTTACAGTTTTTTAGGCATGATTTGCATGTCATAATTTCATCTATTATCAGTGAGCAATTCAATGATTTTTGGTAAATTTACAGTTGTGGATCCAGTTTTAGAACATTTCATTTATTCCAAAAATTTTTTTTTAATATTTCCTCATTTTTTAATCCTAGCCGTCACTTCAAAAATATAAAAATGAGAGTGAATATATTTACTTAAAAGGAGCTGCTACAATGCTGAACAGGTTTTAGCAGAGCTTCCAGACTACAGCATCTAGGAAGAAAGGCCTGGTGATCTTCTTCCAAAAATCAGCCAATGAAAACCCCATGGTCTAATCTGCAACCAATCAAGGGTATGGCACAGGATTAGGTAGCATTTTGTTCCATTTGCATGGGGTTGTCATGAGACAAGTGCCAACCTGACAGTGGCTAACAGCAACAACAAAATATGTGAAACAAAAATGATCCAGATGCAAATATAAAAGTGCAGAAAGGACAAGCAATTATGAATAAATTATGAATTTACTAGTAGTATTATCCCTTGAGGTTTAAAATATTCTTAGAATTATAATGCATGACAACAATAAATCTAAAGCTTGAGAGGAGAAATGGAGTTAAAGTATCCTTATCCTAGAATTATCAAAAATAATTTGTAATAGAGTATAAATCAAGGGTGAATGTTGTTATTTCTAGGGTTTCAACTAAAAGAATATATAATCAAGAAGTTCTTAGGTGAAAATTGGAAGTTTTAAAACAATTGAGTCATGCAAAAGAAGGCTAGATAGAGGATACAAAACAACAAAAGAAAGTGGGTATAATAGATAAAACACATAGCAAAGTTGTAAACATAAAACCCAATATATTGCAATTAGAGTAAAACTAAGTTGTACATAAGAAAAAGGATGTTTAAGTAAATGCTATGTTATATAAAATTTTATAACTATAGCAAAAAATATAGAAATTTATGTGCATATTTATATTATACATATTATATTTTATATGTATTTATATTATATATATATTTCTATTTTATAAATAAAGGCATTGGCAAAAAACAAGGCTACAGGAATTGAAGGCATATGAATTGAAATATTCCAATGAACTGATGCAGCAGCATAGGTGATCACTCCTCTATGCCAAGAAATTTGAAAGATAGCTACCTGGCCAACCAACTGGAAGAGGTCCATATTTGTGCCCATTCCAAAGAAAGGTGATCCAATAGAATGCAGAAATTATTGAACAATATCATTAATATCATACACAAGTAAAATTTTGCCAAAGATCATTCAAAGCGACTGAAAGCTGTATATCAACTGGGAACTGCTAGAAATTCAAGCTGGGTTCAGAATAGGACATGGAACTAGGGATATCCTTGCTGATGTCAGATGGAACTTGGCTGAAAGCAGAGAATACCAGAAAAATCTTTACCTGTGTTTTATTGACTATGCAAAGGTATTCAACGGTGTAAATCATAACAAATTATGGATAACATTGGAATGGGAATTCCAGGACACTTAATTGTGCTCATGAGGAGCCTGTCTGTACATAGATAGACCAAGAGGCAGTCTTTCGAACAGAACAAGGGGATACCGCATGGTTTAAAGTCAGAAAAAGTGTGCATCAGGGTTGTATCTTTTCACCGTACTTATTCAATCTGTACGCTGAGCAAATACTCTGAGAAAGTGGACTATATCAAGAAGAACGTGGCATTAGGATTGGAGGAAGACTCATTAACAACCTGCTTTATGCAGATGACACAACTTTGCTTGCTGAAAGTGAAGAGGACTTGAAGCACTTACTGATGAAGATCAAAGACTACAGCCTTCACTATGAATTACGCCTCAACATAAAGAAAACAAAATCCTGACAACTGGAGCAATAAGCAACATCATGATAAATGGAGAAAATATTGAAGTTGTCAAGGATTTCATTTTGCTTGAATCCACAATCAACACCCATGGAAGCAGCAGTCAAAAAAATCAAATGATGTAGTGTATTGGGCTAATCTGCTTCAAAAGATGTCTTTAAAGTGTTGAAAAGCAAAGATGACACTTTAAGGACTAAGGTGAGCCTGACTCAAGCCATGATATTTTCAATCACCTTGTATGCTTGCAAAATCTGGACAATGAATAAGGAAGATGGAAGAAGAATTGACACATTTGAATTATGGTGTTGACAAAGAATATTGAATATACTATGGACTGCCAGAAGAACAAACAAATCTGTCTTGGAAGAAGTCCAGCCAAAGCTCCCTTTAGAAGTGAGATTGGCAAGATTTCATCTCATGTACTTTGGACGTGTTATTAGGAGGGACTAGTCCTGGAGAAGGGCATCACTCTTGGTAAAGTAGAGGGTCGCTGAAAGAGAGGAAGACCGTCAATTAGATGAATTGACACAGTGACCGCAATGATAGGCTCAAGCACAGCAATGGTTGTGAGGATGGCACAGGACCAGGCAGTGTTTTGTTCTGTTGTACAAAAGGTCGCTATGAGTTGTAACTAACTTGATAGCACCTAACAACAACATATGTATATGTACATGTGTATCTATATATATATATAGACACACATGTTCATATATGTATGTGTATATATATACACGATATATAATAAAACAAATAGGGGTCATAGATAATGATGCTTCTTAGACATAACCAATCACCTCACAGGATTGGGTTTCTTAGGTAGAAGACTTAGGGTCATAGTTTCTTGGGACAACTTGGTCAATTGGCATAATATAGTTAATAAAGTTTGTGTTCTACATCCTAGCTTGGTGAGTAGCATCTGAGGTCTTAACAGCTTGTAAGCAGCCATATAAGATACAATACTTGGTCTCTACTCTTCTGCAGCAAAAGAGAAAAAAGGAGACCCAAGATTTAGAGAAGGAACCAGTTTATAAGGACTAATTGTGTACATGAACCACAGCCTCCTCTACCAGAAGGAGACTAGAAGGACTAAATGGTGCCTGGCTACCACTATTGAACATTCTGATCAGGACTGCAACAGATGGATCCTGACAGAAAGAGAGTAAAAGGTGGAACAGGACATTCTAATTCTCAAAAAATACATAATTACTGGACCAGTTGACACTGGTGGAATCTCCAAGACAACAGCCCTGAGATACTATTTAAACCTTGAGCTGAAACTATCCCTTGAAGTCACCTTTTAGCTAAATAGTAGATTAGCTCATAAAGTAAAGAATATCACCCTTGAGTACTGCGCTTCTTTAAGAAATCTTATAAAACCAAATGGTCGACAATTACTCTAATGCATAGATGAGAAAGTTGTAGGGCAGTGAGACTAGGTTAATGGGAAAGGAACATCTAGAACAGAAATAATGAATGTGTTGATGCAATGTGAAGAATGTAACCAATGTCATGGAACAATATGTGTAGAAATTGTTGAATAGAAACCTGTTTTGCTGTGCAGACTTTCACTATAAGTACAATAAAATATATTTTTAACTAAATAGACTGCTTAATCCACTTAAAATATTAATAATGTCAAACTGAATAATAAAAAAAATCATTTGTTTAAAAGAAACACACCTAAAATATAAGAACACAGAAAGATTGAAATGAAAAGGATAAAAATAATTCATTATACAAATAGTAACCCTAAAGAAAGTTAATGTAGTTTTACTAATATTAGACAATGAAAGCTTTAAGGAAAAGAGTCTTACTATATATAAAAAGGAATATTTCATAGTGTTGAACAGGTCAACCCACCACATTTCATTTTTATATACAAGGTAATCTACCAGAAACATGTAAGTTCTGAATCTTTATATATTCAAAATATATAAAGAAAAAAAAAGAACGAAGGAAATAAAACAGAAAAAAGACAACTCCATGTGCCTCTTTAAATAAAACAAGTAAACAAGACCCATTAATAATGCAGAAAATCTCAACAAAACAATTAATGAACTTGAACTATGATATACTTAACAAAAATTTAAAAAAACAAATTATTTTCAGAGGCCTGTATTTACCAAAATTTAACATATGTTGGGTTATAAAGGAAACCTAAAAACTTCCAAGAAATTCAAATAATACAGAGTATATTCTCTAACCATAGTAGAATTAAGCTAGAAATCAATACCAAAATCAAACAAACAAAAATGATTTATTATAAACTTTTCCCTTGAGACCAGGAACTAGATAAATACTCCCATTAGTATTACTTCTTTTTGGCATTTTTTTAGCGGTCTTAGCCAATGTATTAAGACAAGAAAACAAAATAAAAGATTTAAATATTGAACATTACATGACTGTGTTACTAGAAAATCCAAAGAGTTATCTGGATCCATATTACAATCAATAGGTGGTCTTTGGATACAGAAACTATGTACTAAAATCAATTGCACTTCTATATAATAAAATAAGAAAAATTTAAAAGAAAGAAATTGATGACATTTTCTATAGCATAAAATAAATACCTAGAGATAAATGAAAGATGTGAAATGTCATTATACTAAAAACTGCAAAACATAACTTGAGGTAATTAAGAAAGACCTTAATAAATGGAGGGAGTCTGTCATGTCCGTTATTTTTCATGAACAGGATTACTCAATACTTTAAAACATCAATTATTTCCACATTTATTTCTAGGTTGAATGTAAATCTCATAAATATGCAAGCATATTTTCTGGAAATTAAGTCCATTCTATAGTTTTTTTTTTTGTTGTTGTTCTGTTTTGTTTTGTTTTAAGAATTACAAATTGCTAAAAATAGCTATAAGAATCTTGAAGGACAAATTTGGCAGACAGAGACTACTAGCTATCAAGACTTATCATAAAGATACAGTAATTAATATAGCATAACATTTGTGCAAACATCAGCAAATAGACTAAGGGAACAAAAGAAGGAGTCCAGAAACAGATCCTTACATTTACGGTTACATGATTTATGAGAATGGTGTATCAGTAGTTAGTGGATAAAGGACTGTTGTTTTTTTGTCTTTTTTTTCTCCTTTACCACAAAGAGAATGAACAAAATTTAGTTATACAACACAGGATGGATAAACCCCATAAACAAAAGTTAGAGAACAGAGTCACACATGAAAGAACATACACTGTATGAATCCATGCATACAAATTTCAAAAACTGTCAAAACTAATATATGTTAAGAGAGTTCCAGAAAGCAGTTATTCTTGGGAATAGTGGCTAGAAACTGGTTTCCATGATACTGGTAAGGTTCTTTTCTAAATATAGATGCTGGTTACATGAGTATATTCAACTAACATAGATTCACTGAATTGTGCAAGTATGACTTGTACATTCTGTATGCATGTTATATTTCGTTAAAAAGCTTACTAACAACAACAACAACAAACAGTCTCATTCAAAAAGAATGAATTAAAGAAATAGAAGAGAAACGAGCCATTTTCCCCAACTTTCCCATTTCTGCCTTTCAGCCTGCTGCAGCCGCAACTAAACGGGAACAAATTTTAGGGTTAAATGAGGCTTAGTCCCAATTTTGTTTATATGATTAATATCTTGCTCTGGACATTCTTATCATTTTATTGGGACTATGTTTGCAACTTACTCTGACCAAAGGACATTATCATAATATAGAAGAGAGCAGAAAGCTATTAGAAGTTAGAATTTTCATCTAAGGGCTGTGGAAGGTAGCCCTCACTGAATAAATTTTAAACAAATGAGGAAAGAAAAAGAAAGTAATATATGATAATTTCTCAAAAGATGCGGGTTAAATGAAATGGTTTCTTGAAAGTCTACTAAAATCTTTTATCTCTTTAAAATAGACCTTCACTTTGTATTCTCTATATTTTAATATTAAATTCTTCTTTTATCACTCGGTATACTTTGCCTGGCTGGATTCTCATTCATTGCCGTGTCTACACATTCTAGAGGCGGTATCTCTGGTCTAGACTTCTCACCTGAATTCTAGAAGCACATATATAATTTCTTCCATAGTATGGATATGTATGTCCTCCCACTTTGGTTAATACCTTGACCTTCTCTCTAAAAACCTGGGATTAAGGCTAGAGTTACTGCTTGTCTCTCATTTCTACCTGTACATATTCCTATGCTCCACTCTCTTCTCTCTCTCTCATTTCCCCTATTTCATCAACAATTGTTATTTTGCTTTTCTCCACTCTACATTTTTTTTTAATTTATACAAATTTGTTGTCTTAGCTCAAGCACTAATTCTTTCTTGACTTATCCCAATAACTTACTAATTCTTCTTGCCTCTGGCTCCATCTGGTCTAGTTTATATAAGTCTTACACATTATTAGTAGTTAATATTGTTTCTTTGTTGTTTATTTGGCTGTATCACTTTTCTGGTTAAAAATCTTCAGCAGTTAATCCTGAAATACAAATCCCTTTATAATCTAACATCTGCCTGGTTTTCTATCTTCATGTTACATAAATACATGTTGAATCAATTAGAATTTTCTGATATATGTGATTTGTTGCTATTTATTTGTATCCATAAGAGGAAAAAGGGGGGAAAAAAGTAGAAAGGTCAAGAACCTCAGGATGTAAATTGTCTTCAAACAACTTTTGAAATACTTACGTTCAGAGCATTTTTTATTTGCTTCTAAGACTTCTGTATAGACTAGATTTTGTCAACATTCACATTTGAATGCAACAGTAGTGACTCATCCATAGAAAGCACAATATTTATTTTGAGTTGCTTTTTAACAGAGAAGATGATTCACTGTGAGTCATTTACACTTTCTCTGTAAGTCACCGCGTGGACAATGGCATGGGTCTATGAAATGACGTAGGTGCTATCTTTTGCTACTAAATAGACAAGAGGAGTCAGAGCTATTTTTGAGAATTAGTATATCATTGGTCACTAAGCCATCCTTCAGTAATTTACTAAATTGATGTCATGAATAACACCCTAGCTGCATGAAAGTTCTGATGCATTTCAAAAGTGGCTAATATACCCTAGCTACTAATTTATTTGTGCTGTATCAAATGCATAAAATATAAACCTCTTTGTTTTGTACAAAATGTTGTATGAAATTAAACAATGCTTGATACAATAAGAAAATTGTGAAAAATTAGAGAAAACAGATTTAAAAAAAGATAAATTTAGTTTGAAGTAGATTTTTATAAAAGCCAAAATAAACAAATCTCAAAGTTTTTGTGGCAAAATTAAAATCTAATACTTTTGAGCATTTACCACGTACCAGGAACTTTCTGTGCCAGGCATTGTTCATTCATTCACGTGTCCGATCAACAAGTGTATATAGAATCCTTTCTATGTGGAACCAACCAAAAAAAGAAGGGGGAAAAAGAAAAAAACAGTTGTCACGGAGTTGGTTCTGACTCACAGCAGTGGATAAAGAAGACACTAGCTTCCATCCAAATGTAGCTTACATCCTAGTAACAAATATCTTATTTAAACCTTATACAGCATAATAAGTTAATTCCTACTATTAGGTGCATTTTATAGTGAGAAAATTTAGGTTTAGACTGTCTTAATTTAATTTTGAGCCCATCCAGCAGTGCCTTAAAAGAAAGGCTTGGTGATCTGCTTTTGTAAAGATTACAGTCAAGAAAACCCTGATGGAGCAGTTCTACTTTGTCATATATGGAGTTGTCATGAGTCAGAATCGACTCAGTGGCAACAGGTACAGGGTAATAATTCATTAGTGGCTACATGAAGGAGCTGGGTCTGAAATCTGATCTTTCTCAAATCCAAAACCTGAGTACTTAACTGCTATTCTCTATTGCCTACATGTAAAGAGACATAAAATGTTATATAATTATTATGCAAATTAGATTACAATATTATAATCCTGAAATCTTCAAAAAGAAGAGACAGGCCCTAATTATTGACATAACATTGTTTGAAGAGTAGTAGAGTTGACAGGGTTACATTGTAACTTCAACCAAGAGCACATATAACCTGTATTACCTAAACTATTATGTAAAAATGATACCTTTGACAATCCCCCAGGAAGGAGCCATATGGAACCATATTGAGCCATATCAAGAGACTGTCTTTCAATAAGTAATCAGAGCCTGTATTGTTGATTGTTGTTGTTTGTTAGTTTAATTTTGTTTAAAATTGAGGGAAAAAAGTATGTAACATATTTAAAGTTCATGTTTGTGAATAAGACTGAGTCTTAAACCACTAGAATCACTTTTAGTACAAGATGCTCACACCCTAAAAGGCTCGCAAGAACAGTAAACAGCAACTTACTTCTCCCATCTCATGCCATTATCTACTACTGACAGCATTGTACTTCAGGATAGATCTTGAAATGTTGTTTTTTGACAATGCATACAATGCCATTCTTCTTCAAGCTGTCATTCCTGACACAGTAGACCATAAGACTGTCCAATTCAAAATGACCAATATCAGTTCACTTCGACTCACTAATGCCTAGGATATTGATTTTTATGTGTTCCATTTCATTTTTGACGATTTTCAATCTTCCTAGATTCATAATTTGTACTTTCCATGTTCCAATTATTAATGGATGTTTTCAGCTGTTTCTTCTAATTCTGGGGCATGTCACAAAAGCAAATGAAGGTCCCAAAAGCTTGAATCCATCCATGTCATTATGGTTGACTCTACTCTGAGGAGGCAGCTCTTCCCCGTCATATTTTGAGTGCCTTCCAACCTGAGGGGCTCATCATCCGGCACTATATCAGACAATGTTCCGTTGCTATTCATAAGGTTTTCATTGGCTAATTCTTTTCAGAAGTAGACCACCTGTTCCTTCTTCCTAGTCTGTCTTAGTCTGAAAAACAACAAGCATGGAAGTACAACACTGTCAGTGACAGGATAATATTCATACACCTACAAGAAAGACCAGTTAATATAGTTGTTATTCAAATCTATGCACCAACCACTAAGGCCAAGGATGAAGAAACTGAAGATTTTTACCAACTTCTGCAGTCTAAAATTGATCAAACATGCAATCAGGATGCATTGATAATTACTGTTGATTGGAATGCAAAAGTTGGAAACAAAGAAGAAGGATGGGTAGTTGGAAAACATGGCCTTGGTGATAGAAATGATGCCAGACATCGCATGATAGAATTTTGCAAGACCAACGACTTCTTCATTGCAAATACTTTTTTTCACCAACATAAATGGCAACCACACACATAAACCTTGCCAGACTGAATTCACAGGAATCAAATTGGCTACATCTGTGGAAAGAGATGATGGAAAAGCTCAGTATCAGCAGTCAGAGCAAGGCCAGGGGCCGACTACAGAGCAGACCATCAATTGCTCATATGCAAGTTCAAGTATAAACTGAAGAAAATTAGAATAAGTCCAAGAGAGCCAAAGTACGGCCTTGAATATATCCCACTTGAATTTAGAGACCATCTCGATAATAGATTTGATGCACTAAACACTAGTGACCGAAGACCAGAGGAGTTGAGGAATGACATCAAGTACATTATACATGAAGAAAGCAAGAAGTCATTAAAAAGACAGCAAACAATGAAAAGACCAAAATGGATGTCAGGAAAGAGTCTGAAACTTGCTCTTGAACGTTGAGTAGCTAAAGCAAAGGAAGAAATGATGAAGTCAAAGAGCTGAACAGAAGATTTCAAAGGGTAGCTCGAGAAGACAAAGTAAAGTATAGCAATGACATGTGCAAAGACCTGGAGACAGAAAACCAAAAGAACACACTCAGCATTTTTCAAGCTGAAATAACTGAAGAAAAAATTCAAGCGTCGAGTTGCAATATGGAAGGATTCTACGGAAAAATATTAAACAACGCAGGGAGCATCAAAAGAAGATGCAAGTAATACATAGTCATTGTACCAAAAATAATTGGTCGATGTTCAACCATTTCTAGAGGTAGCATATGATCAGGAACTGATGGTGCTGAAGGAGAAGTCTAAGCTGCAATGAAAGCATTGGCTAAAAAAAAGGCTCCAGAAACTGATGGAATACCAACTGAGATGTTTCAACAAATGGAGGCAGTGCTGGAAGTGCTCACTCATCTATGACAAGGAATTAGTCAGACAGCTACCTGGCCAACTGACTGGAAGAGGTCCATATTTATGCCTATTCCCAAGAAAGGTGATCCAATGAAATGTGGAAATAATAGAACAATATAATTAACACAAGTAAAATTTTGCTGAAGATCATTCAAAATGGGCTGCAGCAGTATATCAACAGGGAACTGCCAGAGATTCAAGCGGGATTCAGAGGAGGACATGGAACTAGGGATACCATTGTCAGTGTCAGAGAGATCCTGGCTCAAAGAAGAGAATATCAGAAAGTTGTTTACGTGTGTTTTTTTTGAATATGCAAAGGCATTCAATGGTGTGGATCATAACAAATTATGGGTAACATTGCGAAGAATGGGAATTTCAGAACACTTAACTGTGCTCATGAGGAGCCTGTACATAGATCAAGAGGCAGTCATTCGAACAGAACAAGGGGTTACTGCATAGTTTAAAGTCAGAAAAGATGTGCATCAGGGTTGTTTCCTTTCACCATACTTATTCACTCTGTATGCTGAGCAAATAATCTGAGAAGCTGGACTATATGAAGAAGAATGGGTCATTAAGATTGAAGGAAGGCTCATTAACAACCTTCATTATGCAGATGACATAACCTTGCTTGCGGAAGTGAAGAGGACTTGAAGCCCTTACTGATGAAGATCAAAGACCACAGCCTTCAATATGGATTACACCTCAATATAACAAAAATAAAAATCCTCACAACTTGACCAATAAGCAACATCACGCTAAACGGAGAAAAGACTGAAGTTGTCAAGGATTTCATTTTACCTCAATCTACAATTAACACCCATGGAAGCAGCAGTGAAGAAATCAAAAGACGCATTGCACCGGGCAAATCTGCTACAAAAGACCTCTTTAAAGTAAAGATGTCACCTTGAAATCTAAGGTGCGCCTGACCCAAGCCATGATGTTTTCAATCCCCTCATATGCCTGTGAAAGCTGGCGATGAATAAGGAAGACCGAAAGAGAATTAACATCTTTGAATTGTGGTGTTGACAAGAATATTGAATATAACATGTACTGCCAAAAGAACGAACAAATCTGTCTTGGAAGAAGTACAACCAGAATGCTCCGTAGAAGTAAAAATGGCAAGACGACACCTCACATACTTTTGACATGTTATCAGGAGAGATCAGTCCCTGGAGAAGGACATCATGCTTGGTAAAGTGGAAGGTCAGCAAAAAAGAGGAAGACCCTAAATGAGATGGATTGACACAGTGGTTGCAACAATGGGCTTAAGCATAACAATGATTGTGAAGATGGTGCAGGACTGGGCAGTGTTTTGTTCTGTTGTACATAAGATCTCTATGAGTTGGAACTGACTCGGTGGCACCTAACACAATAACACAACAACAACATCTCATGCTACTCCAGAGCATGAAATGGTAGGAGAAAGTGCCTGTATTATTTAAATTATTATCTTTTCCCTTTTCTTCATCCACTGTTTATAGTTCAAAAAACCAAAACCCATTGCCATCGTGTTGATTTCGACTCATAGCGACCCCACAGGACAGAGTAGAATTGCCCCATATGGTTTCCAAAGAGTGCCTGGTAGATTTGAACCAATGATCTTTTGGTTAGCAGCCGTAACTCTTAAGCACTACAGCCACCAGGGTTTCCTTTATAGTTCAATTATGCATATTAAATGAGCAGGGGATGTGACTTCCTTTCTCTGTGCTTTGAAATGTGAGGTTCAAGACGTTTCATTTTGTCATTATAGGAAACATGTCTTAAATTTGAAAATAATCTCTATTAATGTGCCACAGGCTCAGAGTCAAGATTCTAGTGTTAGTCCATAAAGTTTACTAACATTTTGCTCAGATCACAAAAAGTACAAAATCTTCTATCTACTGCTTAAGTATAAATAAAAAATGTAACACTGACATAGATTCTATTTAAATTCACATTTAAAGTGCAATGTGAAAAAGCACAATGATGATACTGAACTCTCCAACAGTATTGAGTAACTACAAAACCAGATCTAGAAACTACACAAAGATTCATAAAAAAGCTAAAAACAGAGATAGATTGGAAACCTAGTTTCATTTCCTGAGGTAAGGATAGTGTGGTGGATAGGAAGCAGCAATGATGACTTAGAAAAACAGGGCCATCATTGTCTTTGGAGGAAAAGAGTGGAGACATTACTTCTTAATTCTAACACTTTTGTAGAAAGCAATATCCAAAAATTGATTTTAAGTTTTCATCCTACCAAAGCTCTCTCCTAATTCTCAAAGGTGCCATCAGGAAATACATGATACTGAAATAAGCACCCCTTGTTTATCCAAACTTGTAGCTTAATGGAGTAAAAGGCAGAGATACACATCTTATCGGTGGCTATGTATCATCACTCTCAAATAACAGCATGGGAATTTGCATCATGTCCTCATAATAGACTATACTCATAATGGAACTAATAACGCAGTTTAACCTGTTGGAACGGCAGTACAGTGGATAGTATGTTCAGTTCCGGATCAAAATGCTGCAATCAATCCCTTGACACTATTCAATTAAAGCACAGAGTTCTGGCCAGCATTTTATATCTCTAAATTAAAACACATTACAGACTAACCCGAACCATACAAATCCAAACACTTGTGTAAGCAATGGCTGAGGACATAACGACCCAGACACTTGCCTGCTTGCAATCCACACACCCTAATGAGCAATTCACTACCATAACAGAGCTTCAGGATTGTTCAGAGAGACAGCAATGTCAGGTTTCAAATCAGCCTACCTTTGTAGAAGTGGATGTCATCGAGTACAATACAAACCATCCAGAGTTACAAATTTCTAATATGATTCTCAAAAGAAGCTCCTTGGTGAATTCAGCATAAACCAGAAATATGTTTATTATTGTTTCACAGTGGTAGTATTCATTAAAGTAGCATAAATTAAGGAGTCCCTGGGTGACACAAATAGTCGAGTACTTGACTACAACCTCAAGGTTGGCAGTTAGAACCCACCCTGAAGTGCCTGGGAAGACATGCCTGCTGATCTGCTTCTGAAAGATCACAGCCTTGAAAACCCTATGAAGCAGTTCTACTTTGAAACAGATAGGGCTGCCATGAGTAGAAATGGATTTTACGTCAACTAACAATAACAATGGCAGATTTATCATAAATTAATATAGTAAGAATAATAAATTGTATCCCCAGTGCTTCATCATTAAGGTTAATTTAACCTTCAGATAGAAAAGTGGTCAGTTAAAATCTAGAATTTGACATTGTTTTCTCAGAGCATTGCTACCTTTTTTCTCAAAATGGAAAGTCCCTGGGATTATAATTCACAGGATTGTATAATTAGAGTCATTGATACATGTTCTGATATTAGATTATTTTTTATGAGAAGATACTAATGTTCTGTAAATATTCCAATTACATACTTGTAATTACAGCAATTTACAGCTATCATCTTGACAAGATCTGATATAGATAATTTAAATCAACTGCATTTTTACCACATAAAATGAGTTCTTTTCAAAATTTAAAACAAAATTAATGCCATTTAAAATTATTAAAATAAATAAAAACAATTCTAAAACTTTCTCAGGTATCTGCCTGGTGTAACGTTCTTTTTTAATATAACAGTAGTTTTGTAATTTGAGGAATTTAAAAAATTATAATCAGGTTTTCTAATAAAGAAATAAATATTTAAGAGGAAATTGAGGAGTAGAACAAATATTTTCTCTCATGAATCAATTACGCTTCAAGTGTTTAGCTTTTCTTCTTAAAATATGATGTATATGATTATCTTTTCTCTATATTCCATATGAAGCACAAGAACCACAATCTTTACTTATTCCACTTAAAAATTTTCTGTAAATTTGTGCCTTCTCCTTGACCTCTTAACGAAAAAAATTGAAACAACTTTTGTTCGTATCAAAATTGTTTTATCATCACAGTTTTTCTGGCTTGACAATACAGCTTCACTATTATACTTAATTTGAGGCAGTTGTTATAATGGGACAGAACTGAACTTATCCTCCATTGGATTTTTGGTTATTAAGTAGGCAATGCTTATTTTCATCAAATATTATTTGCATTCAATTTAGCAAATATATAAGTCAAAAATATAACTGGTTATTTTTTAATTTTTTTATTATGAGTTATAACATGTCAGATAGGTCGACAAATCATAAATGTACCATATAATGAATAATCAGAGGGTGGTCAGCAATTTAACCAGCATTCAGGTCAAATTAGAGAACATTCCGATCAACCCATGTGTCTCTTCCCAATCACATCTCCTCCCTTCTCCTTGAGGTTGATTTATTATTCTAACTTTTATGGTAATCACTTCCATGATTTCCTTTATAGGTTTTCCTCTTACTTGTGCATCACAATGAAGCAGTTTGGATTTTTTATGAACTTTATATCATTAAAATCATATTGGATGTATTATTTTAGTGTGCCTCATTTGCTCAATATTGTCTTTTTAAGTTTTATGCAAAGTGTGAATTTAGCTTCAGTTTATATTCTTTGCTGTATAGCATTCTATTTTATAAATATCTCACAATTTATTTATCCATTCTAATGTAGATGAACATTCAGTTGTTTCCCATTTAGGGCAATTATGAACAGTGCTGCTACGAGCATATCCATGTGTAAGTCCTTTTGTGCCTCTACTTGCAATCCAAGAATGGGAGTGTTTGCTCATGGAGTATGCGTATCTTCAACTTCAGCAGATAATGCCAAAGAGTTTTCTTAAATGGCTGTAAAAAGGTATACAAAAAACAACATGGTATGATTATTCTCATTGCTCCACGAATAGTACAACACATGGAATAGTCAGATTTTCTCAAAGTTGGCATTTTGATGGACAAGGAGATCTATTTTACTGAGTTTTTACTTTGCATTTCCTTATTACCAAAGATATTTTCCAGCTCTTTATATGATGTTGTTATTATTTTGATTTTTTTTTTTTCTATTTTGAAGTGCTTGATCAAGATTTTGCCAATTTTTAAATTGGGTTATTTATCTATTCCTTATGGAAAATTAGATGCTGTAAATATATTCTAGGTATGAATTGTTGACCAATTATACATGTTGTAAAAATTTCTCCCATTTTGTGGCTTGTCTTTTCGTACACTTTATGATTTATTTGCATGGAAATCTCTTAATTTGGATATAGATAAGCTTATCACTTTCTTTCTGTATTATGAGTACTCTGTGTATCTTGTTTAATAAAACTTACTTGACATATATTCACAATGAAAATGTTATATATTATCTTTTTTCTCATCTCAATAGCTTTAAAATATTTAATGACAAGGTTTTGTTTAATGAGATATAGTATGCATACAGTATAATGCATGAATATTTAGCGTACAGTTTTATAAATCTTTTCAAAGAAGTTCATTTATGTAATCACCACACAGATCAAAATGTAGAACATTAGTTACATACTAGAAACTTCTTTCATGTTACTATCCAATTTACTCCAAAACATAACTAGTAGTTAGACCTTTAACAAATAGATTTGTCCTACCTGTTTTTAAAATTCATGTAAGTGGAATCATACAGCATATACCACTTTATTCATGGCCCCTTTTACACATTATATATGGTAGCTATATCTATACTGTTGTATGTAGCACTATTTGTTCTTTATCATTGCTGCATAGCATTCCACTTTGCATTAATAGAAAAATAGACAATGTTTATCTTGTACTGTTGATGGACATTTAGGTTGTTTCTAGTTTATGGCTGTTCTGAATAAAGCTGCCATGAGCATTCTAATATATATTTTTGATGCACATATGCATTTGTGGTACAAACCTAGAAATAAAATCACTAGGTCATAGGATATGCATACATTTCATTTGATAAAATGCTATTAAACAGTTTTCTAAAATGCGTTTTACCTTGTTTACTATACTAAGGATTCACTGGGTTTACTAAATCTATGGACTGTTGGCTTTCATTGGTTGGGAGAATTCTCAGCCATTTTGCCTTCCAATATTGTTTTTGAACTACTTTTTCTACCTACTTCTCTTAAGATTCCAGTGATACTGATTTTAGAATTTCTCACTGTATTCACTATTTTCTTACACTCCTTTTTTTTTGCTATTCCATGTCTTCTTATCTCTCAATACTGTATTTCGAGTACTTCTTAAAATCAGCTTTTCATTTGGCTGGTTCTTTCTCCGGATATGTCTATGATGCTGTTAGATATAAAATCTACTTTGGAAAATTCTTTCGTGTTATATTCTTTCTTCTTAATATTGGTTAAGGTATAATTTTTTTTCAACAATTTCTATTTACTTCTTTAAAAATCCACTGTGTCACTTTTTTAAGAGCCATTGGAGCAGTGTTAAAAGTACTTGGCTGATAACTAAAAGATTGGTGGTTAGAACTCACCAGCCTCTCCGAGCAAAAAAGATATGACAGTCTGCTTCTATAAAGATTACAGCCTTGGAAACCCTATGGGGCAGTTCTACTCTGTCCTATGGAGTTGATATAAGTCAGAATCGACTCCACAGCAATGGGTTAGGTTTTTTGTTCTGTGAGTTCTGAGCCTGCGTCTCTCAGGTCTTATATTCTCTTAATTTTGGCCCAGTTTCTCCACTGTCTTGTTAGCTTTTTGGTATTTTTAGGATGTTTTTATTACATATTTCATTCACTTCTTAAATTGTCTTCAGGGAGATAAGTGGAAAAAAATTGCTGTATATTATTTTATCAAAGGGAATGGAAATAGTGGCTAATAATTTTTACTAGGACAAAAAAAATCATATATATGTATCTGATTGTTGAGATATCTTAATGTTTTTGTTCTTTTCTGATTTTTTTTTAATCTCAGGATTGCTTTGCTATGTATACTACTCCTGAATTACAATTTTGGATTTACACTACTTACAAAAGAAGTGGCACTATTTCACAACAGTGTGATATTTATAAAATTTTAGTAGATTGGAGATTCTTAATGCAATGTAAAATAATAGCGACTTCTTTCTATCAAAATATTAGTAAAACATAATGTATACATTTGCTAAAAATATCCCCAAGTTAGAATAAATCCCCATATCATAAATATTGTTTAATATGTTATGATTGCAATGAATAAATCATTGTTCCAGAAGTCTGGTTTACATTTTGATCATTTTTATTGTTTTTTTTTTTTTTAACTTATTATCATATATTGTCTTCGTCACAGTTTCCATTTCTTTAGTCTTATTTCCAGTTTTCTTAATTGTATGATATTCCTCTCCCCTTTCTTCATTCCTTTCCAATACATATGCCCCTAGATATTTCTTATTTTCCATATTATTCCATTATTAGTTTTCCCATATCATTGGTCTACCCTAGTAGTTATATAAAATTATTATAACTCAGAATAGGTATTTATTAATTAATAGTTTCCTCTACAAGCTTCCTCCCCATAGATTTTATCTCCCTGGAGGCAGAAATTGTCTTTAAAATGTGTATAACCAATTAACACCAGATGCCTCATACATTCTAATTACTCAAAAAATATTTGTTGAATGCATTGATTAGTGTTGCCAATTTTTATTCAATATTTAAATATTTAAGCGAATTAAAGGTAGTATCAAATTAGTATATGATCAAAATTTAATATGCATTAGTGGAAATATAGTTTTAAATTCATAAAATTCACATAGTATAAAACCAATAATTGTTGGAAGTGCCAAATCTTAAAAACCTTCAAAATAGTTAATGTCCCTTTCCTCTATTCTTTCTGTGATAATTATGTCTCATGTTGATTTTTATCTCTGAGCAATGCTAATTGCCAAACTGCTAGAAAAGAGAAATCCTATGCAGCTCCCTTCAACCAGTGTCTAAGGTCATTACTATGAATCATAAAACTAAAATTTGAAAATATAAAAAGCTCTGTTCAGTGTGAGATACAGTAGTGAAATATTAACAGTGAAGCTATGCTCCCAATTTGACTTCATCCTGTTTTCAATATGATCTTGAATAGACAAAGTTAACTAAGTTTACCTTGTTAACCTATTGATTTACGGCACACTGGGAAATGGGATGCACATAACTCTTTTACATGTTGCAAAACTGACTACAGCTTAATTGATGGCCAGATACAATGAATATTATCTTTCTCTGCTTTCTCCAACAGTTCTTGATAGTGTATACTTATTATGATCCCTCACATCATAACCACTATGAGCAGGCCAGAGTTCTTTGATTCAAAAGATAGACGATGGTATCTGACTGACCCTGATGCGAATGATTTAAATGGGTCCATTAAGTCAATGGCTAGTTATCAGACAGCAGTAAGACTCTGTCTCATTGTTTCTAGAATTAAATCTAAGATACATGAGTCATAGATATCTCCAGGAATAAATTTCATCTTTAATATGGGATGCCATATTCACATTTTTATGCAGAGCAGAGTTCATGGGTAACAAAAAGATTTCTTTACAAAATATTCTCTAAAAATGCATCTAAAAGGATCCCCTGGGTAGTGCAAATGGTTAACACACTTGGCTGTCAACCAAAAGATTGGAAGCTTGAGTCCACCCAGAAGCACCTCAGAAGAAAGCTCTGGCTATCTACTTCTGAAAAATCAATGATTGAAAATTCTGTGGAGCACAGTTCTACTCTGACCCATGGAGTGATCATGAGTCAGAATCAACTTGATGGGAACTGGTTTATAAACGTAATTATCAAGGATAAATTGGGAGAAACTGAGCACTGATGACCTGCAGTAGCTTCCACTTAAAACTGTGTCTCTAGTATCAACAAAAATTTAAAATATGACTAAAATTCATACAATCATTGTGAATAGAGAAATTTCCAAATAATTATGTGTGCCCAATGATGTTGTTTAAGTAGAAATAGAAAAACTAATATTTTTATCTATCTATTCAAAACAGAATAATCTTAAAAAAAAACTGTTTAGTAAAAAACAAGCTGAGAAAGGATACACTGAAACATTTACACGAATTTAGAATGAAAAGATAATCTACCAGATATAAAATATTAATAAAGATAGATCAAAAGCATACACACTGAATTCATTATACTGGCTGTTTTTAGGCAGGCAGAAAGCTAAGTAGGGTTTAAGATTATATTTTTAAAAAGGCTTTACTCAAGCAATAAGTTAACCATATATAAAGTTTTCTGTATTTTAAACAAACAAAAATACACACGAGAACTGCATATGACAATGTTAAAATAGTTCATTGTGGTTCCTGAGTAAAACATGTGCTTTGTTTTTCTGTGTGTGTGTATGTTTAGGCCTGGGTGAAAATCCCGTAGTCTTCTATTGTTAAGTCAATTGTCTTATCCTAAGTTTAATTATTTGAAGCCTATTATTTTAAATGCACAAGGAAAGTAGTAATTATAATAAAAAAAATGAAAGAAAATACCCCTGATAAGCCCTTAATTTGGCTTCTTTTATATTTGTTATTATTGAAGTGAATTAAGAATATTTTTTAAAAAGACATAGAGAACATTTAATTTCCATTTTTGAACTTCTAAAAGAAAGTTCTTTAATGTTTTATCATTTTCCTTTTGCAGGTTTCCTGTTGCCCTAGTTAGGACTTCATTCCCATCAAGTGGTGATGTAACTAACATACCAAGGACCTTCTTTTGCTTTTTTCAATTATCTCCAATGAACCATTTCAAAAGAAAAAAAAAAAAATCCATCACTAAAATGTAACTGCTCTTCACAAAGTCTAATTCTGGCAAAATGCTGGTATTCTTAGTTTCAATAAATGCTCCAGTTACAAAAAAGCAATAGTGTAACTCAGTGTGGTGTGTGTATTGTGTGTGTGTGTGTGTAAACAATATACAATAACTTCACAAAAACATAGTACTTTGGGAAACAGATAATCAATGTAGACTCATAAAATCAAAAATTTAAACTAAGATTGTTTTTAAAATAAGTATGTAGACATATTGACCATATGTGTAACATAACCTTTTTTGTGGTTATTGGAGTCAATTGTTTTCAGTACCTAATTTGGCTTAACTTTCATGGTGATATAAGGTACAGAAACATTAATCTTCCCTTGGCAGACAAAATCTTGGAATCAGGTAAAAAGGTAATCAACTCTAAACACTGACTTCTAAGAGTGTGGAGCACTGTATTCTAAGAGATTTAATTTACCGGTGACTTTTCCAGGGAGTAAACATAATATGAGAATTTATTTCCAGTAAAACAGAAAAAAAGATTAGCTATGTTATTATGGCAAAATTACATTCTTTCTCTCCTCTCTCTCTCCACATATATATCTATCATATACCAGATAAACTTTATATAAGCATATTCTGCTTTCTCAAATAAATTTGTCTATAACGAGATATTTATACAACATAAAAAAATTGAGATCTAAGTGAAACTTACTATAGAATATTAGCTAAAGAAGGGACAATAGCTTCATGTTTTCTGTTTGTTTGTTTTTTTATTTCCTGAGGGGAAAAAACAAAAGAAAATGCATTTAATATATGAGCAATTTTGCAATTATTGGTGGTTTTGCACTGGCACCGTTCCTCACATAGTTAACTTCATATAGCCTGTTATCTTACTCCGCTTAACTATACGTTCTTTCATGAAAAATGGTAAGTAGAACAAAGAATAGATTTTAAAAATCATGTATTAATTTGTAAACCATATTTTATAGCCCTTATACTTATGACCTTTCAGGGAAACTATTTCTCAGTTCCAAAGGACTACACTTACTTTAAAAAAAAAAAAATGGAATAACCAAAAGAGCATAAGAATTAAGCAGATCCTAATTAATATAAAATACTAGACAACTGGATTTACTTTTAAAATGTCAATAGATCCATTTTTTTTTAATGATTTTAAAAACACCAAAATTGTGATTAGAAACATTTCATTTTTGATTACTGTTATGTAGACTGAGTGAGACTTTCAATATGTTGCATTTGATGTTTTTGTAAGACCCTAAAATATTCAAGTAGGTTGAATATACATATTCAAATACAATAATAGACCAATTAAAAATACTAGGAGTATTTAAAACTCAAGTTAATATAATTCACATTTCTGATGACTCAGATAGTAGCCTTTGTAAATGCCAAAGAGATTGGATTTGAGGGACAAAATCCAAGAGTGGAAGGAACCACAGAAAATGAACCCAAGTATCTGTGTGCAATTTCCCCTTGGCGTATTTGCTAGCTCCAAAGAAGAACATGCTCAGAAAAAGACTTCAAAAATTTTTACAGAAAGCAGCAGCTGGGAAAGTAAAGTGATTTCAGCAGCAGTGCAATGTTGAGGAGGCAGAGGTTGAAGTTTAAGGATCTCTGGTGGCACAATGGTTAAGCACTTGGCTGCTAACTGAAGGTCAGAGGTTTAAGCCCATCAGCGACTCTGTGAGAGACAAGACCTGTCAATCTGCTTATGGACAGATTACAGCTTAGGAAAGCCTATGGGGCAGTTCTACTCTGTCACATTGGCTGGCTGTGAGAATGGGGTCAACAGCACATGACAGCACACAACAACAGGATAAGGGACAAAGTAAATACTCCTGTACTTCAATTAAGATCCAAGAGGGGTCACTCTACAGGAGTAAGGACTATGATCTAGAAGTTATTTTAGAGTTCTTGCATACAACTGTAATTTCTATATAATTCTCTCTATTTCTTCTATTAGTGTTTGGTCATTTGCTTCTGTAAAAGCATATCTTAAACAATTGTTGATTAAATATCATACATTGTGTGTAAAAATACAGAGAGGTTCTGGTTGATGTTATCTCCCCTAAGGAGGTTAAATATTTTTCAGGAGGGCAAAAAGAATAGAGTCTAATTTTCTTGATCTGACAGAGGTTTGATTTTAGGCTTTTTTATTCAGATTGAAATTTTTCAGGTATATTTGAGAAAAACCAACAAAACTAAACTCTGGTTCTTTGAAAAGATCAACAACGTTGATAAACTTCTAGCCAGCTAACCAAAATATAAAGAGCATATATACAAATTACAAGTGTCAGAAATGAAGAACAAATTGTCATGTCTGATCCCATGGGCATTAAGAAAATAATAAAAGAAGGTATTAACAACTGTATGCCCACAAGTATAATAATTTTGATAAAATGAACGAATTCCTTGGAAAACACAAACTACTAAAACTCACACAAGAATAAAGAGATAAACTGAAAGCATATATATGTATTAAGGATATTGAATCAATAATTAATAACCTTCCAAAAGAGAAAATACCAGGCCAAGAAGGGTTCCCTGATGAGTGACAGGCATTCAAGCAAGAAATGACACCAATTCTCCACAATCTCTTCTAGAAAATAGAAGCAGAGAGAACACTCCCTAACTCATTCTATCAGGGCAGCATTATCCTAATATAGCAACCATATAAAGATATCATAAGACAAAAACAAAAACTATAGACAAATATCTCTCATGGATATACATGCAAAAAATCCTTAATTATTAGTAAATTGAATCCAACAAGATACAAGAATAATTATACACTATGACCAAGTGGGATTTATTCCAGTAATGAAGTCCAATTTAACATTCAAAACCCAATCAATGTAATCCACAGCATCAGCAAACTAAAGAAAAAAAATTTATGTCATTGTATTAATAGACACAGAAAAAGCATTTTACAAAATCAGCAAACTACTAGGCATAAAGTGGAACTTCCTCAACTTGATTAAAAAAAAAAGAAAAAACTACAGAAAAACCTATAGCAAATATGACACTTAATGCTGAGAAACCGAATGCTTTCCCCCTATGTTCAGGGACAAGACAAGGATATTCTCCCTCACTACTCCTATTCAGCATCCTACTGTATTGTCAGTAAGATAAGAAAAGGAAATAAAAGATACACAGATTGGAAAGGAAAAACTAAAACTGCCTCTATTCACAGGTGACATAATGATCTATATTGAAAATCCCAAAGAATTGACAAAAAACTCCTAGAACTAATATGTTTTATAGTGAAGGTCAAAGGATACAAGATATATATACAAAGTCAGTTGCTTTTGTATACACCAACAATGAACAAGTGAAATTTAAAAAGAAATGCCATACACAATAGCAGTGAAAAAAAAAATGGAATACTTAAGTATAAGCCTAACAAAATATATATAGGATCTATATGCAGAAAGCTACAAAATATTGATTAAAAAATTCGAAGAAGACCTAAATAAATGGAGAGACATTCTGGGTTCATTGATCAGAAGACTCAATATTGTTAAGATTTCAATTCTTTCTAACTTGATCTATGGGTTCAATGCAATCCCAATCAAAGTCTCAGCCAGCTTTTTATAGATATTGGCAAGCGCATTCTAAAGATGATATGGTAAGACAAAAGACCTAGAATAGCCAACACGATACTGAAGAAGAACAGAGTTGAAGCCACTGACCTCACTATATTTCAAAAATTACTATAAGACTATAATAATCAAGACACTATGATATTGTGAAATAATAGACACACAGATCAGTAGAAAAGAAAAGAGACTCCAGAAGAAGAACCAAAGATAGTCAACTGATATTTGACAAAAAAGCAAAGGTACTTCAGTGGAGAAATATGGTAGTCTTTTCCACAAATAATGCTTAAACATCCACATAGACACATAAACAAAGTCTTTCAAGTATCCACAAAAATAAACACAAACTAGAGCGTAGACCTAAATATAAAGTGCAAAAGTTCTTGAAAAATTAATGAAAATCTGCATGATTTTAACTTTGGTTAAAGGAGCCCTAATGGTGCAACCGGTAAGCTCTCTAAGTTTTTTAATATAACACCAACAGCAATAGGAAAAATCAAAAGAAGATGGAAGGAATATGAAGAGTCACTGTACCAAAAAGAATTGGTTGACATTCATTCATTTCAGGAAGTAGCATATGATCAAAAACCAGTGGTACCGAAGGAAGAAGTCCAAGCTACACTGCAGGATTGGTGAAAAACAAGGCTCCAGGAATTGTTGGAATACCAATTGAGATGTTTCAACAAATAGATGCAATACTGGAGGTCCTCACTTGTCTATGTCAAGTTACCTGGCCAACTGACTGGAAGAGATCCATGACTGTGCTCATTCCAAAGAAATGTGATCCAACAGAATGCAGAAATTATCAAACAATATCATTAATATCACACTCAAGTAAAATTTTGCTGAAGATCATTCAAGAGCAGCTGCAGCAGTACCTTAACGGGGAACTGACAGAAGTTCAAGTGGGATTCGGAAAGGGATATGGAGGATATGAGGGATATCATTGCTGATGTCAGATGGATTTGGCTGAAAGCAGAGAATACCAGAAAGATGTTTACCTGTGTTTTATTAACTATGCAAAGGCATTCGACTGTGTGGATCATAACAAATTATGAATAACATTGCAAAGAATGGGATTTTCAGAATACTTAATTGTGCTCATGTGGAACCTGCACATAGACAAAGAGGCAGTTGTTTGAACAGGACAAGGGTATATTGCGTGGTTTAAAATCAAGAAGGTGTGCTTAATGGTTGTATTCTTTCACCATACTTATTCAATCTGTATGCTGAGCAAATTTGGAGACTCATTAACAACCTGTGATATGCAGATGACACAAGCTTGCTTGCTGAAAATGAAGACCTGAAGCACTTACTGATGAAGATCAAAGACTACAGCTTTCAGTACAGATTACACATCAACATAAAAAAACAAAGTTTGTCACAACTGGATCAGTAAGCAACATCATGATAAATGGAGAAAAGATTGAAATTGTCAAGGATTTCATTTTACTTGGATCCACAATCAGTGCTCATGGAAGCAGCAGTCAAGAAATCAAAGGACTCATTGCATTGGTCAAATCTGCTACAAAAGACCTCTTTAAAGTGTTAAAAAGCAAAGAAATCACTCTAAGGGCTATGGTTGGCCTGACCCAAGTCCTGGTGTTTTCAATTGCTTCATAAGCATGTGAAAGCTGGACAATGAATAAGAAAGACCAAAGAAGAACTGATGAACTGTGATGTTGGCAAAGAATATTGATTATACAGTGAACTGCCAACAGAATGAACAAATCTGTCTTGGAAGAAGTACAGCCAGAATTTTCCTTAGAAGCAAGAATGGAGAGACTTCATCTCACATACTTTGGACATGTTATCAGGAGCTACTAGTCCCTGGAGAATGACATCATGCTTGGTAAAGTAGAGAGTCAGAGAAAAAGAGGAAGACCCTCAAGGAGATGGACTGACACAGCGGTTACAACAATGGGTGCAAGTATAACAACGATTGCTAGGATGCTGCAGGACTGGGCAGTGTTTTGTTCTGTTGTACGTAGGATGGCTATGAGTTGGAAACAACTCATCAGCACCTAACAACAACAACAACAATAGCACAACCCATGAAAGAAAATGTTAAAAATTAAGCTTTATTAAAATTAAAATCTTCTGCACTGTGGAAAAAAATGTTAAGAGAATAAAAAGACAAGCTACTTCCTTTTTGATTCAGTTTGTATGAGAGTCTAGAAATGGCAAAACTGGAAGGACAGATACTTCAGTAGTTTCTCTAGAAATGACAGCATGAGAGAAAGTTTTTGTGAGATGAGGGAACTGGTCTGTATCTTGATTGGGACGGCAGCTCCTTAGTTCTATGTGTTTGTTAAAACTCATAAAACTGTACTCCAAAATGTAAATTTTACTGTAGGTAATGCGGTGCGACAGATTGCTTTTGTATGACTTCTTTTGCCATGGTCTTGTAACTCCCATCCATTTGGGTGGGACTGAAAATAAGGTAACTGTGGCCCACCAAGGGGATTTGTAGGCTTTGCCATCCTGCTAGGCTTAAAAGAGAGCCAATTCCAGAGCAGGGGGGAGGATCTCACCACCACCACCAAGGAAGAAGAGCCAAGAGCACAGCATGTCCTTTGGACCCAGGTTCCCTGCCCTGAGAAGCTCCTGGAACTAGGAGACGAAGAGAGAGCTGTAACACTAAAGACAGCTAGAACTGGTACCAGAGAAATGGCAGCAGGAGAGACCAGCAGGAGACTGTGTAGTGGGCTTCCCGCCCCACAGAGCTAGGTTTACTGACCCAGGGAGCTAGAGCTGAGTGCCTTTGGGCTGAGGCTTAGTGGCAGAATGGGCTGTCTCTGGGCGCTTGTTGGCAGAGCTAAAAGAGCTTTGTAACACTTGCCCAAGCAGGGCAGAGGCCGAGGGGCCAGAAAGAGGTGTGCCTGCATGCATGGCTGGAAAGAGGCTATCCTGATGGAAAAACTGTATCCTGAGTCATTCTGAACCTGAACTGTAACCTGTTACTTCCCTAATAAACCTCATAATCATGATTATTATCTATGACTTCTATGTGGCCATTGCAATGAATTATCAAACTCAGCAGAGAAACGAAGAGTGCCATGGGAGGGACGACTGGTATCAGAATTGTAAAGATGGCAGAGAATTGCTCAGATACGTATGTCATTTGCTTCAAATTAATAACCTTCTCACTTGCTGAGATGCTGAATTCTTGGCTAACTAAATCATAGAAGTCATCCTAGTTTATAGGGAGTTTGTGTGTGTGGCCTCTTCTTAAAACATTTCAATGAACTATAATTTTATATTTCCTTTCCTGCTAGATGGTTAATAGATTATCTTTGAAATAAAATTTTCGATGGAAGCAATGTATTACTAAGAATTATCTTTATCATTGTTGCCTAGTGTATAGTGCAGTCTTTTTATTTTTAAATTCAAAACTTTGAGACTAGGATAATATTCTCTTGTGCACTCTTATTCTTGTTTTCTTTTTGTGGCTCTTAATAGGCATAAACTGGATAGCTGTGATCTGTCTTCCATATGTATTCTTATTTATTTTTTCATATTTTTCTCTTTTTCTGTATTCCTCTGAGTTTGGAAAGAATTTGTTGACTGTCATCCTTTGATTAATTTTCTGCAGTATCCAATCTGCTCTCTACTGCCTCTATTTAAGATTTTGTTTGGCAATCATGGTTTTTTATTTTTTATTTCCACATAATAATTTCTCATTAGGATTTCCTCCTTTTGTGTTGTCGTTTGTTATAATTTCATGGACAGAATATTTCCTTGAATTTTGTTTGGAATGCTACTTTTTTAATAATTAAAATATGAATGAGTTTTACTTTACAGAATTATTACTCTGATTCTTTTTTGTTGTTTACTTTCTTTGAAATACAGAATTGTTCCGTGTCTATCACTTTCTTTCTTAATGATTTATCTTTTTATAGGGAAGTCAATATGCCTCAGTCTAGGAGGTAAAATCAGTTCTGTGATTGTTGGATTTATTCTTTGAAACTTCTGATCCTGATAAAGCAGTAAATGGTAAACATAAATTGACTAAAGTTTCCTTTACCAGTTCAAATGCAGAAAAGGAACCATTGCTAGAAACTTCCAGCAGAGAAGTACTTTCTCTTTCACAGTTTCAGTTTTGGAATTTGCTAATAAAGTGCCAGCTGGAGCACTACTCCTCTTCTTTGCTTGATACCGGGACCCTTATTGGAAAGCACATTTTTTTCTTCCTGGCATGGGTGGCTACCGTGTTATGTCTAAGATGTGAGCATGTACTGCTCCTTTGTACTGTATGGCCTCTGGCACTTGTCACACATTCCAAATATGTTGATGCAAGACAGATATGGATTATTAGACAGATAACTGAACAATGCAAGTCAAATAAACCCAAATCAAATTAACTTAGGTAAGAATGAAATACATAAGAATAAATGCATTAATAAGGAAACAAACAAATAAGCAAATAAAAGACATTTATTAGTTTACTTAACCAAATTGAAGAATGAATAAAGTAGGGGTAGACTTGAGGACAAATGGGTCCATAGAATCTTATCTCTGTCTATAATTTTCTCAGGCTAACTTTCCCTAAGAGTCTGGCACAATGACTGTGAGCAACTCCAAACATTCAGCTACTTACATGCTAATGTCAGCTGGAAATTCTAGAAAATGAGTCTGATCAGCCTGGTTCGGACATGAACTCATACTTGAAACAAATTCTATGACTAGGGGTTGAGAGTCCATATTGGCCTAATTGGATCACATACTCATCCCTGTGGCTAAGGAGAAAGGGCATGGTGTCCAACAGTCTCCACCAGAGTCCCATGGTTCCAGTGAGGGGAGAAATAACTCCACAAACAAAATGGTGGAGGGAGACTTCTGGGCTGCAATATGACAAATATCAACAACATACATTAGTTCTATTGGTATTTTCCCACTGATATTCTACTTTGGGTAAGGTAGGTTGGCTGATCCTGGAACCTCATTCAAGGTACTTAGCAGACATGGTTAAGTTGTAAGCTTCTTGATGTCACCTTCACATATTCCCCTGGACTTTCATATACTACTAGTCAAGCCAAATAATGCAGCAGAGAGGATATATTTGGAATTTTATCAAAACCATTATTTTTCCATAAAATCTCCCAATATTGACTGTCAAAAAGCCTCTGTTTTCCTCCAACATTCACTGTATAAACTGTTGCTGACTCTAAGATGTGGCATCATTTGATGAAGCAATCTCCCTAACAAAGAGTTCTTAATATGGATCAACAGAGGGTCATTTAAAACCCCCTTAGGCAGTAAGACACACTTCCAGTTTAGAATTAGTTGAAGATAGATGCTTGTTTCCTAACACTAGGAATTTCCTGTGTAGAATAACTTAACACAGTCCTGGAAGTAATAGCTCATGGACATTTCTGCTTAATCACTTTATCTCCAAATTTGTGTGGACAGCATCTGACTAACATGAGCCTCTCTGTCACCAGGGAAACTAGACATGAGGGGAAAATGCTAATCCCATCTCTAACTGTCTGAGAATAACTCTGCACAAAAGGCTGCATTTTCAAAACTGCTCTAAGCTTGTCTCTAGTCATACCACATAAAGCATTAGGCCTCCAGCCACGCTGAGTTGCTGTGATAGAATCAAAGCAACAGGATCGCATCCATAACTACCACTACAATGTGAGAAGAATTCCGCCTAGGGCTGCACTTTGCTCCAAGCCTTTTCAGTTACAAGATATAAAGCAGTAGCCCTTTGAGCCATCATTGGTAGCTAAAAGCATTAGTCTTAAACCCACCAGGAAGGATGCACATTTGGGAAAACAATGTATGCTTTCCTCCCTGACTGCAAACGGAGACTCTTTTCCAAAAGATACCAAAGGAAAAAAAAAAAAAAATCTGAATAAAAAACTACAATCTCCTATCACTGGAAAAAAAATTACAAATATGCATTCATATATTATTTTTGTAATTTAAAAAAGATTACTACAAACAATCTGGACAAAAAAAAGTGGGAGAAATCACTCTACCTAAAGCATAAACAAAAGAGCAAAGCAGAGTCTCTAGCAAGTGGGTCAATGTTTAAGGTTCAATCATAGTCCAAAAGAGGATTGATGAACCAGAGCTGTTTAATCAGTAAGAACACAGTGGCCGGAACCATGCAAAAAGACCAGTTCAGTCCCATTGTGCCAAAATCAAAAAAAAGAAAACTGTACTTTGGCAATAAACCGTCCTGGATCCAGGGTCTAACTGACAGAAAGGAACTGGGAAAAGCCAATATAAAAGGAAGTCAAAATTCATGTTTAGGGTCATTGAATCCCAGGGCAGTGAGGAAGGGCATTAACTATTTCAAATTTATACAGAAGTTATACATGATTAATGCTATATAAACATCTTATTAAAACCCGAATGCCTTAACTTATGCAGTGAAACCAAACCAAGCCCATTGCTGTCGAGTTGGTCCTGACTCATGGTGACCCTATAGGACAGAGCAGAACTGCCCCATAGAGCTTCCGAGGAGCAGCTGGTGGATTCGAACAGTCAACCTTTGGGTTACCAGACAAACTCTTAACCACTATGCCACCAGGACTCCAACTTATGCAGTTAGTAAGTTTTATTTCCATTTCAGAGATGATGAAGTAGAGACTGAAGGTTAAGTAACGGTCCTTATGTTATAAGTCTCAAAGAAGTTATTTAGCCCCAGTCTTACTAAGAGGAGCCCTGGTGGTGCAATGGTTAATTGTTCTGCTGCTAAACAAAAAGTTGGTGGTTTGAACCCACCAGCAGCTCCTCAGGGAAAAAAGACCTGGAGACCAACTCTCTTAAAGAAAACAGCCTAGGAAACTCTATGAGGCAGTTTTACTCTGTCCTATCTGGTCACTATGAGACGGAGTTGAATCAATGGCATGCACAACAACCACAGCAACTTACTCTACAATGTAATAGCACCTTTTTCGGGTCATAAATTTTCTATGAAATTTCTACTTTCTTGTTGGTCATTCACTTATAAAGCAAATGTTTAGTGAGTGCCTACAGTGTATGTAGCTCCATATAGTGTAGAGAGAAATGTGGCACTGAAAAAAGCTAGGTCCTGCCCTCATGGGCTTATGGTCTAGTAAGAAAAACATTGCATAAGTGTCTTAGTCATCTAGTGCTGTCATAACAGAAATACCACAAGTGGATGACTTTAACAAAGAGAAGCTTATTTTCTCACAGTCTAGTAGACTAGAAGTCCAAATTCAGCTCCAAGGGAAGGCTTTCTCTCTCTCTCAACTCTGGAGGAAGGTCCTTGTCATCAATCTTCCCCTGGACTAGGAGCTTCTCCTCACAGGACCCTGAGTGCAAATGATGTGCTCTGCTCTTGGCATTGCTTACTTGATGGTATGACGCCCCCAACTCTCTGCTTACTTCCTTTTCCTTTTATCTCTTGTAAAATAAAGAGTGGTACAGACCATACCCCAGGGAAATTCTCTTTGCACTAGATCAGGGATGTGACCTGAGCAAGGGTGTTACATCCCACCATAATCTTCTTTAACCACAGGCAGAGATTATGATTTCTAACACATAGAAAAATAACAAAATGGAGGACAACCACACAACACTGGGAATCATGGCCTAACCAAGTTGACACATATTTTGGGGGGACACAATTCAATCCAAGACAATAAGTCATTACAAAAAAAAATAATTAAATTTACAGTTAATAATTTGTGCTGTGGAAGATACAAAATGCAATGGAATCTACAAGAAATTTACCTAGTTTACTGTGACAATCAAAAATCGTTTATACACAATGTCTACCTAATTGGATATGTGAAATAAAAAATTCTATTTGTAGAAATTTAAAGCTGAAAATCTTAGAGATAAGCCAGTCTACCCATTCATGTTATCAGTGAAAAAACTGAGGCCAGGAAAGTTTAAATATATGTTTAAATTCAAGGAAATAGTAGATGAGTGAGGGTAAACAGTTTCCCCTATTCTGTCTGCCATAGTTCCATCACAAATGATTTAACAGGAATAAATACACTCTGTCTCTAAATAAAGAAATTTGAAATATATAAGAAGGTACAATTTCCCTATAAAGAACATCGTTAGAAAATATAGATATGTAACACATTCCAATACTTCATTGTCAAGCGCTGTGAAATAAGATAAATATGTGTATCTGCAGATATAACATGAGAAAGAAATAAATCAGAAAGTTACTGTGGGAAAAAAAGCATGCAAAAGGAGATAATGACCTTAGGTATCTAACTCCAAAAATAGAACATAAAAATTAAAAAGAAATAATTATTTACTAAGCAAAGGTCTGCACTGGCTATAGTTAGTAAGCATGATTTATAAGACATTATGGAAGTCAGAGGTGAGAAAATAGGTGTGGAATAATCATAGTTTGTCAAGGGCTAAGTGGAGTCTTTCCATTTTTGTATATTTAAACGCAGTAAAGCAATATGATATACAAATTTCTCTTAAAACAGAGACTAATATAACATCCTTTTATATATTTTCTCCTTTCAGATTAAATTTTCCTACCTGATTTCGCTACTATCTTTTTTGGGAAACAGATATAGGAAAATTTTTCTTTCAATATTGAAAAAAAATGCCCATAAAAGTAGTATTACGAAAATAACAGAATTTTGGCTATAAAATAATACATGTTTTTTGATAATGCTATGTAAATAATTAGGAATAAATGGGAACTCCAGAACACTTAGTTGTGCATATGCAGGATCTATATATAGACCAAGAGGCAGTTTAACAGAACAAAAGGACACTGCATGGTTTACAATCCGAAATGTGTACATCAGGGTTTTGTCCTTTCACCATAGCTATTCAAGCTGTATGCTGAGCAGATAATCTGAGAAGCTGGACTATATGAAGAAGAACAGGGCATCAGGATTGGAGGAAGACTCATTAACAACCTGCGATATGCAGATGACACAACCTTGTTTGCTGAAAGTGAAGAGGACTTGAAGCCCTTACTGATGAAGATCAAAGACTATAGCCTTCAGTATGGATTACACCTCAACATAAAGTAAAACAAAAATCCTCACAACTGAATCAATAAGCAAGATCATGATAAACAGAGAAAATATTGAAGTTGTCAAGGATTTATTTTACTTGGATACACAATTGACACTTACAGAAGCAGCAGTCAAGAAATCAAACAACATCTTGCGTTGGACAAATCTACTGCAAAAACCTTTTTGAAGTGTTAAGAAGCAAAGATGTCACTTTGAAGGCTAAGGTGTGCCTGATCCAAAACATGATATTTTCAATTGTGTAATATGCAGGTGAAAGCTGGACAATGAATCAGGAAGACCAAAGAAAAATTAATGCATTTAAATTATCGTGTTGGTGAAGAATATTAAATACACCATGAAATATAACAGAAGAACAAACAAATCTGTCTTGGACGAAGTACAGCCAGAATACACCTTAGAAGCGAGGACGGTGAAACATCACGTCACATACTTGGGGCATGTTATCAGGAGAGACTAGTCCCTGGAGAAGGATGTTATCCTTGGAAAGTAGAGGGTCAGCAAAAAAGAGGAAGACTTTCAATGAGATGGACTGACACAGCGGTCGCAACAATGGGCTCAAACATAGTAACAATTGTGAGGATGGTGCAGGACCAGGCAGTGTTTCATTCTGTTGTAGGTAGGGTCACTATGGGTCGGAACCAAGTCGATGGCACTTACCAACAACAACATGTAAGTAATATAAAAAATCAATGATTTATTTCGCAAATACTGTGAAATATGATGAAAATGATATAATTGGAAGCTAGAAGCCCAAAACACCCACATCAATTGTCATATAATTGGAAGTTGGAAGTAGCAGAATTTACTGTATTTCATAAAAAGACAATTTGATTTCAGGTTAGCTAAATGCATATTTTATATTTATAAAAATGGTAACATTGATCCTCATGACTCCTCAGCTGTTTACTAGACACAATAATTCAGATTGTACTTAAAAATGGAAAATGTTATTGGTCACCTCTACAGTCAATGAATGACTGTAATCAAACTGAACTCACCTATAAGAGTGAGATATTTATTTTTGGCAATATACGTAAAAATACTGAATTTGACGTTGGGAGAACCTCAGAAAATGGTTTTAGATTTTTTAGTAAATGGAATGTCAGCAAAGTGAGATGTGGTGTGATCAAGGCAAAAAATATGGGAATGTCACTATTCTAAATATAAAATATCTATTACTTAATATGACCATATGTTAAAAATCACAACATATTAACTCCAGTATTGAAATGCTTTAAGTGGCTTCACTGATAACAGTCAAATAGTACTTACTGAATAGCATCTATTTTTCACTCTCTTAGGTGATGAATGGACAAAATGAAGTAAGCATTTTCTGAGTAAGATTAAAGAATCTATTTTTTTTTCTGGTAAAGAAACTACAAAGCTAAAAGTAAGCAATAAATTAGATAATATTGGCCTACAATTCTAGTGATCAATTTTGTTATAGTGGGAAGATATTAATATAACTATCAGTCATTAACATCGCACAAAATCAAAGTCATGCAGTAACACATTCTTTACGATTCATAAATATTCGTCAAAATACAACTGCAATAGTCATGTCTGAGAGAGAATATGTATAGCTAACAAAAAATAAGTTTTATCCTAGGATCCAAATACAGTACAAAGTACATAGGATAATACTTCAGAAAGAAAAAAAATGACATTGGATAATGCAAACAAAATAGCTTTACAACCATCTCATTACAGAGGTGACTTAAAAAATATGGCATAATGGAAATGGGAGAAGCTAAATGACTATGTTGCAATCTTTCTGCTTGCCAAGAGCAAGTAATGATGACTCCCACCAGGGAAAGCTAAATTGAGAGTTGAGAAATAGCATCAAAATAGACATAACAATGGAAGATACTGTGTTTTTTAAACAAGGAAAAGTGCTTCCATTTGGCCATTTTATCTAAAACATTTTCTGTTTGTCTATTCTATGCAACTCAATCATTATTACATGAGAAAGGAAACTAAGTCTTATATCCATCATATACTCACTGAAATGGAAAAAAAAACTACAAAAATTTAATGCTGTGAAAGGAGTAATTTTCCAGTTACAGCAGACCTGAAATGAATCAATAAAAGAAAAGGAGCAGCAGTATGTGAACACAAGAGGAAAGATTCTGAATAAACTCATTAGCCCAGAAAAGCGGTCAGAAGAGGAGGGGATGGGAGTTATATCATTAGGCTCTGAGAAGAATTTTTGTTCTCAACTTTGTGGCAAGTTGATGCCCCAAAGCAATAAAATAAATCTGTAAAAGGGATAGCTGACCAGTCCTAGTCACAGGGCAGAGATGAGAGGTCAGTTACTTACATCCGTCAAGAATGCCTAAAGATCATGGTTCTGAGCAAGTATAAAAATAGCATATTAAACAAATAGCAGATTGTGACTTTTCAGTGGACCCATGATTTACTCAGACTCCCTATGAAGACAATATACCAAGAGAGAAAAGACTGATTATACACTAGCTGTGATCCAAATGGAAGGTGATTTCAGTGTAAAAAATAAATTGCAAAGTTCACGATAGTGCAAATGTATGAAATTTTTTTTATATTTCTAGTTTACTGAAAACAGAACAATGACTATTTCCTCATGAAATAAAAACTCTTTTGCAATATAATTTATAAATGGAGATTCTTAATCCAGTTTTTGACTTACTAAGTTGAAGATCAAGAGACAACTCTCTGGCCATGATGGGATAAGGACTGGATTTAACCTCCCTCTGTAAATAACTAGAAAACTGAACAAAAGAAATGAAGCACCTGTTTTCAGGCACTGGACAACAGATATCATAGAACTATGATCACTTAAAAAAGAGAAACAAGTGGAGTGAACCTGATGATTGCCCCAGAATTTTGCCTGAAGTCATTTATGAACCAAGGATCAGGGAGGGAAAGTCTCAGCAAAGCATGGTATCATGTTTAGTTGGGGAGTCAGAGACTGGCATTTATGGAAGCTGAAGCAACTGAAAGTTGCAGGGCAGAATCCCAGAGAGGATGGATCTAAATAGAAAAAGATGTCCAGAAATCTCTATGCTCCATCTCATTGAGTCTTGTTGACTACTGTGTCAGTCAGGGTTTTCCAGAGAAACAGAACCAACAGGATCTAGTATCTATATATTTTGGTGCATGTATTGTTGTGGTTAATGTTATGTGTGAACATGGCTAGGCTATGACTTACAGTGATTAGGCAGACACTATATAATCACCTACATTTTGTGATCTGATCTGAGCAGCCAATCAGTTGAAAGGGGAGAGTTATGGATTGAATTTTGTCCCCCCAAAATATGTGTTGTCAATCCTAAACCCTACACCTGTGGTTATAATGCCATTTAAGAATGGGTTTTCTTTGTTGTGTTAATGAGGCAGTATTAGTGTAGGATGTGTCTTAAATCGGTCTCTTTTGAGACATAAAAGAGCAAATTAAGCAAGCAAGCAGAGATAGGGAAGATAGATGTCATACCACACAAAGATCCCCAAGGAGCCAAGAAACAGAAGATGAAAAAAGAAAAGGACCTTTCCCCAGAGCCAACAGAGAGAAGAAGCCTGCTGCTCCTACAGTCAGTGCCCTGAGTTAGGACTTCTAGGCTCATAAATTGTGAGAAAATAAATCTCTGTTTGTAAAAGCCACCCAATTGCGATATTTCTGTTATGGTGGCACTAGATAACTAAGATAGGGAGTTTCCTTCAGAGGGTGGCCTTCCTCAAGTATATAAATGTATGTTCTAGCGAAGCTCTCTCTCTTTTCTCCCTCTCTGTCTAACATGCACTCTTCTTGTCACCTGACATCCGGTTCTTGGGTTGGAAGTCTGCAGAAGTCTTCAGCCTGCCACCTCATCTGCAGATTTTGGATTCACCAGCCCTTGTAATCTCATGAGCCAGCAGAGGACTCCAGCCTGCCACCTGATCTGCAGATTTTGGGTTCATCATTCCCTGCAACCACATGAGTCAGCAGAGGTCTTCAGGCTGCCACTTGACCCACAGATTTGGGACTTTCCAGCCTCTACAACTGTGTGAGCCATTTCCTCATAATTGCATGAGCCATTTCCTTCAAGCAAATCTCTGCATATTTATGTATATGCTTCACTTGTTTTGGGCCTCTAGGAAACCCAGACTAAAATACATATACGTGTATACATATGCAAACCCATTGCTGTCAAGTCAATTCTGACTCATAGCAACCTGATAGGACAGAGTAGAACTGCCTTATGGGTTTCTAAGGCTGTAGTCTTCACAGAATCAGACTGACATACTTTCTCCCACAGAGCAGATTGTGGGTTGAAACCACCAACTTTTCACCAACTTTTGAATTCCTATGTGGCGCAAACACTTAATGCACTTGGTTACCAACCGAAACATTGGAGGTTCAAGCCTACCAAAGGTAACTTGGAAGAAAGTTCTGATTAACTACTGAAAAATCAGCCAATGAAATCCTTATGGAACACAATTCTACTCTGACACACATGGGGTGACTGTCAATTATGTAGGAAGTTCCTTGTTATCAACCTTCCCCTGGTGTAGGATGTTCTCAGTACAGGAACCCTGAGTCCAAAGCATGCACTCTGCTCCCAGTGCTGCTTTCTTGGTGGTATGAGGTCCCTCAGAGTTGACAGAGAGAGAAAGCCTTCCCCTAGAGTTGGCACCCTGAATATGGACTTCTAGCCTCCTAGACTCTGAGAGAATAAATTTCTCTTTCTTAAATTCATCCACTTGTAGTATTTCTATTATAGCAGCACCAGATAACTAAGACAGAATTTGGTACCAGAAGTGGGGTGCTGCTCTAATTGATACTTAAAATGTGGAACGAGTTTTGAAACTGTGAATGGATACAGGCTGGGAGAGTTTTAAATTGCCTAATAGTAAAAGTCTAGATTGCCTTGAAGAGACTGTTGGTGGAATTATGGACATCAAAGACAATTCTGGTGAGGACTCATTAGGAAGTGAAGAGAGCTGTTACACTGGAGACGGCAGAGACAGTGAAAAGCAGCAGCAGAGAAATGGCAGCATCAGAACTAGGAGGACAGTGCAAGACACTGCTGGAGCTGACATAAAAGTAAAAGAGCTGAGTGCCTTTGTGCAGGAGTCGGAGTGGGGTGCCTCTGGGCACTTATTGGTGAAGGTAGGCTTGCCGACCTACAGAGCAAGAGAGCTGAGTGCCTTCTGGCCAAAGTTTACTGGCAGAGTTTGGTGCCTCCAGGCACTTATCAGTGGAGCTAAACAGCTTTGGAACACTTGCCCCAGCAGGGCAAACACGGTTGGTGAGGCCTGAGGGGCCAAGAGGCCAAGGAACCAGAAAGCAGAAGCTGAAGAGACAAGGAAAACAGGAAGCACAGCTACCTCAATCTCAAAGGATAGGGCCACAACCTCTGGGGACCTCATACCACCACGAAAGTAGTACCAGGAGCAAAATGTATCCTTTGGACCTGGGGTCCCTGCACTGAAAATCTCCTACACCAGGGCAAGACTGATGACAAAGACCTTCCACGAGAAGGCAACAGAAAGAAAGCCTTCCCCTGAAGCTGGCACCCTGAATTCAGACTTCCAGCATACTAGACTGTGAGAGAACAAATTTCTGTTTGTTAAAGCCATCCACTTGTGGTATTTCTGTTATAGTAGCGCTAGATAACAAAGACAAGAACTAAGGTGCACCTGACCCAAGTCACGATATTTTCAATCGCTTCGTATGTATGCAAAAGCTGGACAATGAATAAGGAAGACTGAAGAAGAATTGGAACTTTTGAATTATGGTGTTGGTGAAGAATATTGACTATATCATGGACGTCCAGAAGAACAAACAAATCTGTCTTGGAAGAAGTACTGCCAGAATACTCCTCAGATGCAAGAATGGTGAGACTTCATCTCACATATGGTGAAGGTCATACTGAAGAAGGTCATCATGCTTGATAAAGTGGACGGTCAGCGAAAAAGAGGAAGCTCCTCAACCAGATGGACTGACACAGTGGCTGCAACAACGGCCTCAAGTATAACAATGATTATGAGGATGGCATGGGACAGGGCAGTGTTTTGTTCTGTTGTACACAAGGTTACTAATCTAACAACAACAATTTACATATATAGAGATAAACATTACACTAAAAATAATGTAGTACCATAGGTATCAAAGTTTCAGAAAATATACATTTGTACAAACTAGTGTAGGCGAGACAACTTCTCAGTCTTTCAAAACTTAGAAACTTTAGAATCTAATAAAAGCAATAACAGAAGTATATGCATACTGGTTACAGCTGTGATGGTAACATTCAGAAGAACTAAAAACAAACAACAACAACAACAAAATGAAGAAAATAGCCTCTGGGAATTGGTACTTGAAGTGGAAAAGGGGTGATGAGAAAATGTACTTTCCTCCAATAAATTTATTATTTGCCTTGTGTGATGGTTAAGATTGTGTGTCAACTTGGCTGGGCCATGATTCTAAGTGTTTACATGTGATCACTCCCATGATTGAATATGCTGTGAGTAGCCAATCAGATGAAAGGGAGTTTCCTTGGGGGTGTGGCATGCATCTGAATATAAACAGACATTCTGGCTTTTTGCTCACTCTGGATCCTGCGGCTGCCTCCTGTCATCTCACCCCCAGTTCATGTGACTTGAGCTGTCAGCTCCTCCGCCGAACTTGGGATTCATCGATCTTTGTAGCCTGTGAGTGGAAACCTGCTCTCTGACTTGCAGATCTTGGAGTCGCCAGCGACTGCAGCTACATGAATCAGAAGAAACCTTGGGGTCTTGCCTCCCGATCTTGGAATTCATCAACCTTTACAGCCTGTGAGTGGGAGCCCTGCTCTCCAACCTGCCAATCTTGGGCTCACCAGCTTCTGCGGCTCTGTGAATTGGGAGAGGCCTCTACCCTGATCCATAGGCTTGGGATGTTCTAGCCTCTATAATCATGTGAGCTGTTTGCTTGATATAAATCTCTATATATATTTATACGCTTTACTGGTTTTGGTTCTCTAGAGAACCTAGCCTAAGACACCTTGTACTTTTATCATGGGCATTATGCCATTGGTATACCTGAGACTCTATGGGGCAGAATGCTAGCTGTTTATTTATTTTTTAATAAATTCATTTATGAAACAAGTCTTTGGTGAGTTACTATGTACTGGACATTTTTCTAGTCACTAGAGGTATATATGTTGTTGTTATTTGTCAATGAGTCACTTCTGACTCATAGTGACCCCATGTACAACAGAACAAAACTTTGCACCAACTTCACAATTCTTGGTATGCTCAAGCCCATTGTAGCAGCTGCCATGTATCTTCCAGTACTATATTGGACAATATTCTATTGGGATCCATAAGGTTTTCATTGGCTACTTTTCAGAAGTGAATTTCCAGGCCTTTCTTCCCAGTTTGTTTTAGTCTGGAAGTTCTACTGAAACCTCTCCACCATGGGTGAACCTGCTGGTATTTGAAATACCAGTGGTATAGCTTCCAGAATCATAACAACACACGGATCACCAATGCATAACAAACTGACAGACGAGTGGTGGAGAGGAATATATAGTACAGAACTAAACAAATAAGATCTCTCATGACATTTAATTTTAAGGGAGAGCTGACATATCCTTCAGAAGAGATATGTCCAGTAACATGCATACATTTTTTTCAGAAGAAGTAAAAAGCTACTACTTTGATTCAGTGTTAAGAAAACCAAATTAGCTGACTTTCTAGGAGGAAGAGACACAGTTAACTATGGATTTCCTAGTGAAAGCCTGTGATGGCAGAGTACCTAAGAATCAGTGCTCTAAGAATTCCTGATAACAGATCAAGGGGACTAAGGGATCCTACTTAGTGCAGTCATTCACCTCACAAACTCAGTTAAAATTATCAAATCACCTTATTATCATCTCTTAGAAAAAATAGAATGCAAGACTTGAAAGGGACCTAAGATACTACTGCATCAATTTTCCAGATGTGGAAATGAAGACCCAGAGAAATTAAATGAATGGTCCAAACGGTTAGTATGAGACTTTCATAAAAACATCCACTGCTTATGCCTCACACAGACTTATTTTATTTCTATCATGCCAGGAGTGTAAAGTACAGTTTCTATTTAAAGTATTAAAGGGTCACTTTTCATTATATTTATTGTAAATGTGCCCAACAAGTGACTAAGCAGAAGGTTAAGTCAATAAACACAGTGACATAAATAACTCAGACTCAGGATCTTAAGGTTCTATTCTTGAGTTCCTCACCAGTGTGTTTGGTGATCATTGGCAAGTCACTTAACCTCCTTGTACTTCAGTAAAAGTGAGGACAAAAGCAAATCCACAGACATATTGTGAGATTTTATGACTAATGGTGCTAACTAATTCAGAATGAGTCAGTATCTCTGCGCACCTACCATAGATAATAGGCATCGTTAAAGAGTTCCCACACAAGGCCATAAATATACTTCTAATATTAACTATTTGAAATGGCTGCCACTACATACAGTTATCTATAGGCATTACTTTTATTTTAAAGTGTATCCAGAAACAAACAAGCCTGTATCCAAGTCTTTTTCAACATGGGTGCACAGAAGTAAAAAGCTCTTTTAGTGGGCAACTATGTAGTACCCCTGTGGACATATCCATCTACACAAAAATGTCTCCTTGTCTGTCCAGGTCAATATTCTCAGTGACTGGATGGAGTTGCCAATTTCCTGTTAATCCTTAAGGACTTTAGAAGGAAATTTTATTTTACCTCAGTGGTTGAATGAATTCATAGGTATTATGAGTCTCTAGTCTGCATAAAACTGTGCAACTCTGCATAAAATCATCATCACCATCATCATCATCATTAATGTTCCTCAAAACAACCTTGAAATAGTGGGAGATAACAGTCAGTGGATTAAAGTGGAGAAAAGTCAGTGAATAGAGACATCTGGATGGATTTTTTATTCCTCTTTGAGATCCCTCTGAGAGCACATCCTCATTAATACACTTCTTTGGTTTTTACTTTTCCTTGTTCCATTCTCCCAACTGACTTACCTGTGCTTCCTGACACTTCTTCTAAATAAATTATATGCAGTTAAGTTTTTGTATCAGGCTCTGCTTTTGAGAGAAACCAAATTAAAAGACCCGTTCACTTAGGTATTGGATAACATTCCTCTCACTTACTTGAGTATTTCCCTAAGGCTATTCCTCATTCCCCCTTTCTTCAGAATTTCTCTCTTATGGATCTTTTCAATTATCATACAAACTTGCTGTAACATCTCCCTTTATGGCTGGGGGCAGGGGGACAGAAAACAAACGAACAAAAAAACAATCCCATTGCCGTTGAGTCAATTCTGACTCATAGGTCATAGTGACCCTATAGGACAGAATAGAACTGCCCCAAAGTGTTTCCAAGGGGCAGCTGGTGGATTTGATGTTTTGGTTAGCAGCTGTAGCTCTTAACTACTGCATCTGCCTTTATAGCAAATAAATTTTCTTTTGATATATCCCCCCTCCAGCTTTACCCCTTTTCCCTGTTCTCCTTTTCTAGAAAGCTCGTCAAAACACTTAAACCTTTGATCAGTATCATCACTGACTCTCCTTTCTTCTAAACCCACTTGAACAGATTTTTTTTTTTTTTTTTATTGTTTGTTTTTTAGGCCTGTCTAATCTTTGGCTGAAAGGTGGACTGTGGGAGTGGCTTCAGTTCTCAGTTAGCAGCATGTCTGGGGGCCATAGTCTTGAGGGTTCCTCCAGTCTCTGTCAGACCAGTAAGTCTAGTCTTTTTTTGTGAATTTGAATTTTGTTCCACATTTTTCTCCTGCTGTGTCCAGGGCACTCTATTATGATCCCTGTCAGAGCGACTGGCGGTGGTCACCAAGTTCTTGGCTCTAGTTCTAGTTCTTCTAGGCTCAGGCTGGTGGAGGCTGTGGTTCATGCGCTCCATTAACCCTTTGCATTAATATTTTTCTTATGTCTTTGGTTTTCTTCATTTTCCTTTACTCCAACAGGATAAAACCAATAGATCTATCTTAGATGGTCACTCGCAAGCTCTTAAGACCCCAGAGCTACTCACCAAGATAGTATATAGATCATTTTCTTTAGGAACTATGTTTTACCAATTGACCTAGATGCCCCCTGAGACAATGATCCCCAGCCCTAAGCCCCAGTGACTCAGTATCTCAAGGTTTTTGAATGTGTCTTGGAAGTTTCTCTGACTTTGCCTTGGTCAAGTCATGCTTACTTCCCCTATGTTGTGTGTTGTGTTTCCCTTCACCAAATTACCACTTGTCTACTATCTAGTTAGTGATTTCCCTTCCCCGCCCTTCCTTTCTAACCATCAAAGTTTGTTTTTTTTTTCTGTGTGTAAATCTTAGTTTTTTTCATAGTGGTCTCATGCAATATTTATCCTTCTGTGACTGACTTATTTCACTCAATGTAATGCCCTCCATATTCATCCATGTTGTGAGCTGTTTCACGGATTCATCATTGTTCTTTAACATTGAGAAGTATCCCACTGTGTGTTTGTACCACAATTTGTTTATCCATTTGTCTTGGTCATCTAGTGCTGCTATAACAGAAATACCATAAGTGGATGGCTTTAACAAAGAGAAATTTATTTCTTCACGGTGAAGTAGGCTAAAAGTCCAAATTCAGGGTGTCTGCTCCAGGGGAAGGCTTTCTCTCTCTGTCAGCATTCTCATCAATGTTCACGCGGACTAGGAGCTTCTCCATGCAGGGAACCTGAGTCCAAAGGACACGCTCTTCTCCTGGCACTGCTTTCTTGGTGGTATGAGGCCCCCACTTCTCTGGTTGCTTCTCTTTCCTTTTATATCTTGTAAGATAAAAGGTGGTGCAGGCCACACCCTAGGGAAACTCCCTTTACATTGGGTCAGGGATGTGGTCTGGGTAAGCGTGGTGTTACAATTCCACCCTAATCCTCTTTAACATAAAATTACAATCACAAAATGGAAGTCAACCATACAATTCTTGGAATCATGGCCCAGCCAAACTGATACACACATTTTTGGGAGATATAATTCAAATCATGACACCATTCATCTGCTGATGTGCACGTAGGTTCTTTCCATCTTTTTACTGTTGTGAATAGTGTTGCAATGAACATGGGTGTGCATAGGTCTATTCATGCAACAGCTCTTCTTTATCTAATATACATTTCTAGTAGTTGGATTGCTAGATTGTATGGTATTCCTATTTCTAGGTTTTTAAGGAAGCGTCATTTTCCATAGTGGTTGTACCATTTTACATTCCTACCAGCAGTGCATAAGTTCTAATTCCCCTGTATCCTTTCCAACATTTGTTATTTTCTGTTTTTACTTATTAGTGCCAGTAATGCAGAAGTGAGATGGTAATTCATTGCAGTTTTGATTTGCATTTCTCTAATGGCTAGTGATCGCAAGCATTTCCTCATGTATTTGTTAGCTCACTAAATGTCTTCTTTGGTGAAGTGTCTGTTCGTATCCTTTGTCCATTTTTTAATTGGATTTTTTTGTCTTTTGTTGTTGAGATATTGAAGTATTCCATAGATTTTAGAGATTAGATCCTGGTTAGATATGTTGTAGCCAAAATATTTTTCCCAGTCTGTGTTGTTGTTAGGTGTGTCGAGTCGGGTCTGAATCATAGCACCCTATGCACCACAGAACGAAACACTGCCTGATTCTGCACCATGCACACCATTGTTGTTATGCTCAAGCCCATTGTTGTAGCCGTTCTGTCAATCCATCTCATTCAAGGTCTTCCTCTTTTTCACTGACCCTTTACTTTACCAAGCGTGATGTCCTTCTCCAGGGATTGATCCTTCCTGAAAACATGTCCAAAATATGTGAGATATAGTCTCGCCATCCTTGCTTCTAAGAAGCATTCAGGTTGTACTTCTTCCAAGACAGATTTGTTCATTCTTTTGGCAGTCCATGGTATATTCAATATTCTTCACCAACACCACAATTCAAAGGCATCAGTTCTTCTTCAGTCTTCCTTATTTATTGTCCAGCTTTCACATGCATATGATGAAATTAAAAATACCATGGCTTGAGTCAGGTGCATCTTAGTCTTCAAGGTTACATCTTTGCTTTTCAACACTTTAAAGAGGTCTTTTGCAGCAGATTTGCCCAATGCAATGCATCTTTTGATTCTTGACTATGGCTTCCATGAGTGTTGACTGTGGATCCAAGTAAAATGAAATCCATGACAACTTCAATCTGTTCTCCATTTATCATGATGTGGCTTATTGTTCCAGTTGTGAGGATTTTTGCCTTCTTTATGTTGAGGTGTAACCCATACTGAAGGCTGTGGTCTGTGACTTTATCAGTAAGCCCTTCAAGTTCTCTTCACTTTCAGCAACAAGGTTATGTCGTCTGCATAATACAAGTTGTTAATGAATCTTCCTCCAATCCTGATGTCCCATTCTTCTTCATTTAGTCCAGCTTCTCAGATTATTTGCTCAGCATACAGACTTAATAGGTATGATGAAAGGATACAACCCTGATGCACACCTTTCCTGACTTTATTTTTTGTTTTATTGCTATTATGTTTATTGGGTGCAATAGAAAAGTATTCTATTCTGCTTTTGAAGAGCATGTTGTTATTAGTTTTCTATTGCTGCATAAAAAATTCTCTCAAGCTTAACCACTTAAAACATCAAACATTATTATTTCACACAGTTTCTGAAGGTCAGAAGTCTGGGGGTGGATTAACTGAGTGGTTTGGGCTTAGAGTCCCTATGAGTGGACATTCAAGCTGCTGACCAGGGCTGTGGTCATCACAAGGTTCACTGGGGTTGGAGAATCCACTTCTGAACTTAGTGGTGTGGTTGCTGGTAAGAGGCCTCAGTTATTTCTCAAGAGGACCTCTCCATAAGGATGCTTAATGATCTGGCAGCTGGCTTTCTGGTATTTTGAATGTTGATAATGCAGGAACAGGAAGATAAATTAGAAGCTGGCATTTCAAGATTTAAACTCGTCTTGAGCTTTGCCACAAATGAAAGAAATATTTCTCAGCCGGGCTCCTTTCTGCTTCATTGACGGTCCACCATTTAGTGCAGATAATGTGCTGGGAGACAGGTTGCCATACAGTTGCTGGGCCCTGGTGCCATGCACTGTTATGCAAACAAATGCTCAGGACAGAGCAACAGAGACCACAGACCCGTCTGACACCCCTTAAGCTGTCCTGCACCCTAATTTACAATATGCCATATCTGGGAGTCCAACAGTGGAGGACTTTCTCCAGGTGTTTCTTTTTTTTATTTTTATTTTTTACTTTATTGTTGTACTTTAAGTGAAAGCTTACAATTGAAGTTAGTCTCTCATACAAAAATTTATACATACACTGTTATGTGACCCTGAGTGCTCTCCCTATACTGTGACAGCACACTCCTCTTTTTCACCCCTGATTTCCAGTGCCCTTTCAACCAGTTCCTGACACTCTCTGCCTTCTCATCTAACTTCCGGACAGAAGCTGCCCATTTAGTCTCATGTATCTACTTGAGCTAAGAATAACACTCTTACGAGTATCATTTTATGTCCCACAGTCCAATCCAATCTTTGTTTGAAGAGTTGGCCTCAGGAATTGTTTTAGTTCTGGGTTGACAGACAGTCCAGGGCCATGGTTTCTGGGGCTCCTCCAGTCTCAGTCAGACCATTAAATCTGGTCTTTTTACTAGAATTTGAGGTCTGCAACCCACTTTTCTCCTGCTCTGTCAGGGATTCTCTGTTGCGTTCCCTGTCAGGGTGGTCATTGGTGGTAGCTGGGCAACATCTAGTTCTTCTGGTCTCAGGCTGATGAAGTCTCCGGTTTATGTGGCCCTTTCTGTCTCTTGGGCTACTACTTTCCATCACACTTTGGTGTTCTTCATTCTCCTTTACTCCAGGTGAATTGGGATCAATTGATGCATCTCAGATGGCTGCTTGCTAGCTTTTAAGACCCCAAACGCCACTCACCAAAATAGGATGCAGAACATTTTCTTAATAAACTTTGTTATGCCAACTGACCTAGATGTCCCCTGAAAGCATGGTCCCCAGACCCCCGCCCCTGCTACTCTGTTCCTCGAAATGTTTGGTTGAATTCAGGAAAATTTTTAGCTTTGGTTTAGTCCAATTGTGCTGACTTCCGCTGCAGTGTGCCGTCCTTCCCTGTACCTAAGATAATTCTTGTCTACTATCTAGTTAGTAAATAACCCTCTCCATCCCTCTCCACCCTCATAACCATCGAAGAATGTTTTCTTCTGTGTTTAAACCTTTGCTTGAGTTCTTATAATAGCAGTCTTATACAATATTTGTCCTTTTGTGACTGACTAAATTCACTCAGCATAATGCCTTCCAGATTCCTCCATGTTATGAGATGTTTCACGGATTCGTCTCTGTTCTTTATCGTTACATAGTATTCCATTGTGTGAATATACTATAATTTGTTTATCCATTCATCCCCTGATGGGCTCCTAGGTTGTTTCCATCTTTTTCCTATTGTGAACAGTGCTGCAGTGAACATGGGTGTGCATATATCTATTCATGTGACAGCTCTTATTTCTCTAGCATATATTTCAAGGAGCAGGATTACTGGATCTTAAGGTACTTCTAGCTTTTTAAGGAAGCACCAAATTGACTTCCAAAGTGGTTGTACCATTTTACATTCCCACCAACAGTGTATAAGGGTTCCAGTCTCTCCACAACCTCTCCAGCATTTGTTATTTTGTGGTTTTTGGATTAATGCTAGCCTTGTTGGGGTGAGATGGTATCTCATTGTAGTTTTGATTTGCATTTCTTTAATGGCTAATAATCATGAGCATTTCTTCATGTGTCTGTTAGCCACCCGAATGTCTTCTTTGGTGAAGTGCTTGTTCATATCCTTTGCCCATTTTTTAACTGGGTTATTTGTATTTTTGTTGTTGAGGTTTTGCATGATTTTGTAGATGTTAGAGATTAGACACTGATCAGATTTGTCGTAGCCAAAAACTTTTTCCCAGATTGCAGGTTGTCTTTTTATACTTTTGGTTGGAAGTTTTTTTAAATGCCTTTTCAACCTCTTCTTTTGTTATAGGGTTATTTAGTTGTTTTACCTCTCTTTGCATTAGTTTAGGTAGGTAGTGACTTTCTAGATATTTGTCCGTTTCCTCTAGGTTTTCAAATTTGTTAGAGTACAGTTTTTCATAGTATTATGTTATGATTCGTTTAATTTCAGCTGGATCTGTTGTGATATCACCCATCTAATTTCTTATACGGCTTATTTGCTTCCTCTCCTGTTTTTCTTTTGTCAGTTTGGCCAATGATTTATCAATTTTGCTGACCTTTTCAAGGAACCAGATTTTGGTCTTGTTAACTCTTTCAATTGTTTCTCTATTCTCTATTTCATTTAAATCTGCTCTAATTTTTATTATTTCCTGTCTTCTGGTGCCTGAGGGCTTCATTTACTGCTTTCTTTCTACTTGTTCCAGTTATAAGGTTAATGTTTTGATTTTAGCCCTTTCTTCTTTTTGGATGTCTGCATTTATTGCTATAAAGTGGCCTCTGAGCACTGCTTTTGCTGTGTCCTGAATGTTCTGGTAGGATGTGTTTTCATTCTCATTAGATTCTATGAATTTCTTTACTCTATCCTTAATATCTTCTATAAGCCAGTAGTTTTTGAGCAAGATTGTGTCCAATTTCCATGTGTTTGATTTTTTTTCCCTTGCTTTTTCTGTTATTGATTTCCACTTTTATGGCTTTATTGTCAGAAAAGATGCTTTGTAATATTTTGATTCTTTAGATTCTGTTAAGTCTTGCTTTATGTCCTAATATGAGGTCTATTCTGGAGAATGTTCCCTGTGCTTTGGAAAAGAAAGTATAGTTGGATCCTTTTAGGTGGAGTGTTTGGTATATGTCCATGAGATCATGTTGGTTGATTGTGGCAGTTAGATCTTATATGTCTTTATTGAGCTTCTTTCTGGATGTTCTGTCCTTCACCAAAAGTGGTGTGTTGAAGTATCCTACTATTATTGTTGAGCTGTCTGTCTCTCTTTTCAATGCTATTAGAGATTTTTTTATGTATTTCGGAGCCCTGTTATAGGGTGCATAATATTTATAATAGTTATGTCCTCCTAGTGTATTGACCCTTTGATCCTTATATAGTGTTCTTCCTTATCCTTTGTGGTGGATTTTAAAGTCTATTTTGTCAGAAAATAATATTGCCATCCCTTCTCCTTTTTGAGTGTTGTTTGCCTGATATGTTTTTTTCCATCCTTTGAATTTTAGTTTGTTTGTGTCTTTAACTCTAAGGTGTGCCTCTTGTAGGCAGCATATACATGAATCATGTTTTTTTATCCATTCTGCCACTCTCTATCTCTTTATTGGTAAATTTAGTCCAGTTACATTCAGCGTAATTATTGGTAGGTACGAGTTTAGTGCTGTTATTTTGATGTCTTTTTGTGTGTATTGCTGACAATTTTTTTGTTCCACTTAATTTTTTGTGCTGAGTCATTTTTCTTTATGCATTTTCTTTTCATCTTTTTCATTGTTGTTGATTTTGTATTTGCTGAGTCTTTTTATTTTTCATGTTTTTTATTTTGATGTGTAGGATTATCAGTTTCCTTTGTGGTTACCTTAATATCTACCCCAATTTTTCTAAGTTTAAGCCAGGCTTTTATTTCTTTATATTGCTTTGATTTCCTCTCCATATGAAAAATCTATGTCTACATTTTTAAGTCTTTCTTTTTTGTTTTAATGTTGTCATCTTTTACATATTGACATCTCTCTTTCCGTATTTTCAGTGTTTTAGCTTTGATTTATTTTTGTGATTTCCCTATCTTGGTTGATATCTGGTCGCTCTGTCCTGTGTTCTAGTCTTGCACTGTTATCTGATGTTATTGATTTTCTAACCAGAGGAATCCTTTTAGTGTTTCTTATAATTTTGGTTTCTTTTCTGCAAATTCCCTAAACTTCTGTTTATTTGGAAATACCCTAATTTCACCATCACATTTGATAGACAGTTTTGCTGGATATGTAATTCTTGGCTGGTAATTCTTTTCCTTCAAGGCTTTGTCTATGTCATCCCATTGGCTTCTTGCCTGCATGGTTTCTGCTGAGTAGTCCAAGCTTATTCTTATCAACTCTCCTTTGTAGATGACTTTTTGTTTATCCTTAGTCACTCTATAACTTTATTTTTGGCAAGTTTGATTGTAATATGTCTTGGTGACTTTCTTTTGGGATCTACCTTATATGGGGTTCAATGAATATCTTGGGTAGATATCTTCTCATCTTTCATGATATCAGGGAAGTTTTCTGCCAACAAACCTTCAACAATTCTCTCTGTATTTTCTGTTATCCTCCCCTGTTCTAGTACTCCCATCACTCATAGGTTATTCCTCTTGATAGAATATACCACATACTTCTTAGGGTTTCTTCCTGTTTTTAATCCTTTTATCTGATTTTTCCTCACATAAGTTGGTGTCAGGTGCTTTATCTTCAATCTCACTCATTCTGACTTCCATTGCCTCAATTCTGCTCCTAAGACTTTATATTGAGTTGTCTAATTCTGAAATTTTATTGCTAATCTTCTGGATCTCTGATTGCTGTCTCTCTATGGATTCTTGTAGCCTGTTAGATTTGTCTTTAAGCTCTCTTCTTAGTCTTGTTAAGTTCCTCTATTGATTCATATGCATTTTGCCTCATCTCCTTCCTGATCTCTTAAAGAGTTCTGTATATTCATGTTTTGTATTCTGCCTCCAGCAATTCCATGAAATTCTCTTCCTGTGGAAAATTTCTTGATTCTTTATTTTGGGAATTTGCTGAAACCATCATGGTCTGCCTCTTTATGTGATTTAGTATTGACTGTTGTCTCTAAGCCATCAATAAGTTATTATATTTTTTTAATTTTATGTCTGCTTACTCTGTCGTAGCTTCTTGTTTTGTCTTGATATGCCCAAATAGGCAGCTCATGGGAGCAAGCCCTATCACCGGTGCCCCTGAAACGCCAAAGTCTTGGCAGCAAATGGCCAGAGCTACCACTAAGTATGTGAGTCCAGTAGTCCACCCATTCTTCCTCTATGGATTCAGTTCAGGTGTCAAGGTAGTCGGCCCCCAAGTGTGTGGTGTAGGCTTTCACATACCTACCTAGACTGGCATGGATGAATCATGTAGGCACAGGCATTCAGCTATAGCAGGGGGTCACTTGCTGAGCAAGGCAGGGGGCTGACGTCCACCTCTGAGTGTCTGGGAGAAGTGTGTCCTTGTTCTCAAGGGTGCATAAGTAGGTGGATTTTGCAGCCAGGCTGTGAGCATCCAGTGTTGTTGGCTGTAAGGTCTAGGGGGTACCACTTATTCTTGGGCCCCTGTCACAGGTGGTTAGTTGGTGTGGGTGGAGCCACTAGTCCTCAGGCCACGATGTGGGTAGGTGAAGACTCTGCTTAATGGGTGGTACAGTGTCAAAAGTCACAAGCCTGCCACTTCACAGCTGAAACAGTTGAAGTTAGACTTCAGCTGTATACCCTGTAGTACTGTGGTAATGAGAGCCTACATTGTTGAAATGGGCCCATACAAGTTTATGCAGGGGGAAAGGCACTCAAATTCCATGGATTCTGTATGCCTGTGCCTAGGCAAAGGAGCTGTGCCTACCCTAAGTTCCTGGCTTAGGGAAGCCAGCAGGTTATTTTTTCCCCTGTTTGTTAATTTGTTCCCTCTCCAAGGTCAGGAAAATGACTCAGGGTGCTTGATGTGTTCTACTTCTGGCCCAGGGCACTCAGCAGTCACTAAAGCTGTCCCAGACCCAGTGCAGAGCAGGGAGCAGGGAGGTAAATAGGAGAGAAGATTTTTCCCAAAAGGGGTGTTTTTAATCTATGCCGTCAGTCAGACACAAGTACTTATCTCTTGCTGATTAAGGGCTGCTTCTCACTGGTTTTGGATGGCCAAGTAGACTCTCTGCCTCTGGGTCTTTTTCGATGTGGAAAATGCCTCCCTAGCTCTGCTGCTTACCTCACCATGCACCACAAGCTGACCTGGCCTGACGTGCTCCAGCTCCCACCTGGACAGGTCTGGAAACCCCTCACTGCTTCTGAACCATCTCTTCCTCTCCTGCCACTCAGTACAATTCCAATTTCTCAACTTTGCCTTTGATGTTCAGGGCTTCTAGATTGTCATATATAATTGATTCACTTGTTTTTTCAGGTCTTTGTTGTAAAAGGGACCACTGGAAGTGTCTGACTACTCTGCCATCTTGGCCCCACCTCCTATCCCATTCCTGGCTTTAAACCACACAGTAATCCCTTGTTCTGTTCGACCCACTGCCTCTTAATCTATGTACAGGTTCCTCATGAGCACAATTAAGTGTTCTTGAATTCTCATTCTTCACAATGTTATCCGTAATTTGTGATGATTCACACAACCAAATGATGGTCTGTTCCGCAGTCGGCCCCTGGCCTTGTTATGACTGATGTTACTGAAATTTTATGTTGTTCCTTTCAACATATGTAATCGATTTGATTCCTGTGTATTCCATCTGGCAAGGTCCATGTGTATATTCACCGTTTATGTTGGTGAAAAAAGGTATTTGCAGTGAAGAAGTCTTTGGTCTTGCAAAATTCTGTCATGCAATCTCCGGCATCATTTCTATCACCAAGGCCATATTTTCCAACTACTGATCCTTCTTGTTTGCTTCCAACTTTCACATTCCAATCACCAATAATTATCAATGCATTCTGATTTCATGTTCAATCAATTTCTGACTGCAGAAGCTGATAAAAATCTTCTATTTCTTCATCTGTAGCCTTAGGGGTTGGTGTGTAAATTTGAATAATAGTTGTATTAACTGGTCTTCCTTGTAGGTGTATGGATATTATCCTATCGCTGACAGCATTGTACTTCAGGATAGACCCTGAAGTGTTCATTTTGATGAAGAATGCATCACTATTCCTCTTCAGCTTGTCATTCCCTACAGAGTACACCATGTGATTTTCCAATTCAAAATGGCCAATACTAACCCATTTCATCTCACTAATGCCTAGGATATCGATGTTTATGCATCCATTTCATGTTTGATTATTTCCAATTTTCCTAAATTCATATTTTGTACATTCCACATTCCAATTATTTTCCTAGTCTGTAGATTCTCTTTTAACTCTTTTGGTTAAGTCTTTTGATAAGTATTGAATTTTTAGGAGCTCCCAGTTATCTAATTTATCTTCTGGTGTTTGTGCATTGTTTATAGTTTGTATTCTATTTATGCCATATATTAAGACCTCAGCATGGTCCCCCACAAGTCTGTCACTTTGTCATACTGTAGGGGCTTGTGTGTTGCTGTGATACTGGAAGCTATGGCACTGGTATTCAAATACCATCAGGGTCACCCATGATGGACAGGTTTCTGCTGAGCTTCCAGACGAAGACAGACTAGGAAGAAGGACCTTCTAGTCTACTTATGCAAATAATCAGCTAGTGAAAACCTTATGAATAGCAGTAGAACATTGTCTGATACAGTGTCGGAAGATGAGGACCTCAGGTTTGAAGACACTCAAAATATAACTGGGGAAGAACTACCTGCCTCCTCAAAGCAGAGTTGACCTTAATGGCGTGGATGGAGTCATGTTTTCAGGACCTTCATTTGCTGATGTAACACTACTGAAAATGAGAAGAAACAGCTGCAAACATCCATCAATAGTTGGAATGTGTAATGTACAAAGTATGAATCTAGGAAAATTGGAAATTGTCAAAAATGAAATGGAACACATAAATATCAATATCCTAGGCATTAGTGAACTGAAATGGATTGAATGGATTGGAACTTGCCATTTTGAATTGGACAATCATATGGTCTACTATGCCAGAAGTGACATCTGGAAGATGTCAAAAATAACATTTCAAGATCAATCCTGAAGTACAATGCTGTCAGTGATAGGATAATGTCCATACACCTTCAAAGATGACCAATTAATATGACTATTATTTGAATTTATGCACCAACTACTAAGGCCAAAGATGAAGAAATTGAAGATTTTTACCAACTTCTACAGTCTGGAATTGATGAAACTTGCAATGAGTCTTCATTGATAATTACTGGTGATTGAAATGTGAAAGTTGGAAATGAAGAAGAATTGATAGTCGGAAAATACGGCCTTGGTGATAGAAATGATGCTGGAGATCACATGATAGAATTTTGAAGACCAACAATTTCTTCATTGCAAATACCTTTTTTCAACAACATAAATGGTGACTGTACACGCGGACCTCTCCAGATGGAATACACAGAAATCAAATCTGTGGAAACTACATCCATGGAAAGAGACAATGGAAAAGCTCAATATCATCCGTCAGAAAAAGGTCTGGGGTATAGGTATCATATAGGTCCTGTTTCATTTTTTCACAGATGGACGTCAAGTTTTGCCAGCACCATTTGTTAAAAAGACTCTTTTCCCCATTTAATGGACTTTGGTCATTTGTCAAAGATCAGCTGACCACAGGTGGATGGATTTACATCTGGGTTTTTGACGCTGTTCCATTAGTATTTGTGTCTGTCATTGTGCCAGTACCAGGCTGTTTTAACTACCTTGACTGTATAGTAGGTTCTGAGGTCAGGTAGTGTGAGGTCTCCTACTTTGTTCTTTTTTTTTTGTTTGTTTGTTTTTTCAGTACTGCTTTCCTTATCTGAGGTCTGTTTCCTTTCCATATAAAGTTGGTGTCTTAGTCATCTAGTGCTGCTATAACAGAAATACCACAAGTGGATGGCTTTAACAAAGAGAAGTTTATTTCGTCACAGTAAAGTAAGCTAAAAGTCGAAATTCAGGACCTCAGCTCCAGAGGAAAGCTTGCTTTCTTTGTCGGCCATCTCATCAATCTTCTCCTGGAGTAGGAGCTTCTTCGCTCAGGGATCCCAGGTCCAAAGGACTCGTTTTGCTCCCGGCACTGCTTTCCTGGCGGTAGGAGGTCCCCCGTCTCTCTGCTCACCTCTCTCTTTCATATCTCAAGAGATTGCCTGAAGACACAATCCAGTCTGTAGATTAAGTCCTGCCTCACTAATACAACTGCCGCTCATCCTCCCTCATTAACATCACAGAGGCAGGATTTACAACATATAGGAAAATCACACATACCAGAAATCAGCCAAACTGATACACACATTTTTGGGGGAACATAATTTAATCCATAACAGTTGGTGATTAGTTTTTCCATCTCTTTAAAAAATGCCTCTGGTATTTGGATCTGATTGCATTATATCTGTAGATCATTTTGAGTAGAACTGACATTTTCACCATGTTGAGTCTTCCTATCCATGAGCATGATAAGTTTTTCCATTGATGTAAGTCTCTTTTGGTTTCTTGCAATCGCGTTTTGTGGTTATCTTTGTATAGGTCTTTTACGTAGCTGGTTAGATTTATTCCTAAGTATTTTATCTTTTTAGTGGCTATTATAAATGGTATTGTTTTCCTGATTTCCTTTTCAAAGTTCTCTTTGTTGGTGTATAGGAATCTGTCATGGATTGAATTGTGTCCCACAAAAATACACGTGTCAACTTGGCTAGACCATGATTCCCAGTATTGCATAATTGTCCACCATTTTGTCATCTGCTGTGATTTTCCATGTATTATAAATCCTGCCTCTATGTTGTTAATGAGGCAGGATTAGAGGCAGTTATATTAATGGAGCAGGACTCAATCTACAAGATTAGGTTGTGTCTTAAATCAATCTCTTTTGAGATATAAAAGAGAGAAGCGAGCAGAAAGACATGGGGACCACATACGACCAAGGAAGCAGCACAGGGAGCAGAGTGCATCCTTCGAACCCGGGGTCCCTGAGCCTGAGAAACTCCTAGGGGAAGAGTTATAACAAGGACCTTCCTCCAGAGCCAACAGAAAGAGAAAGCCTTCCCCTGGAACTGGTGCCCTGAATTCAGACTTCTAGTCTACTAGACTGTGAGAGAATAAATTTCTGTTTGTTAACGTCATCTTCTTGTGGTATTTCTGTTATAGCAGCACTAGGTAACCAGGATGGAATCCTACTGATTTTTGTATGTTACTCTGCCGAATCTTTCTATTTAGTTCCAGTAGTTTTCTTGTGGAATCTTTGGGGTTCTCTATCTATAGTATCATATCATCTTCTAATAGAGATAGTTTTACCCTTCCTTTCCAATTTGGATGCCATATATTTCTTTTTCTTGCCTTATTGCTCTAGCTGTGGCTTCCAACATGATGTTAAATAGGAGTGGCGATAAAGGGAATCCTTGTCTTCTTGTTTTCAGGGGGAATGATATCAGCCTCTTTCCATTGAGAATGATGTTGGCTGTTGCTTTTGTATAGATGCCCTTTATTATATCGAGGAATTTTCCTTCTAATCCTGTTTTATTGAGAGATTTTATCAAGAATGGGTGTTAGACTTTGTCAAATGCCTTTTCTGTGTCAATTGAGATAATCATATGATTTTTTTTCTTTTGTTCTGTTTATGTGGTGGATTACATTGACTGATTTTCTAATGTTGAACCATCCTTTCATATCTAGTATGAATCCCATTTGGTAGGGGTCTATTATTTTTTAATATGATGCTGAATTCTATTGGCTAGAATTTTGTTGAGAATTTTTCTTCTATATTCATGAGAGATATTGGTCTGTAATTTTCTCATTTTGTGGTGTCCTTGCCTGGCTTTGGTGTCAGGGTTATGCTGGCTTCATAGAATGAATTTGGGAGTATTCCATCCTTTTATAATCTCTGAATTTAGTTTGAATAGTACTGCTGTGAGTTCTTTTCTGAATGTTTGGCAGAATTCTTGAGTGTAACTGTCCTGTCCAGGGCTTTTATTTGTTGGGAGTGCTTTTTATTACTTCTTGGATCTCTTCCTTGTTATGGGTCTGTTCAGACTTTCTGTCTCAGTTTTTATTAGTTTAGGTAGGTAGTGCATTTCTAGAAATTTGTCCATTTCCTCTAGGTTCTCAAATTTTTAGTGTACAATTTTTCACAGTATTCTGTTATGATCCTTTTTATTTCAGTTTGGTTGTCGTAATGTTCCCATCTCATTTCCTATTTAGGTTATTTTCTTCCTCTCCTGTTTTTCTTTTGTCAGTTTGGCCAATGGTTTGTCAATTTTGTTGATCTTTTCAAAGAATCAACTTTTGGTCTTGTTGATTCTTTCTATTGTTTTTCTCTTCTCTATTTCATTTATTTTTGCTCTAGTCTTTATTATTTCCTTTATTCTGCTGTCTGTGGGCTTCTTTTGCTGCTCTCTTTCTATTTGTTCAAGTTGTAAGACTACTGTTTTGATTTTGGCCCTTTCTTCTTTTTTGATGTGTGCATTTATTTCTATAAATTGCCCTCTGAGCACTGCTTTTGCCAGAGGTTTTGGTATGATATATTTTCATTCCCATTTGATTCTGGGAATTTTTTGATTCCCTTTTGATTTTTTCTTTTACCCAGTTGTTTTTAAGCAAGATTTTATTCATTTTCCATATATTTGATGTTTGTTTCTTGCTCCTCCTGTTATTGATTTTTACTTTCATGGCACTGTGATCAGAGAGAATGCTTTGTATTATTTGGATGTTTTAGATTTTATTGAGGGTTTCTTACTGGCATAAAATGTGGTCTATTCTGGAGAATGTTCCATGTATGTTGGAAAGGAATGTATAGTTTTCTGCTGTTGGGTGGAGTGTTCTATATATATCTATGAGGTCAAGTTGGATAATTATGGTTTTTAGACCTTCTGCATCTTTTTTGAGTTTCTTTCTGTATGTTTTGTCCTTTACCAAGATTGTTGTGTTGAAGTCTCCTACTATTATTGTGGAATTGTCTGTTTCTCTTTTCAGTGCTTTTAGAGTTTGTTTTATGTATTTTGGAGCCCTGTTGTTGGATGTGTAGATATTTATTAGGGTTATGTCTTCTGGGTAGATTGTCCCTTTAATCATTACATAATGTCCTTCCTGGTCTTTTATGGTTGATTTTGCCTTAAAGTCTGTTTTGTCTGAAGTTAGTATTGCCACTCCTTCTCTTTATTGGTTACTGTTTGCTTGATATATTTTTTCCATCCTTTGATTTTTAATATTTTTATATTTTTGTGTCATAGATGTGTCTCTTGTAGATAGCATATTGATGGGTCTTTATTTTAACCGTTCTACCACTTTCTATCTCATTATGGGTGCATTTAAGCCATAAGTATCATTTATTGCTTTGTATTTTTGTGCTTTGTGTGTGTGTGTGCTGCTGTCATTTTCTTTGTTCTCTTAGTTTCCTGTGCTAAGTTCTTTCATTTGTGAGTTTTCTTTTTCTTTTTTTTTTTATTATATATTATCTGTTTACTGAGTCTTTATATTTTTCTTCTTTTTTATTTTGATGAGTAGGTTTGTTAACTTTCTTTTGGGTTGCCTTGAAATTTACCCTTATCTTCCTATGTTTGAACAAATGTTTTATTATTTGATGTTGCTTTGACTTTCTCCATTTGAAAGTTCTATACCTACGTTGTTTATTCCCCTTTTATTGTTTTGACATCGTTATCACTGACAGATTGACATCTCTGTTTCCCTGTATTAAGTCTTTTAGCTTTGTTTTATTATTAAGAGTTCTTTACCTAGGCTGGTATATGGCTGATGCTGTCCTGCGTCCTAAACTCAGGTTGTCTGATGTTGTTGGTTCTCTAACTGAAGAACTCCCTATTATATTTCTTGTAAGTTTGTTTTGGTTTTTATGAATATCCTTAATTTCTGTTTATCTGGAAATGTCCTAATTTTGTCATCATATTTGAGAGAGAGTTTGTAGGATATATTATTCTTGGTTGGCAGTTCTTTTTCTTTCAAGGTTTTATATCTGTCATCCTATTGCCTTCTTGCTTGCATAGTTTCTGCTGAATAATCAGAGTTTAGCCTTATTGTATCACTTTTGTATGTGACTTTGCATTTTTCTTGAGCTGCTGTCAGGATTCTTTCTTTGTCTTTGGGTTTGGCAAGTATGATTATGATATATCTTGGTAAATTTCTTTTGAGGTCTATCATTTTGGGGTTTGTTGAGTTTATTCAAAGGTAAGCTTTTCATATTTCATGATATTCTGGAAATTTTCTGCTAGCAAATCTTCAACAGTTTTCTCTCTGTTTTCCATTTTCTCCCCCTGTTCTGGAACTCTGATCATGTGCAAATTTTCTTTCTTGATTGTGTTTCACATGATTCTTAGGTTTTCTTCAATTTTCTTCATTCTTTTCTCTGATTTTTCCTCAAACAAAGTGCCTTTCATGGATTTGTCTACAATCTCCCTTGATTATGTCTTCCATTGTTTCAAATTTGCTCTTAAAACCTTACATTGAGTTGTCTATTTCTCTAATTTTGTTGTTTATCTGTTGGATTTCTAATTGTTGTTTTTGTGTGATTTCTAATTATTTATTTTGACATTTTGTTCTTGTATTATTTTTCTGAATTTTTCTATTGCTTTGTCTGTGTTTTCCTTGATTTTGGCTATGTTTTTGTTGGTTTTGTCTGTGTTTTCCTTGATCTCTTTTCTAATCTCTTGGAGAGCCCTAAATATTAGTCTTTTGAATTCCATATTGGGTAGTTCCAGTGCCTTTTCTTCTACCAGAAGGTTTTCTGATTCTAGCATTGGTCACTTTGTGGAACCTTCTTGTCCTGCTTTTTTGTATGTTTTGATATTGCCTGTTGTCTCCAAGACATTATGGTATTATTTTCTTTATTTATTGATTGTATGTTCATTTGTTTTGTCCTACTTTTTTGTTTTGTTTTGATATGTCAGGGCGAGTGGGCCAGACTTATACTTCATTACTTCCTCATCTGTGGGCATGATAGCTCTCACCACTTTGTCTGGGTGGGCAGGGAAACAGCAGGAAGGGCAAGCCCACTTTTCTGTTCACTGGTTTAGTGGGGTGACTCAGGGCAAATGGGCTGGTGCTGTCTACCTCCTGATTTTGGTCCAGTGGAGTTGCAACATTCTCAGTCCCTTGCCACATGGAAGGTGATGTCAGATAGTGAGTTGTATGGGTTTGCTTCTTACCATTCAGCAGTTGGTCTAGTGGTGAGAGCAGAGGGGTTGTGTGGGTCTGGTGCAGGGACAACCCTGAGTGCCAAGAACATTCTAGCCATGGCATAGCAGAGGGGAGCAGTGGGAAGGGGAGATACGATGTATGGGGTTAGGTGGGAGGGAGAAAGAAAATGGAGAGATATAAAAAAAGAAAAAGAAAAAAGGGGTGGCACAGCATTAGCTAGCCAGTATGGGCAGCACAGACCTGGGGGCCAGTGGGAAGAGGAGGGAGGTGGTGTACTGGCCTAGGTGTAAGGGAGAAAGGAAAAGAGATTAAAATAAATAAATAAAATTAAAAAAAATCAATGGCCACTCCATAGGGACCAGCTGGTGGGGATGAGGTGGACATGTAACAGTGGCTGGTCAATGCTCTACTGGCAACCTATTTGTGGCAGTGTGGTGGGGGCAGGTGGAAAGGGGAGGGAGGTGGCCCATAGGGCTAGGTGGAAGGGAGAAAGGAAAAACAGAAAAAGAAATGGTTGCATGAAGGGGGTTCGCATAAGGGAGTGGGGCTGGTGAAAAGGTAAGGGAGGTAATGTATGGGGTTAGGTGGGAAGGAGAAAGAAAAGATAGAAAAGAAAGAAAATAAAAACGGCAGCACAGCGGAGGTCTGCTGGTGGGTGGAATGACACGGACAGCAGTGAGCTGATGCATTGGTGGGTTTCTAGCTGCAGCAGCACTGCGAGCCTGGCAGGGAGAGGGGAGTTGGTGTATGGGACCTGGTGGGAGGGAGATAGAACAGGAAGAAGGGGAAAAAAGGAAAAGAAAAAAATGGCGACATAGTGGGGGCCAGAAATTGGGGGTGGGGCAGACCCAGGGGCCAGTGGGAATGGAGGTAAGGGAACATACAGGTATAGGTGAGAAGGAGAAAGAAAGAAAAGGCAGTGTGATGGGAGCCTGAATGTGGGGGAAGGGTGGGCCTGGGGCAAATAATTCATAATTCTTATTTCTACTAATATTATAAATTATACCCTTTTATACATTGAACATTGATTTGGCAATGTTTTTACATATGGGTATAGCTAATATTTTGCTTTAAAATTTCTATTTTATCATCTAAGAGAGAAGAATGACTCATCCGCACTGACAATACTGCATAACTGATGAAAATGTACAGCATAAAAAATATGTTGTTGAATTTATTCTGTGTTACTTTTATTAAAAATTTGTTTTCCTTACCATCTTCATTTATAAAAAGATTATGAAATGACAACTTACTAGCCACTGGAGAAAAGTTCCCCAAATTCATAACCAGTTGAAAGATGACCTATCTGTGAAACCATATATAACATATTACATACATATATATTACACCATATCAAGCCTGAGTATGTATATTTGTGTATGTGTGTGTATTATTATAAATAATAAATAGAATAATTAAAAATATACTATGCATTATGTATGTACACTATATATTTGTATGTTTTATAGGTTTTCTAAAAAAGAGGCTATTTCCTACACTTTCATCTTCTTCCCTATTCCTCAACAATATACACACACAAACACACAAATCACTTTAACTTTTGATGGAATATCATTCAGAACTCTGCTTTTTATTGTATTTACATAGATTTTGTGCTTAATTAAAATATAAACATGTATCTCCTGGTGGCATAATAATTTCTCCCTCAAGTGCTAGGTGGCTTATCATTTACAATTACTTCACTTCTTTATCTACAAAGACATCCCTCACTTAGGAATTGTGTACAAGGCTCCTTTGATGATGATTGAGCAGAAGATTTTCTTTCTATTAAAATCCAAATAATCTTACATCGATGCAGCCTCAAGAAAGGAGACATTGTCGGTTTTATGCTACAACAAATCCTATATCTGATTTTATTGGTGGGATGCAAATCCAATGACTTAACTCCAATCTGGAGTTGTTGTCATTGTTGTTGTGTGTCCTCAAGTCTATTCCAACTCATAGTGACCCCATAAGACAGAGGAGAACTGCCCCATAGATTTTTCTAGGCTGAAATCTTTCAGGGAACAGATCACTAAATCTTTTCTCCCTGTGTTTGAACTGATGACCTGTCAGTTAGCATCCAAACACTTAACAATTGTGCCACCAGGGTTCCTTCATCTGGAGTAGAGTTACCTTTATAATTTCAGATCATGAAATATGTCCACCTGTACATGGAGTAAGCAGTATATAAAATGACCACAAAATTTCAGTGGCATATGACAATAAGAATTTAATTTCACTGTCCAGAGCAAGGTCATCTTAGGCCACGGGAGATGGCTTTGCTTCAAGTTATTGATCCCCCTGTGCATGGCTACTCTCTTCTCTGAGGTTTGGTGTCAGCTCTTCTCTACATGTTAATTTTGGGGTCAAGGTGGGTGAACAGCTGCTCGCAGGGGAAGCTCCTCTTACGGTGGCAGCAGAGATGCAAGGGAACAAATGGAAATATGTATGCTCCTTGAGTATTAGGCTCTGAATTGCCACGTTGTCACTTCTGTCTCATTCTATTGGCCAAAAAAAGTCACATTTCTGAATCTAAAGTCAAACATTAGGGAAATATACTCAGCCTCTTTCCTGGAATTAAATGCAAAACCATATGGCAAAGGGTATGACAAGGAGTGAAAAGCTGGGCCAATTATTCAAATGATCACATACAGACAAGGGGTGTGCAATGGGAATTCTTATACATCATTACAGAACTGGAATTTCAGATTTATCTGACAGAATTTTAAAAATTAAATTGAAAGCAAAACTTAGATAAGATGTAGCACCAAAGAATGGATGCTGAGGTTATACTTTATACAATTAATTTTAAAAAAGAAGCCTACCTGGTAATCTGTATTCTATAGGTTTCTGTGAATACACACATTTCTTTTGTCTGTCTTAAGGAGAAGCTATCAAATGTACAGAAATCCTAAAAAAAGCCAAGTAAACTAAGGGAATACTGCTAATACTTTTAAACATGTCTCTAAATTTATAAGATTTTCAAATTTATACAAAAATAAATTCATATAGTCTCCCTCTTATTGCCAAATATAAAACATTTTCATACAAAATAAATGATTTTATCAACATTTACTTGTAGAAAGGAAGGTCCAAAAAAAAAAGGCTCTTGCAATAATGTTCACACAGTCATGTACTTTCGAGACTGTAACATAGGTACACCTGAGCATTTATCGCACAGAGCCCTAGTGTATCTATGACCTCAAACAGCATGCTACTTGAAATTGTATGGTTTACAACACATCAAAACTTTTCTGTTATGAAATTTTGAAATTTTTTAAAAACAATTTGAATTGAGTATTTAAAATAGACCACGTATTGTGATGCAAGTAGTTCACAGGAAACGCAAATATGAGGCATTCAAAAGATCCATTTATCATATTCACCAGGGCTTTATTTTTTTCATCAACATCATATAATTTATATTTATTTCTTGAATATTGCCTTTGAATCTGGGATTAAGAATTTCAGCTGAAGTGCTTTTATGTTCTGCAAAAAGTAAATACCTTTTTATTCTCTTGAAAATTACAATAGTTCATATTCTCATGAGTCAATCATTTTTCAGATCTTTGAAAGAAAAAATAACTCAAAGCTTTGCAACTTGGGTTGTCAGGACTGATACCCAAATTCCTAAATATCAAGATAAGTTGACAAGTGGATGCATCCTGGGATCCTCTAAATTCATAAAAAGTCTTGAGGGCTTTTTTTAGATGATTTAAACATGGAAAAATAAAAGTCATGTAAGCTATGAAAACATATTTTTATAAAATTAATCAAGAATTTTTTTGTCAGAGACTTCCAGGCAACATGGCACTATAGACAGAAGCACCATGCAGTCTTGCCACAACAAAGACACAAAAAACTAAGTCAAACAGAAACAAACGTCAATCCTGGTACCCTAAGCATCAAATGAAGAGATAAAAAACTCAGCCAAGCTCTGAATGGAATAAGAAACTGACAGAGAACAGAGAGTAAGGAGATACATGCAGAGGTCCCCTACCAGCTGACGCAGCGTGGATCTGCCATATTGGACTCCTATCAGAGACCAGCAAATAGGGGGTACAAGAAAGCAGCTTCACTGAGTTTCCAGCAGGAGACAGAATAACCGGTAAACAGCAACATATGCTTTCCCGCCTCCCACCCTTCTTCACCCCCACTTGGCCTCCTCTGCTTCCTGTGGCCACAGACTCTTGCTTGGAGGCACTGGCTTCAGCCCTATGCCACTTGGATTCCACATGCCCACACTGGCTGGCTCACTGAGTGCCATTTGTTTGTTGCTGGTGTTGCTTTTTTCTGTTTCTTTTGGTTTCTTGCATACCCCTCACAACCTCCTCCTCCTTTCTCTCAAGCACCTCATCTTTGTGCCATCTTTGCGTCTTCTTAAAAGTCTGGGAAATGCCACTCGACTGTGGAACTGCTTCCTGGCCCATGCTGCCGTGCTGGTAAGAACCCTGGGCTTTTTTTGTTTGTTTGTTTGTTTTGATTTGTTCTGTTTTATTTTATTTGTTTGTTATCTTTTTCTTTTCTTAGCTTGGGAGCCCCTTCAAGCCAGGCTGTACTGAGCAGCTTGGGAGCTACTTCTCCAGTGTGCACAGCCACTTGGTGGGATCCCTGGGGGCATTTCTTTTTTTTTTTTTTAATTTTGTTTTTGTTTTCTTTCTCTCTTTTTTCCTTTTTGTCTTTCTTCATTTCTCAGTTTCTCATCTCTCTATACTTACCTTCTCTTCCTGTCTCCTGAATACCTGGCTCTGTGTGAAACCTCTACTCCTTCTAGCAAGGCTGTACTTCACGGCCTAGGAGCCACTCCCCCAGTCTTTGCAACCACACTGGTGGGATCCCTGGAGGCTTTTCTTTTTTTCTGATTTTTATTAATTTTTAATTTACCTTTTTTCTTTTTGTTTTTCTCCATTTCTTGGTCTCTCATCTCTCCACTCCAACAGCAAGCTCCTTTAGCACTCTTTGTTTGTTTCTGGCACCTGTTTCTCTTCTCTCTTCTCTTTTCCATACCATCTTAGCTTCACACATCCCAATCAGTCCCCTCCTTCCTGCCTACGTGAACTATGCACTGAGCATAACACCCCTGAGTTGCAAAGGCACTGCCTACCAGAACCTGCTGTACACTGATCCCTGGCCCGCCCTATCAGCCATAGTACCTGCCACAAACAACCCATCCTAGCAACTCCCCTTCACCTGGACCTAACCTATTGTACCATAGCAGAGCAACTGACCCTGCCCATTGGACAAGGAGGTGAAAAGTATCATGCCTACAGAAGAGCAAACAAAAAAGAATTCACAGCTTGCCTGCTCAGACATAACTAAATAAAACAAAAAAGCAGGATGAAAGAAACAAATCTACAATCAATAAATGAGGAAAATAATTACTGAATGTCCCAAAGACAGCAGACAATAAAAACATATTTAAAAAAAAAAGGAAAGGATAGATCTAATAGGTGTCCAAAATAAAACACCAGATGACTTTCCAGTAGAATAGAAGGTACTAGAACTACTTAATATGGAATTCAAACCTCTAATCTTCAGAGATATCCAAGAGTTGAAACAAAAAGCAGATGAAAATGAGGAAAAATAGACAAATTCATGGAAAATGCAGACAAATTCATGGGAAATACAGAAAAAAAAGAAAGAATTCAGGAAAATAATACAGGAACAAAATGCTAAAATAAATTTACAACTAGAAATCATAGAGAAACTACAATTAGAAATACAAAAGATAAACAAAAAATTTCAGAAATGGACAGTGTCATAGAAGGACTGAGGAGCAGGTTTGAAATGATGGAAGACAGGATCAGCAAAATTGAAGTCAAACACTTGGACGCAACTCTGTTTGAGGAAGAATCAGAAAAAAGAAAAGTAAAATGAAGAAACCCTGAGAATTATGTGGGATAAAATCAAAAGCAAAAACGTGCAAACAATCAGAGTTCCAGAATGGGGAGAAAAAAGAAAACACAGAGAGGATCATTAAAGAACTGCTGACAGAAAACTTCCCCAATATCATGAAAGAAGAAAAGATGATCATCCAAGAAACTCAATGAACCCTATATAGGATAGACCCCAAAAGAATATCACTAAGACATAAGATAATCACACTCCCTAAAACCAAAGACAAAGAAATAATTCTGACAGCAGCTTGAGAAAAACAAAAAGTCACATACAGAGGAGAAACAATAAGATTAAGATCAGATTATTTGGCCAAAACCATATGCCAAGAAGGCAATGGGATGACATATAAAACTTAAAAGGAACAAAATTGCCAGCCAAAAATAATACATCCTGCAAAACTTTCATTCAAATATGATGGTGAAAATAGGACATTTCCAGATAAACAAAAACTAAGGGACTATGTAAAAACCAAACTAACCTTACAAGAATTATTAAAGGGAGTTCTTCGTTCTGAGAACAAACAACATCAGACCTCACAGGTTGAAACTAGGATGCAAAATTATACCAGCCAGATACAACCATAGGAAATGAACTCTGAAGAACTATCCAAAACTGAAAGAATTAGAACAGGGAACCAGAGAGGCTAAGCAGAAAATGACAACAGCATCAGAACAATAAAAGATGGAATAAATAGTGTAGGTATAGAACCTTTTAATAGAGAGGAAGGCAAGGCAATACCAAGTAATAATAGACTGGTTGAAGCCTAGGAAGATAAGGGTAAGTTTCAAAGAAACCACAAAGAAAGTTAACAAACTTACTCATCAAAATAAAGAAAAACATAAACTCTCATTAAAAACAAAAATCTACAAAAACAAAACACAGCACAGGAGAGTAAGAGGAACAAAGAAAATGTCAGCACCACAAACAAAAAAGCACAACACCATGACAGCAATAAACACACACCTATCAATAATTACACTGAATGTAAATGGACTAAATACACCCATAAAGAGATAGAGAGTGACAGAATGGATAAAAAAGCAGGATCCATCAATATGGTGTATACAAGAGACACACCTTAGAAACAAAGATGTAAATTTATTAAAAATCAAAAGATGGAAAAAATATATCAAGCAAACATCTACTGAAAAAGAGCAGGAGTGAAAACACTAATCTCAAATAAAATGGACTTTAAAACAAAATCCACCATAAAAGACAAAGAAGGGCAGTATATCATGATTAAAGGGATGATCCAGTATGAAGACATAACCATAATAAACATCTATGCACCCAATGTCAGGGCTCCAAAATACATAAAACAAACTCTAACAGCACTGAAAAGAGAAACTGACAGTTCCACAATAATAGTAGGAGACTTCAACACACCACTCTCCGAACATCTACAAAGAAAATAAAGATACAGAAGACCTAAAGGACATAATCAGGCAACTTTCCCTCACAGACATATAAAGAACACTACACACATCACCTGCAAAGTACACATTCTTTTCCAAAGCACATGGAATGGTCTCCAAAATAAACCACATCCTCAGAGGACAATTTATAGCAATAGATGCACACATTAAAAAAGAAGAAAGGGACAAAATCAAAACATTAACCACACAATTCAAACAAATAGAAAGAGAAGCAAAAAAAAAGCCCACAGCCATTAGAAGAAAGAAATAATAAAAATCAGAGTAGAAATAAATGTAATAGGGAATATAAAAAACAATAGAAAGAACCAACAAAACCAAAAGTTGGTTCTTTGAAAGGATCAACAACATCGACAAACCACTGTCCAGACTGACAAAAGAAAAACAGGAGAGGACGCAAATAACCCAAATAAGAAACGAAATGGGAGACATTACAACAGACCCAACTAAAATAAAAAGGATCAAAACAGAGTATTATGAAAAACTTTACTCCAGCAAATTTGAAAACCTAGAGGAAATGGATAAATTTCTAGAAACACACTACCTACCCAAACTAACACAAATTGATGTTGAAAATCTGAACAGACCCATAACAAGAGAAAAGATTGAAAATGTAATAATAATTTAAAAAAAAAAAAAAAAAACTCACAGCATAAAAAGCCTTGGCCCAGATGGCTTCACTGGAAAATTCTACCAAACATACAGAGAAGAGCTTATAACAGTACTGCTCAAATTTTTTCAGAACATAGAAAAGGAAGCAAAACTTCCAAATTCATTCTATGAAGCCAGCATAACCCTGATACCAAAACCAGGCAAAGACATCACAAAAAAAGAAAATTACAGACCAATATCTCTCACGAATATAGATGCCAAAATTCTCAACAAAATTCTAGCCAATAGAATTCAGCATCATAGCAAAAAAGTGATACACCATGACCAAGTAAGATCCATACTAGGTATGCAAGGATGGTTCAACATTAGAATGTCAATCAATATAATCCACCACATAAATAAAAGCAAAGCAAAGAATCACATGATCATCTCAACTGACACAGAAAAGACATTCGACAAAATCCAACACCCATTCCTGATAAAAACTCTCAATAAAACAGATAAAGAAGGGAAATTTCTCAACATAATTAAGGGCATCTATGGAAAACCAATGGCCAACATCATTCTTAATGGAGAGAGGCTGAAAACATTCCCTTGAGAACAGGAACGCCACAAGGATGCCCTTTATTACCACTCCTATTTAACATTGTGCTGGAAGTCCTAGCTAGAACAATAAGGCAAGAGAAAGAAATAAAGTGCATCCAAATTGGTAATGAAGAAGTTAAACTGTCCCTATTTGCAGATGATATGATACTATACATATAAAACCCAAAATACTCCATGAGAAAACTACTGGAACTAATAGAAAGATTCAGCAGAGTAGCAGGATACAAGATAAACATACAAAAATCAGTTGGATTGCTATACACCAATAAAGAGAATGATGAAAAGGAAATCAAGAAAACAATACCATTTATTATAGCCCCTAAAAAAGATAAATACTTAGGAATAAATCTAACCAGGAATGTAAAAGACCTATACAAAGAAAACGACAAAGCATTACAGCAAGAAAACAAAAGACATCTACATAAATGGAAAAACATACCATGCTCATGGATACATAGACTCAACATCATGAAAATGACAATTCTACCTAAAGCAATTTCCAAATACAATGCAATCCCGATCTAAATACGAACAACAGTCTTTAAAGAGAGAGAAAAACTAACCATTAACTGTAAATGGAAAGGGAAGAAGCCCCAGATAAGTAAAGCACTATTGAAGAAGAATAAAATAGGAGGACTAACACTACCTGACCTCAGAACCTACTGTACGATGACAGATACATTGACCAGTGGAACAGAATTGAGAACCCAGACATAAATTCATCTACCTTCGGTCACCCTGATCTTTGACAAGGGCCCAAATACACAGCATTAACAGTATACAAACCATAACCAACAACACAAAAACTCCAGAAGATAGGCCAGGTAACTGGGATCATCTAAAAATTAAACACTTATGCTCATCAAAGAACTTCACCAAAAGAGTGAAAAAAGAACCTATAGACTGTGCAAAAAGTTTTGGACATTACAAGTCAGCCAAAGTCTAATCTCTAAAATCTATAAGAAAATCGAACACCTCTACAACAAAAAGACTAATAATCCAACTAAAAATGGGAAAAGGAAATGAACAGAAACTTCACCAAAGAAGACATTCAACCAGCCAACAGACACATGAGGAAATGCTCATGATCACTAGCCATTAGAGAAATGCAGATCAAAACCACAATAAGATACCATCTCGCCCTGGCATTTCTGGCATGAATCAAAAAAACTGGAAATAACCAATGTTGAAGAGGCTGCAGGGAGATCAGAACACTTATGCACTGCTGGTGGGAATGCAAAATGATACAACCATTTTGGAAAACGATATGGCACTTCCTTAGAAAGCTAGAAATAGAAATACCATATGACCGAGCAATCCCACTCCTAGAGAAATAAGAGCCATCACATGAACAGGCAAATGCACACCCGTGTTCATTGCAGCATTCTTCACAATAGCAAAAAGATGGAAACAACCTAGATGCCAATCAACAGATGAATGGATAAACCAACTGTGGTACACATACACAATGGAGTATTACACAATAATAAAGAACAATGATGAATCTACAAATAATCTCATAACATGGATGAATCTGGAGGGTGTTATGCTGAGTGAAATAAGTTAATCACAGAAGGACAAACATTGTATGAAACCAGTAGTGTAAAAACTCATGAAAAGGTTTACACACAAAAAGAAACTATCTTTGATGGTTTCGAGGGACCGGAGGGATGGAGATAGAAAAACACTAACTAGACAATAGATAAGTGATAATTTAGGTGAAGGGTAAGACAGTACACAGTACTGGGGAAACTAGCACAACTTGTAGAAGGCAAGGTCATGGAAGCTCCATAGACACATCCAAACTCCCTGACGGACTGAACTGCTGGGCTGAGGGCTGTGGGGACCATGGCCTTGGGGAGCATCTAGCTCAATTGGCATAGCATAGTTTATAAAGAAAATGTACATTCTACCTTGGTGAGTAGTGTCTGGGGTTTTAAAATCCTATGAGCAGCCATCTAAGATACTCCCCTGGTCTCATCCCTTTGGGAGCAAGGGGGAATGAAGAAAATAAGATACAAGGGAAAGATGAGTCCAAAGTACTAATGGACCACAACTACTATGGCCTCCACCCGACTGAGTCCAGTACAACTAGATAGTGCAGGGCTACCACCACTGACTGCTCTGACAGGGATCACGACAGAGGGTTCCAGACAGAGCTGGAGAAAACTGTAGAACAAAATTCTAACTCTCAAAAAAGACCAGACTTACTGGCCTTACAGAGACTGGAGAAAGCCTGAGAGTATGGCCTCAGACATCCTTTTAGATCGGTAATGAATTCACTCCCGTGGTTCACCCTTCAGCCAAAGGTTAGACAGGCCCATAAAACAAAATGAGACTAATGGGGCACAACAGCCCAAGGACAAGGACTAGAAGGAAGGAGGGAAAGGAAAGCTGGTAATTGGGAACTCAAGGTCGAGAAGGGAGAGTGTTTACATGTCTTGGGGTTGTTAACCAATGTCATAAAACAATATGTGTACTAACTGTTCAATGAGAATCTATTTGTTTTATAAACCTACATCTAAAGTACAATAAAAAAAATTTTTTTTTAAATAATTTTTTTGCCTTCTATCAAAGACTAAATAATACATGTAAGCACCAGAAGTGAGAAAAGAGTCTAGAATTACAAGGACATTTATACTCAGGCAGGAAAATTACCTCATGTTCTCCCCACCCTCCACTGGATTATTTCATAAATATTTTTATCTCATCATTTAATAATTTTTGACTCATTCATATTTTTCTATAAAATACATTCCTTGATCAGAGATAATGTGTGAAATATAGGATGATCAATAAAGCATTCAAAACTCCAAGAATTTTGATTCTGAGAGTAGCATTATAACCAGGACAGGCACATTAAAATCATTCTTTCAGGAGGCTGGACCAAGATGGAAGACTAGTCAGACGCTTCCAGTGGTCCCTGTTACAACAAAGACCCGAAAAAACAAGTAAATCGATTATATGTGACAATCTAGAAGCCCTGATCATCAAAGGCAAAGTTGAGGAATCAGACCAAGTGGCATGGGGAGGGAGAGACGGTTCAGAAGCAGCAAGGAATTGCCAGACCTGACCCCGCAAGAGCCTGAGCCCTTAAGGCCAGATCAGCTCAGGGGTGGGTGGTGAGGCAGGCAAGCAGCAGTGCTTGGGAGGCATTTTCCACTTGGGGAGAGACCCACCTGCCGAGAGTCTACTCACCCATCCAGAGCCAGTGAAAAGCAGCCCTCATTTGGCAAAAGATAAGTACTTCTGTCTGACTGACTGCGCGGATCAAAAACATCCCCCTTAGAGAAAAACCTCTCTCCCATTTACCTCCCCACTCCATGCTCTGCACTGGGTCTGGGACCAGCTTCAGCAATTGCCAAGTCCCCTGGGCCAGAAGTAGGACTTGTCACATGCCCTGAGCCATTATCCCAGCCTTGGAGAGTGAACAAATTAACAAATAGGAAAAAATAATCTGCTGCCTCCCCTAAGCCAGGAATTCAGGGTAGGCACAGCTCCTTTGCCTAGGCACAGGCATAAGGGATCCATGGACTTTGAGTGCCTTTCCTTCTGCATAAACTTTTGTGGGCCCATTTCAACAGCATATGCTCTCATTACCACAGTACAACAGAGTATATACCTGAAGTCTAACTTCAACTGTCTCAGCCATGACGTGGCAGGTTCGTGACATTTGACACTGCTCTGCCAATTAAGTAGAGTCTTCACCTACCCACATCAGGGGCCTGAGGACTAGTGGCTCCAGCCACACCAACTAGCCACTTGTGACAGGGGCCCAAGAATGAGAGGTGCCACCTGATCCTTACAGTCAACAGCACTGGGTGCTTATAGTCTGGCTGCAAAACCCACACATCTACACACTCTAGGGATCAGGGACATGCTTTCCTCCTGGACACTTGAGGGTGGCCGTCAGCCCCCTGCCTTGCTCAGAGTGTGTCCCTCTGCTGAAGCCAGATGCATGTGACTACACCAATCATCCATCCCTGTCTAGAACTGTATGTCAGAGCCTGCACCACACACTTGGTGACTGACTACCTGGACACCTGAGCTGAATCCATACAGAGGAGTGGGCAGACACCTGGGCTCACATATGTAGTGGCAGGTCTGGCCACTTGGGGCAAGACATTGGAGGTTCAGTGGTGCTGGTGACTGGGCTAGTTCACGGGAGCCGCCTATTTGGGCATATCAAAAAAAAAAAAAAAAAAAAAAAAACAAAATAAGAAGCCAGACCACAGTAAGCAAACATAAAATAAACATAATAACTTATTGACAGCTCAGAGACAACAGTCAATATCAAATCACATAAAGAGGTAGACCATGATGGCTTCAGCAAGATCCCAAAATAAAAAATCTAGACATTTTCTGGAGGAAGAGAATTTCTTGGAATTACCAGAGGCAGAATACAAAAGATTAATTTACAGAACTCTTCAAGAGATCAGGAAGTAAATTAAGCAGAACACAGAACACGCAATAGAGGAAAATAAGATTAGAGAAGGGCATAATGACAAATTTAACAGGCTGCAAGAATTCATAGAGACAGCAATCATAAATCCAGAAGATTAACAATAAAATTTCAGAATTAGACAACTCAATAGAAACTCACAGGACCAGAATTGAGGCAATGGAAGTCAGAATGAGTGAGATTGAAGATAAAGCACTTGACATCAACTTATTTGAGGAAAGATCAGATAAAAGGATTAAAAAAAATGAAGAAACCCTAAGAATTATGTGGGACTCTATCAAAAGGAATAACCTATGAGTAACTGAAGTACTAGCACAGGAGAAGATAACAGAAAATACAGAGAGAATGCTGAAGGTTTGTTGGCAGAAAACTTCCCTGATATCATGAAAGATGAGAAGACATCTATCCAAGATGCTCATTGAACCCCACATAAGGTAGATCCCAAGAGAAAGTCACCAAGACATATTATAATTAAACTTGCCAAAATCAAAGATAAAGAGTGACTAAGGATAAACAAAAAGTCATCCACAAAGGAGAGTCAATAAGAATAAGCTTGGACTACTCAGCAGAAACCATGCAGGCAAGAAGGCAATGGGATGACATATACAAAGCCTTGAAAGAAAAAAACCACCAGCCAAGAATTATATATCCAGCAAAATTGTCTCTCAAATATGATGATGAAATTAGGGCATTTCCAGATAAATAGAAGTTTAGGGAATTTGCAAAAACCAAACCAAAATTACAAGAAATACTAAAGGGATTCCTCTGGTTAGAAAATCAGTAGCATCAGATAACAATTGAAGACTAGAACATAGGACAGAGCAACCAGATATAAACCCAGATAAGGAAGTCACAAAAATAAATCAAAGCTAAAACACTGAAAAAAGGGAAACAGATGTCAATATGTAAAAGATGACAACATTAAAACAAAAAAGAGGGACATAAAAATGTAGACGTAGATTTTTCATATGGAGAGGAAGTCAAGGTGATATAAAGATATAAAAGAATGGTATAAACTTAGAAAAATCTGGGTAAATATTAAGGTAACCACAAAGGAAACTAACAATCCCACATGTCAAAATAAACAAGAAAAATATAAAGACTCAGCAAATACAAAATTAACAACAATGAAAATGATGGAAAGGAAATACATGAAGAAAAATGACTCAGTACAGAAAATTAAGTGGAACAAAGAAACTGTGAACACACACAAAAAGACATCAAAATGACAGCACTAAATTCATACCTATCAATAAATATGCTGAATGTAAATCGATTAAATGCACTAATAAAGAGACAGAGTGGCATATTGGTTAAAAAACATGATCTGTCTATATGCTGCCTACAAGAGACATACCTTATCCTAAAGACATAAACAAAATAAAACTCAAAGGATGGAAAAAAATATATCAAGCAAACAACACTCAAAAAAGAGCAACAGTGGCAATATTAATCTTTGACAAAATAGAATTTAAAGTAAAATCCACCACAAAGGATAAGGAAGGACAATATAGAATGATTAGAGGGTCAATACACCAGGAACACATAACTATAATAAATATTTATGCACCCTATAACAGGGCTCCAAAATACATAAAACATACATAAAGCTTTGAAAAGAGAGATAGACAGATCCATAATAGTAGTAGGAGACTTCAACACACCACTTTCGGTGAAGGACAGAACATTCAGAAAGAAGCTCAACAAAGACATGAAAGAGCTAAATGTTACAATTAACCAACTTGATCTCATGGACATATACTGAACACTCCACCCAACAGTAGCAAAGTATACTTTCTTTTCCAGAGCACATGGGATATTCTCCAGAAGAGACCACATAGTAGGCCATAAAGCAAGCCTTAGCAGAATCCAAAGCATTGAAATATTACAAAGCATCTTTTCTGACCATAAAGCCATAAAAGTAGAAATCAAAACAGAAAAAGCAAGGAAAACAAAAATCAAACATATGGAAACTGAACAACGCCTTGGTCAAAAACTACTGGGGAATTGAAGAAATTAAGGATGGAGTAAAGAAATTCATAAAATCAAATGAAAATCAAAACACAACGTACCAGTACTTTTGGGACACAGCAAAAGCAGTGCTCAGAGGTCAGTTTATAGCAAGAACTGCACACATCCAAAAAGAAGAGCAGGCCAAAATCAAAACATTAACCCTACAACTGGAACAATAAGAAAGAGAGCAGCAAAAGAAGCCCTTGGGAGCCAGAAGAAAGGAAATAATAAGAATCAGAGCGGAATTAAATGAAATAGAGAATAGAAAAACAATGGAAGAGAGTTAACAGGACCAAAAGCTGGTCCTTTGAAAAGATCAACAAAATAGATAAAACACTGGGCAAACTGACAAAAGAAAAACTGGAGAGGAAACAAGTAACCCGTATAAGAAATGAGGTGGATGATATCACAACAAAGCAAACTGAAATTAAAAGAATCATAACAGAATACTATGAAAAATTGCACTCTAACAAATTTGAAAACCTAGAGGAAATGGACAAATTTCTGGAAACTCACTACCTACTTAAACTAACACAAACAGAGGCAAAACAACTAAATAAACCTATACTAAAAGAAGAGCTTGAAAAGGTAATTAAAATCTCACAACCAAAAAGAAAAGCCCTGGCCTGAATGGCTTCACTGGAGAATTCTACCAAACTTACAGAGAAGAGTTAACCCCACTACTACTAAAAATATTTCAGAGCATAAAAAAGCATGGAATACTCCCAAACTCATTCTACGAAGCCGGCATAACCCTGATACCAAAACCAGGTAAAGACACCACAAGAAAAGAAAATTACAGACCGATATCCCTAATGAACATTGATGGAAAAATCGTCAACAAAATTTTAGCCAATAGAATTCAGCAACATATCAAAAAAATAATTCACCATGACCAAGTGGGATTTATACGAGGTATGCACGGATGGTTCAACATTAGAAAAATAATCAACATAATCCATCACATAAATAAAACAAAAGACAAGAACCACATGATCTTATCAATTGATGCAGAAAAGGCATTTGACAAAGTCCAATACCCGTTCATGATAAAAACTCTCAACAAAATAGGAATAGAAGGGAAATTCCTCAATATAATTAAGGGCATTTATACAAAACCAATAGCTAACATCATCCTGAATGGAGAGACTTTGAAAGCAATCCCCTTGAGAACAGGAACCAGACAAGGATGCCCTTATTCAACAACTCTTATTCAACATTATGCTGGAGGTCCTAGACAGAGCAGTTAGGCTAGAAAAAGAAATAAAGGGCATCCAAATAGTAAGGAAGAAGTCAAAGTATCTCTATTTGCAGATGATATGATCTTATACACAGAAAACTCCAAAAACTCCAGAAGAGAATTACTGGAACTAATAGAAGATTTCAGCAAAGTATCAGGATACAACAGAAATATACAAAAATCAGTTGGTTTCCTCTACAGCAACAAAGAGAACTTCCAAGAGGAAATCACCAAATCAATACCATTTACAATAGCTCCCAAGAAGTATTTTATCTTCTTAGGAATAAATCTAACCAGAGACATAAAAGAGCTATACAATGAAAACTACAACACTACATCAAGAAACCAAAAGAGACCTGCATGAGTGGAAAAGCATACCTTGTTCATGGACAGGAAGACTCAACATTGTGAAAATGTCAGTTCTACCCAAAGCGATCTACAGATACAATGCAATCGCAATCCAAATTCCAATGGCATTTTTTAAATGAGATGGAGAAACAAATTGACTTCGTATGGAAAGGGAAGAGGCTCCAGATAAGTAAAGCATTACTGAAGATTACTGAAGAAGAACAAAGTGGGAGGCCTCATACTACCTGATTTCAGAACCTATTATACTGCCCCAGTAGTCAAAACAGCTTGGTACAGGTACTACAACAGATACATAGACCAATGGAACAGAATTGAGAATCCAGACATAAATTCATCCACCTATGAGCAGATGATATTTGACAAAGGCCCAAAGTCCATTAATTGGGGAAAAGACAGTCTCTTTAAAAACTTATGTTGGCATAACTGGGTATCTATCTGCAAGAAACTGAAACAAGACCCATACCTCACACCATGCACAAAAGCTAACTCAAAATGGATCATAGACCTAAATATAAAATCGAAAATGATAAAGATCCTGGAAGAAACAATAGGGACAACGCTAGGGGCCTTAATACATGGCATAAACAGAATATGAACCATAAGTAACAATGCATTTCTCCAGAAAAGAGACTAGATAACTGAGAGCTCCTAAAAATCAAACACTTATGCTCATCAAAAGACTTCACCAAAAGTGTAAAAAGACATCTTCAGTCTGGGAAAAAAACTTTGGCTGCAACAAATCCGATTAGAGTCTAATCTCTAACATCTACAAGATACTGCAAAACTACAACAACAAAAAGACAAATAACCCAACTAAAAAATGGGCAATGTACATTTTGCTGAGTGAAATAATTCAATCACAAAAGGACAAATATTGTATGAGACCTCTACTGTAAAAACAAATGTAAAAGTTTACACACAAAAAGAAAGAATGTTTGTTGGTTACAAGGGATGGGAGGGGTGGGGGGGGAACTAAATAGACAACAGATAAGTGGTAACTTTGGTGAAGGGTAACACAGTACACAATACTGGGGAAGCCAGCACAACTTGTACAAAGAAAGGTCATGGAAGCTCCATAGACACATCCAAACTCCCTGAGGGACTGAATTGCTGGGAAGAGGGCTGTGGGGACCATGGTCTCAGGGAACATCTAGCTTAATTGGCATAATATAGTTTATAAAGACAATGTTCTACATTTTACCTTGGTGAGTAGTGTCTGGGGTCTTAAAACCTGTGAGCAGCCATCTAAGATACTCCACTGGTCTCACCCCTTTGGAAGCAAGGGATAATGAAGAGAATAAGATACAAGGAAAAGAGTCCAAAGGACTAATGGACCACAGCTACTATGGCCTCCACCAAACTGAGTCCAGTAAAGCTAGATGGTTCCTGGCTACGATCCCTGACTGCTCTGGCCAGTATCACAACAGAGTGTCCTGGACAGAGCTGGAGAAGGATGCAGAACAGAATTCTAACTCACAAAAAGGATCAGATTTACTGGCCTGAGAGACTGGAGAAACCCCAAGAATATGGCCCCTGGACACCCTTTTAGCTCAGAGGTTCAATCACTCCTGAGGTGCACCATTCATCCAAGGATTGGGCAGCCCCATAAAACAAAATGGGACTAATTAGGCATAGCAGTCCAGGGACAAGGACTAGAAAGCAGGAGGGGACAAAAAAAAAAACTGGTGATAAGGAACCCAAGTTTGAGAAAGGACACTTTGACATGTCATGGGGTTGTTAACCATTGTCATAGGGCAATATGTGTACTAACTATTTAATGAGAAAATATTTGTTCTGTAAACCTTCATCTAAGTTACAAAAAATATATATATATGTATATGAGATCAAATTGACAACAGCAACTCAAAAGATTTGATGGGAAGTCTTGGGGCTAGTGAGTTGAAAATAATGGTGATAGAATAATTTGGAAAAGGATAGTGAGAATAGAAGCACATCTGGAAGAATGTAATCGATGTCACTGAATTATATACATGTAGAAATTTCTGAAATGGTGCATCTTTGGGTATGTATATTTTCACTAAAAAAAAAAAAAAAAAAGGTCCTCCAAGGTGGAGAAGGGAGAGTGTTGACATGTCATGGGGTTGTTAACCAATGTCATAAAACAATATGTGTACTGACTGTTTAATGAGAAAATATTTGTTCTGTAAACCTTCACCTAAAGTAAAATAAAAAAAAAATTTAAAAAGTGAAAAAAATGGGCAATGGATATGAACAGGCACTTCGCCAAAGAAGATACTCAGCAGCTAACAGACATTTGAAGAAATGCTCATGATCACTAGCCATTAGAGAAATGAAAATCAAAACTACAATAAGATACCATCTCACCCCAACAAGGCTAGCATTAATCCAAAAAACCCAAAATAATAAATGCTGGAAACGTTGTGGAGAGACTGGAACTCTTATACACTGTTGGTGGGAATATAAAATGGTACGTCTACTTTGGAAATTGATTTGGTGCTTCCTTAAAATGCTAGAAATAGAAGTACCATAACATACAGCAATCCCACTCATTGAAATATATCCTAGAGAAATAAGAGCTGTCACATGAATAGATATATGCACACCCATGATAATTGCAGCAGCGTTCACAATAGCAAAAAGATGGACACAATCTAGGTGCCCATCAACGGATGAATGGATAAACAAATTATGGTATATTCACACGATGGAATACTACGCAATGACAAAGAACAATGATGAATCCGTGGAACATCTTATAACATGGAGGAATCTGGAAGGCATTATGCTGAGTGAACTTAGTCAGTCACAGAAGGACAAATATTGTATAAGACCACTATTATAAGAACTCAAGCAAAGGTTTAAACAGAGGAGAAAACATTCTTTGATGATTACAAGGGTGGGGAGGGAAGGTGAGGATTATTCACTAACTAGATAGTAGACAAGAATTATCTTAGGTGAGGGGAAGGACAACACACTACATGGGAAGTTGGCAAAACTGGACTAAACCAAAGCTAAGAAGTTTCTTGAATACAACCAAACACTTCAAGGAACAGAGTAGCAGGGGTGGGGGTCTGGGGTCCATGCTTTCAGGGGACCTCTAGGTCAATTGGCATAACAAAGTTTATTAAGAAAATGTTCTGCATCCTACTTTGGTGTGTGGCATCTGGGGTGTTAAAGCTAGCAAGCGGCCATCTAAGATACATCAGTTGGTTCCAACAACCTGGAGTAAAGGAGAATGAAGAACACCAAAGACACAAGGAAATTATTAGACCAAGAGGTAGAAAGGGCCACATAAGCCAGAGACTTCATCAGCCTGACACCAGAAGAACTAGATGTTGCCCAGCTACCACCAATGACCACCCTGACAGGGCACACGACAGAGTCCCAGATGGAGCAGGAGAAAGGTGGGGTGCAGAACTCAAATTCTAGTAAAAAGACCAGACTTAATGGTCTGACTGAGACTGGAGGAACCCCGGAAAGCATGGCCCCCAGACTCTCTGTCAGCCCAGAACTAAAACTATTTTCAAGGCCAACTCTTCAGACAAAGATTGGACTGGACTGTGGAACATAAAATGATACTTGTGAAGAGTGTGCTTCTTAGCTCAAGGAAATACATGAGACTAAACAAGCAGCTTCTGTCTGACAGTGAGATAAGAAGGCAGAGAGTGGTAGGAACTGGTTGAATGGACATGGGAAATCAGAGGTGGAAAGGAGGAGTGTGCTGTCACAGTATAGGAAGAGCAATTAAGGTCACATAACAATGTATGTATAAATTTTTGTATAAGAGACTAACTTGAAATGTAACTTCACTTAAACTACAACAGTAAACAAATAAACAAAAAAAGACATCATTCTTTCAAAGCACTGTCTCCTTGGTGAAATGAGACCATTTTAATCAACCAAACATTAGGTGGATGCTAGTCTTCATTGATCATGGTGGTCTTCACTAATAATACTAATGTATACATATATCTTTGGATATATGTCCTCATGGACATTTGTTTGTGATGAAGTAGCTTCAGCAATGAATTTTACGATGAAAAGGATTTATATGCCAACTCTGCTTTTGCTTTCTGAGGATGATGCACATTATTTTGTTAGTAATAACACAATAAAAAAATTACAGAGCAGACCTCTAGGATTTTAAAGTAACTCCATATCCAGCATTACAGTGAATTCTTCTCTTCAAGACCAGCCTCCAAGTTTTTATTAGGTCCTGGTAGAGATTGGAAACTCTCAATAAGACATCAAGTCACTATGAGACTCGAGTTATTTATGAATAAGGTGCTAATTGATTTTCCATCTCATTAACTGAGCAATGTGTAGTAGCATTCTATCATTACTTTGAAGTAATATTAAGCCAGTTGCCATCAAGTCAGTTCCAACTCTGGAATTGTGCTCCATAGGATTTTTTTGGAAGTAGATTATTAGGCCCTTAGTCCAAAGTGCCTCTGGGTTGACTAGAACCTCTAAACTTTCTGTTAACAGCCTATCATTTTATCCATTTGCACCACCCAGGAAGAAGAATTGGTTGACATTCAGCCATTTCAGGAGGTAGCATATGATCAGGAACTGATGGTACTAAAGGTAGAAGTCCAAGCTACACTGAAGCTACTGGCGAAAAAGAAGGCTCCAGGAATTGATGGAATACCAACTGAGATGTTTCAACAAATGGATGCAGCGCTGGAAGTGCTCACTTATCTATGCCAAGAAATTTGGAAGAAACCTACCTAACCAACAGACTGGAAGAGATCCATGTTTATGCCTATTCCCAAGAAAGGTGATCCAATCAAATGTGGAAATTATCAAACAATGTCATTAATATCACACAAAAGTAAAATTTTGCAGTAGATCATTCAAAAGCAGCTGCAGTAGTGTATTGATGGGGAAACACCAGCAATCCAAGCCGAATTCAGAGGAGGACGTGTAACAAGGGATAACATTGCTGATGTGGGATGGATCTTGGCTGAAAGTAAAGAATACCAGAAAGATGTTTATCTGTGTTTTATTGACTATGCAAAGTCATTTGACTGTGTGGATCATAACGAACTATGGATAACATTGTGATGAATGGGAAGAACACTTAATTGTGCCCTTGAGGAACCTGTACACAGAACAAGAGGCAGTCGTTCAAACAGAACAAGAAAATACTATGTGGTTTAAAGTTAGGAAAGACGTGCGTCAGGGTTGTATCCTTTCTCCATACCTCTTCAGTCTGTATGCTGAGAAAATGATCTGAGAAGCTGGACTGTATGAAGAAGAACATGGAATCAGGATTGGAGGAAGACTCATTAACAACCTGTGATATGGAGATGACACAACCTTGCTTTCTGAAAGTGAAGAGGACTTGGAGCACTTACTGATGAAGATCTAAGACCACAGCCTTCAGTATAGATTACACCTCAACATAAAGAAAACAAAATTTCTCATGACGATTGGACCAATAAGCCACATCATGATAAATGGAGAAAAGACTGAAGTCAAGGATTTCATTTTACTTGGATCCATAGTTGACACCCATTGAAACTGCTGTCTAGATATCAAAAGATGCATTGCGTTGGGCAAATCTGCTGCAAAAGACTTTTTCAAAGTGTTGAAAAGCAAAGACTAAGGTTCACCTGATCCAAGCCATAGTGTTTTCAATCACCTTATATGCATGTGAAAGCTGAACAATGAATAAGGAAGATCAAACAAGAACTGATGACTTTGAATTGTGATGTTGGTAAAGAATACTGAATATACCATGGACTGCCAAAAGAAAGAACAAATCTGTCTTGGAAGAAGTACAACCTGAATGCTCCTTAGAAGTAAGGATGGTGAGACTACGTATCACATACTTTGGACATGCTATCAAGAGGGATCAGTCCCTGGAGAAGGGCATCATGCTTGGTAAAGTAGAGGGTCAGCAAAAAAGAGGAAGACCCTCAAGGAGATGGATTAGACACAGTGGCTGCTACAATGGGCTCAAGCATAACAATGATTGTGAGGACTGTGCAGGACCAGACAGTGTTTCATTCTGTTGTACATAGGGTCACTATGAGACGGAACCGACTCAATGGCACCTGACAACAACATATGTAGGATTAAGGAATAGACTCACAAAGAAAAAAACAACATTCATATGGAAGGCGATTATGACAAATGTCACAGAAAAGTAAAACTTGACTTCTCTAAAATTAACCTAGGTATTATCACTGCCAGATATCTTCACTGCCCGTCATAAACATCAATGCTGAGATTGTTGATATGCCACCATAATCAGTGAAGACTAGTATTCACCTAATATTTGGTTGACTAAAATGGTCTCATTTCACCATGAAGGGGACAGTGGTTTGAAAGAATGATTTGAATGCGCCTTTCCTGGCTATAATGTTTCTCTCAGAATCAGAATTCTTAGAGTTATGAACGCTTTATTGATCATTCTATATTTCACACATTACCTCTGATCAAGCAATGTATATTATAAAAAAACAAGAATGAGACTATATACTAATACTTATGCAATTTACTGCTCTTAATATACATTCCATAGCTTAGGACAACTATGAAATTGTTTATTAAAGACTTAATTAAAAAAACTAACTAGTAGAGGACTTCCAGCAACATGGCAGTCTAGGCAGAAGCACCACGCCATCCTTCCATAGCAAAGATCAGAAAAACTGACAGAGAAAACATCAGTCCTGAAATCCTAAACATCAAATGAAAAGATAAAGAACTCAGCCAAGCACCAAATGGAATAAGAAATAGACAGAGAACAGGGAGCGAGGAGACATACATGGAGAGGTCCCCATCAGCTAATGCAGCACGGATCCGCCATCTTGGGCTCCTATCAGAGACCAGCAAACAGGGGATATGAGAAAGCAGCTTCACGGAGCTTCCAGCAGGAGACAGAACAACTGGTAAACAGCAATATACGCTTTCCCACACCCCCACCCTTCTTCACCCCCACTCAGCCTCCTCTGCTTCCCACAGCCACAGTCTCTTGGCCGGGAAGCACCAGCGGCTTGGATTCCACCCGCCCGCACTGGCGAACTCCCTGAGTGCCATTCATTGGCTGCTGGTGTTGCTTTTTTCTGCTTCTTTTGATTTCTTCCTTACCTCTCACCATCTCTCCCTCCTTTTGCTCAAATATCTGGCTCCATGCGCCATTTTTGCTTCTTCCTGAGGGGCTGTGGAACTCCGTTAGAGTGTGGAACTGCTTTCCAGTCCATGCTGCCACGCTGGTGGGATCCCAGGGCTTTTTTTTTGTTTGTTTTAAATTGTTTGTTTGTTTTCTTTTTCTTTTCTAGAGTTGGGAGCCTATTCTGGCTGGGTGGTGCTGCACAGCTTGGGACCTACCCCCTCAGCTTGTGCAGATGCACAGAGGGATCCCCAAGGACATTTCTTTTTTCGTGTTTTGTTTTTTTTTTTCTGTTTCTTTTTTTTGGGGGGGGGGTTCTTGTTCTTTTCTTTTAAAATTTGTTTTGCTTTCTTTTCCCTCTTTTTCCCTTTTTGTCTTTCTTCATTACTCAGTTTCTTGTCTCTCTATACCTTCCTTCTCTTCCTGTTCCCTGGATACCTAGCACTGAATACCTCTATGCCTCCTAGCCAGGCTGTACTTCCGCACCAGGGAACAACTTCCCCAGACCTCATAACCACACTGGTGGGATCCCTGGGAGCTTTGCTGTTCTTTTTTCTTGCTAATTTTTATTTATTCATTCTTTTCTTTTCTTTTTTTCTTCTTCTTCCCCTTTTTGTTTTCTCCATGTCATAGTCTCTCATCTCTCCACTCCAATGGCAAGCTCCCCTGGCACTCTTTTTTGTTTATTTGTATGTTTTTGGCTCCTGTTCCTCTATCCTCTCTCATACCCATCTTAGCTCCACATATCACAATCCTCCCCCTCCATCCTGCTACCTACACCATGTGCTTAACATCACACCACCAAGCAGCACAGGCAAAGCTTACCGGAACCTGTCCTGCACTGATTACCTACCTGCCCTGGTGGCTGTAGTAAGTGCCACAAAAAAACCATTCCAGCAACTCCTCTTTAGCTAGACCTGCCCTGCTGTACCATATGTGAGTGACTGACCTTGCCAATTAGAGAAGGAGGTGAAAAGTATTGTGTCCATAGACGAGCAAACAACAAAGAACACAGAGCCCGCCTGCTCAGACATAGCCAAATTAAAAAAAAAAAAAGGAAGAAACAAACAAATCTGCAATCAATAGACAAGAAAAATAACTACTGAATGCCCCAAAGAAACAGACAATATCAAAACATTTACAAAAACAGGACAAGATGGTGCCAGTATGCATCCAAAATAAAACACCGGATGACTTTCCATTAGAAGAAAAAGCATTAGAACTACCTGATAGGGAATTCAAATCTATAATACTCAGAATTATCCAAGAGTTGAAGCAAAAAGCAGACAAAAATGAGGAAAAAATAGACAAATTCATGGAAAATACAGACAAAAAAATGGAAGATTTCAAGAAAATAATGTAGGAACAAAATGCCAGAATAAATTCACAACTAGAAATTATACAAAAACAATAATTAGAAATCCAAAAGATAAATAACAAGATTTCAGAAATGAACACTGTCATAGAAGGGCTGAGGAGCAGATATGAAATGGTGGAAGACAGGATCAGTGGAACTGAAGGCAAACACTTGGATACAACGCTGTCTGAGGAAAAAATCAGAAAAAAGAATGAAGAAAAATGAGAGACCCTGAGAATTATGTGGGATACAATCAAAATAAAAAATCTGCTAGTCATCGGAGTTCCAGAACAGGGGGAGAAAACAGAAGACACAGAGAGGATCATTGAAGATTTGATGACAGAAAACCTCCCCAATATCATGAAAGATGAAAAGCTGACCATCCAAGAAGCTCAACAAACCCCATATAAGATAGACCCCAAAAGAAAATCACCAAGGCATATCATAATCACACTTGCTAAAACCAAAGACAAAAAAGAATCCTGAGAGCAGCCGGAGAAAAACAAAAAGTCACATACAGAGGAGAAACAATAAGACTAAGCTCAGATTATTCAGCAGAAACCATGCAGGCAAGAAGGCAATGGGATGACGTATATAAAACCTTGAAAGAAAAAAATTGCCAGCCAAGAATAATATATCGGGCAAAACTCTTGTTCAAATATGATGGTGAAATTAGGTCATTTTCAGATAAACAGAAATTAAGGGACTATGCAAAAACCAAGCCAAACTTACAAGACTTATTAAAGGAAGTCCTTCAATCTGAGAACAAACAGTATCAGACCACAGGCTGAATATAGGACACAGGATTGTACTAGCCAGATACCAACCTAAGAAATGAACTCTTAAGAAGTATGCAAAACCAAAACAATTACCAAAGGGAACCAGAGAGGTTAATCTGTAAATGACAGCAGCATCAGAACAATAAAAGAGGGAGTAAACAGTATAGATATAGAACCTTCTAATGGAGAGGAAGTCAAGTGATACCAAGTAATAATAGACTGGTTCAAATCTAGGAAGATAAGGGTAAATTTCCAGTAACCACAACGAAAGTTAACAAACCTACTCATCAGCATAAAGAAGAAAAACATAAAGTCTCAGTAAAAACAAAACCTACAAAAACAAAAGAATTGAAAAAAAAATCCACAAACCAAAGGAACTCAGCACAGGAGAGTAAGAGGAACAAAACTGGAGGACATTATGCTGAGTGAAATAAATCAATCACAAAAGGACAAATATTGTATGAGACCTCTACTGTATAACTCATGTAAAAGTTTACACACAAAAAGAAACAATCTTTTTGGTTACGAGGGATGGGAGGAGTAGGGGGGAACTAAACAGATAAATAGTAATTTTGGTGAAGGGTAAGACAGTACACATTACTGGGAAAGCCAGCACAGCTTGGACAAAGAAAAGTCATGGAAGCTCCATAGACACATCCAAGCTCCCTGAGGGACTGAATTGCTGGGCAGAGGGCTGTGGGGACCATGGTCTCAGGGAACATCTAGTTCAATTGGCATAACACAGTTTATCAAGACAATGTTCTACGTTCTTCCTTGGTGAGTAGCGTCTGGGGTCTTAAAAGCCTGTGAGCAGCCATCTAAGATACTCCACTGGTCTCACCCCTTCAGGTGCAAGGGAGAATGAAGAGAACAGGATACAAGGAAAAGATTAGTCCAAAGGACTAATGGACCACAGCTACCACGGCCTCCACCAGACTGAGTCCAGTACAGCTAGATGGTGCCTGGCTACCACTACTGACTGCTGTGACCAGGATCACAATAGAGGTTCCTGGACAGAGCTGGAAAAGAAGATAGAACAGAATTCTAACTCTCATAAACAAAGATCAGATTTACTGGCCTGACAGACTGGAGAAACCCCGAGAGTATGGCCCCCCCAGACACAATTTTAGCTCAGTGGCAAAGTCACTCCTGAAGTTCACCATTCAGCCAGGTATTGGACAGCCTCATAAAACAAAACAGGACTAATTAGACACAGCAGTCCAGGGACAAGGACTAGAAGGCAGGAGGGGACAGAAAAGCTGGTGATAGGGAACCCAAGGTTGAGAAGGGACAGTGATGACATGTCATGGTATTGTTAACCATTGTCATAGGGCAATATGTGTACTGTTTAATGAGAAACTATTTGTTCTGCAAACCTTCATCTAAGGTACAAAAGAAAAAAAGAATTATCTGTGTGAGATCAAATTGACAACAGCAACTCAGGAGATTTGATGGGAAGCCTAGGGGACAGTGAGTTGAAGATAATGGTGATGGAATAATCTGGAAAAGGATAGTGAGAATAGCTACACAACTGGAAGAATGTAATTGATGTCACTGAATTGTACATGTAGAAACTTTCAAAATGGTGTAACTTTGGCTATGTATATTTTCACCAAAAAAAAGTTCCTCCAAGTTCAAAAAGGGAGAGTGTTGACATGCTGTGGGATTGTTAACCAATGTCATAAAACAATATGTGTACTGACTGTTTAATGACAAACTATTTGTTCTGTAAACCTTCATCTGAAGTACAATAAAAAAATTAAAAAAAAAAAACTAGTAGATGATACCTTGTGACATTAGGATATTGCCCTACAGCATACATATATCTTCTTAACAGTGATCAACATATGCTGCTATTTCTCTTACAGTCAGGATACATTGGCCTAGAAATAAGGGACCTACTTGAAAATAATTTAGCTTCCCATTCCTAGTCTTTGAATTTTACTGATTTAGAGAACTTTATTTCTTAAAAAAGAAATATTTTTACTATAGGATGCAGATATTCCACTAAACAGAAATTTCATTTGCCACTTGATCACTTGGGACTCTATTCTACTTCACCAGCAGTAAGTCATTCCCGTGATTAATCTTGATTTCCATGGGAGAATAGGGTTAATGCTAAATAATGGAGGCAGATACGTGTCCTTCTGTACCTGAGAGGGGTTCTCTGGAACACATCCTAGTATTGTCATGTCCACTGTAAATTTAATGAAAGATTACAGAAAAAGAACACAATCACCAAGGGGTTAGAATCTCCAGGAATGAAGGTTTGAATCATTCCACTGAGTAAAGCACTGTATCCACTTGAGATGCTGACTGAGGACAAAGGAAAAATGGAGCATTGCAGGAAGGAAGTTATGAATAAGATCCATGGCCTTCTAACCTATTGCAAAAAGAAAATATAATATTTATCCATGTCTTCTTTCTTGTTCTTTCTCTCTCTATTGTTTATGTATTAACCAATTACCTTCTTCCTCTTTCTTACCCCTCTATTTTGTATAGGACATTGGTGGTTAATGTCATTTAACTTACTTGTTACAGAATATTACAGTGAGATTGTGACTGAACTAGAAAAGAAATAAACATCACTCAGAGATTGAAACAATAACAATAACCAATGGTAATTTGGGCTCTTAATATTGGAGAACAGTGAGCATATATTCATTTGTACATAGGTTTACATGCGTTACGTAGGACAGGAGCATGATTTTGTAATTTTTTGTTTGGAATTTTAAGTATGGATAGAAGGATTGTTATAAATTGCATTCGGATTCAGTCTTATTTCTAACATCAGTGTCCTAAGGAATATCACACTTAGACAAACCTTTATTAAAAACTTGCTTAAAAGAGCATTTAATAAACAAACAACAAAAAATAAGTTTATAAAACAATTTATATACAGGGACATAGTCTAATTTTCTTTTACAACTATTTTGAACCCTCTCTTATTACTTTTTCTGTGCCAGAAATGCAGTTCAGTGTGTTGTTTTGTTTTTTTCTATGTAGGTAGTTTAATATAAACATGTTTAAAATATATTTTAATGATTCTTTAAAGTAAATGAAGTTAAGAAACATAATACTAAAGCTTATAGAAATCTGTATAAACAGTTGTCAAATTTGTATGTGACTGTTACATGAAAATTATTTGAACCAGCTGATAAAATCTTCTCAAAAGAATACTGCACTCTTTAAGATAACAAGGGATCTTTATGCTTGGATGATGCAATGCAAGAGAGGAATGGCTTGTATCACTATCTGAGACTTCTCCTCAAGCTCTGGGATCAAACTCTATGGATTACATTGGACTATAAGTAGGACTGTTTTTCTCCCACCAAAAAAAAAAAAAAAAGAGTTCTAATGGATCAGAATAGAAACTTACCAAAAAGTCTGCTTTGTCTTTTTTTCATCAGAAAGTCCAAGACCAAAAGTGTGAGTATTTGTACTACAGCAATAGAAAAAGCCAAAACTAAATATATCATCAGCAATGAAAAGAAGTCAAAAAGACCATTGGCTAGAAGCTACAGTCTGCAGATTTAAATTCTTGCCCTGGGCCTTTCTTAGCTAGTGTAGGGTAGAGAAAGCTTCCAAAGATGATTCCAAGGAAGACTTTCTTAATTTACTGAATGTAGAGAAAAGAATAAATCTTTAGGATCATTAAAATACTCCTCCTTCCATTCCCAGTGTTTGAGTATAACATCCTGAAATTAGATTATCCCAAACCAGCATTATAAACAGACCAAGGAGGAAGAAGACCAGAGAAAAGCAGGAATAGCAAGTCTTGCTAGAACAATAAAAATAGAAAAATGAGAAAATAATATATGAGATAGTAGTTTCAAGGAAAAAAGAGATATCTAGAATTAACCAAAAAAAAAGAAAAAGAAAAGAAAAATGTTGCTGTACAGTTGATTCCAACTCACAGTGACCCTATAGGACAGAATAGAACTGCCCCATAGGATTTCCAAGGAGTGGCTGGTGGATTTGAACTGCCACCCTTTTGGTTAGCAGCCAAACACTTAATGTGTGACCAGGGCTCTGAGAAGACAGTATAGGAAACTAAAATGTGCATGGAAAAGGAATATGAGATCTAGCTGTAGAAATTGAAAAAAAAAGTCAGGTATGCTAATGCAGGGAGGCCCCGCCTGAAAGTGTCTATTCATTATACTAGGAAAAAAATCTCCAGAAAATGTTGACTTTCAAATAAATTATTCACATCATGAAATATGCCTATGGGCTGGTCTCACTGTCTTGAATTACCCATCCTTCATGGTGTGCCTGCTCAAGTGCTAAGGCATCACCTCCTGCCTGACACCCCTTTTCTCCACAAACATATTTATTCATTTCATCTGTACTACCCTGGTGGTACAGTGGTTAAGAGCTCAGGCTACTAACCAAAACGTCCACAGTTCAAATCACCAGTCTCTCCTTGGAAACTCTATGGGGCAGTTCTACTCTGTCTTATAGGGTCTCTATGAGTCAGAATCAACTCGACTGTAATCGGGTTTTTTTTTTTTTTTTTTTTCATTCCTGAGTATGGCCTGTGATTGTCTCATTGCTTTTATATAATGCACCCTACTACATATTTTTTATTATATTTTTTTCTGATTTTGTATGAAGTCTTTGGGGCAAAGATTTTAACTTACTCAGAAGTAATCAAAAATACTGATAAATGCTGATTAAAAACCAAAATTAAACAACGTGGATTGGGTAAGAAAGTCATGTGTAACTTTTTCTCACTGCTTTTTGATGCCAGGGACCTTGTTAAGAATATGGTGAATGTTATGGACTCTCTTCAGAAAATATTCACGCACATGTATACATATCCAACTTTGAATATATCATTAGTGTTAAAAATCATTGTAGCAAGGGGTCTCAGCCTCAGAACTATTGACATTCTTTGTTGTGAGGGGCTGTTCTGTGCACTGTAGGATGTTTAACAGCATCCTTGGCCTCTCCCAACTAGATGCCAGTAGTGACCGCCCCCACAACCTTGACAATCAAACATGTCTCCTGACCTGTTGCCGTCAAGTCAATTCTGACTCATAGCAACCTTATAGGACAGAGTAGAACTACCCCATAGGGTTTCCAAGGAGTGGCTAGTGTATTCGAACTGCTGACCTTTTGGTTAGCAGCGATAGCTCTTAACCACTATGCCACCATGACATTGCCAAATGTCCCCTGTGCCGCAAAACCATAAAACAAGTAATTCTTCAGAAAAGTTCTTAGTTGCTAATGCTGATATAAAAATTTGAAATTGACTCCAGTCTTCAATTTGCAAATTAGAAATTAAAGTGTATGTTTTAAAATTATTACTTGAGAAATTATAATGAGACATTATTAAATTAGAAATTGCCTATTAAAAACATTTACTCATCAAGCTGTTTACTAGTTACTCAGCCATTAATCGGCATTACCACATGCCATTCTAGAGTATATAAATATTCAAAGCAGCATTGAATAATCATCTACTATGTGCAGAACCCTTGGAGCTCTGGAGTCCTAAAAAGTGAAAACATGGTCTTTGTTTCTAAATGAATCATTGCCCACTGATATTTTCAGATCCAGAGTTCAAAGTTCAGTTTTAGATCAATTTACCTTGTAAGGAAAAAAAAATTTGTGAGAAACAAAAGTCTTACATATATGAGCTTTCTTATATTAAAGTTAAAAGGGTTTGGCTTGGCTCAAGGATCGTGTAGTCCAGAGGAAAGAAAAGATAAATCCTTAACATATCTCTGTGAAGACAGTTTGCCCAAATTACGTCAGAAGTTTCTTCCTGCGAAGCTAAAACTGTGTACCCTGGAGTCAAACGGGCTTAGGTTGGATTCCTGCCCTTGTTTCTTATAAACTGTTTGGCATTAAGAAAATCAAATAAACTCTCAGCCCAGTTTTCTTATTAGTATAATAGAGATAATAGATGCTTAAATGAAACCTTGTGCTGGGAACATGCAAGTACTCAAATCGTTTAGTTATCGGTAAAAGAACTAATGGCCGTTGAATACTTACTATGTGCAGGCCTTTTTAGCAATGGGCTGCTAACTGAAAGGTTGGGCGTTTGAACCCGCTCAGAGGCACCTCGGAAAAAAAGGCCTGGTGATCTGCTTCAGAAAGGTCACAGCCGTGAAGACCCTATGGAGTGCAGTGCTCTCTGAAATATATGAGGTCGTCATGAGTTAGAATCAACCAGAGAGCCAGCGGTAATAAATGTTGTGGCAATAAATTTTCTGATATTAGTAATATTAGTAATGTTATGTCAGTTTTACTGTTGAGAAAACTTAGCCCTCTGTAAGAATAGAAAACATAAGCTTACATGTAGTCAGTGAATGAAAGACCCAACATAAGCAAGGTACAAAGCTTGTTACTTTTATGGACTTCTTAATAGATTATTAACAAGCTAAATAGACATTGTTTCAGTCTTAAATATAAAATATATAAATTATAAAGATGATTTCTATCTAATCTGTCAGTTTTAGATATTTATGTATATTTACCATATCTGCACATTTTCACTTTTATTAAATGGAGAAATTTCTGAAAATTTCCTTCCCTTGTATCTTGTTTTTTTTTTCCTAGAGGGCAAGGATTTGTGTTTTAACTGTGAATACCCCACTATGTCCAGCACAACGCTATTATCTAGTTGATATCTGAGAGTGAAGTTTGGGTGAGGTAAACTGAATTGAATTGCTATAAACTGAAAGCTCCTTTCAGCACTGCTTATTTCTATAGAATCCTGGAGGCAGCTGGACTAAAATACTTCAGATACCTATTTTTCACAGTTGTATACAAAATCACTGCTAGTTTGGCCTGAAGGAATGGAAATAACTTGACACAAAGAGTTGACATGATTTTTAAGGCCACATACTGTTGGAGTCAAGATGGCTCACATACTGTTGGAGTCAAGATGTCTCACGTATTGTTGGAGTCAAGATGTCTCACACATTGTTGGAGTCAAGATGTCTATCTGAGATTTCTGGCTCAAGTCCACGGCATTCAGTTTTATAGCCTGCTGCCTCTCCTGGTGTGGGTAATTATGATTTTTAATTGAACTGTACATCAACTTTTATGTACTGGTTAGACCACTGACATGTCAGGTGTGCTGTAACTCCCCAAATGAACCTGATCTGGAGCCTTTACATCATAAGCTGTAGACTAAGAACATATTTAAAAGACTTCTCTTGACTGCCACCTTGTGGTGTCGTTTTTCAAAGTAACAAAATGCAGTCTTTTGAAGAAAGAAATGCAAATTTCCAACCTGGTTCAAAGAGAGAAAAAAGTCAGTAATTTACATATGAGCTATAGATAACTTTTCATGAGGCAAATAAAGATCTAAAAAATATCATCTCTGAGTCAAAACAGGAATTTACAAAAATTTATCTTTTGTTTCTATGTTTAGTTTGATACACTGAATTTTGGAAGCAATAAGAAAAACGATCTCAATTCCAAGATTCCTATAAAAAGTGGCGTCATCAAATCAGTTTAACTGTTTCTTTGTTTCATCTGTTACTTTCTGAAAACTCTGAAGTTAGGTTTAGTTGCTAAATGAATATCAGTGTAATGAGGAATTGCATATAACATAAGAAAACTTTCAAATTATCATTACCTTAAAACAGCATTCATTTATAACTAACAATCTAACAAATAGCTTAACTAATTTCATTACTATTGAAATAATAATTATTAGCTAATAAATAACATGATTTTATTAGAGAATTTGAAATATGTGTATGTTCTTACTGTTTCTTGTCTTGATGACCCTGGGTAATTTGATCTCTGTGAATATATCTAGCATGTGTCTAAAACTGAATTAATTACATGTCTAAGAAAAAGCTATCGATTTCTTCAGAAGAAATCAGATCATTCAATCAGGATTTATAATTAAAAGACAGAGATAATTGTTACAATCCAAGAACAAAGAGGGAAAAAGGAACGGGTTATCCACACTGATGGAAGGAGGCTGACAAATGCTTGCTAAAGTTTCAAATTCATACAGCCCAGGTGATCTAGTTGAACGTAAAGATAGACAATATTGGGTCGTAAGAACTCTGCTTTTTGATGCATTAACCATTTTCACGAACTATCTGTAAAGATGGCCAAGACCAGAATTGTTAGTTGTATAATACAATTTCAGAAATCCTGGCTCAAACCTGATTTTACCGCTGGTGGTTAAATTCAACCTAAGTCTGAATGGGGAATCACTTTGAATTAGAAAATGCATAAAAATCTCATCCACTTCAACTTAGGGAAACTCTGGCATACCTGGAAGTTTCCATACCTGGTCCCAAAGCCGGAGTTGCTTTCATTTCGTATTCGTCAGGAAAATAACCCTGGTTGAGATTCAGATTCTCAGATGGAAATTATAATTGTCTCATCTTTCAGCTAGATAATACTTAAACATTTATGGCACTCTAACTGAAAAAAATTAAGCTTAAAGGAAAATCCAAAAGGGCAGCCTCAGATATCTTACTTCCAATCCAATTCTATTTGAACAACCCCCATGATGCCTATAGTCTTATAGACACTTAAAGTATTCATACGTATTATGAATTCTGAAAATTGTTTTGTATCTGTTACCATATAGGATAGTTCTTCATTAAATTGTTTTTAAAATCGATTGTCGCAGTGTGATCTTTGCCCCAAAAAACAGTAGAAAGAGATTGCAAGAAGAAACCTTTATTTGAATTACTATATTTTTATTGAACATGTGTCTTTCACTTAGGTCTAATCCAACCATCTTACGGTCTGCAATTTAAAGACTTTTTGAAATCTATTCCATTATGTCTTTGAAATGGTTTCGTTTTCTCAATGGGAGAAATACATTTAAATTGTCTGAGAACCATATTTGCTCTCCTTGCTTGCTGCTGTGGATAGGTGAAACTAGAAATTCTATCAAAAATAGTCTTAATTTACTTGCTAACACTCACTCTCTTGGTAGGAATAATTTTGATTAGTAGGGAAAATGTTTTCTCTCAATGGCAAATAATACACTGCATTTGTGTGTTTCTTTATGGAGCCTAAAGCCTTTAGATTCATTATGCAGTTAATCCTCCTAACATTGCTGTAAAGTAAGGATGGAGGAGTAAATTGCCATTCCACATGTAAGGAGGTTAAATGACTTATACTAGGTCACCAAGCTGGTAAAAAGCAGAATTAAGAAAACTGCTTAAGGCTTGCCTTTATTGCAATATTAGGTTATCATTTCTTATATTTTAAGAACCTCTTCAGAAATAACTTACAATAGTAGTTGAGAACTGAACAAGTACTTTCACATTTAATTGTAACTGGGTTCTCTAAAATGGCCTTTTGAAATAGTAACTGGAAATATAAATGCGTTTATATCGGCGGGAAAGAGCCCTGGGTGCAATGGTTCTGCGCTTGGCTGCTAACTGATAGGCTGGTGGCTCAAACTCACCAGCAGCTCCATGGGAGAAAAGGCCTGACGATCTGCTCCAGTAAATATTATAGCCTAGGAAACACTATGAGGCAGTTCTGCTCTGTCCTATAGGGTAGGTACGAGTCAGAATCAACCTGACAGCTTCCAACAACAGAATATTGGCAGAACATAATGAATGATGTTCTAATGGGATATAAAATAAAATAACTTTTATTTTTTTAGTTATATAAGCAAGTTGCCAATATTAACATTTATTACTAATAAGTGAATGTGAAATTGAGTGTAGTTTTTTTTAATCTTTAATAAATTAGTTTAATCTGTTCCCTCTATCACAGGAGGATTATGCAGCTCGATTTCATTTTTATGTGATTATTTAATCATGGATTTTTGAAAAAGCTTTTGATATTCATACAGAAACAGTTTATGGGGCACCATAACTTTATTTCCATTTTTGGTTTATTTTTAAATAAGATTTAATTCAATCTGTAAAAAGAGAAAAAATCAAATATTTAATATGATACATGTTTCTGCATTCCGCACCTATTCTTTCTGCATAAGAAAACTAAGAAAATGACTGTCTAAGTGATACATTTGACTATAAACCAAAAGTGGAACTGTCAGAAAGCCCAGAAGCACAGAGCTCCCTGCAGAATTTCAAGCCCAAGTCTGTGAGCCAGGGAAGACTAGAGATTCAGATAAGCTTCAGCTGCACACTTCAACTTTAAGATCTTCAGAAGAACACAAATTTGGATTCATTTGAGATTTTCTTTTTGTAAGTCAGTAGATATTAGATCTGAAAGTACCTTTTAAAATGTCTTTGAAGTTCTCCTTTGCATAAAACAACTTTAGGAATTAATGCAAACTGAAGGTCCATGGTCACCTGGAATATGATCAACCATGTACCTGCTCAGTTTGGTGGGCTGATGCCATCTTATGGAACTCAAGATTTACTGCATCATGTGTTACAATAGTCACAAAAACCTAACTTCAAGGAGAAGGGATCATAACTTAAATTTAGTCAATATAAAAACGTTTCACTGTACAAATGACACCAGATTATATACCAATTTCTACTTATACATTTTTATACTTTTATTCCCTAACTTTGTTACATTGCATATTACTAGTCAGATATAAGATTCATTTATTACAGCAATGTTAAGAGTTGCTTTCAAAGCAAATACGAAGGACTATTTCAGACATGCAGAAAAAGACTATCATTCATGTATTATTCTGTTCCTAGTTAATCCTGCCTTATTGGTATATTCACTCTTAATTCCTTGATTCCAAGTTGTATGTAGGCTGACCAGTTACTCAGTGTGGCTAGAACTAGAATAAATGAATCTTTTTCATTTCAGAATTACAGTACAGTCATGTGCCACGTAACTTCCTTTTGGTCAATGTCCAACCAAACTGAAGTCCGTGGTTCCAACTCTTATAAAGCCTATTATATTAAAATTGTGAGGTACATACAATGGTTTGTAATAACAAATGGGTACTACTTTGCTATGTGCATCAAAACATTAGTATTACTGTACTATTATGTTAAAGATGTTTTAGTGTATCTGGAAGTATCTCTTTAGTGGTTTTTTTATGCATAGAAGGGTACACTTTATACTAAGACAAACATATGACTAACTGACTTTAGATATTATCTGTGCCTAACTGTCCCAACAAATTCAACTGATAGACAGATTTAGGGATGGAACTCATTCATAATCCAGGGACTGCTGTATAAAATATAGTGTTTTCACAACATTCAAATTACATAACATCCTATTTCACAGAAAGTATCATGGACATTAAGGAACACATGAGTGTATTTGTGCTAACATTGAAACTGAACAAAGAGACTAAGCCAGGGATTATTACCCAGCAAAGGCCTCTTCTTGAGAAGACCTTGTGTGAGGAGCATGAACATTGGAGATGGAAGCATCTACTAATCTCACTAGGGAATGAAAGAGGAGGAATTTGGAAGACGTCTGTAGCTTTTAATAAAAGAAAAAGAAATGTTTTGAGAAAGGATCAACAATCAAGGTGTACTGGTCTGCAGTGTGTGAATAGGAAAGAGTAACCTTAATTCAGAGATATTCTGGGGTATAGGACCTAGAAAAGAATTTACTTAAAATTAATTAGAGAGTTTTCATTTTAATATATACAGGTAGTCTCCGGCTTATGCCATATTCGAGTTACAAAGAACCACACTTATCATCCACCCTCTGTTTTTTCTTTTTTATGATTGATGTATTTTTATGTATGTATGTATTAAAATGTATCTCTAAGTTTATATGTAATGTCTCCAACCCCCAAAGACAAATAAAGATCAGATTTATAAACATACTGATAATCAAAGGCAATCACAATGAAAACCAAAAAAAAAAAAAAAGAAAGGTATTTGACTTGCAATGGAGTCATCAGAACAGAACCCCGTGATAAGTTGGGAACTACCTGTAACAGAATTTAAAAAGCATACTGTCTAAAATACACTAGGTATGTTGTAGATTATTTAGTTGAGAGCTCTATAATCTGGAGATTTTTATTGATCTAAGATCTATGTTCAACTCCTGCCAGACCTGACTGATCGTCAGAATTTTCTGAGTTTCTTTTATGTAAGGCTATTCTGACCAGGAGGTCATCTTATCCTCTGACTCCTTAGCCGTAGATCTTGTAGGTGTCACCAGTTGGTGAACTCTGCCTAGATTGTCAGCTCCAGGAACTTGGATATGCCTCATAAAGTTTATTGACCACCCCTGGACTTTTGCCAGCTGAAAGAATTTAACTGCACTTCTTAACCACATTCCTGTCAGTGGACTTACAAGTTTTTTTTTCCTGTTCTTTTTCTCAGTGACAAAATCACTTTGTTACCCCAGCCAATACACTCATTATGATCAACTCAGATGTCAAAGACACCTTCACCAGAGGACTTTCACAAAATTCTCATCATGATTGTAAATTGTGATCACAAAGGTAATCAGAAAAGAAATCAATACAAAATTATCTAATCTAGAAGATTAGTTTGTAGACCCTTCACAGAAGCTTGGAAGCCAGTCAGTACAATAGATCCAAAATTATCAATTTAATTGTTCTTGCCATTCCTTGTGTACAGCATAGGAATGATGTCTACAGTGTTTAACCATTGCTCGATTTAGAATGTATGTTGTATTTCCTTAATGGCTTTTGAGAAAGGTGTTGAAAATTATCTCCTTTATTAAAAATTATTTTTATTTTTTATATGAAAAATGAATAACAGATATAGGCTGGACAATCTTCACTGAAATATAAAGGTCTTTATCTCTTCCTTCCCATGGTTCCTTTTTCTCTGGCAGGAGAGTGTTGGTAGTGCTGAAGAATGGCTAGTTCAAGGAAAGTAAACATGGGAGAGGACTGAGTAAAGTAAAAGGATTGATGGTTTAGGTCAGAGGATGGAACACGTTTTCTGTAAAGGACCACATAATAAACAGTTTAGGCTTTGCTGACCATACAGTCTCTGTTGCAACTGCTTAAATCTGCTGTTGTCAGACAAAAGCAGCCATATATAATATATAAACAAATGAGTATGGCAGTATTCCAATAAACATTACCAAAATAGATGGTAGGTCCTCTGTGATCCATGGGCCATAGTTTGCCAACCTCTGGGTTAGATTATAAATAATGTTTGCTGTAATTATGTTATGGAAAAAGAAAAAGAGTCATAGGCTTAAGATCCATCTCCAACACTATCTGGCAAGAAAAAAACATTTTCACCTGCTAGCTAGCAAACTTTGCCATCTATAAAGTGAAAAAGTTAAACTTACTTTTTTCTAAAGTTACTATCAGTTCTAAAATTATATGAATGTAGTCTCTGCTCATTTATTCTGTCTTCTTGAACTTAAGAAGAAATGTGATTGCTTTATTTTTTTAAGGACTGAATACAAATCATTCTATTCATTTTAATCCTTTGAAATGGTTGATTTCTATGGTAGGAAGAAAGGAAGTTCTTATTCCAAATGTATGGAGTGTATTCCTTGTTTTTATTCTGTGTGAGTGATCAGGATGTGTCATGGCTCTCTTAACAAATCTCTACGGAGAGGAAAGCCCGTGAAGCACTGGTGAATGCAGGACAAATGCAGCTAAATTTTTTTTTTTTTTTTTCCCTGACTGGATCCTGCCTGATTTCTAGGAAATTATGTTTGCTTATGCTAAAAGATTACATTTATTTCAAGCCTCCCTCCTGACTAACTATCCTATTTTCTGGGGCCCATTCCTTGCATTAACTGACTTCAAGATTCTCAAAGATGGTCCGTTTTCTGGGCAATGCTATCATAGAATCTGTGTCTGCATCATTCCTTATCATTCCTAATCTTTCTACCTCTATAGGTTACTCCACGGAATTTTTGGATCAACTTCTTTGTACAAACAGAAAAATATAATTGTTGGAAAACCTTCCAGAATCTAGTGTGACCCTTCTCTGACCTGTCCTCCAACATATCCAGCCCTTGGGGGCCCCCATTTAGATTTTAGCCTGCCCCACAGACTGATCTGTCCTGTCAAGCGGCCTTTACCAATTTCTTAGCCAAACCTTCAGCTTGAGCATCACAAAACCAGAGGTACGCATATATTATATGCTTAAATGTTGAAAACCAAAATATCATGAAATATCATAAAACAAAACAAAACAAAAAATCCTGTTGCCATTGAGTCGATTCCAACTCATAGCGACCCTATAGGACGAAGTAGAACTGCCCCCATAGGGTTTCCAAGAAGGAGCTGGTGGATTCAAACTGCCAACCTTTTTGTTAGTAGCCCTAGCTCTTAACCACTTCACCACCAGGGCTCTGTATGAAATCTAATACACATTTGTTGATTGCTTTTTCTGTGTCAGGCAGTGAGCTAAGCAAAGGGGTTCAAATATAAGTAATCATTTCCACAAAGATTTAACCATCTCCTTGGGGTACTGAGCATGTACACCAGAACTTGCACTAAGCGAGTGCATAGAAGGAGCAATTAATTCTCCTTGTGGGTGTTTGATCTAGATAGTTTTCAGTGAGGAGCTGATATTCTAGCTATTATTGAAGCATAAGTGATACATCACTTCTCAATGTGAGAAAATGGAGAAAATTTCAGATAAATGAAATAGATTAAAAGGTGACGACAGAGTGAACATGTCAAGATTTTAAAGAATGTGACCTGAGGTAAAGACAAAAATGATGGCTGAATAAGGATTACAAACACCCTTGAATGTCCTATTAAGGAATTTGGATTTTTGCCCCCTAGGACAATGGAAAAGCACTGAATATTTTGAACCGAGAAATGACATAATCAGATTTAGAAAATCAGCTTGTAGGACATTGTTGATAATGTATTGTACAAGGTAAAAACTAGAAGCAAAGCGGCTTTTTAGGAAGGTAAGGAGTTATGCCCAGCAAACAAGTATTGAACTTAAACTAGATGAAGAGATACACACAAGAGGCAAACCTGAGAGACTTTTCAATCTCAATACTGAAAAGGTAGTACCTGGTTAAAAACAGGTGCTTCCACTGTCTCTATACTGCGCTTCTAAATACATACTTCCTGCACAGATGGCCTTTTTATTTATTTTTTTAAATTGATGGACGGAAGAACTGGATTGGGTTTACCACACGGATGTTTGAGCTTAGTTTCTGTTGTCACTTTCTCGATCTTATCATTTGCTAGCTTATTTAACCTGATCCATTTTATTCTCAAAATGTTGATTTTCTTCTCAAAATGCTTCTGATATTCTCCATTCAATTACTGTTCCCACTTTCTACTCCATAGATCACATGTTCATGTTACACATCCTCACAGTGAGGAATTTTGACAACCTTTGGAAATTGAAACTGACAGCTGTTTTTGAGCTTTGGAAGAATAGATTCAGTAGGATAATGGCTGCCCATTCCATCGTTCATTGGTAAGGAGATAGAAGAAGTTAAGGCCAATAAGGTAAAACATTTTTACCATGACAATAAGAAGAATGATTGGGTAGGGATTTTTTGGAAAAAAATTGAATAAAATATTTTGCCCTTTTTTTACATAAGGAGAAAAAATATATATATATGTATATGTATATTTGTTGTTTTGGTTTGTTTGTTTTTGTTTTTTAGTGTGAAAAAGGAAACAAGTAGAGAAGGAGTAAGAGGCAGAAGAGAATAAGGCAGGAAGAGAGGGAGAAGGAGAGAGAGAGGGAGAGAGTGAGTAAAGATTAATTGTGAAGTGGAATAGCTTTAACATCAATGAGGTTGTCTATTTTTTACTAACAAGTATCAAGAAGTAATGCTTAATAAATAAATTTTAAAATATCAAGAAGGAAATAAATATATAGATGTGGTCCATCATAAATAGTTACATTCTATTAAAAGAAAATATTATGGTGTCTAGTACAGCTGTTGGCACTTAGGAGATGCTCATTATGAATAACTTGAATCAATGAAAAAATGATTTCCTTTACCTAGAGCAGTCTGCCATGGTACCCAGTGAACACAGGCCACATTTTAAGAACCACTATTGTCATTTTATTCTCATTTCCGTCAGTTAGGGATGCTTGTTTGTTTGTTTTTGTTTTTTTCTCACATGCTTTTTCCTAAAATATCCATGGACGCAACTTTAATTCTAAAATCTTGTCTTTCATGTCTAGCATGCCCAAGTGGACTAATTTGTAAAATAATGACTTATTGTTAATTTATATAGTATAGCTTCAACTGAGGAGCCGTGGTGGAGCAGTGGTTAAGCACTGGGCTGCTGACTGAAAGGTTGATGGTTCAAACCCACCAGCCACTCCTCAGGAGGAAGATGTGGCAGTCTGCTCCTGTAAAGATTATAGCCTAGGAAACCCTATAAGGCAGTTCTACTCTGTCCTATAAAGTCACTATGAGTTGGAATCAACTTGACGGCAGTGCATTTGGCTTGGGTTTTTGGTATCTTCTATTATTTCATGTAGGTTATTGATATTTAAATTCAATATGATTAAGTTTTTTAGCATTCTCCTAGCCCCTCCTATGTGGCATTATGTGCTGGGAATACAAAGATGAATAAGAAACAATCTTTACCTTATGAGCTCACAGTCTAGGGCTGTTCTTTGCAAAGACATGGACTGATAATTATAACACAATATGATAATACAACATGGTAAAAGTTAAATTTGATAATGCACATTTGTTAAAAGCTAACAAATTTAATAAAATTCTATTAAACAAACATTAGTTACTCACCAAATATATGCCAGATCGTGTGTTAGGCCTTGGGGATATCTAAATAAGAATTGCAAAAAGGCCTAGAGTCATTTTGCCAAACAGTCTAAGAGTTTCTAGTCTAGTAGGGAAATAGACATGTAAGCAAATACATTTCAATATAATATGGTAAATGTAAAAATAGAATAAACAGAATATTGTACAGAAGGGATTGATGCTCTCTGCGTCAGTTTGGATCCTCCAAAAAGCAGATGCCAAGATGGAATTTGATGTATAGGAAATTTATTTGAGAGAATCACCTATGAAGATAAAGATGGATGAAGTGGTAATAGGCAGGGCAAACATTCAGACCACAATTCATGTCTAAATCTATAAGAGAAGAGAGGAAAGTAAAGACTGGGTAGCTAAAGCTTCAGATTACAGGTCAGTTCTAAGAAAGACTTGGCTGATGAGGATCACAAAGCAAAGCTTATCTATTAAAGAGATCTCTCACTAGGCAGGAAAGAGTTGTCACTAATACACTGTCCTGCTTTACAATTGGTTGGGAGCAGCTGAGAAAATGTATGGCCTCAGTGCAAGCACAATGATGGATACAAAGACTAGGAGCTTGTTGTCAATCAAGCATGCTTCCTGTGGCAGATTCTCTTGAAGACATCTGAGTGGTGCCATTGTACAGATCTACTTTTCTTCTCAGGTTGAGACATCAACTTCACTATGGATTTGTAGCCTCCCTTTATAAGAGAAAATTTAAAACTGGAAGGCGAGGGAAATGAAATACAACCTTTGTTGCCGCAGTTGGTCTTGGGACTGCAGCTGACTCTCATTCTCTGTTTCCTCCAATAGCCATTCTAAACTCCCCTCCCATTCTTCTATCACCTCAGCATGTTCGGATGGCTTCTCTGTTGATGTGACACAAGCCTTTATTCCTGAAGGGTTCTTAATTTTTGAAAACCACACCCTCCTAAATCCAGTTTGCTTAATGTGTCCATTCACTATTGTATTTAAGTGATGAAGTACATGTTGTTGTTGCTCTTGGTTGCCATTGAGTCAGTTCCGACCAACAGGGACCCCATGTACAACAGAACAGAACACTGCCCAGTCCTGTGCTATCCTCACAATCATTGCTATGCTTGAGCCCATTGTTGCAGCCACCAAATTTATGTCATTGAGGCTCTTCCTCTTTTTCACTGATGCTCTACTTTACCAAGCATGATGTCCTTCTCCAGGGACTGGTCCCTCCTGATAATATGTCCAAAGTACATGAGACAAAATCTCACTATCCTTGCTTCTAAGGAGCATTCTGGCTGTACTTCTTCCAAGACAGATTTGTTCATTCTTCTGCCAGTCCATGGTATATTCAGTATTCTTTGCCAACACCATAATTCAAAGGCATCAATTCTTCCTAGGTCCCCCCTATTTATTGTCCAGCTTTCACATGCAAAGAGGTGAATGAAAATACCATAGCTTGGGTCAGGTGCACTTTAGTCCTCAAAGTAACATTTTTGCTTTTTAACACTTGAAAGAGGACTTTTGCAGCAGATTTGTCCACTGCAATACATTGTTTGATTTCTTGACTGCCACTTCCATGGACATTGATTGTGGATCCAAGTAAAATGAAATGCTTGACAACTTCAATATTTTCTCTGTTTATCATAATGTTGCTTATTGGTCCAGTTGTGAGGATTTTTGTTTTCTTTATGTTGAGATGTAATCCATGCGGAAGGCTGTAGTCCTTGATCTTCATCAATAAGTGCTTCAAGTCCTCTTCACTTTCAGCAAGAAAGGTTGTATCACCTGCTTGTCACAGATTGTTAATGAGTCTTCCTCCAATCTTGATACCTCATTCTTCTTCACATAGCCCAGCTTCTCGAATTATTTGCTCAGCATGCAGATTGAATAAGTATGGTGAAAGGATACAATCCTGACCCACACTTTTCCTGATTTCAAACCAGACAGTATCCCCCTGTTCTGCTTGAATGACTGCCTCTTGGTCTACGTACAGGTTCCTCATGAGCACAATTAAATGTTCTGAAAGGCCCATTCTTTGCGATATTATACATAATTTGTTATGATACACATAGTCAAATGCCTTTGTATAGTCAATAAAACACACGTAAACATATTGCTGGTATTTTCCACTTTCAGCCAAGATCCATCTGACATCAGCAATGTTATCCCTCATTCCACATCCTCTTCTGAATCTGGCTGAATTTCTGGCAGTTCCCTGTCAATATACTGCTGCATCCGCTTTTGAATGAGCTTCACAAAATTTTACTTGTGTGTGATATTAATGATATTGTTCAATAATTTCCTCATTTTGTTGGATCACCTTTCTTTGGAATGGGCACAAATATGGATGTCTTCCAGTTGGTTGGCCAGGTAGCTGTCTTTCAAGTCTCTTGACATAGACAAGTGAGCACCTCCAGTGCTGAATCCGTTTGTTGAAAACAAAGTATACAGGGGTGCCCAAATGGATCACCTGGCTTCCATATTTATTTCTCCCTACCCCTAGTGTGTGAAAACAGTACTACTTCCTCCTGCTGATCAGAGTCAATTACTCTTTATAACATGGTGACTCTACTTTTCTGGACACAGGAATCTTTATTTTCAACTTGACTATTCAGTTAGATTACTGACATTGCCCAGAAATCTGTACTTATGTTCACCTTGGTCCATCTTTCTTTCCATGCAAAGTAGATGATCAGGTGCATGGCTCACAGCGTCTCACATTTGCAACATTTTCCCTCTGCACCGTCTTTCAAGGCAATCTCTGAATGTGCCTGTACTGAAGCCCACCATCTAGTTTTGGCTGACACCAACATATGGATAAGCAGACCTAACCATAAAACATGCTCAAGCTTTTTCCTCCCCTTTCAACTAGTCATACAGAACCCCATAGAATCAAATGGGGAGGAAATCTGGTGCAACTTTGGTCAGGAACATGGGTGCCTGGGGTTCATGGGCATTCATGCAGCTTGCTTCTGCTCTCTGGTTCTTCAAGTCTCAATTCCAGATGAACCATTTCACCTTTTGAAGGATTGTTGCTGACCCTGTTGCTTTATAACTAGACATGTCTCATATAACCCAGCTGAGTATGGGAAGTTCTGGATGAATAGTTACTTGATGTCTTGTGGTCAAGAGTTCTGTCTCTGTCAGGACTCAGTAACATGCCAAGAGATGTTTCTCAAAGGAGTGTAACTCTTTGGTATAGATGACAAAGCTTTGATCTACAACCTTAGGTTCCTGTATTTCAGTTCTCCCAGTGGAGCTTAAATAATCTATATACTGCATTTTTTTTCCAACACTGACACCTCTAACACCATAGGATCTGCTACTTCATATGGCCCAAGCAGTATGGCTGCTTGCTTTATAGCTTTGACTTGCTGCAGAGCCCTTTCTTGCTCAAGACTCAACTCAAACCTGTTAGATTTCCGAGTCATATAGTCTATGGGTCTGAGATGTTTTCCTAAGTGTGGAGTGTGTTGCCTCCAGAATCCAAACACTGTATTTTGGTTTTTATTATACTAAAAAACCAAACCTGTTGCCACCGAGTCGATTCCGACTCATGGCGAACTTATAGGACAGGGTAGAACTGCTCCATAGGGTTTCCAAGGATGTAATCTTTACAGAAGCAGACTGTCACATCTTTCTCCTGTGGAGTGAATGGTGAGTTCAAACCACGGACCCTTTGGTTAGCAGCCAGGTGCTTAACCACTGCACCAACAGAGCTCCTTTGTTTTCATTACAAGGAACACAAAATGCAAGAATTTGCCTTTTCCTTTGGAGAGATTATCCTAGCACACTCTTGATCACTGGACTCCTAAACACTTCTAGGAAGGTCCCTGAATCCTCATAGATTTTACCTCCAACACCTTGGAGCACATGTATCTTACCAAGGCCTCCAGTATATTAGCCTCCTCTCATGTGTACTATCCAGTCAGCATGATATCATCAGTTAAATGGATCAGTGTGATGTTTTGTGGGATGCCCAGTTGGTCCAGTTATGTTCACATTATTTTATCTCAGATGGTAGGAGTGTTAACACAGCCCTGGGGAAAAGCTGAAAATAAATATTGTGTTCCATTCCACATGAAAGTAAACAGTTTCTATTCCTCTTTTGTTGGCTGTTGTTGGAATTGAAAAGAATGCATTTGCCAAATCAGTGACTGAATACCATGTATTTGCTGACTTAAGAATGTGCTTTATCAACAAAACCACGTCTGGCACAGCAGTTGCAATCAGAACTAATACTTGGTTGAATTTGTACTTGTTTACAGTGATTCTCCAGGGTCTACTGTTTCTGTAGGAGCCAGCCTGATGAATTAAACAGAGATATCTTAGACACCACCATTCCTGCAAATTTTAGTTCTTTGATTGTTGAAATAATGTCTGCCATTTCTAGCCACCTGCTCCAGAATGTGACATTGTTTTATTTTGAAACAAATTTAAAATTTCAGACTAGATATATATTTACAGAGAAGTTGCAAAGTATCATAGATTGAATTGTGTCCCCCCAAAATATCTGTCAACTTAGCTAGGCCATGATTCCCAGTATTGTATGATTGTCTATCATTTTGTCATCTGATGTGATTTCCCTATGTTTTGTAAATTCTATCACTATGATGATAATGAGATGGATTAATGTCAGTTATGTTGATGAGATCTACAAGATTAGACAGTGTCTTAAGCCAATCTCTTTTGAGATATAAAAGAGAGAAGCATGCAGAGAGACATGGGGACCTCATACCACCAAGAAAGCAGTGCTAGGAGCAGAGCACATCTTTTGGACCTGAGGTTTCTGCACAGAGATGTTCCCAGACCAAGGGAAGACTGATGACAAGGATCTTCCTCCACAGCCGACAGAGAGACAAAGCCTTCCACTGGAGCCAGTGCCCTGAATTTGGACTTTTAGCCTACTGGATTGTGAATGAATAAACTTCTCTTTGTTAAAACTATCCACTTGTAGTATTTCTGTTATAGCTGCGCTAGATGACCAAGATATGAAGATAGTACAGACAGTTCTTATAAACCCCACATGTGGATTCTTCTATTATTAATATCTTACATTAACATGATATATTTTTCACAATTAATGAACTTTATTGACACTTTATTGTTAGCTAAAGTCCACACTTTATTCATATTTCTTTAGTTTTAACCTAATTGCCTTTTTCTGTCCCAGGATACCATTAGGACAGCTCATTATATTTAGTACTCATATATCAAGCCCTGGTTGTGCAATGGTTAAGAGCTCGGCTGCTAAACAAAAGGTCTTAATAATAATTTTTGCAGATACTTTGGTACGTAATTTACTTTGGTATATAATTTCTTATCAGGCCTGGTATGTTCCCAGTTAGTTTATGCTGGGATTTAACATTAGCTATAGGCTTAGCAGCCATGAGCTGGAATTGACTCAGTGGCAAGTGGTGTCTGTCTGTCTGTCTGTTTATTGGCCTGACAGAGTTTCTGGCTGGTGCAAACAATTAATATATTTGGCTACTAACAAAAAGTTTGGAAATTCAAGTCTATCCAGAGGTATTTCAGAAGAAAGGCCTGGCAATCTATTTTTGAAAGACCACAGACATTGAAAACCCTATGAAGAACAGTCCTATCTGACATACATAGGGTCGCCATGAGTTGGGATCAACTTAATGACAACCAGTTTTATTGGGCTGGCAGCCAAGAGCAGGGCAGCTCCTCAAGGACATCATTTGCCTTGGTGAGATAAATCTTCGGCAGTGTCTTCCTTCAGAAGTAGACTGTCTTCAGAAGTAGACTCTTTGGAAGAAAGGCCTGTGGTCTACTTCTGAAAACTCAAGCATTGAGAACCTTATGGAGCACAGTTCTACCCTCCCACACATGGGGTTGCCATGAGTCTGAGTCGACTCAGTAGCAACTGGTTAACCAGTTTATCTTGAGAATATACTCTGGAGTAACAACTTCAGAAAGAGATAACTCATTTGGAGGCTGTTTCGATAATCCAGGTAAGAAATGGTGGTGTATAATTCCAGAAAAATGGAAACATAGGTGGTGAGAAGTCCCCTTTCACATACAGATATATACATTTGTTTGCATTGTAAGTAAAAGCCATTAACCACATGACTTGTCATATTTATCCTTTGTACATGACAGCCAATATAACATGTGAGTGTGTGTGTGTAGGACAGAGTAGAACTGCCCCATAGGGTTTCCAAGGAGCACCTGGTGGATTCAAATACATATATGGAAGCCCTGGTGGCGCAGAGGTTAAGAGCTTCAGCAGCTAACCAAAAGATCAGCAGTTCGAATCCACCAGGCACTCTTTGGAAACCCTATGGGGCAGTTCTATTCTGTCCTATAGGGTCACTATGAATAGGAATCGACTTGACAGCAGTGGGTTTGGTCCTCTACCCAGGTCCTCGTTCTGCTATTTTGATAATATAAGAATTAAATATGAATCAGGATATTCAAGGGAATATAAAATATGTAGTTGCTGACAGAGATTTTTAACAGATCTTATCTTAATAATAACACGCTGCACCATGCTTTGAAGTTGGCATACGCCTCACAGAAAATTTTACGATGTTAGTTGTACTTAAATAACATTACCTGTTACACTGTCATATTAAGTAAGAAGGGATATTTTTAATAATGGCAATTCAATGAACACACATAAGGGCACAAAAATCCTATAGAATAATCTAAAATATGAAAGACATTACTACGAAATAAGAAGACACTCCAAAGTATATTTTAAAGGAAATAGCCATATTTTTAAGTATCCAAAAAATCTTAAAATAGAAAAAATATGAAATAAAAAACATAAGCTTGAGTTTATTTTCCAAAATCACCATTTACAAGTCCCTCTTGATGACCTTTATTACTAGCAGTCTATCAAGGGCTAAAACAAAGCAAAGAATCCCTTTTAATCTGTGGGATTCTCCAGAGAAAAGAGTTTTTGGAACCAGTGAAACCTCTGGGATCTAGTTATCTGGAAGAATGGCATAAACAAAGGCAGCATGAGGACTATTTCTTTGGAAACATGCAATGGCCAGAGAGTAATACTCTTTTGACATCACCGGAACTTAGTTGAGGCCAGACGGTTCCTCAAAGACCAGATAGATTTCATAATATGATTTTTGCAGTTCTCTTTTATGTAGACAGAAGCAGTTAGTTTGTCCCACCAAAAAATGCAGTCAGGTTTCTTTAAAATAGCATTTTTTCTAGTGCTGCAAGTAATAATGTTATAAATTTCAACATCTATCAAAGAGAGTCTCTATTTTCAAGTTGATAAAAGAACTGTTCTTTTATGAAAAGGTTTCCAATTTCATAGGGAAATTACTACTATTATAATTTATTACCTAGCAGTAAGATTGCTGTCACAAGTTATTTGAGCACATTTGCTTTAAGGAAGTTGTTGTTATCCTCTGGCATTTATATAATATAAGATGTTCCTGTAACTAATGCCTGAAGACATTAGCAAAAACAGCTATTAATTACTTTGCCTTTAATGTGTGCATATAATTCAACTTCTAGAGAATGAGGGGCCAGGAAAGAATTAATATTTATTGAGAGTTAAGTTATGTCAGGAGCTGTGCTAAGCATTTTATGTACAACTTCTTATTAAATATTTAGAGTTGCATAAAATAAGCTTTATGCCTATTTTAAAGATGAGGAAACAGTGGTTCAGAGAGACTACCTTCATCAGATCACAGGTCTACTAAATGGTCCAGCTGGGTCTGAGGCCTCCTTCATCAGACTAAAGTTCTATCCATTATACCACATTTCGTGGTGCAGTTTTATAACAGGATACAAATGTATTGTTACTCCAAACCTTAATTATAAATTACTGTGTCATTTTAGTAAATCAAATACTAATTGACAACCACATGCTTAAATATGTGCTAGACAATGTTGGGGCTACACAGTGTACAGCAAAACCATTACATCTTCAATGAACATATCTCTTATAAATCAATTCATGCTAGAGAGAATTTGCAAAGTTGCTACCAATGAAAACTGTGGACATATTGCAATGTGTAAGACTGTATACTATGCCCCACCATAGGTAGTTTTACTGATCCTGTCACTGATGGTCTTAGCTAAGGTTATGCCTGTAGACATGAAACTCTTCCTTGATAATTAGGTGGAAGAATGCTGTGCTCTCTTGTCATGTCAGCAAAGAAGAAATAATCACTTAACAGAGAAACCATGATGAACTCATATACTTTTAGAAGCCACATAATATTCTATGTTAATATATTGATATACCTGCTATGTATCTGTCAAAATAATGTCAAAATTCTTTCATGAACATTATTATGTTGAGTAATACAGGCAAATGTTAATATCTTCATTGTACAGTAAAGAATCAGCACACAAAGTTAAGCATTTAATCAAGCCAAACTTTATGTCTTGTTAACCTTAACCTGTGTGGTTCTATGTATCTTATTTCTGTAAATAAATAAATAGCATTTAACATCACTGTCAGTGGATTTAATAACTCACTTTGGAGGAAAATATAATCTAAAGTGCAAGAAAGTCCAAAATATGAAGGGATATGACATGTGGCTTCAATGAGTTTAGACATGGAGGAATATACAGTCTTATGCATAATAACATATATATTTTGTGTGTGATTGAAAAATATCTCATATATACAAAATGATATGCAGTTGAAGATGCCCATCACCTATTGTCAAAAAGCTCATAAAAGTTTGATTTTAGTGTCCTTTTTCCCCTTCTTCCCTTCTGGGACACTGCTTCCTTTCATTAGCACGTTCATAGCCTATAGTTTCTGCTTGTACAGGCCAATGACATGAAGACTGGTGTAGTTCTGCTCAGGATTCACTTTTAAAAGAAAAGCAGACCAGAAGAATAAACATTTAACAGCAGAATTTCTTACCTTGGAGGACACAATTGTGGGCATTGGTACCTGTCTTGGTCCCTTAAATTATATAGTTTTATCTCTTAGTGTGTCTTTGTACAAGGAGTTACATGTTAACTACATCCATTTGGAGATTTATGGTCTTCATAAAATACTGCGTGACGGTTCTCTAAAATCAGGGTCACAATACATTTATTTCATGTGTCAGATTTAGGTTAAATCACCTTACAATAACCAAGAATACTTTCTTCCCAAATGGTTGCTGCTCAACTTACTAAAGTTTTCCCATGAAAGCTAGAAAACAAAACAACTTCATATTCAGCTTCTTTCTACCAGTATCCCCATAACAATTTTGCCAAAGCTTTTTGTTCTTTGATCAGCAAAACTTCTTAGTTGTCAAGAAAAAAGACAATTTTTATACCTTATTGTACTGGACTTAGCTATTGATCACTCTGTTCTCCTTGGGCATCTCATATCTCCTTCATTTCTTGCCTGCAAATATATTCTCCAATCCCATTGCTTAATATCTTCTATGTTTTTTCCAAGAGTGTCTCTTCTTCTGTTTCCACTCTAACCTGTGCTGTGCTGGAGCCAACTTATACTGCACAATTTTCAGGAATTTTTTAAGTCAGTTTTTAAATACAATCATTATTAAAAATTATAAAAACATATAATTAAATCAATTGTATTAAAAACAAGTACAATGAATATTCACAACTCCAGTTGTGAGTTTTAATTATGTCAATGATTGAAAAATTAGCAAATTATGTGTCTTATAATACGCCAGAGGTATTAGCCTTGTTTTTCTGATTATCTGTTGCTGAGTAACAGATCTACCAAAAACCTTAGTGGCATACAAGAATCATTTCATTATTCTCCAAGCTCTATGGGTTAAGAATTTAGAAAGGGCACAGAAGGAATAGCTTCCCTCTGATCTGAGATATATAAGGTGCCAAATGGAATGACTCAAAGACTTGAGGCTGGAATTATCTGAAAGATCTTCACGTATATGTCTGGTGGCTGATGCTGTCTCTTGGCTGGGACCTCACTTAGGACTGATGACCAGAACAACTACATGTGTCCTTTCCATGTGGTCTGGGCTTCTTTTCAGTGTGGTGGCTGGAGTCCAAGAACAAGCATCCTAAAATGACTAAGCAGAAGTTATACCATATTTAATGACCTCTCCTTGGTCAATTCTGCTATAGTCACAGGTGCACTCAGATTCAAAGGGAGAAAACATGGGCCCTGCCTCTCAGTGAAGGCAGTGTTAAAGTTATATTGCAGAAAGAACGTGAAGAAAGGGAGATCTCATTGTGAATATCTTGGAAAATACGCTGTGACATTAACTAAGACGGGGGGGAAGCAAACAATGCACTCTTGAGGGGTTTTGCAAAGTAGATGAATGTAGTCAAGATGGGCGTTTACTGGCTTATCATTTTCTTCAGGAGTCTCTGGGTAATGCAAATAGTTAATGCTTTCAGCTGTTAAGCAAAAGATTGGAGGTTTGAGTCCACCCAGAGGCACCTCAGAAGAAAAGCCTGGTGATTTACTTCCAAAAAATCAGCCATTGAAAACCCTATGGAGCACAGTTCTACTCTGACATACATGGGGTCACTATGAGTCAGAATCGACTCCCCAGCAACTGGTTAGTCCTGACACCAAGACACACTAGCTGTATGACCTCAGGCAAGTTAACCTCTCTATGCTTCAGTTTCTTCCTCAGCTTATGATAAAGTCTGATAACTCACTATGAAAATTCAATAAGTTAATTTTTTTTTTAATATGCCAAATAATGTCTGAAATATTATAAGCACTAAAATATGGTAAATTGAAAACAAACAAACCAACATTACATCTCTAATTCAGGAAGCAAAAAAGTGACAAATAGAGTTTGTGCTTTTAATCTCCTGACATTAGCCCTTCATTTTCTCGATGCAAGCCATTTGCTGGTAGTGCAGACTGGACATCCCAGTATGGCCAAGGTGTCATTAGTAGCTAATTCTACAGGGACCTCCCCATAGCAGGTATATTGTAGTTAATGAGTTAGCTAAGACACTTTCAGGTGTAGAAAGCATAGAAATAGTTAAACAGAGTGCAGTTGTGTCTAGCCTGATTCTCTGATAAAGTTCTTAAGTATGCGTGCAGAAGTAAGAGGGAGATCATCTATTTATTCTCTTCTAAGGTAGTGACAAGAATTTCTCTATTGGTGAATTTGCAATTAAAATCTTCTCTATCCCAGGCACAAATATTCAGCTTTATCTGCTGTCTGCATTCTGCCCAATAGATAAACTTCGTGGAAATAAATGACATTCCCCTGTGCCACCATTCCCACCACATAAATTGTCGTTTTAAATGGCAAGAGATTAAGAAACCTCCAAATAGTGACTTTTCTGATATTTCCAAAGTAAATAAATTGGGCTGAAAAAAATTAACTTCCTCTGTCAAAGAAACATTATCAGTAATGCTGGGTAAATTGAGAGCAATGGCATTCATGGAGCCACACGCAAACATTATATAACACATATAGGATTCAAAGTCCTAGCAGCTAATATTTGGCAGAAACATCTATTGTCAAAGGAGAAAGGAAGGAGTTTCATCTCAGTGATATATAACAATGAAACTGAGGCATAGCCATGAGGAGGAAGAACATTTTTTGAAAAATTTGTTTATTATGGGTTGGACATGCAATAGGAGGCAAAAGGAAAAAAATTTCAACTAAAATATACACACTTTTCAAAAATACTCATTCCCTTAAAAAAATAAATATTTTGGAGGTGGGGTAAGATGGCGCTCTAGGCAGAAGCACCACGCCGTCCCTCCACAGCAAAGATCCGAAAAACTAAGCCTAACAGAGAATCAACAATCCTGAAACCCTAGAACACCAAATGAAGAGATAAAGAACTCAGCCAAACACCAAACGGAGTGAGAATACTAAAAGAGAATGGAGAGCAAGAAGAGACTCATGCAGAGATTCCTTACCAGCTAACGCAGTGCGGATCCACCGTCTTGGATTCCTATCGGACACCAGTGAATGGGAGAGCAGCCTCGCAGAGCGTCCAGTGGGAGACAGAACAACCGGTAAACTATGGTGCACGCTTTCCCACACCCCACCCCTCTCCGCCTCGGCTGGGGCTCCCCTGCTTTCTGTGGCCAGGGTCCCTGGGCTGGGGGGCGCTGGTGCTTGGATTCTGCGCGCCCGGGCTGGCGGCTTTCTGAGAGCCATTTGCTGGCTGCTGGTGAAGCTTTTTCTGCCGCCTCCCCCTCCTTTTGCCTGGGTGCCTGGTTCCGAGTGCCGTCTTTGCTCTCTCCTGCGCGGCTGTGGGGCTGCGTTCGGGCGTGTGGCGGATTCCAGGTCTGGGCTGCCGCTGGTGAGATCCCGGGGCCTTTGTTCGTTGGCCTCTCTGCTTCCCGTGGCCACAGTCTCTTAACCCCGAGACTGCCGGCTGCTTGGAATTCGCGCCCCTGAGTGGGGGCTCTCTGGGTCCCATCTGTTGGCACTGACTGCTGGTGTTGCTTTTTTTTTTTTTTTTTTTAATTTTATTTTTCTTCTTTTTTGATTAGTTTTGTCATCTTTTCCCTCTTTTTCCCTTTTGTCTTTCTTCATTGCTTAATTTCTCGTCTCTCTATCTCTTCCTTCTCTTTCTGATCCCTGAATACCAGGCGATGTATGCCTCTGTACCTTCTGGCCAGGCTGTGCTGTGAAAACTGAGACCGACTCCCCCAGACCTCATAGCTGCATCAGTGGGATCCCTGGGAACTTTGCAGTTCTTTAACTTTTCTGATTTTTATTTGTTCATTCTTTCCTTTTCTTTCTCTTCCCCCTTCTGGTTTCTTCCATCCCATAGTCTCTCATCTGTACATTCCAACGACAAGCTCCCCTAGCATTCTTTTATGTTTGTATGCTTTTTGCTCCAGCTCCTCTCTCCTCTCTCCCATATCCAGCTTAGCTTCACACATAACCATCTTCCAGCTGCACCCTACCGACCTGCACCATGCACTTGACATCACACCACCAAGCTGTGCAGGCACGCCCTATTGGAACCTGCCCAGCACTGACTACCGACCGTCCTGGTGGCTGCGGTGAGTGCCACAAACAACCCGTCCCAGTGGCTCCTCTTCAGTTGGATCTGCCCAGCTGTACCACAAGGACGAAAGAAACAAAAAAAATCTACAATCAGTAAATGAAAGAAATATCTACTGAATGCCCCGAGAACAGCAAACAATATCAAAACATTTACAAAAACAAGACAAGATGGCTCCAATAGGCATCCAAATTAAAACACCAGATAACTCTCCTGTGGAAGAAAATGAACTAGAAGTACCTGATAGGGAACCTCAAGTCACTAATACCAGGAATTTTCCAAGAACTGAGGCAAAAACCTGACAAACATGAGGAAAAAATAGACAAATTTATGGAAAATACAGACAAAAAATTGGAAGAATTCAGGAAGATGATGCAGGAACAAAATGCCAAAAAAAATTCACAACTCAAAATTATACAAAAACAACAATTAGAAATCCAAAAGATAAACAACAAGATTTCAGAAATGGACGGTGTCATAGAAGGGCTGAGAAGTAGATTTGAAACCATGGAAGACAGGATCAGTGAAACTGAAGATAAACACTTGGATACAACACTGTTTCAGGAAAACTCAGAAAAAAGAACAAAGAAAAAAGAAGAGACCCTGAGAGTTATGTGGGACACAATTAGAAGCAAAAACTTATGAGTAATTGGCATACCAGAACAGGGGGAGAAAACAGAAAACACAGAGAGGATCATTGAAGAACTGCTGACAGAAAACTTTCCCAATATCATGAAAAATGAAAAGCTGGCCATCCAAGAAGCTCAACGAACCCCATATAGAACAGACCCCAAAAGAAAATCACCAAGACATATCATATTCACACTCGCTAAAACTAAAGACAAACAAAGAATCCTGAGAGCAGCTCAGGAAAAACAAGAAGTCACATACAGAGGAGAAATAATAAGACTAAGCTCAGATTATTCAGCAGAAACCATGCAGGGAAGAAGGCAATGGGATGACATATATAAAATCTTGAAGGAAAAAAATTGTCAGCCAAGAATAATATATTTTGCAAAACTCTCATTCAAATTTGATGGTGAAATTAGGTCATTTCCAGATAAACAGAAACTAAAGGAATATGCAAAAGTCAAACCAAACTTACAAGAATTATTAAAGGGAGTTCTTCAGCCCTCAGGCAGGACCTAGGACCTAGGACGCAGGTTCATATGAACCAGATACCATTCTAGGAACTGAACTACAGAGGAATTTCCAAAAACAAAAGAAATACAACAGAGAATCAGAGAAATCAATCAAAGGATGAAAACAACATCAAAACAATGGAAGAGGGAACAAACGGCATAGGTATAGACCCTTCTAAAGAAGAGGAAGGCAAGGCAATACCAAGTAAGGGTAGACTGCTTCAAATTTATAAAGATAAGGGTAAAATTCATGGTAACCACAAAGAAAGTTAACAAACCAACTCATAAAAATAAAGACGAAAAACATAAAGTCTCAACAAAAACAAAACCTACAAAAACAAAAGAAATGAACACAAAATCCACAAACAAAAGTAACTCAGCACAAGAGAGTAAGAAGAACAAAGAAAACTTCAGCACAACAAAAAAAAGCACTACAAAATGACAGCAACAAACTTCCATCTATCAATAATTACACTGAACTTAAATGGACTCAATGCACCCATAAAGAGATGGAGAGTGGCAGAATGGATAAGAAAACAGCATCCATCAATTTGCTATCTACAAGAGACACACCTTAGAAACAAAGATGTGAATTTATTAAAAATCGAAGGTTGGAAAAAAATATATCAAGCTAACAACTCTCAAAAAAGAGCAGGAGTGGCAATTCTAATCTCAGATAAAATAGACTTTAAAACAAAATCTACCATAAAAGACAAAGAAGGACACTATATAATGATTAAGGGGATGATCCATCATGAAGACATAACCATAATAAATATCTATGCACCCAATGACAGGGCTCCAAAATACATAAAACAAAAACTCTAACAGCACTGAAAAGAAAAATGGACAGTTCCACAATAATAGTAGGAGACTTCAACACACCACTCTCAGTAAAGGACAGAACACCTAAAAAGAAACTCAGCAAAGATACAGAAGACCTAAAGGACACAATCAGCCAACTGGACCTGATAGACATATATAGAACAATCCATCAAACTGCTGCAAAGTACACATTCTTTTCCAATGCACATAGAACGTTCTCCAGAATAGACCACATCTTAGGCCACAGAGCAATCCTCAACAAGATCCAAAATGCTGAGATAATTCACAGTATCTTCTCTGACCACAATGCCATCAAAGTAGAAATTAACACTAGAAAGAGCAAGGAAAAAAAATCAAACACATGGAAACTGCATAATAATCTGCTTACACATCAATGCGTAATAGAAGAAATCAGAGATGGATTTAAAAAATTCCTAGAATCAAATGAAAATGAAAACACATCATACCAAAACCTTTGGGACACAGCAAAGGCAGTCCTCAGAGGACAATTTATAGCAATAGATGCACATATCAAAAAAGAAGAAAGGGACAAAATCAAAACATTAACGACAGAACTCAAACAAATAGAAAGAGAACAGCAAAAAAAACCCACAACCACTGGAAGAAAGGAAATAGTAAACATCAGAGCAGAAATCAATGAAACAGAGAACAGAAAAACAATAGAAAGAATCAACAAAACCAAAAGTTGGTTCTTTGAAAGAATCAACAAAATCGACAAACCACTGGCCAGACTGACAAAAGAAGAGCAAGAGAGGACGCAAATAACCCAAATAAGAAATGAAAAGGGGGACATTACAATAGACCCAACCGAAATAAAAAGGATTATAACAGAATATAATGAAAAACTATATTCCAACAAATTTGAAAACCTAGAGGAAATGGATAAATTTCTAGAAACACACTGCCTACCCAAACTACAACAAAGTGATATTGAAAATCTGAACAGACCCATAACAGGAGAAGAGATTGAAAAGGTAATAAAAAAAACTCCCAACCAAAAAAAGCCCTGGCCCAGATGGCTTCACTGAAGAATTGTACAAAACATTTACAGAAGAGCTTGTACCAGTTCTACTCAAGCTATTTCAGAGCATAGAAGAGGAAGCAACACTTCCAAATTCATTCTATGAAGCCAGCATAACGCGGATACCAAAACCAGGCAAAGACATCACAAAAAAAGAAAATTACAGACCAATATCTCTCATGAATATAGATGCAAAAATTCTGAACAAAATTCTAGCCAATAGAATTCAGTATCATATCAAAAAAATAATACACCACTACCAAGTAGGATTCATACCAGGTATGCAAGGATGGTTTAACATTAGAAAATCCATCAACGTAATCCACCACATATATAAAAGGAAAAAAAAAAATCACATGATCATCTCAATTGATGCAGAAAAGGCATTTGACAAAGTCCAATACCCATTCCTGATAAAAACTCTCAATAAAATAGGTATAGAAGGGAAATTTCTCAACATAATAAAGGGCATCTATGCAAAACCAACAGCCAACATCATTCTTAATGGAGAAAGGCTGAAAACATTCCCCTTGAAAACAGGAACAAGACAAGGATGCCCTTTATCACCACTCCTATTTAACATTGTGCTGGAAGTTCTAGCTAGAGCAATAAGGCAAGAGAAAGAAATAAAGGGCATCCAAATTGGTAATGAAGAAGTTAAACTCTCCCTGTTTGCAGATGATATGATACTATACATAGAAAACCCTAAAGACTCCACGAGAAATCTACTGGAACTAATAGAAAGATTCAGCAGAGTAGCAGGATACAAGATAAACATTCAAAAATCAGTTGGATTCCTATACACCAGTAAAGAGAACGATGAAAAGGAGATCAGGAAATCAATACCATTTTCAATAGCCCATAAAAAGATAAAATACTTAGGAATAAATCTGACCAGGAATGTAAAAGACCTATACAAAGAAAACTACAAAACATGGCTGCATGAAACCCAAAGGGATCTACATAAATGGAAAAACATACCATGCTCATGGATAGGCAGACTCAACATTGTGAAAATGGCAATTCTACCTAAAGCAATTTACAAATACAATGCAATCCCGATACAAATACCAACAACATTCTTCAAAGAGATGGAAAAACTAATTATTAACTTTATATGGAAAGGGAAGAAACCCTGAATAATAAAGCACTACTGAAGAAGAAGAATAAAGTTGGAGGACTCACACTACCTGACTTGAGAACCTACTATACAGCTACAGTACTCAAAACATCCTGGTACTGGTACAACAACAGAGACATTGACCAATGGAACAGAATTGAGAACCCAGATGTAAATCCATCCACCTATGGTCACCTGATCTTCGACGAAGGCCCAAAGTCCATCAAATGGGGAAAAGACAGTCTTTTTAACAAATGGTGCTGGCTAAACTGGATATCCATTTGTAGAAAAATGAAACAGGACCCATACCTCACACCATATACAAAAACTACTTCAAAATGGATCAAAGACCTGAATATAAAGCCTCAAACTATAAAATTCATAGAAGAAAAAATAGGACCAACACTTCAGGCATTAATACATGGCATTAACAGGATATAAACCATAAACATCAACACAAAAAACCCAACAGATAAACTAGATAACTGGGATCTTCTAAAAATCAAACATCTATGCTCCTTCAAAACACTTCACCAAAAGAGTCAAAAGAGAACCTACAGACTGGGAAAAAATTTTTGGACAGTACAAGTCAGACAAAGGTCTAATCTCCATAATCTACAAGAAAATCCAACACCTCTACAACAAAAAGACAAACAATCCTATCAAAAAATGGGCAAAGGAAATGAACAGACACTTCACCAAGGAAGACATTCAAATGGCCAACAGACACATGAGGAAATGCTCGCGATCACTAGCCATTAGAGAAATGCAAATTAAAACCACAATGAGATACCATCTCACCCCGGCATTACTGGCACGAATCAAAAATACTGGAAATAACAAATGTTGGAGGGGCTGCTGGGAGATGGGAACTCTTATGCACTGCTGGTGGGAATGCAAAATGATACAACCATTTTGGAAAATGATATGGCGTTTCCTCAGAAAGCTAGAAACAGACATCCCATTCGATCCAGCAATCCCACTCCTAGGAATATATCCTAGAGAAATAAGAGTCATCACTCGAATAGACATATGCACACCTATGTTCATGGCAGCATTGTTCACAATAGCAAAATGATGGAAACAACCTCGATGTCCATCAACAGATGAATGGATACACAGACTATGGTACATACACACAATGGAGTACTATGCAACGAGAAAGAACAACAATGAATCTGTGAACCATCTCATAACATGGATGAAACTGGAGGAAATTATGCTGAGTGAAATAAGTCAATCACAAAAGGACAAATATTGTATGAGACCTCTATTGTAAAAACCCATGAAAATATTCACATGCAAAATGTAACAATCCTTGTTGGTTACCAGGGATGGGATGGGAGGGGGGGGGGGAAATACTAAATAGGCACTAGATAAGTGGTACCTTGTGTGAGAGGTGAGATAGTACACAGTACAGGGGAAACTAACACAACCTGCACAAGGAAAGGTCATGGAGGCCCTATAGACACATCCAAACCCCCCGAGGGACTGAGTTGTTGGACGGAGGGCTCTGGGGACCATGGTCTCGGGGAACATCTAGCTCAATTGGCATGACCCTACTTATAAAGATAATGCTCTACATTCTACCTTGGTGAGTAGTGTCTGGGGTCTTCAAAGACTATGAGCGGCCATCTAAGATACTCCACTGGTCTCATCCCTTCGGGAGCGAGGGAGAATGAAGAGAACAGGATACAACGAAAAGATTAGTCCAAAGGACTAATTGTCCACAGCTACGAAGGCCTCCACTGGACTGAGTCCAGTACAGCTCGATGGTACCCGGCTACCACCGCTGACTGCTCTGACCAGGATCACAACAGAGGGTTCTGGACAGAGCTGGAGAAGGATGTAGAGGATAATTTTAACTCCCCCCCCCAAAAAAAAAGATCAGATTTACTGGCCTAAAGAATACTGGAGAAACCTCAAGAGTGTGGCCCCCAGACACCCTTTCAGCTCAGAGGTGAAGTTACCTTCGAGTTTCGATGTTAAGCCTGGGAGTGGACAGCCCAGTAAAACTAAATGGGACTAACGAGGTACAGGAGTCCGGTGACAAAGGCCAGAAGGCAGAGGGGGAGTAGGAAACTGATGATAAGGAACACAAGTTGAGTAAGGACACTGTCGATGTGTTGTGAGATTGTTGACCACTGTTATAGGGCAACATTTGTAGTAACTATTAAATGGGAGGCTGTTTTGTCCTGTAAGCCTTCATCTTGGGCGAGAATGGCAGCACAATTGGAAGAGCATAGTCAATATCACTTAAATGTGTAAGTAAAAAGTTTTGAAATGGTGTTAAGAAAAAAAAAAAAAACCAAATGAGGCTAATGAGGTACAGTAGTCCAATGACAAGGGCCAGAAGACAGAAGGGGACAAGGAAGTCCCCTGGTGATAGGGAACACAAGGTGGAGTAAGGATATTCTTGATGTGTTGTGAGATTGTTAACCATTGTCATAGGGCAACATGTGTAGTAACTGTTCAATGAGAAACTATTTTGTTCTGTAAGCCTTCATCTTAAGTGAGAATAACAGCACAGTTGGAAGAGCGTAGTCAATGTCACTGAACTGTGTATGTAGAAATTTTTGAAACGGTGTATCTTTGGCTATCTGTATTTTCATAAAAAAAAAAAAAAAAAAAAAAAACCGTTGAGAATTTAGAGGCTTAATACGTTGTGGGGTTGTTAACCAATGTCATAAAACAACATGTGTACTACTGTTTCATGAGAAATTATTTGTTCTGTAAGCCTTCACCTGAAGTACAATAAAATATTAAAAAAATAATAAATAAATATTTTTTTGATATTTATAATGAGCCAGCCAGTTATGAGATACTGTGACTACAACAGTGAACAAAACTACAAGGTCACTACCTTCATGGAGCCCACCGCCCAAAGAGAGAGACGTTTAATATTGTATTTTTATGCAAATAATGCACACTTTCTGCGTTTGTTTACTGCCCTGCAAGGTACTCTCGCAAGCACCGCCATGCCAACCCTCTTCCAGTTGCTGTAAAAAAATAAAAAATAAATAAATAAATAAATAGCATACTGCCCTGGGGAGAGGACAAGGCCGGCAAACAATGCAGAAGAGAGCGTTATTTGTGTAAAAATACGATGATCATGTAAACCGTCAGAAAATTGCAGATCTTTTTTTTGTCAATATTACAAGGTAGATTTAATAAGGGCATTTGCTCTAGTGAGGGATACTGAGGAGCTAGGTAAAAAATAACTAGAGAAACACAGGATGTGGGAAGTTGGTTGCTCCAGCAGTGAAGGGCATGGTCAAAAGTCCCATGGCTGGAGGAAATTGCTTATGCCCAGGAACTAGGATTGCCAGTGTACTAGGACTTCCTAGAGGGCAGGCAAGTGCGAGGCTGTCTGAGACTGAATGGCAGGGAAGAGCCACATGGTACAGTTACTTGCTATTTATACAATTTAATTATTATGACTAAATACTTCTTTGATGATAGCGAACTCAGCAATGCATTTTGGAACAGTGTTTCCCCAGAGATTGAAGCCAATACTAGGGAATTTTTTCTTATCCTGAAAGCAATTGAAAGTCTTTAAAGTGTTTTAAGCAAAAGAGATTACATTTTTCAGGTTTGAGTTTTGAAAATTCTCCCTGGCCATCCATTAGGTGGCAGAGAACAAGGGAGATGTGGAGAGACCAGTCATGAGATTTATTATTATCCTTGTGAGGAGTAACTTAAACTAGTTTTCTTTTTATTTTCCTGGCAGTGGAAATGGAAAGGCGTAAACTCAGAGATACATTATCTTTCCCTCTAAAGGCACCAGAAAAAGTTAAAGTCATTGCAAACTCTGTCCTCTCTTTGGATATTGGTTACTGCCAATAACCAATGGCCTCTTAAACAGCTCTCAAATTTATGTCTTCGTTCATACATTCAGCAATTATGACTTGAATTGCTGTTTCTTCTGATTTTATATCTTATGCCAAGAATGAAGCTTGCGGCAGAAAGTGCAGGGTCGCAAGTCAATTGAGCAGTTCTCCAAATGTTTTGTATAGCAGGAACAGCACCTCTCACTGATAGATCCAGATAGTTATGCCTGTACTAAAATAAGCAATCCACAGCTGTATTATTAAACCCAAACAAGGAAAATTAAGAATGAAGAGGAAAGAAGTCAAGCTTGTGAATCAAAAGTAGAAAGGTGTGGGGAAGTTTAGGACTTCAATAGAAAAGTAAGTTCATGCGTCAAGATTCTTCTAAGTACAAGAAATTGAAACACAACTCAACCTGGCTCATTTAGAAAAAGAATTTTTTGTTTTTATTATTTTAAGAATATATACAATAGAAGATTTGTGCATTCAATATTTTTCACGTGTACAATTCAGTGACATCCCATAACTAGATGAACTTCAACCTTCTATCGAGGTTGTCAAATTGTGTCTTCAGAATTGATCTATCTCTGTCTCTTTTCTCTACTTTCTTGTATATTGGCTTTAATCTGAGAAGAGTTTCCCACACAAAGTGTCAAAGATGCTCAACAGCAGATGAAGATTTGAATATTTTTTACAGAAAATCAGATAAAAAGAGAATATTTCTTTCCTGATAGTGTCGCAAAATTCCTGAGGTTGGTTGTCCTTGGCTTGGATTGGGTCACAAGACGATTCTTGAATCAATTACTATGAATCTTATTGACCAGACCTGGTCAGCCCTACCTGCACTACAGCAGTTGGGAGTGAAGGAGTAGTGGATACTCAATAAAATATATTGAGGTGTTTTGTTTCTTTTTTATCCCCCAGTGAAAGGAAATCTAGCAAGGCAAAATCAACTTGTGTCTATTACAAAAAGGCATAAATAAATCTGCTGATGGCACAGCTATAGTCCTGGGTTTTTTTGTTTGTTTTTGTTTTGTTTTGTTTGTTCCTTTAGTTATAAATGGAAAGGTAACCTGATAATGTTGAGGTAATGCCAATATTCATGGAAATGAAATGCTCATCTAACTAATACCCCTCCCTCTATGTTTCTCTACCTAAGACCTTCTCTTCCCATGCAGAGCTATATTATAAAACAGATTTGATCACATCACTCCTATACTTAACACACTCAATGGCATATAAATCTTCTTATGGACCAAGTCCAACATGACACTAACTCAAACTTTTGTCCAAAAAAAAAAAAAAAAAGGAAACATCTTCTAGATTTGAAATGTATGTTCTTTTATACTTCCATACAATACTATTCTCCTTATCTGGATTGATCTTCCCCCTTTTCTCTATTTTGGTTACTCATCCTAAAGGTTGATTTCAGTAATCAATGTTGATTTCCCATCCCAATGTAGTTATGTCAGAGATAAGAATTGTAGAAAATTTTTTTTAGGAAATCTGTTAAAATTAATAGTTGAGTGAATAATGAGACATTCTCTAGTCATAGTAGCCTTCTTCAAACTCTGATGCTCCCTTATCTTGGGATATATATTTAGATCTAACCAGATAACTCTATGTCAAGGAACATTGGAACACAAGAGAACCCTCTGACCTAGTCCATCAAACATTTCTCAAACATCCAGACACTCTTTTCTTCTAACTCAAAACAGGAACATAATCTCAAAAAATGGTTAATTTGACTTAGCTTTACCTTTATCAGAAATGAACAGTAATAGAATAACTTTTGTTATGTCATTCTTTTACCTCACTTCATCCTTTTTAGAATCCAAGAATCTCCTTTTATCATCACTACTAAAAAGTACCACTTTGGAAGCTTTTCATAACCCCATTCATTCAGAAAGAACTAGAAATGCCCTAATTTTACTCAGAATTCCCAGTTCAGGCTTCTATAACGTAAGTGCATTAGCGTCCTAGGGCTGCTACAAAAAATTAGCACAAACTTGATGGTTGAAAACAATAGAAATTTATTCTTTCATAGTTTTGGAGGCTAGAAGTCTAAAGTCAGGGCATCAGCTATTTCATGATGCTCTCCTAGCTTCTTGTGGCTTCCAGAAATCCTTGGTATTTCTTGGCATAGAGTGCCACTACTCTAACACCTGCATCTGTCTTTACATGACCTTTGTGTCTCTGTGTTACCTCTTCTCTTTCAATAAGAAAACCAGTCACTGGATTCAGGTTGCACCCTAATTCAACATTACTTACCTTAATTAGATTTACAAAGGCTCTATATCCAAGTAAGGTCATATTCTGAGGTTTTGAGTGGACATAATATTTAGGGGGATACTATTCAATCCACTAAAATAACTAGTTTTTCTAGGTATCAATTGTCTCTTTATCCATCTGTTCCACTATACTATATGCCCTTTTAGATCTAAGGCTCCTTCTTTTATCCTCGGCACCTTGAAAAATTTATATTCAGTAAATACTTTGTATGTATGTATGTATGTATGTATACATATGTGTACAAATGGATGGATAGATGGATGGAAGATTAATGACATAGTGGATGTTGTTAGTGCCCTACTCAGATCTCCTTTACTAGCCATCCTATAGTGCATCCATTCCAAAGCTGTTAAGAATGCCGTCCCTGGTAAAAATTCATAGTTACTCCTTTCCCTTCCAAATTGCCTTTACTGTCTTGGCACTCAAATCCCAGGCTTCAGAAAATGACTGGCTAACATGGAATACAGGAGGCTGACCCTTTTACCCCAAGACGGAACTAACCCAGTGGTGCAATTTGCGCTACAGAGCATTCCCATGGATCATACTGAAGCAAGTCTCCAGTTGAGACCATACCGTTGCTTAGCTATCTTCCTACCTTATCCTGAAACCCTTACTCCTCTTCTAAGATCACTCCGCCAGGAAGTCACTTGAAAAAGAATCCGCATTTTATGTTTTCTTTCAAGAGAACCTGTCTGAAAACAGATGAATAGATAAATGAACAATTGAATGATTAAAAAAAAAAAAAACACTTTTAGGAGTGCATGTAAGTGTAAAAATTTATCAAGGCCAGAACTATAGGCATTAATGTTGTTGTTACGTGCCATCCAGTTGGTTCCAGCTCATATTGACCCAGGCACAAACAGATTAAAACACTGCCCAGTCCCATGCCATTTTCACAATCGTTGTTGTGCTTGAGTCCATTGTTTCAGCCACTGTGTCAATCCATCTCATTGATTGTCCTTCTCTTTTTCGTTTACCCTCTACCTAGCAAGATGTCCTTCTCCAGAGACTGATCCCTCCTGATAACTTGTCCAAAGTAAGTGAGATGAAATCTCACTATCCTAGCTTCTAAGGAGCCTTCTGGTTATCCTTTTTCCAGGAAAGATTTATTCTTTCTTCTGGCAGTTCAATATTCTTCACCAAAACCATAATTCAAATGCATGAATTTTTCTTCTGTCTTCCTATCCAGCTTTTGCATGTATATGAGGCAATTGAAAATACCATGGCTTGGATCAGGCATACCTTGGTCTTCCAAGTGACATCTTTGCTTTTTAACACTTGAAAGAGGTCTTTTGGGCAGATTTGCCCAGTACAACATGTCTTTTACCTTCTTGACTGCAGCTTCTGTGGGTGTTGATTGTGGATTCATGTAAAATGAAATCCTCGACAACTTCAACATTTTCTACATTAATCATGATGTTGCTTATTGGTCCAGTTGTGGGGATTTTTGTTTTCTTTATGTTAAGGTATAATCCATACTGAAAGTTGTAGTGTTTGATCTTCATCAGTAAGTGCTTCAAATCCTCTTCACTTTCAGCAAGTAAGGTTGTGTCATTCACATATCACAACTTGTTAATGAGACTTCCTCCAGTCCTGATGCTGTGTTTTTCTTCATGTAGTCCAGCTTCTCAGATTATTTGCTCAGCATATATATTGAATAAATATGGTGAAAGGCTCCAACCCTGATGCACACCTTTCCTGATTGTAAACCATGCGGTATTCCCTTGTTCTGTTCCAAAGACTGCCTCTTGATCTATGTACAGTTTCCTTACGAGCACAATTAATTGTTCTGGAGTTCTCATTCTTTGAAATGTTAACCATAATTTGCTATGACCCACACAGTGGAATACCTTTGCATAGTCAAAAAGCACAGGTAAACATCTTTCTGGTATTCTCTGTTTTCAGCCAAAATCCATCTGACATCAGCAGTGATTTGTCTAGTTCCACATCCTTTTCTGAATCTGGCTTGAATTTCTGGCAGTTCCTGTCAATGTACTGCTGCAACCATTTTTGAATTATCTTCAGCATAAATTTTACTTGAGTGTGATAGTAATGATATTGTTTGATAATTTCTGCATTCTGTGGGATCACCTTTCTGTGGAATGGGCACAAATATGGATCTCTTCCAGTCTGTTGGCCAGGGAGCTCTCTTCCAAATTTCTTTGCATAGATTTCTTTGAGAGCTTACTACATTGCATCCGTTTGTTGAAATTTCTCAACTGGTATTGCATCAATCCCTGGAGCCTTGTTTTTTGCCAATGTCTTAAGTGTCACTTGGACTTCTTCTTTCAGTATCATGGGTTCTTGAGCATATGCTACCTCCTGTAATCATTGAATGTCAACCAGTTGTTTTTGGTACAGTGACTGTGTGTTCCTTTCATCTTCTTTTGATGCTTCCTGCATCATTCAGTTTTTTGCCCATAGAATGCTTATATATAGCAACTCAAGGCTTGAATTTTTTCTTCAGTTCCTTCAGCTCGATAAATGCCAAATGTGTTCTTTCCTTTTGGTTTTCTAACTCAAGATTTTTGCACATTTTATCATAATACACCTACTCCTCATTTATCCACTATCTTGTTATCCAGCATTTCACATTTATGACAATAGTAAAAAATCTACTATCTGAGTATTTTGCACATTAATGATGAACTTCTGGAAGTAACCCTTTCATCACCAGTGGGACATACAGCGTCCACCTACATTTTCTGTCTCTCAAGTCCAGAGGGATATATCTGTCCCATGTGATATTTTTGTGATCTGTTGTGGTCAACCTCCATTTTTGCATAATGCCAATTTTTGCATAATGACCTGGTCATTGGAACCTAACCATGTTGATAAGTGAGGGGTGGGAGTACTTTGTCATCTAGATCTGCTCTTTGATATCTTCTGTTCAGCTCTCTTAGGAGTATGTGTGAGTGTAAAAATCTATTAAGCCCAGGACTATTGGTAGCAATATATAAAAAATTCCTCTATAGCAGTGTGTTAGTGAGGGTTCCCTAGAGAACAGAACCAGTGATAGATAGATAGACAGATAGATAGATACGTAGGTAGTTAGAGGGAGAGACTTAGAATAAAGAAGAAGGAGACACAGAAGCTGGTAGAATCCAGGTCAATGGCCAGAGCCTCAGAGATCTAGGAAACACCCCATCCAAAGCAGAAAACAATTTATTATATTCTTTCTGAGAGCAAGAACCAATTTAAGCATGCACTACTGCAACACTTCAATTTGGTGGATACAGTCATATATATGAACCTCTTATATCCTTTTCATTGTCACAATGTCGATCTGTAAACTTACCTATAACCACTGAAATTATTGCTGAAGTCAACAGCCTCCTTCAGCCTCCAAAAAAGTGTCTGTGTTATAAAGTGAAAGGTAGATGTGATAATATGTAGCAAATATAAACGTCAGGAATGGATAGTCAGGAGAAAAAATAAATAAATCTGAATATTCTTCCTTTGTAACAAGATTATTTTCATTGTCTATTGGATAAATTTCAAGAATCCCTCAGTACTGTAGAGGGCTATGAGGGTTAAGAAATAACTGTAATACCAGAAGAAAGTCCCAGACCTCCAATAGCAGAAACACAACCCCAGTAAGAATTTGTCACTCAGTGTATTCAGGTCGGATTCCCACCAAACAGCCTCTGAGATGGAGGTTTGTATGCAGGAATTTACAGGAGAGTGTTCTCAGGAACATCATCTGTAATGCGGAGAGGAAGCAGGATTGAGCAGATGGAGAAACTGAACTGCTGATGCAATTGAGACAGAAGGCTCAGCAGATCCTGCAGGCAACTGGGAAACTGAAAGGATCCTTCACAGAGATATAATGAACTGAGGGATGTATCCCAGCATGCACCAATACCATTGCACGAGGGCTTCCACCAGAGAGGGGCTGAACCTTGGGTGAAGCTGCTTCTTTTGGCCTAGGGCAATTCCAGAAAGGAACTCAGCTATGAGCCTTTGGCTGCCAACATCCTAGCAGCTGGAAGACCTGGGTGGCACCAAATGATACCAACTACACATTGATGTGTGTGTGTGTGTGTGTGTGTGTGTGTGTGTGTGGTATGCACTCATGTATTCCCCTGTCCTAGCATTGTCCATTAGAAAGACGGCTGTTTCTTTTGTATGCCTGCTTCTGCAATATACATGCATACACACAATCAAAACTTTCTCAAAGGACTAAAATCCAAGCAGCCTTTGTACAATAGTGGCATTATTATTCTCACAGTCTTATCCCATAGAGACATTTACAACTCTTCTTACTAAAATTTTACGTATAACTGGAGCAGCAGAGGAGCATGTTTTCTACAGATGGGTGAAATCCTTTTTCATCAGAAGCTATTAAGATTTGCCAAACTCAATCTTGCGTTATGAACCTTGTTTGACATTCAGTTAGAAATATCAAACCAGTTCAGAAGCATTCTCCATAAAAAATCAAACGAATGTCTTGTGACAAGCTAACAGGTTTATGCAAAATCTCAGTTTTACACAGGGTGAAAATAAATAATCTAAATTTTCCTTATTAAGGTTTTTGTGCAGAGTGGATATTTGAAGATACACAGAAACTATTCCCGTTTACTAAAAACTAAAAATTCTCCAGGAAATGAATAAATCGATCTGTGAAATTTTAACTAAAATATCTTAATATTCATGATGTAACACTAGGTATCATTGAATTTAGTTATTTTTACCTGTGACATGTATTTCTAAAATCCATTTTAAATAACTCTTCAAAACCAGGTAAAACTTGTTTCATCCATCACTATATGATTTTCCCTAGGGAAATTATTTTCATGGATTATTGCTGGGTTTGCATATTCCTTCCTCACAGAGCTTCCGGTAATGGCTAGAACCCAGGCCACTTTGAACACAGATTATATTAACATTTTAATGACTATAAAATGTCATTAATTCATTTTTAGTAAATTAAACTGGTATATTAGGTTGGGTTGTTTGGGGAACAGACTATATGACAGACTGTAATAAACTGCATGCAGGAAGTTTATTGGCAGTGCTCTCAGCCTCAGCTCCTGAGGGAGGCAACACAGGGCGAAGAGAGAAGTTGAACTCCAATGTAGTTCCTCAAAGGATCATTGGGGTATCGCTGGAGTTAGGATGACCTTTCAGAGTTGTCCAGAATTGAGATAAGGGGGTTGGTTTGATCTTTGTAACCTGATCTAGAAAATACAAATTGAGCATGTTCAACCTCTGGAGAGATGATGTAAACTGGGGTAAAACATTGCCCTTCAGTTTTAGATAATTTCTAGTGAGGGACTCAGTGGGGAGCACTCAGCCTGCAATACTCCTAGAAGCTGGAGGAATGAGTGCTTCAGTCCTAAATGGAAATGGTCTAGGCAGGCCGATCATCATGGCATTTAGCACATCTTGTGAATGCTTCCTTCTTGTGCTGATTTCTGTTTTGTGTGTTTGTCAAGCTTCTGATGCTTGAGTATGTGGTGATATTTTATTTGTAATTCCTTGATGCAAAAAGAATATGTTCTTTATATAGTAACCTTATGACTCACTCTGTTTTATGACCACTTTATGGGATATATGAGACCTAATTTTGTTATGGATTGTCTCAGTCATGAACAGATTAACTTGTTTTGAAAGCTGTAGTTAATGCAATATTGGCTCAACAGGGCTATTGAAACAATTATAAAAACGTAATTTGTTCAACAGTAGGTCCCTGGGTGACACAAAATGTTAAGGGCTCAACAATGAGCCAAACGGTTAGCAGTTTGAACCCACCCAAAGGAGCCTTGGAAGACAGGCCTGGCAATCTACTTCTGCAAGTTAACAGCATTGGAAAACTCTGTGGAATAGTTCTACTCTGCACACATGGGGTCATCATAAATCAGTCAACTAACTACAACTATTTATTAAAAGCAAAATCTCTTGACACGGAGGGAAAAAGAACACACTGGCAGCACATTAGAGTTAGTAGAAATAAAGTATGCTATGGCACTGAATTCAGGGAAGATATTGGGATGAACAAAACCAATCCTGTGATTCCAAGAGTGAGGTTAACTAAGAACAGTGTTGGAGTTTACCCAAATGATATAGCCAACTGCAATCTGCAGATTATCAGGTGCCCAGGTGTCTCTACTTAATAATGATAATATGATGAATAAAATCAAATGCAAATAAGCTAATTGTATTTAAGATAGAGCATCACGTTGTCTAACTAGTTTTTGTTTGTTATGGTTCAGTGAAAAGGAGATATTTGAGGGTGTTTGTGTTTATAAAACCGTGCTTAATAAACCTCCAACCTCCTTCTCTTCCTTCATACTTACCTCTTTTTTCCTTCACTCTCCTTCTCTTCTGTCTTGAGGTCTGTGAATACTAGCATTGTACATATCTTAGCTTAAATATTATTTAAATATAGAATGCTTTTTGAGTTATCCAATGTCCAGTATCCACTGAGTAGGCTCCATAACATCAACAACCTATTTTATTGTATCGCATAGCCCTTTGTACATGTTGTTTTAAATATATTACCTATCTCATCTCTACTTGAATTTAAGCTCCATAAGGGCAGGGAATACGCCCATCTTTTTTAGTCACTGAATCTCCAGCATCTAGAATATTTCCTAGAACATAATAGGTTGTTTAATTTAGATTTACTAAATGTTTGGAAAAAAAAATGAGGAGATCAAAATTACTAAGTAATAAATGGGATAAAAATCAAAAGGGTTGTGGGACTGTATGAACAATGGGCTCAAACATAGCAATGATTGTGAGGATGGCACAGGCCTGGGCAGTGTTTCATCCTGTGGTCACTGAGTTGGAACTGACTCGAAGCTACCTAACAACAACAACATCAAGACTTCTAGCCTTTTGTCTCTCTCAGTAATGTAGCCTAGTGTTTCTCACCAAGAGACAGTTTTGCCCTCAACGGGACATTTGTCAATGTCTGAAGACATTTTTGATTGCTACTTGGGGAGGGGGTGCTACTGGCATCTAGTGAGTAGAGGCCAGGGATACTCCTAAACATCCAATGCACAGACAGTCCTACAAAAAAAAGAATTATCCAATCTAAAATGTCCTTAATGCCAAGGTTGAGAATAAAAAAAGTCAGAATAAGTATCAATATTAACAAACATAATGAGATCAAACATAAGGGTTCTGAGCCACGTGATGAGCACTGTTCTATACAGGCTGTTTATAAGTGTTAGCTCACTTAATCCTCAGAGCAACTTTATGAATTAGGAATTACTGTCTCGTATTTCAGAATAAATAAACTAAATATTCATAAATCTACTATGCCTCAACTGTTCTACCTAGTCATAGAACCTCATGAACTCAAACACTAGAATCTAATGCATTAGATATTGGTCTCCTGTAGTGTGATGTATTTTGAGAACAGCTCATTCATGTTATCAAAGACACTCTCTGGTTTAGCAACAAAGAGAGCTGTACACACCCAGCTGGGTAAGGAGAAGTTGTTTACCAATCGTTGTTTGGTATGGATGAAGTATCTCTGTGACCTTAATGCCATTTTTTTTTTTTTTAAATCAGCCACAGAGTCTTATATACTTTCATTTTAGTTTATTTTCTGTAGGAAATAACTCACGGTCTCTCTTTGCATTTGGTTCTCTAATTTCTGTCCTAATCTGTGGATTCTTTAAAACTGTTTTATACATAAGTAATTGTACTGAAAAAATAATCTGTATTATAGGATTCCTTCATTTATTTATTAATTTAGTAATTATTATTGAGTTCTGCCTATGTAGTAGGTACCGTGCTGGAAAAACAACAGTGAAGAAGCAAATATGCTTACTCTCTGGTGGAGGAATGATAAGCTCTTGTTTGTTCTTATACCTACACCACCAAAACAGACCAATTTTACATGTCATTTATTATTTTGCCAAATATTCACTGTTAACCTATTGTGAGGAAATATAAGAGGTATTAGGGTTACAGACATGAAGACATAATAGCTGCTCTTGAAATCTTCACAGCATAATGAGAGAGGTGGGAAAAAAAGAGTATGGTACAGAAATAGGACGTGATATGTGTATCACAGGGTTCTTAGAGAGGATCCCACTTAATTCTGGAGGACCATAGAAATCTTCTATGAAGTACAGTTATTTAAGTGGTGCACAGAAGGACAAGTAAGAGCAGACCAGACAGAAAAGACAAAATGAGCTTTCCCGTCATAGCATAAACAGGCGCACAGAGGAGTGAAAACAGAATACATTCAAGAGCTATGAGTAGTTTAATACAGTTATAGCACGGATCCACATAGAGAGATGGCAGAGTAAAAGTCACAGAAGTTTTCAGGTTCCTGGCAATGTGGTGAACAAACAGCTTCTAGCTTCCTCAAGCCACTTAGAAACAATTTAGAAAAGAGAGAGAAGCATGGATGTGAGGAGTCAATATTAAAACTGCAAAGCCTTTCGGGTGAGTGGCAGTAGCTATGGAGGTTTAGGGGGCTGGGGTGTGAGAGGAATATGGTTGCAGGACTCAGTGATAAGAGAGTAGGTTGGAAGAGAGCTTTTAAATTCTGTTCTTATCTAAACTTCACATTTCTTTTGGGGGATTATCACCAGTGTGGACCAGGAATAAGCAGCAACTGCTTGGTGAAATGCCAAAGCTCTGGTGTGGTGAGAAGCTGATGAGGAACTACCATTGGGGCACTCACTCTAACTTCTTTTCTTTCAACTGCTGGAGTACTACTTAAGATTTTAAGGAAACTGCCTCCTCCCCCGCCTGCCTCTTTCTAATGGTAAGTACATTTGAATCTCTAACCTGCTGGTACTACCTAAAGCCCTCTACCTAGGGGCTTATCCACTCCCACATTTGTAAATGGGAGGAATACCAACTAAGGTCTGACATTTGGCCCCTGTCCAATAACTTTTGATAGGCAGAATTGTTTATATACCAAGACATCAGTTCCCTGGCTATAGAGTTTAAATATATTAAAAGAAAAACAACTATCTAAACAACACATAGCACGTGAAGCAAGATTACTGGGGAAAAAAAGATAAGTATACTTAATAAATATTCTCAAAATTATGAGACAGGATATTCATAAACCAGAAAGGAACAAGTCATACAAATATCCAAGCAAAAATATGAGTTATGAATATTATAATGATTCCAAAAAAGAATAAAAGAGTTGTGATACAATGTAAGAAATATTAGTGAGCAAGAAGATCAGTTTGAATAACTCTCCAAGAAGATGAACAAAAAAGATGAAAATATAGATTATATAAAAATAAAAGCAAACAGAATAAAACAGAATTAGAAACAAAGATGCTCATTTATAGATAACGTGAGTTTTAGAAGAAGAGAGAGAAATAGATTAGACAGGGAGATAGGTGATAGACAATAGATACAGATAGACTTTTTAAAAATAACAATGGCTTTCAAAAAATTCAAAAATGATTAAAGTTATCATATTTAATGTTCCATAGAGTGCCAAGCACTGTATATAAAGAAAAACTGACACCCAGCTATAAACTTAAAATTGAAATAAAGACTTCCAAAAAAAGCAGATCACCTAAAGAGCATTAAGACTCAGACTAGCAACAGATTTCTCAAGGGCAACACCAGATGTAAAAAGATAATTGAGTAATAACTTTAAAATGTTGATGGAAAATAACTTTGAACCTAGAATTACATATCCCGTTGAATTTAAATTAAGTACAATTACTTCTCACTTGGAGCCCTGGTGGCCTCGTGGTTAGGAGCTCAGGCTGCTAATCTAAAGGTCAGCAGTTCGAATCCACCAGCTTCTCCTTGGAAACCCTATGGGGCAGTCCTACTCGGTCGTATAGGATCGCCATGAGCCAGAATTGACTGGTTGGCAATGGGTAATGGACTCTTCACTTATTGCCTGTCTCCTTATCTGACATTTCGCGTTTACGACTATAGTAAAACAAAACAAAAAAATACCTACTACTGGACTATTTTCTGCATTAAGAACCCTGCCAGCCTGCACAACCTCCCCTTGAGCAACTCGTCCATGGTACATGACAGTAGTGCCGCCCCTGGGATATTTAACCGCAGTCTGGAACCTGCGGAGCGCCCCAAGCTCCAGTTTGCGCCTCCTCGCTCTAATCCTGGCTCTCTCCCAGCGCTTCATCCTCTGCCCCACGCTAGCCTCCTGCACCGGCACCAGCCCGGGCGCCAGAGCCGGGCATGCGTGGTAGGCAGATCTCGCCCTTCGCACTGCCCAGCCCTCCTTACTCTGCGTCCCACAAGGAGTGCATTGCAGAGATCTTGGTGGGACTTTGAGGGCTGAGGACACCAGCAAGCAGCCCGCAGCGTAGATCTGGATTCCAGGGAGCTAATGAGGGCGATCCTGTGGCTGCAGTGACCCCTGCAGGTACACAGCGGCTGCGGCTGGCCAGCACAGAGGGCTGGGACCCAGGAGGAGAGGAGGTCTTGCAGGAAATCTCCATTATTTTGCATAACACCTGTTGGATTGTCGCATAATAACCTGGTCTTTGGAATCTAACCATGTCTATAAGTGAGAAGTGGGTGTAGTAGGTATATGAGACCCCAGAAAATTCTTTTTTTTTTTTTATTATACTTCAGGTGAAGGCTTACAGAACAAATAGTTTCTCAGGAAACAGAAGTACACATGTTGTTTTATGACATTGGTTAACAACCCCACAACATATCAACCCTCTAACTTCTCAACCTCTTTTTTTTTTTTTTTCGTGAAAATACACATAGCCAAAGATACACCATTTCAAAAATTTCAATGTGCAAGGTTCAGTGACATTGCCTACGCTCTTCCAATTGTGCTGTTATTCTCACTTAAGATGAAGGCTTACAGAACAAAATAGTTTCTCATTTAACAGTTACTATAAATGTTGCCCTATGACAATGGTTAACAATCTCACAACACACCAACAATATCCTTACTCAACCTTGGGTTCCCTATCATCAGCTTCCTTGTCCCCTTCTGCTTTCTGGCCTTTGTTACTGGACTCCTGTACCTCGTTAGTCTCATTTGGTTTTACGGGGCTGTCCACTCCCAGGCTGAACAGTGAACCTCGGAGGTAACTTCACCACTGCGCGAAAAGGGTGTCTGGAAGCCATACTCTTGGGGTTTCCCCAGTCTCCTTTAGGCCAGTAAATCTAGTCTTTTTTTTGTGTGTGTGTGTGAGTTAGAATTATGCTCTACATCTTTCTCCAGCTCTGTCCAGAACCCTCTGTTGTGATCCTGGTCAGAGCAGTGAGTGGTGGTAGCCAGGCACCATCTAGCTGTACTGGACACAGTCCGGTGAAGGCCTCGGTAACTGTGGACCATTAGTCCTTTGGACTAATCTTTTCCTTGTATCCTGTTCTCTTCATTTTCCCTTGCTCACGAAGGAATGAGACCAGTGGAGTATCTTAGATGGGCGCTCACAGGCTTTTAAGACCCCAGACACTACTCACCAAGGTAGAATGTAGAGCATTGTCTTTATAAGCTGTGTCATGCCAATTGAGCTAGATGTTCCCCGAGACCATGGTCCCCAAAGCCCTCCGCCGGCAATTCAGTCCCTCAGGGAGTTTGGATGTGTCTATGGGGCTTCCACGACCTTTCCTTGTACAAGTTGGGCTAGTTTCTCCTGTATTGTGTACTGTCTCACCCTTCACCCAAGATACCACTCATCTATTATCTATTTAGTATTCCCCCCCCCCCCACCTCTCCCATTCCTGGTAACCAACAAAGATTGTTACATTTTGTGTGTGAACTTTTTCATGGGTTTTTACAATAGAGGTCTCATACAATATTTGTCCTTTTGTGATTGCCTTATTTCACTCAGCATAATATCCTCCAGTTTCATCCATGTTATGAGATGATTCACAGATTCATTGTTGTTCTTTCTCATTGCATAGTACTCCACTGTGTGTATGTACCATAGTTTGTTTATCCATTCATCTGTCTATCGGCATCTAGGTTGTTTCCATCGTTTTGCTATTGTGAACAATGCTGCCATGAACATAGGTGTGCATATGTCTATTCGAGTGATGACACTTATTTCTCTAGGATATATTCCTAGAAGTGGGATTGCTGGATCGAATGGCATGTCTATTTCTAGCTTTCTGAGGAAGCGCCATATCATTTTCCAAAATGGTTGTATCATTTTGCATTCCCACCAGCAGTGCATAAGAGTTCCCATCTCCCCGCAGCCCCTCCAACATTTGTTATTTCCAGTGTTTTTGATTCGTGCCAGTAATGCCAGGGTGAGATGGTATCTCATTGTGGTTTTAATTTGCATTTCTCTAATGGCTAGTGATCGCGAGCATTTCCTCATGTGTCTGTTGGCCATTTGAGTGTCTTCTTTGGTGAAGTGTCTGTTCATTTCCTTTGCCCATTTTTTAATAGGATTATTTGTCTTTTTGTTGTAGAGTTGTTTGATTTTCTTGTAGATTATGGAGATTAGACCTTTGTCTGACTTGTCCTGTCCAAAATTTTTTTCCCAGTCTGTAGGTTCTCTTTTTACTCTTTTGGTGAAGTCTTTTGAAAAAAACAGGTGTTTGATTTTTAGAAGATCCCAGTTATCTAGCTTATCTATTGGGTTTTGTGCGTTGATGGTTATGGTTTGTATCCTGTTAATGCCATGTATTAAGGCCTGAGGTGTTGGTCCTATATTTTCTTCTATGAACTTTATAAATTTTGGCTTTATATTCAGGTCTTTGATCCATTTTGAAGTAGTTGTTGTATATGGTGTGAGGTATGGGTCCCGTGTCATTGTTTTGCAGATGGATATCTAGTTTCGCCAGCACCATTTGTTAAAAGGACCGTCTTTTCCCCATTTGATGGAGTTGGGGCCCTTGTAGAAGATCAGGTGACCGTAGGTGGATGGATTTATATCTGGGTTCTCAATTCTGTTCCATTGGTCATTGTATCTGTTGTTGTACCAGTACCAGGCTGTTTTGACTACTGTAGCTGTATAGTAGGTTCTGAAGTCAGGTAGTGTGAGTCCTCCAACTTTATTCTTCTTCTTCAGTAGTGCTTTACTTATTCGGGGCTTCTTCCCTTTCCATATAAAGTGAATGATTAGTTTTTCCATCTCTTTGAAGAATGTTGTTGGTATTTGCATCGGGATTGCGTTGTATTTCTAAATTGCTTTGGGTAGAATTGACATTTTCACAATGTTGAGTCTGCCTATCCATGAGCATAGTATGTTTTTCCATTTATGTAGATCCCTTTGGGTTTCTTGCAGTAGTGTTTTGTAGTTTTCTTTGTATAGGTCTTTTACATCCCCGGTCAGATTTATTCCTAAGTATTTTATCTTTTTAGGGGCTATTCAAAATGGTATTGTTTTCCTGATTTCCTTTTCATCGTTCTTCTTATTGGTGTATAGGAATCCAACTGATTTTTGAATGTTTATCTTGTATCCTGCTACTCTGCTGAATCTTTCTATTAGTTCCAGTAGATTTCTCGTGGAGTCTTTAGGGTTTTCTATGTATAGTATCACATCATTTGCAACCAGGGACAGTTTAACTTCTTCATTACCAATTTGGATGCCCTTTATTTCTTTTTCTTGTCTTATTGCTCTAGCTAGAACTTCCAGCACAATGTTAAATAGGAGTGGTGATAAAGGGCATCCTTGTCTTGTTCCTGTTTTCAAGGGGAATGTTTTCAGCCTCTCCATTAAGAATGATGTTGGCCGTTGGTTTTGCATAGATGCCCTTTATTATGTTGAGAAATTTCCCTCTATACCTATTTTATTGAGAGTTTTTATCAGGAATGGGTATTGGACTTTGTCAAATGCCTTTTCTGCGTCAATTGAGATGATCATGTGATTCTCTTCTTTCCTTTTGTTTATGTGGTGGATTACGTTGATTGATTTTCTAATTTTGAACCATCCTTGCATACCTGGTATGAATCCTACTTGGTCGTGATGTATTATTTTTTTGATATGATGCTGAATTCTATTGGCTAGAATTTTGTTGAGAATTTTTGCATCTATATTCATCAGAGATGTTAGTCTGTAATTTTCTTTTTTTGTGACATCATTTCCTGGTATTGGTATCAGCGTTATGCTGGCTTCAAAGAATGAATTTGGAAGTGTGGCTTCCTCTTCTATGTTCTGAAATAGCTTGAGTAGTACTTTTACAAGCTCTTCTGTAAATGCTTTGTAGAATTCTCCAGTGAAGCCATCTGGGCCAGGGCTTTTTTTGGTTGGGAGTTTTTTTTTATCACCTTTTCAATCTCTTCTCTTGTTATGGGCCTGTTCAGATTTTCAACATCACTTGTTGTAGTTTGGGTAGGCCGTGTGTTTCTAGAAATTTATCCATTTCCTCTAGGTTTTCAAATTTGTTAGAGTATAGTTTTTCATAATATTCTGTTTAAATCCTTTTTATTTCAGTAGGGTCTGTTGTAATGTCCCCCATTTCATTTCTTATTTGGGTTATTTGTGCCCTCTGCTGTTTTTCTTTTGTCAGTCTGGCCAGTGGATTGTCGATTTTGTTGATTCTTTCAAAGAACCAACTTTTGGTTTTGTTGATTCTTTCTATTGTTTTTCTGTTCTCTATTTCATTGATCTCTGCTCCGATCTTTACTATTTCCTTTCTTCCGGTGGTTGTGGGCTTTTTTTGCTGTTCTCTTTCTATTTGTTTGAGTTCTGTAGTTAATGTTTTGATTTTGTCCCTTTCTTCTTTTTTGATATGTGCATCTATTGCTATAAATTGTCCTCTGAGGACTGCCTTTGCTGTGTCCCAAAGGTTTTGGTAGATGTGTTTTCATTCTCATTTGATTCTAGGAATTTTTTAATTCTATCTCTGATTTCTTCTATTACCCAGTGGTGTGTAAGCAGGGTATTATTCAGTTTCCATGTAGTTGATTTTTTTCCTTGCTCTTTCTAGTGTTAATTTCTACCTTGATGGCATTGTGGTCAGAGAAGACACTTTGAATTATCTCAGCGTTATGGATCTTGTTGAGGATTGCTCTGTGGCCTAAGATGTCTATTCTGGAGAACGTTCCATGTGCACTGGAAAAGAATGTGTACTTTGCAGCGGTTGGATGGAGTGTTCTATATATGTCTTTGAGGTCAAGTTGGCTGATTGTGCCCTTTAGGTCTTCTGTATCTTTGCTGAGTTTCTTCTTAGTTGTTCTGTCCTTTACTGAGAGTGCTGTGTTGAAGTCTCCTACTATTATTGTGGAACTGTCAATTTCTCTTTTCAGTGTTGTTATTGTTTGTTTTATGTATTTTGGAGCCCTGTCATTGGGTGCGTAGATGTTTATTATGGTTATGTCTTCATGATGGATCCTCCGCTTAATCATTATATAGTGTCCTTCTTTGTCTTTTATGGTAGATTTTGTTTTAAAGTCTATTTTATCTGAGATTAGAATTGCCACTCCTGCTCTTTTTTGCTTGTTGTTATCTTGATATATTTTTTTCCAACTTTTGACTTTTAATAAATTCACATCTTTGTTTCTAAGGTGTGTCTTTTGTAGACAGCATATTGATGGATCCTGTTTTCTTATCCATTCTGTCACTCTCCGCCTCTTTATGGGTGCATTGAGTCCATTTACATTCAGTGTAATTATTGATAGATGTGGGTTTGTTGCTGTCATTTTGTAGTGCTTTTTTTTTTGTGATGCTGATGTTTTCTTTCTTCTTCTTACTCTCTTGTGCTGAGTTACTTTTGTTTGTGGATTTTTTTTTTTCATTTCGTTTGTTTTTGTTGGTTTTGCTTTTGCTGAGACTTTATGTTTTTCCTCTTTTTTTAAATGAGTATGTGTGTTAACTTTCTTTGTGGCTACCATAAATTTTACCCTTATCTTTCTACATTTGAAGCAGTCTACCATTACTTGGTATCGCCCTGCCTTCCTCTCCATTAAAAGATTCTATACCTATGCCGTTTATTCCCTCTTTTATTGTTTTGATGTTGTTGTCATTTACTTATTAACTGCTCTGATTCCCTGTTGTATTTCTTTTGGTTTTGGATAGTCCTCGAGAGTTCATTGCCTAAATTGGTATCCAGCTGGTATGATCCTGTGTCCTAGGTTCTGCCTGTGAGCTGAAGCTGTTTGTCCTCAGATCGAAGAACTCGCTTAATAATTCTTGTAAATTTGGTTTGACTTTTACATTTTCTCTCAATTTCTATTTATCTGGAAATGACCTAATTTCACCATCAAATTTGAACAAGAGTTTTGCAGGATATATTATTCTTGGCTGGCAATTTTTTCTTTCAAGATTTTATATATGTCATCCCATTGCCTTCTTGCCTGCATGATTTCTGCCGAATAATCTGATCTTAGTCTTGTTGTTTCTCCTCTGTATGTGACTTCTTATTTTTCACAAGCTGCTCTCAGGATTCTTTGTTTGTGTTTGGTTTTGGTGAGTGTGAATATGATATGCCTTGGTGATTTTCTTTTGTGGTCTCTTTTATATGGGGTTCATTTAGCTTCTTGGATGGCGAGATTTTCATCTTTCATGATATTGGGGAAGTTTTCTGTCAGCAGTTCCTCACTGATCCTCTCTGTGTTTTCTGTTTTCTCCCCCTGTTCTGGAATTTCAATCACTCACAGATTTTTGCTTTTGACTGTGTCCCACATAACTCTCAGGGTCTCTTCATTTTTATTTGTTCTTTTTTCTGAGTTTTCCTGAAACAGATTTGTATCCAAGTGTTTGTCTTCAGTTCCACTGATCCTGTCTTCCACCATTTCAAATCTTCTTCTCAGCCCTTCTGTGACACCGTCTATTTCTGAAATCTTGTTATTTATCTTTTGGATTTCTAATTGTTGTCTTTGTATAATTTCTAGTTGTGAATGTATTTTGGCATTTTGTTCTTGCATTATTTTCCTGAATTCTTCCAATTTTTTGTCGGTATTTTCCATGAATTTGTCTATTTTTTCCTCATGTTTGTCAGCTTTTTGCCTCAGTTCTTGGAGAATTCTGAGTATTAGAGATTTGAATTCCCCATCAGGTAGTTCTAGTGCATTGTCTTCCAGAGGAGAGTCATTTGGTGTTTTATTTTGGATGCCTACTGGATCCATCCTGTTCTGTTTTTGTAAATGTTTTGTTATTGTCTGCTGTCTTCGGGGCATTCAGTAGTTATTTTTTGTCATTTATTGATAGTAGATTTGTTTGTTTCATCCCTTTAAAAAAAAATGACTATGTCTGAGCAGGCAGACTGTGTGTTTTTTGTTGTTTGCTCATCTGTGGGCACAACAGTTTTTGCTTCCTTCTTCAACTGGCAGGGTTAGTCACTTAGATCTGGTACGGCAGGGCAGGTCTAGCTGAAGAGGAGTTACTAGAACAGGTTGTTTGTGGAACTTACTACAGCCACCAGAGCCGGTCAGTAATCAGTGCAGGGCAGGTTCCAGAAGGCCGTGCTTGTGCTGCTTGTGGAGTGATGTCAAGCACACAGTGCATTTAGGCAGGATGCAGCAGGGAGATTGTTATGTGTGGATCTAAGATGGATATGGGAGAGAGGAGAGAGGAGAGAGGAACAGGAGCCAAAAACATGCAAATAAACAAAAAAGAATGCTAGGGGAGCTTGCCATTGGAGTGGAAAAATGAGAGACTACGAAATGGAGAAAAACAGAAAGGGGAGGAGGAAAAAAAGGAAAGAATGAATAAATAAGAATGAGAAAGTTTAATGAACAGTAAAGTTCCCAGGGATCCCACCAATGTAGCTATGAGGTCTGGTGAAGTCTCTCTCAGGTGTTGCAGTACAGCCTGGCTAGACGCCGTAGAGGTATACAACGCCAGGTATTCAGGGAACAGAAAGAGAAGGAAGATTTAGAGAGACAAGAAACTGAGTGATGAAAAAGACAAAAAGGGAAAAAGAGGAAAAAGAAACCAAAACAAATTTAAAAAAAAAAAAAACACAAGAAAGGCCCCCCAAGAAACAGAAAAAAGAAAAAAGAAACCAACATAAAAAGAAACGTCCTCAGGGATACCTTTACACTTCTGTGGAAGCCAAAGGGGAGTTTCTCTGCCACGCAGGTCAGCCTGGCCAGAAAGGTCTCCCAACTCATGAAAAGGAAAAAAAAAAAAAAAACCAAACAATTCAAAATAAACAAACGAACAAAAGCCCCAGGATCCCAGCAGCATGGCAGCCCAAACCGGGAAGTGGCTCCACACGCGAACGGAGCACCGCAACCTCTCAGGAAGAAGCAAAGATGGCGCATGGAGCCAGGTATTTGAATGAAGGGAGGGGGAGATGGGGGGAGGCAAGTAAGAAATCAAAAGAAGCAGAAAAAAAAAGCCACACTAGCAGCCAACAAACGGTACTCAGAGAGCCACCCATTTGGGTGTGTGGAATCCAAGCAGCCGCTGCTTCCCTGTCTAGAGTCTGTGGCTGTGGGCAGCAGAGGAGGCCGAGTCGGGGTGAAGAAGGGTGGGGGGTGGGAAAGCGTATATCGAAAATTACTGGTTGTTTTGTCTCCCACTGGAAGCTCCATGAGGCTGCTTTCTTGTACCCCATGTTTGCTGGTCTCCGATTGGAGTCCAAGATGGCGGATCCACACTGCGTTAGCTGGTAGGGGACCTCTGCATCGATCTCTTCTCGCTCTCCATTCTCTGTCAGTTTTCTCACTCCATTTGGTGCTTGTCTGAGTTCTTTGTCTCTTCATTTGATGTTTTAGGGTTTCAGGATTGTTGTATTCTCTGTTTGGCTTAGTTTTTCAGATCTTTGCTGTGGAGGGACAGTACGGTGCTTCTGCCTAGAGCACCATTTTGCCGGAACTCCGAGACCCCAGAAAATTTATCACTCACAAACACACTTTAAGAGCACTCTTGAAGGAATAAAAATATAAATAAATGCAGAAAAATACTGTAGGAAATGTGAAAACTAAAAATTATGAAACTCTTTTGTAAAATATATCTAAACAATCAAGTAAATATATATATTATTGTTTATATATATATTATTGTTAATATAATATGTATATTATTGTTACCCCATGAGTCTGTCAGTTTGTATTGTGGGGGCTTGAGTGTTGCTGTCATGCTTAAAGCTATGCTACCAGTACTCAAATCCCAGCACAATCACCCATGGTGTATAGGTTTCAGCTGAGCTTCCAGAATAAGACAGATTAGGAAAAAGGACCAGACAGTCTATTTCTGAAAAGAATTATCCAGTGAAAACCTTATGAATAGCAGCAGAACATTGTCTGATATAATGTCAGAAGATGAGCCCCTCAGGTTGGAAGACACTCAAAAGACAATTGGGGAAGAACTGCCTCCTGAAAGTAGAGTCGACCTTAATTATGTGGATGGAGTCAAGCTTTCAGGATCTTCATTTGCTGATGTGGCACAACTCAAAATGAGAAGAAACAGCTGCAAACATTCATCAATAATGGGAACGTGGAATGTACAAAGTATCAATCTAAAAAAATTGGAAATCATCAAAAAATGAAATAGAACAGATAAACATTGATATCCTAGGAATCAGTGAGCTGAAATAGACTGGTATTGGCCATTTTGAATCAGACAATCATATGGTCTACTATGCCTGGAATGACAAACTGAATAGGAACGGTGTTGCACTCACTGTCAGAAAGAACTTTTCAAGATCTATCCTGAAGTACAACACTGTCAGTGATAGGATAATATCCATACCCCTACAAGGAAGATGAGTTAATACGACTATTGTTCAAATTTACGCACCAACCACTAAGGCCAAAGATGAAGACGCTGAAGATTTTTACCAACTTCTGCAGTCTGAAATTGATCAAACATGCAATCAGAATGCATTGATAATTACTGGTGAGTGTAATGGGAAGGTTGGAAACAAAGAAGAAGGATTGGTAGTTGGAAAATACTGCCTTGGTGATAGAAACGATGCCAGACATTGCATGTTAGAATTTTGCAAGACCAATGAATTGTTCACTGCAAATAGCTTTGTTCACCAACATAAACCACCACTATACATGTCAACCTTGCCAGATGGAATGCACAGGAATCAAATCGACTATATCTGTGGAAATAGACAACAGAAAAGCTTAATGTCGTCAGTCAGAACAAGGCCAGGGGCTGGCTGTAGAACACACCATCAATTGCTCATATGCAAGTTCAAGTTGAAATTGAAGAAAATTAAAGCAAGTCCAAGACAGCCAAAGTAGTAGCTTGAGTATATCCCACCTGAATTTAAAGACCATCTCAAGAATAGATTTGACGTGTTGAACACTAATGACAGAAGACCAGACAAATTGTGGAATGGCATCAAGGACGTCATACGTGAAGAAAGCAAGAGGTCATTAAAAAGACAGGAAAGAAAAGAAGACCAAAATGGTTGTTAGAAAAGACTCTGAAATTTGCTCTTGAATGTCAAGTAGCTAAAGCAAAAGGAAGAAGTGAAGAAGTCAAAGAGCTGAACAGAAGATTTCAAATGGTAGCTCGAGAAGACAAAGTAAAGTATTATAATGACGTATGCAAAGACCTGGAGATGGAAAACTAAAAGGGAAGAACATGCTAGGCATTTCTCAAGCTGAAAGAACTGAAGAAAAACTTCAAGCCTCGAGTTGCAATATTGAAGGATTCTATGTGGAAAATATTAGACAACACAGGAAGCATCAAAAGAAGATGGAAGGATTACACAGAGTTCGATGTTCAACCATTTCAGGAGGTAGCATATGATCAGGAACCAATGGTACTTAAGAAAGAAGTCCAAGCTGCATTGAAGGCATAGGCAAAAAACTAGGCTACAGGAATTGGCAGAATACCAACTGAGATGTTTCAACAAACGGATGCAGTGCTGGAAGTGCTCACTCCTCTATGCCAAGAAATTTGGAAGACAGCTACCTAGCTAGCTGACTGGAAGAGATCCATATTTATGCCTATTCCAAAGAAAGGTGATTCAACAGAATGTGGAAATTATCAAAAAATATCATTAATATCACACAAAGTAAAATTTTGCTGAAGATCATTCAAAAGCAGCTGCAGCGGTATATCGACAGGGAACTGCCAGAAATTCAAGCCGGATTCAGCAGAGGATGTGGAACCAGGAACATCATCGCTGATGTCAGAAGGATCCTGGCTAAAAGCAGAGAATACCAAAAAGATGTTTGCCTGTGTTTTATTGACTATGCAAAGGCATTTGACTGTGTGAATCATAGAAAATTATGGATAACATTGTGATGAATGGGGATTCCAGAACACTTAATTGTGCTCATAAGGAATCTGTACATAGATTAAGAGGTAGTCGTTCAAACAGAACAAAGGGATATCGAGTGGTTTAAAATCAGGAAAGGTGTGCGTCAGGGTTGTATCCTTTCACCATACCTATTCAATCTGTATGCTGAGCAAATAATCCGAGGAGCTGGACGACATGAAGAACGCAGCATTAGGATTGGAGGAAGACTCATTAACAACCTGCTTTATGCAGATGACACAACCTTGCTTGCTGAAAGTGAAGAGAACTTGAAGCACTTACTGATGAAGATCCAAGACCACAGTATAGATTACACCTCAACGTAAAGAAAACAAAAATCCTCACAACTGGACCAGTAAACAATATCATGATCAATGGAGAAAAGATTGAAGTTGTCAAGGATTTCATTTTACTTGGATCCACAATCAACACCCATGAAAGCAGCTGTCAAGAAATCAAAAGACACATTGCATTGGGCAAATCTGCTGCAAAAGACTTCTTTAAAGTGCTGAAAAGCAAAGATGTCACCTTGAGGACTAAGGTGAGCCAGACCCAGGCAATGGTGTTTTCAATCACCTCATATGCATATGAAAGCTGGACAATGAATAAGGAAGATCGAAGAAGAACTGAGCCCTTTAAATTGTGGTGTTGGAGAAGAATATTGAATATATCATGGACTGCCAAAAGAATGAACAAATCTGCTTTGGAAGAAGTATGACCAGAGGGCTCCTAGGAAGCAGGGAAGCCAGGAATTAGTCTCACATACTTTGGACATGTTGTCAGGAGGGATAAGTCCCTGGAGAAAGACATCATGCTTGGTAGAGGGTCGTCAAAAAAGAGAAAGACCCTCAACAAGATGGATTGACACAGTGGCTGCAACAATGGACTTAAGCATAACAATGATTGTGAGGATGGTGCAGGACCAGGCAGTGTTTCCTTCGGTTGTACATAGGGTCACTATGAGTCAGAATGGACTCGACAGCACCTAACAACAACAGCAACATACTATTGTTGTTGCCATCAAGTCAACTCCAACTCATGGCGATCCCAGGTACAACAGAAAGAAATGCTGCCTGGACCTGTGCCATCTTCATGATTGTTGGTATGCTCAAGTCGATTGTTGCAGTCACAGTGTATTTTGAGTGACTTCCAACTTACGGGATTCATCTTTCGGTGCCATACTGGGCAATATATCAACACATATAAAGAAAAAGGCAAAATATTTTCAGAACAATCCAGAACTAAATTTCTATACAGTAGAAACATGACAGGAAATGGAAGAAGATGAAAGAACTAAACTTCTTCTGGAGAAGATAGGGAGGTGGCAGGATAAGAGCTAAGTAGATGACAGATCAAGTAAGTACATGACAGAACTCATGATAAACAGAGAAAACATTGAAGTTGTCAAAGATTTCATTTTACTTGGAACTACAATCAATACCCATGGAAGCAACAGTCAACAAATCAAACAAGATGCAAAAGAGCTCTTTAAAGTGTTAAAAAGCAAAGCTGTCACTTTGGGGACTAAAGTGTGCCTAATCCAAGCCATGGTAATTTTAATTACCTCAAATTGCATGCAAAAACTAGACAATGAATAAGGAAGACCGAAGAAGAATTGATGCCTTTGAATTATGGTATTGGCAAAGAATATTGAGTATACTACGGACTGCCAGAAGAATGAACAAATCTGTCCTGGAAGAAGTACATCCAGAATGCTCCTTAGAAGTGAGGAAAAAGAAGATCCTCAACAAGATGGGTTGACACAGTGGCTGCAACAATGGGGCCAAATACAGGAATGATTGTGAGGACAATGCAGGACCGGTAAGTACTTAGTTCTGTTGTACACAGGGTCACTATGAGTCAGAACTGACTCCGTGGCACCTATGGACAACAACAACAAATAAGAAGTGCCTTTTATGACATGTGAGAACATTATCAGTTTTCGTCTGAAGCCAAGGATATTACTTGGAAAGATTCAAGTAGAAAAGGACTATGATGGTGTAGGCATTTTTCAAAGATAATTACTTCAGTAATTGGGATGGATTTAAGTTTTGTTGGGAGATGATGTACTGGGATTAGTCAGGAATCCAGTTAATAGTCTAATAATATTAGTATGGTTGGTAGATGGCATGGACCATAATTAGAGCAAGGGCAATGAGAATAATGCAGTGGAAGACTTGGAGAATAGGTTTGTTTTTTTTTTTAAATAAATGGATGGATGCTGAAGACATTGATGACCGGTTGACATTAGAGAAGAGGGGGTAAATTTATTGAGTTTTTATTTTGTGCTTGTGTCCTAGGAGACATTAGGTTGAATGCTTGGTAAGCTTGGTGAGACAGTTAAGGCAAGGTTCAGATTTTAACTGTAAATTTGAAAACAAAAAATAGAGTGAACAATTAATATCATGGTGAAGGCTGAGTCTGATTTGTTAGGAATGTGAATGTGATTTGTTAGGAATGTGAAGAGGAGTAAAAGGCTACAGGAGAAACAGTGGAAGCCTAGGAAATGTGAGTATTCAGGATAGAGGTGGAGGTGGAACAGCTAGAGGAAAGATCCTTGTGTGTAACAGCAGCTACCCCACTGAAATGTAAGCTCGTTAGAAATTAGAACAATTTCTGGCACAAGTAGCCTCTCAATAAATCCGTATTTTGTCTAAGGAATACATGAATGATGCCAAATCCCCATAGGAAAATATTCTCAGTAAATAATATTTTATTATAACAGATTCATTTTACTTGGATCCACAGTCAATGCCCATGGAAACAGCAGTGAAGAAATCAAAGGGCGCAATTCATTGGGCAAATCAGCTGCAATAGACCTCTTTACAGTGTTAAAAAGCAATGATGTCACTTTGAGGACTAAGGTGTCCCTGACCCAAGCAATGATATTTTCATTCACCTCATATGTGTGCAAAAGCTGGACAATGAATAAGGAAGACCAAAAATAATTGACACCTTTGAATTATGGTGTTGGCAAAGAATACTGAATATACGTGGACTGCCAGAAGAAAGAACAAGCCTGTCTTGGAAGAAATACAGCCAAAGTGCCTCTTGAAAGGGAGGATGGCAAGACTTTGTCTCACATACTTTGAACACATTATCAGGAGGGACCAGTCCCTGGAGAAGGACATCATGTTTAGTAGATGATCATCAAAAAAGAGGAAGACTCTCGACAAGATGGATTGACACAGTGGCTGCAACAATGGGCTCAAACATAACAATTATTGTTAAGGATGGCTCAGGACCAGGCAGTGTTTCATTCTGTTGTACATAGGGTCACTATGAGTTGGAACCGACTCGAGGGCACCTAACAACAACGTTATAACAGATAGGTGAAAGATGCATTATTTGCAATTCTCCATTTCAACACTCAGGTTTACACACCTTTATAATGCAGATATATAAGATACACCTTTAACTTTTTCCCTTTCCTTTGATGTTAGGTAAGTCACTATGAAAATGAAGCAACCAGAATAGGGACATAAAGTTTTGTGAAGAGAATTACTCATGGGGGGACATTCTTGGTTTGGAAGCAAATCTACCCTACAACCAAGCTCATCTAATCTATTTTTGGTTAATTAGAGTCTTCTACACTAAACTAAGTTATTTGATTCATTTTAAAATTATCCTTCTTCCCTGTATGAATCAATATATAGCATTTTTCCCAAATAACATAAACCACAATTAAAACAAAACCTCCCTTACAATGAATCATAAGAAATAACATGAAGCTAACATACTAAGGAACAAATTATAAACCTTTAGTCTATATAGAAATTGAAAATACAAATAGTTATATATGTCAACAAACTAAGAAGTATTTCCTTTTGAAATATTTTCAGTTTTTATATCTGCTAATATTAGTAGGATTGTAAGACATAAATGTTTATTAAACATAAAGTAAGAAAACAATTGATGTCAAAGACTCTTGGAGTTTGTTTACTAGAGTTGCAAATACATTTGGAGACCATGACTGGATCCAGGTAAAGAAAATACGAATAGGTAAGGTACTGTAGATCTGGGCAAAGTTTTTGTTCTCATAACTATATTAAACCAGTATGTCAAGACTACTCTATTGTTTGTATAACTAATGCAATATTTAATAATGTTATTTAATGATTTAGCAATGTGTCCCTCTTAAATACAGAGTTGTTCTAAAAGGTTATCTTTACCAATATTTTATAAACTGTTACCTGGATTGTAACTAGGGGATTTAAAAAAAAAAGATCAACAACTAGCACTGATGTATATACATTGATGTACTCAGCATTGCTTCAAGGCACAGCGGAAAATGGTATGAATCTCTAAAGGAAACACAACAATAACTCGAAATGAAATTAATTGGATATATTATTAAAACAGAAGTATTCATTCTAAATATTTATGGACAGAATTGATTTCTTCCCTTTTCATGTACTCTAACATACTACATTCCTAAGTATATTTCAGCAGCGTGAAAGACTGGGAGAAGAAAAATGTTTAAAAAAATATGATGGTAATACCTTACTGTTCTTCAGAGGACTTATGAAAAACATGGAGTAAGGATAATAATTATGCATTTAAAATGATTAAATACTAATGCTGTAAATTTCACAAGTGATGAAATGGCAAAATAAATTGCTGGTACTTTAATCCAGACACATTTAGATTAACAGGAATTCTGTAAGACAGTTTGATAAATGCCTTGTTGTTACACAGTACAGCACTATTCAGCATTCAAGAGCCTTCACCCCTAGCCCCTGTTTAATTGACTGGTATCTGTACATGTATTATAACCATCCTATGAAGTTAACAAAATCTTATTCAGACACACATAAAAATGAAGCTCAATAATTCAGAATTTTAAAATTCCATGACATTGGCACAGCAAAAGAAATGGCTGTGATCTAGATGTTGATGATAATTTTAAAATGGAAAATATTTTTCCCTCTAGCTAAAATATACATCAGCCTCAAAGGTAGATGTAGTATAATTTAAATAACTTGGATAATGGAAACATTAAATCAACTTTTTATCAAGTTGTATTTATTTCTCTACGTCAGAATATTTTAACAAATATGTAGATCACATTTTAGGTAACATTTTTGCCACAGTCATTTTACCATTTAACGCAGAATGAAAATGAATTTAAACAAAATACGATAATATTTTCTTAAAATTTATATTCAAGTGGATATAAAAGTATATATCATTATAAAATCATTCTAAGATTAATAAATGTCTTCAGTTTTTGGGTTTTTTTTTTTTTTTGCATTGAAGCATATATTTAAAATATTTAAAATTATCAGAGGTAACCTGTCACAGTGAGGAGAGAAATTTCCATTGGTTCAAGTTGCTTAGTACATATTCCTATTTCACACCCATTAGTGCCAGTCAATTAAAAGAGATTAAATTGTACTCTATTTCAGTTTCTTTATCTATAAAACAGACTATAGTACATTGTCTATAACAGTTCACTTCATTCATACCTTTATTTGACGGATTAAATGTGTTCATTAGTTTAGTGGCTACAAGGCATTTTTTACACAAAGAGTTCTGTATCCATTGTGTAGCTGAAAGCTGTACTTCTCTCTTCGAAGAAAGAGAAAAAAAAAATCCATCCTGGAATGATCCAGGGAAATTGAGAGGAATAAGAAATTACTTTAAAGTGCTCTTCTTTTTCCTGACATGGAACAAGCCACACCCCTCTATGTCTCACACCTCCCACAGTGAGAAATACAAATCTATGTACTTTCAGATAGCACCATTTTTCAAAGAAACTTACAGTAAAATGCTTCCTGCTGGATATCTTGAAAACAATTCACCTGAGTGTTTTAGAAATCCTCTCAACAGTCACCTAGAAGGCATATCAGAACTATTAATTCAATAGGAAGGAGCTCTGGTGGCATAAACAGTTTAACACTTGGCTGCTAACAGGAAGGTTGGCGGTTTCAATCCATACAGCAGCTATGCAGGAGGAAGACCTGGGGATCTGCTGTCATAAAGACTACAGCCAAGAAACCCCATGGGGTAGGTCTACTCTGTCACATGGTGTTGCTTTGACTCAGAATGGACTCAACAGCACTCAACAACAATGATTCAATAGAGTTTAATTAATCCGCTTGGCTAGATTAGCAGGTGAGGAGTCATACTGGAAGTCTTGGTTCTAGTAATCAGTGATTGTTATTGAAACTCATTAAAATTGATTATGTAATTTTGTAAAATTAACTTTAATGCCTCTAAAATTATATAAGAAAACTGAGACAATTACTATTAAAAAAAAAATAAGGATGAGGGGCAAGATGGCGCTCTAGGCAGAAACACCACGCCGTCCCTCCACAGCAAAGATCTGAAAAACCAAGCCTAACAGAGAATCAACAATCCTGAAACCCTAGAACACCAAATGAAGAGATAAAGAACTCAGCCAAACACCAAACGGAGTGAGAATACTAAAAGCGAATGGAGAGCGAGGAGAGACTCAGGCAGAGATTCCTTACCAGCTAACGCAGCATGGATCCACCATCTTGGATTCCTATCGGAGACCAGCGAACGGGAGAGCAGCCTTGCAGAGCATCTGGTTAGAGACAGAACGACCGGTAAACTGTGGCGATGTATGCCTCTGTACCTTCTGGCCAGGCTGAGCTGTGAAAATTGAGACCGACTCCCCCAGACCTCATAGCTGCATCGGTGGGATCCCTGGGAACTTTGCAGTTCTTTAACTTTTCTGATTTTTATTTGGTCATTCTTTCCTTTTCTTTCTCTTCCCCCTTCTGGTTTCCTCCATCCCATAGTCTCTCATCTGTACATTCCAACGACAAGCTCCCCTAGCATTCTTTTATGTTTCTATGCTATTTGCTCCTCCTCCTCTCTCCTCTCTCCCATATCCAGCTTAGCTTCACACATAACCATCTTCCCGCTGCACCCTACCTACCTGCACCATGCACTAGACATCACACCACCAAGCGGTACAGGCACGCCCTATTGGAACCTGCCCAGCACTGACTACCGACCGTCCTGGTGGCTGCGGTGAGTGCCACAAGCAACCCGTCCCAGTGGCTCCTCCTCAGCTAGATCTGCCCAGCTGTACCACAAGAATGAAACAAACAAAAAAAAAAATCTACAATCAATAAACGAGAGAAATATCTACCGAATGCCTCGAAAACAGCAAACAATATCAAAACATTTACAAAAACAAGACAAGATGGCTCCAATAGGCGTCCAAATTAAAACACCAGATAACTCTCCTGTGGAAGAAAATGCACTAGAAGTACATGATATGGAACTCAAATCACTAATACTTGGAATTTTCCAAGAACTGAGGCAAAAAGCTGACAAACATGAGGAAAAAATAGACAAATTTATGGAAAATACAGACAAAAAATTGGAAGAATTCAGGAAGATGATGCAGGAACAAAATGCCAAAATAAATTCACAACTCGAAATTATACAAAAACAACAATTAGAAATCCAAAAGATAAACAACAAGATTTCAGAAATGGACGGTGTCATAGAAGGGCTGAGAAGTAGATTTGAAACCATGGAAGACAGGATCAGTGGAACTGAAGACAAACACTTGGATACAACTCTGTTTCAGGAAAACTCAGAAAAAAGAACAAAGAAAAATGAAGAGACCCTGAGAGTTATATGGGACACAATTAAAAGCAAGAACTTACGAGTGATTGGCATACCAGAACAGGGGGAGAAAACAGAAAACACAGAGAGGATCATTGACGAACTGCTGACAGAAAACTTTCCCAATATCATGAAAAATGAAAAGCTGGCCATCCAAGAAGCTCAACAAACCCCATATAGAAGAGATCCCAAAAGAAAATCACCGAGACATATCATATTCACACTCGCTAAAACTAAAGACAAACAAAGAATCCTGAGAGCAGCTCGTGAAAAACAAGAAGTCACATACAGAGGAGAAACAATAAGACTAAGCTCAGATTATTCAGCAGAAACCATGCAGGCAAGGCAATGGGATGACATATATAAAATCTTGAAAGAAAACAATTGTCAGCCAAGAATAATATATCCTGCAAAACTCTCATTCAGATTTGATGGTGAAATTAGGTCATTTCCAGATAAACAGAAACTAAAGGAATATGCAAAAGTCAAACCAAACTTACAAGAATTATTAAAGGGAGTTCTTCGATCTGAGGACAAACAGCTTCAGTCCTCAGGCAGGACGTAGGACCTAGGACGCAGGTTCACATGAACCAGATACCATTCTAGGAACTGAACTACAGAGGACTTTCCAAAAACAAAAGACATACAACAGGGAATCAGAGAAATCAATCAAAGGATGACAACAACATCAAAACAATGAAAGAGGGAACAAACGGCATAGGTATAGAACCTTCTAAAGGAGAGGAAGACAAGGCGATACCAAGTAACGGTAGACTGCTTCAAAATTATAAAGATAAGGGTAAAATTCATGGTAACCACAAAAAAAGTTAACAAACCAACTCATAAAAATAAAGACGAAAAACATAAAGTCTCAACAAAAACAAAACCTACAAAAACAAAAGAAATGAACACAAAATCCACAAACAAAAGTAACTCAGCACAAGAGAGTAAGAAGAACAAAGAAAACTTCAGCATCACAAAAAAAAGCACTACAAAATGACAGCAACAAACTCATATCTATCAATAATTACACTGAACTTAAATGGACTCAATGCACCCATAGAGAGACGGAGAGTGGCAGAATGGATAAGAAAACAGGATCCATCAATTTGCTGTCTACAAGAGACACACCTTAGAAACAAAGATGTGAATTTATTAAAAATCAAAGGTTGGAAAAAAATATATCAAGCTAACAACTATCAAAAAAGAGCAAGAGTGGCAATTCTAATCTCAGATAAAATAGACTTTAAAGCAAAATCTACCATAAAAGACAAAGAAGGACACTATATAATGATTAAGGGGATGATCCATCATGAAGACATAACCATAATAAATATCTATGCACACAATGACAGGGCTCCAAAATACATAAAAAAAACTCTAACAGCACTGAAAAGAGAAATTGACAGTTCCACAATAATAGTAGGAGACTTAACACACCACTCTCAGTAAAGGAAAGAACAACTAAAAAGAAACTCAGCAAAGATACAGAAGACCTAAAGGACACAATCAGCCAACTGGACCTCAAAGACATATATAGAACACTCCATCCAACCGCTGCAAAGTACACATTCTTTTCCAGTGCACATGGAACGTTCTCCAGAATAGACCACATCTTAGGCCACAGAGCAATCCTCAACAAGATCCAAAATGCTGAGATAATTCACAGTATCTTCTCTGACCACAATGCCATCAAGGTAGAAATTAACACTAGAAAGAGCAAGGAAAAAAATCAAACACATGGAAACTGAATAATACTCTGCTTACACATCAATGGGTAATAGAAGAAATCAGAGATGGAATTAAAAAATTCCTAGAATCAAATGAAAATGAAAACACATCATACCAAAACCTTTGGGACACAGCAAAGCAGTCCTCAGAGGACAATTTATAGCAATAGATGCACATATCAAAAAAGAAGAAAGGGACAAAATCAAAACATTAACTACAGAACTCAAACAAATAGAAAGAGAACAACAAAAAAAGCCTACAACCACCGGAAGAAAGGAAATAGTAAAGATCAGAGCAGAAATAAATGAAATAGAGAACAGAAAACCAATAGAAAGAATCAACAAAACCAAAAGTTGGTTCTTTGAAAGAATCAACAAAATCGACAAACCACTGGCCAGACTGACAAAAGAAAAACAGCAGAGAGCACAAATAACCCAAATAAGAAATGAAATGGGGGACATTACAACAGACCCAACTGAAATAAAAAGGATTATAACAGAATATTATGAAAAACTATATTCCAACAAATTTGAAAACCTAGAGGAAATGGATAAATTTCTAGAAACATACGGCCTACCCAAACTACAACAAAGTGATATTGAAAATCTGAACAGACCCATAACAAGAGAGGAGATTGAAAAGGTAATAAAAATACTCCCAAACAAAAAAAGCCCTGGCCCAGATGGCTTCACTGGAGAATTCTACAAAACATTTACAGAAGAGCTCGTACCAGTTCTACTCAAGTTATTTCAGAGCATAGAAGAGGAAGCAACACTTCCAAATTCATTCTATGAAGCCAGCATAACGCTGATACCAAAACCTGGCAAAGACATCACAAAAAAAGAAAATTACAGACCAATATCTCTCATGAATATAGATGCAAAAATTCTGAACAAAATTCTAGCCAATAGAATTCAGTATCTTATCAAAAAAATAATACACCACGACCAAGTAGGATTCATACCAGGTATGCAAGGATGGTTTAACATTAGAAAATCCATCAATGTAATCCACCACATAAATAAAAGGAAAGAAAAAAATCACATGATCATCTCAATTGATGCAGAAAAGGCATTTGACAAAGTCCAACACCCATTCCTGATAAAAGCTCTCAATAAAATAGGTATAGAAGGGAAATTTCTCAACATAATAAAGGGCATCTATGCAAAACCAACAGCCAACATCATTCTTAATGGAGAGAGGCTGAAAACATTCCCCTTGAAAACAGGAACAAGACAAGGATGCCCTTTATCACCACTCCTATTTAACATTGTGCTGGAAATTCTAGCTAGAGCAGTAAGGCAAGAGAAAGAAATAAAGGGCATCCAAATTGGTAATGAAGAAGTTAAACTCTCCCTGTTTGCAGATGATATGATACTATACATAGAAAACCCTAAAGACTCCACGAGAAATTTACTGGAACTAATAGAAAGATTCAGCAGAGTAGCAGGATACAAGATAAACATTCAAAAATCAGTTGGATTCCTATACACCAGTAAAGAGAACGATGAAAAGGAGATCAGGAAATCAATACCATTTTCAATAGCCCCTAAAAAGATAAAATACTTAGGAATAAATCTGACCAGGAATATAAAAGACCTATACAAAGAAAACTACAAAACACTGCTGCATGAAATCCAAAGGGATCTACATAAATGGAAAAACATACCATGCTCATGGATAGGCAGACTCAACATTGTGAAAATGGCAATTCTAGCTAAAGCAATCTACAAATACAATGCAATCCCGATACAAATGCCAACAACATTCTTCAAAGAGATGGAAAAACTAATTATTAACTTTATATGGAAAGGGAAGAAACCCCGAATAATAAAGCACTACTGAAGAAGAAGAATAAAGTTGGAGGACTCACACTACCTGACTTGAGAACCTACTATACAGCTACAGTACTCAAAACATCCTGGTACTGGTACAACAACAGAGACATTGACCAATGGAACAGAATTGAGAACCCAGATGTAAATCCATCCACCTACGGTCACCTGATCTTCGACGAAGGCCCAAAGTCCATCAAATGGGGAAAAGACAGTCTTTTTAACAAATGGTGCTGGCTAAACTGGATATCCATTTGTAGAAAAATGAAACAGGACCCATACCTCACACCATATACAAAAACTACTTCAAAATGGATCAAAGACCTGAATATAAAGCCTCAAACTATAAAATTCATAGAAGAAAAAATAGGACCAACACTTCAGGCCTTAATACATGGCATTAACAGGATACAAACCATAAACATCAACACAAAAAACCCAACAGATAAACTAGATAACTGGGATCTTCTAAAAATCAAACATCTATGCTCTTCAAAAGATTTCACCAAAAGAGTTAAAAGAGAACCTACAGACTGGGAAAAAATTTTTGGACAGTAGAAGTCAGACAAAGGTCTAATCTCCATAATCTACAAGAAAATGCAACACCTCTACAACAAAAAGACAACCAATCCTATCAAAAAATGGGCAAAGGAAATGAACAGACACTTCACCAAGGAAGACATTCAAATGGCCAATAGACACATGAGGAAATGCTCGCGATCACTAGCCATTAGAGAAATGCAAATTAAAACCACAATGAGATACCATCTCACCCCGGCATTACTGGCACGAATCAAAAATACTGGAAATAACAAATGTTGGAGGGGCTGCGGGGAGACGGGAACTCTTATACACTGCTGGTGGGAATGCAAAATGATACAACCATTTTGGAAAATGATATGGCGTTTCCTCAGAAAGCTAGAAATAGACATACCATTCGATCCAGCAATCCCACTCCTAGGAATATATCCTAGAGAAATAAGAGTCATCACTCGAATAGACATATGCACACCTATGTTCATGGCAGCATTATTCACAATAGCAAAACGATGGAAACAACCTCGATGTCCATCAACAGATGAATGGATACACAAACTATGGTACATACACACAATGGAGTACTATCCAATGAGAAAGAACAACAATGAATCTGTGAACCATCTCATAACATGGATGTAACTGGAGGACATCATGCTGAGTGAAATAAGCCAATCACAAAATGACAAATATTGTATGAGACCTCTATTGTAAAAACCCATGAAAAAATTCACATGCAAAATGTAACAATCCTTGTTGGTTACCAGGGATGGGGGGGGGGGGAATACTAAATAGGTAATAGGTAAGTGGTAACTTGGGTGAGAGGTGAGATAGTACATAGTACAGGGGAAACTAACAAAACCTGCACAAGGAAAGGTCATGGAAGCCCTATAGACACATCCAAACCCCCCGAGGGACTGAGTTGTTGGACGGAGGGCTCTGGGGACCATGATCTCTGGGAACATCTAGCTCAATTGGCATGACACTACTTATAAAGTTAATGCTCTACATTCTACCTTGGTGAGTAGTGTCTGGGGTCTTAAAAGCCTATGAGCGGCCATCTAAGATACTCCACTGATCTCATCCCTTTGGGAACAAGGGAGAACGAAGAGAACAGGATACAAGGAAAAGATTAGTCCGAAGGACTAATGGTCCACAGCTACCAAGGCCTCCACGGGACTGAGTCCAGTACAGCTAGATGATGCCTGGCTACCACCAATGACTCCTCTGACCAGGATCACAACAGAGGGTTCTGGGCAGAGCTGGAGAAGGATGTAGAGCATAATTTTAACTCCCCCCCCAAAAAAAAGAAGACCAGATTTACTGGCCTAAAGAATACTAGAGAAACCTCAAGAATGTGGCCCCCAGACACCCTTTCAGCTCAGAGGTGAAGTTACCTTCGAGGTTCGATGTTAAGCCTGGGAATGGACACCCCAGTAAAACTAAATGGGACTAACGAGGTACAGGAGTCCGGTGACAAGGGCCAGAAGGCAGAGGGAGAGTAGGAAACTGATGATAAGGAACACAAATTGAATAAGGACACTGTCGATGTATTGTGAGATTGTTGACCACTGCTATAGGGCAACATTTGTAGTAACTATTAAATGGGAGGCTGTTTTGTCCTGTAAGCCTTCATCTTGGGCGAGAATGGCAGCACAATTGGAAGAGCATAGTCAATATCACTTAAATGTGTAAGTAAAAAGTTTTGAAATGGTGTTAAAATAAAATAAAATAAAATAAAATAAATAAACAAATGAGACTAAAGAGGTACAATAGTCCACTGACAAGGTCCAGAAGACAGAAGGGGACAAGGAAGCCCCCTGGTGATAGGGAACACAAGGTGGAGTAAGGATATTCTTGATGTGCTGTGAGATTGTTAACCATTGTCATAGGGCAACATGTGTAGTAACTGTTAAATGAGAAACTATTTTGTTCTGTAAGCGTTCATCTTAAGTGAGAATAACAGCACAGTTGGAAGAGCGTAGTCAATGTCACTGAACTGTGAATGTAGAAATTTTTGAAACGGTGTATCTTTGGCCATCTGTAATTTTCATCAAAAAAAAAGTTTGAGAATTTAGAGGCTTAATACGTTGTGGGGTTGTTAACCAATGTCATAGAACAACATGTGTACTACTATTTCATGAGAAACTATTTGCTCTGTAAGCTTTCACCTGAAGTATAATAAAATAAAATAAAAAAAGAAAAAGCGGTGATCAACTTTCTAAATGTACTTGCTGCTAAAGAAATGGTGCTTTAATTGGCATTAATTATTTTTCTCAGTATTTTATCTTTCACTTCACTCCTATACTTCAACTTCTGTGGAAAAAACTGGGTGGAGCAGAAACAATTATCAGGCAAATGATCTCTGCACATCCGCATACATTTTGTGTGTGCGTGTATGGTTCCTTTATGTGGCCTTTTGCCTTGGTTCTTTGAAAAAACAACTTCACAGATTTTTTCCCCTAAACCCTGAGGAGTTACCTTTGCCCTAGTTTTCTGTCTCAGAGAGTTTGTTACTTTTGTCCAGGTTGATTGACATTTCCTGGGTAAACTGTAGACAATTTGGTTTTGATACTTTTTGTCTGGTTCTGGGTTGCAGCCTGACCTGTGATTGGTAAGCACCTTGCAGGGATTGGTCAATAGACTATGTAAATGAGGTGATTATAACCTACTATGCAGATGAAGAGTCTGTGACCTACTGAGAGGGGATTGGTCAGGGTGTGGAGAAGTACCTGTCCTCAGGAGGCCTAGAGGAGCTACGAGGAGGCCTGTCCTGAGGGGGCAGAGAGAGCGAGAGAGCTGTTGTCCTACACTAAAGAAGGCGGGAGTGTGCTCTTGACTTTGGGGGAGACTTCGAGACCTTGCTTGTGTGCTTCCTGACGTTGATCCTGTTTCTCTTACTTCCAAGTTAATCTTGATCCCACGTGACTTCCCTAAAAAATCACGTAACTGTGAATGTGTTCTGTGAGTTCTGTGTAGCCATTGAAACCAATTATCTAACCCAACAAAGAAGTAGAGAGTGCTCTGGGGAGGACGGCTGGTGTCAGAATTGGTAAAAAGGTTGAAACTGTGGAGATATCTCCGACCTCAACCTCATAGGAATCAGCTTTGGGCTGATGCTGATGCTGATGCTGATGCTGATTCTCATTCTCCCTGAAGTTAGACGAGGTTCAACACCATTGCTACCACACTACAACATGTTTTTGGGAAAGGTAACACACTCTGAACAGAACAAAAAAAAAGGCTCCTCAGGTATTTTCAGAACAGCATAACTTCTATTCTGACCACTGGCAGGCTGCAGATCTTTCTGCTTTGCTTCATTTCAGTACTCTACCCGCAACTGCTTCTGCCCCACACTTATCTCTCTGACTTCACCTCTAGTTTCTGCCCCTCTTGCTCTTTCTGGCTCCAGTCACATTGCCTTCTTTCTTACTATTCATCCTACAGGGACAGCCTAGGCTAACTTGCCTCAAGCCTTTGAGCTAGCGCTAGCTTCTGTCCAGAAATCTCTTTGCCTCTCACCACATTTCAGCGGTTAATTATCTCACCTTCAAGTCTTTATTCAAGTGTCATTTTCTCAAGGCTACCCTGCCCACTCTATTTCAACTGGAAACCCCCTAACCAACACCCACTCCTGAGCCCCATTATCCTGTTCTACTTTTTGTTCCATAGCCCTCAATACATTTTACTTTAGTAGGAATTTTTTTATTGTTTATTGTCTGTGGGATATTCATAACCCACCTGACAGATTGTCTACTTGATGTGTCTACCTGACATATCCTAAGTGCCTAGAAGAGAGGTTGGAATATAATGACAGCCGAAACATATTTGTTGAATGAGTTTATTAAATTATAGACAGTTATGTAGTTAGAGCCAAACTGACAACATAAGCACATCTTTAAAAAAACTAACAAATATTAGAATGTTTCCATCAAATGTGATTTCAAGTACTGTCATGGATTGAATTACGTCCCCCAAAAAATGTGTGTATCAATTCGGCTGGGCCATGATTCCCAGTATTGTGTGGTTGTCCTCCATTTTGTGATTGTAATTTTATGTTAAAGAGGATTAGGGTGGGATTGTGTAACACCCTTACTAAGGTCACATCCCTGATCCAGTGTACAGGGAATTTCCCTGGGGTGTGGCCTGCACCACCTTCTGTCTTACAAGAGATGAAAGGGAAGCAAGCAGAGAATTGGGGACTTCATACCACCAAGAAAGCAGCACCAGGAGCAGCATCCCTTTGGACCTGGGATGCCTGTGCCTGAGAAGCTCCTCCACCAGGGGAAGATTGATGAGAAGGACCTTCCTCCAGAGCTGACAGAGAAAGAAAGCCTTCCCCTGGAGCTGACGCCCTGAATTTGGACTTTTAGCCTTCTTTACTGTGAGGAAATAAATTTCTCTTTGTTAAAGCCATCCACTTGTGGTACTTCTGTTACAGTAGCACTAGATGACTAAGACAGGTACCATTTCTCCACTTGCTCATTCAGCAACTGAAGCATCAGACCTTGTAGGTGAATTCTTGCTAAGAGTCCACAAGCATTTAACTTTTAGTCTGGCTTTTTCTAACCTCCAATACCTAAAGTACTTCACCCAAATCACAATCTGTGTATTCCATGTCCAAAATAACTTACATTGCCTGGTGTATTAAAGCAGACTTTAACAAACATGCTTATATCTGGATTATTCTTAAACACATCATTTCTTTAGCCTGGGTCCTGGGTGCCTTTATATCTTTTAAAGCACATCTTTAAAAAAAGTAACAAATATTAGAATGTTTCCATCAAATGTGATTTCAAGTACTGTCATGGGTTGAATTACGTCCCCCAAAAAATGTGTGTATCAATTCGGCTGGGCCATGATTCCCAGTATTGTGTGGTTGTCCTCCATTTTGTGATTGTAATTTTATGTTAAAGAGGATTAGGGTGGGATTGTGTAACACCCTTACTAAGGTCACATCCTTAGTACATATATATATATTTACTACTATTTTACATTTAGTAAAATCCAAGGTTGTCTCTCCTCAGATCCCTTGGGCACTTAGAGAGCAACATCTCTGTCTTAGATATCTATAGCTGCTATAACAAAAATACCACAAGTGGATGGCTTTAACAAACAGAAATTTATTCTCTCACAGTCTAGGAAGCTAAAAGTCCAAATTCGGGCCACACCCCAGGGAAACTCCGCTTACATTAGATCAGGGCTATGACCTGAATAAGTGTGTTGAATCCCACCCTAATCCTCTTTAACATAACCTAATCTTGCTTTATTAACCACAGGCAGAGATTAGAATTTACAACACATAGGAAAATTACACAAGATCACAAAATGTAGGACAACCACACAATATTGTGAATCATCGCCTAGCCAAGCTGACACATATTTTGTGGGGACACGATTCAATCCATGGCAGTCACCTACGTGTATACTTCAAATATACCTCTTGGCTACATAACAAAATTATATTCTCTGCATATACTTATATTAATTAAGGTTCTGTCATGCATAAACAATAAAAAACTGACTTTTGTTAAGTAAAAGTAACAGGATATTAAATTAGACTTTTATCAGAAATTTAAATGTACCTGCAAAAACCAAAAAGGGATTATTTGTAAGAAAATGATCAGGAAGTGCAAAAGGGTTTCATCAAAGGAGTGGTTAGAAATATAGTAATTTAGATTACTGGAGCTCAAAGAAGTCTTAGAAACTTTTTGGCTTGATATGGAATTAAAAGTTGTACAATATTTTTCATTTTTAATAATTTCAAATTCATTTATAAGTGGAAGAATGAGAAAAATAAAGTATTTTTGATAAACATATTCAACAAAAAAAAGTAAATGCTTAAAAAGATCCTGTTTACAGGCCAATATTTATGGACATTTGCCATATAATAATCATTTTTTTACTTGCAACAATTTTGTGTTTGATAAACTGCACCTCTTCTTCTAGGGCTTAATACCACATGTCCTTCTGAATTTCATCCTGAAACATAATTTATAGCAGACACAATGAAAGAAACAAACTACGCACAATTGCTACTTTCCAATATTCACACTAAATAAGAGACCACCTGTCCATGTCCTAAATAAGAAAACTGCATTTAAGTGTCACTGAACGGCAATCATTTAAGTTTTAATGATGGGGCCAAATCATTTCATCTCTTTGAAAACAATGATAAGTTTGTAGTCACAGAGTTCGATCATGAAAGAAACAGTATTTGTCTCGCCTGCCTGACATTGGAAGAATGTGAAACAAAATGAAAGAAATCTCACAGATTGAGAACTGAGAAACATCAATATTATCTTCAATAGAAAATAAAAGTGATTTGTTAAAAATAAACACTTTTGACTGATTGCTGACTGTTGGTTCTGAATGTCCATCCCACCATATAATAAAAATGTGAAATTCATTAATTATAGGATAAGAAATAGATGCTTTTCATTCATGGCAATTGTAATACTTTCTAATAAAAATATAGTATTTTATCATTTTAGACTTAGTGACATTTATTGGCAATATTATCATATAAACAGGCTATGAGCCTATTTTTTCATGTATCTTCTCTAATTTGTCATTTATTTTATGTCACTTCTGTTTTTATTCTTTTATCTACAACTTATATCTTTTATTTTTAGTTTGAAAAATATTTAAATTTACAAAACAGCTGCAACAATAATGCAATGAACTCACGTATACCCTTCACCTAGATTCCCTCATTGCTATTTTTTACCTCCTTTGTGTTTTCTCTCTGATAATAACAAATAAAATATAACAATAAGTAGTAGTATTGTTTTATTTTGTTAGAAATATTTGAAAATATCTTGCAACATCATGTCCCTTTACTCCTAAATATATTAGCACGTGTCTTCCATGGATAAGGATTTTTTTTTCTAAATATATTTGTAGACAACAACTGGGCTTCTTCATGCTGTACACCAGAATTAGACAAACTTCCATGTCTAGCTACAGGCCTCTGCCATGGGAGAAGGCCTTTAATGCTAAGCTTATGCTAAAATAAAGTCCTTTTAAGAGAACATGAACTCAGTAGGCAGGTTCCGAGGAAGACGACAGAGCAAGAGCTGGCTGTGCATGACGGGTTTCTGCTTCCTAATTCACCAGTCAGGTTAAGTCACTGCTCATCTCCTTCAGAAAACTGTGTGAGAGGTGAAGAGCTGCCAGGAAGGTTACACGGTAGACTAGTGGAGCTACCTTTACGTGGATAAAAACATCAAGATTATGAAAAAAAGCTTAAGCTAGATATATAAGCGTATATTTCACACAAAATGCAAATGGACCTTAACTATAGATATTCTATTCAGTCTCACTCTCATTCATAATAAAAGAAATATAAATCAAACCACACTGAGCTTTCATATCTAATACTATTAATTTGGAATTTTTTTTTTTTTTTTTAATTCACAACATATTTTTGGAGCACCTGTGGAAACATAGGCACTCATACATCACTGATGAGAGTACAGAATGTGCAAGGGGATTTGGTAATACCTAGTAAAACTGCATAGGCATTACCCTTTGGTCCAGCAATCTCACTTCTAGGAATACATCCCCAAAACAAAGGGACAAAACCACCACTAACAACAATGAAAACAACACAAAACAACAACCACCACAACTAAACCCAGAAAGATGCACTTACAATTTAAGTCTAACAATTGCATCATTATTTATAATAATAACAGACAAAAGCACAAATAACCATCATTGTAGTTAGTCACACAACCAAGTACTATGCAGCTGAAAAAGAAATGACGTATAAGTGTACATCCATTACACAATGATTTTCAGACTATATTGCTAAGCGAAAAATCAAGGTAGAGAGTGTGTATTATATTATGTTATTATTTATCAAAAAATAATAAAGTTAAACCAGAATGAGTGCCTCTAGGGTGAAAGGAGGGGAAAAGTAGGAGAGGAATGAGCTTGAATATCAGACTCCTCAGAATTCATATCTTGTTTTACACTTAATCTGTAAAGGAACTATCTTAAACCAAACTAATTTTCTGTATATCACTGATGGGCTACATCCAAAGGACAGAAGGAACTAGAAAAATAATCTGCTTATAATAACTGTTCTGCTGAGTTGTTAAAACCACGCTGAGAAAGTTGTGTATATTATAGGATAAAGAAAATGAGTATTATGTTGATGTCATGGAGGACTCAGGTTTTCTACATGTGGTACAAGGAGCCCTGGTGGCACAGTGGTTAAGAGTTCAGCTGCTAACCAAAAGGTTGGCAGTTCAAATCCACCAACTACTCCTTGGAAACCCTATGGGGCAGTTCTACTCTGTCCTATTGGGTCGCTATGAGTCAGAATCCACTTGACAGCAACAGATTTGGTTTTTGTCTTAATTTATGGAGGTACAGATTTAAAAATTCATGAGATTGAGTAAAAAATCCCATAAGACTAGATCTGAATTGGAACTACCACAAATTAGTAATATAAAACACATGATATATTTTTATCTCTTAACTTGTAATGTATAGGCATGAAACAATGACTAACCCAGTAGTGAGCACACCTAGTGCTCATCCTTCAGTCTCTAAATACTATTTCCCACCAAAAGAATAAATTCCTTGGAAATAGTTCAGTCTATGGTATGAAATATACCATACGAGCTTGGAACAACTTTTCATACCAGAAAGCAAGGAAGCTACTATGGATTACCATTGTCATGTCAATTGGGCTCAAGCACCAACTTGAAGGTCTTCCCACCAGCCAAAGTTGCAACAATTTGAATATAATATTTACAATAATATAGATGGATTGTAATCCTTCAAGTATGGTTCAATCTATGTGTTCATAATGATACTTAAAAAATAAATACCCTTTGGTCAGCTTTGGAGAATGCTAAGGAACTCATTACAATTAAAACTAATATATAAAGGGAAGTATTCAAGCACGTACCTGTCCTTTCCTATGTAAAATTTTCCTCAGGGAAATTAAATTGTTGATGAGACAAGTATCTCTTTATAGACGTATTCCAGGAATATAAATGAGGAAGCAATGCTAGAATTAGAATATCACCATTTCGAAACCTCTGGAGCAAATGGAAGGAACCCTGGTGTCAGTGTTTAAGCGCTAACCAAAAGGTTGGAAATTTGAAACTACCAGCAGCTCCATGGGAGAAAGATGTGGCAGTCTGCTTCCGTAAAGATTCCAAAACCAACAATCCATTGCCATGGAGTCAATTCCGACTCATAGCAACCCTATAGGAAAGAGTAGAGCTGCCCCATACGGTTTCCAAGGAGCAACTTGTGGATTCAAACTGTAACCTTTTGGTTAGCAACTGAGCTCCTAACCACTGTGCAACCAGGGCTCCCTGTAAAGATTACAGTCTTGAAAATCCTATGGGGCAGTTTTACTCAGCCCTATAGGGTCTCAATGAGTCAGGATCTGCTCCATGGCAATGGGTAACAGGTACAGTTAATGTACTCAACTGCTAACTGGAAGGTTGGAAATTCCAGTGTATACAAAGGCATCTTGAAAGAAAAGCCTGGTAATCTACTTCCAAAAAATCAGCCATTGAAAATGCTATGAAGCACAGTTCTACTCTGACACACATGGGGTCACCATAAGTTGGAATACTCTTGAAGACAACTGGTTTATTTGATTGATTTAATGCATCTAGGTAATGATCAATGATGGTTGCTAACATTACACAACAAGAAGAAATACCAGATATATGTATCTCCTAATGAAAATACAGAGCCCTGGTGGTACAGTGGTTAAGAGCTCGGCTGCTAACCAAAAGGTGAGCAGTTAGAATTCACCAGTAGCTCCTTGGAAACTCTATCGGGCAGTTCTATTCCGTCCTGTAAGGTCGCCATGAGTCGGAACTGACTGGACGACAACAAGTATAATGAAAATACACAACACACCACCATAAGATATTCCTGCCAAAATACCAAAGTGAATCTGATTGCTACTCTAGAACTGTCAATGTAGTGAACAGTAGAATATTTAAATAGCAATAAAGTGGACAAAGGATCATGGTTAAACAACACCTCTGGAATACAATTTGTAAAATCCAGTCAGTTGGAAACAGTACAGAAAAAAAGGAATCTAACTGGTTTCTTCAACAACTTAATTGCATAGAAAATGAAAGTCAGGGAGAGCAGTTACAGACTAAAAGACATCTAGGTGACATTTCAATCAATTTCACTGTGTTTACCTGAATAAAACAGACTGTTTACAAACAAACAAAAAAAGATATTTACAAGACAAGTGAGAATATTTGAATACTGCCAGGATTTTGTATGGCATTAGGAATTGTTACTAATATTTTGGTGTATAGTGGTATTATGGTTCTGTTTTTAAAAGAATTCTATCTTTTAGAGATACATACTGGAATATTTATTGATTAATGATATGATGTCTTGGGTTACCTTAAAATAATCCTTTGTTGTTGTTGTTAAGTGCCGTTGAGTTGGTTGGGACTCATAGTGGCCCTATGTACAACAGAAGGAAATACTGCCTGGTCCTGCACCATCCTCACAATCATTGCTATGCTTGAGCCCATTGTTCCAGTGACTGCGTCAATCCATCTCATTGAGAGTCTTTCTCTTTTTTGCTGACCCTCTATTTTACCAAGCCTGATGACCTTCTCCAGGGGCTGGTCCCTTCTGATAACATGCCCAAAGTATGTGACACAAATTCTTGCCTTCCTTGCTTCTATGGAGCATTCTGGCTGTACTTCTTCCAAGACAGATTTGTTCGTTCTTCTGGCAGTCCATGGTATATTCATTATTCTTTGCCAATACCATAATTCAAAGACATCAATTCTTCTTCAGTCTTCCTTATTCATTGTCCAGTTTTTGCATGCATATGAAGTGATTGAAAACACCATGCCTTGGGTCAGGTGCACCTTAGTCCTTAAAGCGACATCTTTGTTTTTTAACACTTTAAAGAGGTCTTTTACAGTACATTTGCCTAGTGCAATATGTCCTTTGATTTCTTGACTGCTGCTACCATGGAAGTTGATTGGGAATCCAAGTAAAATGGGTCAAAGTATAGGAGTCAGGACTCCAACACATATTTTTGTGGGACACAATTCAATCCATAAGAATTTTCTTACTTCACAGGGTGTTGTTAACAGAAATGGGTATAATAATCCTGGTGGCGTAGTGGTTAAGAGCTACTGCTGCTAACCAAAAGGTCAGCAGTTCAAATCCACCAGGAGCTCCTTGGAAACCCATGGGACAGTTCTACTCTGTCTAATAGGGTTGCTCTGAGTCAAAATCTACTTGACAGCAATGGGTTGTTTTTTTCTTTTTAAAGACCTTAATGTATTGAAAACAGAATGCACAGTAGCATTACTTTATCATTTTCATTTTGCCATATATCGTCATTTTAATGTTAAATCATTCAAGTATTTGAATTTTGTTTTTTAGTGTTTAATGATAACATGATGATGGTAAGGGTAATGAAGGTATAAAGGAGGAAAAGAGAAAGAAGAGAAGGCAGAGAGAAGGAAAAGACAATACCCTTGTATTTCTATTATGCCTACAAGAAGTAGAGTGTTTTACTATAAGGAATCAAATGAAGTCTATAGGCCAGGAGTGTTTTAAGTGACAAATGTAAAATAATCATATTCCCATGGTCCCCACATAATTAGGCATGCAACTTACTTATTTTAATAGGAATAGGAACTTGCATACTGTTGCCTCTCCAGAGAATTTGGTGATTCTGTTTATTGTTCCTAGTCCTACACCATGACAGTTAGAATGAGTATACTTTGTCTGAAAAAGTTCTCTCTGCTGTGAAAATAATATAAGATAGCATTAGAGGGTTTTCAAAGTCTACTTCTGTAGCAGAAATATTTTTTACTTAAGAATGGTCTTCCATTAGTTTTTAAATGACTACTGTCTCAAATAGTCTTCTTCAGCTTGAGCTGGCCACATTTTATAAAACTAATAAATATTTATAGAATGATCCCTGCTTACTTTTGGAAATAAAGTTTGAGTGGATGAGTAAATTGGATGAAAGATTTTTCCAACACTTATATATTCTTTGAGAGTGACTGGTTAGACTGTTTTCTGAAATGCATGTTTCATTTACATCCACTTAGATAATTACCTTTTTACTTCCCATGATATAGAAAACCAGTTTAAGTAGATACAGACTAGCACTTACGTGGCAGAATCCTAATTGTTCCCAAGAGCATATTGAAGCTTCAGGTTTCCTTGGAAACATTAATGCCATTTATCTTTAGAGTGCAATATTTTTTACAAGAACAAGCATCTTCCAGAAGTTTTACTAATGGTTTATATGTTGTAATAGTCTGTCTAGAAAATAGTAAATGGGACTGAAAACTGTTGACATATCTGGAAGCCTCTCTGTCCCTAATATTCCTCAGCAATAATAAGATTATTATTCTCAGTTACCTAATCTAATTATCCATTACAGTGTAAATGTATATGCTGTGATGCTGTGAACTTTTTCACATAATTAATGCTTCTGAAGTTTATCTGAGAATTACACTTTACATGCCCATGCTACTAAATATGTACTCATGGGCTACTTGTGACATAATCAAGATGAATTTGCCTGCTACCTTCAACAATCCATATGAAGTATAGATTATCTATCCAGTCATTCTGGGAGCTGGATTCCAGAAATCAATTACTAACTGGTGACTTAAAGACAACTACTCGTTTGTCAGCTTGTTGAACTGTGGTGGCATAAGAGTTGCTATGATGCTGGAAGTGATGCCACCAGTATTACAAATACCAGCAGGGTCAACCATGGTGGACAGGTTTCAGCAGAGCTTGCAGACTTAGACAGACTAGGAAGAAATAACTGATGATCTACTTCTAAAAAAATTGGCCAATGTAAACCTTACGAAGAGTAGCAGAACACTGTCTGATATAGTGCCAGAAGATGAGCCTCTCAGGATGTAAAGCACACAAAATACAACTGAAGAAGAGCTGCCTCTTTAAAGTAGGGTCGATGTTAACGACGTGGATCTAGTAAAGTTTTGCTGATGTGGCACAACTCAAAATCAGAAGAAACAGCTGCAAATATCCATTAATAATCAGAACATGGAACTGTACAAAGTAAGAATCTAGAAAAACTGGGAGTCATCACAAATGAAACGAAATGCATAAAGATCAATATCCTAGGCATTAGTGAGCTGAAAAGGACTGGTATTGGCAATTTTTAATTAGAAAATCATATGGTCTACCATGCTGGAATGACAAATTGAAGAGGAATGGAGTCACATTCATCATTAAAAAGAACATTTCGAGATCTATCCTGAAGAGTGCCGTCAGTGATAGGATAATATCCATACTCCTACTAGGAGGACCAGTTACTACAACCACTGATACCAAAGATGAAGAAAATGAAGATTTTATCTGCAGTCTGAAATTGATTAAACGTGCAATCAAGATACATTCATAATTACTGGTGATTGGAATGCAAAATTTGGAAACAAAGAAGGATTAGTAAATGGAAAATATGGCTTGGTATAGAAACAATGTGGGATATCCCATGATAGCATTTTGTAAGACCAGTTAATTATAAATAGCAAATACCTTCTTTCAACAATATAAATGTCAACTATACAAGTGGACCTCATCAGATGGAATACACAGGAATCAGATCAACTACATCTGTGGAAAGAGTCATTGGAGAAGCTCAATATCATCAGTCAGAACAAGGCCAAGGACTGACAGCAGAAAAGACCATCAATTGCTCATATGTATGTTTAACTTGAAGCTGATAAATATTAATACAAGTCCATGAGAACCAAGTATGACTTTGAGTATATCCCACCTGAATTTAGAAACCATCTCAAGAATAGATTTGAGGCACTGAACATTAATGACTGAAAACAAAATGAATTATGGGATAATAACAAGGACATCATACATGAAGAAAGCAAAAGGTGATTTAAAAGACATGAAAGAAAGAAAAGACTGAAATGGATGTCAGAAGAGACTCTGAAATTTGCTGTTGAACATAGAGCAGCTAAAGTGAAAGGAAGAAATGATGAAGTAAAAGAGCTGAACAGAAAATTTGAAAGAGCAGCTCAAGAAGACAAAGTAAAGTATTATAATGAAATGTGCAAAGGCCTGGAGTTGGAAAACCGAAAGGGACAAACACATTCAGCATTTCTCAAGCTGAAAGAATTGACGAAAATTCAAGCCTCGTATTGCCACACTGAAGGATTCCATGGGCAAAGTATTGAATGACGCAGGATTCATCAAAAGAAGTTGGAAGAAATGCACAGTCACTGTACCAAAAAGAATTGGCTGATGTTCAAACATTTCAGGAGGTAGCAAATGATGAAGAATTGATTGTACTGAAGGAAGAAGTCCAAGCTACACTGAATGCATTGGCAAAAAACAAGTCTCCAGGAACTGACAGGATACCAATTAAGATGTTTCAACAAACAGATGCAATGTTGGAAGTGCTCACTCGTCTATGCCAAGAAACTTGGAAGAGAGCTACCTGGCCAACCCACTGGAAGAGAACCATATTTGTACCTATTCCACAGAAAGGAGATCCAAAAGAATACCAAAATTATCCAACAATATCATTAATATCACTTGCAAGCAAAATTTCGCTGAAGATAATTCAAAAATGATTGCAGCAGTACATCGATAGTGAACTGCCAGAAATTCAAGCCAGATTCAGAAGAGAGTGTGGAATGAGGGATATCATTGCTGATGTCAGATGGATCTTGTCTGAAAGCAGAGAATACCAGAAAGATGTTCATCTGTGTTTTATAGGCTATGCAAATGCATTCAACTGTGTGGCTTATAGCAAATTATGGATACCACCGCAAATAATGGGAATTCCAGAACACTTAATTGTACTCATGCAAAACATGTATATAGACCAAGAGGTAGTCGTGTGAACATAACAAGGAGATATTGCATAGTTTAAAATCAGGAAAGATGTGTGTCAAGGTTGTATGTTTTCACCGTCCTTATTCAGTCTATATACTGAGCAAATAATCCGAGAATCTGGACTATACGAAGAAGAATGGAGCATCAGGATTGTAGGAAGATCCATTAACAACCTACGATAGGCACATGACACAACCTTTCTTGCTCAAAGTGAAGTGGATTTGAAGCACTTATGATGAAGATCAAAGACTACAGCCTTCAGTATGGATTACACCTCAACATAAAGAAAATAAAAATCCTTACACCTGGACCAATAAGCAACATCATGATAAATAGAGAAAAGATTAAAGTTGTCAACGATTTCATTTTACTTGGATTCACAATCAACACCCAGGGAAGTAGTAGTCAAAAAATCAAAAAACATATTGCACTGGGCAAATCTGCTGCAAAAAACTTCTTTAAAGTGTTAAACAGCAAAGATGTCACTTTGAGAACTAAGGTGCACCTAACCCAAGCCATGGTATTTTTAGTTGCTTCATATGCATGTGAAAGCTGGACAATGCGTACGGGAGACCGAAGAAGAATTAATGCCTTTAAATTAAGGTGTTGGTCAAAAGTATTGAATCTACCATGGAGTGCCAGAAGAAGGAACAAATCTGTCTTGGAAGAAGTACAACCAGAATACTTCTTAGAAATAAGGATGGTAAGACTTTGTCTCATCTACTTTGGACATGTTATCAGGAGGAACCAGTCCCTGGAGAAGGACATCATGCTTGGAAAAAGGAGAGGGTCAGCAAAAAAGAGGAAGACCTTCAATGAGATGGACTGAAACAGTGGCTGCAACAATGAGCTCAAACACAGCAACAATTGTGAGGATGGTGCAGGACCGGGCAGTGTTTTGTTCTGTTGTATACAGGGTCTCTACGAGCCGGAACTGATTCTAAGGCACAAAACACCCTAACAACAACGACAATCACATAAAGATGTCTGTCTATAAATTACACAAAGATTTTCTCCAGGTAAATATAATGAAAGGATTAATTTAGAATTTTTGAGTCATAATATTTAATAAAAGGCATAATTTGGATAAAGAGCTAATTTAAGCATAATTATACATCAAAGATGTTAGAAATAATCTCCAGTGTGATTCTTATATTAACTTCCAAACCTTTCACATTGGGTAATTGAGGAAACACTTAACCACATGTGGGTGAGGGAATTGTCCATTTTCATCTTTTTCTCCAGGCAATGTTAGATTTCTTACCACTTTTTTTTCTTTGTGAGTATGTTGAGTCGTAGGAATTTTTCAATAGAGCAATCTTAACCTGCTCTCTGTGCCACTGCACAAGCCAGTCCAGGGAGGCCAGGATCACCCAACTCTGATGTAAAATTGAATGATGGGTAACATATCCTATTCAACAGGCATAGTTGGGGGAAGTTTGCTTCCTTCCCCTGACCAGTTCACTCCCTAGCTGTCTGTGCCCTCTTATCTCATCCCTAGCCACCTAGGGTTGGGTCAATGGGTATCAGCCATTAGCATAGGGGTTCACACGACTCCTTACACTTTAGTTGTAACCTTTGCAGTTTTCCTCTACCCGCTCAGGGTCCTGGTCTTAAACTCATGAATTCACCTGCCTCCCTCCACTATAGATTGCCCAGCACTACTACTTCCAAAGAGGAAATAATAAGACTAAACTCTGACTACTTGGCATAAACCCTGCAGGCAAGAAGGCAGTGGGATAACATATATAAAACCTTGAAAGAAAAAATTGCCAACCAAGAATAATATATCCTGCAAAACTCTCATTCAAATATGATGGTGAAATTAGGATATTTCCAGATAAACAGAAATTAAGGGATTATGTAAAAACCAAACCAAAAGTACAAGAATTATTGAAGGGAGTCCTTTGGTTAGAGAATGAAGAACATCAGACAACAAATTGAATCTAGGATACAAGACAACATCAGCCAGATACCAACCTAGGCAATGAATTCTCAAGGATAAAACAAAACTAAAAGATTTTTTACAGGGAACCAGAGAGGTTAATCTGTTAATGACAACAAGATCAGAACAATAAAAGAGGGAGTAAATGGTGTAGGTATAGAACTCTCAAATGAAAAGAAAGTCAAGGCAATATCAAGTAATGAAAGCCTGGTTTAATGTTAGTAAAATAAGGATAAATTTCAAGGTAACCACAAAGAAATTTAACAAAACTACTCATTAAAATAGAGAAGAAAAACATAAATTCTCAGTAAACACAAAATCTACAAAAATTGAAGAAAAGGAAAAAAATCCACAAACAAAAGGAATTCAGTACAGAACAGTAAGAAGGACAAAGAAAATGTCAGTACCACAAAAAAAAAAAACCCTGCAAAATGACAGCAATAAACTCACACCTATCAGTAATCACGCTGAACCTAAATGGCTTAAATGCAACCATAATGAGACAGAGTGACAGAATGGATAAAAAATAAGACTCATCAATATACTGTCTACAAGATACACACCTTAGAAAGATGTGACTATATTAAAAATCAAAGGATGGAAAAAATATATCAAGCAAATAGCAACAAAAAAAGAATAGGAGTGGCAACACTAATCTCAGATAAAACAGATTTTAAAACAAAATCCACCATAAAAGGCAAACAAGGACATTATATAATGATTAAAGGGACAATCCATCATGAAGACATAACCATAACAAATATCTACGCATCCAATGACAGGGCTCCAAAATACATAAAACAAACTCCAATAGCACTGAAAAGAGAAATTGACAGTTCCACAATAATATTAGGAGACTTCAACACACCACTCTTGGTGAAGGACAGAACATTTAGAAAGAAACTCAACAAAGATACAGAAGATCTAAAGGCCACAATCAACCAACCTGACCTCATAGACATATACAGAACACTTCACTCAGCAGCAACAAAGTACAAATTCTTTTCCAATGCACATGGAATGCTCTCCAGAATAAACTACATCTTAGGAAACAAAGCAACCATCAGTAAAATCCCAAACACTGAGATAATACAAAGGATCTTCTTTGACCACAGTGTCATAAAAGTAGAAATTAATAACAGGAGGAGCAAGGGAAAAAAAGAGTCAAATACACGGTAATTGAATAACACCTTGCTTCAAAACCACTGGTTAATAGAAGAAATCAAAGACAGAACAAAAAAATTGCTAGATTCAAACAAGAATGAAAACACATCATACCAAAACTTTTGGGACAGAGCAAAGGCAGTGCTCAGATGTCAATTTATAGCAATAGATGCACACATCAAAAAAGAAAAAGGGACAAAATCAAAACATTAGCTATACAACTCAAACAAATAGAAAGAGAAGAGCAAAAGAAGCCCATAGCCACCAGAAGAAAGGAAATAATAAAAATCAGAGTAGAAATAAATGAAATAGAGAATAGAAAAACAGTAGAATCAACAAAACCAAAAGTTGGTTATTTGAAAGTATCAACAAAATTGACAAACCATTGGCCAAATTGACAAAAGAAAGACAAGAAAGGACACAAAAAAAACAAAATAAGCAATGAAATTGGGGACATTACAACAGACCCAACTGAAATAAAAAGTATCATAACAGAGTATTATGAAAAACTATATTCCAAAAAATTTGAAAACCTTGAGGAAATGAGCAAATTTCTAGAAACACACTACCTACCTGTCTTAGTCATCTAGTGCTGCTATAACAAATACCACAAGTGGATGGTTTTAATGAAGAGAAGTTTATTTCCTCACAGTCTAAGTAGGCTAAAAGTCCAAATTCAGGGTATCAGCTCCAGGGGAAGCCTTTTTCTCTGTCAGCCTTCTCATCAACTAGGAGCTTCTCCACGCTGGGACCCCAGTCCAAAGGACGTGTTCTGCTCCCGGCACTGCTTTCTTGATGGTTTGAGGTTCCCCTGTCTCACTGCTCACTTCTGTCTTTTATATCTCAAGACATTGCCTCAGGACACAATCCAGTTTTGTAGATCAGGTCCTGCCTTACTAACACAACTGCCCCCCATCCTCCCTCATTAACTTCATAAAGGCAGGTTTACAACGTACATGAAAATCACACAGTACCAGGAATCATGGCCTAGCCAAATTGATACACACATTTTTTGGGGGACATAATTTAAACCATGACACTACCTAAGCTAACACAAACTGTGGTAAAAAATGTGAACAAACCCATAACAAGAAAAGAGAATGAAAAAGTAATTTAAAAAATCCCAACAAAAAAATAGCCCTGGCCAGGTGGCTTCACTGGAGAATTCTATGAAACATTCAGGGGAGATATTGCACCAGTACTACTCAAACTATTTCAGAACATAGAAAAGGAAGGGATACTTCTAAATTCATTCTATGAAGCCAGCACAACGCTGATACCAAAATCAGGCAAAGATACCACAAAAAAAGAAAATTACAAATCAATATATCTCATGTATATAGACACAAAAATTCTCAACAAAATTCTAGCCAATAGAATTCAGCATCATATTGAAAAATTATACATCATGACCAAGTGGAATTCATACCAGGTATGCAAGGATGGTTCAAAATTTGAAAATCAATCAATGTAATCCATCACATAAATGAAACAAAAGATAAGAATCTCACGATCGTCTCAATGGACACAGAAAAGGCATTCGACAAAGTCCGACAACCATTCTTGATAAAAATTCTCAATAAAATAGGTATAGAAGGGAAATTCATCAATGTAATAAAGGGTATCTATACAAAAGTAACATCCAACATCATGCTTAATGGAGAGAAGCTGAAAATACTCCCCCTGAGAACAGGAACAAAACAAGGATGCCCTTTATCACCACTCCTATTTAACATTGTGCTGGAAGTCCTCGCTAGAGCAATAAGGCAAGAAAAAGAAATAAGGGGCATCCAAATTGGTAAGGAAGCAGTAAAACTGTCCGTATTTGTGGATGATATGATACTATGCATAGAGAACTCAAAGGACTCCACAAGAAAACTACTGGAACTAATAGAAAGATTCAGCAGCATAGCAAGATAGATCAACATACAAAAATCAGTTGGATTCCTATACATCAATAAAGAGAACTACGAAAAGGAAATCAGGAAAACAACACCATTTATAATAGCACCTAAAAAAATAACATACTTAGGAAATAAATCTAATCAGGGATGCAAAAGATGTATGCATAGAAAACTATAAAACACTACTGGGAGAAAACAAACAAGATCTACATAAATGGAAGAACATGGCATGCTCATGAATAGGTAGACTCAACATAGTGAAAATGTCAACTCTACCCTGTGCAATCTACAAATATAATGCAATCCCGATCCAAATACCAACAACATTCTTTAACTAGATAGAAAAAATAATCATTAACTTTATACAGAAAAGAAAGACCCCAGGATAAGGAAAGCACTATGGAAGAAGAAGAATAAAGTAGGAGGACTCACATTACCTGACCTCAAAACCTACTATACAGCTATGGTGGTCAAAACAGCCTGGTACTGGTAAAAGGACAGGCACATTGACCAATGTATCAGAATCAAGAACTCAGATGCAAATCCATCCACTTAAGGTCACTGTATCTTTAACAAAGGCCCAAAATCTGTAAAATAGGGGAAAAGTCAGTCTTTTTAACAAACGATGCTGGCAAAACTGGATGTTCATCTGTAAAAAATAAAACAGGACCCATACCTCACCATACACAAAAACTAATTCAAAATGGATCAAAGACCTAAAATAAAACAAAAAACTATAAAGATAACAGAAGAAAAAATAGGGTCAATGCTAGAGGCCCTAATACACTGCATAAATAGGATACAAACCATAGCTAACAATGCACAAACACCAGAAGGTAAGCTAGATAACCGGGATCTTCTAAAAATTATAAATTTATGCTCATCAAAATATTTTACCAAAAGAGTAAAAATAGAACCTACAGACTGGGAAAAAAAATTTGGCTATGACAAATCCAACCAAGTTCTAATTTTTAAAATCTGTAGGAAAATCCAATACCTTTACAACAAAAAGATAAATAATCCAATTAAAAAATGGGCAAAGGATATGAACAGACACTTCACGAAAGAAGACATTCAGGTGGCTAACAGACACAAGGGGAAATGCCCGAAATCACTAGCCATTAGAGAAATGCAAATCAAATTACAATGAGATACCATCTCACCCCAACATTACCGGCACAAAACAAAAAAACAGAAAATAAGTAATGTTGGAGAGGTTACAGATGGCATGAAACTATTACGCATTGCTGATGGGAATGTAGAAAGGTAAATCCACTATAGAAAATGATATACCACTTCCTTAAAAAGCTAGAAATAGAAATACTGTATGATCCAGTAATCTCACTCCTAGGAATGTATCCTAGAGAAATAAGAGCTGTCACTTGAATAGACACATGCACATCATGTTCATTGCAGCATTATTCACAATTGCAAAAATATGGTAACAACCTAAGTGTCCATCAACAAAAGAATGGATAAACAAACTGTGGTACATACAATGAAATACTAGGCAACAATAAGAACAATGATGAATCTGCAAAACATTTCACAACATGGCTGAATCTGGAGGGCATTACACTGAGTGAAATAAGTCAATCACAAAAGGACAAATACTCTATGAGATCACTATTATAAAACCTCATGAAAAGGTTTACATACAGAAAGAAACATACTTTGAAGTTATGAGGGAGGGGGGAGATACCGGGAGGGAAAAACACTTACTAGACAATAGATAAGTGATAAAATTAGTGAAGGGTAAGACAGTACACAATACTGGGGAAGCCAGCACAACTTGACTAACGCAGTCATAGAGGTTTCATAGACACATCCAAACTCCCTGAGGGATCAAGTTACTGGGCTGAGAGCTGAGGACTGTGGTCTCAGGGAACATCTAGTTCAATTGGCATAACATAGTCTATAAAGAAAATGTTCTACCTTCTACTTTGGTGAGTAGCATCTGGAGTCTTAAAAGCTTGTGAGTGGCCATCTAAGATACTCCACTGGTCTCATTCCATCGACAGCAAGGGATAATGAAGAAAAGTAAAGACACAGGGAAAGATTAGTCCAAAGGACTAATGGACCACAACTACCACAGCCTCCACCAGACAGTCCAGCACAACTAGAAGGTGCCTGGCTACCACCACCAACTGCTCTGACAGGGATCACAACAGAGGGTCACGGACAGAGCTGGAGAAAAATGTAGAACAAAATTGAAACTTGCAAAAAAAAAAAGACAGACTTACAGGTCTGACAGAGACTATGACCCTCAGACACCCTTTTAACTCAGTACTGAAGTCACTCCTGAGGCTCAGCCTTCAGCCAACGATTAGAAAGGCCCATAAAACAAAACAAGACTAAATAGGCACACCTGCCCCAGGGCAAGGAGGAGAAGGCAGGAAGGGACAGGAGAGCTGTTAACGGGGAACCCAAGTTCAAGAAGGAGAGAGTGTTGACATGTCGTGGGGTTGGCAACCAATGTCACAAAACAATATGTATATTAACTGTTTAATGAGGAACTAATTTACTCTGTAAATTTTCATCGGAAGTACAATTTAAAAAAAACTGTCAAAAAAAAAAAAGACAAAGGAGCAATTACTCCAAAGGACTAATGAACCACAGCCTACACCACTCCCAAACCAGAAGAACTAGATGGTTCCTAGCTACCATTACCTACCACTCTGACTGATTATTACAACAGAGGCCTCCAAATAAAGTGGAAGAGAAATTGCAGAGCAAAAAATCAAATTCACAAAATTGACCAGACTTATTGGTCTGATAATGACTGGAAGAATCCCCAAGACTATAGCCTGGAGACACCCTTCCGAACTGGAACTGAAGCCATTACCAGAGTCCATTCATCAACCAAACCGTAGACAGGCCCATGAAATGAACAACACCTGAGAGGAGCATGTTCGTTAGAACAATATACTGTATGAGATCAAATGGGCGACATTGGCCCCAAAAGAAAGATGAGAAGGCAGGAAGTGGTACAAATTCAGGCAGAACAAAAGGAAATGAGGAACCGAGGACAGAAATGGGGGAAGGTAGGAACATTGTGGGGAATGGAATCAATATCATGGGACACTCTGTGTACAAACTATCAAACGGGAAACTAATTTGCTGTGTAAGCTTTCACTCAATGCACAATAAAAAATTTTTTTTATAAAAAGAAAGAAAATTGTATATGAGAGATCAAGAAAGTGCTTCTACTACCCAGAAGTAAAAATATATTCAAGAATCCACTGTTAAAGTCATATCTGACTGTTGCTGTTGTTAGGTGCCATTGAGTTGGTTCCGACTCCTAGCAACTCTGTGTACAACAGAACAAAACAATGCCCAGTCCTGCTCCATCCTCACAATCATTGCTATGTTTGAGCCCATTATCCCAGCCACTGTATCAGTCCATCTCCTTGAGGGTCTTTCTCTTTTTCCTAACACTTTAAAGAGGTCTTTTGCAGCAGTTATGCCATGTAAAACATCATTTGATTTCTTGAGTGCAGATGCCATGGGTTAGGGATCCAAGTAAAATGAAATCCTTGACAACGTCAATATTTTCTCCACTTATCATGATGTTGCTTATTGGTCCAGTGGTGAGGATTTTTCTTTTCTTTATGTTAAGGTGTAATCCATACTGAAGGCTGTAGTCTTTGATCTTCATCGATAAGTGCCTCAAGTTCTCTTCACTTTAAGCAAGCAAGGTTGTGTCATCTGCATATCTCAGATTGTCATATGTATATATATATATATATGTAAAATATATAACTATCAGCCCTGAAATTTGTAACTAACAATCAAACTCAGAGTCCAGATAGCCATTAAAAAAATTGTTGGGAATTGAAGTCTGCACATTAGCCATTGCTGTTGCTAGAGAAAGAATATCCTCTGTCTTACTTTCATCTTCTAAATCTTGTGCAGAGCATTGACAGAAGACAAACGTGATCCAGAACACTAAAGATAAATGGGTTTAGGAAAATTAGTTCCTAGTCTTCTAGGCCCTGTAATACTGACACAGACTTACAAGCAAGGGAATGCTGATTGTCAATAAAAACTTCCAGACCACACAAGCCCTTAACCTGATCTTTATCAACTAACTTGAGGACTCCCCTGGAAAAAAAGAAAACTTAAAAGTGAAAAACATTACTCGATTTTTGAGAAACATTGTGTCAAAATGGAGAAAAGATGAATGACTTGAAAACTGCTTCATGAAATGAACTCTACTCTTCTGTGTCTTTATCTAATCCTACTTTCTTAAACCATATATTTAGATTTTTTTAGAGCAGATATTTTATAGTGAGTCACCTATGCTTCAAAATCTATAGTCAGATAAGTGTGTCCTTGTGAATCAAAGAATCACAATTAAAACGTACAGAAACTGTCTCAGATTAGTGGAATTCCATTACGTGTTCTTCAAAAATAAAAGAATCTAGGTCAATGGTAAAATGTATGGAAAAGTTTAGAACTGCTGCCACCAATATCCCCCTAAAATAGTAATGAAATCGGTTGAAAATAAAAGATCATCTAAAGTACCATAAGGAACAAGAAAATACTACAGTGTAGATCCCATTAAGATGTTATCTGATAATCCTTCCTGAAGAGTCAGAATCAGGACCTGTTAATGCAAGGCAAGTAGGGTACTTGGCCCAGATTCTTTGAAAACTCACGTTTTTGAAGGACCTTATCTTTATATGCTGGTGATTGCTAATTGACGAAATCAATGTACTATGTGTGTATGTGAGTGTGTGTATTAAATATGTTACCTTTTTAACAGAAACTATTCAAAACATATCACCATTTTTTGTAATCCTAAATTGCCATCCCTCTTTTTTTAATATAGAGGGTTTTTCAAAAACTGGAAAAATGGTCTATGCACTTTTTGACCTGAGAGCCTTGGTCAGGATTATGTATAACCTCCTCTCTGGTGACTTTGCTGACAACTAGTTTAGCATTTATCCCTGTTATGCTGCCATTAAAATCTATGCTAAAATGATGAGGTTTCCTTCTTCCTTGTACTCTGGCATCTGGAGAATCTTTAAAGGAGCATTTTTAAATTTTAAGTCTATTTATTAGAATTAAAAGGAGACTTGGTGATGCAGTGGTTAAAGTGTTCAGCTGCTAACTGAAAGGCCAGTAGTTCAAACCCACCAGTCATTCCTTGGGAGAAAGATAAGGCAGTCTGCTTCAGTAAAGATTTACAACTTTGGAGACCCTATGAGGCAGTTCCACTCAGTCCTATAGGGTCACTATGAGTTAGAACTGACACTTAGGGATGGGTTTATTAGAATAAATGCAGAAATAATTATCTACATGTCCTTCTTGAAACAATAGAAAAAAGATGAGAAAATCAATCTCTGTGAAAGTAGAATAAAAAAATAAGAATAATGGCTTAGTTATCTGGTGATATTATAACAGAAATACCACAAGTGGAAAGCTTTAAGAAACAGAAGTTTATTATCTCACATTTAGTAGGTTAGAAGTCCAAATTCAGGGAACCAGCTTCAGGGGGAAGGCTTTCTCTCTCTGTTGATTCTGGTGGAAGGTCTTTGTCATCAATCTTCCCCTGGTCTAGGAGCTTCTCAGCACAGGGATCCCAGGTCCAAAGGACACACTCCACTCCCGACACTTCGTTCATAGTGATATGAAGTCCTTTTCCTCTCTGCTTGATTCTCTCTTTTAAATCTGAAAAGAGATTGACTCAGCATAAAACCTAATCCTGTATACTGAGTCCTGCCTCATTAATATGTTGTTGTTAGGTGCTGTCAAGTCAGTTCTGACTCATAGCAACCCTATGTACAACAGAACAAAACACTGCCTGGTCCTGCACCATCCTCACAATTGTTGTTATGCTTGAGCCCATTGTTGTAACCCCTGTGTCAATCCATCTCATTGAGGGTCTTCCTCTTTTTTGATGACCCTCTACCAAGCATGATGTCCTTCTCCAGGAACTGGTCCCTCTTGATAACATGTCCAACATATGTGAGACAAAGTCTTGCCATCCTTGCTTCTAAGGATCATTCTGGTTGTACTTCTTCCAAGGCAGATTTGTTCATTCTTTTGGCAGTCCATGGTATAGTCTGTATTCTTTGCTAACACCATAATCCAAAGGCATCTATTCTTCTTCGATCTTCCATATTCATTGTCCAGCTGTTGCATGCATATGAGAGAATTGAAAACACCATGGCTTGGGTCAGGCACACCTTAGTCCTTAAAGTGATATCTTTACTTTTCAACACTTTAAAGAGGTCTTTTGCAGCAGATTTGCCCAATTCAATGCATCATTTGATTTCTTGACTGCTGCTTCCATGGGTGTTGATTGTGGGTACAAGTAAAATGAAATCCTTGACAACTTCAATATTTTCTGTTTATCATGATGTTGTTTACTGGTTCAGTTGTGAGGATTTTTGTTTTCTTTATGTTGCAGTGTAATTCATACTGAAGGCTGTAGTCTTTGATCTTCATCAATAAGTGCTTCAAGTCCTCTTTGCTTTCAGCAAGCAAGGTTATGTCGTCTGCATATGGCAAGTTGTTAATGAGTCTTCTTCCAATGCTGATGCTGCACTCTTCTTCATATAGTCCAGCTTCTCAGATAATTTGCTCAGCGTAAAGACTGAGTAGGTATGGTGAAAGGATACAATCCTGATGCACACATTTCCTAATTTTAAACCACTCAGTATCCTCTTGTTCTGTTTGAAAGAATGCCTCCAAGTTTATGTACAGGTTCCTCATGAGCACAGTTAAGTGTTCTGGAATTCCCATTCTTCTCAATATTATCTGAAATTTGTTATGATCCACACAGTTGACTGCCTTTGCATAGTCAATAAAGCACAGGTAAACATCCTTCTGATAGTTTCTGCTTTCAGCCAAGATCCATCTGACATCAACAATCATATCCTTCATTCCACGTCCTTTTCTGAGTCTGGCTTGAATTTTTGTCCATTCTCTGTTGATGCAGTGCTGCAACTGCTTTTGAATGATCTTCAGCAACAGAACAGACCATTAATTGCTCATACGCAAGTTCAAGAACCACAAGGAGAAATAGACAAGTACAAAATTATGTAGTCAGGGATTTCAAAACTCATCTCTCAATGACTGATAGAACAAGAAGACAGAAAATCAGTAAAGATAGACAAGACTTGAACAACACAATCAACCAACTTGACCTAACTGGCATTTATAGAACACTAGACCTAACAATAGCAAAATACACACTTTTTTTATAGTTCACATGGAACATTTACCATGATAACCAATATTCTGGCCATAAAACAAGTCTCAATGAAGTTAAAAGGGCTCAAGTCATACAGTATGTGTTCCCTGACCACAATAGAATAGAATTAGAAACCAATAATGTAATGTCAATAATAGAAAGACCTTGAAAAAATCCAAAATATTTGGAAACTAAATAACACACATCTAAAATACACATGAGATAAAGAAGAAATAAAAATGAAAATTACAAAGTATTTTGATCTGAATGAAAATGAAAACACAACATGAAAAAACATGCAAGACATCATTATTAAAGGAGTCCTTGGATTGAGTCATTTTTGTCACCTTATTTACTGCCTATATTAGAAAAAATAAAAGGTGTCATATCAATGACCTAAGCTTTCACCTTAAAAAAAAAAAGAAGAGCTAATGAAATCCAACGTAAGAAGAAAAAAATAAAATAAAAAAGGTCACAGTGGAAATTAATAAAATAGATAACAATAAACAGAAAAGTCAATGAAACAAAAAATTGGTCTTTAAGAAGATTAATAAAATTGCTAAACCTCTAGTCAGATTAAACAGGAACAATTTTATATTTGTTCCTATTCTACCCCAAATAATAAATCAACATTAGGTTCATGGACAAGAAAAGAAGTATAATTATTTAATATTTGTGAATTTTTTAAATGCCAATCATCCAATCTCCTAAAATCTTTCATCTCCGAACTCTTTATGATAAATTCACAGCATCTAAGTTTTCTTGCTCTGGATTATTTTTGCCATATTTATCAAATAAAGACACAGGACACCCAGTTAAATTTAAATTTTAGATAGACAACAGATTATTTATTAGTATAAGTATGCCCCATGCAATATTTAGGACATATTACTTACATTAAAAAAAATATATGCTATTTATGGGAAATTCAAATTTAACTGATCATTTTGTATTTTATTTAGCAACCCTACTCAGAATTTGTATGAGCACTTGATAGTTGCTAAGATCTCATGAGTCTGTAAATATGAGCAAGATAGGTGGTATCTAAAAGAAACCTTGAGCTATAACTCTGCCTAAGACATCTCTACCACCTATGTCTTGCACCTGGTGGCAAGGGTAACTTATCATTGGTCCTTCTTCAATGTCATAATGTCAGATAGGTGAACTTACCTTTCACGGAGTTATAGCCTACAAATCCTCATAAGAAGAGTCAAATAAAACTAGTCATAAGTTCAAAAAAAATTTATATAAGAAAATCAAGTTTAGTGAAAGTAGATATCAACACATAGTTGATTATGATGAACAATGTAACTTATCTCTGATTAATAGTATACTTATGAAAAAACTATATTCATTAGTTGAACAGATTAAAGAAATGTTATAACAATATTCAGTCGAGCAAAATAATCATACAAAAATTATGACTGTTTTATTCTTGGACTGAACCTCCAAGGTCAACAGAATGTAGAGACAGTTCCCATGCAATATAGGTTTATTATAGCATTGTATGTTACTGAAAATCTGCAAACTACCTATGAATTCAATAATAGGGAATTAGTAATTTTATTATATGGTTTAGTTTCATGAGACAGAATAAGGAGTTATTAAAAATTATATTCTCAGAGAACATTTAAAGGCATGGAAGAAGTACATCATATATTATTAAGTGGCATAGGATAAACGCATAAACAAAATCAGCAGTATGATCTTAATGTGAAAATAAGGATCCACATATATAATGCATAGATTGAAATGTGAAATATTAATATGCAAACAAGTATGTACAAACACGTTTTGGGAGACAATTCTCCTTGAGTGTCTCACATTTCTTCATGGTCTACATCCTCTAACCAAAGGGCAAATATCCTTGCAAAATAGAGACAATGTTTTCCTCTGGCAGAGGGCAGATTGGTTTCCTGGTCAACATAATAGAGATAATGAATGCTGTCTGTCCACCCCTCCCTGCCCCCTACATCCAGGATTTTACAGTCTTTCTCCTTTACTTGAAAGAGAATTACTTACATTCCATAGTAAAGATAAGGCCACTTTTTCCTCTATGGAGGGGAGATTAGGCAGGAACCAGCAGCCCTATATAAAGACAAAGTTTCTTAATTTGGATTCTGAGTCAACTTGACAGCAATGGGTTTGGTTTTCTGGTCTCCTGCAATCTAGCCCGTTTCATGTGTAGGTAATGATCCCCACATAATGTGGGGAATAGGGCTTGGGGAACTGAAGGTATTACTTTCGCTGGTGCTTTTGTCATGAGCAATAAATAGTCTTTGTCTCTGACCAAGGGGCCTCATGTTTCCTGTCAGTTTATAAAAATAAAAACTGAGATAAGCTAGGTTGAAAAATCTCATATCATTGTTTCTGACAAAAAAATGTTTATATTAATGATCATCTTACTCATCTTTGTTACAGTAGCGTCAGCCAGAAATTTCAGTGGCTTATAACAATAAACACGTGTATCTTGTACACATTATATGACAGCATCTGTGACTCAGCTAGTGCTTCTCCCTTCCACGTGTGTTCTAACTCTGGGTTCACACTGAAAGAGAAGCCCCAGTTTTACACATGCTGGTCTTATGGCAGTGAGAAAACAGCAAGAGGGCTGGTGGAAACATGCAATGGTTCTTAAGGTTTGGATGTGGTACACGTTATGCATGCTCCCTTGCCATTGGCATAAGTGAGTTACACAACCAAAACAATGTCAATGGGGTAGAGACGTACACTCATTGCACATGACGTATGGCAAGTCAAGTGTCAACAGTTGGAGATGTATAATCATTTTCAGGAAGGGAGGAATTCATATTTGGGAAGAATAACACAAACCACATATTTTATTTTTATTATATTTCAAATAAAAATTTACATATATAAACACACCCAAATATTTTTAAATGAAAATGGTTGGCATGAAATACATCAACATATAAACAGGGTTTTGTTTTGTTTTTTAACAGAAAATTGTTGGTGTGTTTTTTACTTTTATTGTTCTGTATATTGCAGTTTCTTACAATGCATATATATTTTTATAAACTGAAAATTATAAGTGCTATTTAAATAGTGTCATCATGTAATAGATTTCAAGATATTTCTGATGAGAAACAATGTATTAAACTTTACATTTCATTCACTATCAAGAATTATATTCACTGAAGATAAATATCGAGTCTCCCCTTGGGTCAATAAATCATGATCCATTCCTCAAGAGAAGTCAATATTTACTTTATTGTTTCTCTAGACTCCAAATGGGAACTTTGATGAATGTCTTTAAATTTTCTCTCAAGTTTCTGATGGAATGTTCTTCAGCAACCATCACAGCTACTGAAAAGCTGCACAATTAATCATGAGACAGATCCTCATATCTTGAAAAGAAATGAGCCAATAAGTAGTAAAGAGATGAAAGGCTCTGTTTTTTTTCTTCAGTAGCCTATTAATGCATAAAAAAAAGCTAATATAAAAGAAAAAGATTAATGCTTTTAAAGTCTGTCGTTACTAGACTCAACATTCTAATGATTTTCTGAAATTTGATAGATAGAACTTATTCTAATATTGTCTTTATTTTTCTCTGATTTAATTAATGTAGCTACCAAGAGTTCCTCTGTGATGTTAGGGCATTAAATAAAAGTAAGCATTATGAATCTGTTCAACTCTTCTGATACAAAAATTGTTCATCAAGGGAAAAGAACACACACACACACGAGGGATATTTGAAATAAATAATCTTTTTTGTTTTTCTCTTCAGGAACAGTATTATAAAGTAATAACCCACAGATTTCATTGACTAAAATTAGGGAAAAAATAAGAAATTAAAGTTTATGACAATATTTTGATATTTATTCTTTTATCATTGGTTATTATATTTGTTAATGAAACAGTTTAAGTTTTTTGGGGGAGCCCCTAAAAACCCATCTTAATTTAAATTATTGTACAGATATTGACTGTCATATAACTGGTCCCTGTTAAACATAATAATTGTTCTCATAGGCAACTGCTTTAAAAATAATAAACAGTGTCTCTACTTTGTAGCATTTTCAAATTAATTTTATTTTTTAAAGTGTCAAAAGTTGATTTGCACAAATTTAAAATTTCTTATTTCAGTCATTTTTACATCTTCACATTTCTTCCTTTTGTATAAGATGAGAAAAGTTAATGACCTGTAACCCGCATTCTGTCATTTCTCATACTATGGTGACTTACATGTTACTATGATGCTGGAAGCTATGCCACCAGTATTTCAAATACCAGCAAGGTCGCCTGTGGAGGCCAGGTTTCAGTGAAGCTTTCAGACAAAGACAGACTAGGAAAAAAGACTTGGTTCTGCTTCCAAAAATTAGCCAATGAAAATCTTATGGACGACAAAAGAACATTGTCTGATATAGTGCTGAAAGATTAGCACCTCAGGTTGGAAGGCACTCTAAATATGACTGGGGAAGAGCTGCCCTTTCAAAGTACAGTGGGCATTAAGGATGTGAATGTGTAAAGCCTTTTGGACCTACACTTGCTGATATGGCACAATTCAAAATGTGAAGCAACTGGTGTAAACATCCATTAATAATTGAAACATGGAATGTATGAAGCATGAATCAAGAAAAATTGGAATTTGTCAAAAAATGAAAAGGCATGCTTGATGATCTGATCAACACACTAGGCATTACTGAGCTGAAATGGACTGTTATTGTCCATTTTTAATCCAACAATAATATGTTCTACTATGCTGGGAACTATAAACTGAAACGTAATTAATTTTATTAATTGTATTTAAAGAACATTTCAAGATCTATCCTGAAGTACAATGCTGTCAGTGATAGGTTATATATACGCCCACAAGGAAGACCAGTTAATATGACTACTATTCAAATTTGTGTACCAAACATGAATGCCAAAGATTGAGGAAATTGAAGATGTTTAGGAAATGCTGCAGTCTGAAATTGATCAAATATGCAATCAAGATACATTGATAATTATTGGTGATTTAGAAAGCGAAAGCTGGAAACAAAGAAAAAAAGGATTAGTAGTTGGAAAATACAGCCTTGATTATAGGAATGAGGCCAAAGATTGCATGATAGAATTCTGCAAGTCTAGTGAGTTATTCATCAGAAATACTTTTTTTCAACAGCACAAATGATGACTATACACAAATGATGGCTCTCAACAGATGTATTACACATTGGGCAAACCTACAGAAAAAGACCTATTCAAAATCAGAAAAGCAAACATGTCACTTTTATGTCTAAGGTGTGTCTAACTCAAACCACGGTATTTTCAATCCCCTCATATGCATGTTAATGCTGGACAATGAAAAAGGAAGACCAAAGAAGAATCAACACATTAGAATTGTGGTGTTGGAAAACAATATTGCCTGTACCATGGACTGCTAGAAAAACGAATATAGCAGCATTGGGGGAAGTACAGCCAGAATGCTTCTTAGAAGTGAGGATGGCAAGACTTCATGTCGTTTAATTTGGACATGTCATCAGGAAGGACCGATCTCTGGAGAAGGACATCATGCTTGGTAAAGTAGGAAACCCCCAAAACCAGACCCCTTGCCATCGAGTTGATTCTGATGTATAGCGATCCTACAGAACAGAGTAGAACCGCCCCAGAGGGTTTCCAAGGAGTGGCTGGTGGATCCAAATGGCCGAACTTTTGGTTAGCAGCCAAGCTGTTAACCACTGTGCCACCAGGGCGTCTGATAAAGTAGAGGGTCATCAAAAAAGAGGGAGACCGTCAATGAGATGGATTGACACAGTGGCTACAACAATGGTCTCAAATATAGCAATGATTGTGAGGATGGCAGGACTGGGCAACATTTCTTTCTGTTTTACCTAAGATTGCTATGAGTTGGAGCCAACTCTAAGGCCTATAACAATAGGCTTTGTACTCAGTAGGTCAGGAAGGCCACTGGATATAGGGATTTGAAAACTGATTCACATGAGAACACATGTTGCTGGCAGCCAGGAAGAGTAAGTCTACAGTTGAGAATGTCTAGTATCTCAGTGAAGCCCTGTAAGCAAAACACATGCCAGCTTAGACCTGGACATTAGGCCTTTCAATTTGCTCCATTCTTCTGTCTTTAACGTAACTATTTTCCTCCCTACGTATCTCCTAAGAGGCCCTAGTGGTTCAGTGGTTAAGAGCTTGGCTGCTATCGAAAAGGTCTGCGGTTTGAACCCACCAGCCTCTCCGTGAAGAAAGATGTGGCAGCCTGCTTCCGTAAAGATTATAGGCTTGGAAATCCTATGGGACAGTTCTATTCTGTGCTATAGGGTTATTACAAGTTGGAATTGACTCGATGGCAATACGTTTTTCTGGTTTTAGATATCTCCTACTGATTCTCTAGGAATTAGCTTCAATATAACCTCCTCCAGGATCCCTTTGCTGACAGTTTCCCTTCCTCAATTTATGCCAGGAACCCTTCCTATGTGTTCACCTAGAGTCTTGTACTTCTAGTTATTAAGCATTTGTCATACTTAATATAATTCAGACTTAACTGATTGCTAACTTTTCTGTTAGCCTGAAAGGAATAAAAATATTCTGAAATATAGAAATGTTTTAATATTTGTCTATCTGTCTAAAGTATCTAATAATTTAATTTTAACACAGTAAACCCCCAGGAAATGGTTGAATGTTGGCTGCATAAGTTAAGTTGCATTTCAGTGTTAAGAGGCAACATAACTTAGTGGTTATAAACACTGACATGCTAGACTACATAGGTTCAATTCCCAACTCTTTTACTTACTGGTCATGTAAGCTTCAGCCAGTTGCTTAATTTTTCTGTGCCTTAGTTTCTTTATCCACAAAATAAAATTTATGTTATTAGAGTATTATAAAGATTACATGAGTTAACATGAGTAAATCACTTAAAAGAAGGATTGCAGTATAGTAAGTGCTGCATTATAATCTGAGGATGCAGTAACTATTACATTGAAATTTTTTACAATCCAAAATAATAATAATGATAATAAATATTCCAACGCAGCCAAAGATGGAACCCAAAATGAATCTAATTTCTGAAACACAATATTGGTATGTAGATTCAAAAATTTTACTATTTTTCCAAATAGTTTCCTGCCTATTTCACATTTATACCAGAAGTTATGATATCTATGCAGCTACAAGTGAATAATTCATTAATCAATTTATTTTGCAAATACTAATTGAATGCCTTTAAGTATTAGTAATTATTATATGATTTGAGGATAGAAGGATGAACAAAACAGATAATTTTATCCTCTAGTGGAGCTTACTTTCTAGTAGGAGGAGATAGACAATATACATAAAATATATAAATACTTAAACAAGAAAATAGCAGATAGTGATAAGTGTTAAGCAGCGAACTAAAATAGAGTAATGAGATAGACATCATCTGCTTGGCTACTAGAGTTTGAGAGGTCAGGGAAGGAATCCGATATTTAAACTGACATTTAACAGAGATCTGAATGCTAAGAAGAAGCTAGTTTTTTGAATACCAAGCAGAAGTGTGTTCTAAGAAGAGAAAATAGTTTGTAAAAAGACCCTAAGGTGAGAACAAGCTTGCTATAAACAAGGAGAGAGAGGAATTCCTGTAATGTGGGAACAACACAAACAAGGGAGAGAGTAGTTCAGGTTGATGTCTGAAAGTTTAGCAAGAGCCGGGATATGTACAGCTTTTAAATCTGTAAAGATTTTGAGAATTACTTTTTTTTTTTGTGTCTTTTCAGTTCTTTTTTTTTTAATTTGTACTTTAGATGGTTTACAGAACAAACTAGCTTTTCATTAAACAGTTGTTGTTAGGTGCCGTGAGCTTGGTTCTGACGCATAGCGACTCTATGTACCTACCACAGAATGAAAAACTGCCCAGTCCTGTGCCATGCTTATAATCCTTGTTATGCTTGAGCCCATTTTTACAGCCATTGTGTCAATCCATGTCGTTGAGGGTGTTCCTCTTTTTTGCTGACCCTGTACTTTACCAAGCATGATATCCTTCTCAAGGGACTGATCCCTCCTGACAACATGTCCAAAGTATGTAAGACGTAATCTTGCCATCCTTGCTTCTAAGGAGCATTTTGGCTGTACGTAAACAGTACACATATTATTTTATGACATTGGTTAACAACCCCACGACACGTCAACACTCTCCCTTCTGGACCTTGAGTTCCCTATTACCATCTTTCCTGTCCCCACCTGCCTTCTTCTAGTCCTTGCCCCTGGGCTGGTGTGCCCCTTTACTCTTGCTTTGTTTTATAGGCCTGTCTAACCTTTGGCTGAAGTGTGAATCTCAGGAGTGATCTCATTACTGAGCTAAAAGCGTGTCTGGGGGGCCATACTCTTGGGGTTTCTCCAGTCTCTCAGGCCAGTAAGTCTGGTCCTTTTTTATGAGTTAAAATTTTATTCTACAGTTTTCTCAAGCTCTGTCCGGGACCCTCTGTTGTGATCCCTGTCAGAGCAGTCAGTGGTGGTGGCCAGGCACCATCTAGTTGTACTGGATTCAGTCTAGGTGCAGGCCATGGTGGTTGTGGTCCATTAATCCTTTGTACTAATCGTTCCCTTGTATCTTTAGTTTTCTTCATTCTCCTTTGCTCCCAAAGGGGTGAGACCAGTGGAGTATCTTAAATGGATTTTTAAGACCCCAGACGCTACTCACCAAAGTAGAATGTAGAACATTTTCTTTATAAACTATGTTATGCCAGTTGAGGTAGTTGTTCCCCAAAATCATGGTCCCCACAGCCCTTAGCCCAGCAATTCGGTCCCTCAGGGAGTTTGGATGAGTATTTGGAGCTTCCATGACCTTGCATTGTACAAGTTGTGCTGCCTTCTCCGGTACTGTGTACTGTCTTACCCTTCACCAAAGTTACCACATATCTACTGTCTATTTAGTATTATTCCATCCCTACCTTTCCCCTCCTTCTTAACCATTAAAGACTGTTTCTTTTTGTGTGTAAACCTTTTCATGAGTTTTTATAGTAGTGGTCTCATACAATATTTGTCTTTTTGTGATCAACTTATTTCACTCAGCATAATGTCCTGCAGATTCATCCATGTTGTGAGATGCTTTGCAGATCCATCATTGTTCTTTATCATTGCATAATACTCCATTGTGTGTATGGACCATAGTTTGTTTATCCATTCATCTGTTGATAGGCATCTAGGTTGAGTCCATCTTTTTGATATTGTGAACAATTCTGCAGTGAACATGGGTGTGCATGTTTATTCATGTGATGACTCTTATTTCTCTAGGATATATCCTTAGGAGTGGGATTGTTGGAGCATGTAGTATTTATGTTTCTAGCTTTTAAGGATGAACTGTATTGTTTTCCAAAATGGTAGTATCATTTTGCATTCTCACCACCAGTGCATAAGAGTTCCAATCTCCCCACAGCCTTTCCCATATTTGTTATTTTCTGTTTTTTGATTCGTGACAATAATGCCGAGGTGAGCTGATATCTCATTGTGGTTTTCATTTGCATTTCTTTAATGGCTAGTGATCCCAAGCATTTCCTCATTTGTCTGTCAGTTGCTTGAATGTCCTCCTTGGTGAAGTGTCTGTTCATTTCCTTTGCCCATTTTTTAATTTAATCTTTTGTCTTTTTGTTGTAAAGGTGCTGGATTTTCTTGTAGAACTTAGAGATTAGACCTCTGTCAGATCTGTAATAGCCAAATTTTTTTTCCCAGTCTGTAGGTTCTCCTTTTATTCTTTTGGTAAAGTCTTTTGATGAGCACAGGTGTTTAATTTTTAGAAGATCTCAGTTATATAGCTTATCTTCTGGAGTTTGTGTGTTGTTGGTTATGGTTTGTATCCTGTTAATGCCATATGTTAGAGCCTTTACTGTTGATCCTATTTTTTCTTCTATGATCTTTATACTTTTTGACTTTATATTTAGGTCTTTGAACCATTTTGAGTTAGTTTTTGTATATGGTGTGAGGTGTGGGTCCTGTTCCATTTTTTTGCAGATGGACATCCATGTTTTCCAGTACCATTTGTTAAAAAGACTATCTTTTCTCCATCTGATGACATTAGGCCCTTTTCAAAGATCAGGTAACCATAGATGGATGGATTTACATCTGGGTTTTCAATTCTGTTCCATTGGTCAATGTAGATGTCGTTGTACCAGTACTAGGCTGTTGTGACTACCATAGCTGTATAGAAGGTTCTGCGGTCAGGTAGTAAAAATCTTCCTTCATTCTTCCTCTTCAATAGTGCTTTATTAGTCCAGGGATTCTTCCCTTTCCATGTAAAGTTAATGATTAGTTTTTCCATCTCTTTGAAGAATGTTGTGGGTATTTGGATCAAGATTGCATTGTATTTGTAAATTGCTCTGGGTAGAATTGTCATTTTCACAATGTTGAGTCTACCTATCCATGAGCATGGTATGCTGTTCCAATTGTGTAGATCTCTTTTGGTTTCTTGCAGCAGTGTTTTGTAGTTTTCTTTGTATAGGTCTTTTACATCCCTGGTTACACTTATTCCTAAGTATTTTATATTTTTAGGGGCTTTTATAAATGGTATTGTTTTCCTGATTTCATTTTCATTGTTCTCTTTATTGGTGTATAGGAATCCAACTGGTTTTTGTATGTTTATCTTGTATGCTGCTACTCTGCTGAATCTTTCTATTAGTTCCAGTTGTTTCTCATCGAGTATTTTGGGTTTTCTATGTATAGTATCATATCATCCTCAGATAGGGACAGTTTAACTTTTTCATTACCAATTTGGATGCCCTTTCTTTTTTCTTTTTTGCCTTATTTTTCTAGGTAGGACTTCCAGCACAATGTTAAATAGGAGTAGGAGTGGTGATAAAGGGCTTCCTTGTCTTGTTCCTGTTCTCAGGGGGAATGTTTTCAGCCTCTCTCCAGTAAGAATGATGTTGACTGTTGGTTTTGCATAGATGCCCTTTATTATGTTGAGAAATTTCCCTTCTATACCTGTTTTATTGATAGTTCATACCTGCTCCTCAGCCCTTCTATGAGACTGTCCATTTATGAAATCTTGTTGTTTATCTTTTGGATTCCTAATTGTTGTTTTTGTATGATTTCTAGTTGTGAATTTATTTTGACATTTTGTTCCTGTATTATTCTCCTGAATTCTCCCAGTTTTTTTTCTGCATTTTCCATGAATTTGTCTATTTTTTCCTCATTTTTGTCTGCTTTTTGCTTCAACCCTTGGATAGCTCTGATGACTAGAGATTTGAATTGCCTATCATGTAGTTCTAGTGCCTTTTCTTCTACTTAAAAGTCATCCAGTGTTTTATTTTGGATGCCTACTGGAACCACCCTGTCCTGTTTTTGTATATGTTTTGATATTGTTTGCTGTCTTCAGGACATTTGGTAGTTATTTTCTTCTTTTATTGATTGTAGATTTGTTTGTTTTGCCCTTTTTTGTTTTATTTAGTTATGTCTGAGCAGGTGGGCTGTGTGTTCTTTGTTGTTTGCTCGTCTGTGGGCACTTTTCACCTCCTTGTTCAATGAGCAGGGCCAGTCACTCAGCTATGGTGCAGCAGGGCAGGTCCAGCTGAAGAGGAGGGGCTGTGATGGGTTGTTTGTGACATATACTGGAGTTGACAGGGTGGGCCAGGAATCAGAGCAGAGCAGGTTCCGGTAGGCCAAGCCTGTGCTACTTAGAGGTGTGATGTTCAGTGACCAGTGTAAGTAGGCAGGAGGGGGGGAGGTTGTGATGTGTGGAGCTAAGATGGGTATGTGAAACAAGAGAGAGAGGAGTGAGAAACAGGAGCCAAAAAAACAAACAAAAGTGCTGAGGGAGCTTGCCATTGGAGTGGAGATATGAGAAACCAAGAAATGGAGGAAAACAAAAAGGAAAAAAGAAAGAGAAATACATAAATAAATAAAAATTTTAAAAAAAGAAAGAAAAGAAATGCCCCCAGGGATCCCGGTGACTGGGGAAGTGGCTCCCAGGCTTTGAGGCACAGCCCCTCTAGAAGGGGTATAGATGGCACACAGCACCAGGTATTCAGGAGACAGGAAAAGAAGGTCAGTAGAGAGAGATGAGAAAATGAGATGAAGAAAAACAGAAAGGAAAAAAGAAAAAAGAAAGAGAGAAAAAAATTAAGGCCCCCAGTGATCTCACTGGTGCAGCTGTGCAGACAGGGGAAATGGCTCTTAAGCTATGCAGTACAGCCTGGCTAGAAGGGGCAGAGATGGCACACAGCACCAGGTATTCAGGAGACAGGAAAAGAAGGTCAGTAGAGAGAGATGAGAAACTGAGAAATGAAAAAAGACAAAAAGGAAAAAAGAAACAGAAAAAATAATAATAATTACAAATCAAAAAGAAAATCTCTCAGGGATCCCACCAGTGGAGCTGCACAGACTGGGGAAGTGGCTCCCAGACCACATACTACAGCTTGGCTAGAAGGGGCAGGTATGGCACACAGCACTACGTATTCAGGAGACAGGAAAAGAAGGTAAGTAGAGATAGAAAAGAAACTGAGAAATGAAAAAATATAAAAAAGAAAACAAAAAGTAAGAGAAGCCTCAGGGATCCCCTTCGTGTGGCTGTGCAGACAGGGGAAGTGGTTCCCAAGCTGCGTTGTGCAGCCTGGCTTGAAGGGGCAGAGATGGCACACAGCTCCAGGTATTCAGGAGACAGGAAAAGAAGGTAAGTAGAGAGAGATGAGAAAATGAGAAATGAAGAAAGATAAAAAAGAAAACAAAAAGTAAGAAATGCCTCCAGGGATCCAACTGGCATGGCTGTGCAGACCGGGGAAGTAACTCTCAAGTTGTGCAGTACAGCCCAGCTAGAAGGGGCTCCCAAGCCTTGAAAAAAAAACAGGAAAACAAACAGACAAAACAAAAGCATGGGGATCCCACCAATGTGGCGGCACAGACCAGGGAAGCAGTTCCCCAGCTGAGTGGCACTTCACAGCCTGTCAAGAAGAAGCAAAAATGGCCAGGTGTTCAAGAGAAAGGGAGGGTGGAAATGAGAGTCAGGGAAGAAACTAAAAGAAGCTGAAAAAAACAACACCAGCAACAAAAAAAATGGCACTGAAGGAGCCGGTCGGTGTGGGTGGGGCAAATCCAAGCAGCATGGAACTGGTGCCTTCCAGCCATTAGAGCAACAGCAGCCAGCTGGGAAGTGGCAGAGGCTGAGTAGGGGGAAGAAGGGTGGGTGGTGGGAAAGCGTGTATCGTGTATCGCTGGATACCAGGTGCTCTGTCTTCTGCTGGGAGCTCCATGAAGCTGTTTTTTCTGTACTCCCTGTCCGCTGATCTCTGACAGGAGTCCAAGATGGCAAATCCATCCTTCATTAGCTTATAGGGGACCTCCATTTGTATCTCTCCTAGCTCTCTGTTCTCTGTCGGTTTCTTATTCCATTCGGTGCTTGGCTGAATTCTTTATCTCTTCTTTTGATGCTTAGGGTTCCAGGATTGATGTTTGTCTCTGTTTTACTTAGTTTTTTGGATCTTTGCTGTGGAGGGACGGCATGGTGCTTCTGTCTATAGCTCCATCTTGGCTCCACCTAGATTTTAAGAATTATTCTAAGAAAAGTGTTTTAAGAGCTTTTTAACGAGGGATTGGCATGATTTGATTTAAGTTTTGGGCCATTATTCAGGTTTTTTTGTGGACAATGGATGGAAAAAGCAAGAAGAGAAGAAAGAAAATTAGATGAATTCTGATCACCGTGATCTTGTCAGAAGATGATGATGATGGCTAGGGTTAGAGTAATAGTGAGAAAAATAGTAAAAGTGCATAGTCTTATACTGGAGGCAAGTCTACATGATTTTCTCATGGGTTAGATATTAGAAGAGAAAAAAGGAATATGATCAAGTTTAGACTCATGATTATGGTTTAAATCAGTGGGTGAACAGGGGTATCCTTACTGAAATGCCGGACTGAGGCAGAAGCAAGTTTAAAGAGTAAAGATAAAAATTCCCTTTTGGTTACACTAAGTATAAAGTGGTTAGTACACATTAATGTGGAGATGCTATAAGCAAACGAACTATGAGGTTGGAGTTATGATGAGAATTTGGGGTTTAAGATAAAGATTTGGGAATCTAGTCCAAGCTTAGCATTCAGATTTGGGAGTCATCAGCATATTAATTAATTGTATAATGATTCCTTTATTCAGTTAAAAAATATTATTAACATCTAATTTATTTTGGATCTTTGATCTAATTTCATATGCAATACCGTCCTGCTGTTGGTATCTAAGAGAGTTAATGTATTATGAAACATTGCTCTTCTTTTATAATTCAAACACTCTATATCAAAGCATGTATACTTCAATTTCAGATATTTTTTCACTATGACATTTTATCAATAGTCATCTGGCAACTAAGACTTTCCAGATATAAGAAGGAAATAGATAATTCTAAAGTTACCTGTGACAGATACTGTATTGAATTGATTAATGAGCTCATCCTGTTTTTCATTTCACCATGAGCTTCAGTTCATCATAATGGATTGCCTTTAAGATTGCTAAAAATTCTACAGAAAAATGGTGATATGTAAGCTGACAGATCAACTCTAGTCCTGCAGGTATACAATTTAAAATACGATATCACCATACTGAGAAAATACCTCATTTATTATATGCTCAAAATTAAAAATAACATATCTAACTCTTATTTTCTCGCTAGCGTCCCAAATACATATGAACTTTCCCCAATCAAGAAATAAGAAAATAGCCTGTTCCGATATAATTTAATTTGCTGGTTTGCAATAAAAATAAGACTGGCATTTTAGCCAATCATATTTTACTGCAAATATTATTCATTTATCAACTACTGCTATCATTTGCAGATTCTTGAGGAAGACATGAAAAAATTTGTTGGGAGAGGAAGGAAGTATTTTGAAATAGGAAAGGAGGAAGTATTTTGAAATGGGAAATAGGAAAGGAGGAAGTATTTTGAAATAGGAAATCAAAGAAAAACGTTAGGACCGTGCAGTGGCACAGAAGAGGTTGAGGTGATTTTAGGAAATGATCTGTTTTTGAGGGAGGTATTTGGAGGAATGACTTGGCACTATTTCATCAGGGTGCTTACCAAAACTACAGAGTTGCCTGAGAGTTAAAGAAAGGGAAAACTAGAAAAAAGCAGAATGATGTCGAAGAACTCTGAGGTACTTCTTCATCTTAGAACTACAAATTATATTTACATATAAGGTTTTACATTTACATATAATATAAGGTTTTACATATAAAGTTTTAAAATGTGTTTGGGAGATTTACACAAAGGGCACTGCTGTTACCATGCCTATTAACTCACTTTCCACTACCCACTCAAGCAGCCATCATGGGATCTATCCATGCCAGGAGGTTCAAAACTATCCATGTTCTTGAGAACTGTAGCTTGACCGAATCCCTATATTTTTATTTTTAAAAAATGAAGATGCTATCGGTGAATTAAATACAATGTAAAACTGAAGACTCTCATTATGTTAGCGTTACCATTTTCCCTTTCCAACAACTTGTGAGCTCTGCATATATGTGCCCTGCCAAAGTCTTATGAGAAGATTCCAAACAATGATAATACACGCACTAAGCCATATATTGGACAGTTATACTTAGGTAAAATTTTTTCTCTATTTTTACTCTCCTGATTATATTCTAGTAGATATAGTTTAAAATGCTATAGTCTTAGAAAGAAATGCTTCCTTTTTAATATATCTTCCTTTAGAGAAATACATTTTTCATGGTGGCATCACTCTGTGCATTGGAAACTAGATTTGTTTCATGAGGACAGAGGTGGGCATGGCAGGGGGGTGTAAAAATTAACTGCTAGTTTCCAAGCAGTAGCACTAATACCATAATGAAACTCAAACTGTTTAATCTGTTGGCAACTGAATAGACAGTCGCCAGCAAGTGATCCTCATTTTTTCTGTCATTCCATTTCTGTCTCTGCTCTTATCACCAACCACTGTGAATTTATAATTGCTAACAAAGCACATTGCAGTACATTTGCCAGAGTCAAATGGATTTCATGGCACACTGCTGCAATTACATGCACTTTCTTTGAAGGCTAAATGTGTGTCAGTTCTACAGTACACCACGTGGCAACAGAGAGCAATATCTTCCTGGCTGGTCTAAGTGAAGAAGGTCATTCTGCTCTCAGATACTTCTGCTTAGACTGGGAAAATTAATTTACAAGGAGAAGAAATAAAGGACTTTTCTTCTAGAGCTGCCACAGGTAACGATTCTTTTGAGTCTAATACAGATTGACAACAAACATCGCTGATTTTAGGCAAGTCACATAAACATTCACTCTTATCGCACTTTCTTACTTTATAGCGTGAGAGGTTAGGACTTCACAGTCCCCTTAGTTACTAAGTTCTGGTTCCTCTATACCAAAGGTTAAGGAGCCCTGTACATCAGTCTAAGGAGAATCAGTAGGGCAGAGAGCTTAAGCAATAATCTACTGTCCATAGGACATAATATACTGGTTGCTACATTAACTGAAAAAATTTAAGAGCTAAATGTAGCTAAAGAAGCCTGTAACAGGCTGCTTTCAATTATATATACATAAAGCTCAGAAGCAGAGCCAGACACCAGTGCTGGGCACAATGCCTCAAAACTGGTTTTCCTGATAGGCTCTTCTCTTAGGCGGTATCATTTCCTCGTTCATTATTTCAGGGTTCATCAGAGCCACAAATTAAAGAGTTATTACTTGCATACATTGCTCTCAAGTTGACTTTGATGTTAAGCTGGGACTCCTCATTCTGGTATGATTGCTGGAAATAAAGGTCAAAATTCTTCCTGCATTTATCCCAGGAGAGGTAACACAAAATAGAACCACTCACAGTTAGCTAGGCACAAGCATCCCTGCCGGAGCAATAGTCTCTGATTGTGAATAGCCAGCTGTTTGAAAATATGTACAAATTCCCTCTTTTTGCTTTTTCATCAACCTTAGCAATGCAGCTATAGAGTAAGCCTAGTAAATAGATCCAGTCTGCGCCAGAAAGAAAATAACAGATACATTTTACAGATGAATACAGGTCACTTTTTAAAAAAATCTGTCAACATACCCATGCAAATAGGAAAGCATCCAAAATTCAAATTTTTTGTTGTTCCTATCTTCCCTTTGGAAACCCTGGTTGCGTAAGTGGATAAGAGCAACAGCTGCTAACCAAAAGGTCTGCAGTTCGAATCCACCAGGAGCTCCTTGGAAACCCTATGTGGCAGTCCTACTCTGTCCTATAGGGTCACTATGAGTTGGAATCGACTCGAAGGCAATGGGTTTTTTTTTTTTTTTTATTATTTTCCCTCTACTCGGGATAAAGGTATCTTTTCTTCCCAGATCTTAATTGTTAGCAGAGGTTTCTGTCATGCATCTTAGTAGCTTCAAATCATCTTCTTCATTAAAACTAAAAAAGATAGAGAAGTCTCACATATGCCTGCAATCATAAAAGATCTCCATAAGGAAAGGCGCAGAAGAGAAAAATCCGTCCTTTCTTGATCTAGAGATTACCGTGCCATGCAATAGATAACAATCAGCCATTTGTTGAACTGAACTCCTGCTACTGAAATTTTGAACTTATAATACTTTTGCTGTTTCTTAATAGAATCTTATTTAACATTTAAAATCCAATGAAAGTATAACAAGAAAATGATTGTTTCTACAAACACTGCTTTCAGAGATGCTCTGTGCAATTTTTAACACTCCCTTCCTCATTTCTTGATGACATAGTAGCACATTCCACAGAATTATTCTCTTGTTTCCTCCTCTTCTATCCCCTTTTTCTATTTTGTAGCTTTTCTGTGTAAGGAATAGGTCATTTCAGCAATTACTTTCAGGTATCAAAAGAGCCAATCCAGTTTAAATTAAAACTTCATTTTCACATCCAAGTCAATTAAAAACTTCTTTTTACCCTACCTTCGCACTCCAACTCAGGTCTGTCTCACGGCTCCAGATTTCACATTTCAGAGCACTGAAGCTGTCAAATAAGGGGTCTCTAGAAGGCACTATGAGTCAGAATCCACTCGATGCAACAGGTTTGGTTTTTTGTTTTAGGTGGCACAGCCGCTAACTTAAAGGTTGATGGTTCGAACCTACCCAGCGGTACCACAGAATAAAAGGCCTCATGATCTGCTGCCATTAAAAAGGCAGCCAAGAAAACCCTGTGGAGCAGTTCTACTCTAGGGGTTGCCATGAGTTGGAATCAGCTTGATGGCAACTAACAACAACCGATAAATTTTACACTATAAAATTGTTCTTTTAATTTGGTGGCAAAAAGAAATTTCCCAATACACACCGAGTTTTACTTAGCATTTAGTATATATCACATTTATTCCATAGTACCTTTTGGAAAATGTATGTAATTTAAGAATACAACATTTTTAACTTTAAGATGTCATAATAGATGTATAAGCAAAATACTCAAACAATAAAACAGAATATGGTAGGATACCTAATTCTCCCTCTCACCATCCAATTCCAAAATTAAGTACTATACTCAATTCTTTCATTACCTTTCATAAAAAAAGTATGTACACCATTATATATATACATATACAATAAATATGATAATATAAACACAGTTCTATACTTTTTTGACTCTAAATTTATTCTGTATTGGTGGATTCACATCTCCATTTTTTTAAATTTAAGTGAAATTCATATAGCATAAATTTAACCCTTTTGAAGTGTACAGTTTATTAGCATTTAGCAGATTCACATTACACAACCACCACATTTATCAAGTTCCAAACATTTTCATAACTCCAAAGAAAACCCCATACACATTAATCAGTACTCCCCATCCCTGCTGCCCACAACCCCTAGAAACCACCAATCTGCTTTATGTCTCTATGGATCTATTTTCAATATTTCAAAAATAAAAGCAGTCATACAATATGTAATGTTTTTGCCTGACTTCTTTCACTCAGAATATTGCTGTCAAGCTTCATCCACATTATAGCATATATCAGTACTTGATTCGTTTTTTATGGTTCATGCTTTGAAATGTCCTACATGCTTTAAAAGAAAGTATATTCTATACATTTTGGATTCAATGTTCACATGTGCAAATTAGATCAAGTGTATTATATTTATTGTCTAATATTATATATACTTACCTATAACTTTGACATTTACCAAGAGGGATGTATTATAATTTCTACCATGCTGTTGGGCATCCCAGTGTAGATCTTTTTGAAGTCCCTTTAGTGAAGGTGGTGCAATTCGGCAATGTTTGCCAGAAAATGTCCTTATTCAGCCCTCAATTTCATCAGGTTTATACTTCTATACTGACAGTTATTATTATTATTTATTTATTTTTGGTCAGCAAGTTGAAGATATTATTTCAGTATCTTCTGGCTTCCATCAAGGATTTTTTTAAGCTTGAGGTTTTTCTCGACATACCTGTTGTGAATTCTGCCCACAAATTGATCCATGTTTGGGTAATTTTGAGGTTGCATGGAGATTTTTTTTTCCTCTTTTCTGGTAAAGAATTTTAATATTGTCTCTTGAAATACCAACAGTTGTGTTGTTTTTCCTTTGTAATAAATTGAACCATATGTGAAATTTCAACTATTTGACCACTTTTGATCTACAGAAAAAAAAAAACAATCTGATATGGTTCAACTTAACATATCTGTCTTTTCTTTTTGCCTACTTCAAAGAGCATCTCTTACTTTAGTCATATACATTCTCACTCTAATATGTATTTGAAAAGATTTGTTTCTATTTCTCTGTCTAGAAATGTATTGTGCTTCCTTTATCTGATTATTTATCTGATTTATCTGATTATTTGTCTATTTTCAGTTATGAAAATGGTATCTTTAAATATTTCTCTCCATATTCTATTATCTCTTTCTGAATTTCAAGTTTAATGTGTGTTAGAACTGCTTCCTCTATCCTCTGTGTATTTTAACCCTTCTTTTATATTTTTAACACTTTGTCTCATTGTGTTGCATTTTGTGTAATATCTTCGTATCTATCATCCAATTTATTAATCCCCTGGTCCGCTATGTATAATCTGATATTTCATCCTTTGAGGTCCCCTTGCCCAAATTATGTTTATTTTTCCTTTCTAAGAGCTCTATTTTGTCCTTAGTCAAAAATATCTGGCAGTTTTTTGATAGTCACATATTCCTAAATCATAATTTCAATGGCTCCTTTTCTTATTTATATTCTGCATTTGATGATTTCAATGTTTGAATTGTTTGGAGGTAAGATTTTGTTTTCTATATTTTTTGCTGGGTCTTTTTCATAGTGTCTTCTTTAGTAGTGATTTTTTATCTGAAGTTGAAAGAACTCAGGGAATTCTTTGAGACCTATTTTGAATATGACTTTTCTCTAGAGAAAATTTGCATTTCCTTCTACCAAGAATCTCACAGGACTACCATCCTAAACAACTCTAAAACAAAATTTCACCTTAGGTTTCTCAGGACATGACTGTTTTGTGAATTCTGTCCCAAGACCCACGTGCAGGTGGTTTTGAAGTTACACGTTATCAGATTATTTTTCACTTTTTGGCAGACTGTTAGTTTTCTTTTCCCAAAATATAATCTATCTTTCTTCCATAGCAAAATAAGTTTAGCTACCCGGAATGAAAACCAAGTTTCCCACATACCCTTGCAACTTGATTCTAGACTATTAAAAGTGAATGGAAGTATTGAGTGAAACTTGTGAGTTATGACTTTATTGGTAATGAGTGTGCATTACTTGCCCCTTCCTCCTTAATGCTGCCTAGGAAGCACACTGAATGGTGGTTCCTGGAACAGCCATCTTGTGCACCAAGTGGATATTGTGAGGAGAGTTGGGAAGAGCAAAAAGATAGAAGTCTGGGTCACCCCACAGAGCACAGTCATCATATAAGCTTGGACTTCTCAGTGAAATATTAATAAACTCTTCTCATTTCTTAAAAGACATTGTTATTTTGTGTGTCTCTTTTACAAAACACAGAACTGAGCCTAACAAAATATAACCTAATGCCAAAGGACAAGTCATGCAGGTTTTTTCATGTGTTATTCCAGTACATGAAAAGATAAGAAGTGACGTTTAGGGAGTGGAATGCTTGAAGTTAATGTTCAAGAGGGGATATAGGTATTAGTATTAACTTGGGAGTTAGTGTAAGAGGTAGGTAGTATAAGATCACTAGTGAAGAGCAAGTCAAAAGACACAAAAGGGACATTACATTGATGTTTAAGTCATTAGCATTTATGGCAGAAGTGGTGTTAAAATCCTGAAGAATTGAAAGGAATGGCCAGTGTTTTGTGGATAACTGCAATACAGACAAGAAATGGGTAGCATTTTCTTATTGATTTACTGACACTCTGAACATCAGGGAAACTATTATTTAATCAGTAGTGAGACATCCAGTTTCTTCTTCATATTTTAACACGTCTGAAATTGGCATGTCTTACAATTTATAGCATCTTAAAATCTCTGTCATTTAGACAGCAGCCATGACCTAACTTTCATTGCTTGTTTATGCTGGAACTTGGTTCTTTTTCAAGACTACATAAAGAGATCACTGCAATCCATTCATGTTTTAGACAAGAAAACATTTACAGCTATTTGAGGAAGGAACATGAATCCTGGTTGTTGTCAGAAAGCTAATTAACACTTTACAGTAAGATCAAAAAACCTCAACATCAAATTTCAGAATGGCTGTCAATACCCAGGAATAAAATCCTTCAGAAAATAGTGAATCTCTCGTGTAAGAAATACTACATCATCACAGCTGAAGCTCTTACCAATCCGGTGGGAACACAATGTTCTTGAAGGCAGAGAGGAGATATTGTGTATAAAAAATGTGGACTTTAATTTCTGAGAGTGGATACGTGAACTGAACATCAAACATCAAATGTGAAAAGCTTTAAGGATATCTATAACAATAAATTCACATGTACTTTACTTTTTTACATTAACATGAAAGTGATATATGATATAAATATAAGTTTAAATAAATCTAAAACTATTCTTTAAATAATAATAAAAATAAAATTGGTAAAAGATACCAAAGCATGCCATAACTGACTTGGTAGAGGTTCTTGCTTTTTGGTTTTTGTTTTTTTATCTAATCTTGGTACCTAAAATAATGGTGTACTTTCCAATCAATAGTATCCTTAAATAAGATTTTGTGGCACATTTTCACGTGTATTGCATTTTTTTTTTAATTTCTCATTTTTAGCATTTGGTAGTCCTACATTTACTCTAACTCCTCTCCAGGTACTAAGAGAAAAGAATATATATATATATATATATATATATATATGACTGTATATATATTCTTTCTTCCTACTGCCTGGAGAGGAATTAGAGTATTTATAGTTGAATATAATTATATAGATGGGACTGTGCTGCAGAGGGAAAATTACATAACACTGTGAATAACTGACTCAGATGACACTGACAAATTATTCACATTCTTTATACTAATCTTTGTTTCTTCTTTTAATTCCTGTATATTTTTTTTGGTCAAGCTGTTGATAAATGGAAAACCTATTCTCTGTGTTATGTTAAGACTAACAACATCTCCGCATATGTAAACTGAAATACTTCGGTTGCAAGCAATAGAAATCTACTCTGGCTAACTTAGGTAAAAAGAAACATGTGGGAAAGATATGCACTGGCTCACATAATCAAGGAGGTAGCTTAAGAATAAGGTTCACTCAGCCATAAAGAGAAATGAAGTCCTGATACATACTATAACACGGATGAACCTTGAAAACATTATGCTGAACTAAATAAATGGATTACAAAAGACAAATATCGTATGATCTCACTTATATGAAATAAAAAGAATAGGAAAATGTATAGAGAAAAAGTTTATTAGTGATTACCAGCAGCAGGAGGAAGGGAGAAAGGGAGTAATTTTTTTTAGGAAGTAGTTGAGATTGTGTTCACAGTAATGGGAAATTTGGCACAATTATGGATGACGGTTGCACAACATGATTAATGCAATTGATATCATTAAAATGTACACCTTAAATGTTGAATTAACAAATATTGTGTTATATATATTTTTACAATTGTTTAAAAAAAAGAAAGAATGAGGTTTAAAAAGGGAGCCAGCCTCAGGATTCCAGGTAGCTGTAGGCAATTGACTCTTCTATCTGTACTTGTTTTGTTTTCCTCTCTATTTATGTCTACCTTTTGTTGGTATGTGGGCAGGGAGTAATGACGGACAGCCTCTTCCAGGTCACACACAGAGGGGAAGAATAAATTCACATGAGAGAAAGCAGGGTGCTATCCAGAAGAAGAGTGATGCATGCTAGAGGTAGCAACACAACAGATAATCACTGGACAGTATCTACTCTCATGTTTGCCCAGCTATAACTCGGGTACTAATTTTTGTGCTTACAGGAGTGGAGGAGGGAGTTCTGTGTTCTTTCCTTGATGCAGTAAATATTTATTGAGTGACCACAATGAGAAAGGCTAGCAACTTGAGATACAAAAGTAAACAAAATCTCAGTGATATCAGGCTTTTACAGTGTAGTTTGCGATGATAATGACAACAACAAATGGTTGCATTAAATTAATGAATTGAAGAATATAATACTGACTATATTCCAAATAATTTCTTAAAATGCTTTTATAGAAAATGCAGGGTGTTAGGAAACCTCCTAAGAGAGGTTGATGAGGGAAGGGTTCGTTGAGTAGGAGATAGTCAACAAAAATTAAACCTTTTTTTTTTCAATCTACTGTTATTTACTAATAACAGATTAGATTAGATGTAGGCGGCCAGGGGGAAATATGATCTTATTTCACAAAACCCCTTCTTTTTCAACCTCAGCTGAACTTGTGGTCATGTTCAGGTTAAAAACCAGTGAAGCAATGTAAGTTGTATTCAAGGCATAGGGAAGTCTCTTGCCCACCATTTATAAATTTGCATTTAGGCATGTCCTTATACTTAGTAGTAGACTCAGTCTCTATATTTCATATAGTAGTGGTTGGTGTTAAATAAAAATTTCTCATAAAATTATAACATGAGATATTTTTGTACATGCTATAGGTCTCTTGTCTTGTAGATGTTTTTAAACACTATTTGTACCTTTGTTTTCTTCGATTCTTATCAGTCCAGATATTTATTTCTTGCAATCCATCATGTTTCATTCATTTGGACTTTTCTTCTCTCTGTCAAGGCATCATATCTTTGCTCTTATAATATACATTTAGTGGAGAGTAATAGGTTAAAAGTAAAAACGGTGTTGCTTCCAATTTCTGCAGAGAACTGTTGATAGCTGATAGTCTTTGCTGTATTCTAATGTCCCTTTGGTCCCAGTACTGTAGCTACAGCCAAAAATGTTTTAATGAGATGAAATACACTGGTACCCAGAGAGGTTTTTTTTTTTTTTTTTTCTTGGAGGGATTGTCATTCTTCAAGACTACTGAGAAGTTTAGCTTTTTCTAGTAAAGTGATTTAGTTTCCTAAGGGAAATAACCAGGTTGTTCTACCAAAGTCAGAGCAAAATCTTAAGGAGAAAAGAGAAAAAGGAAGAGAAAGAATCTTAAAAGAATGATGCAGAAATATCAACCAAAAAGAATACACTATTGATCAAATTGAAAATGGACATCAGGAATCAACACAAAATATTCTGCCTCTCAAGCACAGTGGAGTAGCAGGTACAGCTTTAAGTGGTAATGGTTGGAGGCAGGGAAAGTACCTGGTTTTTAGGAAGCTATATTCCCACAGATGGGAAGGGGTAGCAGTAATGGAATAATAAGTCTTGGTCAGGCAGCATCATATTTCCTCCATGGTCAGCCTTCCTTACAGGAAAGATAAGGATTTGAAGCAAACTTAATACTCAACTCTAGTCAAAAATAGTTAGAAGGTAGAGAATGTAAATAGAAAAACAAACTAAATCCATTGCCATCGTGTTGATCCTGACTTATGGTAACCCTACGTGTTACAGAGTAGAACAACTCCATACGATTTCCTTGACTGTAATCTTTATGGAAGCAGATTGCCAGACCTTTCTTCTGTGGCACCACTGGATGGGGCTCAAACCATCAACTTTTATGTTAGTGGTGCAAACTGACCCATAAAATTCAATAAGCCTCAGGATGAATTTCTAACTTAGACTCTCATCAAGAGCTACAACTCCTCCTAATCTGGGGTTCTGGTTGTTGTTAGTAGCCATCTAGTCAGCTCTGACTCGTGGTAACATTATATATAACAGAATAAAAGGTTGCCCGGTCCTGTGCCATCTCGATGATCTTCCAGCACTATACTGGACAATCTTCTGTTGTTATCCATATGGTTTTTATTGACTCATTTTTGGAAGTAGATTGCCGGACCTTTCTTCCTAGCCTAACCAGTAACAAATAAATAATTTTCTTTGCACAAGGAGAAGCCCCCAAAGCCAACAAAAAGTAAAAGAGCTTCAAAAAAATTAGAAAGAATTGAGGAGGAAAACTCTCAGATTACAGCATGATAAACGCAAAATTTCTCCCTATCAACTTAAATTAAGCCATCAAAATTAAGCCTTCTTTATTACTGGCTAAGGGAATCAAATTAATTTAAACAAGGAGAGGGAGGAATAACAGATTTTATCTATACTATGTGAAGGAAAGGGCAGGGCCAGATAAAAGTGCCCCTGCACAAAAACACATAAACACAAAATTACAGCATACAACATAAAAATTTTACAGAAAAGATAAAGGAATGTAACATGAAAATAGATTAAAGACCACCGTGTAAATGCTAAGAAAAGGAAAACATATTTTTTGCAATAATTGATTCCCATTTTCAAACAAGCTGGAGGAAATTGGATCATATAGTTAAAAGAAAGACAAGAGTGTAAGAAAAAGAAAATTAGAACACTTATTGAAAGACATTTAGTCCAAAATCAAAAGACACATGTTTAAGTGGGAAAAAAATATTTGCAGCTCAAAGAGAAGGCAAATGGCTAAAATTTCTAACACTTAAAGAGTTTCTAGAACTCAATAAAAGACAAAAAAAAAAAATGAAAATAAGAGATTGCAACAGAATGTGCTCAGAAAAGGAATTACAAATGACTTAAATATATAAAAAGATTTTCTCCTCACACTTACATTAAGATAAATGTAAATTAAAAGTATGTAGAGATAGCAATTTTTATACTACTAGAATGTTAAAAATCCAAGTTTGACAATATAATATTTGGTCAATGCTTGGGGAAGCAGGTAATCTTATATTTTACTGGTAGGAGTGGAAATTGTTACAACTTCTATAGAAAGCAATTTGGCACTATCTATGGAAATGACAAATTCATGTAATTTTGATCTTGTAAATCTACTTCTTGAAATACATTTGAAAATATGCAGAATGAAGCATACATCGGGTAATTTATTGTATATTTTTTTCTTTCCTTTTCCTATCATTTTATTTATAGCTTTGAGGTATAATTTACATATCATCAAGTTCACTCATTGAAAGCATAAATGTAATTTAATAATTGTTTTTAGTAAATTTACAGAATCATGCAACCATCAGCACGATCCAGTTTTTGAACATTTATATCATCACTCAAAATTCCCTTGAGCTGGTTTGCAGTCAGTCCACACTCTCACCTACAGCCCCAAGCAAACACTAATATGTTTCATGACTCTATCAACCTGAATTTTCTGAACACTTCATGTAAATGGTAACATATCATATGTAGTCTTTTGCATGTGACTATTTTCAATTTTGGAGCCCTGGTGGTATAGTGGTTAAGAGCTACAGCTGCTAACCAAAAGGTTGGCAGTTCAAATCCACTAGCCACTCCTCAGAAACCCTATGGGGCAGTTCTACTCTGACCTATAGGGTCACTATGAGTCAAAATCAACTCCATGGCAGTGGGTTTTTTTTTTTTTAATTTAGTCAGGTGGTAAGTTTGTGTTTAACATTTTAAACTAAACTTACAAAGTTATTTACAAAATGGCTGTAAAACTTCATATCTCTGCCAGAAACGTGTGAGAGTTCCAGTTTTTTCAGAGACCTGAGAGAAAACATCCAGTGTATGAACATACAAATAATGTAGGAGAGAAGAGAGAGAAAGGGCCATAAAATATTCAAACCTCCAACATTTTTGTTAGCAGCCAAGTGCATTACTATCGAGGTACTCCATTACAAGAAATAATGGCTAAAAACTCCCAAACTCAATGAATATTAATTTACACATCTAAGAAGCTTGAAATACCTTAAATAGGATAATAACAAAGAGATAATAACCAAACTATTGTAAACCAAAGGCAGAGAAAAACATGAAACTAACAAGAGAAAAATTACTCATTGCAAATATGGGAACAACAGTGTGATTAACAGGTGACTTCTCAGCAGAAACAATGGAGGTCAGAAGGCAGTGGATTAGCATATTCAAAGAGATGAGAAAGAATTTGTGAACCAAAACTTCTATGCATGAGAAAACTCTTCTTTAAAAATAGAGAGTGCCTGATTTAAATCATGTGATATACAAGGATTGGAAATAAGTATTTAATCCCATGTGTTTCAATAATTTTTAAGCAGTGGAAAAAATAAAAATAAAAAATATTTTACTAGCAAGCATTCTGGAATGGATGAAGCCTATGTAATGGAGTTGAGATAAAAATCTATTTGCCCAGGACCTGGAGACTTTGTAGCCTATGCAAAGTCACAGATCTGCATGTCAATAGGAAGGAAGCCACTGATCATGTAAGAAGCTGAGTGAGGCCACTACCTGAATAACACATAATTATGTGGGTAGATTATAAAACAGAAAATATGAAAGCTAATTTCTTAAAAATAAATAAATAAATAAGCTAACCTGCTATTTAAGAATGAAGGACAAGTAACCCAAGTTTCAGAGATCACTTTTCTCAATTATTTGCTAACAAATTTGTAGTGGATAATTTTTTAAAATGACAAAAATGCCAAATTTTACTTGAAAAGAAATAGAATACATGAAAGGATTCCTTAAATTCACAGCATACAAAAGTTTGACAGAAAGCTATCAGATGCACATGGTTTTGTGGAAGATTTCATTATAGCCTTGAAGATATTCCTTATATAATTTAAAAATAAAGAGAAATTAGGAGATGTCTTAGGCTGGGTTCTCTAGAGAACCAAAACCAGTAAAGCGTATAAATATATGGAGAGAAAGATTTATATCAAGGAAATGGTTCACGTGCTTGTAGAAGCTGGAACATTCCAAGTCCAAGGGTCAGGCTGGAGGCTTCTCCTGATTCACGTAGCTGCAGGGGCTGGCAAACTCAAGATCAGCAGGTCAGAGAGCCGGGCTGTTGCTCACAGGCTGAGATAATCGGCTAATCTCAAAATCAGCAGGCAAGACAGCTGGTAAACTGCTAGCTCAAGTCCCAAGAATCAGAGGTCAGAGGAAAAGGAGAAAGCTGCAGGATCCAGAGTGAGCAAAAGCCCACAAGCTTGCCAGTGAGTCTAATTATATTCGATGCAGACCACACTCCCAAGGAAACTTGCTTTCAACTGACTGGCTACTCATACCAGATCCCATCATGGGGGTGGTCGTATTATATCAAATCTCAATATGGAAGTGGTCACAACATCATAAGACTGCCAAACCCCTGAAAGTCATGGCCCAGCCAAGTTGACATACAATCTTAACCATCACAGGAGAGTTTTTCTCTTCACTTCTCACTGCAAATATTATTTAATTTGTTCACATATATAAAACATTTTTAAGGTATTAAGTTAAAATTATATGAAAAGTTATACTCAGAAAATTCTCTTCTTCATCCTTATTCTTTGTTCTCACTTTCACCTACATCCGTATAGGTAGTCACTTTTATTATGTTTTTGTTCATACACCATATTTATTTTTGTAAGAAAAAACAAACAAAAAAAGTATATACGTGTTCTTTTTGCTTTTGAACATATAGCATATTATATACACTGTTCAGCAATTAACTCTTTTTCAATTCATAAAGATATCACTTCATATCAATACAGAGAGCTCTTCTTTATTTATTTTTATGGTTGTAAAGATAGGATTAAAAAATAAAATTTTACTTATAACCAGTGATGCAAAAAATTAAATTAAATACTACCTGATAGTACCCATGATTACTCTGAAATGTCAGTATTCAGTGGATGATCAGGCTTTACTTTAATCATTCAAAAATGTTTAATTATAAAGAAATATATTTATACATCCAGCCGTATTGATAACAGAAGCAATATAGTGTCAAGTTTATAAAATTGATATTTGGTGTCAGTCACACTGTGAGGCCTGACTCACAGTTCCATCATGTAGTATCTAATTAATTCTGGCAAAATAATTAAATTCTATCATTCTCAGTTTTGTCATCTATAAGAACATAATAATAATAATACTGTAGTATCTACTTCATGGGGCTATTTTGAAGATCAAAGAAATATATAAAAATCATTTAGCCAATGCTTGGCCCATCATAAGTAATTATTAGCTATTAGTAATTAATAGCCATTATAGGCTATTTAAAAAACCCCATTACCATAGAGTTGATTTCGACTCATAGCGACGCTGTAAGATAGAGTAGAACTGCCCCGGAGGGTTTCCAAGGAGCAGCTGGTGGATTCAAACTGCCGAACTTTTTGATTAGCAGCTGAGTTCTTAACAACTGTGCGAAAAAGGGCTCCAAGCCATGGTGTTTTCAATCGTCTCATATGCATGCGAAAGCTGGACAGTGAATAAGGAAGAACAAAGAAGAATTGACCCTTTGAATCATGGTGTTGGCAAAGAATACTGAACATACCATGGCCTGCTACAAGAACAAACAAACCTGTCTTGGAAGAAGTACAGCCTGAATGCTCCTTAGAAACAGGGATGGCAAAACTATATCTCACATACTTTGGACAGGTTATCAGAAGGAATCAGTCCCTGGAAAAAGCCATCAAGCTCAGTAAAGTAGAGGGTCATCAAAACAGACGAAGACCCTCAATGAGATGGACTGACACAGTGGCTACAACAATGAGCTCAAGCACAGCAATGATTGTGAGGAAGATTCAGGATTGGTCAGTGTTTTGTTCTGTTGTACATAGAGTCACTATGAGTTGGAATTGACTTGATGGCACCTAACAACAACAACAATGACATACGCTGTTACTATTAGCAGGGGTAGTTGTATTACTGTTGTTACTTTCTATGTCAAATAAGGAAAAAACATCATGACCACGTCAACAGATTTTGAAAAGGATTTAATAAAATCGATTCATTAAACCTTTCTTAATAATTAATAATTAGGTAGATAAATTTCTAAATAGAAGGCAGCTTATATTTAACTATAAAACACTAGAAGCTGGTAATGAAACAATTTTGCTACCTTTGGACCACTAAATGATAGAATTGTTGAATAAAGCAATTAGAAGAGAAGATAAAAATACTGATACGGGGTAGAAGGGGAGAAATAATTATTATTTTTAGAGAATATGTATGCATACATTAAAAATCTCAAAGAATCAACTTAAAAAATTTAAATGAAGAGTGATCAAAAAAGACTACAAAATTCTAAAACTCTAATAGATTTTCCGTATCAGAAAAAAAGTCATCTCTTAACAGAAATAAACATAAATGAGAAATGCTTGTAAAAAGAGAAACACACTCATATAAACAAAAATTTTAGTTATAAACTTAACAAGACTTTACCGGGCTTTATATGAGGCAAAAACTCTAAAATTTTGCTGAGGGATATAAGCATGATTTTTTAATAAATAGAGAAATATGACTTTTTTCCTAGAGAGGAAGACTCAATCTTGTAAAGATGTAAGTTCTCCCAAAAGTAAACAATAGAATTCAGGCAATATATCTAAAGTACACACGGTATTTTTTTTTCTTTTTCTTGAAGAGTATGTTTTCAAATTCTGTGGGTAGAATAAATGAGTAATGATACAAAAGTCCTCAAAACAGGAGCGACACTACTTAATTATGTATGTCTAAATAGAAATATACGGGAAGATTACATGAGCAAGGTCTTAAAAAGTTCCCTTTGTGATAACCTCGCCTTAACAAATAAAGAGTATCAAATATATACATGCACAAGTAGAAGAAATGTAAACTATTGACTACAAATTATGCATGTCTTAGATGTTGTATATTTTGATATAATAAGAAAGTCTTTTAATATGTTGATTAATAAATATTCTCAGTTATGGTGTAAAAACCTTGAGTTGATGAAACTTGGAAAAACAGACCCTTGCTTTTTTCAAGCTTTAAGTTTGAGTAATGGTTTTGTTTCAGGGCTGCAGGTGAGATGTAAGAAAGGCATGTTTTAAACCTCTGACCTTCTGCATGACGTTCCATAGGTTGGAGACCTGGTCAACTAGTTTCTCATGGGGTGTCTGTCATTAGCATCACTGATAAACTTCTAAACAAAGAATCCCAGTACTGAGGACTAAAAGAGGATGATAGTATGAATGTCCTCACTTTCAATGACTTTAATCCCCTTGTGGTATAATATACTTTGATTCTATAATTAAATATACAAACTATGATATAGTTTAATTGCTCCTCAGAGCAAGGGAATATCTTCTGCTTTTAGTGAAACATTACTTGAGCCACCCATGTTGTATATTAAATGAACAAAATAGAGAGTTTAGAAATAAAAGTTTTTGTGGATATCTTGTATACAATGGAAGAATATTTAAACTATTTAGGGACATGATTAATTATTCAATAATTGGTATTAAAGCAGTGGATTAGTCATTTTGAAAATAAAAAACTGAATTCCTAGTTCACTTCTCAGTTCATAACAAATTCCATCACGAAGAATATTGTTGAAGAATATTCAAAGAAGAATATGTTGATAAACATGTCTATATCAATGGATAGTAAAAACTCCAAAATGAAACCAGAAATTGTATATATAGTTGAAGGTTGATATATTTGACAACATAAAATTGAAAGACTCTGGTTAACACAATATATAAGTATAATAAATAAAATTATAATACAAATAAGAGAGTAGCAAAAAGTGCAGCATATATATGCATCAAATAAAAAGTAAATAAACATCATACACAGAATTTTCACAAATGAATTGTGAATTTAACTTAACAATTACAATAAAAATGGGAAAAGAGTAAGAATAGGAAACTCCTAATATTTAATCAATTAGCCAACAAACATGAAAAGATATTTATTATTACTAATGTTCAAATAAAGTCAAATAAAATTTGCTAGTAGAAAAGTTTTGTTGTTGTTAGGTGCAGTTGAGTTGGTTCTGACTCATAGCAACCCTATGTACAACAGAACAAACACTGTCCAGTCCTATGCCGTCTTCACGATTGTTGCTATGCTTGAGTCCATCATTGCAGCCACAGTGTCAATCCATCTCATTGAGGGTCTTCTTCTCTCTAATCTTCCTGGTAGGTATTTTGGCAACTTCTCTCAAAATTTAAACTGTGTATATTTTTTGATCCTGTGATTTCTAATCCTAAGAGTGTATTCTTAAGGAGAACAATCACACTAGTATAAAAAGATATGTCACTACATTACAATTTTCTGTCATAAAAATTAGAAAGAATCAAAAAGACCAGATTTACTGGCCTAAAGGAGACTGGAGAAACCTCGAGAGTATGACCCCCTTTTAGCTCAGTGGTGAAGTTACCTCCGAGGTTCACTGTTCAGCCTGGGAGTGGACAGCCCCGTAAAACCAAATGAGACTAACGAGGTACAGGAGTCCAGTGACAAGGGCCAGAAGGCAGAAGAGGACAAGGAAGCTGGTGATAGGGAACCCAATGTTGAGTAAGGGTATTGTTGATGTGTTGTGAGATTGTTAACCATTGTCATAGGGCAACATGTGTAGTAACTGTTAAATGAGAAACTATTTTGTTCCGTAAGCCTTCATCTTAAGTGAGAATAACAGCACAATTCGAAGAACGTAGTCAATGTCACTGAACTGTGCTTGTAGAAATTTTTGAAATGGTGTATCTTTGGCTATGTGTATTTTCACCAAAATAAAAAGGTTGAGAAGTTAGAGGGTTAATATGTTGTGGGGTTGTTAACCAATGTCATAAAACAACATGTGAAACTATTTGTTCTGTAAGCCTTCACCTGAAGTACAATAAAATGTATATATAAAAAAAAAATTAGAAAGAATCTAAATACCCATGAACAAAGGGTTGATTTGTTCAAACACTCAAATTGTATCAACACTCACTGGATATTATCTAAGCATTTAAACTAATGTCCAGGAAAAAATTAAAAATCCTACTGGAAAATAAAATCAAGTAATTTTTTTTCAATTAAAAAGAATTAATGAAAAGTTTGCCTTCAGTTAACTGATAACACTGTGCCCTGTGGGGTTTAATTTTGAAGTTCAGTAAAGAAATGCTCAAGTTTATGATGCATAAACTTATTTAGTTTATTTCAAGGTATACATGGCAAGGCACACAGGTAAGACCACAAGATATTCAATTAGTACTGGAAAATCATGAAAATATGATTAATTAAATTGTTAGAGTCTAAATCTTTAGACTTCAGGCTTTTACAAGTGGTCTTGGGAGGAAGGCTTGGCCATAACTTGTGCTTGGCGAAGTTCCATCATAGCTGGGGTCAGAGGATGGCAGTAGCAGGCAAGGTCTGCCACTACCTTCTCTTGGTGAATGGTCTCAAGTCCATGATTTATATATGATTTTCTCACCTTGGCTTCACAGGGTAGGGCCAGGTGATGTAATGTCTAACAAAGACTAGTGCGTTACGTTCTTTTCTCTAATGTCAGCAATTAGCCATATGTAGCATAGTTTCTTTAGATGATTTAGGTTAGAAATTAAGGGGGTTGTTTATAACTTAGTCAGTGTCTCAAGGGCACCTTATAGAAATATAACAATATGTTACATTTTCTTTATCACAGCATCCAGGTGCAAAGTCAATTTAGAGGTGTTTACAATATATTCACATGCTTCTATTTTTCTATTCCTGAACTCAGAAATTTTCTACTCCTGACATTACATTATAAGTGACTTATGAATATGTGGCTTAAGAGCATTACAGAGGCAAACACAACAGTGCCTTATACATGTGTGGTTTGAGAACATTACAGCAACATACAAAATATACTGCAATAAAGAAATGGTTAAGAAAAATTCCCACTGGAGAAGTCTTCCTTTTAACTTTCAACAACAACCACTGTGATAACTTAAAAAAAAAAACAAGAATTGCAGCATCAAAGCTATTTAAACCACTTACACACACACCCAGAGAGAGAGTTTCTTATTTATTTACAACATAGTTACAAATGCAAGAATTTCTGCAAAGATTCTGACTTGGTAGTCATTTACTAGTCCGAGTCTTCCATATGTAGTCTATGTCTGCTGGGTTTTCCCTGCCTTGTAAGTTCTAAATAAAGGAATAGGAACCTCTGCCTGACCCCTCATACCTTAGAGATAGTCCACATTTCTCTCTATAATATATGCATATTCCTTCAGAATGATTTCCTCCAGCAGCCTTTCCATAGTTCCTACATTTCACATGTTCCTTCTACCTTTTCCTAATGTCAGGCTGGATGCAAAACTCAGTTTTTCTGCAGTTTTCAAAAATTTAAGTTGCAACAAGCATTTTGTGAATTTAGCAACTTTATTAAAGTTTTGAAGACTTATATGACGAAGTTGTCTTTTCTAGGGTTTGTACTCCTGATTTATTCCTGATTCTCACTTCTTCTCTAAAGAGTTATAAACTTTCTCTTGTGCAGAGTAGGGATTTTTTTTACTCCTCCTCAAAATATGGATACAAGTCATAATCCATTCTCCAAACAAGCTCGCCTACACCAAAAATTATCCTCCCTTAAAAAATAGGTTTCTCCATTGTTGTTGTTGTTAGGTGCCATCGAGTTGATCCCACCTGATGATATGCCCAAAGTTTGTGACACTAAGTGTCACTATCCTTGCTTCTAAGGCGCGTTCTGGCTGTACTTCTTCCAAGACAGAGTTGTTTGTTCTTCTGGCAGTCCATGGTATATTCAATATTCTTTGCCAACACTATAATTCAAATCCATCAATTCTTTGATCTTCCTTATTCATTGTCCAGTTTTCACATGCATGTGAGGTGACTGAAGATACCATAGCTTGGGTCAGACACACCTTAGTCCTCAAAGTAACATCTTTGCTTTTTAGTGTTTCTCCATAAAAGAAATTATTGTCTGGTTGTGAAGTTTATCAAATGTTTTCTAACTTTTTATTTCTGGCTATCGGTGGTCAAGCTTTATTAGTTGTGATGTGATTGTTCATTCATAATAGTGATGGCAGAGAGTGTGACTTTGCTACCCAACACTAAACAAAATGTTCTTTCTTGCCTTCTTCTATGTACTTACAAAAAGTAAAGTACTCACCTTCCCAGACTTTTTTGCAGTCAAGGGTGATCATTTGACCCATTTACAGATATGAGATGAAAACATAAGTATTTGGGAGGAGTTTCTTCTGGGAAAGCTAGTGAATTAGGATGATATGTTTCATTGGTTATTGGTCCTTTCACTCTTCATCATTCTTCTTGCTTGAAAAGCAAATGCAGTATCTAGAAGTGCAAGATCAACCTTGATTCTACAAAGATGAAAGGAACACATTAATAATGGTAGGCATAGATGGTAGAATACTAACTCCCAGGTGTCATTGCTGAACTGTACCATCCCAGGACTATCTAGCCCTGACTTTTTGATGAAGGAGACAAACAAATACCTCTAATGTAAGTCAGTGGTGGTGCAGTGGTTAAGAGCTTGGCTACTAACCAAAAGGTCAGCAGTTCCAATCTACCAGCCACTCCTTAGAAACCCTATGGGGCAGTTCTACTCTGTCCTATCCGGTTGCTATGAATTGGAATCAGGTTTGGTTTGTTTGGTTTAGTATAAGTCAGTGTAAGCCTAACAAATGCAGTACTAAACCAAAACCAAGCCCATTGCCTTTGAGTGCGTTCCGACTCATAGCAACCCTATAGGATAAATAGAGATGCTCCACAGGGTTTCCAAGGCTGAAATCTTTATGGAAACAGACTATCACATCTTTCTCCTGTGGAGCTGGTGGGTTCGAACTGCTGACCTATCGGTTAGCAGTAGAGCGCTTAACCACTGCGAGGTGAGGTCTCCTTACAGATGCAGTAGGTTTCCATGAATATTAGATTCAACATTGGATGAAGAATCTCATAGATTCTTTTACTTCATGCCTAAACTGGATAGTCTATCTATCTGTAACATTTTTTCTTAATTTTCTCCTCACATCCCTAACAAGTATTAGCTGTCTTAGTCTCATTATTATGCTTATTTGATTTATTGTTGACTGTTAGCATATAAAATTATTAAATGAAATAATTGGTAATATGAGGTCATATATACTAATTTTATAATGATTAATTCAATTTCATTTCAAAAGCCAATGAACTGCACTGACCTATACATCATAAAACAGCTCTCAATAGTTAATATATTGTACATTAGCTGTTCCTTCAAGGACCCTTGAAATAAAAGCAAAAACAAATCAAAACCTAATTTGTTATAAGGCTCAGATGAAATTTGTATCTGTTTTTTCTTAAAACTCTAGTAATATGAATTGTAACTGGAAGACTGCCAAAATCATATTGGGAAAGCAGACATCTTTTCCTCCTCTAGTAAAAAATAAAATCAAAATAAAAGTCATCATGGAAACACATTAATGTAATACCACATTCACACCAAACCTAGGATGAATTAGGTCAGATGTACAATGTGTTAACACCTCTTTCAGTGTGTGATATTATAATGGCTCATTTCTTAAAATTGACATTAGAAAATCATATTTAGAAAAAGAAATCAACACAAAACTCATTTTTCTTGAAATGTATTTATCAGAAAAAAAGTTACATCCAAAACTTAATAAGTCTTCAGAAATAATCACACATCACAAACTGAAAATGGGAGGTGAGGTGCATCATCATGTCACCAATGTGTTCTGTTTTACGATGCAATCAACAGGATGGGTGCTACAGGATAAAGCTTTAACCTTCTAAAATTAGAGCATACATTTTATACCATAAAACCAGATCTTCCCAAAACTTCTGCGACAGGACAATTATATTCCAGAATGAGTCATAAACATGCCAGGAAACAATGATGGCTGTAAAAGTTTCAGAATGATAAATTAATAGTGATGCAGCTTATTTTTTTTAACCATTCAAACGTTTTCACCCTTAAATTAATAATAATAAAATCTATTTATGTGGCAAGTTAGCTTCCAACCATCAAAGAATAACTAGTACCTGACTTGCCCTCCCACTGTAAACTGTAAAATTTGACAAAATATATAAGGTGACTTTTCTCATGCGCTGAATAATAGGCAAAGTAGAACTGTAATCCTTCTAAGAAGGGACAGAACAGCACTCTGAATGGAAGTACTTTTCAAGAACTACCTAAGGGAAAGAACTATTCCTGTGGTATTACATTACCCTCCCTGTCTCCACCTCTAATAACCATTCCTTCTTCATTAATTAATCACTTGGATATCATCATTGAAAATAATCACTAGTAAAAATAAGACTGTTCTTTAGACGGTGTTTATACCACTTCACATAATGATTACATTGAAGAAATTGGTTAAAAAAAAAAATAGTAAGCATATATTGAGGATTGAGGGAGTGCCGAAGTAAAATGATCGCTAAAATGAAAGAAATTGATTTAAAACAACAACAACAAAACAGCTTCTAACAAACAGGGAAACAGAATTACATAGTAGATGGGTCGGTGAGCATACAGGAAGTACATGCTACTCACCCAGAATGGAGAGTCTTGACGTTGGGTTCTGTCTCCAACTTATCATACCAGATTTTTTTTTTCCCACTTGAATGGATGAAATCTTCAGGCAATTAAAAGCAGAGCATCTACATAGCCTGTTTCATGCTGAAGTCCCATGGAGAGCACTCATTCTCTCTTTTCATTACTAAGCTCAGAGGTTGCACTTACCACCATGTGAGATTTTTTGGTCCAATAATAAGCAGGCCAGCAGAGAATGAGCTAGTCCCAATGATAAGCCACGTGCTCCCTATCTCTTAACACATTTCCATATATCTAGAAGACTAGAGCAAAGAGGAAGAATATAAACCAAACTTAAGTGAGCAACAAGTCATTAGCTTTGTTTTTGCTTTATTCCTATCTAGCCCAGTAAAAAACTATCTATTATGGAGAAAATTGAAAAAGCCATAAGTAGGAGACATGGAAATTCAAATTCAATAGACATAACTACAAGGGAAAAAATAATTTAAGAAATACAATTAAATGGAGAAATATATTGTAACAATAAAAACATTTATGTAGTACATTAAAATCTATAAATGTTGTTCTTCTATGGTCTACCATTTAATATTTATAACTAAACTGTGAATAAGATATAAACATACCTACTTTTAGGTGAAGATACTGTCAGTCAGTAAAGTAGAGATTTGTCTAGAATCACCCTCTCACATGGTAAAGCTTCAGCTATCATTTTCTGCTCTAAAATTTAATGTTTCCATCACTGTGTTGCCTTTCTTTATTTGTTATAGATAATACATTTAACTTAATAAGTTTAGCTAAATATTTCAAGTTGTTAACATAGAAATAAGCTCCAATCTTGACACGTGAGTAGAGTATCTCCCAGAAGTTCCTAAAGATGGTGAGAAATGATGATTTCCTTGGCACTATTCCAAAGAGGACAAATTTTTGTTGTTCCCTGTTTGATCTATAGGATTAACCTTGTTGACTTAATAGGGGAAGCAATGATCAGGAGATACATAGCTAGATAGACCTCCTCATGAAGTTTATATACATGAGCCTGGGTTTCAGGCAGTTGCTATAGATATTTCCCTGTGGATCAGTTTTTTTACCCACAGAAAAAATGATTTCTTTAAACTGTGAGTCAAGTCATGATGGAGTTAGATAATGTTGCATAAGACTGAAGTCCCAGTTTTATAAATTATTTTCATGAAAAAAATTCTCAAAAAAGAGCAATTTGCAAAACAGTGGGAGTGGGAGTTGAAGGTTAATAAAATACTTGAAAAATCGTATTTATAAAGGATCTTGTTGCTAGTAGGGAGAACTATGACCCTACAGAGCTGTTAGCATCCCTAAGAAGTAGCCAATGGACTATAAGGCCTGACATGTTATTTCTTTGACAAAATGCTTTATTCTTAAACAATATCTTAGCATCACATTAGTTTTCTGCATTTCTTACAAACATAAAGTTAAATGGTAAACTTTTTTGACTATAGTCTTCTTTACATGATAAGCATTTTAATATATCTTTAACCATGATATCACTAACCAGCTTTCTCCATACATATTCAACTTTTTCTGATATAAATAATACTTTACTATAACTCTGAAACAAAGGTTTATCTCTCATCTCTCACACAAATTTTATATACAGTGATAGTAAGTTTATATTGAAAATTTTAGATTTATTTTCAAGTATTGAATTTTTAAGTTTCAAATATCTTCAGAGGTTATCTACACCATTCAAACTAAGGAAATACAGCAAACTGATGTAATTGGCATACTTAAGGTCACAGAGCAATGTAGAGGCAATAACACATACTTCACGTATTCTGCATGCCTGTTTCAGTTAGAGCATAGAGCATGAAAATAAGAGAAGAAAGTTGAAAAAATGAACTCCAAATACGGTTTGAATTATTCCTCCATTCAGGACTTATATTTTGAGTATTAGATATGTTCCAGGTACTGTCCTAGATTGTGAACATAGAGCAGTTACCTACCAAAAGAAAGTGTCTGATCTAACAGTGCTTAGAGTCTAGTGAGCAAAGTAAATGACAAGCATAAATAAATGATGTAGTTGAAGATGGAAATTATATAAAGAGATAAAGGAACATGTTGTTGTTGTTAGGTGCCGTTAAGTCAGTTCTGACTCATAGTGACCCTATGTACGACAGAACAAAACACTGCCTGATCCTGCACCATCCTCACAATCATTATGTTTGAGCTCATTGTTGCAGCGAGTGTGTCAATTCATCTCCTTGAGAGTATTCCTCTTTTTCGTTGACCCTGTACTTTACCAAGCATTGATATCCTTCTCCAGGGACTGGTCCCTCCTGATAACATGTCCAAAGTGCATGAGACAAAGTCTCGCCATCCCTGCTTCTAAGGACAATTCTGACTGTACTTCTTCCAACACGCGTTTTTTCTTCATTCTTCTGGCAGTCCACGATATATTCAATATTCTTCACCAACACCATAATTCAAAGTCATCAATTCTTCTTTGCTCTTCTTTATTCGTTGTCCAGCTTTCCCAGGCATATGAGGCAACTGAAAACACCATGTCTTGGGCCAGGCACACCTTATTTCTTCAAGTGACGTATTTGCTTTTTAACACTTTAAAGAGGTCTTTTGCAGTAGATTTGCCCAATGTAAAGCAATATACGTGATAGCAAATGAGAATAGAGTTAATGGTGAGGAGGCTATTTTAGGTAAGTTTATTAGAGAAGACCTCCCTGATGAAACAGTAGAAAAGGAACATGAATATTGAGAAGGAAGGAAACCTGTGAGTATCTGTGAGAAAGTATTTCACACTAACTGAATAACTAGTTTAAATAACTTGAGATGAGAATGAGCTTGTCAAGTCCATTGTGGATGGAGCATAGTGAGTGAGGTCAAGAAGGTGGGCTTGTAAAGAAAGCCAATGATCAGATCATCTAAGACATTGCAGGTCAAAGTAAATAGTTTGGGTTTTGAACTAAGTGTACAGAGAAGCCATTACAGAGTTTTAAGCATATATTGATACATATGAAGATCTCTCTATAGTTCTGTCAAATGAACTATATGGAGGAAAGAGTGGATGCAGATATGCCAATTAGGAGATTATTGCCCCAGCAGAGGTGTGACATGATGGTGGTCCGGGAATAATGGTGGGGGAGATTCAGGGAGTAAGGAATGGTAAGATTTGGGATAATATTTTATTTTCGAGCTCACAGAATGCTAACAGATGCAGGTAAATGCAATAAATAGAGAAATGAAGATCAACTGAGATTTTTAGATTGATTATCTGATCGAATTGTGGTGAATGACTGAAATAAGAAAACCAGGGGAGAAGCAGTTTTGTGACAAAGGGGTAAAGTTAAAAATTTTGTTTTAGACAAGTAAAGTTGTTTGAGATACAATAGACAACCAAATGGGGATGTCATGCAAACAGTTAGACATTCAAGTCTGAAGCTCAGGATAGTATTTCGAGCTCAAGATCTAGTCTAGGAATTGTTTGAATGAAAGAGAAATCGGATACTCAAAACCCAGGTCTTTTAAACATACATTTAAGACTTTAATATATACTCAAATATACAAATTGAGATGATTAGATTTGAAAAATATAAACCCTATTTGAAACTGTCTAGTTAAAAAATAAATAAATAAAGTTGGATTGAACTCCAGAACAGCATGTCAGAGTAAGTGTGCATGTGTGCATGGATGTGTTTGCTAAACAGGAGGGTAGCTGTTTAACCATAGTATCTCTGGGACACATTCTATGTCTTCTAATGATGATTGATGAAATTCCATTTACTACATATTCACATTATTTTATTTTAATATTGTACTTCCTTATACTTCATACTTTATACTTCATATTTTATCACTAATGCTAAAAGATATTTCATATTATTATATCGTGGACATTACTGTATTTCTCCACTCTAGATTAATAAAAACTTCTAGTTCCTCTAGTTGATGTACATCATTTTTTTTTTTAATAAAGTGATGTGAATATAAATCCAACAAACCTGTTTGTATAGGGAAGACTAGTAGCTTTTATTCCAAACATTCCACTTTCTCTCAGTGGATTGAAAAGGTGTTAGAGAGGTTGTTAAATATTAAGGCAGGGAGTGGAATTTAATTAAGAGAGATTTTGACCTGTGAACATTATTGGGCAATGACCCTCTTCAGTCTTAACAAGAGACATTCTTCTCAGTAACACAGACTCAAACTTCATGGAAATAAATGGTAGCTCCAATGCCCATCTGAAGACTATATTGTCCACAGATGTTTTCAGTCATTTGAACAAGGAGTTTGTCAAAATATTTTTTTCCCAAAATAGCATTTCCAATTTAACTTTAACATGTATATGAGGTTATTGCTTTGCGTATACCCATTAAATTAAGATAAATGCCATTCTATTATTTTAACCAACATATATAATGTTTTTAAATCTCATGTGAAGAATATGGTTTATTGAGTAACTGTTACCAGACAATCACTCTTTATTTAGAAAGCTATTTTTATTCACATAACATCTTAAAGACTGAGGAATAAAAGGCATAAAAATATCAATGACAGATAAACAGAGAAAATTGCTCTGAACAACTATTCTAGAATAGCATGGTGCATACAAATTATGAAAACACTAAGACTTGATCAAAAAAGGTCTTTAACTTTCATTTAAATGCATGAACAGATGTGGCAGACCTAATGTCAATGGATAAACGGCCGCAAAATGTAGGATATGAGAACAAGATCTCTGAATGTTTTTAAATTCACGCCAGGCATGGCTGGATTCTTCCAACAATAAATGAGTGAAGGACCTAGGATGCATGTGGGGCAATTGTTTGTCAAAGTTTCTAGGACTTTGGTCCCAAAAGGCCTTAACTGGATCTTTGCTGCTTCACAGACACCTATGCATATGAAGGCAAGCTAAGTTTCAGTTCAAATATGTATAGTATGTAAGTTTATTTTCAATATATCTCTAATTATATTCTTTTATTAAACATTTATTTATGTAATTGTAGCTATGTGTTAGAAAAATAACTAAAATACTATAAAATCTTTTGTATGTGTGCACACATATTTGTGTGTATGCATGCGCACACACTGTATTTTCTGGTAAAGTTTTAAGGGTTAGTCAACCTGAGTTACTGGTATAAGTATAAAAGCAACTTGAATTCTATAGAAACACCTATATCACTGTGGCAAATGTTTCCATAAACATATTAGGATTATTAGAATAGTTCCAGATAAATATTGAAAGGACGTGTTAAAACTAATTATAAAGCTTCAAATAATTTAATTATAAAAACAGACAATAGTTACAATTTATAGGAAACTATAGTAATTATGTCTTTAAAAGTATTGATTACTTATTCTTGAATTGGGATAATAACTGAAAATCATATAGATCTTTATATTTTAGAAATTATTTTTATTTAAATGATCTCATTTCATTTTCTGTTTTATTCTATGAGGCTTCTATTATTTTAACCCAAAAAAATACAATTTGACTCTCTCTGTATTTACCATAGTTGTTTCTTTTCCTCCATTTATAATGCTATTGTGTTAGTTTAAAAATTTATAGTCTATCAGCTGTACTATGACAAGAGCTTACTAGTTATCCTTCCTGCCCGTGGTTGTATAGCATTCCATTTCACCCTCCACATAGATGCCATACAACCTTGCTAATATAAAGTCTGGAAATACCCTTCAATGACCACAGACTTTCCCAGCCTCTACTCCATTCCACACCAGCTTCTAAACACTTAATCCTCAACTCTATCTATGTGGGATAACTTGAAGGTCATGAACACAGTGTGCTTTTTCCTATCTCTATAAATGGTCCAAAAATATGGAATATAAGAAAAAGATCTCTGAATGTTTTAAATTCACTCCAGGCATGACTAGATTCCTCCAACAATTAAAAGAGTGAAAGACATAGAGTGTATGTAGGGCAATTGTTTGTCAAGGAGAGTAGGACTCTGGCCACCAAAGGCCTTAACTGGCTCTGCACAAAGAATAATTGTTATTTAAAAATTAATTTGCTGCTTCACAAGCACCTGTGCATATAAAGACAAAGTTGAGCTGCAATTCAAAACTGAATACTATGAATACTTTTAATCATGCTGTTTCCTCCACCTAAAATGTCCCTCACTCCATCTGTATCTTCTGACAAGCAATATTCCTCACCCAAGTCATAAAAAAAGGGTCAAATTTCCATGAAATTTTCCATTCTCTTCACATAGAATTGACCTCTCCATTTTGGGTGTTCCTACCGTACTCTATGGATACTTTTATCATAGCTCTTATAGTTCTTAATTGCATGAGTTTATGTTTTTCTCTCTGTTGCCATAAGTAGCTCTTTGATTGAAAAACTGGACCTCTTTGTCATTTTACCTCCAGTTCCGGACACAAAGGTGGAGGGGGGCTCAATATTTACTAATAAAAGAATAAGTGATTGAAAAACAGATTGTTTGAATTCAAAGACTACCACTTCTCCCACATTATTATCTTACTTAGTGCCCAAAATTCTTTTAATTATTTCACATTTTATTTTACTTCATAATACCTTGTAAGAAAACACTATTTTAATGCCCATTTAGCAGACTATATAACTAAATCTAAGCTGTTAGTACAATTGCCTAGAGTCATGCAAATACTAAGTGACCCAGGCTCTAACTTTAAAACTCATGGATTTAACTGAAATGTTATGTTTCCATGTTGGTGATGTTAGTTGACATTGAGTAGATTCTGACTCATGGTGACCCATGTGTGCAATGTAGAACTGTTCTATAACGTTTTCACGCTGTGACCATTTGGGAGCAGATCTCCAAGCCTGTCTTCCGAGACACCTCAGCGTGGGTTCAGATCACCAATCTTTCAGCTAGGAGTCAAGCACTTAACTGTTTGTACCATAACCAAAGTGAATATAGAAAAAGTTAAAAAAGAAAAAGAAATAAGATGGTACATGATATGAAGTTATTCTTTTCAGACTTTAATGTAAGGGTTATTGGCCTTAAGTCAGGAACTGACAAGATTGACCTGACCTTCTTCCCGTTTCTTGTCTTCTTCCATGGTGTAATCCCCAGAGAAAACACTGCATTGTACGGTCAGATTTATAAAGAATTATAATGAGCCCTATACAGGGAAAGGTATGTAAAAAAATGAATAAGTCTTTATTATTTTGCAAACTGCCTGCTTTAAGCCTGAAATCATTAACCTGACTTGGCTTCCATCCCATCAACTGTTAACCAGTTTATAGCAGACTAAAAAAATGACTTTTTTATTCCAAGCATAAAAAGAAAAGTTTAAAAAATTGTGTTGATTTTTCTTTTTGTTCATTTTGATATTGAGGGTATTTTTATTTCTAGTATCCTATTCTGTGTAGTGTTTATGACACAGAAATTATGCATGTAGAAGTATTTGGGGGTTAAAAATACAGCACAAAAAAAAAAAGTTGCCTTGTTATATACTTAAAACTCCACAGGAAAAATTATCAAAGAGCTAGAGATGAGCCCACTGAAGTCTAGCTATGGAAATGTCTACTTCAATTAGAAATGAAGGGAAAAGGCGATTACCAGAAGGAAAAACTACAAAATAAAAAATGACTCTAGAAACCTGACATTTGATCTAGAGAAGGATGGTAAGAGCACCTAAGTTTGACTATAAGAGAATTTCTCTGCACAAAACTATTGCAAGAGCACTTCTGTATTTTGAAAGCAAGCTCTTTATAAAACTAACTTGTATATGAGTGCTTGAGATTTTGTGTAAGAGGTACACAGGCTCACCTTCAAGAGAAAAACAAAGATAACACAAAATACAGAAATGTTATACTCAATACAAAAAAACCCTATGAATTAAAAACATTAATTTTACCTTGTCTAAATTTATTCCTACTATTTGTTTCTTATTTCTCTCCTTTCATTAATTTTTAATTCTCCATATATCAAGAAAATAGTCACCATTATTTGTCATCTAGGTCTAACGGACCCTTTTAAAAATAGTTTTGTCATTTAATAAATAATTTACAGACACAAGAATAGAGTGGAAACAAACATAATAGATATTTTTAAATGAATTTACAATTTGCAAACCTTTTTATAACAAATAAATTCTGGCACACAAACATCATAAAGATGAAAAATACTGTCACACCACCTTCTAGCAAAACAGTATAGTTCAAGTCCTTGCTGCAAAGCATTGCCTGCTGAAGTCCTTCCTGTCTAATGGTTAATGGGATGAGGTTACCACATCCCCTTTTGTTCTCCAAAATACAGCTTTCACATATGGATGCTGGAGTTTGAGAAATTTCATCTAGATGTTGTCGTTTGAAGACCTATCGTTTGATGTTTCACTTACATGAGCCATTGCACCGTCATCTTTAGAGTGTTCTTACCTATCTCATTGCGTTCAGCTTCTGATTTATCTAATGATTGTAAAGCATCTTCCTCTGTCAGTTGTCTTCCTCTGCCTATTAAGGGCAGAAAATAAAAAAATTCTGAATTCTCTGTTGTGTTCAATAAAAGCTAAAAGCAGACTATAGAGATGGTGTCTCCAGGCTTCTTTTATATCTTCCTGAAAGATGCAATATTTTGAGCAAAAATAAGACAACTGAAAGACAATAATTCTTTCACTATTACTTTTTCCTTCCAAAGGAACCACAGCTTAGGTAAACTTGGGGTCACATGTTCAGTCACAACTACTCAGCCCTGTCATTAAAACAAAAGCAGTCATAACCAAAAAAAAAGGGCATACCTGTTGCTGTCGAGTCGATTCTGACTCATAGCGACCCTATAGGATAGAGTAGAACTGCCCCATAGGATTTCCAAGGAGTTGCTGGTGGATTCAAAATGCCAACCTTTTGATTTGCAGCCATAGTTCTTAACCACCGCACCACCAGGGCTCCAGTCATAGAAAATACATAAACAAATGACAGTGGCTGTGTTCCAATAAAACTTTATGTACAAGAACAGACAACTGCCAGAATTTGGTGTGTAGTCTATGCACCTCTGTGAACCTAGAAGATTCTACCATTCTTCTGTTTTCTTATTTTTGTCTTTTAAAAAGCAATTGGGAAGAATTGATAATTAATGATAGAATAATTCCTAGGGTGATGAATGTATATAGAAAAAGTAAGTTAACCATGATCCATTAAGGCAGCTTAGATTTAGAGATAAGTCCAAGGGATCCATAAGATAATTGCAAGATGGAATGAATTTTATTCTAGTTTTTAAAAATTAAATTTTTGCTTTGTTTTTTGAGAGAACACTAATAAAATAAAAATTATGAAATACCAATTTTACGAATAGTTGGAAATGGTAAAAAATGAAACTCAAATCTAAAATTTAATCCAACAGATCTTTATTTATTTTTTTATTGTACTTCAGGTGAAGGCTTACAGAACAAATAGTTTCTCATGAAACAGAAGTACACATGTTGTTTTATGACATTGGTTAACAACCCCACAACATATCAACCCTCTAACTTCTCAACCTCTTTTTTTTTTTTTTAGTGAACATACACATAGCCAAAGATACACCATTTCAAAAATTTCTACATGCACAGTTCAGTGACATTGACTACGCTCTTCAAATTGTGCTATTATTTTCACTTAAGATGAAGGCTTACAAAACAAAGTAGTTTCTCATTTAACAGTTACTACAGATGTTGCCCTATGACAATTGTTAACAATCTCACAACACATCAACAATATCCTTACTCAACCTTGGGTTCCCTATCACCAGCTTCCTTGTCCCCTTCTGCCTTCTGGCCCTTGTCACTGGAATCCTATACCTCGTTAGTGTCATTTGGTTTTAGGGGGCTGTCCACTCCGAGACTGAACAGTGAACCTCAGAGGTAACTTCACCACTGAGCTAAAAGGGTGCCTGGGGGCCGTACTCTTGAGGTTTCTCCAGTCTCCTTTAGGCCAGTAAATCTGATCTTTTTTTGTGAGTTAGAATTATGCTCTACATCCTTCTCCAGCTCTGTCCAGAACCCTCTGTTATGATCCTGGTCAGAGCAGTCAGTGGTGGTAGCTGGGCACCATCTAGCTGTACTGGACTCCGTCCGGTGGAGGCCTTGGTAGCTGTGGACAATTAGTCCTTCAGACTAATCTTTTCCTTGTATCCTGTTCTCTTCATTCTCCCTTGCTCCTGAAGGGATGAGACCAGTGGAATATCTTAGATGGCCACTCACAGGCTTTTAAGACCCCAGACACTACTCACCAAGGTAGAATGTAAAACATTGTCTTTATAAGCTGTGTCATGCCAGTTGAGCTAGATGTTCCCCAAGACCATGGTCCCCACAGCCCTCCGCACAGCAATTCAGTCCCTCAGGGAGTTTGGATGTGTCTATGGGGCTTCCATGACCTTTCCTTGTACAAGTTGTGCTAGTTTCTCCTGTATTGTGTACTGTCTCACCCTTCACCCAAGATACCACTTATCTGTTGCCTATTTATTATTCCCTCCACCACCACTCCCATCCCTGGTAACCAACAACCAACAAAGAGGGTTACATTTTGTGTGTGAACTTTTTCATGGGTTTTTACAGTAGAGGTCTCATACAATATTTGTCCTTCTGTGATTGGCTTATTTCACTCAGCATAATGTCCTCCAGTTTCATCCATGTTATGAGATGCTTCACAGATTCATTCTTGTTCTTTCTCGTTGCATAGTACTCCACTGTGTGTATGTACCATAGTTTATCCATTCATCTGTCGATGGGCATCTAGGTTGTTTCTGTTGTTTTGCTATTGTGAACAATGCTGCCATGAACATAGGTGTGCATGTGTCTACTCGAGTGATGACACTTATTTCTCTAGGAAATATTCCTAGGAGTGGGATTGCTGGATCAAATGGTATATCTATTTCTAGCTTTCTGAGGAAGCACCATATCATTTTCCAAAATGATTGTATCATTTTGCATTCCCACCAGCAATGCATAAGAGTTCCCATCACCCTGCAGCCCCTCCAACATTTGTTATTTCTAGTGTTTTTGATTCGTGCCAGTAATGCCAGGGTGAGATGGTAACTCATTGTGGTTTTCATTTGCATTTCTCTAATGACTAGTGATCGCGAGCATTTCCTCATGTGTCTGTTGGCCATTTGAATGTCTTCTTTGGTGAAATGTCTGTTCATTTCCTTTGCCCATTTCTTAATAGGATTATTTGTCTTTTTGTTATAGAGGTGTTGGATTTTCTTGTAGATTATGGAGATTAGACATTTGTCTGATTTCTACTGTCCAAAAATTTTTTTCCCAGTCTGTAGGTTCTTTTTTTACTCTTTTGGTGAAGTCTTTTGAAGAGCAAAGGTGTTTGATTTTTAGAAGATCCCAGTTATCTAGCTTATCTATTGGGGTTTGTGCATTGATGGTTATGGTTTGTATCCTTGTTAATGTCATGTATTAAGGCCTGAAGTGTTGGTCCTATTTTTTCTTCTATGAACTTTATAGCTTTAGGCTTCATATTCAGATCTTTGATCCATTTTGAAGTAGTTTTTGTATACGGCGTGATGTATGGGTCCTGTTTCGTTTTTTTGCAGATGGATATCCAGTTTTGCCAGCACCATTTGTGAAAAAGACTGTCTTTTCCCCCATTTGATGGACTTTGGGCCCTTGTCGAAAATCAGGTGACTGTAGGTGGATGGATTTACATCTGGGTTCTCAATTCTGTTCCATCGGTCAATGTATCTGTTTTTGTACCGGTACCAGGCTGTTTTGACTACTGTAGCTGTATAGTAGGTTCTGAAGTCAGGTAGTGTGAGTCCTCCTACTTTCTTCTTCTTTTTCAGTAGTGCTTTACTTATTCGGGGCTTCTTCCCTTTCCATATAAAGTTAATGATTAGTTTTTCCATCTCTTCGAAGAATGTTGTTGGCATTTGCATCGGGTTTGTGTTGTATTTGTAAATTGCTTTGGGTAGAATTGTCATTTTCCCCATGTTGAGTCCACCTATCCATGAGCATAGTGTTCTTCCATTTATGTAGATCCCTTTGGGTTTCATGCAGTAGTGTTTTGTAGTTTTCTTTGTATAGGTCTTTTACATCCCTGGTCACATTTATTCCTAAGTATTTTATCTTTTTAGGGGCTATTGAAAATGGTATTGTTTTCCTGATTTCCTTTTCATCGTTCTCCTTACTGGTGTGTAGGAATCCAACTGATTTTTGAATGTTCATCTTGTATCCTGCTACTCTGCTGAATATTCCTATTAGTTCCAGTAGATTTCTCGTTTAGTCTTTAGGGTTTTCTTTGTATAGTATCACATCATCTGCAAACGGGGACAGTTTAACTTCTTCATTACCAATTTGGATGCCCTTTATTTCTTTTTCTTGCCTTATTGCTCTAGCTAGAACTTCCAGCACAATGTTAAATAGGAGTGGTGATAAAGGGCATCCTTGTCTTGTTCCTGTTTTCAAGGGGAATGTTTTCAGCCTCTCTCCATTAAGAATGATGTTGGCCATTGTTTTTGCATAGATGCCCTTTATTATGTTAAGAAATTTCCCTTCTATACCTATTTTATTGAGAGTTTTTATCAGGAATGGGTGTTGGACCTTGTCAAATGCCTTTTCTGCATCAATTGAGATGATCATGTGATTCTTTTCTTTCCTTTTATTTATGTGGTGGATTATGTTGATTGATTTTCTAATGTTGAACCATCCTTGCATACCTGGTACGAGTCGTACTTGGTCGTGGTATATTATTTTTTTGATATGATGCTGAATTCTATTGGCTAGAATTTTGTTCAGAATTTTTGCATCTATATTCATGAGAGATATTGGTCTGTAATTTTCTTTGTTTGTGACGTCTTTGCCTGGTTTTGGTATCAGCGTTACGCTGGCTTCATAGAATGAATTTGGAAGTGTTGCTTCTTCTTCTATGCTCTGAAATAGCTTGAGTAGTACTGGCACAAGCTCTTCTGTAAATGTTTTGTAGAATTCTCCAGTGAAGCCATCTTGGCCAGGGCTTTTTTTGGTTGGGAGTTTTTTTTATTACCTTTTCAATCTCTTCTCTTGTTATGGGTCTGTTCAGATTTTCAACATCACTTTGTTGTAGTTTGGGTAGGCTGTGTGTTTCTAGAAATTTATCCATTTCCTCTAAGTTTTCAAATTTTTTAGAGTATAGTTTTTCATAATATTCTGTTATAATCCTTTTTATTTCAGTTGGGTCTGTTGTAATGTCCCCCATTTCATTTCTTATTTAGGTAATTTGTGTCCTCTCCTCTTTTTCTTTTGTCAGTCTGGCCAGTGTTTTATCGATTTTGTTGATTCTTTCAAAGAACCAGCTTTTGGTGTTGTTGATTCTTTCTATTGTTTTTCTGTTCTCTATTTCATTGATTTATGCTCTGATCTTTACTATTTCCTTTCTTCCAGTGGTTGTGGGCTTTTTTTGCTGTTCTCTTTCTATTTGTTTGAGTTCTGTAGTTAATGTTTTGATTTTGTCCCTTTCTTCTTTTTTTATATGTGCATCTATTGCTATAAATTGTCCTCTGAGGACTGCCTTTGCTGTGTCCCAAAGGTTTTTTGTATGATATGTTTTTATTCTCATTTGATTCTAGGAATTTTTGGATTCCATCTCTGATTTCTTCTATTACCCAGTGATGTGTAAACAGGGTATTATTCAGTTTCCATGTAGTTTAGTTTTTTTCCTTGCTCTTTCTGTTGTTAATTTCTACCTTGATAGCATTGTGGTCAGAGAAGATACTTTGAATTATCTCAACGTTTTGGATCTTGTTGAGGATTGCTCTGTGGCCTAAGATGTGGTCTATTCTGGAGAACGTTCCATGTGCATTGGAAAAGAATGTGTACTTTGCAGTGGTTGGATGGAGTATTCTATATATGTCTATGAGGTCAAGTTCGCTGATTGTGCCCTTTAGGTCTTCTGTCCTTTACTGAGAGTGGTGTGTTGAAGTGTCCTACTATTATTGTGGAACTGTCAGTTTCTCTTTGCAGTGTTGTTAGAGTTTGCTTTATGTATTTTGGAGCCCTGTCATTGGGTGCGTAGATGTTTATTATGGTTATGTCTTCACGAAGGATCATCCCCTTTATCATTATATAGTGTCCTTCTTTGTCTTTTATGGTAGATTTCGTTTTCAAATCTGTTTTATCTGAGATTAGTATCGCCACTCCTGCTCTTTTTTGATAGTTGTTAACTTGATATATTTTTTTCCAAACTTTGACTTTTAATAAATTCACATCTTTGTTTCTAAGGTGTGTCACCTGTAGACAGCATATGGATGGATCCTGTTTTCTTATCCATTCTGTCACTCTCTGTCTCTTTATGGGTGCATTGAGTCCATTTACATTCAGTGTAAGTATTAATAGATGTAAGTTTGTTGCTGTCAGTTTGTAGTGCTTTTTTTTGTGGTGCTGAAGTTTTCTTTTTCTTCTTACTCTCGTGTGCTGAGTTACTTTTGTTTGTGGATTGTTTTTCATTTCTTTTTCTTTTGTAGGTTTTGTTTTTGCTGAGACTTTATGTTTTTCCTCTTTTTCTTTATAAGTATGTTTGTTAACTTTCTTTGTGGTTACCATAAATTTTACCCTTTAACTTTCTAAGTTTGAAGCAGTCTACCATTACTAGGTATCACCTTGCCTTCCTCTGCGTTACAAGGTTCTATACCTATGCTGTTTATTCCCTCTTTTATTGTTTTGATGTTGTTGTCATTTATTGATTAACTGCTCTGATTCCCTGTTGTATTTCTTTTGGTTTTGGATAGTCCTAGAGAGTTCATTTCCTAGATTGGTATCTGGCTCGTACGATCCTGCATCCTAGGTTCTGCCTGTGAGCTGAAGCTGTTTGTCCTCAGATCGAAGAACTCGCTTAATAATTCTTGTAAGTTTGGTTTGACTTTTACATATTCCCTAAATTTCTGTTTATCTGGAAATGACCTAATTTCACCATCAAATTTGAACGAGAGTTTTGCAGGATATATTATTCTTGGCTGGCAAGTTTTTTCTTTCAAGGTTTTATGTATGTCATCCTATTGCCTTCTTGCCTGCATCGTTTCTGCCAAATAATCTGAGCTTAGTCTTATTGTTTCTCCTCTGTATGTGACTTCTTGTTCTTCATGAGCTGCTCTCAGGATTCTTTTTTTGCCTTTGGTTTTGACGAGTGTGAATATGATATACCTTGGTGATTTTCTTTTGGGGTCTCTTCTATATGGGGTTTGTTGAACTTCTTGGATGGCCAGCTTTTCATCTTTCATGATATTGAGGAAGTTTTCTGTCAGCAGTTCCTCACTGATCCTCTGTGTTTTCTGTTTTCTCCCCCTGTTCTGGAATTCCAATCATTTAAAAATTTTTGCTTTTGATTGTGTCCCACATAATTCTCAGGGTCTCTTCATTTTTCTTTGTTCTTTTTTCTGAGTTTTTCTGAAACAGAGTTGTATCCAAGTGTTTGTCTTCAATTCCACTGATCCTGTCTTCCACTGTTTCAAATCTGCTTCTCAGCCCTCCTATGACATTGTCCATTTCTGAAATCTTGTTGTTTATCTTTTGGATTTCTAAGTGCTGTCTTTGTATAATTTATAGTTGTGAATTTATTTTGACATTTTGTTCCTGCATTATTTTCCTGAATTCTTCCAATTTTTTGTCCATATTTTCCAGGAATTTGTCTGTTTTTTCCTCATGTTTGTCAGATTTTTGCCTCAGTTCTTGGAAAATTCTGAGTGTTAGAGATTTGAATTCCCTATCAGGTAGTTCTAGTGCATTTTCTTCCAGAGGAAAGTCATCTGGTGTTTTATTTTGGACACCTACTGGAACCATCCTGTCCTGTTTTTGTAAATGTTTTGTTATTGTCTGCTGTCTTCGGGGCCTTCAGTAATTATTTTTCTCATTTATTGATTGTAGATTTGTTTGTTTTTTCACTTTTTTAAAAAAAAATTTGACTATGTCTGAGCAGGCAGGCTGTGTGTTCTTTGTTGTTTGCTCATCTGTGGGCACAATACTTTTTGCCTCCTTCTTCAACTGGCAGGGTCAGTCACTCAGATATGGTATGGCAGGGCAGGTCTAGCTGAAGAGGAGTTACTGGGATAGGTTGTTTGTGGCACTTACTACAGCCACCAGAGTGGGTCAGTAATTAGGGCAGGGCAGGTTCCAGTAGGCCGTGCCTGTGCTGCTTGGTGGTGTCATGTCAAGCGCACGGTGCAGGTAGGCAGGATGCAGTGAGGAGATTGTTATGTGTGCAGCTAAGATGGATATGGGAGAGAGGAGAGAGGAGTAGGAGCCAAAAACATACAAACAAACAGAAAAGAATGCTAGGGGAGCTTGCCGTTGGAGTGGAGATATGAGAGACTATGAAATGGAGAAAAACAGAAAGGGGAAGAGGAAGAAAAGAAAAGAACGAATAAATAAGAATCAGAAAGGTTAAAGAACTGCAAAGTTCCCAGGGATCCCACCAGTGCAGCTATAAGGTCTGGGGAAGTCACTCTCAGGTGTTGCAGTACAGCCTGTCTAGAAGGCATAGAGGTATACAATGCCAGGTATTCAGGGAACAGAAAGAGAAGGAAGATATAGAGAGACAAGAAACTGAGCAATGAAGAAAGACAAAGAGGAAAAAGAAAGCAAAACAAATTTAAAAAGAAAAAACAAAACAAGGAAGGCCCCCAAAGAAACAGGAAAAAAGAAAAAAAAAACCAATGTAAAAAGAAATCCTCTCAGGGATCCCTCTGCATGTCTGTGGAAGCTGAAGGGGAGTCTCCCTGCCACGCAACTCCACCTGGCCAGAAAGGGCTCCCAACTCAAGAAAAGGAAAAGAAAACAAGCAAACCATTCAAAACAAACAAACGAAGAGAAGCCCCGGGATCCCACCAGCATGGCAGCTCAAACCAGGAAGCAGCTCCACACTCGAACGGAGCGCCACAGCCCCTCAGGAAGAAGCAAAGATGGCTCACGGAGCCAGGTACTTGAGCAAAGGGAGGGGGAGGTGGCAAGGGGCAAGTAAGAAAACAAAAGAAGCAGGGAAAAAAAAAAGCAACACTAGCAGCCAACAAATGGCACTCAGAGAGCCAGCTAGTGCGGGCTGGTATTTCTGGACAAGAAACTGTGTCCGTGGAAAGTAGAGGGGGCCGAGTGTGGGTGAAGAATGGTAGAGAGTGGGAAAGCGTATGCCACAAATTACCAGCGCTCTGCAGCCCCTCAGGAAGAAGCAAAGATGGTGCACAGAGTGAGGTACTCAAGCGAAAGGAGGGAGAGGTGGGGTGAAGCAAGGAAGAAGTAAAAAGAAGCGGAAAAAAAGCAACACTAGCAGCCAACAAATGGCACTCAGAGAGCCACCCATTCGGGTGTGTGGAATCCAAGCAGCCACTGCTTCCTGGTTAAGAGACTGTGGCTGCGGGAAGCAGAGGAGGCTGAGTCAGGGTGAAGAAGGGTGGGGGTGGGAAAGCATATATCGCCAATTACTGGTTGTTTTGTTTCCTGCTGGAAGCTCCGTGAGGCCGCTTTCTCATACCCCCTGTTTGCTGGTCTCCGATAGGAGTCCAAGATGATGGATCCGTGCTGCATTAGCTAATAGGGGACCTCTGCATGAATCTCTCCTCACTCTCCGTTCTCTGTCAGTTTTCTCACTCCATTTGGTGCTTGGCTGAGTTCTTTATCTCTTCATCTGATGTTTTAGGGTTTCAGAATTGTTGTATTCTCTGTTGGGCTTAGTTTTTTGGATCTTTGCTGTGGAGGGACGGCGTGGTGCTTCTGCCTAGAGTGCCATTTTGCTGGAACTCAGTCCAACAGATCTTGACGTTATATCAAGTGTTAAGGGTATTCTACGTACATGGAATTGTGCTAAATGTCAGTGATGCTACATTCATCTCTGTATCCTTTTCACAGAATGCAATGCCTAGACACCTGAAGCAAGAGAGAGCTACACAAATTTGGAAGTGAGAGAAAAATGTTTGAGGGCTGTATTAGGGACTTATTCACAGTCCGCCAAATTGAAATTTTAATAGCAGTAGGGGCCTGATTAAGGAAATGAGAAGCAAAAGTTAATGTTAATAAGGCTTAAGGATTGGTCAGGCTAGGGTAAGATAACTAAGAGTGATATTTTAGGAAATATAGAAAAAGTGAACTAGGAGGTGAGAAGGGATAAATCAAAGTTCTGAAATTCCTTTGAGGATTGAAAAGCAAAGAGCAGGTTCAGTAAAAATGAAGGAAAGTAAGTAAAATGATGTGAGGTTAACTCCAGAAAAATAAAACAGAGTTACTTTAATAAAAAGTATCTGTAATTGATCTGTGAGAGATTCTGAGACACCCTCATGTTAGTATCTAAATTTCTCTTAATTTTACATTTACAAAGGTTTTTTAAGAAAATTCATCTCTCACTTGGTGGCATTTGCCAGATGCCTGTGTGTGGAACACAAGAAGTAAAAGCATCCCACCCACCAGTTTAACAGATTGACTTCAGAAAATATAAGACAGCTTCTTGATGGGAAAAGCCAAACAAAAACAAAGCTAATGGACATTAGTCAAATTAGAAAAAAAGTATGTTAAATTAATTACATCAATCGTTCTTTATAACTTGAAGGCAAAGAAAGACTAAGTAAGAAAAAAAAAAAAGAACGATAAAAAGAAACTTAATTTTGTACCAAACAATTTAAAACCAACTTGATGAAGAAGTTGTAAAAATGATACTACTTTAGGCAGTAAAAACTTCAGTCTAAAGATTTAATTCTTAAAACTGTCTCAAAATACATTTCCAAATCAAGTTTGTGATCTTTAGTGGACTGCATGATTTGTTAACCTGAAAAACACTCCTTCTGAAGATCTTCTATAAGAAAAAATTAAAGGGCACCATTCTGTAGAGCTTCATTTTATGAGTTTTATCACCTTTGTAGATAAGCAAAAAGAGCTTAAGCTCTATTTTATATCTTAAGCCACTGGTACATTCTACACTGCCAACTGGATTTTGATATATGACATATTAACGCTTGTTCTAAAATCCTTTTGGAAATGCACTACAGCAAGTTGTCATTCTTGAAGATTTTGCAATTTAAAAAAAAAAAAAAAGGAAATACCTGAGACCTCATTGTGTAACAAAGAAAATTATTTTAAAAGTCAGAAGCCCTGAGATTTAGTCCTGTCTCTGCCACAAACTAGTCGGACCATTCAAGTAACATCCTTGGCCATAGTGTCTTTATCAGAAAATGAAGTTATTATTTTAGTTTATTCCAATTTCTAGTAGACTGGATAAGTAAGATGAATGAATGAATTAATGAGTGAATGTCACAGATTCTTTCCAATGAGTCCTGTGCTCAGATTCCCCTTGATATTGGTTAACTCCTGACATGTACTAGCAATGAATAGGCATGCTTTGCTAATCAGAATAGGCCCAAGCAACAACTTGTATTTCATGGTAGGAAATCCTCACCAACATGGAGGATAATATTTCTGAAAAGTAATGTGATTGGCAAACTACAGTTAGCAAGATCAAGGTTTCATAAAGAACACGGGGTCAGCAGCAAAGGAAAAGGAATCAATATGCCACCATTAAATATATTTAAAAACTGACATAATAGAAGTTCCAGAAGGCATCTATGACTAAAAGAAATCTGATTTGTCAGCATTGTACATCTATCTGTTGGGTGGGCTTTCTTCAAAATCTCCAAATTTTCAAGTGACATTGCTGCAGCAGCCCAATCTTTTGAGATAAATTTTGCCACACAGGTTAATTAGTGAAATTGTATATCTTTAAAAATATTTTTGATCCTGCCCACATTAATTTGAAATTAAATTTCTTTCACCTTGTGTACATCGTTTTCTTTTCCAAATTTTTTTTTATGGAATGTTCCAGATTAAAGGAGACAGAATAGACCTGAAAAAGTAAATAATGGATCCTGAATTGGATCCAGGAAAATAAAAAATGCTAAAAATGGCATTATTGGGACAAATGGCCATAGTTGAATATGAATTGTATATTTAAAAAAAATAATAATAAAGTGTCATCCAGTTGATTCCAACTCATAGCGATCCTATAGGACAGAGTAGAATTGCTCCAGAGGGTTTTAAATGCTGTAAATCTGATGTCAGATGGGTCATGACTGAAAGCAGAGAATACCAGAAATATGTTTCCTTGTGTTTTACTGACTATGCAAAGGCATTCAACTCTGTGGACCATAACAAATTATGGATATAATTGCAAAGAATGGAAATTCCAGAACACTTAAGTGTGCTCATGAGGAACCTGGACTTAGACCAAGAGGCAGTCATTCAAACAGGACAAGGGGGTGCTGCGTGGTTTAAAGTCAAGAAAAGTGTGTATCAAGGTAGTATCCTTTCACCATAATTATTTAATCGGTATGCTGAGGAGGTATTCCAAGAAATTGGACTATATGAAGAAGAACGCAGCATAAGGATTGGAGGAAGACTCACTAACAACCCGCGATATACAGATGACACAACCTTGCTTGCTGAAAGTGAAGAGGACTTGAGGCACTTACTGATGAAGAGCAAAGACCCCAGAATTCAGTATGGATTACACGTCAACATAAAGAAAACAAAAATCCTCACAACTGGACCAATAAGCAACATCATGATAAATGGAGAAAATATTGAAGTTGTCAAGGATTACATTTTACTTGAATCCACAATCAACGCCCATTGAAGCAGCAGTCAAGAAATCAAATGACACATTGCATTGGGTAAATCTGCTGCAAAAGATCTCTTTAAAGTGTTAAAAAGCAAAGATATTACTTTAAGGACTAAGGTGTGCCTGACCCAAGTCATGTTCTCAATCACCTCATATGCATGCTAAAGCCGGACAGTGAATAACGAAGACCCAAGAAGAGCTGATGCCTTTGAATTAGGGTGTTGGAGGAGGTTATTGAACATACCATGAACAGACAGAAGAATGAACAAATCTGTCTTGGAAGCCAGAATGCTCATTAGAAGCATGATGGTGAGACTTCGTCTCACATACTTTGGACATGCTATCAGGAGGGACCAGTCTCTGGAGAAGGACATCATGCTTGGTAAAGCAGAGGGTCAGAGAAGAAGAGGAAGACCCTCAATGACATGGATTGACACAGTGGCTGCAACAGTGGGCTCTAGCATAACAGCCATTGTGAGGATGGTGCAAGACTGGACAGTGCTGCATTCTGTTGTACATAGGGCAGCTATGAGTTGGAACCAACTCGAGAGCACCTAACAACAATAACAGCAATTCCTTACTGCCACATCTGTCTCTGGCCCAGCAGGTTGGTAGGTTCAAATTGCAGACCTTTAGGTTAGCAGCTGTGCATTTAACCACTGCGCCACAGGGGCTCTTTCGGCTTGTACGTTAGATAATAGTATTAGTTAATTCCTGAATTAACCAATTTTCTAAATTTGATAATTGTTTTGTAGTGGTGTAGGAAAATGTTGCTGTTCTTAAGGAATACACAGTAAAATATTTAGGGTAAGCAGGCATGTCTGCAATTTGCTAGCAAATAGACCAGGAAAACAAATAGTTCACTCTAGTTTGTAACAATGGAACTTCAATGGAGTGGGAGTGGGGGTGGGGGTGGGGGTTGAATGGAGAGAGAGAGAGGGAGAACAAATGTGGCAAGTTGTTAACAATTAGTAAATCTGGGTGAACGCTGTTTAGAAGTTCTTTCTAATATTTTTTGCAATTATTGCATAAGTTTGAAATTCCTTTAAAATAAGAGTTTTTAGAAGTCTTTGTTAATTTTTCCTGCATCTGCTTTGCCTAATAATAAATTATCTCATTGTTCAAATTTACATTTTTCTTATATTTTTCTGCACTATCATTGTAGACCCTCCTACCTGGGGAGGTGTTAACGGTATTATTCTATTTTTTATTTAAGAGATAGCTTGTTTCAGGAACAGAGTCATAAATACTTTAAAAATATCTTTAGAACATATGATTGTACGTACAAATACAGAGAGATAATTTCAGAGGTTCACTGAAGCTATTCCATAGATCAAAGATTTTTAAACAAATGAAACCTTAAAAAGTCAACTTTTAAAAATATTTTATTATGATGAATACTAAAATTATTATTTTAGATTAGTATATAATTCTACTTGCTAACTGTAGTTAGCTCAAGATTACTGTGTCATTTCCTTTAGTAAATCATAAGCCAGAGTTGTAATAAATACCAAAATTCACTAAAACACTTTGATTTCACATTTTAGTAGGGAAGATTCAAATCATAAATTTATTTTAGACATTGTAATTTTAGCATGACACCCTAATCTAATATAAAAGTGTGGCATCCATGATAATCAAGTTTCTTGTTTGTTTTTTGGTTTCTGTGTTCAAACATTCATTTTCACTTTGGTTGTGCTGTGCTCACTACATCTACATTTGGTACCATTTTTCCCATTAGCAAAAAAAGTAACAAGTCTGTACCACCTAAAACAGACTTTGCTGACCCCCACCCCCCACCCCGGTAACCAACAACGAACATTGGCATCTCTGAATATATCTATTCTTCTCTTATTATAAAAAAGGGATCATACAATATTCTTCATTACATGCCTGACTTAATTCACTTAGCATTATGCCCACCAGGTCCAACCATGTTATACTTGGTGGACTCATCATTGCTCTTTTTTTTTTTGAAGTGGAAATTTTTTTTTTGTGTGCACATATTGTTTTATGACAATGGTTAACAACCCCATGACATGTCAACACACTCCTTTCTCCACTTTGGGTTCCCAATTATCAGCTTTCCTGTCCCCTCCTACCTTCCAGTCCTTGTCCCTGGACTGTTGAGTCCCATTACTCTCATTTTGTTTTATGGGGCTGTCTAATCTTTGGCTGAAGCAGGAACCTCCAGAATGACTTCATTACTGAGCTAAAGGGTGTCCAGGGGCCATACTCTCTGGATTTCTCCAGTCTCTGTCAGGCTGTCTTTTGTAAGTATGTATGTCTTTTCTTGTGAGTTAGAATTTTGTTCTGCATTTCTCTCCAGCTGTGTCTGGGACCCTCTGTTGTGATCCCTGTCAGAGCAGTCAGTAGTGGTAGCCGGGCAACATCTAGCTGTACTGTACTCAGTCCGGTGGAGGCCGTGGTAGCTGTGGTCCATTAGTCCTTTGGACTAATCTTTCTCTTGTATCTTGTTTTCTTCATTCTCCCTTGCTCCCAAAGGGATGAGACCAGTAGAGTATCTTAGATGGCTGCTCACAGACTTTTAAGACCGCAGATGCTACTCACCAAGGTAGAATGTAGAACATTGTCTTTATAAACTGTGTTATGCCAATTGAGCTAGATGTTCCCCACAGCCCTCCTCCCAGCAGTTGGATCCCTCGGGGAGTTTGGATGTGTCTATGGAGCTTCAATGACCTTTCCTTGGACAAGTTGTGCCGGCTTCCCCAGTATTGTGTACTGTCTTATCCTTCACCAAAGTTACCACTTATCTGTTGTCTATTTAGTATTTCCCTCCCACCACTCCTATCCCTCGTAACCTATGAAGCTTGTTTCTTTCTGTGTGTAAACCTTTCCATGAGTTTTTATAGTAGTTGTCTCACACAATATTTGTCCTTTTGTGATTGACTTATTTCACTCAGCATAATGTCCTCCAGTTTCATCCATGTTATGAAATGCTTCACAGATTCATCATTGTTCTTATCATTGCATAATACTCCATTGTGTGTATGTACCATAGTTTGTTTATCCATTCATCTGTTGATGGGCATCTAGATTGTTTCCATCTTTCTGCTGTTGTGAACAATGCTGCAGTGAACATGCGTGTGCATAACTCTACTCGCGAGACGATTCTTATTTTGCTAGGATATAGTCCTATCAGTGGGATTGCTGGATCATATTTCTATTTCTAGCTTTCTAAGGAAGCGCCATATCATTTTCCAAAATGGTTGTATCATTTTGCATTCCCACCAGCAGTGCATAAGACTTCCGATCTCCCTGCAGTTTTTTTTATTTGTGCCAGTAATGCCGGGGTGAGATGGTATCTCATTGTGGTTTTAATTTGCATTTCTGTAATGGCTAGTGATCGTGAACATTTCCTCATGTGTCTGTTGGTCCCTTGCATGTTTTCTTTGGTGAAGTGCCTGTTCATTTGCTTTGCCCATTTTTTAATAGGATTATTTGTCTTTTTGTTGTAGAGGTATTGGATTTTCTTGTAGATTTTAGAGATTAGACTGTTGTCTAACTTGTAAAGTTCAATTTTTTTTTTCCAGTCTGTAGGTTCTCTTTTTGCTCTTTTAGTGAAATCTTTTGATGAGCATAAGTGCTTAATTTTTAGAAGATCCCACTTATCTAGCTTATCTTCTGGAGTTTGTTGTTGTTGGTTATGGTTTGTATCCTGTTAATGCCTTGCATTAGGGCCTCTAGCGTTGATCCCATTTTTTCTTCTGTGAAATTTATAGTTTTTGGCTTTATATTTAGGTCTTTGATCCATTTTTGAATTAGTTTTGTGTATGGTGTGAGATATGGTTCCTGTTTCATTTTTTTTTTTTTTTTTTTTTTTTTTTTTTTTGGAGATTGACATCCAGTTTTGGCAGCACCATTTGTCAAAAAGACTGTCTTTTCCACATTTGATGGACTTTGGGCTCTTGTCAAAGATCAGGTGAACATACATGGATGGATTTACATCTGGGTTCTCAGTTCTGTTCCACTGGTCAATGTTTCTGTCGTTCTACCAGTACCAGGCTGTTTTGACTACTGTAGCTGTATAGTAGGTTCTGAGATCAGGTAGTGTGAGTACTCCTACTTTCTTCTTCTTCTTCAGTAGGGCTTTAATTATCAGAGGCTTCTTCCCTTTCCATATAAAGTTAATGATTAGTTTTTCCATCTCTTTAAAGAATGTTTTTGGCATTTGGATTGGAATTGCATTGCATTTATAAATTGCTTTGGGTAGAATTGTCATTTTCACAATGTTGAGTCTACCTATCCATAAGCATGGTATGTTTTTCCATTTATGTAGGTCTCGTTTGGTTTCTCACAGTACTGTTTTGTAGTTTTATTTGTATAGGTCTTTCACATCCCCGGTTAGATTTATTCCTAAGAATTTTATTTTTTAGGAACTATTATAAATGGTCTTGTTTTCCTGATTTCTTTTTCATCATTGTCTTTATTGATGTATAGGAATCCAACTGATTTTTGTAGGTTTATTTTGTATCCTGCTACTTTGCTGAATCTTTCTATTAGTTCTAATAGTTTCCTCGTGGAGTCGTTAGGGTTTTCTATGTATAGTATCATATCATCTGCAAACAGGGAGAGTTTAACTTCTTCATTACCAATTTTCTTTTTCTTGCCTTATTGCTCTAGCTAGGACTTCCAGCACAACGTTAAATAGGAGTGGTGATAAAGGGTATCCTTATCTTGTTCCTGTTCTCAAGGGGAATGTTTTCAGCCTCTCTCCATTAAGAATGATGTTGGCTGTTGGTTTTGTATAGATGCCCTTTATTATGTTGAGAACTTTCCCTTCTATCCCTATTTTATTGAGAGTTTTCATCTGGAATTGGTGTTGGACTTTGTCAAATGCCTTTTCTGCACCAGCTGAGATGATCATGTGATTCTTTTCTTTCCTTTTATGTGGTGGATTATGTTCATTGATTTTCTAATGTCGAACCATCCTTGCGTACCTGGTATGAATCCTACTTGGTCATGGTGCATTATTTTTTTGATGTGACACTGAATTCTATTGGCTAGAATTTTGTTGAGAATTTTTGAGTCTATATTCATGAGAAATATTGATATGTTATTTTCTATTTTTGTGGTGTCTTTGCCTGGTTTTGGTATCAGGGTTATGCTGGTTTTATAGAATGAATTTGGAAGTGTCATTTCATTTTCTATGTTCTGAGATAGTTTGAGTAATACTGGTATAAGCTCTTCTCTGAGTGTTTTGTAGAATTCTCCAGTGAAGCCATCTGGGCCAGGGCTTTTTTTGTTGGGAGTTTTTTTAATTACCATTTCAATCTCTTCTCTTGTTATGGGTCTCTTCAAATTTTCAACATCATTTTGTGTTAGTTTGGGTAGGTGGTGTGTTTCTAGAAATTTTTCCATTTCCTCTAGGTTTTCTAATTTGTTGGAATATAATTTTGCATAATACTCTGTTATGATCCTTTTTATTTCAGTTGAGTCTTTTGTAGTGTCCCTCATTTCAGTTCTTATGTGAGGTATTTGCATCCTCTCCTGCTTTTCTTTTTTCAGTTTGGCCAGCAGTTTGTCAATTTTGTTGATCCTTTCAAAGAGCTAGCTTTCGGTTTTGTTGATTCTAGTGTTTTTCTATTCTCTATTTCATTTATTTCTCCTCTGATCTTGATTATTTCCTTTCTTCTGGTGGCTGTGGGCTTTTTTTCTGGTCTTCTTTTATTTGTTCAAGTTTTGTCATTAATATTTTCATTTTATCTCTTTTTTCTTTTTTGTTGTGTGCATCTATTGCTATAAATTGTCTTCTGAGGACTGCCTTTGCTGAGTTCCAAAGGTTTTGGTATGATGTGTTTTCATTCTTGTTTGAGTCTAGGAATTGTTTGATTCCATCTCTGATTTCTTCTATTACCCAGTGGTTTGTAAGCAGGGTGTTATTCAGTTTCCATGTAATTGATTTTTTTTCCCTTGCTCTTCCTCTTGTTGATTTCTACCTTGATGGCATTGTGGTCAGAGAAGATACTTTGTATTATCTTAACATTTTGGATTTTGTTGCAGGTTGCTCTGTGGCCTAAAATGTGGTCTATTCTGGAGAACATTCCATGTGCATTGGAAAAGAATGTGTACTTTTCAGCTGTTGGATGGAGTGTTCTGTATATGTCTATGAGGTCAAGTTGGCTGATTGTGCCCTTTAGGTTTTCTGTTCTTTTGTTGAGTTTCTTTCTAGATGTTCTTTCCTTTACCGACAGTGGTGTGTTAAGTCTCCTATATTATTGTGGAACTGTCAATTTCTCTTTTCAGTGCTGTTAGAGTTTGTTTTATGTATTTTAGAGCCCTGTCATTGGGTGTGTAAATGTTTATTATGGCGATGTCTTCATGATGGATCATCGTCTTAATCGTTATACAATGTCCTTCTTTGTCTTTTATGGTGGATTTTATTTTAAAGTCTATTTTATCTGAGATTACTATTGCCACTCCTGCTCTTTTCTGGTAGCTGTTTGCTTGATATATTTTTTTCCATCCTTTCATTTTTAAAAAATTTATGTCTTTGTTTCTAAGGTGTGTCTCTTGTAGACAGCATATTGATGGATCCTGTTTTTTTAATCCATTCTACCACTCTCCATCTCTTTATGGGTGCATTGAGGCCATTTACATTCAGTGTAATTATTGATAGGTGTGAGTTTATTACTGTCATTTTGTAGTGCTTTTTTTATGTGGTGCTGACGTTCTCTTTGTGCCTTTTACTCTCCTGTGCTGAATTCCTTTTGTTTGTAGTTTTTTTTTTTTGCATTTCTTTTGTTTTTGTAGGTTTTGTTTTTACTGAGACTTTATGTTTTTCTTCTTTATTTTGATAGGTTAACGTTCTTTGTGGTTACCTTGAAATTTACCCTCATCTTCCTAGGTTTGAACTAGTTTATTATTACTTGTTATCGCCTTGCCTTCCTCTCCATTAGAAGGTTGTATACCTACACTGTTCAGTCCCTATTTTATTGTTCTGATGTTGTTGTTATTTACAGATTAACTTCTCTGTTGTAATTCTTTTGGTTTTGGATAGTCCTTGTGAGTTCATTTCCTAGGTTGGTATCTGGCTGGTACGATCCTGTGTCCTAGATTCAGCCTGTGGTCTGATGTTGTTTGTTCTCAGATTGAAGGACTCCGTTTAATAATTCTTGTAAATTTGATTTGGTTTTTACATAATCCCTTAATTTCTGTTTATCTGGAAATGTCCTAATTTTACCATCATATTTGAATGAGAGTTTTGCAGGATATATTATTCTTGGCTGGCAATTTTTTTCTTTCAAGGTTTTATATATGTCATCCCAGTGCCTTCTTGCCTGCATGGTTTCTGCTGAATAATCCGAGCTCAGTTTTATTGTTTCTTCTGGGCTCTTTTTTGTTGGCAGTTTTTGGACAACATCTTCCATCTTTTCTTTTGTAATGGATCTGTTTAAATTTTCTACCTCTGTTCGTTTTAGTTCGGGTAAGTAGTGTGTTTCTACGAATTTGATTCCATTTCTTCTAGGTTTTCAAATTTGTTGGAGTATAATTATTTAATAGAAATCAGTTACGATCTTCTTTATCTCTGTTGGATCAGTTGTAATGTCACCAATTTCATTCCTTAATTTTCTTTTTTTTGTTGTTGTTTTTGTTTATCTAGCCAGTGGTTTGCCTATGTTATTGATCCTTTCAAAGAACCAACATCTGGTTTTGTTGATTCTTTCTATTATTTTTTTCTATTTTCTGTTTCATTTATTTCTGCCCTTATCTTTATTATTTCCTTTTTTCTAGTAGCTTTTAATTTCTTTTGCTCTTCCTTTTCTAATTGTTCAAGCTGTTGATTTAAGTTAGTGATTTTGTGTCTTTCTTCTTTTTTAATATAAGCATTTATTTCTATGAATTTCCATTTGAGTGCTGCTTTTGCTGTATCCCGAAGGTTTTGATATATTGAGTTTTCATTTTCATTTGATTCTAGGAATTTTTCAATTTCACTTTTGATTTTTTTCTATGACCCAATAGTTTTTTAGTGGTGTATCATTTGATTTCCATGTTTTGTTTTGTTTTTTTTTCCTTATTTTTCCTGTTGCTGATTTCTAGCCTCATACCATTATGACCAGAGAAGATGCTTTGAATTATCTCAGTCTTTTTAAATTTGTTGAGACTTGTTTTGTGTCCTAACATATGATCTATTCTGGAAAATGATCCATGTGTGCTGGAGAAGAATGTGCATTATTCTGACGCTGGGTAAAGTGTAATATATGTCCATTAGATCTAATTGTCTTATGGTTTTATTTAAGTTCTCAATGTCGTTAATGATCTTCTTTTCAGATGTTCTGTCTATAATTGAAAGTAGTTTGTTGAAGCCACATACTGTTATTGTGGAGTGGTCTATTTCTTCGTTCATATTACTCAGTATTTTTTTCATATATTTTGGTGCAGTGCTTTCATGTGCATATATATTTATAATTGTTATGTCTGCTTGCTGTCTTTACCCTTTTATTATTATGTACTGTCCTTCTTTATCTCTTGTAATAGATTTTGATTTAAAGTCTATTTTATCTGATATCAGAATGGACACCACTGCTCTTTTTTGTTTACTAGTTGCATTGAATATTTTTCTCCATCCTTTTATTTTCAGTCTGTTTGTGTTCTTAAGTCTAAGGTGTGTTTTTGTAGACAGCAAAAAGATGCATCACGTTTTTATCTATTCTGTCACTCTCTGCCTTTTGCATGGGGCATTTAGACCTTTTACATTTACGATTATTTCTGAAAGCAAAGTGTCTACCTCACTCGTTGTGCTGTTCCTTTTTTGAGTGTGCTGTGTCTTCTTTGTTTTTTTATTCTGATTTTTTTTTTTTTTTAAATATTTGGCTGCTTTCTTGTGATGAGCCTTTTTGCTTCCTTCATTCTTTCTTCTGAATGATTTTTCTTGTGTTTTCTTAGTGGTTACCACATATGTTAATTACACAACTTACAATTACAACAACATTTAACATACAAACAACAGTTAAGATGCAACATCAACATAATAAATCTATCCCTGATATTCTCCTCCTTCCCCCATTTCTGTTGGTTTGTCTCCATTAACATCAATATACAATATATATTGATAAGTTTACCTTGTGCTTATTTCTTACAAACTTGACATTGTATTATTTGCATGATTTAGCTATTGAATTTATTTCCTGAAAATATCATATACTTGGTCCTTATGATTGCCCATGTTGTTGTGTTTTTTTTATTTTTTGAGTGTATAGATAACGAGTATTTATTTAATGCTCTTGCCTTTCCCTTTGGAGTAATCCCTTGAGAAATATTTGCAAAGCTGTTCTGATAGTGGCAAATTCCCAGAGCTTTTGTTTGTTGGGAAATGTCTTCAGTTTCCCACTGTGGTTGAATGACAGCTTTGCCAGGTAAAGAATTCTTGGTTGGTAATTGTTTTCGTTCGGTATTTTATATATGTTGCTCCACTGTCTTGTGGATTGTACTGTTTTTGGGGAGAAATCCACACAAGAATCCATAAGGATTCTTATGAAAGATCCTTGGTATGTTATATTGCATTTTTCTTTTGCTGCTTTCAAAGTTATCTCCTTGTCTTTGGTTTTAAAGACTTTTATTAGGAATGGTGTGGAGTTGATCTTTTTGTGTCTCTTCTGATCAGGGTTCACGTAGCTTCCTGTACTTGCAGGCTTGGTTCTCTGTTCAGGTCTGAGAAATTCTCCCTGATTATCTCTTGGAAAATTGTTTCTGTGTTTTTATTGTTGTCGTAGTGCTCTGGGATTCTGATAATTCTAATGTTGTGTTTCTTAATTTAATCCCATATTTCTTTTTGGGTTTGTTCACTTTTCTTTGTTCTTTTCTCTTGTTTGTCTTGAGACTAAACAAGCTCAGTTATTTTGTCCTCTAGTTCTTTTATTCTATTTTTGTCTGTTTGACTCTTCTGTTGAGTGTTTCTCTTGCTTTTGATAATTCAGTTGCTTTACTCTTCAGTTCCAGTAGTTCTCTTTGGTTTTTCTGATGTTTTGAATTCCCTTATTGAGTCTCTCATTTTGTTCCTCTATTTGTTTCCCAATCTCTGCTAGTTTGTTTTCTGTGTGCTTTTTGCTTTCTTTAAACATATTTAGCACCAAAATCTGAAATTATTAATTCTTTGAATTAATCTTGCCTCCATAGGAGAAATTTCCTCTTCTTCATGTTTTGCTTTTGATTGAGCCTTCTTCTCTTGTGGTTTTGTGTATGTTAACTATTTTTTGTTGAACTTTGACCATTTTGTTAACTTTTTTTTGTTTTTGTTTTAAATTTTATATTCTGGTTTTTGTGGGAAATTTTTCTAATTGGGCACCCTAGTGCTGAAGCAGCCAAGCATCCGGCTGCCAACTGAGTCCAGGGCTCGCAGTCACCAGCCATTCCATGGGAGAAGTATGCTGCAGCCCAAGTCCAGAAAGACTTACAGCCCTGGGAATCCCACAAGGCAGGGCCACTCATCCCCACTGGGTCGGTCACTATGAGTCAGAATTGATCCAGCAGCAGGCTTGGTATCCTCTCCTTAGAACCACTAGATGGCACTCTTATCCTTAGATTTTTTTCGGTTTTGATTCAGGAGTTCTGGATGCTTGATTTCTGGAATTCAATATGCATGCATGAGATGGGAGAGGTTAGCTGGTTACAGATGCTGATGGGGCTCTACTTTTCTGTGGTGAAGGTGGGGGGCTCTCTATGTCTTTCCCTCACAGGTGCCCCTGCACAGGCTTTCCCATAGTGTCCCACTGCGGGCTGTTTCCCTCTGTGTCACCCATCTGTCTAAAGTATTCCACTCACCATGAATCCCTTAAAGTTCCTCCCAGTCCTAGTCACTTCACCCCCTCCCAATTGTGTGGCCAAGAACTGCCACAGCCAATTTGTGCCATCTTAATAAAAATCGAATTCAGCTTCCTCTGATTAGCTCCCTTTCTGTGTTCCTTTTTAGGAGTGTTGCCAAGCCTCATCACAAAATGGCTGTGATGAGCAAATGCGCCCTATGTTAGCAGGTGGGTTCTTGGAGCTTCTGTGCTGTCCCGCTAGGGGAGTAAATAGGAGCATCCAATCACTTCACCATCTTGCTCTGCCTTTCTCCATCTTTGCTTTTGAACACTTTAAAGAGGTCTTTGCAGCAGATTTGCCCAGTGCAATACATTTATTTCTTGACCATTGCTTCCATGAGTGTTGATTGTGAATCTGAGTAAAATGAAATCTTTGACAACTTCAATATTTTCTCTGTTCATCATTAAGTTGCTTATTGGTCCAACTGTGAGGATTTTTGTTTTCTTTATGATGTTAGGTAAGCTAATTACATAACACAGATGGTTTTCAGTATTCAGTAGATGAATAATGCTCTTAACCCTAAAATGGGGGGGGGGGGTGTTTCAAGATGCCCTGATAAGCAGAGCAGATTATTTGTGATAAGAAAACCCTCAAAACTGCACTTTAGAATCCAACATTTGAGTTTTTTGGGCCAATACATAAGAATTTACTTGATCCTTAAGTTGGTGAAAATTATTTCCCCAGATTCCTCAATTCAAAGAATTTTAGTTACGAAAGAAACACATGAGTGCAGCTGACTGTTTTTCACCAAAGTGAAAACTTATTGCCTAAGGTCACGTGGTAAGTTAGTGACAGAATTATCACTGTGATTCAGGCCTTTTGACTCCCAGTTCAATTCCCAATGCACTCTACTGTATCACTCTTCTATTTTATGTGACACAAAAAATGTGAGACCCTTAAAAATATCTGTTTTATGGAATTTCAGCCTTTAAAGACAACCTTTTATAGAGCAATTTAAAACATGTTTCTCTTTGAAAAAACTGATTCTCTTGGTTTAATACATTTAATACGGTTATTCTAACTTGCATAAGCATGTATTGTCTAAGTTACTTCTAAGACATCCAAACATTCTAGAGAGTAATCCAATTAGCATACTCCTTTCCCGGGGAAAGCACACACGTACATAGACAGAGGCAACAAAGATTTATGTTCTATCTATCTTCTTTAAGATGGCATCTTAAAATTCCTTCCATTTAGATATTTAGAAGACTTACAAAGGTGGCCAATCTCTGAGCTGGACATCACTTATCTCTTGCCTTCACATATATACCAGTATTCACACCCTCTTCATCCTCCCTAAATAGATCCTCTATGAATGAAAAGAGAGCAAATACAATTAAAATTTCACAATACATTCCTTTCATTTATCTTAACTTGTACACTAAATATTTTAGGCTTATATGGTATACACAGTTATTATGAAGAAGTAATACAAGAAGTTGCTGTGTGTAAATCACTTAGAACAGTGCCTCTTATGCTTAGAGGAATCCTGGCTGGTGCAAATGCTTAATGGATTTGGTTGCTAACCAAACGGATGGAGGTTCAAATCCACCCAGAAGCACCTCAGAAGAGAAGCTTGTGATTTAATTCCCGAAAAATCGGTCATTGAAAATCCTATGGCGCACAGTTCTACCTTGATATAAATGGAGCCACCGTGAGTCAGAATCAACTCTGTGGCAACTGGTTAATCCATGTCACTTGTTTTGTATCGAGAAAATAAGTTAGTTAAAGGAAAGTTCCTTTTTGAAAAAAAAAAAAATTATTTTACACCAAATCACAAAATGCTTAAATAATACCTCCAACCCTATTAATTGAAAGACAATTAAGAAGTCCTTTCAAAATACTTTTTGTGGTGCATCATTGATTAATATGAAGGGTTTTAGTACCTTTCAATAAGAAGTAGGATAATCAAATCATACAAGTAGAAGCAATGTGACAAGGTGACATTGGGCATTAGTACCAATTTCTGAGTTCAGGATAAGGTTTCATTTCTAAGAGTAAATGTAATAAAATACCAACAGGAATTCAAAACCTAGCCATGGTGTTGATTATTTGAATTTTAATTAATATAAAGGTTTCCCCATATATATTTTGAAGTAAATTTTATTGAAGACTCTTTTTCCTTAAAAAAGTTGCAGATTTGGGATCCAACTCTATCAATATAAGGAGAAATTTAAGGGGCAGAAAAACTATCTCTTATCCTCTTTCTGTCAAAATCACATATTCAAAGATTCTTATAATAATTTGGCTAGAAAGAATTATATGGGGACCAATTACTATGAAGATGAGTTGTCCTCTATTAAACTCTTTTAATCCCTTGCTACTCAAAGTATGGTGTGTGAACCAGCAGCATCAGTGCTAGAAAAGCAGAAATCCAAGCCCCATATCAGACCTACAGAACCATAATCTACGTTTAAAAGGATCCCCGAGTGTTTCTTATGCACATTAAGGTTTGACAAGCACTACTTTAAATTAAATTTGGAGAAGGCAAGGGAGAGAAGGAATGAGTGGAAACAGTTGTATTTATATATGTATTGTTTTACTTAACTATACATGTCACAGTAAGAGGTATATGATACAATATTATATACTGAGAATGTGTGAAGATATTTATATTCATTCTCGTGTTTAAGTATCACAACAAACTATGGGACTGGAACTGTTATTGACATTTTATAATGAGAAAAGCGAGATTCACAGAAGTGGATAGGCCAAGTTCACACATATAGTAACTGGCAGGAGCAGAGGTGGATTAACCAGTAAGTAAGGTATGTTCAGGCTTACAGTAAACAAGGTATGCACCGGCTTAATTGTGTTTACTTACTAATCCGTATTGCACAATTGCACATGGGTTTGTGGTGAAAAACAGGTGAAATTGTGCATACAGATTAGTAAGTAAGCACAAGTAAGCCCGTGTGTACCTTGCTTATTAGGTAGTATGCCTCAGGAACTAGAGCAAACTATCATTATTTTATATGGCCTAACCTTACATGGTCTAGCATATGGTCATGTGGAGATTTTGACTTAGATCAAAATACAGTGCAAATGTTTGAATGGAGAATATGTAAGTTATACAAAGGCTGTAATGGGGGAAAAAAATCTACCCTAAGTAAAAAGCATTTTTTAGTGCATGAATCTTAAACAGCACAAACTTTTAAAATTTCCCAGTATCTGTCAATTTGTGGTTTCTGAGAGGGTAAAATATGCAATCAGAAAATTGGGATGGGCGTGAATAGTGAATAATCACTCATAAACCAAGTAAGTTGAACTGAGCTTAAATCTTTTCTCATGAAAATATCAAGTGGGACATTAAGAATGAATTCTAAAACTATTTAAGAATGCTCTGGAAAGAGAAATGTAGAATCAAATAGATGCACGTAAGTATTTTCTTTCTTTAGTTATAGCTATTTGTTGATAAATATAAAGATTCAAGAGGCTCCTGTATTTAACAGATTTTTTTTTTCCTTAGAGTGGTGCTTGTGGGGACCAAAAAACAAGCAAAAATAAAAGACATACTACAGTCATTTTCTTATGCATATATGAGAATCGATATATACATAATATATTCAAGTTCACAACTAACATGATCAAGAGAGCTGACGTTTATTGAATGCTTGCTTACATGTAAGGTACTGTAACAAGATGTTTTTGTTTGTTTTTCTAAAATCATTTAATCTTAACTATGAGGTAGGACTAACTTTATTCAGATGAAGAAACAGTTATTAAGTGTTAACGCCACGATTTAAAAGCAGGTAGCGTGATTCCCTTTCCCACAATTTATACTGCCCAACTTTAGGAAAAGATTTCTTATCTTCCCGTGTGTTTAACATATTTCAGGTTCGCTCTGTCTTCAAGACAAAATATACACACAATTTTCTATTGGAACTCTTTTAGAGATATATATGATCATCTATTTACAGTCACACTGACTTAATGGTCTTATAAGTGGGATAAATATCTTAGTTTCTTTTGATCAATATGTATGTATTCCCATAACTCATTAACCTATTGCCGTCGAGTCAATTTCGACTCACATCGTGCCTTTTTCATTCAAAAAAAAAAAAAAAAAAAGACTGAACGATAAACTATACTGTAATTTGTTTCCTTGCACCATCTAGTGGATTTTAATGACAACTACAGCACTGCTATAAATGATTACAAGTCAACTATATGATAAGTCAAATTTTCATACGAATCCAGAGGAGGATAGTTCCTAAAACTGTATTTCGGGACACACCACAAACAGTGCAAGTGATTATTATTATTACTATTTTCCCCGGAGGAAACCAATTAAGCGTGGGTGCTGAATTCATTTGCGAATGTTAAAATCTAAAAATAAAATAACATCCAAGGTTTTTTTTTTTTTTAATTAGAGATAATGAAAGTTAGACACATTTTAAGTCTTGCCACCCGTTTCCACAAACTCAAACACTTCCAATGCACCGGCAGAAGCAGCTGGAGACTGAGCGGAGCCACTGCGCAGGCGAGCTGACGAGCGGAAGCGGGGAGGCGGGGTTAGGCCCGGACGAGGGAGCGGAAGAGGCCCGGGCGGCTGAACTGAGGCGTAGGGGAGGTTTGGTTTTGAGTCTCGGGGTAGCCAGCGCTCAAAGCTTCAGATCCCGGGAGAGATCAAAGCCAACAGAAGGACTTGGGGTTCCGGAACAGTCGCAGCTGCCGCTGCCTTCTCGTCGCCATCGCTGACGCCCCCGCCGCCACCGCTTGAGGACGCGGCCCTGAGAGGCCTCTGGGCCTAGGCGCGTCCCGCGGAGCCCGAGGTGTTGCCTCCCGTACAGCTGTGAGTAATACGAGCGCCCTCTCTGCAGTCGATTGCAAATTAAAATGGAGGAAATTTCGTTGGCTAACCTGGATACTAACAAGTTAGAGGCCATCGCTCAGGAGATATACGTAGATCTGATAGAGGATTCTTGCTTGGGATTCTGCTTTGAGGTGCACCGGGCAGTCAAGTGTGGCTACTTCTACCTGGAGTTCGCAGAGACTGGTAGCGTGAAGGATTATGGCATTCAGCCAGTGGAAGATAAAGGAGCGTGCCGCCTCCCGCTTTGCTCCCTTCCTGGAGAACCTGAGAATGGTCCTGATCAGCAGCTGCAGCGCTCACCTCCAGAATTTCAGTAGCTGCAACATGAGAGAGTCTGAGAATGACCAGCACGATAACACAGACTGGTCCTGTGGCTTGGAGAAGTAAGCTAGGTAGAAAAAAATCAGACAAGATCACAATTCCCCTTGAAGATCCTATCTTTTAAAAACCCAAAATGGAGAATTTAGCAGTTCAGATCCTTTTTTTAAGTGTATTACTTGGGACCAGCTCTGAAACCTTGGGCAGGAAGAGCTGTACTGCGTACTCATCACGCAATGCAGGCTGATCTCTAAACACTCGAGGATGTGCATGAGGTCCTTGAGCTGCTCCCAGTACACAGATGAGCAGCTCTCTGCCCAGAATACAAAGCCCTTTGGTTCCTCAGCCTTTCTGACCATCTGATGCCAAGGGCGTTCTGCATAACTGACAATTTGGACATTACTGATGGTCAGGCCCTAATCACTTGGCTTCAGTAGGAGCTCTGTGGCCTTTGCTCCAACAAGAAGAAAGCGCCAGATCCACTTGTTTCTGAAAGGTCCAGCATTTACAAGGACTTCAGCTGACTTGGGGACAAGGGCTAGCCTTTGGCTGAACAGAGCCCTCTTTCCTGACTCCCACCTGTTGGCATAGCCCTGACAAATGGACAACAACTTGGTTGTCCAGACAGGCTGAGGTAAAATGAGATCCCCTGGGGAGGTGACAGGGGCATCTGCAACAATGCACGATCTCTCAAACTGTAAGAGTCATATCTGGATGTATTATTCTTGGACATGGATTGGTGTGGCAGTCATTTTCCTGCTGTCAATTACTAGTTTCCTAGCCATGGTTCTGACTTGGTCACTATGCGACTTGGTCACTACCTGTCTCCTTTCCCAAGGGCAGCACCGAACTATAGAGGAGCATCATGGTTTTGTATGAGGCTGTGGTTTGAAAGCTCAGCCCAAAGGGTACTTCTTCCACCTGCCCTCAATAATGTGAATGGGTAGTGCTAGGAGCCAAGGAACAGGACTGGGTCTTCTCTCATTTGACTACATGCAGAATCACTGAATGCCCTGTTGCTTGGGTTGGGAAGTCACAGAGTTCAGTCGGCTGTGCTGAGCATCCAGACTTACCACCTCTGCCCCCTTGTAGGGGCAGCGCTTTCTACTTGGTCTCCTTGGACTTTCTTGACAACAGGAGGTGTCCTTTGTTGTTGGAAGTCAGGGAAGGGCCGCCAGGTTCCCTTTCCTTCAGAGAATGGGATAGGGATGTTGGGAAATGAGCTGCATATCAAAACTACTCTCCACTTTACTGCTTGACTGATAGTTGGTGACTTGTAGAGGGGTGGGAGCCCCAAGGTTAGCAGGAACGGTGCTGCTTTATTTGAAAGGTTTTCTTACCTCATTCTGTGCCCCAATAAGGGGCCCAGGCTCTCCTTTCTGGCTTGGTCCCATGTTTCTCCTTTCCTGTTCTATTGCCTATTTGGTGCAGCCCAAGTTCCCAGGTGCTGCTTGCCACCCTGGCTATCACATTGACCAGTTTCATTTCATCTCTCTTGATAACTCCTGTTTCTGAAGCCTAGCCAGTTTTCCTTTCCTTGGCCTCTTTTAAGTTTTTGTTTTTTCCCTGTTCTTGTAGAGGACTCAGAATAATCTTGCTTATGCCTCTGTTGGGACTGGGTTGGAAAGATAACTTAATTTTTGCATTTGAAAGGCAGTGTCATGCCTAAGGATTTCTCCTTTATAAAACTACCCTGCTAATTATGCCCTCCTGCTGTGGCTTACTTCTTAAGGATTTACACCTTCCCACCTCCGCTTGGACACTTTCTGTCTTAGAACCTAAGCAGAAGAGCAGTAAAAGCTGACTAATAAACACAGGGATGGAGGTGGTTCTGATCCATTTTTTCAAACCCCTGCTGTGCATATATCTTTCGTGCTTCCAGAAGGAACTATTTAAATTGTTTGGACTGATCTGGTTTATATGCTCAAGAGGGTTAAGGAAACCTTAGAGATAAGGTCTCAAGATTCTGTGTGTTATTGCATTCTCCTAGAGTTGTCCTGATAAGAGTTGAGACCTAGTTATAGATTGGTCTTTAATCGAAGAATTGTGATAGTTTTTAAAAAGTCAAACCTTGTAAAGAGCTAAAATAATTTTGAGGCCTAGGTTTTTTTTGCCCTTCACCTTTTGTAGACTTCTTCTAAGGGGATGCAAAAGCAAAAGAGGATTTGAGGCTCCAGCCTACTTTCAAATGATGTCGTGGAAGCAGGTTGAAGGTAAGGGTTCTGGTCCATTCTTCCTTCAGAGAGGGAACACAGAGCATAACATTACTGTTCCTCCTCTGACTTTTTCCATCCTGGTGGGAGGTGGAAGAAGTGGAAACTAGTTTTGAGTGATGGTTTGTTCATATTACCTCCCCCTTCGTTTTGTTTTTTGGCCCCCCACCATTAGGGTATATTCCCCTGCCCTGAATGGGTATGAGGTGGACTTGGTCCAACAGGAATCCTGAAGGAACAAACTCTTCTTTTTGGGGAGAGAATGCCCCCTACCATATAATTGACAGTGGTTAGGAACTCTCCTTTTCCCTACCTACCTTCCCTTAACAGCAGAATTCCCGTCCTTCCCACCTCAGTTATGTGTATTGACCACTTTGTAATCCTGTTATGTATCTGAATGTGTGTGTATGGGGGAAAGGGGTTCTTTATAAATTCTGTGGTTTGTGGATTTTTCTTCTATACATTAGTTCCCACCACCGCATGCCCAGGGGCCACTGCCTGGCATTATAGCATGCTGGGATCATTAGGGGAGGGTAATGAGGCTCACCACTGAACTTTGTTTTGGAGATTCTTATTTTTGCATAAGTAGTCCTTCCTTTACAGATAGCTAACTAATTCTGTGTATTCCCCTTGCCCCTATGGCTGCTGGTGTAAATAAACTGCATCTCCCCATTGGTAAACAGTAATAATAAACAGTTAGATGAAAATGACTTTATTTGGGCTCTGTATGTTCATCTTTTAAAATTGTACATGTTTTTCAGGCATTGACATGGTAAAATAAATGTTGAATCACTGTTGAATCTTAGTCACTTTCTCTTGAAGGGAAATTTTATCACAGAAAAACTGCTCAACCCTCATTAACCTAAGCCGATTTTTGTTGGTTTTGATTCCGTCTCATAGGGACCCTATAGGGCAGAGTAGAACTGCCCTGTAGGGTTTTCTAGGCTGTAATCTTTACGGAAGTGGACTACCACATCTTTCTCCCAGAGAGCGGCTGGTGGGTTCGAACCACTGACCTTTTGGTTAGCAGCTGAATTAACTGCTGTGTCACCAGGGCTTCTTTGTTCTCAATCGAGTCCTGCAAATTTAGTCCTGCAGCAGCCAATGAAAGAAACATGCAAACAATATAAAATCTTCAGTTTTAAAAAGGAGGTTAAACCAAATAAACCAAATCCGTTGCCATTGACTCGATTCCAACTCATAGCGACTCTATAGGACAGAGTAGAACTTTCCAAGGAACAGCTTATGGATTCAAACTGCTGACCTTTTGGTTAGCAGCAGTAGCTCTTAAGCACTGTGTCATGAGGGCTCCAAAAATACGAGGTCAGAAGGTGGGAAGTAAATAGAACCTAGGCCTATCACTAACAGCCCACTGTGAGAGTTCAATTAGAATAGAACTCACTATCTTGATAGGTCTTAGCATCATTTCAAGCTAATGTCCTTGATCTCAAAAAAGTAAATGATTCACAGCAGAAAATAGGCATCTGCTCTTCTAAAGGGGAGTTTTTATTTCTCTTTTGCTCCAACTCTAGGTCTTATTGTTTTCAGAGTAATTCTGAAGTTTTTCATTTCTTCTAATTCCTAACCCAGAGCTTGAGCATTTCCACTGGAAATTGTTGCATATTGCTCCTTAGTACTGATCAAATTCACTTTTTTTGCTACATGTTCTAGTTTATTAAATATTTCCAAATTGGAAAGAAAATATAGATAAAAGTTATAAAAATGGAGCCAGAGGGAAAACTTTTACTAGGATACCTCAGAGAACCTTATAGATATGTGATAGGGTGTTGAGTCTTCTCCCCTTCCAAGTATAATGAATTAAATGCCATACTAGTTTAATAATGACACTGGTCCAACATGGTGTTGATTTGAGTTGAGAAAATAGAAAAATTTGACTGCTAAAAAAGACAGCTATAGCAAGAGCAATAAGTTGCTGAAATGAAATATCACTAACATTTTGCTTTAAACCAGTTTCTACTACTTTACTGAAATTGAGTTACAGAAATCTAGTGTCACCAAATGCAGCAATAGCAAATACTTTGGGATCTTATTTCATATGTGTAGATTTGCATTAATGTATTCAGTGCTAACCTGGTTTTCTGAAATGAGGTATTTGCAAGACTTTCTCAAGCTTTAAATTTATTTGAAATAGGACTTTTAAAACTATTCCTTTTAATATTTTTTAATTGTTGTTGTTAGGTGCCATTGACTTGATTTTCAACTCATAGAGACCTCATGTGACAGAGTAGAACTGCCACATAGGACTTTCTAGGCTGTAATCTTTACAGGAGTAGATAACCAGCTTTCTCCCATGGAGCCTCTGGGTGGGTTTGAACCACCAACATTTTGGTCAGCAGCCAAGTGCTTAACCAGGGCTCCTTTAATGAAATTAGTTTCTTTATATTTAAAAACAAAAACCCTTTAACAGCGGGCAGCATGAGGTCAGGAACATGATATGTGGTTACTTATGTTGGCAAAAGATAAAGACAAAATGAAGGATGGTCAAGAAGCTAAGGATTCAGGAAGAGCTTTTTTATTTTTTGCACGTAGAGCTCAATAATTTAGTAACATTGTCTTCCATTAGGAAGTTTTAAATTTTTTTGTAATTTAAAAAAATTATGAAATATATTAATGTTTATAATGAAAAACACAACATTTACACTTTATTAAACAGCTTTTTACTTTATCTTTAAATAAATATCATAATTAATTAATTCCCAGGTCTCAGATCAGCCAGGAAGAACTTCTAACATTAGACTTAGGAAGTTTTCCTCTGTTGTGTAGTGCACAGACTCTGGTTTTCATTCAGGTTCCAAAAATGCCCATGATCTTGCAGTGAAGGAAAATATTTATTATAAGTGATGTGCTTGTTTAAAAAGATATTGTAGATGAACCTATAAAACCTTTTTTGTTTTTCATTTTGAAAACATTTTCAATCATGCTATATTACTCCAACTTCACTGAAAATACATTAGCTAAGAAGGAAATGCTGAATTCATTTTAGAGATGAGAAAACATATTCAAAGATGGTGACTTGTCCACAGTTCAGAAACAAGGAAACAAAAATCCAGAATTGAGAAGCAAAAGTAGAATACTTGTGGTATGATTTCTAGACCAGTGATCTTTGTTGATGCAATAAAATGTCTAATAAATGATGCTGGCATCTTTTGGTTCCATAGTTTTGTCATTCTCCTGAGCCCTTATGTGCTGGAGAGGGATGCCTCAGAGACCTCTGAAGGAAGGATGAGTTTCCTGGAGAAAGCCAAAAGAGCAGCTTTGATTATATATAAGCATTTTATACATCGGGGCTTTAAAACAGTTTATTTTGCTTAAAAATATGATTATAATTCACTAACTTATTCCAGTTTTTTAATGTGTTTATTTCAAAATGTAGATCTAACTGTGAATATGCAACTCCTTTCTTGCAACAGGTAAAATGATTTCAGAAAATTTCAGGACAAAATAATCTAGAAATGGTTGCGCATGCTTATAATAATTGATAGCTGAACTGCTAAAACAAAGGAAAATGAAGAGCAGAGGTTGGGAAAACCATAGAAGAGAGCAGTAGATATCAGCAGTATCAGTTGACTCCAGTGCTGTCCTGAGTTCCTTTAATAGCCTTCCAGGAAACAAAACTTTGAACCCATAGGCATCAAGCAATTGCAGCTAAGATAACTCCATTTGAAACTGGGACTCTCTAAGGACTACTCATCAAAGAAAAAATGAACTGGAAAAAAAAATACTCTATCCATTAATAATGGGAGGTAGCAATAAAGCACATCTGTATTAGCATAGACTTGGTGGAAAAAGCTCTCTCTCCAAGTAATTTGATACCAGAGGTCCTACCATCAAGGATATCTACCTCACTATACTCTCTAAGCTCTTTTGAGGATAGTCCTTGAAAGTACTATTTTAAAAAAACAGACTACAGTTAAAGAATGAAAAAATCATAAATGAATACTTACAAACAACCTTAAGGCACTTAATTTGAAAACAGAAAAACGTAAAATATATTTTAAAACATAACATCAAAATTGACTCACAAGGAACTAAAAAAAATCAATTGAATACATCTATAACCACAAAAAAGAACTCATCCCAGCTCTACCCAGATACATAAAACACCAGGCACTTTGAATTTTACAGCCAATACAGAAAAAGAAGGAAAAAAAAAGTCACTTCAGGCTAAATGTTTTATGAAGATAATATGAAAAAAGATCAAGATGTTAGCAAACCAACTCCTTTAAAGTAGCAAAAATAAACATCAAATCAGGTTAATCCCAGGAAAACATGATTTGCATCAGGAAATCACATTATCATTAGAGAATAAAACATGAAAATTTCAATAGGTCGAGAAAAAGTTTGATAAAATTCAATACCAACTATTGATTAAAAATACTTATTAACAATAATGAAATAGGGGCTAAAGAAATTCCACACACTGATAGTGAATATGCACCAAAAATTAATGTGAATACTTGGAAAGAATTCCTTTAAAAGCAGAAATGGAGAAAACAAAATTCTTGTTCTCAGAATATATTGACATGGATAATTGTATAGAATCTATAGAAAGCACTAAAATTAATGAGAATACTTTAATGTTGCTGGATATAAGATAAAGATCCAAATTCAATTAAAGTATTCTTAAATGTTACATTTTATGGTGTAATATAACAAATTATAATAGTCCTATAAATTAATATAACAACAGGAGTCTAATATTTTATGAAGTAGATGATAAAATTTTCTCCTTATATGTTGAAGAAAATTCAAATAAATGGAGAATGATAGCGTGCTCATGGATATTATCACTCCAAACGTATGAATTGAAAGCAATTTTCATTTAAAAGCCAAATAAACATTTCATGGAACTTGAGAAGCTAATTTTAAGGTTGATATGAAAACCATGGTGAAAAAATAGACAAAATCTTTTTGAAGAATGTTACTTTCTTACATAGTGTAGTTTTTGATGCAGAAACAGTGGAAAAGAATAGAGAGTTTAGAATTAGATGGAAGTACACATCCACATTATTGTCATCTTGATTTATAACTAAGTTGGTATTAAAATCAGTGGATTATATCCCAGTTCTAGAATTGATTATCCGTAAGTAAATAAAATAATCCATCCTCAAGCCATATACAAAAATTAATTCCCATGTGAATTAAAGACATACTGTGGAAAAGCAAAACTTCAAACCTTTGTAAGCAAATATAGGAGGATATGTTTATAATTGTGGGCAATGGAATAATTTATTAAATAAAAGCACCAATCATAAAAAAAAAAAGACACTGGACCATAAGAAAATCAAAATTTTCTGTGCAGTAAATTATACTAGGGGAGGAAAAAACAAAAAACATCTTAGTAGAAGTTATTTGCAGGTATTATAACTTAAGAATTATTAACAAAACAGTAATAAGATTAACAAATGGACAAAATAAAAGTTCATTCTTAGAAGAAATTCAAATGGCCAAAAGAGACCTGAAAATTTCACTTTGGTTCAGAAAAATGCAAACTAAAACCAAATGGGATGCCAATTTAAACCACTCAGTATGATTAAAAAAAGAGGATAATGATACCAAGTCTGCTAGATACATGCAGTGCTGATAGATTATAGATAGAGATATATTGTATACAACAGTGTACATTTTACACATTGGACTGTAAATTGGAAAAACATTTTCAAAAGTAATTTCAAAATATCTATTACAGTTGAAGATAAGCATAACCAATACTCCAATATGTCTACCTCTTGTAGGATTATTTTTAATAGCAAAAAATTGAAAGTGATGTAATTGCTCATTTTAAAAAAGAATATACAGTGCTATATGGAAACTTAGCCAAAGCTGTAGTATATATGAATCACAAAATATTAATTAAAACATATTCTTACAATTTGCTGCCTTTTATTTGAAGATTAGTAATATGTAAATTAATGCTATGTATTCTTTAGGGATATATGTATATTCAATAAAAAAATACCAAAAACCTTGGACCAGACTTCCACTTCCATGTGTGGCAGCCTGGATATTTGAAAAAGAGTTCTTCAAGCAAAACACCTGGTTTGAATAAATTGAAACAAATATAGTTTTAAATGTATTGCTATCCTTCCAAAAAAGTAGGGAAAATATTCAACTCTCTTTTCTAGTACACACACGTGTAGACATACACACACAGTAAGCACAAAGCAAAGACACAAGTGAATGCAGAAAAATGGGACTGCACAGGAGAAAGCATATGTACAAGGACTTTTCAGTTGGGAAAGGAAGATTAGATCTTGATCCTCACAGACTGAGACTGTTAAACACCCGTATATATACAAACAAACAAACAACCCATTGCTATGGAATCAATTCCAACTCATAGTAATTCTATAGTACAGAGTAGAATTGCCCCATAGAGTTTCCAGGGAACAACTGGTGAATTCAAACTGCCAGCCTTTTGGTTAGCAGCCTAGCTCTTAATCACTGAGCCACCAGGGCCCCATATAAACACAATACACCTGAAATGTTTACATCCTTAATGAAAAGATAGGCTGTGTTAAAAAATGCAGGGGAAAAAAAAAAAAAAAAACACCTTTCTGACTATAGAAAGAACAGCCATGGCTTGAGGTGAAACAAAAAAATAATAATAGCATCACCACCATTATCACTAAACCAAACCAAACCCACTGCTGTGGAGTTGATTCCAACTCGTAGTGACCCTGTCAGACAGAGCATAACTGCCCATAGGGTTTACCAAGGCTGTAAATCTTTAAGGAAGCAGACTGCCATATCTTTCTTCTGCAGAGGGGCTGGTGAATTTGAACCACCGACCTTTTGGTTAGCATCCAAGCACTTTAACCAGTGCACCACCAGGGCTTATCATTACTACCTCTGGAAATTAGTATCCATATTCTTACTTTCACTTGTTACCCTACCTTGCCAGTCAGAGAAAGCTCTACCCGAGAATTAAAGAAAGTATTCCAAGATAATACCCTATCTCTTGGCTACCTGGCAGAATCTGAATCCCTCAAGATGCTCACAAAATTTAAGCTGGCAATTAAAACAGAAAGAAAGAAACAAGTCACCATAAGTAAGAGCCAACAAATGATAAACTGATCAACTACGGAATTAGAACTCTTTTCTGGTTATCAGAATTATTAGATGTAGAATATGATAGTTCTGAATGAAATCTTAAAAAAAAATATGGAATTTTAAATATGAGCAAGGAATAGGAGAGAATGATGATACAGATATGAAAACAAAAGTAGTAAGACTTCTAAAAACGGGAAATGTATGTCAATACAATTTAAAGAAAACTCTATAGGTAAAAGCTAAGTTTAATCAAATTCAAAATTAATGAACTGGAAAACAGAGAACACATGAATCAGAACGAAGCACACAAAGATAAAGAAATGGAAAATGAAAAACAGAGATAGAGTCATGGAGAATTGAATCAGAATTCCAGAAAAAAAAAAAATAGAGGAGAGGCAATATTCAAAGCTACATGGTTGAGAAAGTTAAGACTCCACAAATAAACACAAAGGATATCCAGCAGATGAATAAAAAGAAAATCAATGTGGACACATTGTACTTAAAGTGACAAACACCAAAAAGATCTTAAGCAAAAGATAATTCAACTGACAGCAGAGTTGTAGACTTTTCAGGAGCAAAACTAGAAGCCAGTCTGTAAAATAATCTTCAAAGTGCTGAGAGAATCTAACAGTCAAACTCAAATTGTGAATATACATTTTTTTGCAAATACATTTAAAATTTTTAATACATTTTACTTCTTAAAGCAGTTTTAGATTTACAGAAAAATTATGTAGAAAGTACAGAGTTCCAACATACCCCCTTCCCTGCACACAGTGTCTCCTATTATTAACATCTTACATTACTGTGGTACATGTGTTATTACAACTGATAAACCAGTTGATACGTTAATTATTAACAAAAGTCCATATTTTACATTAGGGTTCACTCTTCGTGTTGTACAATTCACTCTTTGTGTTGAATAGGTTTTGACAAATGCATAATATCGTGTATCCACCATTACAGTATCATACAGAATAGTTTCAATACCCTTAACATGCCCTGTTTTTCTTGTCTTTGTCCCTCCTTCTTGCTAAAATTCCTGGTAACCACTGATCTTGTTACTATCTTAAAACATTTGCCTTTTCCAGAATGTCATGTTGCTTTCTCATACTGGGTTTGGATAACACACTTGCTGCTAACTGAAAGTTTGGTGGTTCAAGCCCACACCGACACAACTTGGAAGAAAGGCTTGGCGATCTACTTTTGAAAAATCAGCCATTGAAACCCTATGGAGCACAGTTCTACTCTGACACACATGGGTTTACCATGAGTCAGAATTGACTCAATGGCAACTAGTTTTTTTTTGGGGGGGGGGGGGAGGGGAGAGGTTTTCTTTAATTTGAAGACTCTTCTATTTCTTCTTGAAGCTTGATCATTTCTTTTCATGGCTGTATAATATTAAAAAAAAAAAAAAAAAAAAAAACCATTGCCAATGAGTCCATTCCAACTCATTGTGACCCTATAGGACAGAGAAGGACTTCCCTATAGGGTTTCCAAGAAGTGACAGGCGGATTCAAACTGCTGACCTTTTGGTTAGCAGCCAGATGCTTAACCACTGCACCACCAGAGCTGCTATAATATTCTATTAGCTGTATTGACTGGTCTTCCTTGTAGGCCTTTGAATATTATGAATGACAGCGTTGTACTTCATGATAGATCTTGAAATGTTCTTTTTGACAATGAATGGGACACCATTCCTCTTCAATTTATCATTCCCTGCATAGTAGACCATAAGATTGTATGCTTCAAAATGGCCAGTACCAGTCCATTTCAGCTCATTAAGGCCTAGAATATCAATCTTTACGTGTTCCATTTCATTTTTCACGACTTACAAGTTTTCCTAGATTCATACTTCATACATTCCATGTTCTGATTATTAATGGATGTTTGCAGCTGTTTCTTCCATTTTGAGTCATGCCACATCAGCAAATGAAGGTCCAGGAAAGTCTGACTCCATCATTAAGGTCATTAAGGTCAACTCTACTTTGAGGAGTCAGCTCTTCCCTAGCCGTATTTTGAGTGCCTTCCAACCTGAATGGCTCTCTTCTGGCACAATGTCAGACAATGTTCTGCTGCTAGTCATAAGGTTTTCACTGGCCAATTTTTTTTTCAGAAGTAGATCATCAGGTCCTTCCTCCAAGTCTGTCTTAGTCTGGATGCTCTGCTCAAACTGTCTACCATGAGTGACCCCAATGATATTTAAAATACCGGTGGCATAGTTTCCAGAATCACAACAACATGCAAGCCAACACAGTACTACAAACAGACACTTGATGGCACACTATTATTCAAATTTACACACCAACCACCAATGCCAAAGATGAAGAAATAGAAGATTTTTACCAACTTCTGCAGTCTGAAATTGATCAAACGTGCGAGCAAGATTCATTGATAATCACTGGTGATTGGAATGTGCAAGTTGGAAACAAGAAGGATCTGTAGTTGAAAAACATGGCCTTGGTGATGGAAATGACTCCAGAGATGGCATGATAGAATGCTGCAAGACCAACGACTTTACTCATTGCAAATACCTTTTCTCAACAACATAAACGGAGACTACACACGGGGATCTCACCTGATGGAAAAGACAGGGATCGAATTGACTACATCTGTGGAAAGAGATTATGGAAAATTTCATTATCAGCAGTCAGAACAAAGCCAGGGTCTGACTGCAGAACAGACCATCAATTGCTTATATGCAAGTTTAAGCTGAAGCTGAAGAAAATGGAGAACAAGTCCCCAAGAACCACAATACAGTCTTGATTACATCCTAACTGAATTTGCGACCATCTCAAGAACAGATTTTTTTTTTTATTACAGGTTTTGGTTTTTTTTTTAATTGTTGTAATTAAATGAAATTTACATTTCAAGTTAGTCTCCCATACAGAACTTTTTTTTTACATACATTGTTAGGAGACCCCAACTGCTCACCCCATTCTGTGACAGCACACTCCTCCCCTCTGCCCCTGATTCCCCATGAACATTCAACCAGCCCCTAACTCTCTTTGCCTTCCCATCTCACCTCCGGACAGAAGCCGCCCCTTAGGTCTCTTGTATCTACTTGACTAAGAGTCACACTCTTCACTAGTATCTCCTTATGTCCCACAGTCCAGTCCAATCCCCATCTGAAGAGTTGGCCTTGGAAATTGTTTTAGTTCTGAGATGATAGAGAGACCAGGGACCATGCTTTCCAGGGCACCTCCAGTCTCAGTCAGACCATTAAGTCTGGTCTTCTTACTAGAATTTGAGCTCTGCATCCCATCGTTCTACTGCTCCATCAGGGACTCTCTGTTGTGTTCCCTGTCAGGACATTCATTGGTGGTAGCCAGGCACCATCTAGTTCTCCTGGTTTCAGGCTGATGAAGACTCTGGTTTATGTTGCCCATTCTGTCTCTTGGGCCAATACTTTCCTTGTGTCTTTGGTGTTCTTCGTTCTCATTTACTCCAAGTGGTTGGGACCAATTAATGCCTCTTAGATGGCCGCTTGCAAGCTTTTAAGACCCCAGGCGCCACTCACCAAAGTAGGATGCAGAACATTTTCTTAATAAGTTTGTTATGCCAGTTGACATAGATGTCCCCTGAAAGCACGGTCCCCAGACCCCGCATCCCTGCTACTCTGTCTCTCAAAGTATTTGATTGTATTGAGGAAACTTCTTAGCTTTGGTTTAGTCCAGTTGTGCTGGCTTCCTCTGTAGTGTGTGCTGTCTTTCCCTTCACCTAAGATGATCCTTATCTACTATCTAGTTAGTGAATAACCCTCACCCTCTCTCCCCACCCCCGTAACCATCAAAGAATGTTTCCTTCTGTGTTTAAACCTTTTCAAGAATAGATTTGATACATTGAACATTAATGACCAAAGATTAGACAAGTTATGGGATGACATCAAAGACATCATACATGAAGAAACAAGATGTCTTTAAAAATACAGGAAAGAAAGAAAAGACCAAAATGGATGTCAGAAGAGACTCTGAAAGGTGCTCTTGAATATAAAGTAGTAACTAAAACTGAATGAAAGAAAGGATGAAGTAAAAGAGATGAACAGAAGATTTCAAAGAGCCGCTTGAGAAGATAAAGTATTAAATGAAATGTGCAAAAAACCTGGAGTTAAAAAACCAAAAGGGAAGAACATACTCAACATTTCTCAAGCTGAAAGAACTGAAAGAAAAATTTAAGCCTCAAGTTGCAATTTTGAAGGATTCTATGGGCAAAATATTGAGTGACACAGGAAGCATCAAAAGAAGATGGAAGGAATACAGAGTCAATGTACCAAAAAGAATTGGTTGACATTCAAACATTTCAGGAGGTAACATATGATCAAGAACCAATGGTATTGAAGGAAGAAGTCCAAGCTGCACTGAAGGCATTGGTGAAAAACAAGGCTTCAGGAATTGACATAATACCAATTGAGATGTTTCAACAAACAGATGCTGTGCTGGAGGTGCTCACTCTCTATGCCAAAAAATTTGGAAGACAGCTACCTGGCCAACCAACTGGAAGAGATCCATGTTTGTGCCTATTCCAAAGAAAGATGATGCAACAGAATGCAGAAATTATCAAACAATATTATTAACATCACACACAAGTAAAATTTTGCTGAAGATCATTCAAAAATGTTTGCAGCTGCACATCAATAGAGAACTCTCTGAAATTCAAGCTGGACTCAGAAGAAGAACATGGGATATCATTGCTGGTGTCAGATGGATCTTGGCTAAAATCAGAGAATACTAGAAAGATGCTTGCCTGAGCTTTATTGACTATGCAAAGGCATTTGACTATGTGGATCATAACAAATTATGAACAACATTGCAAAGAATGGGAACTCCATAACACTTAATTATGCCCATGTAGAACCTGTACATAGGCCAAAAGGGTAACCTTTTGAAAAGAACAAGGAAATACTGGTGGTTTAAAATCAGGAAAGATGTGTGTCAGGGTTGCATCCTTTCACCATATTTATTCAATCTGTATGCTGAGCAAATAATCTGAGAAGCTGAACTATACAAAGAAGAATGCAGCATCTGGACTGGTGGAAGATTCATTAACAACCTGCGATATGCAGATGACACAACACTGCTTGCTGAAAGCCAAGAAGACTTGAAGCACTTACCAATGAAGATCAAAGACTACAACCTTTAGTATGGATTATACCTCAACATAAAAAAAAACAAAAATCCTCACAACTGGACCAATAAGCAACATCATGATAAATGGAGAAAAGATTGAAGTTGTCAATGATTTCATTTTACTTGGATCCACAATCAACGCCCATGCAAACAGCAGTCAAGAAATCAAAAGATGCATTGAATTGGGCAAATCTGTTGCAAAAGACCTCTTTAAAGTGTTAAAAAACAAAGACGTTACTTGAAGATTAAGGTGCGCCTGACCCAAGCCATGGTGTTTTCAACTGCCTCATATGCATGCGAAAGCTGGATGGTGAATAAGGGAGACCGAAGAAGAATTGGTGAATTTGGATTATGATGTTGGCAAAGAATATTGAATATACCATGCCCTACCAGAAGAACAAACAAGTCTGTCTTGGATAAAGTACAGCCAGAGTGCTCCTTGGAAGTGAGGATGGCGAGACTTGTCTCACGTACTTTTGACATGTTATCAGAAGGGACCAGTCCCTGGAGAAGGTCATCATGCTTGGTAAAATAGAGGGTCAGCAAAAAACAGAAAGACCCTCAATGAGATGGACTGACACAGTGGCTGCAACAATGGGCTCAAACATAGCAAGACTGATGGCAGGGCACAAGACGGCAGTTTTTCTTTCTTCTGTACATAGGGTCGCTATGAGTCGGAACTGACTCAATAGCACCTAACAACAGTATTCTGTTGTATGGATATAGAAGTTTGTTTATCTATTCACCTATTGAAGGACATATTGGTTATTTCTCTGTTTTAGCAATTATGAGTAAAGCTCCTATAACATTTGTTTGTAGGTTTTTCTGTGGACATAACTTTTCAATTTATTTTGGTAAATACCTATGAGTGCAATTGCTGGATTTTAGGGATAGTACAAATGTTTAAGTTCTTGACTACTAGCCAAAAGTTTGGTGGTTTGAACTCACCCAGAAGTGCCTCGGAAGACAGGCCTGAAGATCTGCTTCTTAAAGTTCACAGCCTTGAAAATCCTACGTATCAGCTCTACTCTGCACCTTTGGAGTCGCCATGAGTCAAGATCTACTAGACAGCAACTGACAACAACAACAATAATTCAAACCTATGTTTAGCTTTGTAAAAACAGTTAGACTGTCTTCCAAAGTTGTACATTTTTGCATTCCCACCCATAATGAGTGAGAGTTCTTGTTGCTCCATATCTTCTCCAGCATTTAGTATCATCAGATTTTTGGATTTTGGTCATTCTAGTAGGTGTGTCCAAAAAAAACCAAACCCATTGCCATTGAGTCGATTCCCACTCATAGCGACCCTATAGGACATAGTAGAACTGCCTTGCAGGGTTTCCAAGGAGTGGCTGGTGGATTCCAACTGCAGACCTTTTGGTAGCAGCCAAACGCTTAACCACTGTACCACCAGGGCCCCAAGAGTTATATAGTGGTATGCAAATACATTTTTCAAGAACAAGGATGAACTATAGAAATTTCAAAAGAAAATACTGACAAGCATTAACAATACTCACTTTCTTCAGGAAAAAAAAAAAAATCCCAGATGGAAGGTCTGTGCTGCAACAATGAATATAACAAAGATTTCCATAACCATAAGGACAAAATTATACAAGTATTGGATGTATACATCAATAAAAATAATATCTAAAATATGATACTTAAGAAAAGATTGAACTACAATATCATATAACAAAATCTTTGAAGCTCAACAGTTCTCTTGGTTACAGAATGCTAGAGTTCTTCCATGGTTCAGAAGAAAGGCTAAGACACTGGTTAATCCTAAAATTGTTAATTTTAAGTATGCATATTAAAGATTTTTGTGGTGATTTTGTCAGTTATTGTTTCTTAGCTTCTGCCTGAAAGGGTAATTACCAAATAATAGGAATGGCAAAAGCATCTCCAAAAAGTAGAGGTAAAAAATGGAGAGAGAATAAGTGACACAGTGTCAAGATGAGCAAATAGACCCCAGGAAACCAAAAGACAAAAGTCAGCTTATGCTTTTTTTGAGCGTTAATTCCTAGACGAACATTAGACAAAAATCTAGAGTTTCCTTCCAACTTTGCAATGTTTTCCAAAAAATGCTCTGGGAAGTAAAGGACAATGTATAGAAAACAGGAATGAAAATTTAATAAAATGGCAATGGCTGAGAAAGTATGCTGTTATGGAAAATGAAAAATTATGGATCAGCTAAGAGACAAGGAGAAGAATCATTTAAAGGCCAACAAATCACCACCTTCCCAATCTGTGGAGATGTCTGGCCCAAAATCAAATCCTCATACCCTGGCATGTCTATTGGATATGTGGCCAAAACGTTAAGTAAGATGTGGAATAATACAAGGAATAGTGAAAAGCATGTTTTTTTAATAATAAGAAATGCATGCTGATGGAGACAAATGAGGAGGGTATTAGCAACTGTAAGTCTAAATGTGTGCATTTTACTGTTGTTTTAATAAAGGATTTTGAGTTGTTCTCTACTCTTTTTTTTTTTTTTTTAATTGTGAAGTGAAGTTACTACGGAGATACTAGCATAAAGAAGTGAGACAAGTAGAAAGTCAAAAATAAGATGATAGATATAAATCTAAATATATCACAATATATATAAATAGGCTAAACTATCCATTTGAAAGCAAGACTATTAGTCCAGATTTTTAAGAATCCAGCTGCAAGCTGTGTTCAAGAGATGTAACCGAAATAAAAAAAAAGAAAATCCGTTGCCGTCAAGTCAATTCTGACTCACGGCGACCCTATAGGACAGAGCAGAATTGCCCTATTGGGTTTCCGGGGAGCGGCTGGTGGATTCAAACTGTCAACCTTTTGGTTAGCAGCTGAGCTCTTAACCACTGGCCACCAGGGCTCCGTACCTGAAATACAAGGACACAAAATCTGAAAGTAAAAGAATGGAGAAAAATATTCTAGCCAACTACTAGAAGTATGGGGAAACATATTCTTATCAGTTGCTTGCCAAAAGAAATCTAAGTTGCTGTATCAATATCAGGAAAAAGTAATTTTTAGACAAAAACTATTTTTACGTAAAAACTATCACCCCTTAGTATGAAATGGGAGCGCTGGTGGCACAGTGGTTAAGAGCTTGCCTGCTAACCAAAAGGCTGGCAGTTCTAATCCACCAGCCATTCGTTGGAAACGCTGTAACACTATGGGGCAGTTCTACTCTGTCCTTTAGGGTCGCTATGAGCAGAATCGACTGGACAGAAATGGGTTTGGTTCTTTTTTTCAGTGCAAAATGTTTCAAATCACTATGAGATTATCACAATTCTAAAACTAGTATATATGTAATAGCCTCAAATATATAATAATTTAAAAAAACACAAGAATGAGAAAGTGACAAACCACTCTCATAGTGGGAAAAGTGAGCATACTTCCCTTAGTAAAAATAATAGACGAATATTTTAGCAACCCAATTAACAAGCTTGTTTTAATAGAAACATATAGAACATGGCAAGCCAGAGTAGACTGCACATTCTTCTGTAGCTCACTTTAAGTATTTATCAGTAACAACCAATGAAAAGCCTGTAAAGCATGTCTCAATAAATAGGAAAAAAAAAAAAGATTGCTATAATGCAAAGATCATTATCTGGCCAACATATAATAAAACTAAAAATCAATCTTAAAAATATACCTCAAAGGAAAACCATTGTGAGGAATATTTTTTTTAATCTTGTAAATAGATATTATTGCCTACATAATATTTAGTTTTAGAATTTATTGAGTCTTGTGTTGGATTACATGGCCAAGTATTTTAATTTCACATATCTTTAAAAATTAGTATTGACTATGTTAGTTGCAGAGATATATGCAAAGCTTGTTTATTTTGTTGTTCAAATCATTTAGAACCTTACCTACTTTTTTAATTCCTCAGTTTCTGAGATAGGTTTATTGAAATTTCCACTGATCATTTTGTACTTGTCAATTTCTCTTGTAAATCTCTCAGTTTTGCTTTATGTATGTATTTCAAGGTCATTACTCCTTCATTGGAGTTGTTTCTTTTATCACTATGTGTTGTCTCTTTTCATCCTTGACAGTGATTTTTGCTTTCTCTGTTCCAAAGATGTTGTTATACCAGATTTTTAAATCTTTCTCCAATCATTTATGGCTTCAAGTGTTATTTTTCTGTTGCTTTCTTCATTCAGGAATATACATCTATATTTTTTGTGTATTTGTTTATTTTTAAAATTCAATCAGCATCTATGCCTTGTAAAAAATGAAAGTAACTGTCAACCTCAAATTTAATACCATGTAAACTACTATTACTCAGTTAGGGTTGTGGAAAGTCATGTATGATTTCATTCTCTCTATAAAATTAAAATTACAGCTGTGAACACTCTGTTCGCCACACAGTTTTCCTAGGAGTTATAATTTTGGAAAGATAATACTGTAATTCATGAAATAGAGAAAATAAAATTTGGGGTGGATCAGAAATGCTTAAAGTAGATCTTTTGAAAATACAAATGACATAAACAAACCTCCCAAAAGACTAATTAAGGGGGAAAGTGGAGGAAGTATAAATGCAATACAGGAAAAAAAATTGCATAATTATAGATACTGTACATTTTCAAAATTGAATTTCTCACCCAAGGACATTATTCATCTGTCCATTATTTCAGGACTAGTTTTATGCTCCTCAATATTTCTAAATTAAAAACAAATGTTTTAGATATTTAAGATAGTTTTAAAAATTTTCTCCACAAAAGCCTTACATAGTGTTTTTTAGAAATAGACTTAGGAACCTTGTAGGTTTTGTTGCTATTATGCATAGGATTGCTTTTGTTTCCATATTCTAATTGGCTATCATAGGTGTATAATATTTCTCTTGATTGTTAATGTTTATTATTTTAGTTGTATTAATAGGGTTGCTCTATTATTTTAGTAGTGTTAATAATGTTTCATGTTTATACCATACCTTACTTTTCTTGAATTTTTTATTCTCGTGAGTGTGTGTATTTGGTTGTCCTATTTTTGAAGTTTTTCTGTTTTTTGTTAGTTTATTTGTTTTTACATAAAGGGTGCATACTTTGAGGCTTTGTACTCTTGATTTAAAAAAAAAAAAAAAATCATTTGCCCTCACCTAGGAGTAACATTTTGTGCAAGTTTAGGCTAAATAGAGAATTACATAATTGTGAGCCTTTCTCTCCTCAGAATTCTACACGTTTCTCTTCTGTCTTCCAGCATTTAATTTTTTTTTTTTTTAATGAAAAGCTTAGAATGAGTCTGATTTTGTTCAAATAACCTGTATGTTTTATTTTGTTTTGTTTTGAGTATATACGACGCTTTGCTTTATTATTGAAATTTAGAAATTTCGCTGGTATTGACAGTTTAATTTCCCTGGAGAATCACTTTTTTATTTAGTTTAAGTGCATTATTTTCTATTATTTCATTGATTGTTGGTTTTGCCTCTATCTACTTCAAATTCTGCTTCTGGATCCCCTCTCGTACAGATACTGCATCTCTGGAGTATTGTCTAAATCTCTCTTTCTTTTTCTTCTTGTTTTCTCACTCTTCAATCCACATTTCTTGTTTTCTTCTTCTTATTTTTTTTTATTCCTGAACACTACCTAAAACTGGATAACTATTTCCTCATTTGATCAATAAGAGTGCTAGAAAAAAATCTTAGAGTCCCTGCTCTAATCAACTATCTTAGTAGAATCCAGTAGTGTCTAAATGATAAGGAGTCCTTGCTTTGTGCTTTTTCCAATATGCACAAATTTTATTGAAAACTGTTTAGTTAAACAACACCAGCATCCCAAAAACACAGTTTAATTTTCAGTTACAAAGACATATTAACTGTGTGTAATTGCATAAAGTACAAATTTTGCTGCTCCCAGTCCACAAATGACTACAAAAAGAACAGATGTACATCACTATCAATGACCAGTCATGTCACTTCTTTCAGAGTCTTTTGGTGATTAGTCACTGCATATTTGTTACTCACTTTACACACAGATGGCAAAGCATGTAGTTGTGTTGCCTCCTTGTTTCCCAGTGATAAACCCATTTACCATTAAAAAAAAAAAAAGTATAATCAAAAGAGAAAATTGGTCAAAAATATGAAAGTGAAGCAAAGAAAAACAAAAGTGATAATGTTTAATGTGTACTTGGATGTGATTAGCTGGCTGACCACGGGACTATTGACATTGCCACTACAGGTAGTCCCTGACTTACAATCTATTTGAATTACGACGAACCACACTTACAACCTTCATTTTTTTTTACATCTTATCATCAAGAATATGTACTACATACAGTGTAATACAGTGTATCTGGAACGTTGAATTTTCCTGGGGGGAAATTATGGAAAAATGCATGCAGGGGATATGGAAAAAATTGCTGAGTTATGTGAACACGCTCCAAGCATTTTATCAGGATAATATGATGGAAGAGATTGGTGGAGAAATTGTTCATATGGCAAGAATGCTGAATTTAGAACTTGATATTGCCAGTGTGGAACAGCTCATAGATTACAAAGAAGGGGAATTAACAGATCAAGACTTAATAGATTTTGAAGAGAAAAAAATGCTGAAGAAGAAAGCAATAATGAGGAAGAAAAAGGAGAAAGGTTGTGAAAAAATTTTACAGTGAAAAGATTAGCTGAAGTATTTTCTAAACTTAATCAGGGGTTTCAATTACTTGAAAACATGGACCAAAACACTGATCTCTTTGCTAAAGTTGATAGGCAGATTCAGGAAGCAGTGACGTGCTACCATAAAATATATGAAGAAAAAAGAAAAGGACCATATAGGCAACAATCACTAATTTTCTGACTAGAAATACCATCCTTATTCCCAAGGATAATCCAGATGATCCAGAGCCTTTCACAAGTAGAGTTATTACTGCAAGTGACAAAATACCAATGTCATCCAACACTTCATCGTCAGAGTAAATTTTTATGATTTGTGTATTTTTTATGTATATATATGTATGTATTAAACTATATCTGTAAGTTTATCTGTAATGTTTCCAACCCACAAAGACAAAGATTGGATTTATAAAGATACTGATAATAAAAAGTAATGATAATGAAAACTAAAAAAAAAAAAAAAAGGTATTCGGCTTAGAAACAACTTACTACTGAGTAGTTGTGAGCCAGAGGAACTTAGTGTAGGTGAAATTATCAAATTGAGGAAAGTGGTTGTGACAAAAAGAATGAAGATTTTTCAGAAGAAGCAATGCTGACAAAAACTTCACACTAAAGGATACGCTGAGATTTTTCAAAATATTGAAAAATTTATGTGGTAGGCAGAATTCTAAATATGGTCTCCCGAGATTCCTGGCACCTGGTTAGTCAATAAAACACTAATCTAAATCCTGTTGTGAAGGAATTGTGCAGATATAATTAAAGTCCCAAATCAGGAGACCTTCAGATATGGAGATTATCTGGGTGCTCTGATCCAGTGGGTTGAGCACTTTAAAACCAGATGATTTTCTCTGGTTTGTAGAAGAGGATGTTAAGAGAGATATGAAGTGTGAGAATGATTCAGTGCACCCTTGCTGACTTTGAAGATGGAGAGGGTCACATAATAAAAGGAAAGCATGTGGCATCTAGGAGCTGAGAGTGGCCTCCAGTGACATCTTAACAAGGAAGTGGGGACCTCAGACCTACAGCCACAAGAAATTGAACTATGCAAACAACCTGAATGAGCTTGGAGGCAGATTCTTCCCCAGAGCCTCCATTAAGAATGCAGCCCAGCTGACACTTGTTTTTTTGCCTTGGCCCTAAGCAGAGAGCCCAATTGAGCATGCCCTGACTTTTGAGCAGGGCTTCGAACTGGTTCATTCTGGTTTAACCATCTGCTGAAAATTTGCGTTTCCACCCTAGATATACTGAATCAGAATCTACATTTAAACAAGAGTCTTATGTATACATAAGAATCACCTGTGGATCTTGATAAAATGTAAATTCTATTCAGTATATTTGGGGTGGAAATGTAAATTCTCATCAGGGAGTAGAACTGGAATGAACCACTTTGAAGCCCTGCTTCTGAGCTAGAGAACTGTGAGCTAATAAATGAATGTTGTTTTAAGCAGCTAAAGTTTGTGGTTATTTGTTATGCAGCACTAGGAAGCTAATACAGTTACAAATTGATCCAAATTTAGAAAAGTTTATGACAATTAGTCAAGGTGTAGAAAAATACTCATAATTCATATGATGAAAATCACAATTTATATGATGAAAATGAGGCAAGCACTGTTCAAATGGCTCTTGATAAAGTCTGTATAAATAAAACATTAATTCTCAATGTTTCTGATGTTTTAAATTATAATGTACTAAATACAGATTAGTTTTACTATTTTTTTATTTTCCTGTACATTTATTACTGACAATAAGTGAATTTTTAATGTTCAGACAAAAATTTTAAAGGTCACTGACTGATCTTAATTTTTCCCATAGATATTAAGATTACTTTGCTTGACTTAACTTTCAAGGTCATTTGTACTGTCCCGCACAACCATGCCAAGCAAGGGCTGCCTATATTACTATCTTCCTCTTCTTAAAAATTTCCAGAGATGTTTATGCTGTATCTTTTCTAATAATGTATTTCAAAATAAAAAAAATTAGCAGTCAAGAAATCACATTTCGACCTTCCATTGATAACTCTAGAGGTTCAGCCTCCAACAGAAAATTATGTCCCCTTGTGAGACAGACAGAAGAAAAAAGGGAAATCGATTAGTAGCAAAAGAAGAGAAAGGATGAATACAGGCTGAAAGAAATAGGGAATATTTAACCAAAACTCAATGAGAGAAGAAGGGTACTATCTGCACTAACAAAATAAAGGTGAATCGCATGAGTGAGGTAGAACAAAAAGTATCTAAGAAAACGTGCACAGGCATTGCACTCAAATATGTATGTCTCCTAGTCCTCTCTTCCATTTACTATTAAAGTGAATTTGAGAAGGTAACTTATTCTTTATGAATTTCAACTTTCTACTTATAATAATGGAGATAGTAGTATTTCAGAGTTCTGTGAGCTAAATATGTAAATTTTAACCTGGTTGGGTCAGGACAGGCAGGATAAAAATAAGGCTTTCCTGAGGAGGTGATATATAAACTGAGAACTAAAGGATGGGCTACCTAGGATAAATTTGTCATAGTAGAAGGGGAGTGAGTTATAAGGTGGAAATAGATATAGGGGGCTGGGGCTGGGGAGAGACATCACTGAAATGGAAACCTCTGGGGACATTATCATTCATTGCCTGTTATTTATTCACATAAAGTCACATATCCCCTCCAATACCGCAAGGAGGTTTCAGGTTGTTATTTAAAGGAAATGTTACCTTATGGTGATCTTTATTATTGTCATAAACCCTTTTCTTGGAGCTTATCAAGTAAATAGTTAAGTAGTAAGGAATCTAAGTCCAGAGAACTGTGAGAAAACACATTCTCATTAAAATAAAAACCTTACACCTGCAAGATGATAAAAGAATCACTATAGGTAGTGTTGTTTTAAATAAACCTTTCTACTTTTAATATACTTTTATCTCCTAAACTTATTCTCCTGAAGTTGCTTTGTCCTCTATCTCCAGTTTTCTCTGCTTTCACCCACACACACGCACACACACACACACAGTTATAGCAGTTATAATTAAATAAAGTCCTGATGTACTCCCAGTTCAGAGTAAGGTTAACTCATCTGCTTTTGCTCTTGCTGTTGCATGAATTATTACAGTTCAAGGCCTTACTTGCAGACCAAGCACTTCTACTATTTGGAGCATCAGAGGTCAAAATGAAGGTGAACTGGTCCTGGCTTCATACTTAAGCACTTTCCTTACAGCTGAATTTTCTTTTTGAATTAAAACTACCTGTGTTATTTCTGCTTGGTATTTGATTCAAGGCATGCTAGAAATCTCCAGGTGTATGTTCCACAGGAACCTCACATCTCATGTTATGCAAAACGGATGCCTGGGAAGTTGCATTCTCAGCATGTTCCCCAGTGAATTATATACACTCTAAAGGTTGAGAACCACTTCCCTGCAGAGAAAGCAGACAGCAATCGCTCTATATTTCTCTCTCAGCCTCCACTGGATCACCTCTGGGATGTGTGAGGTCCTGGAATTTTTTGTTTCTTTTCGGGATGCATGTGAGATATAGTGGTATATGGATGAAGATTTAGAATAGGTAGCAAAGAGTTACCTCTGTACTTGTTTATTGTTCAATAAGTATGCATAAGTATTTCATAGTATCCAAAGACCATCATTTCTTACTTCGGTCCAGAAATTACTGCCTTTTGTTCTTTATTGTCAAATGTGCTGTTTCTGAGATAATTTTGTATCTCCCACTTCAGGAAAAAGGTAGAAATGTTATTTAGACTCACAATGATACGGCTTTTTGGAATCTGTTTTTATTGAAACAATACACATCTTCTTGCCTCTAAGGTTCCCTCGTACCCTCTAGTTAATGCCCATTATATTATTACTCATGATGCAGAGTTATACATTGTACCTTCATGAGTATTGACTTCCAATGACTTTCTCAAAGGTTCTTGTGATGATTCTTTGATCATCACAAATGCCTTATCCATAGTATACAGGAAAAATTTGTGGAATAATCTGATGTCTCAATACGTTAAACTTACCAATAGTAATTTTATAATGTAAATGTAGAACAACACATTTTCCAACCATAATTGGAAAACTTCTTTTGAGCACTTTAGGCATATTCACTGCAGTCCTGGAAAGTCATCTCTTTCACTATTGACAATATTCCCACATACCCCCACCCGTAGGGTAGATAGGTGAGGGGCCCATGGTAAAGCTACAACAGCAGTCTCATTTATAGTGGGAATGTCCATTACATATCCTGTAAGGCTTAAAACCAAGCTGGGAGAGAATAAGTAACCACATTAATTGGAGGCAAGAAAAGATCTATCAGAAGGACCGTTAGTGTTGTGGAGCAACTTTTGAAAACACTGGAGAAGGTACACCCTTGGAGTACTTCCTGACATTATCTTGGAACCTGTGTAAAGGATGTGGTAACCACCATGTGGCCAGCAAAGAGGAGTGACGGGGAGCCCAAACAGTAAAGGACATTTGCTGCCATCCCTGCTATAGAAGCACCACAGTGCAAACACAGACACACAGTTGATTTTTCTAGTATTACTTATAGATTGGTACTTATTAACAGTGGAAAGAATAATCTATAGTACAATCTGAAGTTCTCCCAAGATAGTAATGCCAACTTTTCTACAAACAGTTATCATTTCTACCACTGGAAAAACTATGAGATGGAGGACAGGAAGCCTAGAAAGTGTTATATTAGGGACATTTATTAGGTTCAGATGGGAAAAAAGTAATTAAACTGCTTTATCTTTTGGATCTATGTGAGTATTTAGCAGACCTCCTGCCTTAACAAGGCCTGAAGGATTATAACTAGGGTGACTATACATCCTGGGAGAGTCTTGGTTTACATCTGTTATCTAGTATATTATTGATAGTGCACTCTTGTCTGTTCAAAAGTGTTGTGTTTAGAATGATAAATTATATGGTTACCCTACTTATAACTCACAGAAGAACTTAGATTTTTTTTTTTAAGAGATTGAAGGCTAAACTCTTAATGAACTTTGGAGGTAGGGGAATCTGGGGTTCTAAAGTCTTCACAGAAAGTGTTAAATTTACATGTAATATCACATTTTCATAACAGTATGTAACTAATTAGGAGTTAGAAAAAAGAATATGATTTGCATTGATATGCAAACGTATACAGTGAATTAGTTGATGGAATAATTTGGAATATACATATGAATTGGAGCAAAGAATGGACAAGGGATGAAATGAACAATGAAACAATAAATCTTTATTACGTGCTCTAACAGTTCCTTTTGGATCACTTGAGAGTGAAAGCAATTGTCCAAATTTTACCCATTACCTGTGGGACTAGGTGGCAACACCTCTGAGTTGTTTGTAACATAGGACCAAATGATCCACTATGAGGTGTAGTCATAAACAATGCATACATACAAGGTAGCAAGTAGAAATTCTCTGAATGTTGTACATCTGGAGCTATGGATAACTGTGAGAGCGCAGGGTGGTGATGACTACTTTGGAAGTAATGGTATATCATGTAGGCAGAGAAACGGGTCTTCTCTGGAGGAGATAAATCTTTTTGTCACTCCATCCACAGTCCCCAGAGGAGAAAGAAGAAGAGTCAGGGAATATATGTTCATGTTTTCAATCTTATGCAAATCCCATATTTCTTTATACATATGTGAGTCCTAGCCTAACATCTATCTGGCCCTTACCAATACCAGCAGTTTTCTTTCTCTCTGGTTCTGGTAGGAGCATTTGTTGAGTCCCATTTTATCGTGATTTCTTGTGTTCAAGATGAAGGAAAAAAACATTTACCAATGACCACATTTCATTAACATCAATTTATGCAACTAACTAATCCAATTACAGACACTATATGATGGCATCTGGACCCTACAATTTTGGGGTTGAGTAGTTCTTTGTAGCAATTATTAGTATCAGAGTATACATCTTTTATTGGTAATCAGATGAACTGTTAAGAAATAACATAGAAAAATAAGTCTTCTTGTGATATCTATGATCATCATCATAGTCTCAGGACTATGTGCTCAGGGTTTCACCAAGCTGAAATTAAGGTATCATCCAGGGCTGCTACCTCATCTAGAGCTCTGGGTTCTCTTCCAAGTTCACTGTTTACTGGCAGAACTCATTTCCTTGCAGTTGTATGCCTGAGATCCCCATTTTCTTGCTAGCTATTTACCAGGGACTGTTCTTAGCTTCTATAGACTGCCTTCGAGTCCTTGCCATGTGGCCATTCCTCTCACAACATGGCAGCTTATAGCCAATAGGACTGTCTGATGCTTCGCCCTCTTTTAAGGGCTCACATGATTAAGTCAGATTTGCCTACTCAAGGGGATGGTTATACAGGTACCTGAAATTTAGAGGCCACCTTAAATTTTTGCTTGTCACACCCATTTACAGATTATGCTTTCACTTATAAATGAATAGTTTCTTTTATAAGAATCATCACAAAGCTGGTTCCTATGAAGTGGAGGTTAAGGATTTCCCAAATGTCCAACTTCTCCAAACTGCTGTACCACTCCATCATCTCTAACGTCAACTACTCCCCCTCCCCTCAGTATTCTTCCTCTTGTCTTTGGGTTCTGTAATTTCCTGCAACATCTCACAGAACTCACAAACCGTGCTTACAGTTAAGTGATCTAATAGGGAAGTAACAGGATACAATTTGGGATCAGGATCAACTTGGAAATAAAAGGAATGACTTAGGATACAGTTCTTCTATCAAGACAGCATCTTCTCAGCTGCTCCAGTGGGCCCTGCTCAGTTCCTTACTGCCACCAGACCCTGCTCAGGGACTTCGTGGGCAAGTGTTACATTTCCTAGCTCTGTGGGTTGACAAGCCCCATTGCAGACCTCTCCTGCTGTTCTGGTTCTTGCCATCTCCCACTGCCATTCCTCTTGCTGTTGCCATGCCATCTCTTGCTGTCTTCAGTGTCACAGCTCTCCCAGTCTTTTGGGTCTAGGAGGTTCTCAGTGCAGGGACCCTGGGTCCAAAGGACGCACTCCGCTCCTGGCTATTCTTTTTGATGGTAGTGAAGTCCCCTTTCCACTTCTGGAACTGGCACCCTTTAAGCCTAGCAGGATGGCAACACTGACCAATCCCCTTGTTAGTGTTCCATGAACCTTATTTGCATAGTCCCACTCCCCCAGAGTTTCATGCACTTTATTTGCATTACTAGCAGGCGGTCCAATTCCCTTGGTAGGCTACAAGCATCTTATTTGCATAACCCCACCCAATCATTTTGTGGGAGTTATCAGATCACGGCTAGAAAGGACATATAATTGTAATTCACCACACTGCAACTTCACTTTTCTTTATCTAAGAATCCTGGATGCTAAGCTATTATGAGAGTGATAATAGAGTTACCAAGGGCTGTATCTCCTGTTAGCTCTCTTTTCTGGTCTTTAGGAAGAGTAAAGAATGAGCTTCTGTTAACGGTGATGGAATACTTTGGAGATGGATGGTGGTAATGGTTGTACAACATGATAAATGTAATCAATGTCACTGAATTGTACATGTAAAAATGTTGCATTAGCAAATTTTTTGTTATATATGTATATATATATTACCACACACATACATAAAAAAAATCCTGGAGTAGGTTTGTGCAAGTTCACTTCGTGTAGGTTTCATATAAATAACCCACAGAAATCCCTACTTATCAAATAATGAAGTTTTATCAGGGTGTTTAGTCCATCCCTATAGAAATACAATCTCTGGTCTACTTTCATCAAAGCAAGTCAACATCTGATATATCGGGATCTTGGTTGGTGTCCTTTATTCTCATTTATAGGGAAACCTCACTAGTAATATGTGGGATGTGAATAACAGATTGTGATTTAGCCTCCCTTTTTGAGACATTTACTTAAACATACTTCTCCAACAGCTGCTTTTGAATCATCAGCCTCCCTTGTACCACCCCTCACTTCCTGTCTCAAACACTCCCCCTACTTCACTCTTATCTCTCTAATTACCAGTGGAGATGAACAGAGTAAGCACACTTCTTGAAGGCAGGGATAATCAACCCTAGACTTTCCAATTAAAAAGTAAGCTTCATGAGAATTGATCATGGTTTTCTTGTGTACTGTCCAACACAATGCTTGGCATACAATAGATACTCAATAAATATTGTGAGAATGAATGATAAATCTAAATGTATATTGAATTGAATAGTATTATTTGCTAATTACAAAAGCAAAACAATGGGTTTGCTTTGGTCTTTCCAAGGAGGAGCAAAATTCTCTTAGCATTGTTTTAATTATAACATCTTCTTTCTAGATGTTTATAGACTCCAACTTCTTATTCTACAGAATTTAAGAATTAAATTTTTTATGTTTTTAACCTACTTTGTTATTTCTTTTGCAAGTCTAAGACCTTACACTTGTAAGCTAATTCCAAATCTCTCAAAATTATGACTTTTTATTATTTTGGGGAAATATGGCAATCTACTATTTGTCCTATTTTTGTTAGTGTATTAGTGATTTTAAACAGTGAAGTGTTTTACTGCTTGGTTGCAAAATTAAAATGAAGTGGATTAATATTCATCTCATAAGTTCCATTTCCTAGGAAGCACCTTTGCAATTAACATTTGATTAATTTATTTTATCTTTTCTGGGGGCAGCATTAATGAGATTATTACAATTTATATAAAAAGCTAAAATGCTAGGTTAAGAGGGTGGACTATTATATGATGGTTTAGTCACAAATTCTGCATTTTCATTTTACATAGAAAAACCAACCTGTGGTTTGGTAGCTTAATACAGCAAAAGAAAAATTTATACTAAAACACACGGGGTTCTATAACAAAAGTATATAGCAAATCTTAGAATGGTACAATTAAATTTAACCATTACAACAGAGAAAACCCCTGGCCTGAAAACATTTCTCCACGTGTCTACTTTACTCATATATCCTGTCATTTGTTTTTTTGTTTTTTTTTTTCTGTTTACTCTTTTTTTTATATATATATTTTATTGTACTTCAGGTGAAGGCTTACAAAACAGTTTCTCATGAAACAGTAGTACACATGTTGTTTTATGACATTGGTTAACAACCCCACAACATATTAACCCTCTAACTTCTTAACCTCTTTTTTTTGGTGAAAATACACATAGCCAAAGATAACACCGTTTCAAAAATTTCTACATGCACAGTTCAGTGACATTGACTACGCTCTTCCAATTGTGCTGTTATTCTCACTTAAGATGAAGGCTTACACAACAAAATAGTTTCTCATTTAACACTTACTACAAATGTTGCCCTATGACAATGGTTAACAATCTCACAACACATCAACAATATCCTTACTCAACCTTGGGTTCGCTATCACCAGCTTCCTTGTCCCCTACTGCCTTCTGGCCCTTGTCACTGGACTCCTGTACATCGTTAGTCTCATTTGGTTTTACGGGGCTGTCCACTCCCAGGCTGAACAGTGAACCTCGGAGGTAGCTTTACCACTGAGCTAAAGGGTTTTTGGAGGCCATACTCTTGAGGTTTCTCCAGTCTCCTTTAGGCCAGTAAATCTGGTCTTTTTTTGTGAGTTAGAATTACGCTCTACATCCTTCTCCAGCTCTGTCCAGAACCCTCTGTTGTGATCCTGGTCAGAGCAGTCAGTGGTGGTAGCCGGGCACCATCTAGCTGTACTGGACTCAGTCCGGTGAAGGCCTTGGTAGCTGTGGACAATTAGTCCTTCAGACTAATCTTTTCCTTGTATTCTGTTCTCTTCATTCTCCCTTGCTCCTGAAGGGATGAGACCAGTGCAGTATCTTAGATGGCCGCTCACAGGCTTTTAAGAACCCAGACACTACTCACCAAGGCAGAATGTAGAGCATTGTCTTTATAAGCTGTGTCATGCCAATTGAGCTAGATGTTCCCTGAGACCATGGTCCCCACAGCCCTCCACCAAGCAATTCAGTCCCTCAGGGAGTTTGGATGTGTCTATGGGGCTTCCATGACCTTTCTTTGTACAGGTTGTGCTAGTTTCCCCTGTATTGTGTACTGTCTCACCCTTCACCCAAGTTACCACTTATCTATTGCCTATTTAGTATTCCCCCTACCCCCGCTCCCATCCCTGGTAACCAACAAAGATTGTTACATTTTCTGTGTGAACTTTTTCATGGGTTATTACAATACAGCTCTCATACAATATTTGTCCTTTTCTGATGGACTAATTTTACTCAGCATAATGTCGTCCAGTTTCATCCATGTTATGAGATGGTTCACAGATTCATTGTTGTTCTTTCTCGTTGCATAGTACTCCATTGTGTGTATGTACCATAGTTTGTTTATCCATTCATCTGTTGACGGACATCTAGGTTGTTTCCATCGTTTTGCTATTGTGAACAATGCTGCCATGAACATAGGTGTACATATGTCTATTCGAGCGACGACTCCTATTTCTCTAAGATATATTTCTAGGAGTGGGATTTCTGGATCGTATGGTATGTCTGTTTCTAGCTTTCTGAAGAAGCACCATATCATTTTCCAAAATGGTTGTATCATTTTGCATTCCCACCAGCAGTGCATAAGAGTTCCCATCTCCCCACAACCCCTCCAACATTTGTTATTTCTAGTGTTTTTGATTCGTGCCAATAATGCCGGGGTGAGATGGTATCTCATTGTGGTTTTAATTTGCATTTCTCTAATGGCTAGTGATCGCAAGTATTTCCTCATGTGTCTGTTGGCTGCTTGAATGTCTTCTTTGGTGAAATGTCTGTTCATTTCCTTTGCCCATTTTTTAATAGGATTATTTGTCTTTTTGTTGTAGAGGTGTTGGATTTTCTTGTAGATTATAGAGATTAGATCTTTGTCTGACTTCTACTGTCCAAAAATTTTTTCCCAGTCTGTAGGTTCTATTTTGACTCTTTTGGTGAAGTCTTTTGAAGAGCATAGGTGATTGATTTTTAGAAGATCCCAGTTATCTAGTTTATCTATTGGAGTTTGTGCGTTGATGGTTATGGTTTGTATCCTATTAATGCCATGTATTAAGGCCTGAAGTGTTGGTCCTATTTTTTCTTCTATGAACTTTATAGTTTTAGGCTTTATATTCAGATCTTTGATCCATTTTGAAGTAGTTTTTGTATACAGCATGAGGTATGGGTCCTGTTTCTTTTTTTTGCAGATGGATATCCAGTTTTGCCAGCACCATTTGTGAAAAATACTGTCTTTTCCCCATTTGATGGATTTTGAACACTTGTCGAAGATCAGGTGACCATAGGTGGATGGATTTACATCTGGGGTCTCAATTGGTTAATGTGTCTGTCATTGTACCAGTACCAGGCTGTTTTGACTACTGTAGCTGTATAGTAGGTTTTCAAGTCAGGTAGTGTGAGTCCTCCAACTTTATTCTTCTTCTTCAGTAGTGCTTTACTTATTCTGGACTCCTTCCCTTTCCATATAAAGTTAATAATTATTTTCTCCATCTCTTTGAAGAATGTTGTTGGTATTTGGATTGGGATTGCATTGTATTTGTAAATTGCTTTGGGTAGAATTGTCATTTTCACAATGTTGAGTCTGCCTATCCATGAGCATGGTATGTTTTTCCATTTATGTAGATCCCTTTGGGTTTCATGCAGTAGTGTTTTGTAGTTTTCTTTGTATAGGTCTTTTACATCCCTGGTCAGATTTATTCCTAAGTATTTTATCTTTTTAGGGGCTATTCAAAATGGTATTGTTTTCCTGATTTCCTTTTCATCATTCTCCTTACTGGTGTATAGGAATCCAACTGATTTTTGAATGTTTATCTTGTACCCTGCTACTCTGCTGAATCTTCCTATTAGTTCCAGTAGATTTCTCGTGGAGTCTTTAGGGTTTTCTATGTATAGTATCATATCATCTGCAAACAGGGACAGTTTAACTTCTTCATTACCAATTTGGATGCCCTTTATTTCTTTTTCTTGCCTCATTGCTCTAGCTAGAACTTCCAGCACAATGTTAAATAGGAATGGTGATAAAGGGCATCCTTGTCTTGTTCCTGTTTTCAAGGGGAATGTTTTCAGCCTCTCTCCATTAAGAATGATGTTGGCCGTTGGTTTTGCACAGATGCCCTTTATTATGTTGAGAAATTTCCCTTCTATACCTATTTCATTGAGAGTTTTTATCAGGAATGGGTGTTGGACTTTGTCAAATGCCTTTTCTGCATCAATTGAGATGATCATGTGATTCTTTTCTTTCCTTTTATTTATGTGGTGGATTACGTTGATTGATTTTCTAATGCTGAACCATCCTTGCATAACTGGTATGAATCCTACTTGGTCATGCTGTATTATATTTTTGATATGATGCTGAATTCTATTGGCTAGAATTTTGTTCAGAATTTTTGCATCTATATTCATGAGAGATATTAGTCTGTAATTTTTTTTTTTGTGACCTCTTTGCCTGGTTTTGGTATCAGCGTTATGGTGGCTTCATAGAATGAATTTGGAAGTGATGCTTCCTCTTCTATGCTCTGAAATAGCTTTAGTACTGGTCCAAGCTCTTCTGTAAATGTTTTGTAGAATTCTCCAGTGAAGCCACCTGGGCCAGGGCTTTTTTTGGTTGGGATTTTTTTTTATTACCTTTTCAATCTCTTCTCTTGTTATGGGTCTGTTCAGATTTTCAACATCATTTTCTTGTAGTTTCAGTAGTCCATGTGTTTCTAGAAATTTATCCATATCCTCTAGGTTTTCAAAGTTGTTGGAGTATATTTTTTCATAATATTCTGTTATAATCCTTTTTATTTCAGTTCGGTCTGTTGTAATGTCCCCCATTTCATTTCTTATTTGGGTTATTTGTGTCCTCTCCTGTTTTTCTTTTGTCAGTCTGGCCAGTGGTTTGTCGATTTTGTTGTTTCTTTCAAAGAACCAACTTTTGGTGGTGTTGATTCTTTCTATTGTTTTTCTGTTCTCTATTTCATTTATTTCTGCTCTGATCTTTACTATTTCCTTTCTTCTGGTGGTTGTCGGCTTTTTTTGCTGTTCTCTTTCTATTTGTTTGAGTTCTGTAGTTAATGTTTTGATTTTGTCCCTTTCTTCTTTTTTGATATGTGCATCTATTGCTATGAATTGTCCTCTGAGGACTGCCTTTGCTGTGTCCCAAAGGTTTTGGCATGATGTGTTTTCATTCTCATTTGATTCTAAAAATTTTTTGATTCTATCTCTGATTTCTTCTATTACCCAGTGATGTGTAAGCAGGGTATTATTCAGTTTCCATGTAGTTGATTTTTTTTCCTTGCTCTTTATATTCTTAATGTCTACCTTGATGGCATTGTGGTCAGAGAAGATACTTTGAATTATCTCAACGTTTTGGATCTTGTTGAGGATTGCTTTGTGGCCTAAGATGTGGTCTATTCTGGAGAATGTTCCATGTGCTTTGGAAAAGAACGTGTACTTTGCAGTGGTTGGATGGAGTGTTCTATATATGTTTATGAGGTCCAGTTGGCTGATTGTGTCCTTTAGGTCTTCTGTATCTTTGCTGAGTTTCTTCTTAGTTGTTCTGTCCTTTACTGAGAGTGGTTTGTTGAAGTCTCCTACTATTATTGTGGAACTGTCAATTTCTCTTTTCAGTGTTGTTAGAGTTTGTTTTATGTATTTTGGGCCCTGTCATTGGGTGCGTAGATGTTTATTATGGTTATGTCTTCCTGATGGATCATCCCCTTAATCATTACATAGTGTCCTTGTTTGTCTTTTATGGTAGATTTTGTTTTAAATTCAATTATCTGAGATTAGAATTGCCACTCCTGCTCTTTTTTGGTAGTTGTTAGCTTGATATATTTTTTTCCAACCTTTGACTTTTAATAAATTCACATCTTTGTTTCTAAAGTGTGTCTCTTGTAGACAGCATATTGATGGATCCTGTTTTCTTATCCATTCTGTCACTCTCCATCTCTTTATGGGTGCATTGAGTCCATTTACATTCAGTGTAATTATTGATATATGTGAGTTTGTTGCTGTCATTTTGTAGTGCTTTTTTTTGTGGTGCTGAAGTTTTCTTTGTTCTTATTACTCTCTTGTGCTGAGTTACTTTTGTTTGTGGATTTTTTTTTTCATTTCTTTTGTTTTTGCCGAGACTTTATGTTTTTCGTCTTTATTTTTATGATTTGGTTTGTTAACTTTCTTTGTGGTTACCATGAATTTTGCCCTTATCTTTCTAAGTTCGAAGCAGTCTACCATTACTTGGTATCGCCTTGCCTTCCTCTCCATTAGAAGGTTCTATACCTATGCCGTTTATTCCCTCTTTCATTGTTTTGATGTTGTTGTCATCTATCGATTGACTGCTCTGATTCCCTGTTGTATTTCTTTTGGTTTTGGATAGTCTTTGAGAGTTCATTTCCTAGATTGGTATCTGGCTGGTACGATCCTGCATCCTAGGTTCTGCCTGTGAGCTGAAGCTGTTTGTCCTCAGATCAAAGAACTCCCTTTAATAATTCTTGTAAGTTTTGTTTGAGTTTTACATATTCCCTTAATTTCTGTTTATCTGGAAATGACCTAATTTTACCATCAAATTTGAATGAGAGTTTTGCAGCGTATATTATTCTTGGCTGGCAAGTTTTTTCTTTCAAGATTTTATATATGTCATCCCATGGCCTTCTTGCCTGCATGATTTCTGCTGAATAATCTGAGCTTAGTCTTATTGTTTCTCCTGTGTATGTGACTTCTTGTTTTTCATGAGCTTCTCTCAGGATTGTTTGTTTGTCTTTCATTTTGGCGAGTGTGAATATGATATGCCTTGGTGATTTTCTTTTGGGGTCTCTTCTATATGGGATTCGTTGAGCTTCTTGGATGGCCAGCTTTTCATCTTTCGTGAACTGTCAGCAGTTCCTCAATGATCCTCTCTGTGTTTTCTGTTTTCTCCCCCTGTTCTGGAATTCCAATCACTCATAAATTTTTGCTTTTAATTGTGTCCCACATAACTCTCAGGGTCTCTTCATTTTTCCTTGTTCTTTTTTCTGAGTTTTCCTGAAACAGAGTTGTATCCAAGTGTTTGTCTTCAATTCCACTGATCCTGTCTTCAACTGTGAAATCTGCTTCTCAGCCCTTCTATGACAGCATCCATTTCTGAACTCTTGTTATTTATCTTTTGGATTTCTAATTGTTGTCATTGTATAATTTCTAGTTGTGAATTTATTTTGGCATTTTGTTCCTGCATCATCTTCCTGAAATCTTCCAATTTTTTGTGGGTATTTTCCATGAATTTGTCTATTTTGTCCTCATGTTTGTCTGCTTTTTGCCTCAGTTCTTGGAGAATTCTGAGTATGACAGATTTGAATTCCCTATGAGGTAGTTCTAGTGCATTTTCTTCCAGAAAAGAGTCATCTGGTGTTTTATTTTGGACGCCTCCTGGAACCATCCTGTCCTGATTTTGTAAATGTTTAGATACTGTCTGCTGTTTTCGGGGCATTCAGTAGTTATTTTTCTCATTTATTGATTGTAGATTTTTTTGTTTCATCCTTTTTTTAAAAAAAAAATTGACTATGTCTGAGCAGGCAGATTGTGCGTTCTTTGTTGTTTGCTCGTCTGTGCACTCGATACTTTTTGCCTCCTTCTCCAACTGGCAGGGTCAGTCACTCAGATATGGTACAGCAGGGCAGGTCTAGCTGAGAGGAGTTACTGGGACAGGTTGTTTGTGGCACTTACTATAGCCAGCAGAGCGGGTCGGTAATCAGTGCAGGGCAGGTTCCAGTAGGCCCTGCCCTTGCTGCTTGGTGGTGTGATGTCAAGCGCATGGTGCAGGTAGGCAGGATGCAGTGGGGAGACTGTTATGTGTGGAGCTAAGACAGATATGGGAGAGAGGAGAGAGGAACAGGAGCCAAAAACATACAAACAAACAAAAAAGAATGCTACGGGAGCTTGCCGTTGGAATGGAGAGATGAGAGACAATGAAATGGAGAGAAACAGAAAGGGGAAGAGGAAGAAAAGAAAAGAATGAATAAATAAGAATCAGAAAGGTTAAAGAACCACAAAGTTCCCAGGGACCATACCGGTGCAGCTATGAGGTCTGGGGAAGTCGCTTTCAGGTGTTGCAATACAGCCTGGCTAGAAGGCGTAGAGGTATACAATGCCTGGTATTCAGGGATCCGAAAGAGAAGGAAGATATAGAGGGATGAGAAACTGAGCAATGAGGAAAGACAAAAATGGAAAAAGAGGGAAAAGAAAACAAAACAAATTAAAAAACAAAAAGAAAGGCCCCCCAAAAAAACAGAAAAAAAAAAAAATGAAAAAAGAAATATCTTCAGGGATCCCTCTGCACGTCTGTGGAAACTGAAGGGGAGTTCCTTGTCACGCAGTTCCGCCTGGCCAGAAAGAGCTCCCAACTCAAGAAAATGAAAAGAAAACGAACAAACAATTCAAAATGAACACATTAACAAAAGCCCTGGGATCCCACCAGCGTGGTAGCCCAGACCAGGAAGCAGCTCCACACTCGAATGGAGCTCTGCAGCCCCTCAGGAAGAAGCAAAGATGGCGCATGGAGCCAGGCACTCGAGCTAAAGGAGGGGGAGGCGGCGATAGGCAAGCGAGAAATCAAAAGAAGCAGAAAAAAAAAGCAACACTCGCAGCCAACAAATGTCACTCAGAGAGCCAGCTAATGCGGGCTGGTGTTTCTAGACAAGAGACTGTGTCTGCAGCAAGTGGAGGGGGCCGAGTATGGGTGAAGAAGGGTAGAGAGTGGGAAAGCGTATATCACAAATTACCGGCACTCTGCAGCCCCTCAGGAAGAAGCAAAGATGGCGCACAGAGCAAGGCACTTGAGCGAAAGGAGGGAGAGATGGCCAGAGGCAAGGAAGAAATCAAAAGAAGTGGAAAAATCAACACCAACAGCCAACAAATGGCACCCAGAGAGCCGCCTGCTTGGGTGTGTGGAATCCAAGCAGCTGCTGCTTCCCGGTCAAGAGACTGTGGCCATGGGAAGCAGAGGAGGCTGAGCTGGGGCGAAGAGGGGTGGGGGGTGGGAAAGGGCACACCGCAAATTACCGGTTGTTTTGTCTCCCGCTGGAAGCTCCGTGAGGCTGCTTTCTTGTACCCCCTTTTGCTGTTCCCCGATAGGAATCCAAGATGGTGGATCCGCGCTGCGTTAGCTGGTAGGGGACCTCTGCATGAATCTCTCCTTGCTCTTCATTCTCTGTCAGTTTTCTCACTCCATTTGGTGCTTGGCTGAATTCTTTATCTCTTCATTTGATGTTTTAGGGTTTCAGGATTGTTGTATTCTTTGTTCGGCTTAGTTTTTCGGATCTTTGCTGTGGAGGTACAGCGTGGTGCTTCTGCCTAGAGCACCATTTTGCCCGAACCTCCTGTCATTTATTTTTACTTATGCACTGCTAAGGCAAAATCCATTCTAAGGTTTTATCAGTTCTGACATATCTGTTCTTGCCATCATGGAAACGGAACAAAATTTTGAATATTGATTAATTTTTTTTCAGTGACCAAACAATGATGGCCAAATCTCAGGTCTATTTAGAGCAGCAAATAATTTTATGAGGCTGATAAATATCACATTTGAATACAAAATTTTTTCAACAATTACTTTTCAACAGTGTTCACATATTGGAAGCATTATTTTTAGATTTGAGATCAAAGACAGTTGATTTATTAAGAAAATAACAACTACCTTATAAATCACTTAAGCTGTAATTTTAAATGCCATCCACTCTCCCCCAATGATTTTATTCTTTGTTTTTAATTCTGTGATTTTGCTACTGGTTAACCAATTACTGAACAATTCAGCTACAGAATCAGTGAGTATCATTTAATGAAAAGGGCTTCGATCTAAAAAAAGAATTCAAGCTCATCCACACAAAGGGATAAACCCAATTTATTAGATTATTTCAAAGTAAACTTTTGGGATTGAGTTAAAGCCCCAGACTAGGAATAAAGACACATAGATGTTAGTCCCAGTTCTGCCACAAAACAGCATGTGATCATTGGCAAACCACCTCTCAAACACAAATTTTCTCATATCTATATTGGGATAATAATTTCTACCCTCCCACCCTTACAGGGATGTTGTCAGAATTAATTAAGGTCACAGATATGCCAGGGCTTTATAAATGTCATTATGTTTTATTCATATTATTTGTTTCAGAACAGTTAATGTGCGTGAGTAATGCAACTGCATACCCATTGTTAACTAATGTCTTCAGTACAGGACCCCTATTGAGACAGTCATGAGTTCTCTTTGTTCAATATGTTAATATAATGAATTTTAATTCTACTCAAAGGATATTTCTCCATTATTTTTTGTAGAATTTTTTTAAAAATTACTTTTCTGTATTTGTTTTTTGTCTCTTTGGTAACTGAGTCAGGTGTCCAAGTACTGCAGTGATTTCACAAGATTTTCTAACATTTT